>CM057452.1:1535225357-1536476785 GCA_016271365.2 Neoceratodus forsteri
GTATATATTTAACAGATAACCCACTACAGGGTTTGCAGTCGTGCTCTGATATACGTACGCCCTGGGTGTCGAAGTCTCCACCACACTTTTACACTAATGGGACTATGCTGGAGGCACTAGGACCCCGCGGGAGCCAAAAACTTTCAGGAGGGACGGTGCCGAGATAGGACCGTACATGTGCGGTGCTGTGAGACTAGCTTGAACCATATAGGCAATCTCAGCGTTGACCCTTCAACTGCCTCAGTACCTTTTCGACCAAGGAGGTGCAGCATAAATTAACAAAAGAAAACCTAACCCTAACTTCTGGGCATATGAAGGCCCTGATGACCCATGTAAGAAGATTCACTTCAACAATGCCTTCACAGCCCGTCAACAAGGAAGTGAAGACCAAAACAGAACGAGTGAGCTTGGGGGATGGTGGGTGCGCATGTGAATGAGTGGTGGAGACTTTGTCCAAGAAGATCAAGAATTACGATAAGTACGTAATTACGGTAAGTACGTAATTTCCATGTCTCCCTGGACTAAAAGTCTTCACCACTCATTCACACTAATGGGAGAGTACTAAGCTGAAAATCAAACCCCCAAGTAGGGTGGTAGGAGCCCTACTAGGGGGTTTGATTTTCAGCTCAGTACTCTGTTGAAGTGACCCTCCCCAACTATTGTATCTTTCAGCATGCCTCGGCTGGGTCAGCCTGTTGCCATGAGATGTATTTCGGCTTGGTTAGTTGCATGTCTTCAACACTACTAATCCATGGAACAGGTCAAGTTGGAAGGCCGGGTTCACACCACTCTACCGCAGTGGTTGTAGCTTTCCTAGCAGGGATTCGTAATGTACCCATTGCAGACTTCTGCAAGGCAGCAAGTTGGAACTCATCGCATGCCTTTGTAAAAGCACTATGTTCTGGATGTCCATGCCAGATAGTTCACTTTCTTCAGCAGGACAGTCCTTTTGGACTTCTGTCCTAAGCTCAATGCATAGCTCAAGGACAGGTGCCACACAAAGGGGTACCACTTCGTCAGAAACTGGGGCAACTTCTGGGAAAGGGAGTTTTTCAAATTCAACGGCCTCCACCTGACTAAAGAGGGAGTCAGAGCACTGGGCCAGAAATATGACATCCACATAGGACATTTAAACTAGTGGGAGGGGAGATGATGGTAGCTCTAGAAGCGCACACACAGAGCCTGCTGTTTCTCCTCCTCCAGCTAGCACCAAATCTACACACTCCAGGATAGCAAAAGCAGATAGCCAGGAACATAAAATCGCTTCCGGCTCTGGCATTGACCATCACAATGGAAAGGGAAGAACTATAAACAGGGAAAACTGCAAAGGGACGAACAATAAGATCAAGGGAGGCATGACAAACAAAGCGACACAGCAGGAATGATCAGCACTATGCCTCAATGCACACAGTCTAGCTAACAAGATGACTGACCTCACTGCCACAGTAGCTGAGGCAGGACTAGACTGGTTGGCCGTGACCGAAACATGGTTCACAAATAATCATGGTTGGGAGGCGACTATCGCGGGGTATAACTTGTTTAGGAGAGATAGGACTGGGAAAAAGGGGGGGGGTTGCTATTTATGTTGAGGATACCATCATTGAAATGCCTCAGGCAGCAGGGGAAACAGAGGATCTATGGATCACAATAGGGGCTGGAAGCCAGAAACCCATTTGGATAGGAATAATCTACAGACCCCCAAATCAGGAGGAAGCTAGGGATAAGGAAATCCTGGAAACCATCCTCCAGATGTCAGGCAAAGGGGACATGGTGCTGGTGGGGGATTTCAATCTGGTGGACATAGATTGGAATACCCACACAGGAGCATCACAGAAGAGCAGGGAATTCTTCGTCACACTACAGGATCTGATATTCACAAATAGTGATAGGGTTACGGGTGTCAAAGTAGAAACCACCTAGGCAACAGTGATCATAACACGGTATGGTTCAGGGTAAAAAGGACTGTAGACTCCACACACTCCAAACTGAAGGTCCTTGACTTCAGAAGGGCAGACTTCACAAACATGAAGGCCTGCCTTAGAGACAACCTTAGTAACTCGACAGAAGGCAGCGCTGAGGAATATTGGACAAGGCTGAAGGATGCAATAATCATGGTCACATCACAGTGTGCCTGTCAGGTTAGTAAGAACAAAAGGAGGAAAAACTCACTATGGTTTTCCAAGGAGGTGGCAACCATGGTGAGAGAAAAGCACATAGCCTTCAGAAAGTACAAGGAGTCAGGGAACAAGGCAGACAAAACAGAATATAAACAGAAACTAAAAGAGACAGGGAAAGTGATAAGAAATGCAAAGGCTCAAACAGAGCTTAGGATAGCTCAGAAAGTAAAAAAGGGTAACAAAACCTACTACAGGTACATACGTGAAAAAATTAAGATCAAAGGGGGCATTGTTAGAATCACAAAAAAAGACAGACAAACCACAGAGCAAGACAGGGAAAAGGCAGAGGCACTCAGTGAGTACTTCTGCTCAGTCTTCACACAGGAAGCAGATGGTAACAGACCAACAACTGGCATAAAGAAGTGTCCGACTGAAGGAATAGACACGGGTTGCTTCACAGAGGAAAGGGTCCTGGAGGAAATAGACTAAACATAGATAAAGCTATGAGGCCAGATGGGATACACCTAAGAATACTGAAATAACTAGGGAGGGAACTGGCAGCTGCCTTAGCAGTGCTCTTCAACAAATCATTAAGGAGTGGGGAGGTGCCGGAGGATTGGAAGAGTGCAACAGTAGTACCACTCCACAAAAGTGGAAGCAAGGAACAGCAAGGTAACTTCGTTATGCTTAATCTAATGTCAGTCGTGGGAAAACTGACGGAGTCCCTGCTGAAGGAAAGAATCATAGCTTTTTTGGAGCATACTGGTCAGCTCGACAAAAATCAACACAGTTTCATGGCAGGGAGGTCCTGCTAAACAAACCTGGCTGATACTTTCAGTTGGGTCACCAAAACAGTGGATCAGTGGATGTGCTTTACCTGCACTTCAGCAAAGCTTTTGACTCCATTCTGCACAGAAGACTAGTCAAAAAACTGGAGAACATTGGAATTGGGCCCGAGGTTACAAACTGGGTTAGAAACTGGCTACATGGGAGTACTCCGAGAGTATTAGTAAATGGCACTCTGTGGAGGGGAGGATGACTAGCGGGGCCCCGCAGGGCTCAGTTCTGGGGCCGATCCTCTTCAACATATTCATCAGCGACATTACAGATGAACTGGAGGGAAAGCTGTGCCTTTGCAGATGACACCAAAATCGGCAACAGGGTAGACATAACAGAGGGACAGCAAGCATGGAAGCTGATCTTCGAAAACTGGAGGAGTGGTCCAAGACCTGGCAATTGAAATTCAATGCCAAAAAATGCAAGATCATGCACTTGGGAAAGTGTAACCCAGGGAAACTGTACTCAATGGGAAGGGGGCAGCTGGTGGCTACCAGGCAGGAGCGAGACCTAGGGGTGATCATATCAGATGACCTCAAGGTCAGCAGACAATGTGAAAAGGCAGCACTAAAGGCTAGTGGCATCCTGGAATGCATAGGGAGGGGCATCACGAGCAGAAGGCATGAAGTAATCATGCCCCTGTATCAGTCCATGGTCAGGCCTCACCTGGAGTACTGTGTCCAATTCTGGAGGCCACACCTCAGGAAGGACGTAGATAGGCTGGAGACGGTACAGAGAAGAGCAACAAAGATGGTGCAGGGCTTGCCTCAGAAACCACAAGAGGCAAGACTGGATGACCTCAAATTATACTCCCTAGAACAATGCAGGAATCACGGGGACATGATAGAAACATTCAAATACCTTAAAGGCAACAACAGGGTGCATGTGCAGAATCTCTTTCAGGTTAAGGACTACAGCAGGACTAGAGGGCACAACCTTCGACTTAAGGGAGGAAAGTTCAGAAGCAATACAAGGAAATTCTTCTTCACAGAACATACTGTGGAACCATGGAATAGCCGCCGAAGGGGTGGTGCGAGCCAAGACAGTGGGAAATTCAAGTGGGCATGGGACAGACACTGTGGGATACACAAGCAGGCAGCTAAGTGGGGCGCTAGGAAATGAGGCAGACTTGATGGATTATCTGGTCCCCATCTGCCGACAACTTCTACGTTTCTATGTTTCAAGCACAGCTAGGTCCTGGAACTACTACTTTTCTGCTTCGGGTGTACTGTCCACCACCCCCCCCAAGCACTGGACTGCCTGTGGCTGGACCCCCCCTCTGCAAAGGGTGGCAGACCGGACACAGCCCCACTGCCACCACAGCTTTCAAACAAAATCTCCCTACCGTCACCGCTACCATCTAAGGTTGACTCTGTTGATGGCAGGCTGAGACTTTCTTTTTTTTTTTTTAAATAAGAAAAGAACACTAAAAGCGTTAAGTTAAATGAATACTGAATGGCTACAGCTGCTGTCGTATAGATGAAGACTTGACTCGGCAGGTGAGCGACATCAGCACTCAGCGGTGGGAGAAAAGGAACGAGGCGGTTGGAGGTCGCGACGCTGAGATAGCCTTTTTTAGGTTTGAGTTGTCTTGCGGCACCGCCGCATGCACGGTCCTATCCCGGCACCAACCCTCCTGAAGATTTTTTCGTGCCCGCAGGGTCCTAGCACTTCCGGCGTAGTTTTATTAGTGTGAATGAGTGGTGGAGACTTTTAGTCCAGGAAGATCCACTCTCTCTCATGCTTAACTCATCTGTCTGCACTACGGAAGCTGCCAACTCATAGAAACATAGAACACAGAATTTGACGGCAGAATAGGACCACTTGGCCCACCTAGTCTGCCCATTTTCCCTACCTACTGTAATACTGTAAGACCCTACTTGTTCTCTGGCTTTACCCCTCCTTTCCTAACCACTAAGGTTCCCTTATGACTATCCCATGCACTCTTGAATCCCTTTACAGTTTTGGCCCCCAACATCTCTGCTGGGAGGCTGTTCCAGGCATCCACCACTCTTTCTCTGAAGAAGTACTTTCTCATGTTTCCCCTGAGTCTATCCCCCTCCAGTTTCATAGCATGACCCCTTGTTCTGAAACACCATTTTTTTCTGAAAGATGCTACCCTCTTGTACCTTATTTATACCCGTGAGGTATTTGAAAGTCTCTATCATATTCCCCTCTCCCTCCTTTCCTTCAGGGTGCACATATTGAGGTCCTTTAATCTCTCCTCATAGGGCTTTTGGTGCAGACCCTGCACAATTTTAGTTGCCCTCCTCTGGATCACCTCTACTCTGTCTATGTCCTTCCAGAGATGTGTCTCCAGAACTGGACACAGTACTCTAGATGAGGTCTTACCAATGATTTATACAGCAATATCACCACCTCCCTCCTTCTGCTGGTGATACACCTCCCTATGCTGCCTTGTCACACTGTTTTGCCACCTTCAGGTCATCAGACATGATTACCCCCAGGTCTCTTTCCCGTTTGGTGGTTGTCAGTACCACTCCCCCCATGCTGTACTCTGCCCTTGGGTTTCTGTGCCCCAAGTGCATGATTTTGCACTTCTTCGCATTGAAGTTTAGTTGCCACATTCTCGACCACTAGTCAAGCTTTCTTAGATCCCTATTCATTTTTTCTACCCCCCCCCCCCCAGGAGTGTCTACCCTATTGCAGACCTTTGTGTCATCTGCAAAAAGTCATACCTTCTCTTCTAGCCCTTATGCAATGTAATAAAGACATTAAGGAGGACTGGTCTCAGTACTGATCCTTGTGGCACCCCGCTGGTCAACCTCCCTTCCTCAGAGTGAACTCCGTTTACCACCACCCTCTCTCGTCTATCCCCCAACCAGTTCCTTATCCTGTTTACCACCTTTGTACCGCTGTACCCACTCCTAGGCTGCAAAGGTCGTAAACTGGGTAAGGAATGGGCTGGGGGATAGGTGACAGAGGGTGGTGGTAAACGGAGTTCACTCTGAGGAAGGGAGGTCGACCAGCAGGGTGCCACAAGGATCAGTACTGCGACTGGTCTGCTTTAATGTCTTTAATAGCAACATTGCAGAGGGGCTAGAAGGGAAAGCATAGAAGAAGGGGCCAGAAGCCAAGACATGATGGGAGTGGTGCAGTGCAGTGCAGTGGCTGGGGAGCAGCAGTCTTCCAGGAGACGCTCTGGAGGATGCGGTGTTGTCCCATCTGCAGGCACCTCTCTGGGCTGAGGGAGAGGTTGCTCATTTCAGGCTGAGTTGGCCAGGATTTGTGGGACCTCCTCTCCCATCCAGGGACCACCAGGGCCACAACGTCGTGCTCTCAGAGGCTGCCAAGAAAGAGGAGCTGCTGACCACAGTGGGCCAGGGAGGGTGAGGGTGGTGGAACAGAGGCACATCCCTCCAGTTGTACCTCTCCACAATTCATATGCCATTCTGGCAAAGTGTGGTTTCTCTATGGAAGCACCCATAGTGGAGACCAAGGAGGATACTGGGAACCTCCACAAAAGAGACCCACAGGAGGGTGGCATGGGACCCCACAGGGGAAGGAAACAACTCCTGGTGGGGGACTCCATTGTTCTGAAGGTAGAACTGGGGGAGGAAGGGGAGAGGGAGGTAAGGTGCTTGCCTGGCGCCATGGCTTGGAGGGACAGGGAGCAAATCCTCAGGATCGCCGGAGCAGCTACACAGGGGGAGGGAGCTGGATGTCACTGTCCACCTAGGGACAAATTACCTGGGTAAGAAAGGGATCAGAGCAGTGCAGGTTGAGTTTGTGGAGTTAGGGAGGGGCCTTAGACAAGTAACACGCACAGTAACTTTCTCGGAGGTGCAGCCTGTCTATGGCATAGGTGAGGCTAGGGTGCTCTACACCATGGGATTCAATCAGTGGTTGAAAAACTGGTGCTGAGCTCAGGGATTTGGCTTCAGTGGGGACTGGGGGTCCACCTGGAGTGATGCAGGCCTATACTGGTGTGATGGTCTGCATCTGTCCAGGAGGGGAACCAGGACCCTAGGTGATAGGTTTAAATGCTTCATTGGCAAGCATTTAAACTAGCCAAGGGGGGAGGCACTGGAAAGGAGCAGGGAAATCCTAGCCCCCCAAAAAATCAGGGTAGTAAGTGAGGTAAACCCCAAGATAGAAATGTCAATAGGGAGAAGGGCAGGGGTAAATGGAGAATGTGACACAGGCAATAAGGACAGGGTTGGGGCAAAAAGGGGTAAGGCCATCAGGAAATGGAGGGTAATGAGTACCAATGCCCATAGTCTGGGCAACAAGCTCCCTGAACTGGTGACCTTGATGGAAGAGGGATGCCTGGATATCGTAGCAGTCACAGAAACATGGTACACAGAGAACCATGACTGGGATGTTAACATACCAGGGTACACAACCTACAGGAGAGACGGGAGTGGAGAAGAGAGGGAGGAGTAGCTCTCTATGTAAGGGAAGGGATAAAAGCAACTGAACAAAAGAGTAAACAGGGAGGAGAGGAGGCACTGTGAGTCACCTTAGAGACTGGAAATGGCACCACAATCCGCACAGGGGTTGTATACAGACCTCCATGTCAGGGGAGGAGTGGACAAGGATATGATAGAAGGCATTCTTAGGATGGCAGAGAAAGGAGATACTGTGATGGGAGACCTGAATATGTCAGATGTTAACTGGAGCACATTTGCTGCAGCCACATCCAAGAGCAGGGCCATTCTCGATGCCCTACAGGTGCATGCCTCAGACAGCTGGTTTTGGAACCCACTCTGAGGAGCAATCTTGACCTCATACTCTCAAACAGGGGTCAGTGACAGGTTCATGAACTCAGCTACAGAGTCAAGCCATACAAAGTGAGGGTACTGGACTTCAGGAGGGCTGACTTTCACAAGATGGGAGGTGCCTTAGAAAAGCACTAGCAAACAGGCTAGAAGGAAGGGTGGAGCAACAATGGGAAACATCAAAACTGCCATCACAGAAGCAACAAGCCTTTGTGTGAACAAATAAACAAATCAAAATGAAAGAAAAAGCCACTATGGTTCTCAAAAGAGGTGGCGAGGAAGGTCAGGGAGAAAAAGATAGCATTCAGAAAGTATAAGGAAACACAGAAGGAGCAGGACAGAGAGCTGTACCAGTTAAGGCAGAAGGAAGCAGGGAGGGAAGTCAGAATAGCAAAGGCCCAAACTGAGGAAAAGATAGCCAACTTGGTTAAGAAGGGGGATAAAACCTTTTATAGGTACATCAGGGAGCGTAGAAAGACCAAGGGAGAGATAGTGAGGCTGAACAGAATGGACAGTGGGTGGGCAGAGAGGGACAGTGAAAAAACAGGGATACTGAACAAATATTTCTGCTCAGTATTCACAAAAGATGAGGAGGGGGAAGTGCCTAATCCAATTAACAGAAGCACTCTGGATAGGCGGGGTCTATCCCAGTCCTTTCACAGAAGAAAGGGTTCTGAAAGAACTCCTAAATCTGAAGGCGGACAAAGCAATGGGGAGAACTAGTGAAACCAGTGACTACCCTTTTTAACAAATCATGGGAGGGTGGTGTGGTACCTGAGGACTGGAGGAAGGCGGATGTGATTCCCCTTCACAAAAGTGGGAGCAGGACAGAGGCAGGAAACTACAGACCTGTCAGTTTGACCTCTGTGGTAGGGAAAGTGATGGAATCACTTCTGAAGGAAAGAACTGTTGAGTACTTAGAGGCCAGTGGGGCACAGGACCCAAGGCATGGGTTCACAGCAGGAAGGTCATGTCAGATGAATCTAATTGATTTCTTTGACTGGGTGACCAAAGTAGTAGACCAGGGAGGGGCTGTGGACATGGCCTACCTAGACTTTAGCAAGGCATTTGACACAGTCCCACATAAAGATTAATAGTCAAATTAACCAGCCTGGGAGTGGGTCCCAGGGTGGTAGCCTGGGTAAAACATTGGCTGGACAACAGGACACAGAAGGTAATTGTAAATGGAGTCCACTCTGAAGAAAACAGGAAATTGTTTTTCCCTCTGTACAAACAGTTGGTGAGACCCCATGTGGAGTACTGCGTCCAGTTCTGGAGAGCTCATCTCCACAAGGACATAGACAGGATAGAGGCAGTCCAGAGGAGGGCAACTAAAATGGTACAGGGTCTGCAAGAGAAGCCAAATGAGGAGAGACTAAAGGAGCTTAATATGTATACCCATGAGGAAAGGAGGGAGAGGGGGGACATGATAGAAACTTTTAAGTACCTCAGTGGAATCAACAAATTCCAAGAAGGTAGCATCTTTCAGAAAAAGAGACGTGCAAGAACAAGGGGCACAATTTGAAGATAAGGGGGGGTTCAGGGGCAATGTGAGGAAGTATTTTTTCACAGAGAGGGTGGTGGACACATGGAACAGCCTTCCTGAGGAGGTTGTGGGGTCTAAAACTGTGGGAGAATTCAAGAATGCATGGGACAGACATAAGGCAATTTTTGTGGGGGGGTAGGAAGAAATAGGCTGTTAGTTAACTAGGATCTGCAGCTTATCCTGTAGGTAGGGAAATGGGCAGAGTAGGTGGGCCAAGCTGTCCTTATCTGCCGTCAAAGTCTATGTTTCTAGTATCCCTCTCAGACAGTCCCGATGACCCATATGTCCGCTGTAATGGACTTCCACTGGTTGTAAATCCGAATTAGACACCCCGTCTACTGCTGAGAGGTGTCCCCCTTAGACAGCTGAGGTGGACCTGGGCTGGATCCACAGAGGCTGCTACACGGCGCTTTCAGGCCCTGTGTCCTTACTGCGTTCTCTTCATGGCTGACAGGTTGGATCCTGATAAAGGAACTTAGGCCTCTACCTTGAAAGGACTGCTTGTTATGAGAATGTCAACGGTTCCCATCTCTCTGAGAGGCAGCAGGCGCTGCCTGTTGTTTAAAAGGAAGCCCTATTGTTTTGAGTGGCCTCCAGAGCTCAACCTGAGGGCTGAACAGATAAGCACCATCAAAGAGATGTTGGCCACCTGCTGCCCTAGAGGCAGAGTCGTAGGCATCCATAAAAGCTTTCAGCTGATTATTAGGCTATAAGCCCCTAGCAATGGAGAGTTAGAGTCCAGGAGGCTCACGGCCATTGAATTGAGAAGTGTTCCACAGAGAGGAATGTAGGAACTGAAGACACAGAAGTCTGCTTTGGTTCACAGATGAAGACTGAAATGTTATGGTGGACCCCATATCCCTGAGGAAAAAACTGGAAAGAGGATCTTCCATCGCACTGATACAGAAGGCTTGCCTTCCAGCCCATAAAATGAGTCATCCACCACGTCTTCGACAAAGCAGAACAGGGAGAGACACATCTAGATCCACTTCTACCCCAGAATAACCTCCAAAAGGCAGGTCTAAGCCAGGAACATGGGAGACACTGGCACCTGGATTGGCGTTGAAGAGTTCAGTGCCATTGGCAGCACCGGCTCCACACACGGCATTGACACCACACATGGTGCCAGTACCGCTGCTGGACCTAGATCTGAAGAAAGAGGGGAAGGAAAGCGGTACCTGTGCCGGCCCCTGCAGGGGAAAAAGGAGAGGGGGGTAGGCACGTGGAGTCGGCATCGATGGAGTTGGCACCAGAGAGGGCACTGCGCACATCCTGGCCCGACCAACCGGGCTGTGGCCCAGTGGCTCTGAGGCCCAAAGGCCCCAGAACAGGGCCCACTGGCCAGGTCAGCTGGGCAGACACCATAGCCCCGCTCCAAAAGAGCAGCCCAGTAGTGAAACTGCTCACTGGAGCCCCATCGAGGATAGAGACAGGATCTGGTGTCGAAGATCACGGCCGTTAAGAGCAGAGCCATAGAGGAACCCACTGGAGTTGGTTCACGCCTACCACTCTCCACCACCAATGGTCCCCGCACAGACATACCAGATGGCGACCTCAAGTTGTACCAATTCTCCTTCCACCATCAGGAGGAAGAAGAGCTCAAGGTCGGGAATGGGACTGCTACTTTTGTGCTTTGCCGGACTGTCCTCCCCCTGTGCACTGGACTGCCATTGGTCAGATCCCCCCCCCCCACAAAGGGCGGCAGACCAGACACAGCCCCACTGCCATCACAGCTTTCAAACAAAGCCTCCCTACCATCACCGATATGATCTAAGGTCAACTCTGTTGATGGCAGGCTGAGAATTTCTTCTTCTTCATCATCTTTTTTTTTTTTAATAAGAAAAGAACACTAAAAATGATAAGTTAATTGAATACTAAATGGCTATAGCTGCTGTCAAACAGACGAAGACTTGACTCCTGGAAGGCGAGCGACATCGTCATTGAAGTGCACTCGACGGCAAGAGAAAATAAACTGAGGCAGTTGGGGGGATCGATGTCGAGACAGCCTATACGGCATGAGCTAGTCTCATGGCACTGTGCATGCGCAGTCCTAGCCCAGCGCCAGCCCTCCTAAAGATTTTTGGCTCCCACTGGGTCCTAGCACCTCCAGTGTAGTCCCACTAGTGTGAATGAGTGGTAGAGACTTTTAGTCCAGGAAGATGCACAGTTTTCCAGGTTAGAAATTTGAGGTCACATGTAACCAGGGGTTCAAAGGGTTTAGAGGTAAGCATGTCCAACACACGTCTGAGGTCCCAGGCCTCCACGAGTTTCCTGACTAGGGTCTTTGTGTTTAAAATGCCTTTCAGGAACTTCATAAAGGAGGCAATTGAGCTAGAGAGATGTTCTGAACTGGCAACTGATACGCTGAAACAGCGCACAAGTGGACCTTAACTGTAGAGTATTGCAAACCTACATCGGACAGATCCAGTAGGTACTTCAGAATCTTGTCTGGCGGGCATTGGAATGGGTCTGTATGAGATTTGGAGCACCATTCCAAAAAAGTCTCCATTTGACTGTGTAAGTCTTCCTGGTAAGAGGGTTTATGAGCAGCCAGGAGAATCTCAGAGGTCCTCTGAGACACCTTGCACCTGCTCACTTCTATCTCTTCATCAGCCAGGCATGAAGATGAAGGGAACGTTGGTTGGGATGAATCAGAGATCCCTGTGTCAGAAGGTCTGTCCATAGAAGGAGGGTTCTCAGAGGGATGACAGACAATTTGTTGAGTAGGGGAAACCATGTCTGATGAGGCCAGCATGGGGCGACTGGAATCATTTTACCCCCATGTGCCTCCAGCTTGAGCAGTACTCTCTGAACCAGAGGAAGAGGAAGAAAGACACAGAAAGCGATTTGTCCAACACAGCCTGAATGCATCCTGACAGAAAATGCCATGTACTGGATTTCTGGAGCAGAATCGAGGCAGTTTGGCACTTAGTGGGGATACAAAAAGGTCCACCTCTGGGGTTTCCCACTTGTCAAACAGAGACTGCACAACATCTGGTGCCAATGGCTACTTGTGAGGATCTACTTCTGTTCGACTAGACTGTTCTGAGCCCCCGGGAGATAAATCACCTGGATCAGAGTGTCTTCCTTCAGACATCATTCCCACACTCTCATTGCCTCCCTGCAGAGAGGATAAGAGTGTCCTCCCTCTTACTTGTTGATGTAGTACATGACAGACTTATTGTCTTGCTGGAGGAGGATTATCTTGTGATGGATGAAGTCCACCAGGGTCCAGAGAGCATACAGGACTGCTCCCATCTCCAACACACTGATGTGGAGGTGGGACTTTGCAGGGCCCCAGACAGTGGGCTCCCCACACCAACAGAGACGAGTCTGTGGTAAGGGTTATCTGAAGCTTTGGGGGGGAGAGAAGGGAGACCCTGAAGAAGATTGTCCTCCTATGCCCACCATGTAAGTGATTGAAGCAGAGGCTTCGCCACTCTGATGGGGTAAGACTGAGGGTGCACTGCCGGGGACCACTGCGTGCTGAGCATCAACTGAGCTGTCTTCATAATGAATTGAGCCATCTGAATGATTGCTTTCCTTCTGTCCTCTGGAAGCAAGACCCTCCCTTGGCGGTGTCCAAGAGGGCTCCAATGAAGAGAAGCTGCTGAGAGGGCTGAAGCTGCAACTTCTCAAGGTCAAACAGGACTCCCATGTTGGTCAGAAACTGAGATGATGTGGTCACTGCCTGTTCCATGTCCTGCTTGGATGGACTGGGCAGTCATCAGATGTCCGGATATGGAAAAACTTGGGAGTCCAAGTTTTCTAAGGTGCACAGTGAGAACCACAAAGCACTTGTAAAGGCTCGAGGTGCCGAGGATAGCCCAAAGACCAGGGCCCAGAATCTGTAATGCTGGCCCAACGCCACAAAACTAAGAAATTTGTGGTGGCACGGATGAACCAGGATATGCTGGTAGGCATCCTGCATGTCCAAAGAAGCCATCCAGTCTTGCGGCTTGAGGAGCAGCAGCAGGGTCCTGAGGGAGACCATTTTGAACTTCTCCCAGTGTATGAACTTGTTCACTTCTCTGAAGTCAAGAATGGGGTGCATGCCCCCAGTTCTTTGCAAAGAGAAAGTAATGGGAGTAGAAGCCTGTGTTGCGCTCTCCCTCCAACACTACTTCTACTGCTCCTTTGGTCAAGAGGCCCTCAATCTCCTTCACAAAAATGTCCAACACTGGAGCTGAAAGATGGTGCTGTTTCCTGGGTGGATCCAGAGGGACCTCTGAGAAATTCAGCAAGTACCCCCTCCGGATGATCCCTAAGACCCACTTGTCTGTGGTGATGGATTCCCACTGACAGTAAAACTCAGTTAGCAGCCCCCTCCCCCCACCCCCACTGGAGAGGAGAGGTCTACCTCGGGCAGCTGAGGCAGGACTGGGGCTGGAATATCAGAGAGTGGCACTAAGCACCTCCCGGATCTGTGCCTTCAGTCGCACTTTCTTTTGTGGCTGAGGAAGCTGGGACTTGACTTGGGCTCTCTTGCCTTTGCCACAAAGGGACTGTGGACTGCTTATTGTGGTAAAAGACTCTCCCATTTCCCGTTTGGGGGTGAGAAGGGGCAGGCCGAGAAGTCTTAATGCCCATTCTAGTCTTCTGAGAGGTCTCAAGGGACTGTTCCACCCGTTGGACCAAAGAGACAGGAGCAGCTGAAGGGCATCTTTATGACCTGCTGCTGGAGGTCATTGAAGAAGCCAAACGTCTGAAGCCAGGAGTACCTTCTGATGCAGATTTCTATAGCAACAGAGCTGGAGGCAGTGTCGAATGCATCCAAAGCTGCGTGCAACTGATGACTGACTCAATGCCATAGGTAACAGCCTGAAGTATTTTCTGCCTACTCTCTGATTCCAGTAAGGTCTCCGTGAGAAATCTGAGAGAGGTCCAAAGGGCATACTTGTACTTGGAGAAATGCCCTTGGTAGCCAGCTATCTGCATGCTAAGGGTAGCTGCAGCAAGCTCTTTTCCCCATCGTGTCTATCTTATGAGACTGTATTAATGGGATGTATTAATGGGATGCGCTACAACTGCCTGAGGAAGAATGGCCTTGTCATTCTCAGCCAGAATGACAATATTGTCTGCACTAGGCTGGAAGGCCAGAACAGGCCTGTCCTTAGGGGCAGCATACTTATGGTCTGTCTGCCAAAAGACAGAGGGAACAGACACAGGCCTGGACCACACTGTGTCAGAAAGGGTCTGAAATGCAGTGGGGATGGGAGGCTGACTTGCATAGTGGAAAAACTGAACCACTCCAGAGGGAGATGTTTTCCCAGATCAATAGCAGAAGGCTCAAAAGTGAGGGCTGCATACATATTACAAAGTACAGCCAGGAAAGAAAGATCCTCCTATGGTACAGGAGAGGGGCCTGGGGTTGAAGTATCCAGGATGTAAAAGGAGTCATCGTCACTGCCTTCGGAAATTATGAGGTCGGAGTCAGACTCATCCCCCTCCAGCTCCTCATGAGGGTCTCGGCGAGGGGTAGAAATCAAAATGCCTAACCCAGCTCTGTGAGTCAGTAAGACAGGTGACACCAGCACCAGCAAAGAGTCGGTTCCAGCATGGGCACTGGAAATGGCGTTGCCAGAGAGACTGAGTCCAGTACTGAGGGCTGTCTTGGTGCCAGAGGCAGCGCCACAGATGATGGTGGAACAGGTCCCCAAAAACCTGATCCCGGCACCATGCCAGGTGCTACCCACGGTGTTGGAGGTCCAGCTGGCACGGAAGTGATCAGAGAAGGTACCAGGGCTGGTCCCAAGACAGTGACAGTGCAAGGTGGTGCGGTCAGTGGAACAGGCATCAGCAGCGCAGTCACCGACAAGGACTTAGAGGTCATTGCTGGAGCCACATGCTCTACGTGGCTAGAATGTCCGGACTGCCACTCCAGCACTGCCGACCCCATGTGGCCCAGAATCAGCTCAATGAGACTGGGCAAATGAGCCAGACGCTGTCCCCACAGTTCCATAAGAGCTGCCCAATGATGAAACTGCCCACCGGAAGACAGAGAGGGTCTCTGGGCCCGTGACCTCCAATGTCTGTGAGCAGAAACCATCAGGGATACTGATGGGGCTGAGGATGGCCTCCTGCTCTGAAACAACACGGATCTCTCAGCAGACCTGCCAGCAGGCAACCTTGAGTGGTACCATTTCTTCTCCTTCTGGCAGAAAGAGGAAGAACTTGAGGTTGAATGGTTCCAGGTTCCTGAACAGGATCGGCAATGGGCCTGCTTTTTTTTGCATTTACAGGAGTACTGTCCTTCCTCCCAAACACAGGACCACCCATCGTCAGAACCCTTCCTTGGAGAGGGAGGTGGACCAGACACGGCCCAACTGCCTGAGCAGCATGCCTGAAAAGGGCTCCCTACCAGCACCATCAGCATCCATGATCCTCGGCCGTTGTTCGGTAGGGCTATGAGAAACTGACAGAAAAATCTTTTTTAAACTGAACTGACACAAAACTAAAAACAGTATCTTTAAGCACTAAAACGTTAACAAACTGAACGCTGTTGTCATATAGACATGAAGTTCTGACTCCCAGAGACCAAGCGACATCGACAATGAAGTGTACTCAACGGCAGGGAAAAAGAACAGGCCGTTGAAGGCCAGTGCCAAGGTAAGCCAGACAGCACAAGCTAGTTTTGCAGCGTTGAGCATGCGTGCAGCCTACCTTGGCACCAGCCCTCCTGAAAAGTTCCAGCTTCCACAGGGTCCTAGCGCCTCCAGCTCAGAACCCACTGCTGAAGTTTGGTCCTCAAAGATCCTCTATTTTCAGCAGAAGGACAATGCATTTCACTAGAAAACTCCAGGCCCTGGAGCGAGCGAGCAATCATTCTGCTTTGTCCAGCAGAAGAAATGCAGAACCTTGAGATGTATCCAACAATGCCCCTATGTATGGTAGGTGGTAGGATGTCAGTACAGACTTTGGTACAGTAATTTTCATCACAGAGCATCGAACATCTGTCTGGTTTGAGCCAAGGTCTGTAGCAGTTGGTCCCTGGAGTGGGCTTTTAATAGCCAGTCGTCCAGGTAAGAAAAACATACAGGCCTTCCCTGTAAAGGGTTGCTGCCTCTACTGACAGCACTTGGTAAAGACCTGTGGCACACAAGACAAGCCAAAGGGCAACACTCTGAAATGGTAATGCTCCCCCCTGAAACAGGAAATGAAAAGTACACACCTACCGTAATTCTTGATCTTCTTGGATGAAGTCTTCACAACTCATTCACACTAGTGGGACTACCCCAGAGGTGCTAGGACCCAGCGGGAGCCAAAAATCTTCAGGAGGGCAGGCGCCGAGGTAGGACCGCGGATGCACGGTGCAGCAAGGCTGGCTCATACTATATAAGCTATCTCAGCGTAGACCCTCCAACTGTCTCAGTACCTTTTCTACCAAGAAGGTGCAGCATAAACTAACCTAGAAAACTAACTTATTCCAGACATAAGGTAGTCCGTATGAACTGTGTAAGAAGGGTCAATTCAACAGTGTCTTCACAGCCCAGTCAACAAGGGTGTGAAAACCAAAAACAGGATAAGTGAGCTCGGGGATGGTGGGTGGGCGTGTGAATGAGTGGTGGAGACTTCATCCAAGAAGATCAAGAATTATGGTAGGTACGTAATTTTCATATCTTCCTGGACTTAAAGTCTCCACCACTCATTCACACTAGTGGGAGAGTACTGAGCTAAAAGCAATCCCCCCAAGAAGGGTGGCAGGAGACAGGATCTCACTTGGGACAGAAGTCCATTAAGGACTGTCCTGCCACAGGAAGGATGCTGTCTGGTATGGACATCCAGGTTGTAGTGCTTCATGAAAGTGTGCACAGAGCTCCAGGTGGCCGCGCTGCAGATGTCTGCTATGGGCACATTCTGAATCTCTGACAGGGATGCCGCAACCGCTCTGGCAGAGTGGGTGTACACCCTGCCTTCCAGCTTGACCTGCACCATCAAGTAGCAATGGCGAAGACATGTTACCAGTCAGGTTGAAATGCATCTGATGGCGACAGACTGAACCAGCCAGGCCAAGCTGAATGAGACAGAGTTGCCTGGATTTGCGAATCTCTTTTGTTCTGTTGAAGCAGAATCGTAAAACCCTCTTTTTACATCCAGAGACTGGAGGGTAGACTCCCCCTTCATTCTGGAAATTCGCAAAATAGGACAGAAGACCAAAGATTAGTTCAGGAGGAATTCTAACACTATTTTGGGAAGGAATTTAGGGTGAGTCCTGAGAACCACCTTGTTGTTGAGAAATACTGTGTACGTGGGGTCTGCGACCAGGCATGTATTTCAGACACTTGGCGAGCGGAGGTAATGGCCACAAGGAAGGCTGCCTTCCAGGTCAGAAACTTCAAGTTGCAGGTTGCTAGAGGCTCAAAAAGTTTATGAGTGAGCATGTCTAGCACAAGATTGATATCCCATGCAGCTACCGGTCTCCCTGACTGGTGGTCTAGTGTGTAGGATACCTTTAAGGAATCTCTTGACTATAGAACATAGAAACATAGAATTTGACGGCAGATAAGGACCGCTTGGCCCACCCAGTCTGCCCATTTCCCTGCCTACTGGATAAGCTGCAGATCCTAGTTAACCAGCAGCCTACTTTTTCCTACCCCCATCCCCTAGAATTGCCTTATGACTGTCCCATGCATGCTTGAATTCCACCACTGTTTTTGACTCCACAACCTCCTCCGGAAGGCCGTTCCATGCATCCACAACCCTCTCTGTGAAAATACTTCCTTAAATTACCTCTGAGCCGCCTCTATCTCTTCAAATTGTGCCCCTTGTTCTTGCACACCTTTTTTGAAAGATGCTACCCTCTTGACTTTGTTGATTCCTTGAGGTACTTGAAAGTTTCTATCATGTCCCCTCTCCTCCTTTCCCGAGGCTATACATATTAAGCTTCTTTAGTCTCTACATATGTATTCGGTGTAGACCCTGCACCATTTTAGTTGCCCTCCTCTGGACAGCTTCCATCCTGTCTATGTCTTTGCAAGACTGGGTCTCCAGAACTGCACGCAGTACTCCAGATGGGGTCTGACCAGCTGTCTGTACAGAGGGATAATAACTTCCTGTTTTCTACTGGTGATGCCTCTCCTATGCATCCCAATAACCCCCAGCCCTCATTGCTGCCCTCTCACATTGCTTGCCCACCTTTAGGTCATCTGATATGACTACCCCAGGTCCCTTCCATTTTTGTTGTCGTTAGTATCTCACCCTCCATTGTGTACTCTTCCCCTGGGTTTTTGTTTCCCAGGTGCATTACCTTGCACTTCTTAGCATTGAATCTAAGCTGCCATACATTTGACCATTCTTCTAACCTTGCCAAGTCCCTTTTCATCCTTTCCACCCCCTTGTGCATCAACTCTGTTGCAGATCTTTGTGTCATCTGCAAAGAGACATATTTTTCTTCCAGTCCCTCTGCAATGTCGCATAAAGACATTGAAGAGGACTGGTCCTATCTGAACCCTGCGATTGCACCCACTAGTAACCCCTTTCATCAGAGTGGACTCCATTTACTAGTACTCTCTGTGTCCTATTTTCCAGCCAATTTTTACCCAGGCTGTTATCTTGGGACCCACTCCCAGGCTAGCTAACTTGTATATTAATCTTTGTGTGGGACTGTGTCAAATGCCTTGCTAAAGTCTAGGTAGGCCATGTCCACAGCCCCTCCCTGATCTACTACTTTGGTCACCCAGTCAAAGAAATCTATCAGATTTGTCTGGCATGACCTTCCTGCTGTGAATCCATGCTGCCTTGGGTCCTGTGCCCCTCTGGCCTCTAGATACTCGACAATTCTTTCCTTCAGAAGTGATTCCATCATTTTCCCTACCACTGAGGTTAAACTAACAGGTCTGTAGTTTCCTGCTTCTGCCTTGCTCCCACTTTTGTGAAGGGGAATCACATCTGCCCTCCTCCAGTCCTCGGGTACCACCCCATCCTCCCATGATTTCTTAAACAGGGTAGTCAGTGGTGTCACTAACTCTACCCTTAGTTCTTTTAGAATTCTGGGATGAATCCCATCAGGCCCCATTGCTTTGTCCACCTTCAGTTTTAAGAGTTCTTTCAGAACCCTTTCTTCCATAAATGGGCTGGTATCAACTTCTGTATCCAGTGTGTTTCTACTGTTTGTTCTAGGTACCTCTTCCTTTGTAAATACTGAGCAAAAATATTTGTTCAGTATCTCTGCCTTTCACAGTCTCCTCTGCCCACCCCCTTATTAAGCCTCACTATCCCTCCTTGGTCTTCCTTCGCTCCCTGATGTACCTATAAAATGTTTTATCCCCTTCTTAACTGAGTTGGCTATCTTTTCCTCGGTTTGGGCCTTTGCTGTCCTGACTGCCTCCCAGCTTCCTTTTGCTTTAACTGATACAGTTCTCTGTCCTGCTCCTTCTACGATTCCTTGTACTTCCTGAAAGCTTTCTTTTCTCTTGAACCTTCACTGCCACTTCCTTTGAGTACCATAGTGGTTTCTTACATCGTTTAGTTTTGTTTATTTGCTTCACAAAGGCTTGTTGCCTCTGTGATGGCAGTTTTATTATTCCCATTGTTCTTCCACCCCTCCTTCCTGCCCATGTGCTAGTGCATTCTTAGGCACTCACCATTTTGCAAAGTCAGCCCTCCTAAAGTCCAGTACCTTTGCCTTTGTATGGCTTGACTCTATTGCTGTGTTTATTGTGAACCATACTGTTCGATGGTCGCTAGTTCCCAGATGGCTACCCACTCTACATCTGTGATCCTCTTCATCTCCATTTGAGAGAATCAGGTCTAAGATTGCTCCCTCTTGAGTGGGCTCCAATACTAGTTGTCTAAGGCATGCCCCCTGTAGGGCATCTAGAATAACCCCACTCTTCGAAGTGGCTGTGGCAGCTGCATTCCAGTTAACATCTGGCATATTCAGATCACCCATCAGCAATATCTCCCCTTTATCTGCCATTCTAAGTATACTTTCTATCATTTCCTTGTCCATTTCCTCCCCCTGAGAAGGGGGTCTGTATACAACCCCTGTGCGGATTGTGGTGCCATTGCCGGTCTCCAAATTGACCCACAGTGCTTCTTCTCCTCCCTGTTTTCTTTTGTTCTGTTACTTTGATTCCTTCCTTATGTAAGAGCTACTCCTCCTCTCTTTTACCCTCCCGTCCCTCCTGTAGATAGTGTATCCTGGTATGTTTATGTCCCAGTCATGGTTTTGTGCGAACCATGTTTCTGTGACTGCCACGATATCAGATGTTCTCCTCCATCAAGGCCACTAATTCAGGAAGCTTGTTACTCAGACTACGTGCATTGGTACTCATTGCTCTCCATTTTTGATGGCTTTACTTTCTGTTGCAGCATCCCCACTGACCTTTCTACCTCGGTCTTTTCTCATTTAGTACCCTGTTTTGTAGGGAGAGGCTGGGATTTTCCTGCTGCTCATCAGTGCCTCCCCCCTTGACTAGTTTAAAAGCTTGCCAATGAAGCATTTAAACCGATTGCTCAAAAGACTTGTTCCCTTCCTGGACAGATGCAGACCATCCTGCCAGTATAGGCTGGTGTCCCTCCAGGTGGAACCCCAGTCCCCAATGAAGCCAAACCCCTGTGCTCCACACCATTTTTTCAACCACTCATTAAACTGCATGGTGCATAGTACCCTTGCCTCACTCATGCCATTTGCAGGCAGCACCTCTGAGAAGGTTACTGTGTGTGCTACTTGTCTTAGGCCCTCCCAGTTCTAAAAAGTCCTTCTGCACTGCTCTAATCTCATGTTGAGCCAAGTCATTTGTCCCTAGGTGGACAATGACCTCCAGCTCAGACTCCCGTGCAGCTGTTCTCGTGATCCTGAGGATGCGCTTCCTGTCCCTACAAGCCATAGCACCAGGCAGGCACCTTACTTCAGTTTTCCCTGCTCCCCCCAGTTCTATCCCCTTAAGGGTAACTGAGCCACTGACATACTGTGTATAGACTCGTGATAGGCTGAAATCACACAAAGGTGCACATTTACTGTTGAGTATTGCAGTCCTGCGTTCAACAGGTCTAAAAGGTATTCTAACACCTTGTTTGGTGAGCAAGCAGAGAGATCCAGGGCGGACTCTGCACACCAAATGGAAAATTGTTTCCACTTTGCCATGTAAGTCTTCCTAGTGGATGGCTTACACGCTGCTAGGAGGATGTCTGAGATTCTCCAAGAGACATTGAACCTACCCACTTCTATGTACTCAGGAGCCAGGCATGGAGATGAAGGGATCACAGTTTGGAGTGGACTACCGGACCCTGTGTCAGGAGGTCCATCCAAAGGGGAAGTTGTCTCACAGGAACCTCTGATAATTCATTGATTAACAGAAACCATATCTGATGAGGCCAGTATGGGGTGATGAGAATCAGGCTGCCCCTCTGTGCTTCTAACTTGAGCAGCACCTTCTGAATTAAGGGAAGAGGAGAAAATGCGTAGAGAAAGCATCCTGTCCACCACAGTCTGAATGCATCCTGACAGAAAGTGCCAGGTTCTGGATTTCTGGAGCAGAACAGATGCAGTTTTGCATTGAGTGGTGGTGCAAAAAGCTCCAGGTCTGGAGTGCCCCACTCTTCGAATAGTGACTGCACAATGTTTGAGTCGAGAGATCACTCATGTGGATCCACCTCCGTTCTGCTGAGGCGATCTGCCAGATTGTTCTGGATTGCTGGCAGGCAGAACACCTGGAACTGGGCTTCGTGCTCGAGACACCATTCCCACACTCTCATGGCCTCTCTGCATAGAGGGTAAGTGTATTTGTTGATGTAGTACATCATCGCCTTGTTGTTCGTCTGAAGGAGTATTACTTTGCAACAGAGGACATCCTTCAGGGCTCAGACAGTGTACAGGACAGCTATCATCTCCAGGACATTTATGTGCAGTTGGGACTTGTCCTGACTCCATAGGCCCTGGGTGTGGAGATCCTTGAAGTGAGCTCCCCAACCGGTCAGAGATGCATCCGTTGTAATGGTGATCTGTGTCTCCAGTGGGGCAAAGGGAAAACCTTGGAGAAGGTTGACCTGAGTCCGCCAAGTGAGTGATCTCATTAGAGGCTCTGTCACCTTGATGTGGAAGGATTGTGAATGCATGGTCGGAGACCACTGAGTGCTGAGCATCCATTGTGTGGTTCTCATGTGCAAGTGGGCAAGGGGCACCATGAACATGGACACTGCCATGAGACCTAGCATCCGCTGCATTAAGAGAGCTCATACCAAGTTGTTTGCCTTGATGAAGTGAACCATCTGGAGAATGTCATTTCTCCTGTCCTCTGGGAGGAAGGCTCTTGCCCTGGAGGTGTCCAGGAGTGCCCCTATGAACAGAAGTTGCTGGGAAGGTTGAAGCTGCGATTTTTCCAAGTTCAGTAGAACTGCCTTGTAAGTGAGGAACTTGGAGGCCGTGGAAACCACATCCTGTGTCCCCTGACTGGAGGGGCTCGTCCAGGTGTGGGTACACCTGAATTCCGAGTTTTCTGAGATGCGCCGTGCGTACTGCAAAGCACTTTGTAAAGATTTGTGGTGTAGAGGACAGCACAAAGGGCAGGACTCTAAACTGGTAGTGTTGACCCAGAGCCACAAAGCGTAGATACTTGTGGTGGCTTGGGTATACTGGGATGTGCTGGTAGGTGTCCTGCATGTCCAGAGATGCCAGCCAATCATTCTGATGAATCAGAGGCAGAAGTGTTCCTAGTGAGATCATCTTGAATTTCTCTTTGAACAGGTATTTATTTGTTTAACTTTCTTAGGTCTAGAATAGGGCGCATACCACCTGTTTTCTTTGGAACCAGGAAGTAGTGGGAGTAGAAACCTGTGTTCTGCTCTGCCTGTGGAACTACTTCTACTGCTCTGTTGTTCAGAAGGCCCTGAATTTCAGCAGCAAAAAGGTCTGAGTGAGAGGTAGACAGCTTGGGCTGACGCTTGGTTGGACAATCTGGGGGGGTCTTTGAGAAATTTAGAGAGTATCCCTCTCGAATTATCCTGAAGACCCATTTGTCCATTGTGATGGACTTCCACTAGTTGTAAAATTGAGTCAGCCACCCCCCTATTGCTGAAGAGAAGTCCCCCCTATTGCTGAAGAGAAGTCCCCCTCGGGCAGTTGAGGTGGGGCATGGGTCAGGTCTTTAGAGGGTGGCACTGGGTGCCTTTGGGGCTTGTACCTTCTGTTGTGTTTTCTTTTGTGGCTTAGGGGTTTGGTTCTTGTTAAAAGCTCCTCGGCCTTTACCACTAAAGGACTGCCGGTTATGAAATTGCCAGCGGTTTCTGCCCCGGCCATCTTAATAGCAGTCCTGGTTTTCTAAGTGGCCTCCAGTGCCTGCTCCACCTGTGGGCCAAACAGATAAATGCCATCAAAGATAAAATTCATGATTCTCTGCTGAGCATTATTAGTGAAGCCTGACGTCCTTAGCCATGAGTGACGCCGGGTGCAGATCCCGGCTGCTGTTGCTCTAGAGGCAGTGTCAAAGGCATCCATAGCAGCCTTAAGTTGCTGATTGTTGGACTCAATGCCCCTAGTGATGGTCCTAAGAAACTCTGAGTTAACGTCCGACTCTGGAACAGCCTTAACCATTTCTTTGAGCAAATGTCAGAGGGTATACTCATACCGACAGAAGTAGCCCTGATAACTGGAAATACACATGCCCAGGGTAGCAGCAGCAAGCACTCGCTTCCCCAGTGTCTATTTTATGGGATTCTTTATTCACCGGGTGAACCATGGATTCCTGGGAGAGCATGGCTTTGTCATTTTCTGCCAGAACCACTAGGGCATCTACAAAGGCTTGAGAAGCAAGGATCAGTCTATCCTCAGGGGGTGCGTACTTCCTGTACTTCCTGCCTATGGACTTAGCCACAGAAAGAATGAGCGTCGGTCTGTCCCACACCAGCTCTGAAAGAGTCTCAAAAGAGGGTTGCACCGGTGGTCTGGTGGTGTCAATTCCACAGGAATTTCAAGAACATGCAGATATTGAAGGCACAAAAGCTTCCCAGGATCCACCTCAGAAGTCTGAAGAGCGAGGGTGGAATTCATATTCTTCAGCAGAGACTTAAAAGAGAGGTCTTCGACCACAGACTCCGCTGAAGTGGTGGGCTTACTCGCCACTCCAAAGAACAAATCCTCATCTAGATCGTCCCCGTGTCATAGATGAGGATCAGACTCAACATAGTCTCCCACTACCTCAGAAGGGATAGTATAGATAGGAAAGGGAGGAAGATAGGCAGGAGATGCCACACCCTGAATCGGAGTCGAAAACCCTGGCACCCGAGGTGGCACCGGAAACACCCAAAGCTGAAGACCTGGAAGTGTGAAGAGGAGTAGAAGGAGAAAGCAGTACCTGTGCTGGCCCCTGTGCTGCAGCTATGTGAGGGGGAAAGGCAAGAGGGAGCAGGGTTGACAGCACTGAAGATGTCGCGTGACCAGGCTGATCCAACTGTTCCGCGCGCAGGGCCACGGCCCCTAGGCCCGAAGGCCCCAGGGTCTGGTCTGCAGGCAAGGGTAGTGAGGACAACCGTCAGACCCACTGCTCCATAAGAGCGACCCAATAATGAAACTGCTCACCAGAAGACCTCCAAGAGGGCGGGGAGGGACTCCGGACCTGAGGACCATGGCCACTAGGGACCGAGTCCGTAGGCGACCCTGACAGAGGTCAGCCTTTCATTCCCCGCAACCGACAATCTCCATGCGGACGTACCAGAGGGCGACCTCAAGTGGTACTGCTTCTTCTTCGAGCGTTGGGAAGAAGAAGAGCTCAGTGCCAAGCTCCCAACTGTGATCAGGAACAGGCCAGCTTCTTTTTGTGCTTTTGGGAGAATTGCCCTTCCTCCCGAGCACTATACTGCCCGTGGTCAGACCCTTCCCCCCTCCAAAGAGGGTGGCGGACTGGACCCAGTCCTGCTGCTAAAACAGCTTTCAAGTGAAGTCTCCCTACCGGCACCGGCACCATTCAGTGTCGACTCCGTCGATGGTGGGCTGAAGAAGACTTCCTTTCTTCATTACTTCAAATGAAAATTAATTAAAATATATATATATTTTTTTAAATAAATAAATAATATTATAAAAATGAAACTAAATCAAATACTGAATGACTAAGCTGCTGTCATACAGATGTAAAGATTTGACTCCTGGCTGGTGAGAGGCGTTGTCACTGAAGAGCACTTGATTGCAGGAAAAAAGAAACTGAGGCGGTTGGAGGGTTGACGTTGAGATAGCCTATACGTCACAATCCAGCCTCTCGGTGCCATGCATGCATGATCCTACCTTGGCGCCGGCTCTCCTGAAGATTTTTGGCTCCACCTGGGTCCTAGCACCTCCGCCATGATTTTGATATGGAGACAGGCATCCTTCATATCCAGGGAGCCTATCCAATCCCTTGTTTGCAGCAGTGGAAGGAGATCCTGTAGAGACCATCCGAAACGTCTTGTATTCTCTGAAGAAGCTGAGATCCCTGAGATCTAGAATTGGCAACAGGGAAGTATCTGGAATAAAACCCTTTGTGCCTCTGTCTGGGAAGTACAGGCTCTATGGCCCATTTTTGAAGTAGGGCCTGCACTTCCTCCTGCAACAAGGCCATGTGTCCTGGCGAATATGTCGTTATAACTGTTGGATGGTCTGGAGGATTGTTCAGAAGTTGCAGAGTATGACCCTTCTCTATGATCTCCAGTATCTGCTCGTCTGTAGTCACTGTTCTCCACTGATCCAGATGGAGGGAGAAAAGACCCTCTACAACCACCACTGTAGTGGTGATAGTTTTGGGGGGGGGTGAATGAAGAGTCAAGCTGAGAAGAGGGGATGGGGGGTGGCAGAGCCACTGGCTCCACTACCTTGAGGTACTTTTGTATGGGCATCTGAGGTTGGAACGGGGACTAATGAGACCCCCGTGCCTCTACCTCTGCCTCTACCCTGCTGTCTGTAGGCCTGACGGTTTCCTCTGAGAGCAGAGGGATGAAAATTACCCCTGCCTCTACCTCTACCTTGGGTGTGGTACAGGGATTTGACTGACTTCAGAGACTTACCAGATGATATTTTTCAAAGCTTCTTCAACATTATGGCCAAACAGTTTCTATCCCCTAAATGGGGCATTTAGAACTGTTTGCTGCACATATGTGACAAAACCTGCTACCCTGAGCCAAGAATTGCGCCAGAGACAGATACCAGAAGCCACAGCTCTTGCAAAGGCATCAAAGATATATGTTGCGCAGATCAGATCAGATGTTTACCCACATCAGCACCAGCAGCATAAGTTTTAATTAACTCCCGTTTAGCAGAATCCTTAGGCAAGGCCTGTGCAGCACCTTAGCCTTCTTCCATAGGGTATTCTGATATTTTATCATATGGGCCTGGTAACTGGCAATATGTATGCCTAGAGAGGCAAAGCCATAGGTACGTTTGCCCAGTATATCCAAACTCCTGGATTCCTTATCAGGAGGAAGGGAACTCAGGTGTTCAGATGCCCTGGCTCTGTCATGGGCAGCTGTGATCAGCACTCAATCAGTCTCAGGCTGATAAGCATAAAAAGGTCTACCAGAAGAAGAGTAACTTTTATCAGCCTTTCTGGGAATCCCTGATATAGTGTTGGGCCTACACCAGGCTGCATAAATAGCTACCTTCAATGCTGGATATAGGGGAGGAACAACAAGAGAAGAAGATTCTGGCATCTCCGGCAAGTTATTTTTAGTGGAATCCTAATCCTCCAAGGTAATGCCCATGGCAGCTTGCATTTGCAGCATCATGGCAAAAAAAAGGAGGAATCCTCTGGAAGTGACCTACATGTATGTACTACAGAATCCCCACTGCAAGACGAGACTGTGGAGCTGGTGCCATGCACATACTGGTTATCCTCAGCACAGTCTTCCTCCTTCTCATCCTCTTCCATCATGAGGTCAGGCTTATACTTACATTCGTCACTGTATCTCTCACTGACGAGAATGGAAGAGCATGCTGGTGATGGCGACAGCTGCATAGGTCTGTTCCGCACTATATTAGAGTGTGGCATTAATGGGTAGTTGTAGTAGTAGTCCCCGTCGATGGGCTGACTGTAAGAGGGGGTATGCCTAGCAGTAGGCGTCATATCATGTCAGAGAATGATATGAGCACTAACAGACCAAATGGTGCTCACACTCCAGAGCCCTTACGTGGCGAAGCGCCGGGGTTGCCTGGATCACAGTTATGTTTCATTTGGAATACACTCCATATTCTATCGATGGCATTATAGCAATAAATTAATGCTGAACTTGCAACACTGACTACTGAGTCTTTCTTCACTGAAGATTATTCTAGCACCTGGCTCTGAAGCGCGAGCACCATTTGGTCTGTTAACAACTGCTGTTTGAGGCGGTAGCCTGGTGCTTGAACCCTACCTGGTTAATTGAACGCAGCACTTTTCTGTTTGTTTACCATGATAGAAGCACTGCCGGTGCATGGATGCCACTTTTAGTAGTGGTTGTGACAGCAGTAGTCAATGAAGGAGGTTGTATCTGGCTGTAATAGGCCCAGTAGCATCTCCGCCAAACCCAGACATTGGTGTCTGGTCAACAATCAGAGGGGGCAGAGGGCACCGCTGCTAGAGCAGATGGCATTGTAGTTTGGGACATACTTGCTGTCTGCAGCAGCAACCTGGATCTCATCAGGGATTCCCTGTCCTTGTGTTTGTGACTCCTGGAGGAGGACTTGTCCCAGGACTTTGACGACCATGATTCATTCAACAGGGTTAGCGATGCGGTCCTTCCCTCTAGCTGCTGTTGTATTGCTCCTAAGGTCTTTTTTTAGGAGGAATTTCTCAAATGCCCCCTTCCTGTGTCACCTGGTGAAGTCGAATCCTCAGCATATCTTAAAGGGCTTCACATTGTGAGAGAGGCCTAAGCAGTAGACTTGTAGATTTTTTCTCCGCAATGGTAATACCAAAAAAGTGTTGATGGTTCCTTCGGTGGTATACCGTCATCGAAAATCAATGTTAAAGTGATTACTATTTTCATCTAAAAAAAATAAAATGGTGTTTTTTGCAGCAGCGTTTCTGACATCGGGTCCAACGAGTCTGATTGACGGTGGAAAAAGAACTGTGGAAAAGAGGAGCTGTGTATGTTTAATGTAGATGCTGGCGCATGACTTCATCGTGGGCAGCCCCTGACTTGCAAAGCTTCTGTGTGGTCCTAGCGCTGACACGAGAATAGTTTCAAAGGTTTGGCCTGATGAAAGAAATATCCTCAAAGAAGATCAGTACCACTTGTGGTCGTCCTCTGCGAGGTCTGCCATGAGGTCCTCAATGTCCTGTAGCAGAAGGCCCTCATTGGTGCCGTCTGCATCACCGAGGGCTTTTATTCATGGGAGGTCGAGGTCTCTGTCCAGAGTTCCTCCCACCACTGGATAGCTCTTATGGAGCAGCTGGTGCAGAATCTGGCTCATTTGCCCCTGCCTGCGGAGCCAATCCCTGGCCCTTCGGGATGGGTGGCACTGGAGCCGGTGAGACCTTCAAGGCAGGTAGAGGGTTTAGCTCTGACAACAGCTGCACAGCCCTTCTTGGTGACTGTGCTGCTGACTCCTGTCCCACTGGCCTCTCCCCAGTTCAGTGTCACTACGATGGGCTCAGCCACAGTGCCTCTGCCATTCACTCTGGTGCCAGCTGGATCATCAGCGCCAGGGTCGGTGCTAGGTTTAGGCCTCTCAGGGCCTTTCCCAATGCTGGCATTAGTGCTGCCCATGGTAGTGGGAAAACCTCCCGTTACCAGATTATTCTGGCTGCAGCGCTCCCTCTGACGCTGGCTCCTCATAAATTGGGGCCAGTGTCACTGGTGTTGCCTAGGTCATGTTCTGGATTGGGGAATTGAAAATTATGTACTCACCGTAATTCTTGATCTTCTTGGACCATCTTCACCATTGATTCACACTGCTGGGTTCAAGCCGCAGGCGCTGGGACCCTGTGGGAGCCAAAAATCTTCAGGAGGGCCAGAGCCGAAGTAGGCTGCATGCATGTGCGGCACCGCAAGACTAACTTGCGCTATACATCATATCTCGGCAATGGCCCTCGACTGCCTCAGTACCTTTTTTATTGAGGAGGTGCAGCGTAACCTAAGCAAACAAATAACCTACTAAGGGCATAAGATAGCTCTTTGGACCCGTGTAAGAAGGGTCAACAACAAGAACAGTGTCTTCACAGCCCAAACTGAAAACAAGGGAGGTAAAGACTAGGAAACAGAGAGTGAGCTCAGGGGATGGTGGGTGGGCGTGTGAATCAATGGTGAAGATGGTCCAAGAAGAACAAGAACTGGACCATCTTGGCTGCTATCTTCCTCTCAGGGACACCAGATGCCGAAGTCGCACCAAGGAACTCACTCCCTCCCCCTCTCTGCAGCTGGATATCAGCGTCCCCCCCCCAAGGTGCTGAGTGCTGGCAGCCTGTGTTAAAAGACTTTTTCAGACATTTCAGCGTCCAGGATTTCAGTTGGCTGACAGGGACTGATTGATTTTTGCAGCAAAGTTTGACCTACATTGTACAGTGGATTTGTATGGTTTACATGGTTACCTTAAGACACCTAGTGGACGGTGAAGAAATACAAAATCACACATACCCCCATAATGCAAAGCATCATGGGCTGTATATGGAAATCATCACACAATATTATGCTGGTTCAACTTTAAGCAGAATTGCATGGTGCACGTTTCGTCCTACCAGGACTCATCAGTGTGCCTCATTTGTATGACACCCCAGTGGAATGAACCAGCTACCCTAAGTTGGTCTATCTGGATTGGGTTGTGGTGACCACAATAAAAACAAAAAACAAGTTCAAAGGCAAGTGGACGGTGATGCATTTCAGTTACTCAGCTGTGCATTTTAGAGCAGAACCATAAGTGCTTTTTTGTGCATATTAGAGCGGTACCTTAAGTGCCTTTGTGTAGGTTTTGATCGCATTGTAGCTGGAAGGGGTCTTCAGTTGGGCTGAGGTTTTCAGTGCCATTTCTGTGTTGACCGAGCAGCCACTCACCACCCCCTCTGTTCCCTTCCCGCCTCGACCACGTCATTGTGCCTTCTGTGACCCCTTAATCCCTTTCTCTCCCTTCCTTTATAGGCTGCTATCTTCCTCTCAGGGACACCAAACGCCGAAGCCACGCTGAACAACCCACTCTCCCCTCCCCCGCAGCTGGGCACTAGCATTCTCCCCCCAAGGTGCTGAGTGCTGGCAGCTTGTGTTAGCCCATCACCACTACTGCAGTGACTGCCCCCCAACCTGGGCGGTGCCTACCTTTATTGGTGACCTAGGTCACGTGACAGCCCACATGACTCATCACCTCCAGTACCTGGGCTGTGCCTACCTTTATTGGTTACCTAGATCACGTGACAGCTCACATAATTCATCGCCTCTAGTACCATCTCCCCAGATCCTCTGCTGCAGCTTATATTCCTTGACCACGAGGAGTCGCTGCTGCTCCAAACACTTCCTCCCCACACCCCTAATATAAATTATCACAACTGTACAAGTTAATGCTCCTGACCTGTTCAACCCCTCTCAAATCAGTCGAACAAATTTTCCACCTTTCCTGTCCTGCATATGCTCTGGGAATTAACCCCCTGACCCTATATACCGGAATCTGTAACCCTAACCACTAGGCTATCCCAGCGGTAACAATTGTCTTAGGTCGATGTGTCTCATTAACTATACAGGCCCTCCCAATGCTGCTCTGCTCGCTTCCCTAGCTAGTTGATTAGGCTCATCACACTAAGCACCCCACCTGCGCTTGGACCTTATTAGTTATTCCTTTCTACCTCACTCTCCTGACTTACTTAACATGTATCCCCTCACTCTCCTTCCACTCCTTCTTTACCCTCCTTTCCTCATCTGACTTCACCTCACCCCCTCTGACTGTCCCCTACTTCCCCCCATTCCTGCCCTCCAACCTTTCCTCCATCTGTCCCCTTCCCCCCACACTATTCCTCCTCCCCCTCTATCACCTTCTCCTTTCCTCCTCCCACCTCCACTAGCACCTCCTCCTCTCTGCTAAACTTATCCTGCCCCCCTTTTCCTCTCCACTCCCCTTGCGCCATACACTATTCTATTCCCTCTTACGTCTTTACCTACCTTTCAGTTTCTCCCGGGGATGCAAGAGTTTCCATGTCCTCACTGTCAAATACCCTCCTTTCCACCAAAAAAAGTCCTGCTTCCTGAACTCCTGGTGCACCACAATCATCATTCTCCTACTCCTCCTTTTGGGCACCGTACACCCTAACCCAGGCCCTGCTAATCAGCACCTTCCCCCCGACCCCACCCAAGCCAAAAGTTGTAAATACATAAATACTGTTCACCTCAACGTGCAAAGCCTTCCAGCTAAAAAGGAAGCCTTTCAGGACTGGGTCAAAAGAAAAAACTTTGACATAATAGCTCTCTCCGAGACCTGGCTCTCAGATAAAATGTCTAGTGGGGAAATAGAACTGGATGGCTTCATTTCCCTCAGGAAAGGCAGATCTGAAAGAAAGGGTGGGGACTGCCTGTTCTTTGTGTCTAAGAAATTCTCTGTTACAGAATTTAGTCCTGATGTAGAATTCAACAAGCTCGAGTCCCTCTCTATTCACCTTCTACTAGGGAAAAACAAAACACTCGCCATTCACCACAGCCTATCCCCCCCCCACGGAACTCCTGCCTCTGATCTTGAATCCCTGCTAGCCATTAAGAATTCTCTCCCCCTCAACAGGGAATGGATTCTACTTGGAGATTTCAATATCAACAGAACCTCCAGTCAATCTGATACTGCCAAATCTGCCATCTCAGGCCTAGGGTTATACCAACTCATCACCACCCCGACAAGGACTAACTATAAAACCGGTTCTGTCAGTCAGTCATCAACTGGATCACTGTCTCCAACCCTTCCAGAATCTCTGAAGCCAAGACCCTACCAGACTGCATAAGCGACCACTGCGCCACTTATTGCCACTGGACTGCACATACTCCCAAACCCCCTCCTAATTTCATTTACTCGAGACGTTTAAACAACAACTTACTTGAGGACATCACCCAAGCCTTTCACGAGATTGACTGGTCATTCACCCCAACCAAGGATAACATTAATGCTGTCACAGATTGTTTCTCGGCTATTTTCAATGGGGTATGTGACAAATTTGCCCCCCTCAAAAAGATTAGGGTCCATGACTGCATTTGCGAATGGGTCACCTCTGACATCCTCAAATTAATGAGGCAAAGGGACAGATCCTGGACCAAACACATAAAGCACAAGGATCCTGCCCAATCAACACCGTAGAAAGCTCTCCGCATCAAGTGCAAAGCAGCCGTCAGCTCAGCTAAGGTCAATGTTATCCACAGTAAACAGCTGGGGGAAAAACTAACCCCAGACAACTCTGGGGTACCTTGAATAATCTCATCGGACAGGAAAGCGGAACCCATCACCCTCCGGGTTCTATGTCATAGTAGTGATTGCCAAATGGTGACTGCTATTATGGCGAGTGCACATCACCAAAAACCAAATCAGCGATATGCACTTGTAGGTGACCCAACATCCGGATTTACAAGTGTTTTAGTGGGGGGCACAGTCCAGACCAGCAAAAAAATAAAAAAAGTCCTGCAGCCACAGGCACCAGCAAAACAACAACCCTCTTGACACCAGCCCCGAACCGAGGACCTGCTACACCGGGGCCAGCCTCCCTCACCATCACACCACATGGCTGGCTCAGTGGCAGCAGGTCCAGTACATGTTCTTAATCCACTTCCCTATCCTTCCCCTTCCCCTTACCTTCCTTTCCGGTCGCCCTCTCCTTCCTTCCCTGTCGCAGTGGGTTCCTACCCTTGCGGTCACCCTGTAATAAAAGTGCCAAATATTAGTTGCCGTTTTTGCGGTCACTCGTATTCTGGCACTATTATCTCAGGATACCCACCCTCTGGCACTAGGACAAGCTCACAAATGACCCCTCAGATGAGGCTAACATATGCAACTTATTCTTCAGGGACTTGGACAAATATAAACCCTCCCTCTCCTGCCCCCCCCCCCCAGGCTCAGTTAAAACATCATCCCACTCTCCTACCATTCCACACTCAGGTTCCATTCCCAGTTTCTACTTCTGGGCATTATCACCCACTAACACCACTAAGCTCATCTGTTCAAATAACACCAGACCCAGTAAAGGGCCTGATGGGATTGATTTTAAAATTCTTATGCTTGCCATTGCTCCTCTAGTGGTCCTCCTCACTAACATCATAAATCCCTCACTCTGCACTAGCACCTTCCCATGCATCTGGAAAATGGCCATAGTCAAACTTTTTTTTAAAGTCAGGCTCAAAGAATGAGGTAGGAAACTACAAGACAATTTCTCTACTTGCCCCCCTTTCCAAGATACTAGAAAAAGTAGTGCATTCTCAGGTCACCTCCTTTCTTAACAGCTATAACATCCTCACAGAGGCCCAACATGGTTTCAGAGCCACTCATAGCACTGAGACTGCCTTAGTTAGGTTCAGCCGGGATATCTACGGAGCCATAGACAAAGGCCTCTACACAGGCCAGGTTTTCGTGGACCTGACTAAAGCATTTGACCTTGCTGACCACGATATGTTCCTAAACACCCTATCCAACCACTATTTCTCTAATAACGCAGTTAAATGGGTCGGGAACCATCTCTCCCACAGAACTCATGACCTCAGTCAATGGGCAGCTCTCCTCTGATTGCCATATTAAATACGGGGTTCCCCAGAGCTCTATACTGGGCCCCCTCCTTTTCACCAATGAGCTCCCAGAAGTCTGTAACATCACCAATATGGTCCTCTATGCAGACGATACTGCAACGTACTGCAGCAACAGTAATCTGGACAAGATGCTCGCCAGCCTACAATCTGACTACCAGAATCTGCATTCATGGTTGTCCAATAAAGGCATGGTACTAAACTCTAAAAAAATGATATACATGGATCTTCCTGGACTAAAAGTCTTCACCATTCATTCACACTAATGGGACTAAGCCGGAGGTGCTAGGACCCAGCAGGAGCCCAAAATCTTAAGGTGGGCCAGCACCGAGGTAGGACCGAGCACGTGCGGCACCCCAAGACTGGCTCACGCCCGTATAGGGTATCTTAGCACTGACCCTCCAACCACCTCAGTTCCTTTTTTCAAGCTGTCGAGTGCACTTCAGTGACGTCACTCACCCACCAGGAGTTAAATCTTCACGTCTATACGACAGCAGCTTGTAGTCATTCAGTATTTGATAAGTTTTACTAGTTATAGTGTTACTTTTATTATTTAAAAAAATTAAATATTTTTAGATATTAGTCTGAAGAAATTCTCTCAGCCTGCCATAAGCGGAGTTAACCATGGATGGTATCGGAGACGGTAGGGAGACTTCGCTTGAAAGCTGTTCTGGCAGTGGGGTTGTGTCCAGTCCACCGCCCTTTGTGGAGGGGGGAGTCCGACCATGGGCAGCCCAGTGCTCGGGGGGAGGGCAGTCTTCCTGAAAGCACAAAAAGAAGTGGGCCAACTCCTAGTCACGATCAGGGACCTGGCACCGCTCGACCTCGAGTTCTTCTTCTTCCCATTGGTTGAAGAGAAATGGGTACTTACTCGAGGTCACCCTATGGTACGTCTGCGAGGGGGTCGTCAGTGGTAGAGAGCAGTAGGCCGGCCCCGACTCCGGTGGAGTCTCCGGTGGCTTCCATTCTTAATGGCCACAATCCCTGACTAGAGCCCCTCACTGTCCTCCGATGGGGCCCCTGGTAAACAGCTTCAACACTGGGCCGCTCTTATGGAGCAGTGGGTGTGGTATCTGTCTCAGCTGCCCTTGCTGGTGGACCCACTTCCCAGGCCTTCAAGCCTTGGAGCCGCTGGGCCATGATCGGGACAAGATGTGGGTGCCCTCTCCGGTGCCGATGCCTTTTAGCCCTTCCCCCTTCACCGTGTTTCTTCGCAGGGGTCAGCATAGGTACTGCTTTCCTCTTCCCTTTCTTTCAGGTCTGGCAGGGGGTAGCTGGTGGTGCCGCGGCCTTCGGTTGGGTCAGGGGCCTCAGCTGGCACTGTCCTTGGTGCTGGTGCCATGTGCAGCATTGGCACGATGTGTGGCACTAGTGCTGGCACCACGGGCTGCACCCAGGTCCTCGACACCGGTCAGGGTTGTGGCATCTCCAGTGTTTCCCTGGCCTAGATCTGCCTTTGGAGGTCTTTCTGGGGTAGAAGTGGAACATGATGAGTCTGATCCTGACTTGCTTTTGTCTGGAAAGCAAACCTTCTGTATCATCTGAATCTTTGGCAGAAGACCTTTCTTTTCAGTCTCTCCTCAGGAATATAGGGTCCACCTTAGCTCTGCAGTCTTACTCTGTGTACCGGGGTAGACTTTTACCTCTGAAATTCCTGCATGTCCCTAATATTCCTGTAGATTTGACCCCACCGGTGCCCTCTTCCTTTGAGACTCTTTCTGAGGTGATGTGGGAAAGGCTGGCATTAATTCCTCCTGTGGCTAAGTCCGTAGATAGGAAGTATGCCACCCACCCAAAGACAGACCTATCCTGGTATTGCAGGCTTTGGCAGATGCTCTAGTTGTTCTTGCAGAGAACGATAAGGCCATCCCCCCTCAAGAGGCTATAGCATGGCTTATAAATAAGGAATCCCTCAAGACTGACACTTTGGGGAAACGGGCATTCGTAGCAGCAACCTTAGGTATGCGTATTGCTAGTTACCAGGGCCATTACTCTCAGTATGAGTACACCCTGTGGAACACACTCAAATCACTGGTCGAGAATCTCCCAGAATCTGACAGTAACAGTGAACTTCTTCAGACCATTACCAGAGGCATACAGTCCAATAATCAGCAGCTGAAAGCTTCTATTGACACCTATGACACTGCCTCTAGGACAGCTGCTGCTGGGATTTGTATAAGGCAACACTACTGGCTTCAGAACATCAGGTTTCTCAACCGATGCTCAGGAGAAGGTCATGAACATCTCCTTTGATGATGCTTATCTGTTCAGCCCTCAAGTTGAGCAAACACTGGAGGTAGCTCAGAAAACTAGGACTGCCATTTAAACAGCCAGGCTGGCTCTAGTAGCCCCTCAAAGGAACGGGAACCGTCTATAGTTTCGTAACAGACAGTCCTTTTGGGGTAGAAGCTGAGAAGCCTTTAACAGGAACCAAACTCCTCAGCCACAGAAGAAAACACAGCAAAAGGCACAGGGCCCGAAAGCGCCCAGTGCCACCCTCTGAAGATCTGGCCGAGGTCCCAACTTAGCTGCCCGAAGTGGACACCGCTACAGCAGTAGAGAGGAGTCTGATTCAGTTTTACAGCCAGTGGAAGTCCATTACAATGAACAAACTGATCCTCAGGATTGTCCGAGAGGGATACCGTCTTAATTTTGCAGAGATTCCCCCAGACCTTCCACCCAAATGACAGCACAGCCTGTCCAGTGCTCAGTCAGACCTTCTTACCTCCGAGATACAGGGCCTCCTAAAGAACAGGGCAGTAGAAGTTGTTCCGTGGGTAGAACAGAACACAGGGCTCTACTCCCATTACGTTCTGGATACAAAGAAAACAGGCAGCATGCACCCAATTTTTGACCTCAGAAAGTTAAACAAGTACCTGTTCACAGAGAAGTTCAATATGATCTCCCTAGGAATGCTACTACCACTGATTCATCAGTACAACTGGCTGGCATCCCTGGATATGCAGGATGCCTACCAATATGTCCCAGTGCACCCAAGTCACCACAAGTATCTTTTCTCTGTGGCCCTGGGTCAACACTACCAGTTCAGAGTCCTGCCCTTTGGGCTCTCCTCGGCACCTCGAGTCTTTACAAAGTGTTTTGCAATTCTTGCGGTGCATCTCAGAAAACTGGAAGTTCCTGTCTTCCCTTACCTGGATGATTGACTCCTGGCAAGCCCATCCAGGCAGGAGATGCGGGAAGCAGTCACCACTGCTTCACAGTTCCTCACATCCATGGGGGTTCTGTTGAATCTGAAAAAATTCCAGCTTCAATCCTCCCAGCAACTACTCTTCATAGGAGCCCTCCTGGACACCTTCAGGGCAAGGACTTTCCTTCTGGAGGACAGGAGGAACAATATTCTTCAGATGGCACGCTACATCTGAGAGAACAACTCTGAGCTCTTTCAATGCAGGGGATGTTGGGCCTCATGACATCTTTCATGTTCACGGTGCCTCTAGCTTGTTTACATATGACGACCACACAGTGGATGCTCAGAACGCAATGGTCACCGATCATGCACCTACAGTCCTTCCACATAAAAGTGACAGAGCCTCTGACGAGGTCACTTGCATGGTGGATTCAGGAAGATAAGCTTCTCCAAGGTCTACCTTTTGCCCCACCAGAATCTCAGATCACTATCACCATGGATGCATCTCTGATCGGTTGGGGAGTTCACTGCCAAGAACTCCACACTCAGGGGGTGTGGACTCAGGAGGAGACCCATCTGCACATAAATGTTCTAGAGATGAGAGCTGTCCTGTACACTGCTCGAGCACTGAAGGATGTCCTCTGTCACAAGGTAATTCTGTTCAGACGGACAACAAGTCCGTGATGTATTATGTCAACAACCTGGCGAAGCGCACTCCTACCCTCGATGCAGGGAGGCCATGAGGGTGTGGGAATGAAGTCTTGAGCATGATGCTCTGATTCAGTCTACCTGCCGGGAACTCAGAATGACCTGGCGGATCACCTCAGCAGGACAGAGGCAGATCTTCATGAACGGTCGCTTGCACCAGACATCATACAATCGTTATTCGACTAGTGGGGCAATCCAGACCTGGATCTTTTTGCATCCCCACTCAATGCAAAACTGCCTCTGTTCAGCTCCAGAAATCCAGAACATGGCATTTTCTGTCAGGATACATTCAGTCTGCGGTGGACAAGATGCTTTCTGTACGAATTTCCTCCTCTTCCGTTAGTTCAGAGGGTGCTGCTCAAATTGGAGGCACAGGGGGGCATGATGATTACAATCGCCCCATACTGGCATCGACAGATATGGTTTCCATTGATCAACAGATTGCCAGATGCTTCCCCAAGGCAACATCCTCTATGGATGGACCTCCTGACACAGGGCCTCTGGTCCACCCCAACCAGCACTCCCTTCATCTCCATGCCTGACTCCTGAGGAGACGGAAGTGGGTAGATATGAAAATGATGTACCTACCGTAATTCTTGATCTTCCTATGTATCTTCACCATTCATCACTCTTGGGTGACTGGCTGGAGACAGGCACCCCATGGGAGCTTTTTTTTTGTTTGTTTGTTTGGAGGGAGGAGCCAGTGCCGCCCACAAGGCCAATACACTGCATGGTGCTCGCGGGTTGGCCAGTAATGGCCGTTGGATCCTCCTCCACCTCAGTTCTGCACATCGGGGAAATGGAAGAAAAAAGGAGGTATAGAGAAAATAAGGGCGGGATAAGGGAGTCCGAGAGACAGCAAAAGGAAAGGATGTAAACTGAAAAAGAAATAAGCCAACCAGAGGACAGAGTAGGAGAGGGACCTGGGAGGTTATGGGCAGAAAAAGGCCCCAGTGCCTGGACGGCCAAAGGGCAGGAAGGGATGAAACAGCAAGAGAGATAGAGAAAGAAATTTGAGGGGGAGCAGGAGGAGAGGGGGAGGTCAAGACCCATCAAGGATTAAAGCTGTTCAGGAGATCCTTTAAGGGATATTTTCAAGGGAAATTCTGAGGATTGGAGAATCCTGTAAATGGTAAAGGCCCCGAATCCCAATTCCTCAGGGGGATTTCCTGCCCCCCCCAATGTTACTGTAAGGGAAAATCAAAGGCTTCCAAGTGCGGGGTGGAAGAGAAGGAACCCTGAATTAAAATAATTCCATCCCCACGGGGGATGGTAAGTAAAGGAGAGAACAACAAGGGGCAAGGGAGTTATGGTCAGCCCCAGAACCTCTTCATCCAGAGGACTCGAGGTTGGCGAACTAAGGGGATAGCTTGACCCCACAGAGCAGCTCAGGATAAGGGAGGGACACACCAGAAGACCCTATGAAGCCCTGACAGGGGCCCACCTCCAACACCCCCCAGAGGCCTCTTGGAGGGCCTGCCAGAGAGGATGGAAAAACAAATCCAACGGAAGAGAAGGGGGGGCGAGTAGGGTGGCAGCATGGCTCAGGGACTGAGGTCTTGTGAGGGGAAGGTGGGAGGGATTCAGTGATGAATGGTGAAGATACACAGGAAGATCAAGAATTACGGTAGGTATATTATTTTCATATCTTCCCTGTGTCAGTCTTCACCATTCATCACTGTTGGGTGAGTAACAAGCTCCCTCGAAGGGGGCTCAGGAATCCCTGAGAGAATAACATCCCTCAGCCCCCCCCCCCGAGGGGAAAAACATGGGGAGGGGGACCCTCTACTAACCAGTTAGGCCTGGGACTGGTCAGGATGAGGCGGGGTCCCCTGACCCCTGGGGGAAGGAAGGCACCCCTGTAGTTCCCGTCTCATCCTGCGGGAGAAGAGATGGGTCCCCTGGAAGGAGGAGGCCAGTAACCTACGCTGGGCCAAAGGTGACAACCTTAAAAGGTAAAGCCATACCGTCCGCCTAATGTACATCGCTGTCCCTGCAAGTTGTGAAGTGACTTCTTGGTGTCATAAGATGCCCTTGACTGGTGTCTTGCCAACTCCAGACCTATAGCAGAGAGGGCTACGGCTCTCCGGGTGGCTTCCGGATTGGGTAGCGATGCTAGCGCCTGGCCCAGCATCGCCCACAAATGCTTGTTATAGGCAGCATGATGCGCCTGATGTGAAATAATAGAAAGCATCATCCGCACAGAGGAGAAAACTCTCCGCCCCAGATGACTGAACTCCACAGAGTCAGGATCCGGGGGTTGGTCACAGACTGGGCATCTATGCCTGGAAGGGGTGTCATTCCCGAAGTGGGATGAGGCAGATAGCCAGGGATCCCCGGGTTGCACAATACCATCTCTGGCAGTCCATGGGGTATGGATCTGAGGAATATGGAAGCTGCCAGGTGCTGTACGACACCTCCCGGAAAGGAACAGGCCAGGATGGGACCACCAAATGGTGTGCCCTGAATTCACCTAAGAAGGCTTGCGTCACACGCTCGGCATTGTGATGGGCATAACGGGAAATGTTCAAGTCCCTGACCAGCCTCGCTAGGAACCGCTGATACTGAGCCTGATCAGCATCTGAGGACAAATGGACAAAAGGCTTTTCTTCCTCCGTGGAGGAAGACAAGGAGGCCGAGGAACTTGTACAGTCAGATTCTAGCTGTGGAGGGGGAAACCCGGTCAAAAGACCTGTTCCGTCTATCGCCCTAACATACCGGGGGAAATCCACAGCCCGAGATGTGAACTGTTCTCAGGTCAAAGGTCCCAGAGGACCCACATGGCCTGGGAGAAGGGGAGCTGGATGCAGAGGCATGGGCGAGCCTGTCACCGGACATGATGTGTCTCTGCCAGAGCTAGAAGAATCTACAGGTGAACCTGGCATGAGCGGGAATCCGCAGGTCTGCAAATTCACCAACCTATTAAGGAACATAAATCAGTTGGGACTTAACCCTGTAGGATGAGTTAACCTAAGAGGGTACAGGGGCTGCATGGATCCAGAAGGGTGGTCCCCAGCCCCACACAATGAGACGAAGGTGAGAGACAGGATTCAGCACAGCGGCTCCTCCAATGGCCCCGGAGGGCCATAGAAGCGTGCCGGGGTCTCTCTCTCTGACCCCTCAACCCCATCGACTCTGAGGAAGCTCTCTTCCTTGCACTCTGTGCTAAGGAACCCCCCAATTCCGATGACTCCCCGAGAGGAGTTGCAGAGGAGGGAGGCTCAATATTGATCCTGATAGAGGGGATGGCAGCGGGAATGGTGGCCACCCCCTCCCTCAAAATCCGGACCACCACTCCTGCAGTAGCAGGAACAGCAGCCCACGGCTGACCCACTGAGCCACCATCAGCTCAAAGTCGGCGTGAGCCAGTCACCGAGGCCACAGGAGGGGGCACCTGGGGAGGCTCAAGGGTACTAGGTTGTGGAGAACCCCCTGACTCCGAAGAGTCAGGCCTCCAGTCTGGATCAGCCTCTAAATCATCCAACTCCGAAGAGATGATGATCCAGAGGAGCTCCGGATCAGCGGCACCAGGGGCTCTCCCACTCCTTCACCCCTCACGGCATCACCCCAGTCACTGGAGCCACGGACAGCCCCAGGATCCAAGATAGCGCCATCGGGCAACATGGAGGAACGCCCCACGCTGGAACCCAGTGCCGTGGTCCCCGGCAACGGGGGAGCTTGCACTTCCGAAGGGGTGACTTCCAGAGTGGTGCTCCCAGCCCGGCCCCGAACGGAGCCAGACTAGACCTCCGGTACCGCAGTAGGAACCTCCTCTATGGCAAGGCATGAAGAAGAGGAGGCCCCCTCTTCACCAGACCGTATAGGCCCAGGAAGGGACCCGGAGGAAGGGCCGAGAGTCCTGTGCTTGCACCGATGCTGCCCCCTGAAAGTTGGCAGAGCCCTGCCAACTTTTGATGCACAGTGCTCCAGAACGTGGTGGTCCATAGAGAAGCAGGCGTCATAGGAATCCACGTCGTGCTGAGGTCCAAGCCAGGTGAGGCAAACATCATGCTGGTCAGTAATGGAAATCTGTCGGCTGCAGGGACACATCTCTTTTTCTGAAAGATGCTACCCTCTTGGACTTTATTGATTCCCTTGAGGTACTTAAATGTTTCTATCAGCCCCCCCCCCTTTTCTTCGAGGGTATACATATTAAGCTCCTTTAGTCTCTCTTCGTATGGCTTCTGGTGCAGATCCTGCACCATTTTAGTTACCCTCCTCTGGACTTCCTCCATACTGTGTATGTCCTTGCGGAGATGAGGTCTCCAGAACTGCACGCAGTATTCCAGATGGGGTCTCACCAATTGTCTGTAAAGAGGGATAACAACTTCCTGTTTTCTACTGGTGATGCCTCTCCCTATGCACCCCAGTATCCCCCAGCCCTCCTTTCTGCCTTCTCACATTGCTTGCCTACCTTTAAGTCATCTGATATGACTACCCCCAGGTCCCTTTCCATTTCTGTTGTTGTCAGTACCTCCCTCCACATTGTGTACTCTTTCCCTGGGTTTTTGTTTCCCAGGTGCATTACTTCGCACTTCTTCGCATTGAATCTAAGCTGCCAAACTTTTGACCATTCCTCCAACCTTGCCAAGTCCCTTCTCATCCATTCCACCCCCTCTTGTGTGTCAACCCTGTTGCAGATCTTTGTGTCATCTGCAAAGAGGCATACTTTCCCTTCCAGTCCCACTGCAATGTCACCTATAAAGACATTAAAAAGGACTGGTCCCAGTACCGAACCCTGTGGTACCCCACTAGTAACCCCCCCCTTCTTCGGAGTGCACTCCATTTACTATTATCCTCTGTGTCTGTTGTCTAGCCAATGTTTTACCCAGGCTACAACCCTGGGACCCACTCCCAGACTGGCTAGCTTGTTTATTAATCTTTTATGTGGGACTATGTCAAATATCTTGCTAAAGTCTAGGTAGGCCATGTCCACAGCCCCTCCCTGGTCTACTAATTTGGTCACCCAGTCAAAGAAATCAAATTCATCTGACATGACCTTCCCGCTATGAATGCATGCTGCCTTGGGTCCTGTGCCCCACTGGCCTCTAGTAACTCAACAATTCTTTCATTCAGAAGTGATTCCATCATTTTCCCTTCCACTGAGGTCAAACTGATAGGTCTGTAGTTTCCTGCCTCTGTCTTGCTCCCACTTTTGTGAAGGGGAATCATGTCTGCCCTCCTCCAGTCCTGAGGTACCACACCATGAAGGAGTCGAAGGATGGCATTGAACAGCCAAGAGGAAACACGGCTCCAGAAGGCGTCGACATCAGACTAGGCCACAGAGTGAGTAATACGAGCAAGGTGCTCTCTCAATGGTGGGAGAAGCAGAACTGAGGTGGAGGAGGATTCAACGGCTGTTACTGGCCAACACGCGAGTGCCACACAGTGCGTCGGCCTCGTGGGCAGTGCCGACTCCGCCCTCAAAAAAAAAAAAAGCTCCTGCATGGTGCCTGTCTCCGGCCAGTCACCCAACAGTGATGAATGGTGAAGACTGACACAGGGAAGATTTAAAGTTTCCCAGAGAATCTCAGAAATCCTTTTGACAGCACGTAAGCCCTCCACTAGGAAGACTCACACAGCTAAGTGAAAGCGCTTCTCGGTTTGGTGTTTCCCTTTCACACCCATTTTGTTGCCCACCAAGTAAGGTGTTGGGAGTACCTCTTAGATCTGCCAAATGCAGGACTGCAATACTCAACAGTGAAAGTACATCTCTGCATGATTTCTGCCTACCACAATCCAATACAAAGCATGACACTGGCTCAGTTACCTCTGGTCAAAAGATTCTCTGAAGGTATACTGCACACTAGGCCTCTGGTCAGGAAGTCGATGGCTGCATGGGATGTCAAACCTCGTGCTAGATAGGTTCACCTGTAAACCTTTTGAGCCTCTAGCCACCTGTGACTTGAAGTTTCGGACCTGGAAGACTGCCTTCTTAATGGCAATTACTGCCGCTCACAGAGTCTCTGAAATACATGCCTTGGTCACAGACCCTCCATACACTGTATTTCACAGGGACAAGGTGGTACTTCATACCTACCCTAAACTCCTATCCAAAGTGATTTCAGAATTTCACCTTAACCAGCCCTTGGTTCTCCCTACTTATTTTGCCGACTTCCAGAATGAAGGGGAATGCATCCTTCACTCCCTGGATGTCAAGAAGGTTCTTCGATTCTACATCAACAAAAATAGAGATTCACAAATCCAAGAAACTCTTTGCATCTTTCAGCAAGGCCCGGCTGGGTCAGCCTGTTGCCATTAGATGCATTTCTGCATGGTTAGTGGCATGTCTTCGTCACTGCTACATGCTGGCGCTGGTCAAGCTGGAAGGCTTGATTTACGCCTACTCTACCAGAGTGGTCGCACAATCCCTGGCAGAGATTTGTAACATACCCATTGCAGATATTTGCAAAGCAGCTACTTCGAGTTCATTCCATTCCTTTGTGAAGCACTACGCTCTGGATGTCCAAGCCAGGTAGCACACTTCCTTTGGTAGGACAATCCTTAATGGACTTCTGTCCTGAGCGAGCTCTGTCTCCTGCTGCCCTGCTTGGAGGATTGGTTTTTAACTCAGTACTCTCCCATTACAGTGAATGAATGGTGAAGACCTTTAGTCCCGGGACAAATGGAAATTACGTACCTACCGCAATTCTTGATCTTCATGGATGAAGTCTTCACCATTCATTCACACTCCCACCCACCATCCCCCAAGCTCATGCATTCTGTTTCTGGTCTTCACTCCCTTGTTGGTTTGGGCTGTGAAGACATTGTTGAGTTGACCCTTCTTACACAGGTCATCTGGGCTATCTTATGCCTGGTTTACTTTCGGTGTTTCATAGTTTAGTTTATGCTGCACCTCCTTGGTCAAAAAGGTACTGAGGCGGCTGGAGGGTTAATGCCGAGATAGCCTATATGGGCACAAGCCAGTCTCGCAGTGCCATGCATGCGTGGTCCTACCACTGGCCATCCTGAAGATTTTTGGCTCCCACTGGGTCCTAGCACCTCCAACGTAGTCCCATTAGTGCGAATGAGTGTGAAGACTCTGTCCAAGAAGATAAAGAATTACGGTATGTACATGATTTACATTTTTCTTCGGTCCCAGGAAAACCTACAACCCAAAACAAACCCTCTCTGATAACCATGGAAATTGCATAGAGCAAGTCTCTGAATTCAAATACCTTGGTCTTCTGCTTGATCCCCACCTGTTCTTCAACATTCACGTCACTAACATCATTAATAAAGTTCACATGAGACTGGGTCTCCTTTACAGGATCCATAAATTTCTAATCCCTGAATCGAGACTCTGCCTAGCAAGCTCCATTCTCATACCTCTCCTGGACTATAGATCCATCGTTTATGTGCCCCCACCACCACTTCTCAACTTTTCCTCAAACTTAGATCCATCTACAATCATATAACTCGCTTTGTCACTGAACGTCCGTGGAGAACGCACCACTGCACCCTATACAAAGCTGTGGACTGGTTCCCTCTTGAGGGGCGTTTCACCTTCAAAAATCTTTCTTTCCTCCACTAAGTTCACCTGAATAAACTATCACTGAGCGTGACATCACTGTTCCCCCAAAAGCGGGTCCTGCCTGCCTAATCAGAGGAGCCTCTAGCAATGTTTTCAGCATCCTACTCTTCCACACCACACTTGCACAAAACTCCATTGCTTATCAGGGCATGAAACAGTACAACTTGCTTCACTGGACTACAATGCCTGCAGCACCATAAATGCCTTTCAAAGGTCCCTCATTAGTCACCTCCAAGTAGAACTCACACATACTTGCTCTCCTACTACTGACTACATCTAACTCTGTTTTACCCCCCTTCCAACTCCACCCCTTTTCTCCCCTGCTGTCTTTTCCTCATGCTCCACCCTGACCCCACCCTCTTTCCCCACCCCCTCCATTTCCCTCCCATTTACTTCTTTCGGTTATCCTGTGTATGCAAGTGACTCTTTATTTTTTTCTTTGATGCTCTTTATCCTCCCCAACCCAGCTACCCTCTTCTTCAGGTGGCGGAGCCCTGCCGCCCCACGTCCTCCAGCCGCCATCCACTACTCCTCAATGTCACTTCCCAGATAACCCGGCATATTCCTTCGCCAGGGGGCCCCCCTCCCGTGCCTGGTACCAGTAGGACAGACTGTCGTGTGCCCGGAGGCACATTTTTCCATCCTTGCCGGAGCGATGAGGGCGCAGCATGGGGCTAACCGGCTTGGTGGCAGCGGGAAGATAGACAGTCATCATCCAGAAGGCATGGCTGGACATCTTTTTCTGTCCCTCCCACCTCCCCAAAATAGACCTATACAGTGGCAACCTGGGGGTGGGGATGTACAGTGGCGTTTCGAGGCAGCATGCCACCTAGTACATCTCCCAAGCCACCAACCAGGTGCCAGAGGTCCTCCCACCAATTGGGAGGGAAGCATCTGAATAAACGCTTATACTCCCTTCCTGCTGGTCTCTGCTCCTGGCACCCGGGCTCGGGGCACGAACCCGGGTCACCAGCATGCCAAGTGAACCCCTTCGCTCAGCGCCATGGAGCTGGCACAAATTTATTTTATTTGAAAAATTCAGAATTACAATCCTTTGAGTCAAGGATTCATTTTTCAAAGGCTCCACGTCCACTAAAAACAAACAAGGGTGATAACAACAACAAGCAAAGTATTAGCATTACATGACAGTAATAGAGATGTGGCCTATACAGGTTGTTAGCTAAGCTGTTCCCAGAAACATAGGGACCAGTTATTGTCAGAGTTAACAGGGCAGTTGAGGAATAAATGACTTTGTCAAGCATATCAGCAGTTAGGCAGGTTACATGTTACAATTTATATACAATTATCTACAGCATATATACAGTTACACATAGCTAGCTGCTACACTCGTAGCTTCTTGAGGACAGAATATGCTCTTTGAGGGCTAGTTTGAAGGACCCAATTTTGGGAAGGGAGGTAACTGTTGGTGGGAGTTCTCTGTACCACAATGGGGCTCTGTAGAGGAAGGACCTCTGAGCTACGGAGGTTCTGGCTGTCGATGGGGCCCACACCTGTTTGTTGGCAGTGTGGGTGTTCACGTTGGAATGTGACGAGACGAGAGTGGTAGATACCCCCGTGGGGGTAAGCCCCAGGTGGATTTTTCTGGCGAGGAGGCACATTTGATATAGTACCCTTTCATCCAACATGAGGACGTTTGTTAGGGCGTACAGGGTACAGGTATGGGTGTGCTTGTCCACCCCACAGAGGAGCCTGCAGGATTTGTTTAGTGCCAGACAAATTTTGTTGAGGGCTGTGTAGTCAGCGGCTGAATAGATGGTGAGGGCATAGTCCACGAGAGAGAGGACTGATGAGGTGACAGCTAGGTTCAGGGCTTCTTGGGGTAAGCAGTCTCTGTGGCGATAGAGTATGCCTATGCGGGCATTTATGGCTGAGGATAGGTTATCGATGTGGGGGTGGAAGGAGAGGCTGGGGTCGAAGGTAAGGCCCAGATATTTATAAGTATGTACCTGTTCCAGTGGGAGGAGGAAGTGGGACAGGATTTTTAATTGTGCGTCACTGATTTTGTTCTGTCTATGGGCAAAGAGCATGTTTTTTTTTTTTTTTTTTTAACCACGAGCCTTCGATCGATGAACCAGTTTTCAATCTGGTCACAGGCAAGTTGGAGGGAAGTCTGTAGTCTGGTGATGTCTGGGTGAGAGGAGAAAAGAACTGCATCGTCAGCGTAGAGCAGTAGGTTACTGTGGCAAGATTTGGGCAAGGCGTTTAGATAGATGCTGAAGAGAAGTGGGCCCAAAATGGAGACCTGGGGGACTCCAGAGCAGACAGGTAGGGTGGCAGAGAGAGTGCTGCTTATCTTGGCACACTGGGATCTATCAGAGAGGTAACTGGTGAACCAGAAAATGGGGCCTTGTGACAGACTGGTGTGGCTGAGAGTATTTAGGAGCATGGGGTGGGAGACCGTGTCAAAAGCCTTTGACAAGTCGATGAAAACAGCTCCGATACGGTGTTTTTTATCCAGGGCAGAGTGTATAAAGTTTGAGAACTCCGTAAGGGCAGTAGTTGTACTGTGTCCAGATCTAAAGCCATGTTGTTCCCTGCATAGCAAGTTGTGTGTGAGCAGGTATTCGGTGAGCTGGGTGGCTATAATTTTTTCAAGGGCTTTTGAGAGTGGGGGAAGGATGGAGATAGGTCAGTAGTTATTGGGGGAGGTGTTATCATCACTTTCCAAAATTGTGGTGAAGGTGACCATCTTCCAGGCAGCTGGGAACTGCCCCAGACATAGGGAGCAGTTAAGGAGGTCCGTCAGGGGGAGAGGACAGCGCAGGCACGGACCCAGGGGCATTACGCTTTGGATCACATTCTTGAGAGGAGGGTTAGATATTGCAGGCACTGTTGAATGAGTGGGTGAAGTAATAAAGGGTTTCATCTATGGTAGGGGCCCGGGAGATAGGGGACCAGTCCAACAGTGACAGGTATTTCTTTAGCTTAGTGAGGCCTCCTGGATGGAGTCTGTGTTGGACTGTATTGTTGGTTTGTGGGGTTTTTTTGCTGATATGTCCAGAGAAAAAGAATGGGGGAATGATCACTTAGAGAGTCAGGAAGGACTACAAGGTTGAAGATTCTGTGGGGACGAATGGTAAGCAACAGATCAAGCAGGGTGCATGAGCCATTAGCTGGGTTCACCCTGGTTGGTTGGCTAACCAGCTGAGTCAAATCCATTGCAGCAAAAGTGTCCTTGACGAGGGAGGGTGACCTAGCAAGCCAGTTCACACTGAAGTCCCCCATTATGATGTGTTCTGTTTTAGAGGGGAAGCGGGAGATATAGTCGGCAATGGCTTGTGCAGCCAGAGCTTGGTTTTGAGGTGGAACATATGCAACAGTAATGGCTACAGTGGCTCTGGTGGGGTCTGGGGTTAGTTTAATTGATAGGGCTTGGGCACCATGGTCTAGTGAAGGTGCAGGAAGGGCTTGGCATAGAATGGAGTCCTGAACATAGATGGCACACCCCCCATCTCGTTTACCTGCTCTATCAGACATATGTAGGGAAAGGTCTGGGTAGGTGACAAAGGAGTCAGGGATTTTTTTTAGAGAGCCAGTTTTCAGAGAGGGCCAGAACATGTGGTTTATGCTGCATGATCCACCATTGGAGTGACGCTGTCTTATTCGGCAGGCTATGTATGTTCACGGCAGCTATTTTGAGCCCATGGTGCGAGAGACTTGGGTCATGGGGGTGGGGCCTGGGTTGGGATGCATGTTTCCTGACATTAATAGTAGAAGGACAAAAACTCTGAGGAGAGCAAGAGATTACTGTCTTTTTTTGCCCAAGAGGGCTGCTGCCTTATTGTTGTGCAGATGGTATACGGAATGGTCATGGTGAGGAGAGTAAGAAATGATAAGAATGCAAGATGACAAGGTGGGTGGTGGTGATGCATAACAGTAGGGAGCTATGCAGTGGGGGAGGGGGATGGATGTGAGGCAGTGACATTGTTGGTGATAGAGAGGGTCAGTTGAGGGGTTGGGAGGGTGGAATAACAGACCTTGGGGGAAGGGCTGGAGGACCAGATGAGAAGAACAGTTATTGTAGCCACCAATAGCCTGGGGAGACTGCATGAGTATGGGAGCCCAATTACAGCCAATATGGGGGTAGTGACCCAGTATTAATATAAGTGGGGTGCATTGTCAGTTATCATTGTGGAGGTCTCTGTGGCGCAGTGATAGGGTGATTAACTTCAATACAGGAGGTGCCAGGTTCAAATCCCGAGAGGGAACACTGCATGGAGACCTTGTAGAGCCTGGGAAGAGGGCATGTACTGTCACCCAGGTAGTGGATGGAAGGGGTTGAAATGAGGGGTACAACATTGACTCCTAGAGGTGACAAGTGGAAGCAAATATATAGAAGGCAGTGTGTGGGAAAGAGGTAGCAGTGGTGAGGGGCCTGTGAGTGAGAGGCGTGCAGTGCTTTGAGGGGTGTAGGGTAGTGAGAATAGAAAAGTAGACTAGGGAGCAGTGGGGAGGACAAGAGGTCAGAGAGTTTTCAGGTATAGAGAGGGAGATGAGAGATAGGATAGGGGCAGGGATCATAGGAAATCCCCCTAGTGGCCAAAACCTATAACCTGCAAATGGGAAAACAGGGAGATAGAAATTAGTGAGGCAGGATGTCATGTGACCAGGGGAGGTCCTTAAATTGAGGGCCACCCCTGGGTGGGAGGGTGGCTGGGGTGGGCAGGGCAGTCGGAGGCTGCTGCAAAGTACCTTTACGGCTCCTTCGGTCCTCGCTGCAACCCGTTGGTAAGCTTTGTGTGGTGTCTTGAGCTGTGTGCTGGGGAGTGGGGTCCCACGGCCTAAAGTAGGGGAACCAGACAAAGGATTTGAAGCTAGTATGCAGTGGGACTCAGGCTGAGCATTGGGATGGGCCAGACACTATTGCGCATGCACGGACTGGGGGATGGGACCGTCCGAGTGCACATGCACGGACTAGCAGCCATCTGACTCCAGCAACAAGGGCCTGAGGCCTACTGTAGAACACCACTGTGAGTATCCCTTACAACTGACACAAAATAGGCTAACAAGCTAACAATGATTCGACGCTCTTGTAAACTGTGTCCTGTAAATGCACTTTCGTTCTCTCGCGTCTGTAAATAAGTTGCAGTTTATAAGATGTTACCTCAGCCTTTATGTTCAATGTGTACTATAAATTCTTTCTCTTGTATCTTTGTAATTTCATGCACAACTGGACGTTTGTGAAAAGAGGCATTTTTGCTTACATACTTTCCAGTATAAAATAAAACTGATTGATTAAAGAATTACGTTGAGTACGTAATTTTCATATTTTCCTGGACCTTATCTCCACCACTGATTTCATGCTGCTGGGTTAGAGTACCAAGCTTAGACAAAATCCCCAGAGTAGGGCGGTAGAAGATGTAGCTCACTCAGGACAGAAGTTCATTAAGGACTGTCCTGCCAAAGAAAGCATGCTGCCTGGCATGGACACCTAAGACAGAGTGCTTGATGAACATATACACTGATCTCCAAGTAGCCGTTTTGCAAATATCAGCTATGGGAACAGAGTAGATTTCTGCCAAGGATATTGCAACTACTCTAGTGGAGTGGGCACCGTCTTGGCCCTCCAATTTGATCTGCGCCACAGAGTAGCAGTGGCGAAGGCAGGTCACTATCCAAGCAGAAATGCATTTGATCGTGTCTGACTGACCTAGTCAGTTTGGGGTGAAGGAGACAAAGAGCTGCTTGGACTGACAGATGTCCTTAATTCTACTGGTGTAGAATTGGAGGGCTCTTTGAGCGTCCAGAGAGTGGAGGGTACTTTCTTCCTCGTTCTAGAAGTTAGGAAAGTATGTGGGCAGCATCAAGGGTTGGTTTAAATGGAACTCTGAAACCACTTTAGGCAAAAACTTAGTGTGTGCACGAAGGACCATCTTGTCTTTAAGGAAGACAGTATAGGGAAGGTCTGTGACCAAATCATGCATCTCAGGAAGCCTAGGGGCACAGGTGATGGCCACCAAAAAATGGAAATTACGTACTTACCGTAATTCTTGATCTTGGAAAAGTCTTCACCATTTATTCATACTGCTGGGTTACAAGCCGGAGGTGCTGGGACCCTGTGGAGGCCAAAAATCTTCAGGATGGCCAGCATTGAAGTAGGATCGTGTTTGCGCAGCACCATGAGGCTGGCTTTCACAGTGTAGGCTATCTCAGCATTGACCCTCCAACCGCCTCAGTACCTTTTTTATTGAGGAGGTGCAGCGTATTCTAACTAAGAAACATCCAACCTTACAAGGGCATTAAATAGCCCTTGTGACCCATGTATAAAGGATCAGGTAAAACAAAGTCTTCACAGCCCAAACCAAAGCAAAGGAAGTGAAGACCAGAATGAATTGAGTGAGCTTGGGAGGTGGTGGGTGGGCATATGAATAAATGGTAAAGACTTGTCCAAAAAGATCAAGAATTTCGGTGAGTACGTAATTTCCATATCTTCCTGGACTTAAGTCTTTACCATTTATTCATACTGCTAGGTTACAGTACCAAACTGAAACACAATTCCCAAGCAACGTGGTAGGAGACAGAGCTCACTCAGTACAGAAGTCCATTAAGGATTGTCCTGCCAAAGGAAGCATGCTGTCTGGCATGGACATCCAGATCACAGTGCTTTAAGAAAGTATGCACTGAGCTCCAAGTTGCTGCTTTGCAAATTTCATCAATGGGAACAGAGATCTCTGTCAAGAATGCAGCAACCGCTCTGGTAGAGTGGGCACACACCCGATCCTCCAACTTGACCTGTGCCATAGAGTAACATGGCGAAGGCATGCCACTATCCAAACAGAGATACATTTAATGGATACTGGCTGACCCAGTCGGGCGGCACTGAAGGACACAAAGAGCTGCTTGGCCTGCAAAATGTCCCTGGTTCTATTGATGCAAAATCAAAGGGCTCTTTTAACATCCAGGGAATGAAGGGTGTGCTCCCTTTCATTCTGGAAGTTAGAGAAGTAAGTGGGCAGAAGTTGAACCAAAGGCTGGTTGAGGTGGAACTCTGAAACTACTGTACTGTGGGAAGGAACTTAGGGCGAGTACGGAGAACCACCTTGTCTTTGTGAAAGATGGTATACGGAGGGTCTGTGACCAAAGCATGCATCTCAGAGACCCTACAAGCAGAAGTGATGTCCACCAGAAAGGCAGTATTTCAGGTCAGAAACTTGAGATCATACGTAGCAAGAGGCTCAAAGGGTTTACAAATGAGCATGTCCAGCACGAGGTTAATATCCTAGGGGGCAACTGGATTCTTGATCGGGGGGCCCTGTATGTAGAATGGCCTTTAGGAATCTTTTGAACAGAGGTAACTGAGCCAGAGAAATGTTTTTGACTGGCCCATGATACACACAAAGTGCACAGAGGTGAACCTTTACAGATGAGTATTGCAGTCCTGCGTCTGAAAGGTCTAGTAAGTACTCTAACACTTTGTCTGGAGGACACTGGAATGGGTCTGTGTAGATCTTAGCACACCATTCTGAGAAACGCTTTCCATTTAACTGTACAGATTTTCCTAGTGGAAGGCTTACATGTGGCCAGGAGGATCTCCAAGATTATCTGGGAAACTTTAAACCTGTTCACTTCTATCTCATTAGGAACCCGGTGTGGAGGTGAAGTGAGCGCAGGTTGGGATGGACCAGGAATCCCTGCATCAGAAGGTCTGTTCGTAGAAGCAGTTGCCTCAGAGGCGCCTCTGACAACTTGTTGATCAAAAGAAAGCAAATCTGTCGAGGCCAGTACAGTGCAATGAGAATCATCTTGCCCCTGTGTGCCTCCAGTCTGAGCAGCGCCCTCTGAACTACTGGAAGAGGAAGAAATGCATACAGAAAGTGTCTTATCTACCGCAGCCTGAATGCATCCTTACAAAAAACTCCAGGTTCTTGATTTCTGGAGCAGAATAAAGGCAGTTTTGCATTGAGTGGGGACACAAAAAGATCCAGGTCTAGAGTGTCCCACTCGTCGAAGAGCGACTGCACGATGTCTGACGCTAAGAACCACTCGTGAGGATCTACTTCTTTCCTACTGAGGTGGTCCGCCAGATATTTCAGAGCCCCTGGCAGGTAAACTGCTTGAATCAGAGCACTGTGGTTGAGGCATCGCTCCCATACCCTCCCTGCAGAGGTGGGATTTTGCCCCCGCTTGTTGACGTAATATATCACTGCTTTGTTAGACATCTTCTAGGACTTGAGGCGTAAAGAACTGCCCTTATCTCCAGAACGCTGATGTGAAGACGTAACTCTGCCTGGGTCCAAACTCCCTGAGTGTGATGACCCTGGCAGTGAGCTCCCCAGCCAAGGAGAGATGCATCTGTAATGATGGTTATCTGAGATACCAGTGGGGTAAAAGAAGACCTTGTGGAAGGTTGTCTTCTTGTATTTACCATGCAAGTGATTGGCACAGGGGCTTTGTCACTTTGATGGGGTAAAAGAGAGGATGTTTTATCAGGGGCCACTGTGTACTGAACATCCACTGAGTGGTTCTCATGTACAGTCAAGTCAGAGGCACTGTAAAAATGGCATAGGCCATGAAGCCTAACATCTGTTGCATGGAGCAAACTCGTACAGGATTGTTGTCCCTGATGAAGCAAGCCATCTGAAGAATGTCGTTCCTCCTGTTCTCTGGGAAAAAGGCCCTCGCTCGCTTTTGTAGTGTCTAAGAGGGCACCTATAAACAGGAGCTGTTGTTGAGGGTTGAAGCTGTGACTTCTCCCAGCTCAGCAGGACCCCCATGGAGGTAAGGAGCTGAGATGCTATGGAAACTACTTTCTCTGTATCCTGCCTCAATGGGCTTGCTAAGAGCCAGTCATCTAAGTAGGGAGAGAGTTGAATGCTGAGCTTTTGAAGCTACGCTGCAAGGACTGCGAAGCACTTGGTAAAGACTCAAAGTGCCGAGGACAGCCCAAAGGGCAGGACTCTGAATTGGTAGTGCGGACCCAAGGCCACAAAGTGATTGAACCTGTGGTGGTTTAGGTGCACTGGAATGTGTTGGTAGGCATCCTGCATGTCCAGGGATGCCAGCCAGTTGTGTTGATTGAGAAGTGTCAGGAGTGTCCCCAAGGAAATCATCTTCAACTTCTCTCAGTACGCTGGAGGCGCTAGGACCCAGAGGGAGCCATAAATCTTCAGGAGGGCCTGCGCCGAGGTAGGACCATGTATGCGTGGCACCGCGAGACTGGCTTGTGCCGCATAGGCTATCTCGACATCGACCCTCCAACCGCCTCAGTACCTTTTTTACCGAGGAGGTGTAGCATAACCTAACCTAGGAAATTTACCTAATCCAGACACAAGATAATCCATATGACCCATGTAAGAAGGGTCAACTCAACAGAGTCTTTACAGCCCAACCAACGAGGGAGTGAAGACCAAAAACAGGATGAGTGAGCTTGGGAGACGGTGGGTGGGCATGTGAATGAGTGGTGGAGACTTCGTCCAAGAAGATCAAGAATTATTGTAGGTACATAATTTTCATATCTTCCTGGACTAAAAGTCTCCACCCCTCATTCACACTAGTGGCAGAGTACTGAGCTGAAAACAATCCCTCGAGAAGGGTGGCAGGAGAAAGGAGCTCACTTAGGACAGAAGTCCATTAAGGATTGTCCTGCCAAAGGAAGGATGCTGTCTGGCATGGACATCCAGGGCATAGTGCAACACGAAAGTGTGCACAGAGCTCCACATGACCATGTTGCAAATGTCCACATTGGGCACGTTCCGAATCTCCGCCAGGGATGCCATGACTGCTCTGGTAGAGTGGGCGTACATCCTGCCTTCTAGCTTGACCTGCACCATCGAGTAGCAATGGTGAAGACACGCTAGGGCTGGAAGGAGTTACACCCAGATGGCTGCCGGAGTGTCGGGGATTTGAGTGGTAAGGGCAAGCAGACGCCCTGGGGTGAAATGGGAACTTGAAAGAGGGTTCCCATGTTTAGTTCCCACACCCAAGGGCTCCATCTTTGTGGGTGGGCAGATGACAGGCTCAACTACCTCACCTCATCCTAGTCGCGTTGTGTTATGCAATGCCAGGTCGATGAGGAACAAGACTGCCATTATGGTGGACTTGATATCCTCGGTCAATCTGGCTTGCATCCCTGAAACATGGCTGGATCAAACTGCTGCTCCCATTTTGGATGCGGCAGCTCCAGCTGGGTACTCTGTGATACACACCCCAAGAGAGGATCACGGGGAGGCATTTGTTTTAAGTCTAGCCTGAACCTCATGGTGCTAAATGTAGGTTTTACGCTGTCTTTCGAATGTGTAGCCGCCTGGGGAGGTGTGGATGCGGGTTTCAGAGGTGTCCTGCTCTATCTTCCTTCGGGAGTGGGTGGGGACTTTTTGAGGGAGGTCGAGGAGCTCATCGAGAGCCTGGTGTTGGAGTCCCCCAGGTGGTTGATCCTGGGGGACTTCAATGCGTGGGTCAACAACGGGCTCTCAAAGTTTGGAAGCAATCTCCTAAACAGCATGGAGGCCCTGGGCTTGACACAACATATACTATCGGTAACACACTCAGGCGGCCACACACTGGACTTAGTTTTTTCAATGGGTCCTAACATTATTGACCTTCATGTTGATCTGGTGGTTTGGTCGGATCACAGCACCAGGAGGTTCGCATTTAGCAACCCCCCACCTGATGGTTCAGCCCCTGTGGATATGGTCCGGTACCGCCTGTTAAGAGGAGTTTCCTCTATGGGACTGTCGGCGGTGCTAGACCTATCAAGAGTGGGGGCAGCTTGTGCGATGGGGTCGGAGGAAGCAGTGGTAGCCTACAATGGGTGGTGACTGCAGCCTTCGACTCAGTCGCACCCTTTCGTGTCCGCCCCTTGCCTACTCGACGGAGATCTCCTTGGTATGATGAGGAACTCCGGAGTTTAAAGGCTAAGGGGCAGAGGTTAGAGATGCTGGAGGAGATCTGGCCAGATGGAGGACAAACTGCCCCTGAGGTCACATTATGTTGACTATCAGGGGGCAATTATGGGAGGCAGTATAGCACAGTGGTTTAAGGCTCTGAGCTGCCAATCTGGAGACCTGGGTTTGAATCCCACAGCCCCCACTTTCATACTGTGTGACCCTGAGCAAGTCACTTAACTTCCCCGTGCTCCCAGGTTGCACCTGTAAACAAGCTTTCAGATTAGTGTGTCTCACCTGGTTAAACAATTGGGGAAAAAAAAAAAAATCTCCCAAAAGAAGGCAGAGTTTCTGTCTAGGGAGATTGCTGTGGTAGGGAATGGACCTGCTCTGCTCTTATGTATGGTAGACAGACTTTTATATCCTGTCTGTCTCCATGTGGGAGGAACAGCTTCTAGCAGTAGGAGCAAGGAGTTGGCTTTGTTCTTTGCCAACAAGGTGTCCTTTATCAGGGTTGAGGTCTCCTCGAGTATCACTCGAAAGGAATGCCGTGTCCAGCCTGAGTTGTGCCAAAACACTCCTCCTGTCTGGGATGAGTTTGAGCTAGTTGGGGTGGAAAAGGTGATGAGGATAATCTCAAAGCTACGACCTACACATTGTGATCTGGATCAGGTCCAACCCGCCTTACAGTTGGATGTTTGGACCTGACAGGACCTGTGTTTGCTGAAGTTGTCTGGAGTTCATTGAGGAGAAGGATCTTCCCAGTGTCCTTGAAAGAGGCTCTGGTCAGTCCCCTTTTAAAGAAGCCCTCTTTGGATCCAGACTGCCTCAACAACTACAGGCCGGTCTCAAACCTCCCATTTTTAGGGAAGGTTACAGCGAAAGTGGTGGCCATTCAACTTGAGAGACACCTTGCATCTTCATCTACCTATGAGCCTTTCCAGTCTAAGTTCCGGACGGGGCACAGTATGGAGACTGTTCTGGTAAGGGTGCTTAATGATCTCCTGATGGCGAGGGACAGGAGAGTTCGTACTATCTTGGTTCTCCTGGACCTCTCTAAGGCGTTTTACTCCATGGACCATGAGGTGCCGCTTGACTGCCTGTGGTTCTGGTGTGGCCTATCCGGCAATGTCATCAGCTGGTTTAGATCATACTTGATGGACAAAGTGCAGAGGGTGAAAATGGGACTCGTCTCATCTAGCCCGAAGCCTCTGAGCTGCGGACTGCCGCAGGTGTCGTCTTGTCATCCTTATTGTTCATGGAGTACATGCTGCCATTAGGGGACATTATCAGGTGGTATGGGATGGGTTTTCACTGCTATGCAGATGATACCCAACTGTACTTGTCCTGTGCACCTGATGTCCAGCTGTCGGACTCCGTATTTAACAACTGCCTCGAGGAAATCCAGTCGTGGATGACTCAAAACTGGCTTAGACTCAACCCAGATAAGACCGAGGTACTTGCGGTGGGGCCGGGTTGTCATGGAGGAGGGGGGATGGGGGGCTGTCCCCTAATCTAGTATTGGGGGACGTTCCCTTTGTCCCTTCCACACAGTGAAGGATTTGGATGTGATCCTGGATGACAGTCTGACACTTGATGCACAGGTGTCAGCGTGGTCAAAAGTGTTTTTTATCATCTCAGAAACATTGCCCGAATACGAGCCCTGATCCCTCCAGAGGATCTGCCCACACTGGTGCATGCTTTCATAACTTACAGGCTGGATTACTGTAATGCCCTGTACCTTGGGTTATCTGGAGGCAACCTCCACAGACTGCAGCTGGTGCAGAACGCGGCAGCAAGACTACTGACCGGGGTAAACAGGAGTGAGCATATTACCCTGGTCCTCCGCAGACTGCAGTGGTTACTGGTTAGGTGGAGGACTGTCTTCAAGATAGGGCTCCTTACCTATAAGACCCTGCATGATGAGGGTCCTGCCTATCTGCAATATCTCCTTGACCCTTACTGTTCAGCCAGGATGCTCCAGTCTGCCGATGGGGGCCTCCTGGGGGTTCCCAGGGTTAGGTTGTGGCATTCAGGAGACAGAGCATTTGCAGTGGCCGTACCAACCCTGTGGAACTCCTTGCCTGACTATCTATAGCCCCATTGGCAGAAGCCTTTAAAAGAGAACTGAAAACGTACCTATGCAAATTTGCTTTTATTACGTGAGTTTGCTGATAGATAGAATGACATTCTGTACTTACATTGATTTTATTATGTATGTTTGGCGATTTAAAATAATATTGAATTGTGATTTTACTGTTTAGCGCCCAGAGTCTCAGGAATTGGGCGCTCTATAAATAAAAATATCTATCTATCTATCTACTAGCCATGCTGAAATGCACCTGAGGGCAACAGGCTGACCCAGCCAGGCCATGCTGAATGAGACAAAGAGTTGTATGGATTTGCGAATCTCTTTCATTCTGCCAGTGTAGAATCACAAATCCCTTTTCACATCCAGAGTGTGAAGGGTGCGCTCCCCTTCTTTCTGGAAATTTGCAAAGTAGGTCAGAAGGACTTAAAGGGCTGGTTCAGGTGGAATTCCAAGACTACTCTAGGTAGGAATTTAGGGTGAGTTCTGAGAACCACCTTGTCCTTGTGAAATACTGTGTATGGGGGGTCGTGACCAGGGCATGTATTTCAGACACCCTGCGAGCGGAGGCAATGGCCACAAGGAAGGCTGCCTTCCAGGTCAGAAACTTCAAGTCACAGGGGGCGCTGTGGAGCCCGAGCAGGACGGCAGCAATCTGCAACAGCTCCTAGACTGAACAACAAAATCATTAAAAATCCTCTATAATTATCAGAAACTGAGGTTAACAAATTGTACTATCCGAAAGAGGATCCCTCTAAACATAAAAATGGGTAATCCTCGTAAGGACAGAGGTGGAGGCACAATCGCTAAAGCAGCCAGCTCTTCTCAGCATCCGAGACAGACCAACGAGTTACAGGCCACGCCGCAACAGGAGTCGGAAGAAACGATAGCGTCGATCGGCCTTAAATTGAATAGGCTGATTGCATCAGTAACGGACATGAATAGTAAAATAGACTCCTTTGGTACGAGAGTCTCAATTATCGAAAAGACGGTAGAGGAGTTGCAAACTAAGGCTCGGGATGTTAAAAAGCAGACAGAATCAGCGTCGGCTGCAACAACTTTGCTTGTCAGGGAAAACATGCACTTGAAGGCCAGACTTGAGACTCTGGAGAACCAGGCCTGTTCTGCTCATGTTAAAGTACTGGGCTTGCCGGAGGGCATTGAGGGGGACCACCCGGTGATGTTTCTGAAAGAGTGGCTGGTGGAGAAATTGATCCCAGAAGGGCAAGAAATTTCTTTTGACTTACAAAAAGCCTACAGGATTACCCCCCAAGGTTACCGTGAAGACGTGGAAACACCTCGCACATTGCTAATTGTAACAGATGGTATAGGCACCAGGGATAAGATTCTTCGGTATGCCCGCCAGGCTGGCCCTATCCTCCAGGATGATCGAACTGTCTATTTGTTTCCGGATATCGGTTATGCCACCCGAATTAAACGTAAAAGATTCGACGGAGTCAGAAAGAGGCTTAAAAAAGCGAATATCTCCCACTCGATGGTATTTCCAGTCCGATTAAGAATAACCCATAGTGGGAAAGTGTGGGTTTTCTCAGACCCTACTGAGGCCAGCAAATGGGCCGGACGCTTCGCCGAATCCAGCCAGAATCGACAACGAGTCCGTGGTGAGGAGAGTAGTGAGGCAGAAGACCTTGAGGACGACTGAGGGAAATATAGACAGGCCAAAAAACGAGTTTATTCTCCAAAAGACTTACTAAATCTTAGAATGACTGTTTGAATAAATAACTCTTCTAATGACACATTTTGATGTAGCCATAGATTGTTTTTCTAGGCAAATTAGGCTTTAGACTGCCTGTATAATAATTTTACTTTATTATGCGATTATTTAGTCTGTATGTTGCCTATTACAGTATTGCTGAGCTGCCATTTCTACCTGACACAGTATAATAAATAATCATAAGAGATAATGTTCCCCCACCTGTTGTGAGGGGTGGAACTAGTTAATAGTTCAGTTGGGGCTGGGGTAATTGCTGCCTATGTTGTTTTTATTTTAGCAATAGACTTGTAGGTATATAGTGTGACACCAAGTAGCCTCAGTACAGGGGGACTTTATTGGAAGGACTTTAAAAATTCTCATCTTCAGTGTTCGAAATAGTCACACTGCTCATGGGCTTATTTAGGCAGCTTTAATCACGCTATTGTACTTTATAGCAAAATGTTTAGATTACCCCTCTATGTGGTATCAAAATATTTGGGAATCACTAATCCTATGATTAAGATGGAGGCTTTTCCCTCTCTCTGATATGTACCAATGTAACTGGCAAGTCCTAAATATGGTAATATTGTCTGTATGATGATATATTATAAAATAAAAAAATAAAGTAAAAAAAAAAAAAAAAGAAACTTCAAGTCACAGGTTGCTAGAGGCTCAAAGGGTTTACGGGTGAGCATGTCTACCACAAGATTGATATCTCATGTGGCCACCGGTCTCCTGCCTGGTAGTCTAGTGTGCAGGATACCCTTAAGGAATCTACCGAGCTTAAGGTAACTGGTCACTGACTTATATTTATTGCTGGCAAGTGACAGCAAGTGCTGCAAAGTGCACCTTTACTGGTTGAGTATTGCAGTACTGCGTTCGACAGGTCTAGGAGGTAACACCTTGCTTGATGAGCAAGCAGAGGGGTCCAAGGCGGACTTTGCACACCAAATGGAAAATTGTTTCCACTTTGCCGTGTAAGTCTTCCTAGTAGATGGCTTACGCATGGCTAAGAGGATTTCTGAGATTCTCCTAGAGATGTTAAACCTACCCACTTCTATCTCCTCAGGAGCAAGGCATGGAGATAAAGGGATCGCAGGTTGGGATGGACCACCGGACCCTGTGTCAGGAAGTCCATCTGAAGGGAAAGTTGTCTCAGAGAAACCTCTGATAACCCATTGACTAACGGAAACCATATCTAACAAGGCCAGTATGGGGTGATAAGAATCATGCTGTCCTCCACCCCCCGTGCCTCTAACTAGAGCTGCACCCTCTGAATTAAGGGAAGAGGAGGAAATGCATACAGAAAGTGTCTTGTCCACTGCAGTCTGATTGCATCCTGATAGAAAGCACCAGTTCTGGATTTCTGGAGCAGAACAGAGGTAGTTTTGCATTGAGTGGGGATGCAGAAAGGTCCAGGTCCAAAGTGCCCCACTCTTCGAATAGCAATTGCACGATATTTGAATCAAGAGACGACTCATGAGGATCTGACTCTGTTCTGCTGAGGTGGTCCACCAGATCGTTCTGGATTCCCGGTAGATAGACTGCCTGGATCAGGGCTTTGTGCTCAAGTCACCACTCCCACACTCTCATGGCCTCTCTGCACAGAGGGTAAGATTTCGGTCCACCCTGTTTGTTGATGTAGTACATCACCGCCTTGTTGTCTGTCTGAAGGAGTATTACTTTATGACAGAGGACATCCTTCAGGACTCGGACAGTGTACAGGACAGCTCTCATCTCCAGGATATTTATGTGCAGCTGGGACTCGTCCTGGCCCCACAGGCCCTGGGTGTTGAGGTCCTGACAGTGAGCGCCTCAACTGGTCAGAGATGCATCTGCGGTGATGGAGATATGAAAATTACGTACCTACTGTAATTCTTGATCTTCTTGGATGAGTCTCCACCACTCATTCACACTATTGGGATCTGCGCCGGAGGCACCAGGACCCATCGGGAGCAAACTTTTTGCTGGAGGGTCGGCGCCAGAGATGGGCCCGAGGAACGGAACACAGCCTCAGCTGCAAGGGTATCGACTATCTCGGCGTCGACCCTCCAACCGCCCTCAGTACCTTTTTACCAATGAGGTGCAGCGTAACTAACCTAGAAGGGTAGCCTAATCCTAAAACCGGACATAAGATAGTCCGGGTGACCCATATAAGAAGGATCAAGAAGAAGCCTTCACAGCCTAAAGATTTGAGGAGTGAAGATCCAACAGAGGTGAGCTCGGGGGACGAGGAGGGTGGGCGTGTGTGAATGAGTGGTGAGAACTGCGTCAAGAAGATCAAGAATTACGGTAGGTACGTAATTTTCATATTTTCCTGGACATAAGTCTCCACCACTCATTCACACTATTGGGAGAGTACCGAGCTAATAATCCCCCGAGAGGGAGGCAGGAGAGACCAAGAGCTCACGTTCTAGGACAGAAGTCCATTAAGGATAGCTCTGCCAAAGGAAGAATGTCGTCTGGCATGGACATCCAGTGCATAATGTTTAACAAAAGTATGCACTGAGCTCCAGGTGGCCACGTTGCAAATATCTGCAATGGGCACATTAATTTCTGCTAGGGGAGTTACCGACCGCCTAGTAGAGTGAGCATAAACTCTACCCTCCAACTTAACCCGCGTTCCATGGAATAGCAGTGGCGAAGGCATGCCACTAGCCATGCTGAGATACATCTGATAGTGACAGGTTGACCCAGCCGGGTCTCGCTGAAGGAAACAAACGGTTGCTGGCTTTGCAAAATCCTTGGTTCCATCTAGATAGAAACATAAGCCCTTTAACATCCAAAGAATGAAGAGAACGTTCTCCTTCATTTTGGAAGTCCAAAAGTAAGAGGAAGGACCAAAGGTTGGTTTAGATGAAATTCTGACACAACCTTAGGAAGAAATTTAGGATGAGTACGAAGAACTACTTTGTCCTTATGGAACACAGTATACGGACGGTCTGTGACCAGGGCATGAATCTCAGAGACCCTGCGGGCTGAGGTAATGGCCACTAGGAAGGCAGTCTTCCAGGTGAGAAATTTTAGCTCACAGGTAGCCAGAGGTTCGAAAGGTTTCCGAGTGAGCATGTCTAGCACAAGATTAATGTCCCAGGCTGCAACTGGACGTCTTGTAGGAGGTCTGGTATGCAGAATTCCTTTAAGAAATCTCTTAACCACAGGTAACTGAGCCAATGTTAAGGAACAAAACCGGCTCATGATACGCTGAAATGGCACTAAGGTGAACTTTGACTGTAGAGTACTGCAGACCTGAATTTGAGAGGTCCAAGAGGTACTCCAAAACATTATCTGGTGGGCAGGAAAAGAAATTCAAAGAGGACTTTGCACACCAGAGCGAAAAACGCGCTTCCACTTGGCTGTGTAAGTTTTCTGAGTGGCTGGCTTCCGCGCAGCCACGTGAAGGTGAAGCGATCTCAGGTTGGGATGGACCTACCGGTCCCTAAGTCAAAAGGTTCATCTGCCGGGGAAGTGGTCTCGGAGGAACTGCCAACATATTGTTGAGTAGTGGAAACCACAGCTGCCGAGGCCAAAAGGGAGCAATGAGAATCATCTTGTCCCCCTGGGACTCGAACTTGAGGAGTACCCTCTGAATTAGAGGAAGAGGCGGAAAGGCATAAAGAAAGCGTTTTGTCCACCGCAGCCTGAACACATCCTGACAGAAAATGCCAGGCCCTGGATTTCTGGAGCAGAAGAGAGGCAGTTTTGCGTTGAGTGGGGATGCAAAAAGGTCCAGGTCTGGAGTTCCCCACTCTTCGAATAGTGACTGAACTATGGTTGAGTCGAGAGACCACTCGTGAGGATCTGTCTCTGTTCTGCTGAGACGGTCTGCCAAGTCGTTCTGTACACCTGGCAGGTAGACCGCTTGAATTAGAGCCTTGTGCTCCAAGCACCATTCCCATACCCTCATTACTTCCCTGCATAAGGGGTAAGAATGAGCACCGCCCTGCTTGTTGATGTAATACATCACTGCTTTATTGTCCGTTTGAAGGAGAATGTTCTTGTGACAGAGAATGTCCTTCAACGCTCGGACCGCATAAAGGACAGCTCTCATTTCTAGGACATTTATGTGAAGCTGGGACTCGAGTTGAGTCCACATACCTTGAGTGTGGAGAGCCTGACAGTGAGCTCCCCACCCCATTAGGGAATGCGTCCGTGGTAATGGAGATCTGATGGTCCACAGGAGCAAAGGGATATCCTTCCAGGAGATTGCTCTCTTGAGACCACCAGGTGAGTGACCTCTTTAAAGGTTCTGTCATCTTGATGAGATAGGACTGCAGGTGAGTGGTTGGGGACCACTGAGTACTGAGCATCCACTGAGTGGTTCTCATGTGTAGACGTGCTAGGGGTACAGTGAACACTGAGGATGCCATGAGGCCTAGCATCCGTTGCATCGAGAGAGCTGTAACTGAGCTGTTCTCCCCGATGTGACGGGCCATTTGAAGGATATCGTTCCTTCTGTCTTCTGGAAGAAACGCCTTCGCACAGGAGGTGTCCAAAAGAGTCCCTATAAAAAGGAGCCTCTGGGAGGGCTGCAGTTGTGATTTCTTGAGGTTCAGCAGAACTCCCATGGACGTAAGGAGGTGAGAGGCCATCTCTATGGCATCCAGAGTCCCTTGCCTGGAAGGGCTTGCTAGAAGCCAATCGTCCAGATAAGGGAACACCTGTATTCCGACCTTTCTGAGGTGCGCTGAGAGAACTGCACAACACTTTGTAAAAACTCGCGGCGCCGAGGATAGCCCAAAGGGCAGGACTCTGAACTGATAGTGTTGTCCCAGAGCCACAAACCTCAGGAATGTGTGATGCCTTGGGTGAACAGGAATGTGCTGGTAAGCATCCTGCATGTCCAGGGAGACTAGCCAGTCATGTTGATGAAGCAAAGGTAACAGGGTTCCCAGAGAAATCATTTTGAATTTCTCCTTGGGGAGAAATTTGTTTAGCTTTCTGAGATCTAGAATGGGACACATTCCCCCGGACTTCTTTGGAACCAGAAAGTAATGGGGGTAGAACGCCGTGTTTCGTTGATGCAGTGGCACCACTTCTACTGCCCTGTTGTTCAGAAGGCCCTGAATCTCGGTGGCGAGAAGGTCTGACTGAAGGGTTGACAGCCTGGGCTGCCGTTTGGGAGGACGATCCGGAGGGGTCTCCACAAGATTGAGTGAATACTCCTCGCGAATTATCCGAAGGACCCATTTGTCTGAGGTTATGGACTTCCACTGGTTGTAGAAGTGCATCAGACGACCTCCCACCGGAGAGGAAAAGTCCACCTCGGGCAGCTGAGATGGGACTTGGGCCAGCAATTCATAAGGTAGCACTGGGCGCTTTGGGCCTTTGCGCTTTCTGTTGCGTCTTCTTTTGAGGTTGGGCAGGTTGGTTTTTATGGAAACCTCCTCTGCCTCTGCCTTGAAAGGACTGACGATTATGAAACTGACGTTTATTGACATTCCCTCGAGAGGGGACAGGAGAGGGTCGAGCCAACTTAATGGCTGACCTAGTCTTTTGTGTAACTTCTAGAGCTTGCTCTACCTGAGGACCAAAAAGATAAGCACCATCAAAGGGCAACGCCATTACCTGCTACTGTGCGTCATTCGTGAAGCCCGAAGTGCGCAGCCAGGAATGACGGCGGGTGCAAATACCAGCAGCCGCTGAACGGGAAGCAGTGTCAAAAGCATCCATGGCTGCTTTAACCTGTTGGTTGTTAGATTCAATACCTCTGGTAATGGTTTGAAGAAGCTCTGGCTTTGTATCCGATTCCGGAAGAGCTTCAACCATTTGCTTGATAGAATGCCACAGGATATATTCATACTGGGAGAAATAGCCCTGGTAACTGGCAATACGCATACTTAGGGTAGAAGCAGCAAAGACTCTCTTACCTAAGATGTCTGTCTTATGAGATTCTTTGTTAATAGGTCGAGCTGTAGTAGTTTGAGGAAGGACGACCTTATCATTCTCTGCCAGGACTACAATAGGAGCCACAAAGGCTTGAGATGCCAAAATGGGACGATCCTTGGGGGCTGAATATTTCCTATCTATGGATTTAGCCACCGAAGGGGTGCGAGCAGGATTATTCCATACCATTTGAGACAGCGTCTTGAAGGAAGGCTGAACCGGAGGAGTCAAATCCGTAGGGATCTCCGGGGCATGAAGGTATTGGAGTCTTAACAATTTCCCAGGATCGATGTCTGTAGTCTGGAGAGAAAGAGTGGAACTCAAGATTTTTTAGCAGAGACTTAAAGGACAGGTCCTCGACCACAGGCTCTGTAGCAGTAATCGGTCCTGCTTCATTCACTTCATCACCCAACCGAAGGTCTGGGTCAGGCTCAATGTCATCTCCTGACAGTCCAGGAGGGACTGTATGGACAGGAAAGGAATGAAAATCAGAAGAGAGGGAAGAAGGAAAAGAGTGAAAGGAGGAGTCCTGAAACGCAGAGGAACCCTCAAGAGCCCCCGGCGCCGAGGAGGCGCACAGCACCGAGAACGACACCGAGGGACCACGCGATGCCGAAAACGGTGCCGAGGACCTGCACGGCACCGAGGATGGCGCTGCGAAGCCGCACGGTGCCGAGGACGGCGCCGCAAAGTCGCACGGCACCAAGGACGGTGCCAAGAAGCCGCACAGCGCCGAGGACGGCACCGAGCACACCATAGACACCGAGGGCGCGAAAACACCCCCAGACTCTGAAAAACAGATTTTGAAGGAAGAAGAGCAGGAGATAAGGGCATCGGTGTGGCCCCCTGCGCCGTAGCCATGTGAGGGGGGGGAAACACCTAAGCGCGGAGTCGACGGCGCTGAAGAAGGTGCCGCGCAACCAGGAAAGTCCAACCGTCCTACCTGGTCTCCCAATAAGCCCGAAGGCCCACGAGTGACCGAGACAGGTAGCTGAACCAACCTCCGAGCCCATTGCTCCATAAGAGCGGCCCACTGATGAAACTGCTCATCTAAAGACCTACCTGCGGGCGGGGTAGGGCTCCGATGTCGAAGCCGTTGGCTACCAGAAGCACAGGTTGGTGATTCCGAAGGAGGAGACCGGCAACTAGCCCCGATAACCGCATGTCTACGCGCAGACATATCAGAGGGCAACCTCGAGTGATGCCTTCTCTTTTTAGACCTGTGGGCCGAGGAAGAGCTCGAGGCCGAACGGTGCAGAGAATGCGACCGTTTATTTTTATGCTTCCGTGGGGACCGCCCATCCCCCCGGGCATTGGACTGACCGTTGTCAGACCCCCCTTCCGGAGAAGGCGGCGGACCAGACCCAGCCCGACTGACTGAACAGCTTTCATACAAAGTCTCCCTACCGTCACCTGACCTGCTCATGGTTGACTCCGTCAAAGTAGGCTGAGACTTCTTTATTGTTAAAATAAGAATAAACTAAGCGATACTTTATCGAGATAATACTACAAAATAACAAAAACTGAAAACTATGCTGCTAGTTTGAAGTTTGACTCCCGGCGCGGGCGAGCAACGTCGTCACTGAAGCGCACTCGACGGTGGGAAAAAAGGAAATGAGGCGGTTGGAGGGTCGACACCGAGATAGTCATTGCCACGCGAGTTGAGGCTCGTGGTGCCATTCCTCGTGGCTCCATCTCTGGCGCCGACCCTCCAGCAAAAAGTTTGCTCCCGATGGGTCCTGGTGCCTCCTGCGCAGATCCCAATAGTGTGAATGACTCTGAGTGGTGGAGACTTATGTCCCGGAAGACCTGTGTCTCCAGTAGGGTTGCCACCTGTCAGGTTTTTTACCTGGTGATCAGATTTTCAGGGTCTCTATCAGGTAATCCAGTTTTACTCTGTGCTGGTCAGGTTTCTGAGCCATTTTTGAGTGCTCACATACTTTTGAATCAGATTTTGTCATATCATTCATTGTTTCAGCTACATGTCCAGGTTACAGACAAGTTCTCTTGTCAATATAGCCCTTTGTTTGTGAAAGCAGTCAGCCTGGGAAGTGTAAAGTACGGCCATTAACACCATTAGCACTTACTTAACCTAATCCTTTCCACTACACCTTAAAGTGGCATAGCAGCACAGCTGCCCCCACCTTTTGTAACAGTAACAGAGCCAGTTGTCTTCCACTTTCATTTGCTGGTAAACATTTTCATCTCTAACAGAATTTAGACATTTTTAAATGTTTTAAATTATTTTTTTTTTCCTCAAGAAAATAGTATGGTCACTTCTTTGGCTTTGAAATAGTACTGTGGACATGAACGGGGAAAGGAGCCAGAAAAAGATATAAAGTACACATTACAGGAAACAATTTCTTATGTATTATTATAGACCATGCATACTGTTGTATGTTATCTACAGTATTTCACTTGTCTCCCCCCAGATCATATCTGTAAATATTTCTTTTATCTCTGTATGTTTATTTGGTAAACCAATGTCAAAAAATACATAAGTAAATGGATGACTAGGAAGAACATAGGAAAGTAACTTTAACAGGTACAGTACAGTATCTTAACATTTTTGTTGAACTGCTGCTTTTGTTGTCTTTTATTGATATAACAAATGGCCTTCTAGGAGAAACAATGCATGACGAGTCATGAAAAGGGGTGGGGCTAGGGGAGGAGCTTAGGATCCAGTTTTTGCTCCATCCAAAGGTGGCAACCCTAGCAGTGGGGCAAAGGGGAAACCTCAGAGAAGGTTGTCCTCCTGGGTTCACCAGTAGAGTGACCTCGTTAGAGGATCTGTCACTTTGATGTAGAATGACTGCGAGTGCGTGGTCTGGGACCACTGAGTGCTGAGCATCCATTGTGTGGTTCTCATGTGCAAGCGGCCTAGGGGTACCATGAACATGGACGCTGCCATGAGACCTAGCATCTGCTGCATCAAGAGAGCTCAGACCAAGTTGTTTTCCTTGATGAAGCGAACCATTTGGAGAATGACATTTCTGCTGTCTTCTGGAAGGAAGGCTCTTGCCCTGGAGGTGTCCAGGAGAGCACCTATGAAGAGAAGTTGCTGGGAGGTTTGAAGCTGTGATTTTTCCAGGTTCAGTATAACACCCATGGAAGTCAGGAACTTGGAGGCTGTGAAAACCACATCTTGTGTCCCCTGACTGGAGGGGCTGGCCAGGAGCCAATTGTCCAGGTACAGGTATACCTAAATTCTGAGTTTTCTGAGATGTGGCGCGAGTACCACAAAGCTGTTGCTCTAGAGGCAGTATCGAAGGTGTCCATAGCAGCCTTAAGTTGCTGATTGTTGGACTCAGTGTCCCTGGTGATAGTCTGAAGAAGCTCCGAGTTAGCATTCGACTCCGGAAGAGCCTCAACCATTTCTTTGAGTGAATGCCAGAGCGTATACTCATACTGAGAGAAATAGCCCTGATAACTAGCAATATGCATGCCCAGGGTAGCAGCAGCGAACACTCGCTTCCCCAGAGTGTCTGTTTTATGGAATTCTTTATTTATGGGTGAGCTGTAAATTCCTGGGGGAGCACGACTTTGTCAGTTTCTGCCAAAACCACAAAGGCGTCCGCAAAGGCTTGAGAAGCAAGGATTGTTCTGTCCTTAGGGGGAGTGTACTTCCTGTCTATGGACTTAGCCATGTTAGGAATGAGCGCCAGTCTGTCCCACACCATTTGTGAAAGTGTTTCAAAAGAGGGTTGCACCGGTGGTGTCAGTTCCACAGGAATTTCAGGAACATGCAGATAATGAAGGCACAAAAGCTTCCCAGGGTCCACCTCAGAAGTCTGAAGAGAAAAGGTGGAACTGATATTCTTCAGCAGAGACTTAAAAGACAGGTCTTCGGCCACAGGCTCTGCTGAGGTGGAGGGTTTACTCTCCACCCCAAAAAAAACGAGTTCTCATCCACATTGTCCACTAGGCGGGATCAGACTAAACATAGTCGCCCACTACCCCAGAAGGGATAGTATAGATAGAAAAAGGAGGAAGAGGGGCTGGAGGTGCCACCCCCTGAATCAGAGTCAAAACCCCAGTACCAGAGATAGAGCCAGTGCCAAAAATGGCAAGGCCAGAGCAGAGATCGGCACCACAACCAATGCTGACCAAGCGCCTGGGATCCCCAAACCAAACACCAGGTCACCCGAAGTTGGAGACCTGAAAGAATGAAGAGGAGTAGGAGGAGAAAGCAGTACCTGTGCTGGTCCCTGTGCCACAGCCATGTGAGGGGGAAAGGCACGAGGGAGCAGCATCGATGGTACTGAAGGTGTCTCACGACCAGGCTGACCGAACCACTCCACCCACAGGCCAACGACCCCCAGGCCCAAAGGCACCAGGATCAGGTCCACAGGCAAGGGTAGTCAGGACAACTGCCAGATCCACGGCTCCATAAGAATGGCCCAATGATGAAACTGCTCCCCGGAACCCCCCCTCCCTCGGGGGCGGGGAGAGACTCCAGAGTCATGGACCACAGCTGCTACGGACCAAGGTTGCAGGCGACCCTGATAGAGGTGGGGTCGGCCTCCTGTCCCCGCTACCAACTGTCTCTGTGCAGACATACCAGAGGGTGACCTCATGTGACCAGTGGGAGGAAGAAGAGCTCGAGGCCGAGCAGTGTCGAACCCCCGACCGCGATCAAGAATGGGCCTGCTTCTTCTTGTGCTTCCGGGAGGACCGCCCTTCCTTCCAAGCACTGGACTGCCCATGGTCAGACCCAGCCCTGCTGCTAAAACAGCTTTCAAGCGAATTCTCCCTACCGTCACCGTCACCATTCGTGGTTGACTCCGTCGATGGCAGACTGAAGAAGACATCCTTTCTTCGTATTTCACTTCAAATGAAAATTAAACAATTTTCTTTTTAAATAAATATTACAAAAGAACTAAACTAAATCAAATCCTGAATGACTATGCTGCTAACGTATAGACGTGAAGATTTGACTCCTGATAGGTGAGCAACGTCGTCACTGAAGCACACTCAACAGCGGGAAAAAAGGAACTGAGGTGGTTGGAGGGTCGACGCAGAGACTGCCTATACGGCGCAAGCCAGTCTTGCGGAGCCGCGCTTGCACGGGCCTACCTTGGCGCTGGCCCTCCTGAAGATTTTTGGCTCCTGCTGGGTCCTAGGGCCTCTGGCGTAGTCCCACTAGTGTGAATGAGTGGTGGAGACTTTTAGTCCAGGAAGATTTTGTTCAGCTTTCTGAGACTGAGAATGTGACGAATGCCCCGTCTTTTTCAGAATCAGAAAGTCATGCAAGTAGAAACCCATGTTGCGTTTTGGCCAGGGAACTACTTCCACTGCCCTGTTTTTGAGAAGACCCATTATCTCTGATGTGAGAAGGTCTGACTGAGCGGTTGACAGAGAGTGCTGTCGTATGGAAGGAAGGTCTGGGGGAATCACTGCAAAGTTGAGAGAGTACCCCCGTCGATCAATCCTGTGGACCCATTTGTCCCTGATAATAGACTTCCACTGGTTGTAGAACTGAGTCAGATGATCTCCCACTGCTGAGGAAAAGTCAACCTCGGGCAGCTGAGGCGGAGTCGGGGTCAAGCTTTCAGAGGGTGGCATTGGGCACTTTTGGCCCTTGTGCCTTCTGCTGTGTTTTGTTTTGCAGCTGAGGCGACTGATGCTTATTTGGAGCTCCTCGGCTTCTTCCTTGAAAGTGCTGCCTGTTACGAAAAAAACTGACAGTTCCTGCCCCTTTGAGGAGCTGAAGGAGTTGGTCTAGCCATTTTAATGGCAGTCCTGGTTTTCTGAGAGGCCTCCAGGGCTTTTTTACCTGTTGACTGAACAGATATGTACCATCAAAAGGGAAATTCATAACATGTTGTTGAGCATCAGAGGAAAACCCTGATGGTCGGAGCCAGGAATGCCTTCTAATACAGATTCCAGCAGCGGCTGCCATGGAAGCCATATTATATGCGCCAAAGAAGCGTTCAGTGAATGGTTATTGCATTCTATTCCCCGGGTAACGGTCTGGAGAATATTAAGTTTGGAGTCAGACTCCAGAAGATCCTCCACCAATACGTTAAGAGAGAGCCAGAGGACATACTTGTACTGGGAGAAAACTCCCTGATAGCCGTCAATATGCATGCCAAAAGCAGTGGCTACGAAAGCTCTTTACCCCACAATATCAATCTTGTGAGACTCCTTATTGATAGGACATGCTGATACTTCCTGAGGAAAAACAACTTTCTCCTTAGGAAAGGTGTATTTTCAATCCATGGACTTGCAAACAGAAGGGATAAGGGCAGACCTAGCCCACACAGCCTCGGAGAGGGTTTCAAAGGCTAGGGGGACAGGTGGCATAAGGTTCACTAGAATATTAAGGACATGAAGCCACTCAAGGTGCATGAGCCTTACAGGATCTACAGAAGAAGCCTGCAGAGCCAGGGTTGCCTGCATATTCCTAAGTAAGGTTTGAAACGAAAGGTCCTCTACGAGAACTTCAGCTGGGATTGTCGGTTTACCGTCCAGACTATAGAAGGAATCTTTATCCCCGTTTTCAGAAATGTTGAGATCAGAGTCAGGCTCATCCTGCTCATCTCCCCTCAAGAGGGGGTGGTTGCAGTGCCCAAAAGACGAAGACCAGGTATGGGAAGTGGAAAAAATGAAAATTACGTACCTACCGTAATTCTGATCTTTCTGTGTATCTTCACCATTCATCACAGATGGGGTACTGGCCAGAGATCAGGACCCCGTGGGAGTTTTTTTTTTTTTTTAAAGGGTAAGCGGAGCCGACACAGCATCGGCGCCGCCCTCAAGGCCGATGTACTACGTGGCACTCGAGGGTTGGCCGTTAGGCTGTGTCGACTCCACCTGCCTACCAGTTCTGAGTCACCGGAGAGGTAAGAGGAAGGGGTGGAGGGTGGGACAAGAGAGTCCAAGGGACAGAAAAAGGAAAGGAAAACTGAACTAAAAGGAGAAATAACGACTGAGAGGACAGCAGAGAAGAGATGAGACTAAGGGGATTGGGTAGGGGCCCCAAACTCTGGAAGCAGAAGAAGGGAGGGAAGGGAGGGGAGAAAATTTAGGAGAGAGTGAGAGGTAACAAGGATCCGTGACCCTTGTTCATCACCAGATTGTATAGGAACTGCAAGGAGTAGCAAAGCTCTCTGCCAGAATTCAAGGCACAGAATAACTGGCAATACCCCAGAAGCAGAGTCGGCTATTCTGGAAGAAGGACAGGGTACAGGGATTTAAGACTCTCTCAGGAAAGATATTTGGTGAAAAAGATTTTTTTTTTGAAACAGTTGGATGGAAACGAGAAGGAGAACAGGAGGAGGGCAACCACCAACTCCCACCCCATCAGGGTGGAGACATGTAGTAGAGAAGGAGTGCCGCTCGAGCTGTACCCTTTAAAGGAAAACACCCCCCTGTGTGCCCCTACTTCACCCCGCTCCAAAAGAGAGGGGGAGCCACAGAGGGAGGGGGACCCAGAGACTGAGGCCCCAGGGGATGGTGGAGGTTGTAGATGAATGGTGAAGATACACAGAAGACTGTCAGAATCACGGGTAGGTACGTAATTTCATATCTTATCTGTGTCAATCTTCACCATTCATCACAGATGGTGAGTACTAAGCCTCAAGGGGCTGATTCATTACACCCCAAGGGAGAGTCCCCTAGCCCTCAGTGGGTGACACACTAAGGGGGAACCTTCCAGGCCTGAGGAGGCCCCGAGGGGGAGAGCGAGACGGGTCCCCCCGGAGGGGGAAGAAAGCTGCCCCGACAAGCGCCGTCTCGCCCTATGGGAGAAGAGGTAGGTTCCGTGGTGGGCGGAGCAAATCACCCTACGCCGGGCCAAGGGTGACAACCAGGAAAGACAAAGCCACGCCGATCTCCTGGTGCAGATCGCTGTCCCTACGACCCTGGTAGCTACCTTGCTGGCATCATAAGATGCCCTCGCTTGCTGCCTTGCTAGCTCCAGGCCATGTGCAGAGAGCGCGATGGCTTGTCTGGTTTGCTCAGAGTCAGGCAAAGCAGCTAGGATCTGACCTAGTGCGGACCACAAGAACCTGTTGTAGGCTGCATAGTGGGCCTGGTGAGCGGAAATAGAAAGGAGCAACTGTGCCGAATAGAAGGTCCTCCTCCCCCAAAAATCAAAATCCGAGGAGTCTTGATCCGGGGGCCGGTCACGGTGGAGGGTGCGAAGCCCATCAGGGGTGTCCAGATGTGTCAAGCCGGACTGCGGATGAGGCATGGAACCTGGAGACTCCAGGGAGCGCAATACCTCTGGCTGAGGTCCCTAGGGGCAGGAACTCCGGAGAAGGGCCTCTGCCAAGACACGCAAGGACACCTCCCGAAGGAGCAGGCCAAGCGGCACCACAAGGGTGGCCCGCCAAAATCACCTAGAAAGGCGTCGCGCGATGCTCAGGATTGCTAACAGAAGAGGGAGAAAGGTGCAGGTCCTCCAGCATCCTCAAGGAAGCGCTTGGTACTCTTGGAGAGATCAGCAGCCGGAGAGATGTGGACAGAGGGTTCCTCTCCCCAAGAAGAGGGGAATGAGGAGCTGGAGGTCACCATACGCTCCGAGGGTGGCTGCACGGGGGGAGGTTGAAAAACCTGGCTGTCCATAGCCCTAACGTAGGCAGGGAACCGAGCAGCCACTGCCCTGAACTGCTCCCAGGTGAGAGGGCCGCTAGGTCCAAGAATGCCTGGGAGCGCTGGAGAATGTGGCAGAGGGATAGGGGCAGAGCCGAGAAAGGAAGTCGGCTGACCTCCGCCAGGGCTAGGGAGCGGACCATGAGCACCCGAGGAGGGTGCCCCGGAAGACTCCACAGCCGACAGCTGTACAGCCATGTTGGTACTGCCTTGGCTGCGCCCAGAAGAATCCCCCCAGTGAGGCGACCGGGGCCGTAAAAGTCCAGAAGGATGGTCCCCTGCCTCAAAACAATGGGACCCCCTCAAGGAACCGGAAGGGGAAGGGTGGAAATCCGCACTTCGGCTTCGCCCAGGGCCTGGGTGGACCCCAGAGAAAGGCCGACGCGCTGACCCCACACCCCTCGACCCCTCAGAGTCCGAGAGAGTCCTCCTCCTCGAGAGGGCCAGCCTAGGTAGCTGGCAGCTCTGGGCTGCCCCCGAAGGGGAGACCCAGGGAACAGCACCTTCCCCTCCTGCAGGCTTCTCTATGGGCCCCAAAGTTGGGCGATCAAGACACACTACCGGAGGGGGTACCACCACCGAGGGGTCGAAGAAACCCGCAAGGCCAGGCTGCAGAGCAATGGTGGCACGCGCCACTGCCTTCTGGTCAACACCACTGACCCTAGCCTCGGGGACTACCTGACGCTCCTCAGTAAGGGGCTGGCTACGACTCGCTTGACGAGACCACTGGAGCACTCTCCTCCGCAGACAACCCCGAAGGGTGTGACTGCCCGTCTGACTCCGAGCCCAACTCCGACTCCGAAGAGGTAGAGTCTGAGGCTCTGAGCCAAATAGTAGGAGGACGGGCGAAACCAACTTTGCCAGAGGGCCCGGCAGCCAGAGCTGTGCCCGAGGCGGCCCCCATGCCCTCCGCAACCCCGCAGGCGGGGCTCACAGAAGGCGCCATGGGAGCTCGGGCCAAAGGTCCAGAGCCAGGGGCAGACGTGGCGCCGTCAAGTCCACTGGCACCGGGGGCGGTACCAGGGACAGAGATGGCACTGCGGCAGCCTAGCAACAACCTCGGGCGCCGACGACTGCCAAGCCTCTCGGCGCCACAGCGGCACCGAGGACGAAGCGGTGCCGGCCCCAGGCGGACTCGGCGCCCGAACCGGCACCGAGCGGCACCGGAGCACCGACAGCACCGAGGACGGCACCAACCGCCGAGCCGAAGGCTGCACGCCATGCTCAACATGGCGCCGAGGTGAGACATGGTGAAAGAAGACGGCGATCCTGACCCATGGCGCCACGAGCAGCGTTGGCGCCTGAACAGCATCAACAGGGTCCACAGTGCCGGCGATGAGTTGGCGGCGGCGGCGGCACAGACCACGGCGCGCAAACAGCGCCGAAGGCTCCGACAGCGTCGAGACCGGCGCCGACCTGGCCTTCCGAGCGCGGGGAGCGACACGAGGAGCCTTCACCCCAGAGGGTGATTGCCGTGGCGGCGCTCGCCCCGCCTCCTGGGAGGAAGCGGGACAGGCCTCCTGCACCGCGGACGGAGCCTCGGCAATGACCAGGCTACAAGTAGCCGAGGCTCCCTCCTCCTCGGTCCGTATAGAACCGGGAGGGGACCCGGAGGAAGGGCCAAGAGAGCGCGGCTTGGCCCGACGAGTGCGAACCCTACCCGCGAAATTCGGCGGAGCTCGCCCCACTTTCAACACGCGCTGTTCGAGGACGCGACGGTCCATGGAGAAGCAGGCATCGCACGAATCCATGTCATGAAGCGGGCCAAGACACGTGAGACACCGGTCATGCTGGTCGGTAACGGAATATTTTCAGCTGCACGGGCACTGACGTATGGGGGGCCGACCCGCCTTAGAAGACTTTTTGCCCTCTAACCGAGACATGACCTACGGAGAAAAAAACACCACAAAACAGACTCGACGTCGCACAATTTGAAATAAAAGGAAAGATCTTACCAGCGACGTCGAGTGGAGGCTGAACCCAGAACCAGTAGACGACCGACGGACTGACGTCGATTAGTTTGCGCAGGCTGAAGGCCTAAAGTACAGTTGAAAGCTTCCCACGAGGCGACCTTGACGGCAGAAGACGAAGAACTGGTAGGCAGGCGGAGTCGACACAGCCTAACGGCCAACCCTCGAGCACCACGCAGTACGTCGGCCTCGAGGGCGGCGCCGATGCTGTGTCGGCTCCGTCTACCCTTTTTTTTTTAAAAAAGCTCCCGCGGGGTCCTGATCTCCGGCCAGTACCCCATCTGTGATAAATGGTGAAGACTGACACAGATAAGATCAGGCAACACCGGAACTAGCGCCAGACCTGGCACTGGGCAAGACAGCACCACCCGAACACCAACCTGCACCAAGAAGAGAGACAGAGAGGGCAGGGGATAGTACATGTGCCGGTCCCTACAAGGAGACAGAATGAGGGAGGAAAGCACGTGGAATCAGCGTTGGTGGTGTGGGCACCAGCAAAGGAAGATCCATTGCCAGCGCCAAATGCTCAACCTGACCAGAGGGCTCCAACCACAGCTCTGAGGCACCTAGACTCGAGGGTCCTGGTACAGGATCTTCAGGAAGGGACAAATGAGCCAGACGCTGTGCCCACTGCTCCATAAGAGTAGCACAGCGGTGAAACTGCCCACTGGAAACCCCACTGGAAGACAGGACTCGGTGTCAAGAGTCCAAGCAACCGTGAGCAGAGACCATCAGGGAACTGGATGGAGCTGGGGAAGCCCTCTCACCCACGGATGCTGAAAACATCTTGGTCGATGGACCAGAGGGTAACCTCAAGCAATACCGTTTCTTCCCTTTCCGACTAGTAGAGGAAGAACTCAAGGCAGAGTGGTGCTGGGTCCCCAACCTGAACTGGAAACGGACCCACTTCTTTTTGTGTTTTTGGGAGGATTGTCCTCCCTCCTGAACACCGGACTGCCCCTAGTCGGCGAGGGCAGAAGACCGGACACAGCCCAGCTGCCAGAGCAACCTTCTAAAGGAGACTCCCTACCACCACCATCACCGTCCATGGTAGACTCCTCCGATCGGTAGTGCCGAAGAAGAAAAATAATATAAAACTTTTTTTTTTTTTACTACACAAAAACAATAAAGCAAGCTAAAACTAAATGAAACTAAACGCTGTTGTATAAATGTGAAGATCTGATTCCCGGAGGGTGAGCAACGTCATCAATGAAGGGCACTCAACGGTGGGAAAAAAGGCACTGAAGCAGTTGGAGGGTTGATGTCGAGACAGCCTACGCAGCACGAGCCAGCCTCACGGTGCTGCGCACGTGCGGTCATACCATGACACCAGCTCTCCTGAATATTTTGGGCTGTCGCAGGGTCCCAGTGCCTCCGGCTTATAACCCAGCAGTATGAATAAATGGTTAAGACTTAAATCCAGGAAGATCGCCATTTTCCAAGTAAGGAATACGAGGTCATAAATAACCAGGGGTTCAATGGGCTTAGGAGTGAACATGTCCAGCACAAAGTTGATAACCCAGGAGATGACAGGTTTCCATACTAGGAGCCATGTGTGCAGGATGCCTTTTGAGAACCTCTTGAATAGAGGCAGCTGAGCTAAAGTAAGGTTCTGGACTGGCTGAGACAGCACAAAGGTGAACCTTTACATAGGAGTATTGTAGTCCACCATCAGAAAGATCCAATAAATGCTCCAAAATCTTGTCTGGTGGACAATGGAATGGCTCCATACGGGATTTGGCACACCATTCTGAGAAACGCCTTCATTTGGCTGTGTAAGTCTTCCTGGTAGAAGGCTTATAAGCAGCAAGGAGAATCTCAAGAGACCTTTTGAGAGATCATAAACCTGTGTACTTCTATCTCCTCAGGAGCCAAGCATGGAGATGAAAGGAGCGCAGATCGGGATGGACCAGGGATCCCTGTATCAGGAGGTCCATCGATACAAGTAGAGGCTTTGGAGGGGCCACTGGTAAGTTATTGATCAAAGGGAAACCAAATCTGCCATGGCCAAAATGTGACGATCAGAATCATGTTGCCCCTGTGGGCCTCCAGCCTGAGCAACACCCTCTGAACTAGTGGACGAGGAGGACATGTGTAAAGAAAGCAATTTGTCCACCACAGCCTGAATGCAACCTGACAAAAAAAGCCAGGTTCCAGATTTTTGGTGCAGAACTGAGGCAGTTTTGCATTGAGTGGGTATGCAAAAAGGTCCAGGTCAGGAGTACCCTACTCATCGAAAAGACACTGCATGACATCTGGAGCTAATGACCACTCGTGAGGAACTGCTTCTGTCTGGCTGAGTTGATCTGAATTGTTCCAAGTCCCTAGCAGGTAAGCAGCTTGAATCAGAGTCTTTTGCTCCAGGCACCACTCCAATACCTTCACAGCTTCCCTGCAAAGTGGGTAGGAGTGTGCTCCTCCCTGTTTTTTTGATGCAGTACATGACCAACTTGTTGCCCATCTGTAGAAGGATTTCCTTGTGATGGACCAAGTCTACTAAGGCTCAAAGAGCATAGAGGACTGCTCTAATCTCCAAAATACTGATGTCAAGTTGAGATTCCATCGGAGTCCAGAATCCCTGGATGTGGTGGATTTGACAGTGAGCCCCCCCCATCTCAGGAGAGATGCGTCTGCGGTGAGAGTTATCTGTGTTTCTGGTGGAACAAAGGAGAAACCTTGAAGAAGGTTGTCCTCTTGTGCCCACCAAGCAAGTGACCAATGCAGGGGTCTGGTCACCCTGATGGGGTAAGAAACATAGAAACATAGACTTTGATGGCAGATAAGGACAGCTTGGCCCACCTAGTCTGCCCATTTCCCTACCTACAGGATAAGCTGCAGATCCTAGTTAACCAACAGCCTATTTCTTCCTACCCCCCAAAAGAATAGCCTTATGTCTGTCCCATGCATTCTTGAATTCTCCCCACAGTTTTAGACTCCACAACCTCCTCAGGAAGGCTGTTCCATGCATCCACCACCCTCTCCGTGAAAATATACTTCCTCACATTGCCCCTGAGCCGTCCCCCCCAATCTTCAAATTGTGTCCCCATGTTCCTGCACATCTCTTTTTCTGAAAGATGCTACCCTTTTGGACTTTGTTAATTCCATTGAGGTACTTAAAAGTTTCTATCATGTCCCCCCTCTCCTTTAGTTTCTCCTCGTATGGCTTCTCTTGCAGACCCTGCACCATTTTTGTTGTCCTCCTCTGGACTGCCTCCATCCTGTCTATGTCCTAGCAGAGATGGGGTCTCCAGAACTGCACACAGTACTCCAGATGGGGTCTCACCAACTGTCTGTACAGAAGGGTAACAACTTCCTGTTTTCTGCTGGTGATGCCTCTCCCTATACATCCCAGTATCCTCCCAGCCCTCCCTACTGCCTTCTCATATTGCTTGCTAACCTTAAGGTCATCTGATATGATTACCCCCAGGTCTCTTTCCATTTTGTTGTTGTTACTACTTCCCCCTCCCCCACTGTGTAATCTTCCCCTGGGTTTTTGTTTCCCAAGTGCATTATTTTTCACTTCTTTGCATTGAATCCAAGCTGCCATACTTCTGACCATTCCTCCAACCTTGCCAAGTCCCTTCTCATCCTTTCCACGCCTCCTTGTGTATCAACCCTGTTGCAGATCTTTGTATCATCTGCAAAGAGGCATACTTTTCCTTCCAGTCCCTCTGCATTGCCACTTATAAAGACATTAAAAAGGATTGGTTGCAGTACCCCACTAGTAACCCCTCTTTCTTCAGAGTGGACTCCATTTACAATTACCTTCTGTATCCTGTTGTCCAGCCAATGTTTTACCCAGGCTACCACCCTGGGACCCACTCCCAGGCTGGTTAATTTGATTATTAATCTTTTGTGTGGGACTGTGTCAAATGCCTTACTGAAGTCTAGGCAGGCCATGTCCACAGCCCCTCCCTAGTCTACTACTTTTTTTTAATTTTTATTTTTCTTTGTACCTCCTCCTAGCGGTGTGGATCTCCGGCCGCCAGCACCCACACCCCCCGGGCCTGGTCTGGCACCCTCACAGAGCCAGACATTATCGCTCACGCACTCTGTGGCAGGATCCTTTCAGGAACCGGGGGGTGCCGGATGTGGCCATCAGCCGCCGAGACTGTAGCTCCGCCATGTTTCCACCTTGATTTTCGCCCCTTGCAGAGTGCGGCGTGCAATGACATCTGAGGCACAATGTGCCAACGTTTGCTGCACTCTGCCCCTTCCCCTTGCTGCCATCGCTCTGATAGTGCCCTCCGGTCGTCACCAGGGGCCTCCACAGAGCGGTGGTTCCCTGGATCCCTCCCCGGGATAGGAGAGCAGTCTGCCAGACACTTGATCCTATCCTTCCCCTGCCAATCCCTGGTGGCCCGGGCTCACGTCCAAATCCGGGTCGCCAGCATGCCGAGAGGTGTGGCGTCCAGCGCTTCAACCCTCAGTGCCGCCGGGCTGGCCCCCGCTCTACTACTTTGGTCACCCAGTCAAAGAAATCTATTAGATTCATCTGACATGACCTTCCCGCTGTGAACCCATGCTGCCTTGAGTCCTGTGCCCCACTGGCCTCTAGGTACTAAACAATTATTTCCTTCAAGGGTGATTCCATCACTGTCCCTACCACGGAGGTCAAACTGACAGGTCTGTAGTTTCCTGCCTCTGTCTTACCCCCACTTTTGTGAAGGGGAATCACATCCGCCTTCCTCCAGTCCTCAGGTACCACACCATCCTCCCATGATTTGTTAAAAAGGGTAGTCAGTGGTGTCTACCCTTTCTAACAAATCATGGGAGGATGCATTGATGGAGATCACTGTGTACTGAGCATCCATTGAGTGGTCCTCATGTGCAATCATGCTAGAGGCTCTGTGAAGACTGAAGACGCCATGAGGTGTAATATCCGCTGCATGGAGGGAGCCTGCATGGAGTTGTTCTCCATGATGAAATGTGCCATCTGAAGGATGGCATTCTTTCTGTCTTCCAGAAGGAAGGCCCTTGCCTTGGCAGTGTCCAAGAGGGCTCCTATGAAGAGGTGTTGCTGCGAGGGTTGAAGCTGCGACCTCTCTAGGTTTAGCAGGACCCCCATGGAGGAAAGGAGCTGAACTTCTGTGGTTACTGCCTCTTCCGTGCCTTGCCTGAGCAGACTTGCTAGAAGCCAGTTATCCAGGTAGGGGAAGACCTGTAGCACAAGCTTTCAAAGGTGCACTGTGAGAACTGCGAAGCACTTTGTAAAGACTCAAGGTGCCGAGAAGAGCCCAAAGGGCAGGACTCTGAATTGATAGTGCTGACCCAAGGCCATGAAGTGTGGGAACTTGTGGTGGCATGGGTGTACCGGAATGTGCTGATAGGCGTCTTGCATGTCCAGGGATGCCAATAAGTCATGCAGCTTGAGAAGTGGTAGAAGGGTCTCTAGGGAGACCATCTTGAACTTCTTGTGGTACAAAAACTTGTTCAGTTCTCTGAGGTCAACGAAGGGGCTGCACCCTGTCTTTTTCGGAATCAGAAAGTAATTGGAGTAGAGGCCAACTGTATGTTGCGTTCTGCTGGAGGCACTCTTCCACTGCCCTATTTCTCAGAAGGTCCGCTATCTCTGAAGTGAGAAGGTCCGTCTGGGCAGCCAATAGACAGTGCTGCCTCTTGGGCTGATAGTCCAGGGGAATTTCTGCAAAGTTAAGTAGGTACCTCTCCTGGATGATCCTTAAGACCCACTTGTCTGTGGTGATTGACTTCTACTGACTGTAGAAGTGAGTAAGATGCCCCCCACCAGGGAGAAGAGGTTTGCCTCAGGCAGCTGAGTCAGAGCCCAGGCCAGAGGCTCAGAGGGTGGCACTGGGCACTTTTGGGGCCTGTGCCTTTTGCTGCATTTTTATTTGTGGCTGAAGAGACTGGTGCTTGGGTGGGGCTCCTCTGCCGTTCCCACAAAAGAGTTGTCTGTTATGAAAGAACTGACGGCCTCTTCCTCTTTGTGGATGTGAAGAGGCCGGTCTCACAAACTTTATGGCTGTCCTAGTCTTCTGAGAGGGTTCGAGAGATTGTTCCACCTGCTGGCTGAACAAATAAGTGCAATTGAAGGCGACATTCATAACCTGCTGTTGACCATCAGTGGAAAATCCTGAGGTCTGCAGCCAGGAATGTCTTCTTATGCAGATTTTGGCAGTGGCAGTACAAGAAGTAGTGTCATATGCATTCATGACTGCCTTTAACTGATGACTGTTGGACTCTATACCATGAGTGACAGTCTGAAGAATGTTCTGTTCAGTATCCGACTCTGGTAAGGACTCCTCAAGAGAGTTAAGGGAGGTCCAGAGGGCATACTCATATTGAAAGAAATGTCCTTGATAACTAGCTATTCGCATGTTCAAAGTGGATGCTGCGAAGGCCCTTTTTCCCCACAGTATCAATCTTATGTGATTTCTTATTAATAGGGTATGTTGTAACCTCTTGAGGAAGGATGGCCTTATCATTTTCTGCAAAGATAACAATGTTATCTGCAACAAGCTGGGATGCCAAAATTGGTCTGTCTCTAGGATAAATATACATATGGTCTGTCGTCTTACAGACAGAAGGAATGAAAGCAGGCCTAGCCCACACCACCTCCGAAAGGGTCTCAAAGGCTGGAGGAACAGGAGGCATGAAGTTAACTGGGATGTTTGGAACATGAAGCCACTCAAGACGCAGTCGCAAGAGTAGCCTGCATATTTCTCGATAAAGTCTGAAAGAAGCAGTCCTCCTAAGGGACAGAAGTAGCAGCTGGAGGTTAGTTCTCCAGGCTGTAAAAAGTATCATCATTGCCACCCTCAGAGAGAATGAGGTTTGGGTCAGACCCATCCCCCTCCAAATCTCCCTCAGAAGAAGGAGCTGGGAAAGGAGTGGACCTTGCAAGGCTTTGCCAAGGCCTGGAAGTCAGACAGACACTGGGACCGGCACCAGTCATGGCACCGGACCCAAGGGAGCTGGTGCTGGACCCTGCACCAGAGGCGGCGCCACCAAAGAAGCCAGGTCAGGTGAAACCAGAGGCAGCTTTGGACACAGCGTCAGGACAAGCCTCGAAAGGCTTGAATCTGAAGCCAGGCCAGAAACAGCCCTAGAAGGCCCAGCCTGCACTGAAGTGACTGGAGAAGGTACCTGTGACGATCCCAGCAAAGAACCTGAGCAAGGGAGGACGGCATGTGGAACTGGCGTCAGTAGCATGGTCACTGTCAAGGGATCAGGATCTGTTGGCAGAGCCAAATGCTCTACCCAGCCCAAATGCTCCAACTGCAATCCCAAGGAACCTAAGCTTGACGGCTCCAGCACTGGGTCCACAGGGAGGGGAAGATGAGCCATACGCTGTACTCACTGCTCCACAAGACCTGCCCAGTGGTGAAACTGTCCACCAGAGGCTCCACAAGAGGACAGAGAAGGACTCAAGGCCTGAGACCTCGAATGACCGCGAACAGAAGCCACCAGAGAAACCAACAGTGCCGGTAAAGGCCTTCCATTCCCGGATGTAGAAGATCTCTTAGCAGACATACCATAGGGTGACCTCGAACGTCACAATTTCTTCCCCTTCTAACGGGAAGAAGAAGAACCTGAGGTCAAGAGGTGCTGGGTCTCTTACCTGGATTGGGAACGTGCCTACTTTTTTTTTTGTGTTTATGGGAGGACTGTCCTTCCTGAACACAAGACTGGCCGTGGTCAGACCCCCTCCAGAGAGGGAAGCAGACTGGACACAGCCCCGCTGCCAGAGCAGCACTTGTAAAGAGACTCCCTACCATCACTGTCCATGGTCAAGGATGTTGCTCAGTAGGGCTGAGAAGAAACTGACAAAAAAACTCCTTTTTTTGAGTACTGTCAGAAAAATAAGAAATACAGCTAAAGACGAACAAAATAAACACTGCTGTCATAGGGACGTGAAGATCCGACTCCTGGCAAGCGAGCGACATCGCAACTGAAGCGCTCTTGATGGGGGCGGGGGGGGACTGAAGCAGTTGAGGGCCAATGCTGAGACAGGCTATGTAGAACAAGGTAGTCTTGCAGTGCCTTGCAAGCATGCAGCCTACCTTGCGACAGCCCTCCTTAAGACTTTTGGCTCCAGCATGGTCCCAGCACCTCCAGCTTGAACCCAGCAGTGTGAACGAATTGTGAAGATAAGGTCCAGGAAGATCTTGCAATCCACTCCCCTATCTGATCTTCCTTCCAGGGCTGGGTATGGCAGAGGATGAGTCTGACCCTGAAATACAGGTTACTCACCTGTAACAGGAGTTCTAGGAATGGTATATGTTGTTCATCCACACTGTCTGGCAGGTATCCTTGCCGCTTTAAATCTTGCCGAAGGTCTTCAAGCTGGCTCCTCCCACCCACCCACCCGGTGGTAAACTCTCTGCCCGCCCCCATGACGCCAGATCTGGCCCTGGAAGCTCAGGTTGTCGGTCGAAGCCGGGAGGTCGGTAGGATGAACAACATATACCATTCCTAGAACTCCCGTTACAGGTGAGTAACCTGTATTTCTAGGGACATGGATATGTTGTTCATCCACACTGTCTGGCAGACTCCTAGCAGTTCTCCGGGAGAAGAGAGGAAAGGCGCACACCCTCTACTTAGGGAATAGAGACTGGAGAACCAGGCCCCAAAACCAGCATCCCGGCGTGACTCAAGGTCAATGTGGCAATGGGTAATAAAGGTGTGTGCTGACTTCCAGGTAGTAGCCCTGCAGATTTCCTGGATAGGGACGTCCCTGGAAGCAGCCACCGATGCAGCAGTATGACGGGTAGAATGAGCTCTTATCCCTCTGGGAGGCTCCATGCCCGCCAACTTATAGCAGAGATCTATGCAGGAGGTGACCAACCTGCCTATTGTCCGCTTGGCTGCAGGTCTGCCAGGTGCGGCTTCAGCGTAGGTGACAAACAGCTGGCGAACCTCTCCCCGAATTTCAGCCGTGCGCTCCTTATAATAAGCGAGCGCCCTTCTAGGGTCCAAAGTATGGAGCCTGTATTCAGCCTCCGAGGTGTGATTGGGGTAGAACACCGCAGAGTCAACACCTGGTTAAGGTGAAACTCCGACACCACCTTCGGAAGGAATTTCGGTGGGGCGCAGGACAACCTTGCCCTGTGGAAGACCAGGTAAGGAGACTCAATGCAGAGCGCCTGGAGTTCTCCCATCCTTCTGGCTGACGTGATAGCCACCAAGAAGGCGGTCTTCCACGACAGGTGAGAGATCACACCTGTGCGTTGGTTCGAATGGCTTGCCCATGAGCTTTGCCAGTACCAGCAGTAAATCCCACGGAGGTGGAGGTTCTCGCACCGAAGGGGAAATGTGATCAAGGCCTTTGAAAAAGCGCCAGACCACCTTCTCCTGCGCCACTGACTGCCCCGGCCCGCGCCTGTAAGCAGAGATGGCTGCCAGGTGCACCTTTAGGGTCGTCAACCGAAGCCCTTGACTAGAAAAGGACCATAAATAGTCCAAATGCTTGCCATAGAACAGGAGGAAGGGTCCAAGCCCTTGCTCTGACACCAAATGGAAAATCTCTTCCATTTGAAGGCGAGCATTTTCTGGTCGACTCTCACGGACGCCTCAACAACATTGAGGACTCCGTGAAAGACCAAGGCCTGGAACTCTAGCCAGGAACCAGGGCCAGGTGCAGGGATTGAAGGTCCGGATGGAACACCTTCCCTGATTGACTGAGAGCAGGTCCGGGTGAGCTGGAAGCTGCCTCGGAGCCTGGAGCTGAGGCTGAGGAGATCTGGGTACCAGAACTGGCGGGGCCAGTCTGGGGCTATCAGAATCACCTGCGCCTTATCCCTCCTTGCCTTGAGAAGCACCTTGTGAATCAAGGGAAATGGGGGAAAGGCGTAAAAGAGGCCCGGGGTCCAGAGCCTCGAGAAGGCATCCCCCTGCAGTGAGCCCTGCTGAGGGGGCGGCATGAAACAGCCTCAGCTTCGCTGCTTCTCCTGGAGGCAAACAGGTCCACCTGAGGTGTGCCCCAGTGGAGAACAGATCTTGTACTACCTCCGCAGGAGAGACCACTGTAAGATGCAGCCCCTATCCGCCCAGGGCATCGGCCAGGGTGTTGGAGGCCCTGCCACATGAATGGCCAGGAGATCCACCTCCAGGCTGCGCACGAGTGACCAAATGCGGAGAGCTTCTTGCATAGAAGCATGGAGCGCTGGCCCGCCTGGCGGTTCAGGTAGTACATGGTCATGGTATTGTCCGGCCTGGACTCGACCACTTGACCTCGGAGAAACGGAGCAAAGGCGGTGAGAGCTAGGCGGACTGCTCAGAGCTCCAGCAGGTTGATGTGGCATCGGGACTCCCGCAGGGACCAGAGGCCGTGAACTCGGTGTTCCCCCAGATGGGCACCCCAACCCATCAGAGAGGCATCGGCCGATAGAGAGACCGTCGGCTCGGGGCGGACAAACGGGATGCCCTCCTGCAGATGAGATGGAACTGTCCACCACTGGAGAGCGTTCCACATCTCCTGGGTCACTATCACTAGCTGGTCCAATGGATCGCAGCGTTGTGACCACTGGCTGGCCAGTCCCCACTGAAGGGGGCGCATGTGCCAGCGTGCCCAACGGACCACGCTGGTACAGGCCGCCATGAGACCCAGGAGGCGCAGGAAGTCCCGGACAGGGCGCGATTGCCCAACCAGAAATGATTGGGCAAAGGAGGTAAGAACCTCGGCCCTGTCCGCCGAGCCGTGTTTGCTCGAAGAGAGTCGAGCTCTGCCCCGGTGAACAGGATCACCTGCTTCGCTCGAGTTCGACTTGGCCTCGCTTGATGAGAAGGCCGACTTGAGAGCAAACCTGAGGGCCAGATCTCTGACCGCTCCACCTCCTGTCTGAGGGGCTGCTATCAGCCAATCGTCCAGGTAAGGATACACCCAGACCCCACCGCGCCGAGAGGAATGCTGTCACCACTGCCATGCATTTGGTGAAGACCCTGGGAGCTGGAGATAAGCCAAGGGCATGGCTTGAATCAAGAGGGATCCTCCACCTCAGTGCTTAAGGAATCTCCGATGTGACGGACGGATAGGGACGTGAAAGAAAGCGTCCTGTAGGTCCAGAGAGCAGAACCACTCGCCGTGTTCCAGAGATGGTATTATCTGCGCCAGAGTGACCATTCTGAAGGTTCGAGACCTTAGGAACTTGTTCAGGTAGTGCAGGTCGAGAATGGGGCGCCAGTCCCCCGTCCGTTTCGGAACCAGGAAATACCTGGACACAACCCCAGGTCTGAGGGGGGGTCCTCTACCTCCCTGATCACCTCCTTTTGGAGGAGAAGAGTGATGTCAGCTCGACGAGCCACCAGTGAGGCTGCGGACCCCGAGGCCCCCCCGAGGTGCGACGGCTCTGAAGGGCGGGGCCTGCTCGAATTCTAGAGGCAGGCTTTTTCCCACCACCTCCAGTACCCACCTGTCCGTGGTAACAGCGGACCAGGTGGAAAGGAAGTGTCGGAGCCATCCCCCCACAGGGGGAACCAGGGGTAAGGTGACGGGGATGGGGGGGACACCCCTCAGCCCGTCACTGGGCAGGCTTGGAGGAGGGACCGGCCGAGGGACCTCCTGGGCCTTTTCCTCCCTGCTTCCTGTTGGAGGAAGCCGACGGCTTGGGTTTGGGATGCCAAGCTCGAGCCTGCTGGCCCTGACGTTGCTGGGCCGGGCGCGCCACGGGCGCAGAAGGACGAAAGGGCTTAGGCTGTGGCTTGCGGCCTTTGTCCTTCTGAGCGGAAGAGACCGAGTCCAAGGTAGCATTGGACTTCTCAATCCTCTGCAGGTGACCTTCCACCCGAGGGCCAAAGAGGTCAGTCCCCAAAAAGGGAACATCCGCAACTTGTGCTGGGTATCCGAGGTAAAGGTGGATATCCTCAGCCAAGCCCGACGATGCATGGCCACTGCGGCCGCCACTGACCTGGCACGAGTCCCCGATGTCTAAAGCAGTCTGGAGCTGCTGTTTGGCCACTGCCCTGCCCTGGTCCCGCACCTGCCTGACCGTAGTCTGCAGATCCACGGGAAGATGAGGGACGACCTCATCCAGGGAGCCCAACAGGGCATGAGAAAAATGTGCCACGAGGACGGCTGAACTGGCCTGATGAAGGCCGAGAGAGGACGCAGCGTAGACTTTTCGCCCGGCATAATCCAATTTCTTGGATTCCTTGTTGGGAGGTTTATCCACATCCCTGGCGTTCCCGGCACGCCGGAAAACGCTGTCGGTAACCAACCCCTCAGCAGAGGGGTGTTCCAAAAAACCGACAGGGAACCGGTAGGGTCGATACTTCCTGGCCATTCTGGCCAAGGCGCAGGGCAGGAAGCAGGGCGCTGCAAAGCTCCAAGGCCGACCCACTATGGCCTCGGCCACCGAAAGGCCTTCTGTAGGAGATCCCCGGGTCCAGAATCTCCATGAGGGATACCTGGCCCGTTAGAAATGGGTTCAGGCTCATCCCGTGGACTCCGAGATGAGCCAAGCAACCTAAGAAGGACGGCGGCTATCGTCCACTGACTGTCCTCCCGAGGACTCCAAGTCCATGCGCTTGGAGAAAAGGAGGAATCATCCTCGGACTCGGAAGAGTCCTCAAAGAGCTGCCTGCCTGGAGCCACCTCCACCTGCCGAGGTTTATCGGGAGTGAGGGTGACAGACAGCCTATGGGGCAAACCCATAGCCGACCGAGAATTTTTGGTTGGAGCCCCAACTAACGGCTGTGGAGGCGGAGGTTCCACCAGAATCGGTGGGGCAGCTGGAATTGGGCGAACAACCGGCCTGGGAACAGGCTCCTCGGCTACAACGAGGGGTTGTTCCGGCCGCTCCGGTGACAGCCACTTAATGGCCGGGGAAGACGACTGGGTCGGCTTATTCCCGGTCAAAAGGAGCTGTTGCCACATGAGTTCCTCATACCTCCAACGCAACTTGCGCAGAGTCGCCTCGCCCCGAGGAGGAGGAAGAGAAGAGCGGCGGCGCCGCTGCTGTGTGTGCAGAGACCGAGACCACCTGATGACGGCGGATCGGCTGGATGCGAGGATGTCCGAGACAGAGACCGAGAGTCTCGCCAGGCCGAGACGGCGAGGGAAGTGTCGAATCGCACCCTCGCTCGGACGATTCCACCGAGGCTCCGGAACCGGAGGCACGGACGAGCCGACGGGATCCTCAACTCCCACCGGGGGAACCGGGGAGAGGGGATTCTCAACTTCTCCAGCCGACAACCCGTCTAACGGGTCGAGAAAAATCTCGACCGCGTCGACGGGAGTCTCGGTCAACTGGCCTGACGGGGACACCGTGAAGCCAGTGGCCGAAGCTGAGGAGTCGACCGAGTCGACTGTCGACAAGAAGGGGAGGGGAATCTTTCCCGCTCCCAAGAGCGTCGACGGAGAGACTTACTTTTGCTCTTTTGGACCTGGAAAGGGTCCAGAAAGTTGGACCCTCACCTTTCATCGGGAGGTCAGACAAAGCTCCTTAAAAAGAAGCCGGTCACGAGGCACGAGGAGAGTGGGGCAAATGCACGCCCGAGATAGAAGCGCCCACGCCATCCTTTCTGAGGGCAATCATCATCCGCTCGAGCTGATCCGCCGAGCCCGCCGCCGCGGACACCGCCAACCGGGCCTCTTTATATTTAACCAGTGGAATTCTTTTCTCGGGGCGCCCCAGTTGTAATTGGGCAGTACGGTCTTCAAGGACGTAGGCCGAAAAGGAAAAGCACAAGTCACAGGCCTGCAGGTCGTGCTCAAGGCCCAAGCAGTAGACGCACGTGGAGTGCGGATCCGTCCTAGACATCTTCTGCCCGCAAGGGCACCTCTGGAAACCGGGAGTCGATTTGTCCATCGCAGCCGTGAGGAAAGAAGACCGAAGTCTTTTTAGCAAAAACTTTTGATTTTGAAAATTCGAAGAATTAGGAACCAGTCTTATACGCAGAGCGTTAAGGAGGGAACCTGAGCTTCCAAGCGGTAAGGAAGATCTGGCGTCATGGGGCGGAGCCGAGAGTTTTACCACCCGGGTGGGTGGGAGGAGCCAGCTTGAAGACCTTCCGGCAAGATTTAAAGCGGCAAGGATACTTGCCAGACAGTGTGGATGAACAACATATCCATGTCCCTAGAACTCAATATTTCTATGGGACGTGACGATGACTCATTCTATAGCCTGGACTCTTCGGACCCAGGCCCACCTCCTATTCCCTCAGGAAGATTTGTCTTTCCAGACTTTGCAAACAAAATATGCATGCTGCACTTGATTTTCAGCCTTATTCTATTGACCTGGGTAAATGTTTCCACCTTCAGTGGCTAACAAACCCCAGGCCCTGCCCCTCAGGGTCATCCACGCTCCTGTAACTGACGAGAGGAAGCCACCGGCCTGACCGCCACCATGAGGATCTCTCCTTGGCTCACAAACCCCAGGTGCTGCTCCTCAGGGCCATCCATGCTCCCGTAACTGACGGGAGGAAGCCGACGGCAAGACCACCACCACGAGGATCTCTTCCCCGGCTCACAAACTGTAGGCACTGCCCCTCAGGGCCATCCACACTCCCGTAACCAACGGGAGGAAGCCACCAGCCAGACTGCCACCAAGAGGATCTCTCCGTGGCTCACAAACACCAGGCACTGCCCCTCAGGGTCAGCCATGCTCCCATAACCGATGGGAGGAAGCTGCCGGCCGGACAGCCACCACGAGGATCTCTCCCCGGCTCACAAACCCCAGGCGCTGGCCCCAGGGCTATCCATGCTCCCATAATCGATGGGAGGAAGCCACCAGCCGGACCGCCACCATGAGGAGTTCTCCCCGAATCACAAACCCCACGTGCTGTCCCTCAGGGCAATCCATGCTCTTTTAACCGATGGGAGGAAGCCGCCGGCTAGATGACCTCCACCACAACGATCTCTCGCCAGCTCACAAACCCCAGGTGCTGCCCCTCAGTGTCATCCACGCTCCCGTAACCGATGGGAGGAAGCTGCCAGCCGGACCGCCACCACGAGGATCTCTCCCTGGTTCACAAACCCCAGGTACAGCACCTTGACTCTGGCTTCAAGCCGGTGTTGCGATTGACTCCCCGCCACAGGGAGTGAGAATCCCAGTGGCTGCTCTCAGCTGCTACCAAGCCCAGATTGGCTGCCGCATCTGCTGGCTCTCCTGGGCTACTTCTCCACGGCTTTGACGGCCAATCGGACCCGCTCCGCTCTGACTGCTAAAAACTATTTACTGTGTTGGTTTTTTGGACTTATTTTATTGTCGGAAGATACTTCATGTGTACCCTATAGCTTTTAAACCTAGCTGTAGTCCTAGGGAATTTGTAAATGTTTTAGCATAAGGGAAATGTGCTTTTTACTGTTACAAATACTATGGGAACTGTAAATATTTTAGCATCAGTGAAATGTGCTTTTTACTTTTATAATTGCTGCCTGCTATTATACTCACTGTCTACAGCTTAAATTTTCTACTTTGCTTCACCCTCCTTTCTGTGTTCTAAATAGCTAGCCTACTACAGCCTTCCAATAACCCTCTCTCTAACTCCATGCAGCCTTACGTGCTGCCTGTTAGCAACCTTGCTCCACACATATAGCAGAAAATATTTGTGTAACCGCCATCTTGTTTAAAATCCATTTCCCGCTCCTGTCCCCTGTTCACAGACAGGTCTTTTGCGTCTTGCTCCAAATTGGCTTAGGCACCAAGAAAACGGCCCTCCGCCGAGCTGTTTCACCCGCCCCCACAGCCCATTTCACTAATGCTCTAATCCCCGCTCTGCCATTAAGCGCCCAGCTTAGCCTTTGACCCTAAATTATACATTTTAATCTTCTCTTGCTCTCTCCTCCCCCAGGCGCTGCCCCTCAGGGCCATCCACGCTCCTGTAACCGATGGGAGGAAACCACCGGCCGGACCACCACCACGAGGATCTCTCCGTAACTCACAAACCCCAGGTACAGTACCTTGACTCTGGCTTCCAAGCCGGTGTTGCAATTAGCTTCCAGCCGCACGAAGCGAGAATCCCAGTGGCTGCTCTCAGCTGCTGCCAAGCCCTGACTGGCTGCCGCATCTGCTGCCTCTCCTGGGCTACTTCTCCATGGCATTATTGGCTGATCAGACCCACTCAGCTCTGATTGCTAAAACCTATTTACTGTGTTGGTTTTTGGCCCACCCCCACTGCCACCTTAAATACATCTAAGTCCCGCCCATTGCTCCAGGTCTATCTCCCTACTGGCCTTAGAAGTCATACCTTGCACATTTCTTGGAAGTACTCTACAGGCTTTTATAGTATCGATTTATCCCTGTCACCATAAGCCCTGTCCTCCCTCTGCCTAGGCAGACTTATCCCTCTGTCTAGTATCGATTTATCCCTGTTATTGTAAGCTCTGTCTAGGTTTGACTCATCCTTGCCAACTGAAAGCCTGCCCTCTCCAAGTTCGTCTGCTTCATCCGGCAATATGCTACTCCCACTGACAAAAGGTTTTCTCCTGCTCTACTCCTTCCTGGTCAATCTCCATAACTGCATGTCCTACAATGATAGTGCATCTACTCTACCGCCACCTCCCCAACCTTTCTCCTGCCTCCCCTGCTCGACTCTCTTACTACTTCTAACATGCTCACCCTCCACCTCAGTCAGCCTGTCCTCACCCACTGTGCCAAAACAACTATGTATGTGCATAGGCCCTGGAACTGGCATAAGTCTCCATTTGTCCACCCACCTAACATCCACTCCCATCGGTGCCTAATTCTGCTATCTGGCGACATCGAACGAAATCCTGGACCTCGCAAGAAGGCTCAGCCCCACCCCCATCTCCTTATCCAAACTGGTCAGAGACAAAAGAGCTCAAGATAGCCCACATGAACATCTAAAGTGTCCAACATAAGATTGTGGAACTCGAAGGCTGGACTCAGAAATACAAGCCTGAAGTCATCTGTTTAATGGAATCCTGGCTAAAACCAACCATTCAATTCACAAAGTTACTATTCTTGGATATTCTTCCTACCACTGGGATCAACCCTGCAAGAAAGGTGGGGGAGTAATGATTTACACTAAGGCAGGGTTGGTAGTTAGTGAACTACCCAGCTTAAATATCAACCCTGACACAGTGAATCTACTCATCTCAATCACCCTCGGCAACGTCAAACAGTTGACATTAGGGTGTATCTACCTGCCCCCTAAACTTGCGCCCACCTCCCTCACTGAACTCTTCACCTGTCTAGACATCTTCACTCAAGGTGACTCCATACTATGTGGGGACTTCAATCCTGACTGGTTGAGCCCCAAAAATGCCCAGTATCTGTCGGAAATATTGGATGTCAAGTTAGAGCAGCTAATCTACCAACCAGCTAGACTTAATATGAAGTCTGGTAATCACATCCTACTTGATTAGATGTTAACAAATAGCAGGGCCTACATCAGGGCAGCAGGAGTCCTCCCTGACACACTGAGCGATCACTCCCCAACCTTTTGTATATGAAGAAACAACTTTCCCCGCTCTCCCCCAAAAACCATCAACTCTAGAGATCTAACAAACTTTAATACCTCTGAATTCCTACATAGCCTTAGCTCCACCGACTGGACCCCCATCACCACGCTTCCAGACATAACTCAGGCTCTTGAATACTTAATAAATACTTTCTTTTTTTTTAATCATGTCATATTTTATCCGCCTTGCTGTGGTGCGATCAGCGGGGGCATCCAGCTGCCGGCTTGACCCACCCAGAGGGCAGCAGGCTCACTCACATGATGAGGGGTCAGTACATCCATTCCCCAACCTGCTGGGAGGGCCCCCTTATGCCTTCCCATACTGGGCCGAGACTGAATCCCTCCAGTGCGATTCAACTACAGACCTCCAGGTGGTACGAGTGCGGCTATGAAGCTGCTCACTCACGCCCAGCCATTTTTCCACCATTATTTAGTTCCTCTTGGAGTGTGGACGTGCAATGACGTCCGGGCATTGCACGCTGACATTTGCCGCACTTCACCCCAAGCACACCAGCCCTGGTAATGCCCTCGGTCATCACCAGGGGCCGCTACAGCACAGTGAAATCCCTCGACCCTCTCCAGGGATAGGAGAGCAGTCCCTAACCCTCCCCTGCCGAACCCGACGACCCAGGCTACGATCCTGAAAAGTACTGAACTATCCTCACCCACTATGACTGCTGCTGGAATAAATCAGTTCTTCACTGCCCTCGATGTATACAAGATAGGTCTCCCAGACGCCTGCCCAACATTGCAACGCCCCCACTCTGAAACTTACCACCCACTTTTTCATATCAAACTGACCTCATGCAAGGAAGTCCTAAAGCTCCTTCTGGGACTCAACCCTGATAGCTCCCCAGGCTTTGACACCCTGCCCCCTTGATTCCTTAGGATTGGTGCACCTTCTGTAGCTCTTCTGATCACTCAGCTGATCAACAGATCCTTCCTAACAGATTCCGTTCTGGAGAAATGGAAAACCGCTACTATCGTGCCCGTGCATGGAAATGAAAATTACGTACCTACCGTAATTCTTGATCTTCTTGGACGAGTCTCCACCACTCATTCACACTAGTGGGATTAGCGCCGGAGGCACTAGGACCCATTGGGAGCAAACTTTTTGCTGGAGGGTCGTCGCGAGAGATGGCGCCGCGAGGCATGGCGCCGTGAGCAGCGGCCCGAGCGGCAACATCATCTCGGCGACGACCCTCCAACCGCCTCAGTACCATTTTTACCAAGGAGGTGCAGCGCAACTAACGTAAAGAGTAAATCTAACCTTAAAAAACGGACATAAGATAGTCCGTATGACCCGTGTAAGAAGGGTCAGCAAAGAAGTCCTCACGGCCTAAAGATCTGAGGGAGTGAAGACCAACACAGCGGTGAGCTCGGGGATGAGGTGTAGGTGTGGATGAGTGGTGGAGACTCATCCAAGAAGATCAAGAATTACAGTAGGTACGTAATTTCATATCTTCCTGACATAAGTCTCCACCACTCATTCACACTAGTGGGAGAGTACTGCTGATAATCCCCAAAAGGGCGGCAGGAGAGCCAGAGCTCACGCAGCGCTAAGATAGAAGACCATTAGGATAGTTCTGCGAATCGGAATATCGCCTGGCATGAACATCCAGTGCATAATGTAACGAAGGTATGCACTGGCTCAGGTGTGGCGCTGCAGATATCCACTAATTGGAACATTACGAATCTCCGCTAAAGATGCATGACCGCCCTAGTAGAGTGAGCGACACCTACCCTCCAATTTAACTTGAGCCATGGAATAGCAATGTCGAGGCATGCCACTAACCATGATGAGATGTATCTAATAGCTGACGGTTGACCCAGCCGGGTGTCGCTGAAAGAAACAAACAGTTGCTGAGTCTTGCGAAAATTTTGGTTCTATCTAAATAGAACCGCAAGGCTTCTTAACATCCAAGGAATGAAGAGATCGTTCCCCTTCATTTTGGAAATTAGCAGTAAGAGGAAGTACCAGAGGTTGGTTTAGATGGAATTCTGACACAACCTTGGAAGAAATTTAGGATGAGTACGGAGAACTACCTTGTCTTTATGGAATACAGTATACTGAGGGTCCGCTACCAAGGCATGAATCTCGAGACCCTGCGGCTGAGGTAATGGCCACCAGGAAGGCAGTCTTCCAGGTAAGAAATTTTAGCTCACAGGTAGCTAAGGGCTCGAAGGCTTCCGAGTGAGCATGTCCAGCACCAGGTTAATGTCCCAGGTTGCAACTGGATGCCTAACAGGGGTCTGGTATGAAGAATCCCTAAGAAATCTCTTCACCATAGGGAAGCTGAGCCAGAGTCAAGGAAGAAACCGGCTCATGGAACGCTGAGATGGCACTAAGGTGAACTTTAACTGTGGAGTACTGGAGACCTGAGTTTGATAGGTCCAAAAGATACTCCAGAACCTTGTCAGGAGGACAGGAAAAGGATTCCAAGAGGACTTTGCACACCAGAGAGAAAGCTTTCCATTTGGGCGTGTTATGCTGGGTGGCTGGCTTCCGCGCAGCCAGAAGGATGTCCAGACTCTACGAGAGACGTTGAATCGATTCCACTTCTACCTCTTCAGGAGCCAAGCATGAAGGTGAAGTGATTTCAGGTTGGGATGGACCAACGAACCCTGAGTCAAAAGGTTGATTTGCAAGGAAGTGGTCTCGAGAGGCTGCCAACATACTGTTGAGCAGAGGAACTATAGTTACCGAGGCCAGGAGGAGCAATGAGAATCATTTTGGTCCCCTGAGACTCGAACTTGAGGAGAACTCTGGATTAGAAGGATCGGTGGAAAGGCGTAAAGAAAACGTTTTGTCCACCGCAGCCTGAACGCATCCTGACAGAAAATGCCAGGCCCTGGATTTCTGGAGCAGAAGAGAGGCAGTTTTGTGTTGAGTGGGGATGCAAAAAGGTCCAGGTCTGGAGTCCCCCACTCTTCGAATAGTGACCGAGCTACGGCTGGATCGAGAGACCACTCGTGAGGGTCTGCCTCCGTTCTGCTGAGGTGATCTGCTAGATCGTTTTGTATACCTGGCAGATAAACCGCCTGAATCAGAGACTTGTGCTCCAAGCACCACTCCCACACCCTCATTGCTTCCTGCAAAGGGTAAGAATGAGCACCGCCTTGCTTGTTGATGTAATACATCACAGCTTTGTTGTCCGTTTGAAGGAGAATGTTCTTGTGACAAAGGATATCCTTCAGAGCTCGGATCACGTGAGAGGACCGCTCATCTCCAGGACATTTATGTGGAGAAGAGTTTCGAACTGAGTCCATACACCTTGAGTGTGGAGGGAGCGACAGTGAGCTCCCCATCCCATTAGCGATGCATCTGTGGTGATGGAGATCTGATGATCCGGGGGAGCAAAGGGGAACCCTTCCAGGAGATTGCTCTCTTGAGTCCACAAGGTGAGAGACCTTCGAAGGGGCTCCGTCACCTTGATGGGATAAGACTGGGGGTGAGAGGTCGGAGACCACTGAGTGGAGAGCATCCATTGGGTGGTTCTCATGTGCAACCGGGCCAGGGGTACAGTGAACACCGAGGACGCCATGAGACCCAACATGCGTTGCATCGAGAGAGCTGTAACTGATTGGTTCTCCCCGATGTAACGGGCCATCCGAAGGATGTCGAGTCTTCTGTCCTCTGGAAGGAAAGCCTTTGCGGAAGAGGTGTCTAGAAGCGTCCCTATGAAAAGGAGCCTCTGGGAGGGCTGCAGTTGTGATTTTTTCAAATTCAGCAGAATTCCCATGGACGTAAGAAGACGAGAAGTCGTTTGCACGCCTTCCAAAGTCCCTTGGCTGGAAGGGCTTGCTAAAAGCCAATCGTCCAGGCAGGGAAACACTCGGAGTCCGATCTTCCTGAGATGCGCTGCGAGAACTGCACAACACTTTGTAAAGACTTGCGGCGCCGAGGATAGCCCAAAAGGCAGGACTTTGAACTGATAATGCTGACCCAGAGCTACAAACCTGAGGAACTTGTGGTGGGTCGGGTGGATGGGGATATGCTGGTAAGCGTCCTGCATATCCAGGGAGGCCAGCCAGTCGTGCTGATGCAGCAAGGGTAACAGGGTACCTAGGGAAATTATTTTGAATTTCTCCCTGGGGAGAAATTTGTTTAACTTTCTGAGGGCTAGAATGGGGCGCATTCCCCCAGACTTCTTTGGAACCAGGAAGTAATGGGAGTAGAACCCTGTGCTCCGCAGATGCGGGGGCACCAGTTCTATTGCCCTGTTGCTTAGAAGGCCCTGGATCTCGGCGGTGAGGAGGTCTGACTGAGAGGCCGACAACCTGGGTTGTCGTCTGGGAGGACAATTCGGTGGGGTTTCCAAAAAATTGAGAGAATAACCCTCGCGAATTATCCGAAGGACCCATTTGTCCGGTTATGGACTTCACTGGTTGTAGAAGTACATCAGACGACCTCCCACTGGAGGAGAAAGTTCCACCTCGGCAATGTGGATGGAACTTGGGCCAGCAATTATAAGGTGGCGCTGGGGGCTTTAGGCCCGCGCTTTCTGCTGTGCTTTTTGAGGTTGGGCAGGTTGGCTTTTGCGGAAGCTTCCCTGCCTCTGCTGCTAAAGGACTGATGACTATGAAACTGACGCCTGTTCACATGCCCCCGAGAGGGAGCAGGCGGAGGTCTGGCCAACTTAATGGCCGACCTAGTCTTCTGAGTGGCCCTGGGCTTGTTCCACCTGAGGCCGAAAGAAAGGAGCCATCAAAGGGCAGCCATTACCTGCTGCTGAGCATCATTCGTGAAGCCAGAAGTACGCAGCCAGGAATGGCGTCCGAGTACAAATACCCGCGGCTGCTGAGCGAGAAGCTAGTGTTGAAAGCGTCCATATAGCGGCTTTGACCTGTTGGTTATTGACTCAATACCCTAGTAACGGTCAGAAGAAGCTCTGACTTGGAGTCCGAATCCGGAGAGCTTCAACCATTCTTTTCAAAGAGTGCCACAGGATATACTCATACTGAGAAAAATAGCCTTGATAACTGGCAATACGCATACTTAGAGTGGAGGCAGCAAAGACTCTCTTATCTAATGTATCAATCTTACGAGACTCTTTGTTAATAGGTCGAGCTGTAGTAGTTTGAGGAAGAACGACCTTATCATTCTCTACCAGGACTACAATAGGATCCGCTAAGGCTTGGGATGCCAAAATGAGACGATCCTTGGGAGCTGAATACTTTATCAATGGATTTAGCCACTGAGGAATAAGAGCAGGATTATTCCATACCATTTGAGACAGCGCCTCAAGGAAGGCTGGATCGGAGGAGTCAAATCTGTAGGGATCCTCGAAGCATGAAGGTACTGGAGTCTTAATATCTTCCCAGGATCGATGTCTGTAGTCTGGAGAGAAAGAGTGGATCTCAGGTTCTTCAACAGAGACTTAAAGGACAGGTCCTCACCACAGGCTCTGTAGCAAAGAAAGATCCTGTTTCCTCCACTTCATCACCCACAGGTCTGGGTCAGGCTCAACATCATCTCCTGATGGTCCAGAAAGGACTGATTGGACAGGAAAGGAGTGAAATTAGGAGAGGAGGAAATAGCAGAGAAACAAGGAGAGTCTCCGAGGGCCCCGCGCCGAGAAGGCAAAACGGGTTGAAAACGGCACCGCAGAGGGCACCACGCTGAAGAGGCACGCTGGCACTGCAAGCGCGCCGACTAGCGGCGCCGCAGCGGCGCCTCCGAACCAAGCAGCGCCGACAGACCTAACGGCGCCGCAGCGCCTGGGCGAGATCTTCACGCTGGCGCCATGGACGGCCAAGTAAGGCCGAGCGGCACCAAATCGCACTGACTGGCCAACAGACTCCCCGCTGAAGGCGCCAGAAATGCCCCAGGAACCTGGAAAGCTAGAGAAGGAAAAATAACAGGAGATAAGGGCATCGGTGTGGCCCCCTGCGCCGCAGCCATGTGAGGGGGAAACACCTAAGCGCGGAGTCACCGGCACCGAAGAAGGCGCCGCGCGACTAGGAAGGTCCAACCGCCCTACCCGATCGCTGGAGGAGCCCGGGGGCTCCGTGGCAACCGAGCCAGGCAGGAGAACCAACCTCCGAGCCCATCGCTCCATAAGAGTGGCCCACTGACGAAACTGCTCATCTGGAGCCCTACCTACAGGCGGGAAGGGGCTCCGATGTCGAGGACGACGGTCACCAGCAGTTGGCGACTCCAAAGAAGGAGAACGGCAACTAGCTACGATAACCGACCGTCGACGCCGCGCAGACATATACAGAGGGCTAAATTTCGATGATGCCTTCTTTTTGACCTGTGGGCTGAAGAAGAGAGTCGAGGCTCTAACGGTGCCGAGAATGCGACCGCTTATTTTATGCCGACGGGGACCAACATCCCCCTGGCATCGGACTGACCGTTGTCGGAACCCCGCTGAGGAGAAGGAGGCTGACCGACCAGCCCGCTGACTGAACAGCTTCATATGAAGTCTCCCTACCGTCACCTGACCTGCTCATGGTCGACTCGTCCAGTAGGCCGAGACTTCTTCAAGTAAGTTAAATTTAAAATATTAGAAAAATTTAACGAAAATAGAATAAAATTGCGATACTACTATCGAGATAATGTTACAAAAAATAAACTGAAAACTATGTGCTGGTTTGAGTTTGACTCGACAGGTGAGCGGCGTCGTCACTGAAGCGCAACGGTGGGAAAAAGGAACTGAGGGCGTTGGAGGGTCGCCGCCGAGATGGTCATTGCCGCCGAGCCGCTGCTCGCGGCGCCATGCCTCGCGGCGCCATCTCTCGCGCCGACCCTCCAGCAAAAAGTTTGCTCCCGATGGGTCCTAGTGCCTCCGGCGCTAATCCCACTAGTGTGAATGAGTGGTGGAGACTTATGTCCAGGAAGATCTGGCCAAACAAACCTCATTGAAAATTACAGACCCATATCCATTTTGTGTCCTATCGCAAAAATCTAAGAGAAAATCCTCTACAATCAGCTGTACTCCTTCCTTGAACAAACCAACGCCCTTTCAATGCACCAACGCGGTGTCAGGAAATCTCATGGGACCGAGACTGCCCTCCTGAGGGTCACCTCAGATATCTTTCATACCATGGATCAGGGGAAAGCCACAGGGGCTGTCTTCATAGACCTCACAAAGGCATTTGACCTTGTTAACCATCCTCTCCTCATTGCTAAGCTCCAATCCCGACTCCAACTCCCTTGCCTGGCTCACTAACTATTTATCCGTGTCCAATGTGTCAAATGAGCTGGTGCCCTCTCCACCCTATCTCCTATCACGGATGGGGTCCCACAAGGATCTATCTTTGGGCCTTTGCTATTCTCAATCTTTAGCAATCACCTGCTTCTAAACTGCAGGGGGGGGGCATCGATCCAGCTTTACGCAGATGATGCCATCTTATATCGGCATGGCATAAATATCTCCACCATCCAATCTGACCTAGAAAATGACTTTCATAATCTGGAAGCCTGGTTCAAAACTAACTTACTGGTACTGAACTCAAAGAAGACAAATCCATGCTGTTCTGCCATACCTCCTTTGACTTAACCTCCCAGCCCCCTATAGTAATTAATACCTTCTCAGGTCTACCGCTCGAAGGGGTAGAATCTTTCAAATATCTGGGTATGACTCTCAAAGAACATCTAGCTTTCGACACACATGTAAACAGTGTTATAAAAACTACTAATCAAAAGCTCGGCCTACTTATTGCACTGCCCCCTACCTAACTCCCAGTGCTAGAAGGACCATTTCCGCCACCACCCTTCTCCCTGGTTTATTCTATGCTGCACCCATAATTCACTCAGTCAAGTCCTCTTCTCTGACCAAACTCAAACTGGCCTATCACAGGATTGCTCGTTTTGCTGCTGGTGCTCCTGCTCAGGCCCATCACTGTGACATATTGAGGTCCCATGGTTGGCTATCCTTCGAGCCCAAAATGGACTTCCCGGGGTTAAGCACTAATGTTAAATTTACTCACCTTCCATTCTCATCCATCCTCTCCAGCATGCTCACACTAAAGACTTTCCCCAGGACCCTCCGCCACTCCCACCTCCCCTTACTGAACCTTCCCATAGTTCACATTGCTATAAGCAGGTGGTCCTTCGCTTTCACCGCACCTCAAAAATGGAATTCTCTACCATGCAATTTACTCTCATGTACATCTCTTCACCATTTAAGAGATGTTTCAAAGAAATCTTCTTTCCTCCTCCAATCTGTAGTGGTATTTGCACTTAATCCCCCCCTCAGCTTTCCTATTACCTCTCCTCCCCCTCCTGCCCTCTCTGGCTGTCCCATCTCATCCTATACCCTTCTCATCCCAAACCCTTCTCCCTCACCTGCCCTCTTCTGGCTGTCCTTGTGCTCCTTCCCCCTCTTCCCCTCTGATGTTCCTCTCTTCCCCTTACCCCTTCCCTCCCCGTCCTCTCTCCTTCCTCTCTTATAAATCTACCGCTGTCCTCTTATATTCTGTAAAAATGTAATATATTGACTATGTAGTGTATTGTGCAGTAGTTCTCAATTGGATTAGAACACCTCTCCCAGAACAATGGCATATAGAAACTTCCAAAGACTTCCGATGCAAGCAAAATCACTGGATTAATGACACAAGATCCCTATGGAGCTGAATTCGTATCCTTAGCCAGCATCAGAGGCAAATGACACTCTGCTCAGCAAATCATTGTGTTACTTTTTGTATATATACTGTCTGTAACCTCAGATTGTACTAGTTTCTCCCAATGTTTTCTACCTCACATATTCATTGTACACTGTACCAGCTCGTGGAATTCTTTATTCCTTGGGTCGCCCCTGAAAAAGGGACAAATCTGTCTCAGTGGGCCTACCCAGTTATCAAAATTCAATTAAATAAATAAACAGTCTCTACCACCCCAGTCAGTGTGGTTCCCCTATTACTCCAACATTTCAGACCCTATCGAATGCAGTCTGGAATAGGCCTCCTTCTATTCTGTCTAACTATAGGCAGACAGATAGAAAGTACAATGCCCCTAAGGATAGACTAGTGTATGTCTCTCAGCCTATAGTAGATGTTATTGTTATTCTCACTGAGAATGATAGAGCCTTTTTTTTATTTAAAAGTTTAATCATTTACAGGATTGAGTTTTATGAGAAGTTAGTCTCGTTTACAGAACGTCCGAAGTCAATCATAACAATTCGTAAAACATGACATTTACATTTTTAAACAAATGAAATACACAGGCAATACAATAACAAACGTATTACAAACCACTTATGGTAAAATCATTTAAGACAGTGCAGTTAATTGAAACAGCTACAAATGGGCTGTTCTTGTAAGAACATCCTTTCCAAATTCTGTTTAAATACTTGCAAAGAGAATGAGTTCCTTAAAGAGGGAGAAAGTTTATTTCAAGAAAGGGGTGCATCATAGGAAAAAAAATTGCTAACAAAGTGGGTTTTAACTCTGGGAAGGACTAGCCCTCTATTTGGAGCATCTTTGAGGTTATGGTCGTGTGTTGTGACAATTAACCTATCAGAGAAGTATGTCAGGATGTGTAAGATAACCAATTTAATTTTATTAAGTAGTATACAGTGGTGTTCAGTCCTTTTTGAATTTAAGATAAAACGTAAAAGCTGATAATATACACAATCCACTGAAAGAAGATTTGAGACATTAACATTTCGATAAATTGTGTCGCCATAGTCTAGGATAGGCAAAATTATCTGAGCTACACTCAGTTTATGATCCAGAAATGACAGGCAGTGTCTGGCTCATTTTAACCTTCCCAGGCACTGTCTGATCTTTGAAATGGTGGAATCAATATGTGATTTAAATGTTAAAGAAGAATCAAAAATTATACCAAGGTATCTGAATTCGTGTACAAGCTGTAGGGGGTTACCATTTAGAATGATGGAAAAATCAGAATGAACTTGATTGGTATTTGAATGTGAACCGAATAACATTATTTTAGTTTTTTTTACCATTTATTAATAAAAAAATTGTAGAAAACCATTAAGCAATTCTATCAAGATCTGCCTGAAGAGTATTTGTTAAATGAATGAGGTTTTTGTGGCCAAAAAAAGAACAGTATCATCAGCATATAAATGAACTGTAACTATTTACTACTGAAGGCAATGGATCCACAAACAGGTTAAAAAGAATAGGACCAAGAATACACCCCTAAGGAACCCCAGTGAAAGTGGCAAGAGAAGACAGACAGCCATCCCATAAAACAGACTGAGATCTCCCGTGAAAGTAAGAAGAGAACCAAGTAGCAGTATTTGCAGAAAACCTGTAAGAACTTAAGCATGCTAAAAGAGATTGATGATTAATAACATCAAAAGCCTTGGACAAGTCAATGAAAACTATACCAACACAGTAACCCTTGTCCAAGGCTCCAGAAACCGAGTCGTAAAAATCAGTAAAAGGAGTTTGAGTTGAGTGGAGACGCATAAAACAGGACTGTGCAATAGAAAGAACTTGACAGGTATTTAAGTAGTCCAGAACCTGTTTTTGGACAATCCTTTCCAAAAATTTAGAAACAATAGGAAACAAAGATATTGGGCGGTAATTTTCAACCAGTGATTTGTCCCCACCTTTGTGCAGGGGAATAACTATGGAATGTTTCCAAGCAAGTGGAAAAGTTTGAGTAGTGAGAGACAAATTAAAGATGTGAGTCAGTGACGGGGTTAGTATGTTGGCACAAGATTTAAGCAAAACATTATCCAAATTGTCATTGCCTTTGCTGAGTCCTCTCAAAAAGTCAATAAATCAAAACCTGGCAGCCAGTTGTGCTGAAGTTAGGCATCTTCTGCCTTTTAAGCACGCTAGCGACCAGTTCAGAAACAAGCCCGGGAGCTGGGGTCACCCGGGAGGAGAGGATCGACTGTCCAATGGACTGCTGTCCTCTCCTGGGTGGAAGGGAAATCCCTGTCCTGCGACGCTAGTGTCACCCTGTGGTGACAGTGTGCACTACCGTCAGAACCAACAATCAGAGGGAATGTTGGGTGGCCGTCCTGCAGATGTGTGCAGGGGCGCTTACGTCACACGTTGGACAGCATTACACATCCCGCATTGGGGGGGACCAGGAAATGTGGAAAAAGCCCTGGCTCCTGGTAGGCGAAGGAGGGTCCAGTGGCCAGCCCCCATGCCCAGTGTCGGGCCTTCCAGCCTGCTCCAGTACTCCCTCCCTGCCCTGGTCGCTCCACTAGATTCTAGCTAGAGCGCAAGGTAGGAGTCGGCAGTCCCACCATGGGGGGGCTCAGAGCTGGGGGTCAGCGCTAGGAACAGTGAGCCCATACGGCAGGTCCGGGGCTTCAGGTAGGTAGGCAAGGCCGACTGAGCGACCTTTCTAGAGAGAGTCCAGGAGTCAGGGCTGGGGTGGGGGGGAGAAGTTGGAGATTAGTAATCTGAACAAAAATTACCGCTAGATAAACCAGCCTTTTCCAGTGAGAGGCCAGGAGCATCAACATAAAAAGTGTTAAAACAGGCCACAGATACCCTCCTTCTAGTGGGCTGGGGCAAGAGGACGTCGGCCGGCAACGGGGCCGGTGTCCGAGGGTCCAACGTCAGGCCATCCGGACCTACGGGAGGGAGGCCTGACGGAGGCGCCGAAGAGTCCCCAGTGGCATCTGGGGGAGGGCTGAAGGGGTCCTCCAGGTCCATCTGGGGAGATGCAGGGGCCTCGGATGGCAGCAGCGAAGGCTGCGGGGAGCCAATGGCATCGGATAAGACCAAAGGATTTGGCGCAGGCTCCGTCGCCGAGCGACCGCCGGATGGGCCGGTGGGATTCGAGCGGGCGTCGGAGGAGCCGATGTCTGACTGATCGGACCCAGTGCCCAAAGAAGGCTGCATGGGGGGGGCGACCTTGACGGGTGGCTTGACGGCCGTGCGGTGCCCCAAAGGGTCAAGCGACTTAGCGGCCAGCTCCGGGCAGACGTCGGAGGAGCCGACACCCGACTTACCGGAGAGGCTCGAACCAGAAGGCCGCGCAGGGGCGGCCTTACTGGGAGCGGATGCCTCCTTTTTCCCGGAGGCTCCCAACTGGCCCGAGCACGAACCAGCCGGGGGGGGACTGACGCCATCTCAGACACCACCGAAACGGCCGTCGGGGAATGGTCCCCCAGAGGGGACGTTACCCGAAGGACAGCGACCTCAGCCGAAGTCGCCGCAGCCGTGCATGAGGAGTCCCAGTCCCGGTGCTTCTCCTTCTTCTTAAGGCCCTTGGGGGAGGTGGAAGCCTGTCGGAGCTTTTTCAGCTCTTTTTCCACAGAGGACATCTTCTTCTTTAGGATGTGAGCCTCCAGGGACTGCTGCCTTCTTCTGCGGGTGGCCGCGCTGAACTTCAGGCAGTGCTTGACAGGAATCCATGGGGTGGTCGGTGCTTAGGAATATGAGACACCGAGAATGGCTGTCCTTGTGCGGGAGTTGGGCGCCGCATGAGTCACACTTGTTTTTGTGCTCAGACATGGTAGGGGATGACATACATGGCAGGTAAAAGAATCCTGATAATTATATTCGAAAAATTGAAAAAAAAACGACAGTACAACTACCGGTGACGACTGACTGATGAGCAGTGGAACTTAACCGCGCGGCCCTGTCGAAAGCTAACAGCGGGAAAGAACTGAATGGAGAGTGAGGGACCGCCCTTTATACCACGTCGCTGATGCCGGTCACCTGATATGGGGGCGTTCCCTCGCCAGAGACTGCTAGCTAGACATTTTTCCGTGGGGTCCTGATGCCTGCCGGCTTAGTCCTATATGTAATTACCTACTACAAGAGCCCTCTAGAAGTAAGATCACTTGATACTGATGAGACCTTCCAGGTGGAATCTATTGCTTTTCAAAAAATTTTCTGATCTATTCTCGAGACAGCTAGATGGGTCTTGTAATAAGATTATTTAGATTTTCTGCTTAAGGCGACAAAATAATTATGAAATTTACAGAAGGACTACCAAGCCTCTGGAGTATCCATTTTCTTAGCCTTTCGATATAATTTGTCCGGGCCTTTAATTTCGAAATGATATGTGGAGTCACCCAGAAAGTATGTTGGAATTTAACCCTTTTTTCTATGAAGGAAGCATGATGATTTGCTAGGGCAGTAAACTGATGAAAAAAAAATAACTGCAGGTCTTTTCCACATTTGTGAGTAAAAATACCCCCCCCCCATTTATTGCACACAGACTAGTATAAAAATGTCTAGGTTGAAGTGTTTAAAACTTTGAAATTTAACAGTCTTGGGGGTAAATTTAGGAAGGGAAAAATCAAGTAAACAATAAATCAAGGCTTAGTCACTAAATAACTTACCTTGACAACCTGATCTGGAAATTGGTAAATCAGAAGAAACAAAAATCAGTAAATTACCTTCCTAGCTGAGTTATAACGAGTTGGTTCAGTAATTATTTGGCTTAAACCTAATGGGGCAATTTGTGATTTTAGTTTAAGGCCCCTACTGGAGGACCAATTTGCATTAAAATCCCCCAGTAAAATAGAATGGGGGAAATCTCCAGAGAGCAATTAGAGATTGCAAATGTGAAAATTGGTTACTTTCAATTTTGAGGAGCAATAAATACTGCCAACAAGTACCTCTCTGCCTAGAAGCTTTAAAGAAACAAATACCGCATTTACCAGACTGTCCATAGTGTCAGATCTAACAAAAGAGATTCTGCCCCAAGAGGTCTCTGAGCATCCCATTAACAAGGAGTGACCCAAAACAGGCACTGGGCAAGAAAGTTTTCACTGCTGCTACCATGGGCATTAGAACTGCAAGTTACTAAGAGCATTTTTCCAAATATGAATATAGCCTTTCTCTCAGAGCCCTTACTTGACTCCTGAGACTAAACAGAAGTTCCTGTAAACTGTGACTCATGGCATTGAGTCTAACTGTCATTAGCTTACAGCAGCTATGGATACCTTTGACACTGCCTCTCGCTCTGCTGCCACCGCCATCTGTACCAGAAGGCACTCCTGTCTTCATACTTCCAAATTTTCACAAGATGTCCAACAGCACATTATGAATGTTCCATTCAATAGTTGTTATCTGTTTGGAGAGCAGGTGGAGAAGTCTCTAAAAGCCTCTCAGAAAACTAGAACGGCCATAAAGACTTCTGGGCTAGCCCCTCCTAATCCTCAGAGAGGGAAAGGATGAGGTTTCTTTCAGAACAGGCAGTCCTTTCGAGGAAAAGGTAAGTGAGCTCAAAACAAATTTCAGCCTCCCCAACTGCAAAAGAAGGCACAGCCAAAAGAACAGGCGCTGAAAGCACCTAGTGCCACTCTCTTAGGTTCCGGCCCAGGTCTTGCCTCAGCTGCCCAAGGCAAACCTCTCTTCTCCAGCAGGAGTGCAACTGACCCAGTTCTACTGTCAATGGGAGTCCATCACGATGGACGAATGGGGTCTCAGGAACATTCGAGAGGGATATTCTTTAAACTTTACAAAAATCCTTCCGGACTATCTGCCCACAATATAACCCCTCCTATCAGCTCAGATGTCAGAGCTTCTGGCACAGGAGATGGCAGGCTTTCTGAGCAACAGGGCATTGGAGGCAGTGCCAGAGTCAGAATGCAACACAGGCTTCTACTCCCAAAACTTCCATGTACCAAAAAAATCAGGGGGCACGTGCTCCATTCTTGACCTAAATTCATGGATTGAAAGAAATTCAATGTGGATTATCTGGGATCTCTGCTTCCCTTCCTGAAACCTCATGACTGGTTAGCCCACCTAGATATGAAAGATGCTTATCAGTATACTCCAGTGCACGCTGGCTACCACAGATACCTTTGCTTCTTTGTGCTGGGACAGCATTATCAGTTCAGAGTCCTGCTCTTTGGGCTATCTGGCGCCTCAAGTCTTTACAAAGTGCTTAATTGTACTTGCAGCACACCTGAGAAAAGGAGGACTCCAAGTTTACCCTTATCTGGGCGACTGACTGATAGTCAGTACATCCCAGCAAGACACAGAACTAGTAGTGGCCACAGCCTTTCACTTCCTTACCTCCATGGGAGTTCTGCTGAACCTAGATAAGTCTCAGCTTCAGCCTTCTCAGCAATTCCTGTTCACAGGAGCTCTTCTGGATACTATCAAGGCCCAGGCCTTTCTTCCAGATAGCAGGAGGCAGGCCATCCTTCATACAGAATGCTACATAATGAACAGAAAATCTATTCAAGCACACTCCATGTAGTGCATGCGGGACCTGATAGCCTTCTCAGTGTTCACAGTGCCCCTGGCACAGTTACACACGAGAATGACTCAGTGGATGCTCAGTGCACAGTGGTCACAAGCACCTCGTCCTCAAATCCACCCCATGCTGGTGACGAAGTCTCTGGTTTGGTCACTTGCATAGTGGACAGAGGAGGACAACCTCCACCAAGGCTTTCCGCTCTCCCAACCAGAGCCTCAGGTAATCATTACCACAGATGCCTCCTTAGCGGGATGGGAAGCCTACTGTCACTCTGACTCAGGGTGCCTGGGAACCATCCAAGACTCATCTTCACATCAATTTCTTGGAAAGGCGAGCTGTTTTCTATGGTCTGAGAGCCCTAGTGGACCTAGTCAGCCACAAAACAGTCCTCATCCAGACGGACAAGTCATTCACGTACTATATAAACAAGCAAGGAGGAGCACACTCTTATCTTCTCTGAAGGGAGGCAATGAGAGTGTGGGAATGGTACCTGGAGCAGAGGATCCTGCTCCAAGCAGTTTACTTGCCAGGAGTAAAAAATACTCTGGCGAACGAACTCAGTTGAACAGAGGCCAAGCCTCATGAATCATTACTAGCTCTAGACAGCGTGATATCGCTGTTTGATTGAGTGGGCAACACCAGATATGAACCTTTTATGCGTCCCCACTCATTGCCAAACTGCCTCAATTCTGCTCCAGAAATCCAGGGCATGGCGTTTTCTGTCAGGATGCATTCGGACCGCAATGGCAAAATCTATTTCTGCATGCATTTCCTCCGATCTCTCTCTGGTGCAGAAGGTTCTGATCAAACTGTAGGTGCATGAAGGCAAAATTATTCAAACTGCCCCATACTAGCCTTGGCAGACATGGTTTCCTCTAATAAAGAGACTGTCAGCACACCAAGGATCCTCCCACTCAGAACATTAATGACTCGGGGTCAACTGGTCCATCCCATTCTATGCTCTCCTCACCTTCAGGCCCAGCTCCTGAAGGAATAGGAGTAAACAGGTACAAAGTATCTGAGAGGCACTGGGTCAGCACATAGCTGACCACAATGCCATCTACAAGGACCGTGTGGCAATAATGCTGTCTCTTTTATTTTTGCGGGGGGTCTCGGAAATACTTTTTGGCTGCCTGTAAACTTTCCACCAAGAAAACTTACACAGCCAAATGGAAACAATTTTCCATCTGGTGCTCCAAAACCAACATGAACCCTTTTTGGTGCCCACCTGACAGGGTTCTGGAGCATTTACTGGACCTTTTTGGTGCTGGCCAGCAGTATTCCACAGTCAAGATCCACTTGTTTTCTGTATATGCATACTATGAACCCATCGGGACTTTCTGTCTAGCTCAACTACCACATTTTAAGAGGGGCCCTTAAGGGCATTTTACACATAAGGTCCCACATCTGGAAGCCTGTAGCTGCCTGGGATATCAACCTTGTGTTGGATATGCTCACCCACAAGCTCTCTGAAACTCTTGCAACATGTGAGCTAAAGTTCTTAACATGGAAAGCAGCTTTTCTAGTGAACATCACTTCAGCTTGCAGTCTGTGAGATTCATGCCTTGGTCACAGATCCCCCGTACACTGTTTTCCACAAGGACAAGGTAGTTTTCTGCATGTACCTTAAGTTTCTACCAAAAATGGTGTCAGAGTTCCATCTGAATCAGCCTCTACTGCTGATCACCTACCTTGCCAATTTCCAGAATGAAAGAGAAATTAAAATTACGTACCTACCATAATTCTTGATCTCTTTGGATGAAATCTCCACCACTCATTCACACTGATGGGACTATGCCGGAGGTGCTAGGACTGAGCGAAAACCAAAAATCTTCAGGAGGGTCAGCACCGAGGTAGGGCCATGAGGAAGTGGCACCACGAGCCCAGCTCACGCCGTATAGGCTACCTCGGCATCAACCCGCCAACCGCCTCAGTGCCTTTTTTACTGAGGAGGTGCAGCACAAACTAACTTAGTGAAACTAACCTATGTTGGACATAAGGTAGTCTGAATGACCCATATAAGAAGGGTCAACACAACAGAGTCTTCACAACCCAACCATCGAGGGAGTGAAGACTAAAAACAAGATAAGTGAGTTCAGGGGATGGAAGTTGGGCGTGTGAATGAGTGGTGGAGACTTCATCCAAGAAGATCAAGAATTACAGTAGGTGCATAATTTTCATATCTTCCTGGACATAAAGTTTCCACCACTCATTCACATTGATGGGAGAGTACGAAGCTAAAATAATCCCCCAAGAAGGGCAGCAGGAGAAAAGGAGCTCACTTAGGACAGAAGCCCATTCAGGACTGTCCTACCAAAGGACGGATGCTGTCTGGCATGGACAGCCAAAGCGTAGTGCTTCACAAAGGTGTGCACAGAGCTCCCAAGTTGCATTGCAGATGTCTGCAATGAGCACATTCCGAATTTCTGCCAGGGATGCCATGACTACCCTGGCAGAATGAGCGTATACTCTGCCTTCCAGTTTAACCTGTGCCATGGAGTAGCCCTGGCGAAGACATGCCATTAGCCATGCTGAAATACATCTGATAGCAACAGGCTGACTCAGCCGGGCCATGCTGAAGTAGGCAAAAAGTTGCTTTGATTTGCAGATCTCTTTAGTTCTGTCTCTGTAGAACCACAAAACCCTTTTAACATCCAGAGAATGTAGGGTACACTCTCTCTCATTCTGGAAGTTCGCAAACTAGGTCGAAAGAACCAAGGGCTGGTTCAGATGGAATTCCGAGAGTACTCTGGGAAGAAACTTAGGATGAGTTCTGAGAACCACCATGTCTTTGTGAAATACAGTATACGGAGGGACTCTGACCAGTGTATGTATTTCAGACACACTGTGAGCGGAGGTAATGGCTACAAGGAAGGCGGCCTTCCAGGTCAGGGACTTCAGCTCACAAGTTGCTAGGGGGCTCGAAAGGTTTATGGGTGAGCACGTCTAGTACAAGGTTAATGTCCCAGGCAGCTATCGGTCTTATGACTGGTGGCCTAATGTGAAGTATACCTTTAAGAAACCTCTTAACCAATGGCAACTGAGCCAGAGACACACAGTGTACAGGCTCATGGTAAGCCGAGATCGTGCAGAGATGAACCTTCATGGTTGAGTATTGTAGTCCTATATTTGACAGGTCCAGAAGATACTCCAGGACTCTGTTAGGTGGGCAGGAGAAAGGGTCCAGGAAGGACTGTGCACACCAGTTTTCCTAGTAGACGGCTTGTGCGCTGCTAGGAGAACGTCTGAGACCTACATGAAATGTCAAGCCTACTCACTTCTATCTCTTCAGGAGCCATGCGTGAAGGTGAAGGGATCTCAGGTTGGAATGGACCACTGAGCCCTGGATCAGCAGGTCCGTTTGGAGTGGAAGCTGTCTCGGTAAAGTTTCTGATAATCTGTTGATCAATGGAAACCAAATCTGACGAGGCCAGAACGAGGCGATGAGGATCATTCTGCCCCCTTGTGCCTCCAGCTTGAGCAGCACCCACTGAACTAAGGGAAGAGGAGGAAATGAGTACAGAAAGTGTCTTGTCCACCGCAGTCTGAATGCATCCTGACATAAAGTGCCAGGTTCTGGATTTCTGGAGCAGAATAGAGGCAGTTTTGCGTTGAGTGGGGACACAAAAAGGTCCTGGTCTGGTGTGCCCCACTCTTCGAGAGCGATTGCATAACATTTGTGTCGAGAGACCACTCGTGAGGATCTGTTTCTGTTCTGCTGAGATGATCTGCTAGATCGTTCTGCATTCCCAGAAGGTAAACTGCTCAGATCAGGGCTTCGTGCTCCAGGCACCATTCCCACACTCTCATTGCTTCCCTGCACAGGGGGTAAGAGTGTGCCCCACCTTGCTTGCTGATGTAGTACACCACTGCTTTGTTTTCTGTTTGAAGAAGAATGATCTTGTGACAGAGAAGGTCCTTCAGAGCTTGGACTGCGTACAGGACAGCTCTCATTACCAGGATATTTATGTGAAGTTGACACTCGTCCTGATTCCATCGACCTTGGGTGTGGAGATCTTGGCAGTGAGCTCCCCATGCAAGTAGGGATGCATCTGTGGTAATGGAGATCTGGGACTCCAGTGGAGCAAAGAGAAAACCTTTCAGAAGGTTGTCCTCTAGAGTCCACCAAGTGAGTGACTGTTTTAGACGTTCCGTCACCTTGATGTGAAAGGACTGGGGGTGCGTGGTCAGGGACCACTGAGTACTGAGCATCCACTGAGTAGTCCTCATGTGAAGATGAGCCAGAGGCACAATGAACACTGATGATGCCATGAGACCCAGCATCCGCTGCATCGAGGGGGCACAGACTGAGTCATTCTCTATGATGAAGTGGGCCATCTGAAGGATGTTGTTCCTCCTGTCCTCTGGAAGAAAGGCTTTTGCACTGGAGGTATCCAGAAGTGCTCCTATGAAGAGGGGCTGTTGGTAGGGTTGTAGTTGAGATTTTCCTAGATTGAACAGAACTCCCATGGATGTGAGGAACTTGGAAGACATAGTCACAGCTTTATGGAGCAGAAAATATAGGTTACTCACCTGTAACAGGAGTTCTAGGAATGGTATATGTTGTTCATCCACACTTATTGGCAGATATCCTTGCCGCTTTAAATCTTGCCGGAAGGTCTTCAAGCTGGCTCCTCCCACCCACCCGGGTGGTAAAACTCTCGGCTCCGCCCCATGACGCCAGATCTAGCCCGCTGGAAGCCAGGTTGTGCGTCGAAGCCGGGGAGGCCGGGTGGGTCGTGTGGATGAACAACATATACCATTCCTAGAACTCCTGTTACAGGTGAGTAACCTATATTTTCTGCTCCATAAATCCAGGGCCTGGCATTTTCTGTCAGGATGCGTTCAGGCTGCAGTGGACAAAACCTGTATTTCTAGAGACATGGATATGTTGTTCATCCACACTTATTGACAGACTCCTAGCAGTTCTCCGGGAGGAGGGAGGCAAGGCACACACCCCCTACTTAGATAGAAAGACTGGAGAACCGAGGCCCCGACCAGCATCCCGGTGTGACCCAAGGTCGATGTGGAAGGGGAAAAAACGGTAAAGCCTGCTTCCACGTAGAAGCCCTGCGGATATCCTGGACCGGAGTATCCTCGGAAGCAGCCACCGATGCAGTGGAAGGGCAGGTAAAATGAGCACTTATCCCTCTGGGAGGCTCCATGCCCGCCCACCGATACCACCTATAGCGGAGACCTATGCAGGAGGTGACCCACCGCTCGTCGTCCGCTTGGCTGCAGGTCTGCCAAGTGCAGCGTCTGGTGTAGATGACAAACAGCTGGCGAACCTCTCCCCGAACTCAGCCCCTACACTCCCTCGGTGAGGTGAGCATTAAATAGGGTCCCATGGATCCTATATCTGACCTCCGGTGTGAATGGGGATGAACCCCTGCAGAGACAATACCCGGTTAGGGAAGACTCCGCCTACAGAAGGAACTTCGGGTGGGGCGCAGGACAACCTTGTCCCTGTGGAAGACCAGATAGGGAGATTCAAAGGAGTGCCTGGAACCCTCCTTCTGGATGGCAGAGTAGCCCCAAGAAGGTGTTCTTCCACAACAGGTGGGGGAACTCACACCTGTGCAAAGGTTCAAATGGCTTGCCCGTGAGCTAAGCCCATACCAGCGAAGATTCCACAGAAATTGGGGTACTCTCCCCCAAAGGGGAGGTGTGATCAAGGCCTAGAAAAGTGCCAGACCACCTCTTCTGCGCCACCGACTGCCTTCCGGCCCGCGCCCAGAAGACAGGGGTGACCAACAGAAGCACCTAGAGGATCGTCAGCCGAAGCCCTAGTTCAAAAGAATGGACTGCAGATGGTCCGGAATACTAGCCCAGGGATGGGAGAGGGGCCCAGGCCCTATCCCATCACCAAATGGAGAACTCTTCCAATTGAAGGCGAGCATGTTTGGCTGACTTCTAGCAGGGCGCCTCGAAAACATCGAGGACCTTGCCGAAGGACCCAAGGCCTGGCCCCTAGCCACACAGGGACCAGGCCTGCCGGTGCATGGATTGAAGGTCCAAATGAAAAGACCTTCCCCTGAAAAGAGAGATCAGGACCGGGCAGGCTGGAAGCTGCGTCGGGAGCCTGGGGCTGAGACTGAGGAGAGCTAGATACCAGAGCTGGCAATCCAGTCTGGGGCTACCAGCATCGCCTGCACCTAGTCCCTCCTTGCTTTGCCCGTGGGTCAAGGGAAATGGGGGAAAGGCGTAGAAAAGGCTGGGGTCCCAAGGGCTCAGACGGCATCCCTACAGCAAACCTTGCTAAGGGGCGGCATGAAACAGTCTTGGCCTCAGATTCTCCTGGAGGGAGGAGGAGAAGATCCTGTGCTACCCGCAGGGAGACCACTCCCTGAGGCGCAGCCTATGTCTGGCTTAGGCATCAGCCAGGGTGCTGGAGGCCTGCCATCAAATGGCTAGGAACCGCCCGGCTGCGCCGAAGATCCAATGCGGAGAACCTCCTTACGCCGAGGTAAGGGGGCTCGACCGAACCTGGCGGGGTAGGTAGCACATGGTCGTGGTGTTGTCCGCTTGGATTTAAACGACTAGACCCCGCACAAACGGAGCGAGTGGTGCAAGCTGAGCGGACCGCCTGGAGCTCCAGTGGGTAGGAAAGACATCAGAACTCCTGAGAGGACCAGAGGCGAAGCACTCTGTATTCCCCTAGATGGGCACCCCCACCCATCCGAGAAGCATCGGTCGGAGAAGACCGTCGACTCATGGCGGACGAACAGGATGTTCTCCTGCAAGAGCTGGAACGGTCCGAGGGGAGCATTCCCCAACTCCTGGGCCGTAGCCTAACTGATCCGAGGAACGCAGCACTGTGACCGCTGGCTGTCCAGTCCCCACTAGGGGGACGCATGAACGAGCGGGTCCAACAGACCATGCTGGAGCCGGCCGTCGCGAGGCCCAGGAGGTGCAGGAGGTCCCGGCAGGGCGCAATTGCCCAGTCAGACCTGACTAGGTAAGGGAGGAAGAACCTCAGCCCTGTCCCCCAGGAGCCGAGCTCGGACTCAAAAGTCGAGCCTCGTCCTGAAGAAGGATAACCCGCTAAGACACGAGTTCCAACGTGGCTCCGATAAAGGGAGACCAGTCTGAGAGCCAGAACACCGGACCGTCCCCTTCCACCTGGAAGGGTTGTAGTCAGGCCGCCATCCAGGTGGGGTTACGCCCAGACCCCTCAATGCCGCAGAAAGCTGCTAAGCAGAGAACGAAGGGCCTGGCCAGGAACTCATAAGGAGATCACCCGCTTAGGAAAGGGAGGAGTCTCCCAAGAAATGGACGAAACGAGGAGTAAATACGTCCTGGAGGCCCAGGAAAGAAGCCACACGCCTCGTTCTGAGGATGGGATATCTGAGGCAGAGAGACCATCCAGGCATGCAGAAGAATGGGGCGCAAGCCCCCCATCCGTTTCAGACCAGGAATACCTGGACACGAACCCAGGGTCAGAAGGAGGGTCGCAACCTTCCTGATCACCTCAATTAGAGTGGAGCCAGGCAAGTCGGCCCAGCGGCCGAATGGAACAGGCTGTGGACCCCAAGATCCCTGTGGGGCAATGGCTCAAAAGGGTGGAACCTGCTCGCAACCCACGACAGGACCACACTTAGCACCTCCTGACCCCTAGAGGTCCGGGAAGTAGACCAAGAGGAAGAGGTGCGGAGCCTCTCACGGGAAACCTGGTAGGACGTATCGGGCCGGGACACGCCCCCACTGAGCAGGTTTGGGAAGAAGAGGCCGAGCTCGGACCTTTACCTCCCTGCTTCCTTTAGGAGGAAGACGCTGGTTTGGTGTCAGGCCGCCCAGCATGATACCTGCTGGCCCCTCGTGCTGGGCCGCTCGAGCCGCAGGGGCCGGGAGCAAAGGGGCTTACGCAAAGGCTGCTGGCTGCCCTTGTCCCTCCGGCCGGGAGTGACCAAGTCCAGAGTGGCATCGGACTTCTCAGAGCCCTGGAGGTGTCCCTCCACTCCAGGGCCGAAAAGGTCAGTCCCCAAGAAGGGAATGTCCACCAACTCGTGCTGGGTTTCCAAAGAGAAGGAGGATAACCTCAGCCACGCCCTGCGGCGCATGGCCACCGCGGCCGCCACTGATCTGGCACAGGAGTCGCCCAGATCCAGAGCCGTCTGGAGCTGCTGTTTCGCCACGCCCTACCCTGGTCCCGCACCCGCCGGACCGTGGTCCGCAGGTCGGCTGGGAGATGAGGGAGGACATCATCCAGGGAGCCCAAGAGAGCGTGGGAGAAATGTGCCATCAGTGCCACCGAGCTGGCCTGACGGGAGGCTCTAGGAGGACGCATATGAACTCATGCGCCTGACATAGTCCATCCTTTTGACCTTGTCAGGGGCCTATCCACATCCCTAGCGCTTTCCAGAACACTGGAAAACATTGTCGGTGACTACCCCTCAGCCGAGGGGTGTTCCGAGAAACCGGGCAGGGAACCGACAGGGACAGAGTACTTCCTGGCCACCCTGGCCGAAGGTGCAGGGCAGGAAGTAAGCCACCACCAGAGCTGCAAGGCTGGGCCCACGATTGCCTCAGCCACTGGGAAGGCCTCCAAGGGTGAACCCCCTCGGTCTAGAATCTCCGTAAGGGGGTATGGGGCCCGTTTGGAAATGGGCTCGAGCTGCATCCCGTGAATTCCGAGATGAGCTGGAGCAGACCCATAAAGGACGATGGGCTGTCGTCCATGGAATGTTTCGAGAAGACCATGGGTCCTCCCTGCTAGAAACATGAGGAGTCGATTTCGGCCCGAGGGGTTCCAAAAGCCGCCGAGAGGCTGAGTCACTCTTCGTCACGAGGGCGCGGGAGTGAGGGAACAGATAACCTGCAGGACAGGTCATGGCCCGCCTGGGTTCCACCGAGGATGGTGGGGCAGCAGGATCGACGAGCAACCAGCCCCGGAGAGGCACTCACTGCCTCGAGCGGCCGCGTCAAGTTGATCAACGGCAGCTGCCATTAGCCGGAGAATGAATCGGGTCGATTGATTCCCGGACAACAACAAGCTGCCACATAAACTCGTAACGCCGACGCCAACAGTATCAAGCAACCTCATCCGAGGAGGGGACGAGGAAGAACGGCAATTACTCTGACCCGTGTCCTCGACCGAGAACGCCGTGACGCTGGGCGTGAGCGGCTGGACTGGAGAGGAGGACCCAGGACCTTAACCCTCAGGGAACCGAGGCGGGCCTGGGAAGGAGGCGCCCTCCTCCTTCGGCTCGGGAGAAAGGGCCGAGGACTGTCGACCCAAAGGTACAGGCAGAACCTCAGCCTCCGCCGGGGGAACCGGCGAAGGGATGGCGGCACCAGCAGAAGACAGCCCAGATGACGGGTCGAGAGACTCGACAACGTCGACGGGAGTCCTGGCCGGCTGACCTGACGGGGATACCATGAGGCCAGCGGCCAAAGCTGCATCCTCGACCGAAGTCGAACGTCGGCTGGCAGGGGAGGGGGAACTCTCCCGCTCCCTCCGGAGCCGATGAAGGGACTTAGCCTGCGACTCCTTGGACTTGGGCCGAGAGTCAGGTCCCAAAGGTCCCTCTCCCTTCAAGGAAAGGGACTGGGCGAGCTCCTTGAACGAAGCTCTGCATGAGAACTCAAGGAGGCGTGGATGAGCGCCGATCGAGGAAGAGGGAGGCAGCCGCCCCTCCACGGGAGGAAAGAAGATCGAGCTGCTCAGCCGAGACAGCCGACGCGACACTGCCCGACGAAGTCTCCGAGGAATTTTCCGAGCGAAAAATTACGTGCCCGAGCCCAACAGGCCGCGTGATCCTCCAGAGAGCTGACGAAAGCAGCAAAACAAATCGCAAAGTTGAGAATCATGATCCGTTACAGTAAACGACGTGGAGTGCGGGCCCTCCTGTAGGAATTAACCGGCGCCTCCCGGAGCCGAAAAACTAATGAGCCATCGCCGCAGCGAAGAAGAAAAAGACAGAAGTTTGGAAAAAACTGCACCGATTTAGAAGACCGAATGCTCTAGAACCAGTCGAAACGCAGAGCGCCAAGTGAGGGAACCTGAGCCCAAGCTGTAAGGAAGATTCTACGCCATGGGGCGGAGCCGAGTTTTACCACCCGCGTGGGTGGAAAGAGCCAGCTTGAAGACCTTCCGGCAAGATTTAAAGCGGCAAGATACCTGCCAATAAGTGTGGATGAACAACATATCCATGTCCCTAGAAAGAAGCAAATTTGTGTTGAGTGGGGATGCAAAAAGGTCCAGGTCTGGGGTTTCCCACTCTGTGAATAGTGACTGAATTACGGTTGAGTCGAGAGACCATTCATGACGATCTGTCTCTGTTCTGCTGAGACGGTCTGCCAGTTTGTTCTGCATTCCTGGCAGGTAGACCGCTTGAATTAGAGCCTTATGCTCCAAGCACCATTCCCACACTCTCATCGCTTCCCTGCATAGAGGGTAAGAGTGAGCACTGCCTTGCTTGTTGATGTAGTACATCACTGCTTTGTTGTCTGTTTGAAGGAGAATGTTCTTGTGACAAAGAATGTCCTTTAAAGCTCAGACTGCATAAAGGTCGGCTCTCATTTCTAAGACATTTATGTGAAGCTGGGACTCGTTCTGAGTCCATGTTCCCTGGGTGTGGAGATTCGGAGAGTGAGCTCCCCACCCCATCAGGGACGCGTCTGTGGTAATGGAAATCTGATGATCCAGAGGAGCAAAGGGATATCCCTGAAGGAGATTGTCCTCTTGAGACCACCAGGTGAGAGATCTCTTCAAAGGTTCTGTCACCTTGATGAGAAAGGACTGAAGGTGAGTGGTTGGTGACCACTGAGTACTGAGCATCCATTGAGAGGTTCTCATGTGGAGGCGTGCTAGGGGTACAGTGAACACCAAGGATGCCATGAGGCCGAGCATCCACTGCATCGAGATAGCTTGAACCGAGCAGTTCTCTCTGATGTATTGGGCCATCTGTAAGATATCGCTCCTCCTGTCCTCCGGTAGAAAAGCTTTCACACAGGAGGTGTCCAGAAGAGTTTCATGAAAAGGAGCTCTGGGGGCAGCAACCGTGATTTTGAGATTTAGTGCAGGATCACATGGATGTGAGAAAGTCCAAGGCCATGGCTACGGCGTCTAGAGCTCCTTGCCTGGAAGGGCATGCTAGAAGCCAGTCGTCCAGATATGGGAACACTTGTATTCCGATCTTTCTGAGATGCGCTATGAGAATTGCACAACACTTTCTAAAAACTTGCGGCGCTGAGGATAGCCCAAAGGGCAGGATTCTGAACTGATAATGCTGGCCCAAAGCCACAAACCTTAGGTATTTGCGATGCTTTGGGTGAATAGGGATATGCTGGTAAGCATCCTGCATGTCCAGGGAGGCTAGCCAGTCGTGTCGATGAAGCAAAGGTAACAAGAGTTACTAGCGAAATCATTTTGAATGTTTCTTTGGGAAGAAATTTGTTCAATTTTCTGAGGTCCAAAATGGGGCGCATACCCCCCGTTTTCTTCGGAACAAGAAAGTAATGAGAGTAGAACCCTGTGTTCTGTCAATCCATCTGAACTTTTTCTACTGCCCTGTTGTTCAGAAGGCCTTGTATCTCGGCGGCGAGAAGCTCTGATTGAAGAACTGACAGCTTGGGCTGACGTTTGGGGGGACGATCCGGAGGTGTCTCTGAAAGATTGAGGGAATACCCCTCGCGGATTATCTGGAGGACCCATTTGTCTGAAGTTATGGACTTCCATCGGTTGTAGAATAGAGTCAGATGACCCCCCTGCCACCAAGAAAGAGTCCCCCTCGGGCAGCTGAGGTGGGACTTGGGCCAGAAACTCAGAAGGCGGCACTGGGGGCTTTGGGCCTTGTGCTTTCTGTTGCGTTTTCTTTTGAGGTTGGGGTTTGATTTTATGAAACCTCCCCTGCCCTTGCCTCGAAGGACTGACGTTGTGAAATTGATGCTTATTAACACCCCCCCCCCGGAGAAGGGGTGGGAGCGAGTCGAGCCAATTTAATGGCAGACCTAGTATTCTGAGTGGCCTCTAGAGCATGCTCTACTTGAGGTCCGAACAGATACATAACGTCAAAGGGTAATGCCGTGACCTGCTGCTGGGCGTCACTCGTGAAGCCCAAAGTGCGTAACCAGGAGTGACGATGGATAGAAATGCAGGCCGCTTGGGAAGCAGTATTAAAAGCATCCATTGCTGCTTTGACCTGCTGGTTGTGGGACTCGATACCCCTGGTTATGGTCTGAAGTAGCTCTGAACTAGTGTCCAACTCGGGCAGAGCTTCTACCATCTGTTTGGGCAAATGCCAAAGAGCATACTCATATTGAGAAAAGTAACCCTGGTAGCTGGTAAATCGCATACCCAGGGTGGAGGCAGCAAAGACTCTCTTACCTAAGGTGTCTGTCTTACGAGATTCTTTGTTTATAGGCTGGGCTGTAGATGCCTGAGGCAGAATGGCCTTATTCTCTGCCAGGACTACAACAGAGTCTGCAAAGGCCTGGGAGGCCAAAATGGGTCGATCCTTGGGAGCAGCATGCTTCCTGTCTATGGACTTAGTCACAGAAGGAATGAGAGCAGGATTATTCCATACCATCTGAGAGAGAGTCTCAAAGGATGGTTGTACCGGGGGAGTCAAATCCATAGGGATCTCCGGGACTTGTAGGTATTGGAGTCTCAAAAGCTTCCCAGGATCGATATCTGTAGTTTGGAAAGAATGAGTACAATTTAAATTTTTCAGCAGAGACTTAAAAGACAGGTCTTCAACCACAGGCTCTGCGGCAGGATTAATCCCTGCTCCTTTAACATCATCACCCAGTCGAAGATCTGGGTCAGGCTCAATATCATCTCCTGACAGCCCAGGGGGGACTGTATGGACAAGAAAGGAGTGAAAATCAGAAGGAAAAGGGTTCGGAGTTGAGAAGCCCTGAAGGTTGGAAGACGTCATACTAAGCCTCGGTGCTGAAGAAGAGCATGGCGCCGCTTGACATAGCGCAGTGTGCGACACCGACAGGGCCCTCGGCGCCGAGAAAGGTACAGAAAAGCCACACGGCACCGAGGACGGCGCCGACAATCCCAACGGCACCGAGGAAAGTGCCGAAAAGCCGCACAGCACTGAAGACGGTGCCGACAATCCCAACGGCACCAAAGAAGGTGCCGACAGATGCATCTACGCCGAGGATGGCGACGAGCGACCTATCGACGCCAACGGTGCCAAAACCAACCCAGGGCTTCGAAAAATAGGATTTGAGGAGACAGAAAGAAAGAGCCAGAGATAGAGGCATCGTTATGACCCCCTGCGCCACAGCCATGTGAGGGGGAAAACACCTGAACGTGGAGTCAACGGCACTGAGGAAGGCACCGCGCGACTAGGGAGGCCCAACTGCCCTACCTGATCCCCCGAAAGGCCCGAAGGCCCCAGAGTTACCGGGCCAGGCAGCTGGACCAACCTCCAAGCCCATTGCTCCATAAGAGCGGCCCACTGACAAAACTGCTCATCTGAAGCCCTACCAGAAGGTGGGGAAGGGCTACGATGTCGAAGAGGTCAGTGACTGGAAACAGAAACCTGCGACTCCGAACGAGGAGACCGGCAACTGACCCCAATGACCGACCGTCAATGCGCAGACATACCAGAGGGCGACCTCGAGAGATGCCTTCTCTTTCTTGACCTGTGGGCCGAAGAAGAGCTCAAGGCCGAATGGTGCCGAGAATACGACCATTTTCTTTTATGCTTCATGGGGGACTGCCCACCCCCTCGAGCACTGGACCGTCCATTGTCAGACCCTCCCTCCAGAGATGGCGGCGGACTGGACCCAGCCTGGCTGACTAAACAGCTTTCATATGAAGTCTCCCTACCGTCACCTAACCCGCTCATGTTCGACTCCATCAATGTAGGCTGAGACTTCTTCTTGAATAAGAAAAAATTAATCAGTACTTATTCGAGATATACTACAAAATAATAAACTGAAAACTATTGCTGCTAGTTTGAAGTTTAACTCCTGGCGGGTGAGTGACGTCGTCACTGAAGCGCACTCGACGGCAGGAAAAAAGAACTGAGGTGGTTACAGGGTTGACGCCAAGATAGTCATTGCCACTCCTCGTGGCTCCATCTCTGGCACCGGCCCTCTTGCAAAAGTTTGCTCCCGCTGGGTCCTAGCGCCTCCGGCTTAGATCCCATCAGTGTGAATGAGTGGTGGAGACTTTATGTCCAGGAAGATCAAGAATTACAGTAGGTACATAATTTCCATATTTTTCTGGACTAAAAGTCTCCACCACTCATTCACACTAATGGGAGAGTACTGAGCTAAAAACCAATCCTGTGAGTAGGGCGGCAGGAGACAGCTCACTCAGGACAGAAGTCCATAAGGATTGTCCTCCCGAAGAAGTGTGCTTTCTGGCATGGACATCTAGAGCGTAGTGCTCCACACAGATATGCACTGAGTTCCAAGTCACTGCCTTGCAGATGCCTGCAACGGCTACATTATGAATCTCTGCTAGGGAAGCCGTGACTGCTCTGGTGGAGTGGGCGTGAACTTGGCCTTCCAACTTAACCTGTGCCATGGAGCAGCAGTGTCAAAGACATGCTACTAACCTTGCAGAAATATGTCTAATGGCAACAGACTGACCCTGTCAAGGCATGCTGAAAGATGCAAGAGTTGTTTGGATCGTTCTGTTGATGAGAATCCAGAACCCTCTTAACATACAGAGAATGAAGGGAGTGCTCTCTTTCATTCTGGAAGTTAGCGAAGTAAGCAGGGAGAAGCAAGGGCTGGTTGAGGTGAAAGTCGGAAACCACTCTGTGTAGGAATTTAGGATGAATATGGAGTACTACCTTGTCCTCGTGAAAGACAGTGTAAGGGGGTCTGTGACCAAAGCATGGATTTCAGAGACCCAGCAAGCGAAAGTGACAGCTACTAAGAAGGCTGTCTTCCAGGTCATAAATTTCAATTGACAGATAGCTAGCGGCTCAAAGGGTTTATGGGTGAGCAATCTAGATCCAGGTTAATATCCCACGTGGCCACCGGTCTACTGACCGTGGGTTTAGTGTGTAGGATACCTTTTAGGAATCTCTTGACTAACAGTATCTGAGACAGTGGCGTGTTCTGTACTGGCTCAAGATAGGCCGAAATGGCGCAGAGGTGTACCTTCACTGCCTAGTATTGCAGACCTGCGATTGATAGGACTAAGCGACACCCCAACACCTTACTTGGGCAACAGAAATGGTCTAGACAGGACTTTGCACACCAGATGGAGAAGCATTTCCACCGAGCCGCGTAAGCCTTCCTGGTGGAAGGCCTATGCGCGACTAAGAGGATTTCTGGGATTGTCTGGGAAACCTTAAACCTGCCCACTTCTATCTCCTCAGGAGCCCGGCATGGAGATGAAGGGAGTACAGGCTGGGATGGACCAAAGGTCCCTGTATCAGAAGGTTCACTCCTAGAGGGAGCTGCCTTGGGGGAAACTTCTTACAGTCTGTTGATCCAAGGAAATCATATCTGTCGAGGCCAGTATGGGGCGATGAGAATCATCCTGCGCCCCAGTACCTCCAACTTGAGCAGCACCCTCTGAACTAGGGAAAGAGGTGGAAAGTGTACAGGAAGCATCTTGTCCACTGCAGTCTGAATGCATCCTGATAGACAACACCAGGTTCTGGATTTCTGAAGCAGGACAGAGAAGTTTTGTGTTGAGAGGGGACACAAAGGACCAGGACCGGACTGCTCCACTTGTCGAACAGACTGCACGATGTCTGACCTGACACATCGTGCTAGAGGCACCACTCTCATATCCTCATGGCCTTCCTGCACAGAGGGCAGCGGAGCATTCCACCTTGCTTGTTGATGTAATACATCACAGCTTCGTCGGCCATACAAAGGAGGATCACTTTGTAGCAGAGGGCATCCTTCAGGACTCGGATAGCGTATAAAACATCTCTCATCTCTAAGATATTTATGAGAATAAATCCTCCTCCTCCTGGCTCCACCCCTGAGAGTGCAGGTCTTGACAGTGAGCACCCAACTGAACAGGAGTGCATCCGTGGTGATGGTAATCTGAGATTTCAGTGGGGTATTACGTAGACCTTGCAGAAGCTTGCCCAACTGCATCTAACATGTGAGTGATTTTGTCCAAGGCTCTGTCACTTTATGTGGAGGATTGCGGGTGCGTGGTCAGTGACCACTGCTTGCTGTGGACAATGCCATGAGTCCCAGCATCCACTGCATTGAAAAGGGCCTGAACAGAGAAGTTTTCCATGATGTAACAAACTATCTGAAGATGTTGTCTCTTCCATCCCCTGGAAGGAAAACCCTCACCCTGGCGGTATCTAGGAGTGTTCCTATGAAGAGCAGCTGCTGGGAAGGTGAATCTGGCACCTTCACCGAATCAGAAAACCTTCCCTGGAAGCGAGCACAGAGAAACTGTGGTGACTGTTTCCTGTGTTTCCTGCCCGGACGGGCTCGCTAGCAGCCAACCGCCCACGTAGTGAAGACTTGAACGCTGAGGTTTTAGTGAACTTCTTCCTGAAAACTCAACTGTCCACTTGCTCTGGCCAGGTTGCACCTACTTCCCTCCCCACTACCCCCCTTCCCCTCTCCCTACCAACTCCCCCCCACTTGTCCTTTGTCTAGTACCCCCTCACTACCTCTCCCACTACCTGCCCTCTGTCCAATTCACCCACACTACCTCCTGCTCGGTCCCCTGTCCACTTCCTCTGCCCCCAACTCCTCCCCTCCACCTGCCCCCTGTCCAGTTCACCCAAACTACCTCCTGCACAGTACCCTGTCCACTTCCTCTGCCCCCCCACTCCTCCCCTCCACCTGTCCTCTGTCCAGTACACCCACACTACCTCTAGCCCATTTCCCGCGGGGTCCTAGTGCCTCCAGCGTAGTCCCATTAGTGTGAAAGAGTGGTAGAGACTTTAAGTTCGGTAAGATCAACACCTTGCATCGATATTCACACCACAAGTGAATTATTTTTGTCACATGGATTGCTTTTTCTCTTCGTTTTACCCCCGTCTTTCTTGCTTGCAAATGACTGATGTGCAGATGTGTTGAAATATAACAAAGTTAACCAGATATGGTCTTATTAAATGGAATTACACTGAACAATACCAAGGTCAAGAAATGAAAATTACGTACTTACTGTAATTATTGATCTTCCCAAATATCATCACCATTCATTACTAAATGGGTCCTACCCGAAGTCAGGACCCTGCTTGGGAAATAAAAGAGCACCGCCTCTTTAAATTTTTCTGAGTTGGAGGAGCAGACGTCGGGATGGTATCGCCCATGAGGCCAATGTTCTACGTGGTGCTCATGAGTTGGCCAGTAACCAACGCGACTCCTCCCAGCCCTCAGTTCTGTCTGCCTGGCGAGGAAGAGATGGAAAGGATAGAGGTGAAAAATGGGGTGGAGCACAGGGGTTTGGCTTCATTGGGGACTGGGGTTCCACCTGGAGGACACCAGCCTATACTGGTAGGATGGTCTGCATCTGTCCAGGAAGGGAACAAGTCTTTTGAGCAATTGGTTTAAATGCTTCATTGGCAAGCTTTTAAACTAGTCAAGGGGGGGAGGCACTGATAAGCAGCAGAAAAATCCCAGCCTCTCCCTACAAAACAGGGTACTAAATGAGAAAAAGACTGAGGTAGAAAGGTCAGTGGGGGATGCTGCAAAAGAAGGTAAAGCCATAAAAAAATGGAGAGCAATGAGTACCAGTGCTCGTAGTCTGAGTAACAAGCTTCCTGAATTAGTGGCCTTGATGGAGGAGGAATATCTGGATATCGTGGCAGTCACAGAAACATGGTACACACAAAACCATGACTGGGACGAAACATACCAGGATACACTATCTACAGGAGGGACAGGGAGGGTAAAGAGGAGGAGTAGTAGCTCTTACATAAGGGAAGGAATCAAAGCAACAGAACAAAAGGAAAACAGGGAGGAGAAGAAGCTCTGTGGGTAAATTTGGAGACACGACAATGGCACGACAATCCACACAGGTGTTGTATACAGACCCCCTTCTCAGGGGGAGGAAATGGACAAGGAAATGATAGAAAGAATACTTAGAATGGCAGAAAAAGGGGATATACTACTGATGGGTGATCTGAATATGCCAGATGTTAACTGGAGTGCAGTTGCAGCAGCCACTTCGAAGAGTGGGGTTATTCTAGATACCCTACAGGGGGCATGCCTTAGACAACTAGTATTGGAGCGCACTCGAGAGGGAGCAATCTTAGACCTGGTTCTCTCAAATGGAGATGAAGAGAGGATCACAGATGTAGAAGTGGGTAGCCATCTGGGAACTAGCGACCATCGAACAGTATGGTTCACAATAAACACAGCAATAGAGTCAAGCCATACAAAGGCAAAAGTACTGGACCTCAGGAGGGCTGACTTTGCCAAAATGGGTGAGTGCCTAAGGAATGCACTAGCAAATGGGCAGAAAGGAGGGGTGGAAGAACAATGGGGAATAATAAAAACTGCCATCACAGAGGTAACAAGTCTTTGTGTGAAGCAAATAAAACAAAACGATGTAAGAAACCACTGTGGTTCTCAAAGGAAGTGGCAGTGAAGGTTCAAAAGAAAAGAAAACATTCAGGAAGTACAAGGAATCACAGAAGGAGCAGGACAGAGAACTGTATCAGTTAAAGCAAAAGGATGCTGGGAAGGCAGTCAGAACAGCAAAGGCCCAAACCGAGGAAAAGATAGCCAACTCAGTTAAGAAGGGGGATAAAACCTTTTATAGGTACATCAGGCAGCGAAGGAAGACCAAGGGAGGGTTAGTGAGGCTTAATAAAGGAGAGGGAGGGTGGGCTGAGGGTGACTGTGAAAAGGCAAAGATACTAAACAAATATTTTTGCTCAGTATTTACAAAGGAAGAGGTGGAGGTACCTAAAACAAACAGCAGAAACACTCTGGATACAGAAGTTGATACCAGCCCATTTACAGAAGAAAGGGTTCTGAAAGAACTCTTAAAACTGAAGGTGGACAAAGCAATGGGGCCTGATGGGATTCATCCCAGAATTCTAAAAGAACTAAGGGTAGAACTAGTGACACCACTAACTACCCTCTTTAACAAATCATGGGAGGATGGGGTGGTACCCGAGGACTGGAGGAGGGCAGATGTGATTCCCCTTCACAAAAGTGGGAGCAAGGCAGAAGCAGGAAACTATAGACCTGTTAGTTTAACCTCAGTGGTAGGGAAAATGATGGAATCACTTCTGAAGGAAAGAACTGTTGAGTATCTAGAGGCCAGAGGGGCACAGGACCCAAGGCAGCATGGATTCACAGCGGAAGGTCATGCCAAACAAATCTGATAGATTTCTTTGACTGGGTACCAAAGTAGTAGATCAGGGAGGGGCTGTGGACATGGCCTACCTAGACTTTAGCAAGGCATTTGACACAGTCCCACACAAAAGATTAATATACAAGTTAGCCAGCCTGGGAGTGGGTCCCAAGATGACAGCCTGGGTAAAGAATTGGCTGCAGAATAGGACCCAGAGAGTAATAGTAAATGGAGTCCACTCTGAAGAAATGGGGGTTACTAGTGGGGTACCGCAGGGTTCAGTATTGGTACCAGTCCTCTTCAATGTCTTTATAAGTGGCATTGCAGAGGGACTGGAAGGAAAAGTATGTCTCTTTGCAGATGACACAAAGATCTGCAATAGAGTTGATGCACAAGGTGGGGGAAAGGATGAGAAGGGACTTGGCAAGGTTAGAGGAATGGTCAAATGTATGGCAGCTTAGATTCAATGCTAAGAAGTGCAAGGTAATGCACCTGGGAAACAAAACCAGGGAAGAGTACACAATGGGGGTGAGATACTAACAACAACAAAATGGAAGGGACCTGGGGGTGAGGTCATATCAGATGACCTAAAGGTGGGCAAGCAATGAGAGGCAGCAGGGAGGCTGGGGGATACTGGGATGCATAGGGAGAGGCATCACCAGTAGAAAACAGGAAGTTATTATCCCTCTGTACAGACAGTTGGTGAGACCCCATCTGAAGTACTGTGTGCAGTTCTGGAGCCCCAATCTCAGCAAAGACATAGACAGGATGGAAGCTGTCCAGAGGAGGGCAACTAAAATGGTGCAGGGTCTGCACCGGAAGACATATGAAGAGAGACTTAAGGAGCTAAATATGTATAGCCTTGAGGAAAGGAGGGAGGGGGGGACATGATAGAAACTTTCAAGTACCTCAAGGGAATCGACAAAGTCCAAGAGGGTAGCATCTTTCAAAAAAAGAGGTGTGCAAGAACAAGAGGGCACAATTTGAAGATAGAAGGGGTAACTCAGAGGTAACTTGAGGAAGTATTTTTTCACAGAGAGGGTTGTGGATGCATGGAACGGCCTTCCACAGGAGGTTGTGGAGTCAAAAACAGTGATGGAATTCAAGCATGCACGGGACAGTCATAAGGCAATTCTAGGGGGTGGGGGTAGGAAGCAGTAGGCTGCTGGTTAACTAGGATCTGCAGCTTATCCATTAGGTAGGGAAATGGGCAGACTGGGTGGGCCAAGCTGTTCTTATCTGCCGTCAAAATCTATGTTTCTATGTTTGGGCCAGAGGGAGGGCTAGGGTGCCCGGAGGATAGAGGAGGAAGGGAGGGGAGAGAATAAATATAAAGCTGACAGAAAAGGTTTGAAAATAGGGATAGGGTAGGGGTGGCCAGAATGCTGGGCAGCCCTAAGAGGCAGAAAAAGCAATAGAAGAGGAAAAGAAGAAGAGAAAGAAACAGAGTGAGAGAAAGAGAGAGAGTTTGTTTCCTCTGTAAACACCATCCTCCTCTCCCTCATTCCTTTTTTTTTTAACCTCCCACGAGGAGGCTGACCAGGTTGTCCAACCCATCCAAGATAGACAGGCATCTTTTAGGGGGAGATTTCAGACCCAGCTGGGCCAAGACGAGGCCTCAGTAGAACAAGTGGGCCTCCAGCAGCTAGACATGGGGAGGAAGGGGAAGAAACAAGGAGGGACAGGGTGTACTACTCTCCTCAGGGTGGACACAGAGAGATCTCCAGGGTCTCCATCTCTCTCCCAGAAGAACACCCAGAAGGTCGCCAAAGGAGAACCAAGCAGCAGAGAAAAATCCATTAGGAAATAGACTCCTGCTAATTGATGAATGAAGGACAAAAAGATGGAACAATCAGTCAACAGGGTCATGGCCAGAAAAACCCCAGTGGCTCCACTGGCTTGTTCACCGGCTTAGAAGAAACTCTTTTGAAATGTTTTCCGAGGAAACTAACAGGGACAAGGGAGAAGATTCAGTCCCTAGCCCAACTGGAAAACAGGCCAAGCCAACTCATCCCTGGTAGGAAAAAGAAAGGTCTGAGAGAAGATCCTGAGGGAAACTTCTCCTCCAAACAAAATAAAGAGGGCAGCCTTCCCAAAAGGAGAGATTCTGTTCAGAGAATGCAGGACGCCTGGATGCATAAGGAGCATGGTTTGCTCCTAGGAAGCGCTATTCCATCCAATCCTCGCCCAGCAAAAGAGTAGGGTGAGGAGGAAACATAGAAGTTGACGGCAGATAAGGACCGCAGGCCCATCCAGTCAGCCCATTTCTTTTTCTACCTTATGAATATGCCATCGGTCTTTGCTCTTTCAATGGCCTATCTATTCATACTCCTCTGTTTTGCTCCCTTATGCCTATCCCATGCCTGTTTGAAGCCTTGCTCTGTATTCACATCCACCACTTCCTGAGGTAGGCCGTTCCATGCATCCACCACCCTTTCTGTGAAAAAGAACTTCCTCACATAACCCCTTAATCGGCCTCCATTTAATCTCATGCTCTGTCCTCTTGTCCTGCTATTTTTCTTATATTGAAACATGTTAGACTCTTTCACCTTGTTAATTCCCTTCAGGTGTTTGAATGTTTCAATCATGTCACCTCTCTCCCTCCTTTGCTCTAGGGTATACATATTGAGCTCCGTTAATCTGTCCTCATATGTTTTCTGATGCAGTCCCTGGACCATTTTGGTTGCCCTTCTCTGGACTGCCTCAATCTGGTTAACGTCCTTGTGAAGGTGTGGCCTCCAGTACTGCACACAGTACTCCAGATGGGGCCTAACCAGTGTCTTGTAAAGAGGGATTATTACCTCCCTCTTCTGACTTGTGATACCCCTACTAATACACCCTAACATCCCCCTTACCTACTGCTTTAGTGGTCTGCTTGGATGATTTCAGGTAATCGGTGATGATGACGCCCAAGTCTCTTTCTTTCCTTGTGACTGCCAGCAACTCCCCTCCCAGCCTATAGGCGACTTCAGGGTTTCTCTTCCCTATGTGCATGATCTTGCACTTCTTTGCATTAAACCCCAGTTGCCACTCTTCTGACCATTTTGCTAGTTTATCCAGATCTCTTCTCATTCTGCCCACCCCATCTGGATCATCTACTCTGTTCCAGATCTTGGTGTCATCTGCAAACAGACAAACCTTACCCTCTAGTCCATTTGCAATGTCATTGATGAAGATATTGAAGAGGACTGGCCCAGGATTGATCCCTGAGGTACCCCACTTGTGACTTGCATCTCTTCTGACTGCATACCGTTTACCACCACTCTCTGTTTTCTGCCCATCGACCAGTTTGCCAACCAGTTGACCAACATCTGACCCACCCCAAGCCTACTCAGCTTATTAATCAATCTTCAATGTGGAACAGTATCAAAAGCTTTGCTGAAGTCAAGGTAGGCGACATCAACTGCTCCCCCTTGGTTCACCACTCTGGTTACCCAGTCAAAGAAATCTATGAGATTAGTTTGACAGGACCTTCCTTTTGTAAACCCATGCTGTTTTGGATCCTGTGCTCCTATGGATTCCAGGTGTTGCACTATCCTTTCCTTAAGGAGTGCCTCCATAATCTTGCCCACTACTAAGGTAAGACTGACTGGTCTGTAGTTCCCTGCCTCCTCCCTGCTACCACTCTTGTGGAGCGGGATCACATGAACCCTTCTCCAGTCTTCTGGGACCTCTCCTGTGCTCAGAGACTCACTAAACAGTTCTGCTAATGGCTCTGCTAGTTCCACCCTTAGCTCCTTTAGTACCCTGAGATGTATGCCATCAGGTCCCATTGCCTTGTCCACCCTGGTTTAGCAGCTCTTGTAGGACCCTTTCTTTTGTGAAGGGACTAGTGCTCACCTCCCTCCCCTGTGTCCATGGTGCTGAGCCTGGGCCCTGTAAACCTTCTCTTCAGTAAATACTGAGCAGAAGTAGCTATTTAGGATAGATGCTTTTACATGGTCCTCCTCCTCACACGCCCCTTATCTCCTTTGATCTTAGCAATATCCCTCTGGACTTTCTCCTTTCACTAATGTATCTATAGAAAGTCTTGTCCCTTCTTTTACTGTTTGTGCTAATGTTTCCTCAGTTTGGGCCTTTGCCTGCCTGCCTGCCTTTCCTGCTTTCCTTTAGGAAGTTTGGTATGCCTCCCTATCTTCATCCGCTGTGTTCCTTATATTTCCTAAAGGCCAGCCTTTTGGCTCTGACTTTTTCTGCTACTGTGTTTGAGAACCAAAGTGGTTTTCTTCTTCTTTTGCACTTCCTTTTCTCTGTAACGCAATGGGATGTTGCTTCAAGTACTGCATCCTAATGCTTGCCCACTTTGCCTGTACCCCCTCACCTGTCTTTCTTTTAGCCAAGGCTAGCTTAACTCTGTTGGCCATCTTATCAAAGTCAGCTCTTCTGAAGTCCCACATTTTTGCCTTGGAATGGGATGATTTAGTTGTAGTGGCCAAATTGAACCATACCATGTGATGGTCACTGGCCCCCAGGTGACCTTCTACCTGGAGATCTGTGATCCTTTCCCTGTTAGTCAGTACTAGATCTAGGATAGCCCTGTCTCTTGTGGGTTGTTGTACCAGTTGTTTGAGGCCCTCCCCCTGCAGGGAATCCACCATGTGTCTAGTTCTGGCAGATGTTCCTGCTGGTATTGACCAATCTGTATCTGGCATGTTGAAGTCTCCCATTATCAGAACATCCCCTTTAGCTGTCATGTTTTGTATATCTTCTAACAGTAATGTGTCCAGGTCCTCCCCCTGGTCTAGGGGCCTGTAGACAACCCCAGTTCTAATGGCTGTCCCATTTCCTGTTTCCAGGGTGACCCACAGTTCTTCTGGCTCCTTATGTATATTCTGAATTTCTGTAGCTTTGATATTTTCATTGACATACAGGGCCACTCCACCCCACACCCCCTTGTTTGCACCTTGGTCTCTTCTGAAAAGTACATAGCCAGGTACTGAAGTCTCCCAAGTGTGGTTACTGGTAAACCACGTCTCGCTAATTGTTACTATGTCCAGTTTAGCCTCTGTCATTATTGCCTGCAGGTCTGGGATCTTGTTTCCCAGATTGCGAGCATTTGTGGACATGATTTTCCATTGGCCAGTTTTGGTGTGTTAGTTGTTGGGTGAGGTCTGGCGTTTCCCCTGTGCATCGTATGGGGAGCTGGACCTTTTTCCTTACCTGGTGATGCAAATGAACTGCAAACATGCTGAACTCCTGTTTGACCACTAGCTGAGGGGGGAGGGGTGTTCTTCCCATTCGACGTATGGGGTGCTGCACCCCTCTCCCCATTTGTTAGTTTAAATATTCTGCAAAGACGTCAAACTTCTGGCCCAATGTACTGACTCCCTCCTTAGTCAGATGCAGTCCATCAAATTTAAAGAACTTTCGCTCCCAAAACTGATGCCAGTACCTTACAAATTTGTGTCCTTTTTCCTGGCACCAGCCCATGAGCCACATGTTTAGTTCCCCTATCTCCTCTTCTCTGACCTTCCGTCCATCTGCCCCCCCTCTCCCAGACTGGCAGGATCTCAGAGAAGGAGATGCTAGATGAAATGGATGATAGTTTGTCACCAAGCCTGGTCAGGTGTTCCTTGGTCTCCACAACTAACCGGCTGGTGAGATCATTGGTCCCTATGTGTACCAGAACGTCAATGTTTTCTCCTGCTTCCTGAACAATTTTACCAATGCAGTCAGTGTCTCTCCACACTGATGTACCTGGGAGACATCTGACCATTAGCCCTGGCTGGAGATAGGTATCAACTCCCTGAATCATGGAGTCTCCTATGATCAGAAGTTTTTTGGATTTCATTTTTGCTTTTTTTTTTTGGTTCCTATTTTGGGCGAGTTTTGTTGTGTTAGCTCCTGCTCTGCAGTGTCCTCTGCCCCTTTGTTTGATTTTGGAGATAGAGGCAGATACCTATTTGTAGTTTTTATATAGTTTGTGGAGGTAATATGTTGGAGAGCACTGAGTGATGGGGCACCCGATTTGCCCCTCCTAACCACCTGCCAACCTCCCAGACCAACTACTCTCTGTGGTCGAGGTGCTTCTGTTGGATGTTGGGGAAATGGCGGGTGGTTCTCATAATTTATTTCTTCTTGAATATGAAATCTGAGGTGCGCAATCTCTGCCCATGCTGCCTGGAGCTGAGCCCTAAGATCTCCAATGGCCCAACATGTAGAACAGTGTCCTAAATCCTGTAAAACTGCCCTTCTGAAAAGTGTTCTGCAGTACCTGCAGTTAATGATATCCATTCCAGATAAGTTGCTGGGTTTATAACCTGGTCAGAGTAATTAGAAGGAAGAAAATAAAAGCAAAAGTTTGATTTTGTGTTTTGTTTGTTTTTGTATAACTTGTTATAACAAGTTAAATTACTAGTGCCCCTGTAAATGAGGTCACCGTGTGGCTACCCCACTGATCAGCCCCTTCCTGCTTTGCCACAGGACATGTCACGACTGTGTTACCCTATAAACGGAGTGTATTATGGGGTGGTTGGGGTGGGGGTGGGGTGGGTGGTGGCCCTTCCCCTGCCGAAAAAGAAGAACCACGGATGAAAGAAAGAAGGAGGTAAGAGCAGAACCAATCAGTCAGCAACAAATGCAGTAACCCTGAAAGCTTATACTAATGGCAGACAAAACTGTAAAACCTGTAAAGCACCACCTGTAATAATTTCACAGAAAATATACCCTGTAAGAAACACTTTGCTACAGAGAAAAATAAAGCAGTAACAGAAGATATACCTTGCAAAAGACAATTTGAATCAAAAGTTTACAGCAGTGATCTGTTAGCACACACCTGTAGGCACACCTTGTAATAATGCAGCAGAAGGTATACCCAGCAACAACAATTTGAATAAGAGAAAAATGAATCAGTAAAATGTTAGCTACAAACAGTAACAATCCCTGTGAGTACAAAATAAAAATAACAACACACAGTAAATCTGCCTAGCCAAAAGAAGTCTTAATCCTTTCTCTTGCTCTGGTAAAGTTCTTTGCTTTGTCCGTTCACGCAACCTAGAAGGAAAGAGCTCAGGTGAAGCTAGGTGCCTTGGCCAGCAAACCTAGTCTTCTAGGAAAGGGGGTGGGGTGGAGACAGCGCTGCACAGAGCCTGGTTATAGGGAGGGAGGGTGTGCGTAGTGAATGGTGAAGATATTTGGGAAGATCAATAATAACGGTAAGTACCTAATTTTCATATCTTCCCCAAATTAATCGTCACCATTCATTACTAAATGGGTCCAAGTGGCAAGATGGCAAACCCTAAAGGGGGGAAGATTTTCCCCCAGCCTGCGTGGGGGGGATACAACCATGGAGGAGAGGGCCCCTTTACAGGCCTAATGAGGGCAGAGGATGGTTATGGGCCAGCGGATGCTCCCAAGACCCAGGTGATGGAAGGTGCCCCTGCAATTCACACCATGCCCTTCGGGAAAAGAACAGGGCCTCCTGGAATGGTGAGGACAGCACCCTACACCAGGAAAAGGGTGACAACCTTGATAGGTGAAGCCATGCAGTCTGCCTAATGCAGACCAAAGTTCCCACGAGCCAGGAAGCCACCTCGTTGGCATCATACACTGCCCTAGAGAGGTGTCTTGCCAGCTCCAGGCCCTGAGTAGTGAGGCGAATGGCTTGCCGGGTTTCCTCACCATCAGGCACTGCTGCAAGGAGCTGGCCCAGCAGCATCCAGTTGTGCCTAGCATAGGCCACCTGGTGAGCCTGATGAGCGGCCATCCACAGAAGAAGGCATGCTGATGAGAACACCCTTCTCCCCCATCAGTCAAACTCAGCCGAGTCAGCGTCTTGGGGGGGTGGTCGTGACAAGGGCGATGATGCCCAGTGGGGGTGTCCAGGAGCTCCACTGCTGAGGTAGGGTGGGGTATGGCACCTCGAGACCCCACTGCCATGCAGTCCCTAGGGGCAGCAGGATGGAGCCAGACAGCGTGCAAAGCCTCCATGATCAGTCACAGCCAGGGAATTATGAAAAAGATGTCAGCACTGTATTCCCCCAGGAATGACAGTGTCGCACATCCTGGGTTACATCTGGTGAAGTGGGAAATGTGGAGCAACTACATCATCTCCACCAGGAAGTGTTGGTAGGACATAAAGTCCACGTCAGCTGAGAAGTGGAGAGAGGCTTTCTCTTCCTCAGTGAAGGAAGTCAAAGACTCGGAGGAGCTCGAGTCAGAGGCAGGCCGCGCAGGAGTCTGAGGTCTAAAGATGACCTCGGAGATGGCCCTAAGGTAATGGGGAAATTCAGCCGTCAAACCCCTGAACTGTTCCCAGGTCATGGGTTTCCCGGGTCCCAGGAAACCAGGGAGAGGGGATGGCAGAGGAACAGAAGGAGGGACAGTCTGGCTAAGCAGGGAAGGTCCTCTGCAAGGATTGCAGGATCACAGAGGTGAGAGCTGCCTATCCCGTCCACCACAGTGCACCCAACCGGTGAGAGGCAGACTGGGTGTTGTCCTTGGGAGCGACACCCACTTGGGTAGACTGAAGCCGTGCAGAGTCCACCGGAAGGCCCCTGTCCCCACCAACCACGGGACCCCTCCTCAAAGCAAAGGAAGGCAAGGACAAGTCCGCACTCCGACTCCTGTTGGAACCCCTGGAGGCTCCCTGATGGGGGTCACTGTTCAGATCAGGTCCTACCAGCCCCTGACTTTGAAGAGAGTGCCTGCTCCTCGAAGGCAGCCTGGTCGAAGAATCCGTACTGGCCAACTTGAGGGGGAGACCCCAGACCCCACAGGAGGGGCAGTGGAGCTCTCCTGGGCATCCTCATCAGCTGGGATCCAGTTAACAATAGGCTTGGACCCCATCTTAGAGGCAGCGCCGATCTGTAAGTCAGCACCTGCCATGGTGCCAAAAACGGAACCGGCGATGACTGTGGAGCCGGTCAACGAAATGGCACTGGCCCCCAAAACACTGCCACCACTCCCAGGAGCCCCAGAAAGAACCCCCACAGGGTTCCCAGCACCGGAATTGGTGCCAGAAGACTGTAGAGCAACTGCACCACTAGCAATGCCGGCCTAGAAACTTCTGAAGGTCTCAGAGAGGCCCAGGCAGAAGCCGTGGGCTCCTTGGAGTTGGGCACCCAATCAGGATCATCCCGCTCCTCCTCTCCCAGAGTGAGAGGGGAGATCAGGGAGATCTCCAAATGGGTGACCCCCTGGATTCTCAGCCCCCCAGCACTGCAAGCGGCCTCGGAGTGGAGCCCGGGCATGTGGTTGGTACCCCTCCGCTCACTGGCACTGAAGACGGCACCAGGGGAAAGGGCGGCAACCGACCATGGCACCGAGGGAACCACCAAAGCAAAGCCGTACATAGCTTTGGCTCCACACCGAGGGTCATTCATGTCTCTGAGGAGACCATGGACCATGAGGGGTGATCAGCTGCCCCCCCAGAGGACGGCTGCCCCACCAACCCCTCGCTGGGACCCCTTGCATCAGCAAGCTGTGGAGCAGAGGTGTCCTGTCCCTGCTGACCCATATAGAGTCAGAGGGGCTCAGGGGTGGAGCACAGAGACTATGTCTTGGTGTCCTGAGTACGCTGACACCCTCCAAAAGTTGGGGGGTCACTCCCCAACCATGCCACATAGATAACGACCATACAGTAGTCCATGCTAAAACAGGTATTGCACTCGTCCATCGCATGGCAGTGACCCAGAAAGGAGAAGCAATGGTTGTGGGGGTCAGTAACCATCATTGAGTTGCCACAGGTGCACCGACACGCATAGGGGTAACTCCTGCATGTTTCGATTCAGATCTACGCCCCAACCTCGACATACCGTTGCACGAAAAAATAATTTAAAAAAAGGTGATTTTTACTATGAACACCCGATGCCACGATAAACTAAGAAAAGAAAGAATAAAACTCCAGAATGGGAAAGGTACCAGTACTCACAGCACTGGATCACAGATGAGGCCTAGTGGATTTCAAATGACACAGCACTTGCTTGAAGACTCCCTCACAGGATCAATTCTCGATGGCGGTAAAAACAGAACTGAGGACTGGGAGGAGTAAGCGTCGGTTACTGGTCAACCCGCGAGTGCCACATAGTACGCTGGCTTCATGGGCAGCACGCGTTCCCGATGTCGGCTCCTCCAACTCAGAAAAATTCAACGAGGCAGTGCTCTTTTGTTTCCCGAACAGGGTTCTGCTCTCCGGTAGGACCCATTTAGTAATGAATGGTGAAGATTAATTTGGGGAAGATATACAGTACTCCCCCACATCATAAGCATCAGCAATAATCCCCAGTAGAGAAGCACAACTGGCCGAAGGTCCACTGACCTCTAACCTTTTGTCCATGGGCCCTCTTACTCGAGTGCTGGATTGATCTGAACCTTTTACCATACGGTACATAACAACTATGAGGCAAGAAACAGCTGACCCAGACCTTGCGGGAATGGTTTCTTTCAATTCTGTTTCTGACATTTCTGTAAAGCATTTGATTTTAAAGCTCTGCCTTCTGAAATCATTTAGTAATATGCCACATTACCAATGTTGATGGCGGTTTCCTGCTTGTCCCCAGTAAGGATCCAAATTTTAATTTCAGCTTTCATTAGGGTTTCAATTGTGTCGGGCACATTGTCTTGCAATTTGTCTTCAATGGCTGTAGCTCCAAGCAACTGAAGATTCTGGGGAAAAAACATATGTAATTACAGGATGACGATAATGATATTCTACTTAAAATAGCCACTTAGTAGGCTGGGATAGACATATCTACTAATATTCAGAAGAAATTTAAACCCCCCCAAATTACAATTTACTTGAAAACATAGTCAATTTTCTCCTGTGAGATATGAAATTATTGCACCAAGACAGTAGACCTTTTATACATCAACTACAAGCATTATGGAATTCATTTTAAAGGAGCAGGTTAAACTGTCGGAATATTATTTTGCTTCCACCACCTCCTCCTCCTCCAAACAGTAAAGTCAGCTGATAAAGTGGGTAGGTCTTACTTTTTGTCAATGGGTGGGCATTTGTTGCAATCAAACTGTGTCTGCCTGTCTCAAAACAGGAAACTTGCTTAGTGGTAACTGTTGATCTTTTTTTTATTTCTTTTTATTAGTTAGATGTGACAGACAGCAAGTGACACAGTCATTGCTGCATAGTATTCTTACATTGTTCATTTGCAGTTAAACCTTGCCTATTTCACATATATCTAACAGATTCCTTTTTTCTCTCCTTTTACAGGCAATACCTTTACAGAATGACTGGATTTTTAGTTTTGTAGATATTTAACCCCCATAAGTTCATTGTAAATTAAGTTCTTCTTTGAGCTGGTAGATTGTTATAGTAAGTGTGAAGGCTGCATCTCAAATCCTCTCAAGACCTTGTCTCCCTCAGTACCTTTTAAACTTTTATATGGAGAGGATAAAGGGACAAAATCTGGATCATGCCTAGATAGGTACATCACCCATGGCCTCCATAGCACCTCAAACACAGGGTGTTTATTATGGAGTTTAGCTGTAAGGGATTCCATACAGTAGATATCAGACACCAACTCCCTCCAGTCTTTGACAGTGGGGATGATAGGAGACCTCCATCTTCTTGTTATTGCCTTTTTTGGCTGCCAAACTATAAATAGGTAGTAGGGTTCGATACCATGGTGGGCTATGAGGGGGAAATAGAGACAACAGAACCATCTCAGCAGTGAGTTTGGTCGCCTCTCCTAAGCTATCCAAAATTTCTTGTCGTAAGGTGCATCAATATGGTGTTAACTGTGGGCATGACCAAAAAGCATGGCTAAGGTCAGCGAACGCACTTGAGCATCTCCCCCAGCACCTACCAAATGAGGAAGGGAGGTATTTAGTAGGAACTGCCGGGTAAGCGAAAAAATTTACTGCAGCACTTCCAGGCAAATTCATGCCATTTGGTTGAATGTGTAACTCTGCATGCCAATGGGGATGCTCGTAGCCACTCTTGCTCAGAGATCTCTAATTCTAGGTCCCTACACCAGCTATTCAAAACCAAAACTGATGAATCACCCATCCCTTCCCTAAGAATTTTATATAAGTGTCCCACCTGGTGTCCCCACATATGACCATTAATATTATCCTCCAGATATTTCCAGGCCATTGGAATGGGGTCTGGTAACTTAGAGGTTACATCCCTTTGTCATAATAAATAGTACTGTTGATCTTTTGAGTATCTCCTCAATCTTGATGTTACTGGAAGAAAGTAAAGTTACTTACTGTAACCATACAACTTCAAGACTATCTTCTCCAAAGAGTAAGACTCTTTGGTTTTAGAGCCAGAGGCAACAGCACCCAGCAGAAACCAGAACTTTTTCGGCCATTGGCGTGGGTGCCTAGTATTGAACCACGGCACTGCGAGTCCACCTGCAAGGTATATAGTATCACCGGCACCAACGGTCTCAGAACCTTTTTAACTGAGAAGGAAGATCTAACTTCTCTGTTTAAAAAAAATTATAATATGCTGGCCCGGTGGCACTGAGGGTTGAGGCGCTGGGCATCACACTTCGCACCATGCCGGCGACTCGGGTTCGGGAATGGACTCCGGTCGCCGAGGGTTGGCAGGGGAGAGGATGGTTTGAGTGTCCTACGACTGCTCTCCTTCCTCTGGGGTGGGTGGGTGGGTGAACTGCATCGTGCTGCAGTGGCATCTGGCGGAGGCTAGGTGCACTACAGTTGTGTGCACAGCTTGGGGAGGAGCATGGCGGGCGTCTGCATGGCTGTGCATTAACGCCACTGCACGTCCGGCTCCTAAGGGGAGTAAAACTGGCAGAAAATTGTGGGGTGATTGCGTTGGCTGATGGCCGTGCCCTGCGCCCCGAGACGAGAGGCGCATCCACCGGGGTGTCTGTGCTACAGGTCCCCATGGGGGAGGGGTTACTGATTATGGGCCGGCCTGTGTGGAAGGGTGTAAATTCACGTGGCAGACCAGGTCTGGGGATGTGGGTGCCGGTGGCCATGCAATCACTGGGACCGCTCCACAAGGAGGAGGATAAATAGAAATTAAAAAAAAATTTTTATAATAAAAAAAGTATCAGGGAAGAAGATAGCCCATTGGCCACTATAAGATGGAGCAACAACAATAAATGAAAATTACGTACTCACCGTAACTCTTGATCTTCCAGAATATCTTCACCATTCATTACTGATGGGTCTGAGCCAGAGGCACTAGGACCCTGTAAGGAGCATATATAGTCCAATCCCCACTTGTATGCCTTTCGGATGTGTGCACATTCGGACATGTGCACACAAACGCAAGGTCCCGATTCCTTTCCTATCTTTCCCATTCATTTTACTCAGTTTGTGTGCACATCGATTTTCGCTTGTGTGCCTTTTGCTTGTTTCCTAAGACAATATTATAAATTTAATGAGCTGTGAGCTGTTAATGTTCCCTGACTTGCCCCTCTTTTACAACAAATGCAGTAATAAAAAAAGTGCTGTTCTCTGTGCACTTAAGCAAACTGTTAAATGAGTGCTAAGTGGTGTCACTATTAAAGGCTTTGCTCTAATTTGAAGCTATCATGGAGAGGCTTACACGTAATGTGCTATCACTGGAGCAGAATTGTAAAGTGGATAGAAAAATCTGCCTCAGCTAGTCAGAAGGATCTTGCTGCAGAGTTCGGGGTGGACATATCATGTCGGCCGTATCATATGGCAGAAAGATGCCATCCTTAGTGATTGGAGTGTCCACAACAAGAAAAAGAAAAAGAAGACGGGACAGGAAGGACAGCAGGGTCCTTCGCTGGTTTGCTGCAGCCCTTGACTGAGGCATTCCAGTATCGGGGCTTGTGCTGCTTCAAAAAGTTAAAAGCCTCTCAGTCAGCATGGGCAATGCAGATGGGACTTAGAAGTGCAAACTTCTAGTGGCTGGTTAACCCAAAAAGCACATTGTTTTAAAGGGGTTTTTGAAGAGGCTTTCCCACTGATTTAAATGTACAGCACTGTATTTAAATTTTTTTTTGTTAAGTACAGGACTGCTGCATGGATTTGAAGTTCTGTACAGTATGCATTATGAGTTACTTTATCAGTGAAATTCAGTTTCGATTACTTACATGTGTTCATTTAATTACAGTGATGTTCTGGTTCATCATGACCTGTTGTTTTTTTTATTCATTTCGGATGCGTACATTTTCGGTTGTGTGCACATAAATTCCATTCCCCGAGCATGTGCACCCAACCAAAATTGACTGTAGCTTTAAAATTCTTGAGCTAGAGGACCGACGTTGAGGACTGTGCCACCCACATGGGGAATGCATTATGTGGTGCTGACGGACTGGCCAGTAACTGACAGTGGCCCCCTGCTCTCCTCAGTTCTGTTCACCAGGAGAGGAAACAAAGAAAAGGATGGGGCAAGGCTGCCCAAGAGATGGAAAAAGGATACAGAATATAAAAAGAACAAAGCAGTAAAACCCAGGTACCAGAGAAGAGAAAGAGGAGGTGGGAACGGAGGACCTAGGTAGCGGGTTAAAAGATGACCAAGACAACTGAACAGGAGCGAGAAAGTGGGAAGGGAGAGATAGTGTAGCAATGATCCCGAGTTACCAGTAGGAGAGCAGTGCCTTTAGAAGAGTTGGCTTGCTCATAACTGCAGGGAAATTTACCTATGTTCCCCTGCAGATTATATGACTGCCAAGTGAAATAAAAGGTCTCAGAAATCCCATATAACCAAAGCAAAAGTATGGGATGATTTTTTTGAGGAAGGTTCCACTTCCCTGGAAGACACAGGAATGCTAGTATTGGGGTGAGCCCTGAAACTGTGCACCAGCAAGGCCCTCCACCTGCAGATTACATGAACTGCAGAGGGGTCAGAGACTCAAGAGATACCAAGTAACCAGTGCAAAAGTACAGGATGCAATTTTCTGAAGGAGCCCCATGTTTTTAAAGCACAGTATTCAGTAGAGGCAGGACCCATGAAATGTGGTACTAAAAAAGGTTCTCAAACCGAGGAAAGACACCTAGGAGTTTGAAGGCCAACGGAGCAATTCCAAGAAGGGAAAAACAAATTGGGAGGAGGGACAGAGACCAGCTGAGAGAATCAAAGATAACATATGATTCTCTTACCAGATCTTCCCCTTCCTTTTTAAAAGATTCTCCAGAGAGAAGGAAGTAAGAGAAAGAAAAATGTATTAAGCGTGCTGGATAGGGAACGCAGGAGCTTTACTGCAAGATAAAAAGGAGAGCTGCACCAGATGAAGGAGTCTGAGCTTGAACTCCAGAATATGTCTCCTGGTCCTCTCCTATGTCTACTCCCATTTAAAAGAGAAAGAGACAAAAAAGAGCTTCACTGACAGGAAACAAGCTACAGACTTTACCATTTGGGGGGGAGGGGGGATCAAAACCTCTCTGTTCTTTTTTTGGAACACAATGAGGAGATAGGGACTGGAACAAATAGGGAGTCTGAAAAAATGTTTTTTTTTTTTAATTTTTTTGTGGGCTGCAAAAGGGGTCACAAAGGAGATAAAATAATCCTCCAACAACTTCCGGTGACGTCATCCACCTGATGGCTGTCTGATTTTGGAGCTCTCTTACTCCTGCACAAAAAATACTCCTAGAACAGCATATAACCGCATCTAAACCTAAGAGAACGGCATCTGACATTTCTGGGGTAAAGCTTCTGCCAAATATCATTCCGGGAGACACCAGAGAAAGAAGGATGACACTGGATCCCCACATAGAGAGCCAGCCAGCTGGAGTGCCTCCCCAGCTAGCAGCGTGGCCTGGGACCCAGACACTGACCAAGAGAGTGAAAGATTATCACGCTCTCGATTCGAGACACTGTTGGCGGAAATTAAACCATTCCAGGCAGAGAATAAAAAAAGAGTTTCCAGTTCTTCAAGCCCGAATACAAACAGTAGAGGGGAAACTGGAGGCATCGGAGACACAAGTGGGGGAGATTAGAGAGGAGACCCAGCAACTACACTCGTCGGTCGATTTCCTCATAGACCAACAAGAAGCAATGCAGGAAAAACTCTTGGATCTAGAGGCTCGCTCTAGAAGAGATAACCTTCGGCTCTATGTGTAACCCCTAGATGGCGCTATCCCAGGGGCTACTACCCCTGCCTGATTTGCCACTAACAGGTTGAGGGGCCTGGATCCAATGGCGGGTGCCTCCACCCAGAGGTCAGGGTTTGCAATAGTTAAACTAACTTGGTCACAGCCCTCTGGGACACTGCAACCCCCCTTTCTTCCCACTAGTGACCCACACAATATATCAGAATTACCTTCACAGTATACACTTACCGCCAGGTGTGGTTCCAGCACTGGGACCTCCTGTGAAATGAGATACAGTGCAACAATCACAGTACAGTACTTTAACATAGACAAATACCAGGCAGTATAACTTTGCTGAAACAAGCAGCTCTGATTTATTTAGGGGATATAACAAGGACAGGGGAAATCAGGTTAATTAGCTTATCACTCTAATAATCTCTATGGCTCTGTGCACAGGCCTATCCCTATCAGTTACTGTCCCTGGGTACCCAAGCCCTAGTGGCTAGTCCAAACCGTGGCAGCTGGTAGGGGCCCTTTCACACAGAGAAAAGGAGAATTAAACAGTCAGCAGTACAGTAATTCCATTTGGATTTAATGTGGCAATTCAACAGGGAGCAACCCTGAATTAGTACTCACGACCTCCAAATAAGATAGGGTCCTTCAATGTCAGCAGGGCTCACTTGAGGTACACAAACCTCTTCTACACATCCATATAAAAGAAAGCACTATACCAGGCAGGCTGCATCTGTATCCCGATCGCAATTACTGCACAATACCGGGAGAACACACAGCAGATTCAGTTCCGACAGACCGAGTGCACTTTTCAGCAATTTCTCCAGTCTTCTACAGGGTGAGCCTGGTTTCTACTCTTCAGAGATCCTTTGATTCTTTTCACAGGACCGATTCAGTCCTAACAAGCTGTTACACAAGCTGCAGACCGGAACTCTGGGCCTCATACACGCTTTTGACTAAAACTGCACACTGAAAAGCACAGGGCTCCTTCCTTCTTCACTGCCAAAGCTCAACTGAAACTCCAACCGACAAAACCGGCACTTCCTTTGAGTTCCTCCCAGTTCTTGACTGGATTGGCTGTCACTCACAATAGACTGCTGCTGTTGGTCCAAAAAGGCACTGAAGTCTAAACTACATCTCCCAGAGTCACTGCCCATACAATCCCTCTTGTGGCTGGCTCAGATTATGAGTCCAAGTTCTGATTCGTCCAAGGCACCATTTTAGAGCTAGCTTACCCCACACTGATTGGTCCAGTTCAGCAGTTCAAAACTAGAATGGGGAACTAGCAGACACAGTTCTGACTGCAAAGAAAGCAGGTTAGACAAACTGTAATTTCATTATTACTCTAAATAATTTCTGGCAAACAGTTACATCTTTCAGATAGGTTCCCTTTGCACTCCTAGTGACTGCAAAAATGAAGTGAATTGGCAGCAGCTTGAGTGGTACTCAATCAAAGAAACACACAGTCCCCCATACAAACTAATTATGTCTGCAAGCAGACAGCTCTTAAAGAGACAGTACCAGAGGTTCTAAAAACACTCACTGATAAATGGCTTAAATGCCAAACACCATTCAGGCTTGGAGCATTCAAGCAAGCTCCTGGAAGTCTTTTGGGAACCCCCATTTGCAGGGGGGTTACATATGGACTCCCTAAAGGAGCAGAGACAAGGAAGATGGAAAACTTTGTGGAGGATCTCCTTCGGGATGTCCTGGATCTTCCCCCAACCATTCACTTCCGAACTGAGAGGGCGCATCAATCCTTGATACAAAACCCAAAAAACTCGGCGGCCAGACCCAGGTCAATTGTTCTCAAACTCACTAGCTTTAGAGATAAAGAATATATTCTCTGTACAGCTTGGGTGAACAAGTCTGTTCAATACAACACGGACACACTACTGTTTGATCATGATTACCCTACCAAAATTGTCCTACAAAGAGCAGCCTACTCACCCATACTCATGGTGCTGCAAGAAAGTACAGTTACGTAAGAACTTACCGTAACAGTAGATCTTCGAGAGAGGCTCTTGCAGTAGGTAATCATTTTTTTTTTATTTTATTTTTTTTTTAGTTGTTAAACCAGGTGAGACACTAAGCTGAAAGCTTTTTTACAGGTGCGACCTGGGAGCACAGGGAAGTTAAGTGACTTGCTCAGGTCACACAGTATGCAAGTGGAAGCTGTGGGATTCAAACCCAGGTCTGGTCTGCTGGATGTCACCAGATTTGCAGCTCAGAGCCTTAAACCACTGCACTATACTGCCTCCTAATTACATATAGGACTGAAGCCGGCAGGCGTCAGGACCCCACGGAAACATTTCTAGCTAGCAGTCTCTGGCGAGGGACCGCCCCCATGTCAGGTGACTGGCATCAGTAGACATTGGTATAAAGGGGCGGTCCCTCATGCCCGCCTTCCAGTTCTTTCCCGCCAAAGGCCAAAACAGACGAAACAAGAGAGAAGCGGATATTTCCCTCACTGGAAAAGGAGCTGAAAAAGCTTAGGGGGATGGAGGGTGGGAAGGTATTACCTACTGCAAGAGCCTCTCTCAAAGATCTACTGAAACAGTAAGTTCTTAAGTAACTGTACTATCTTACTTCAAGAGGGCTCTTGCAGTAGGTAATTACATACAGGACTGAGTCCCAAGCAGTGTGGAACAAAGAGAAGCACACTGGAGGAGGAAACTACCCATAGGGGATCCTCTGGCTGAGAAGGACTTAAGAAAGAAGTCCTTGCAGAACAGCCAACCCGAAGCCGGTTCTCCGATGAGAGGCAATGTCCAAACTGTAGTGTTTCCAGAAAGGTATGGACAGAAGTCCAGTTGCAGCGGCAAAATATCAGCCGCTGACACATTCTTGAAACAGGCAGCAGAGGCTGCGCCACTCCTGGTGGAGTGACCCTGACCTGACCTGACAAGGTCTTGTGATACTTGTCGTAGCAGAAAGTGATACAGTGAGCCAACCATTTGGACAAACATCGTTTGGAAACAGCGTTGCCTTCTTTTTTGCTGGCAAAAGAAACAAATAGTTGGTCAGTCTTTCTGAGATCCTTCGTCCTGTTGGTGTAGTATCTCAGAATCCGGTGAACGTCCAGGGTATGTAAAAGATACTCCTCATGATTGGAGTGCTGCGTGAAAAAGGCAGGCAGTTCAATGGACTGGTTCAACATAGATTCTGCTACCACCTTAGGAAGAAACTTAGGATTGGTGCGCAGAGCCATACATTCCTTATGGAAAATCAGATATAGAATTTTGCACATCAAGGCCTGAAGCTTGGAAATTCTTCGAGTGGAAGTAATGGCCACTAGGAAGAGCGACGTCCACGAAAGGAACTTAAAGTGAAACAATGGAAAAGACACAGCTTTCCTCAGACACTGCAGAAACTCTCAATTAGTGCTTTCAGACAGTAACAACTTTATTTAATGATTTAGAACAGCTACCCACAACTTCCACTGCCTGTTGCTGGCAGCAGCCATTTCATGAGCAGCAGTGAGCTTCCTGAGCTCACTGTATGCTAATATGTCTGTTTCACCTCAGCTATTGGTTGGCAGGACATATTAGCATAATGTGAGCTCAGGAAGCTCTCTGCTACTCATGAAATGGTGGCTGCCAGCAATAGAACGTGAAAGTTGATGGCCACTGTTTAAATCACAAAAAAATCGATTAGAGTAATCTGTTAAAAAAAAATGTACTGTTTGAAAGCACTACTCTGCCATTTTTGTAGTGCCTGGGTAAAGCTGTGCCTTTTCCACTGTTTCCCTTTAAGTTCTGCCGAGGCTGTCGGCTCAAAGGGAGGCAGCGTAAGCGTCTCAAGAATGAAATTCAAACCCAAAGGAGGGGCAGGAACCCAAATGGGGGGTCTCAAATGAAGAACCCCTCGTAGAAAGGTCTTCGAGACCTCCAGCTGAGCGAAAGTTCTGTCCCCAAAGGGAACATGATAAGCGTCCGGAGCCGCCATGTGAACCTTCAAAGAGGAATGACTGAGACCCAGGTCAAAAAGATAACGCATATAGTCCAGTAGCCACCCGACGGGGCAGGAGAAAGGCTCCAAGTCTTTGGATGAAGCCCAAATAGAAAACCTTTTCCATTTTATGGCATAGGTGGAGCAAGTGGACTGCTTCCTGGCCTCCACCAAGATCTCTGCCACTTGAGGGGAAACACCAAAATGGGCTTGTGCTATGTCTGTAGGAGCCAAGCATGCAGCTGAAGGGATCCGAGGCCCGGATGGACCAGGGATCCCCGATCCTGGGTCAACAGAAGCTGCGAAAAAGGAAGAGGAATCAGAGGTTCTTCTGAGTACTGTTACAGAAGAGAGGACCAAACTTGCCTGGGCCAGTACGTCTGTCAATTCCCATAGTACTCTCGGATGTATACCATCCAGCCCAGGAGATTTATCTTTCTTTAGGGCTTTCCACACCCATTCACTGGAGATAGCATCATCTTCTCCCCCCCCATCTTACTGGCCTGTTTATCCGTATCTGGGTGTGACACCTTTGGGTTACCTCCCCCTCCCTCCTGCTCCCTATCTGTTACCCCAGCGATCCCCCTCTCTACCCCTACTATCCCCACCATGTATTGCTTTGTTAATATCCCCTCCCCCTCACCAGTGCGCACAGAGGCGAAGTACTTATTTAATACCTCTGCCTGGTCCCTTGGCTCTTCCACTCACCCTCCTTCTGTTCTCAATCTGCCAAGCTGGACCTTGGTTTTCCTCTGCTCCCCAACGTACCAGAAGAATCCCTTTTCCCCTCCCCGTATCCCCTGTGCCAATCTCTGCTCTTTGCTGGACTTTGCCTCCCGCACCATCCGGGTGACTTTTCTAGATGAAAGATGGTAAGATTCCATTTCCCTTTCCCCTCTCGTTGCTATGCATTTTTTATAGGGAGCTTTCTTCTCCCTGACCACTACTGAACCTCCCTGGACCACCAGCACGGTTTATGTGTTCTAGCTCCCTTACGCTTCATCTTAGCACAGATCCTGACTGCCTCATGAAGTCCCCGTTTAATGACCTCCCATCTCTTTTCCACATCTGTCCTCGTTGTAACCCCCTTCAAGTGATCCTTAAAAATGCTTCCCATGCCCATGAAATCTGCCCACCTGAAGTCCACAGCCAGTGTCCTAGAGCTCTTCCCTCATGTTAATCTGAAACCAGACAGTGTTATGGTCACTCCCAGCCAGGGGTTCCTCTACAACCAGGTCCCTTACCAGACCCCACCCGTCAGAACCACGTCAAGGACATGCCCCTCCCTTGTGGGCTCCTCCACGTGCTGTGTTAGGAACACATCCTGGAAGCAGTCCAGTATCCTCTGCTACCTGGCCGTCTTCGAGGACATGGTTCCCCACTTTGTACCTAGCATATTAAGGTCCCCCATCAACACCACTCCTTCCCCTTTTGGTCCACACTGGGCTATAATAATGTCCAGCAACCCTTCCTCCAGTACATCCCCCAACCCAGGGAGCCTATATACTACTCCCAAGTTGACCTTACCTCCTGCAGGGGTTCGTAGGGTGACCCATAAGGCCGCCACATTTCCCCCTGCCTCATCTACCCTAGCAATGTTTATGCCATCTCTAATGTACATAGCCTCTCCTCCCCCTCTGCCCTCCTTTCTATCCTTCCTAAGCATAGTGTACCCACTCACATTCATGTCCCAGTTATGTTTTTTGTTGGCCCATGTTTCCATGACTGCTGCAACCTTCACCACCCCCCCCCCCGAACAGCATGGCCTGGAACTCTGGCAATTTGTTTCCCAAGCTCCTGGCATTTACTAACACCACCTCCCAACCCCCTGTCCTCTTTGTCGAACCCCTCCTGGGCTCCATATGCTTCCACCCTCCCTGCATCATCCTCCCTGGTCTGTTGCCCCCCTCCCTCCAGTGGTCTTGAGGGGGGTTTCTGGTCCTCCCCCTCACAAGTTTGAACCCCACCTTTTTGAATATTGTCCACCACCCTCGCTTTAAGGACTTCCTTCCCTAATGGGGTAAGATGAGGCCTATCCTTGGCATACAGTCCCTTATCCTCCCAAACTCCCTCCCAGTTCCCTAGCACTCCCGACCCACTTTCAGCTCCCCACTTCCTGAGCTAGTCATTTACCTCTATGATCTTCATTTTGTTCTCCACTGAGGCCCTTGGTACCAAAAGTATTTCCAAAAAGGAAATGTTGCATCCATTATCCCGACAGACTCTGGCAAATTCACGGAATCTTGCTTGGATTTGCAAGACATTATTTCCCTCTACATTGTTAGTTCCCAAATGCACCAGAAAATCTGGTTTCCCTCCACAATCCCTAACCAGCTCATACACCATGAACTTTGCTCTGTGCACCGTCAGCCCAGAGATACTCACTACCGTAACCTGTCTATGGGATTCCTCCCAGTGAATACCCCTAATCATCGAGTCTCCCAGTAACAGAACCTTAACACCCCCATCATCCTTATGGATATCCCCATTATGCGCTCTCAACCCCCTCCCCCCCTTTATCCATAATCTCATTTCCATGGGAGTCTTTCTGCCTTCTTATGTGAGACCCCCTTGTCACCCTCCCCTTCCTGCCTCCCTTATTTTGCCCACTTAACTCAGACCCCCCCCCAAATGGGTCCCTTTTAATCCTCTCTTATCTGAGTCATCCATCCTGGCCCTGATCATTTCCCCTTCTTCCACACCATCACCCACCCCCCTCTTGATAGTAACCCCACCCCAGTGGTCCCCTTTACCTAGGGCCTCATCCTTGGTACGGACCCCCCTCCTGATGGGGGGCCACTCCCTTTCCTCCTTATCACCCAGTTTCTCTCCCATCATGCTCTCCTCCCTCATGCCTGCTGTAAATTGCATTTCTCCCATCTGCTTAACATTTAAGTTTCCTCTTCTCCCTCTGGTACTATTTCTACCCTTTCTATCTCCGATCTGTGATGCCCTTTGGGTGTCTGACTCCTTCCCCCCAGCCTCTGCGTCAGATCCTTCATTTCCACCAACCTCTTCCTCCCTCTCTAGGTTGCCTAGCAGCTCAAATTTATTGTAACACTCTATGCCAGCCTCCATCAAATGACCTGAGTTTCCCCTGACTGCCCCTCTTCCTCCCTCCTAACCCTGCCTTCCACTGGAGCACCCTTCCCTCTATCTGTTCTTCTAGGCTTCCCCACAACAGTCCCTCCAGACTCTACCCCTCCACTCTTTTTTTATTTGGTACATTTACCCCATAAGTTCCCCCATGGCATCAACATCCCTACCTGTAGGCCCCCTTTCTCTAATATCCCCCCCCCCACTTGCTGAAAAGTAGCCTCCTCTATTTTCTGAGCTTTGCCCCAGCCTCTCCTCTACCCCACTCGTCTGTCACCCATAACCACCCCCCTGATCCTTTGACGCACCCTCCAACTCTCCCAGCTTACTCCTTAGCCAATATACTTCACTCCTGATCCGAGATAGCTGCCTGCAGAGCAGACAGCCTCCCTCTCTCTGGCCCAGTTGAGAATTATTGTCGCCTCACATCCTGTGCAACCTACAACCCTTCCGAAGAAGCCTGCCGTGGTAGATTGAGGCCACCCTGTTTTTCCCACTGCAGATATATTGGGACCGTTCGCCTTTTCCAAACAGGTTTATTTTATTTTATGTTACTGCAACTACAAATAAACAGTTTTGTGGAATTTTACAACTGCTCCTGGGTTTTCTCTATGCTTCCTAACCTGTGCCTTGATGACAGGTGGGCCAGACGGTACTTTTCTGCTGTCACGTTTCTCTGTTTCTGTATTACTCAGCCAGGAACAAAAAAAGATCTACAGCTACCAGACATGATTAGCACAAAAAAAAAAAACCTAGAGGAACGAGCAGAATGAGGGGTCCGACATCCACAAAATGCTATGGAGGGGGTAAGGAAACAGAGTAGATTAGCACAGATCCCCGATTATGAAAATAACTGTGCCCCCTCCCCCCGAAACACTCACTTACCTGAAAAAGAAGCAGGCTAAGAAAAGGAGACCTGCAGAACACCCTGTAATATAGAACTGGCTTGTGGTCCCCAGTTCATGCACAGTAAGCAGTGAAAACAGAGTAAAAAGGAATAGCACATTAGTCAATTTGAAAGCCATAGCATAACAGGCACAATTTCTAAATTTAAGTGGTCCATGAGAATGGGTAGCCCCAACCTGCTTTACAGCTGCACAAATCTGTCTAATATACAAATTGTAGATTGAAGCAGTTCTGAGAGAGCTCCCCCATGCTGTCCTATCCCTTCAGTGGAACAGAAAAGACTGGAGAATCACTGCTCTCAGAATGTTCATGTGCCCAGGGTTCTATGGTGATTGGCAGCTTTGGGCTGTGCCACTTCCCCAGTGGGGGTGTTCATTACCCATATGTATATTAACTCCACAGTGACAACGCAGAGCGATACAGAAACATACACCAGCTTATTCTTGGGGGCAGTATATTTCTTGTCAGCCTGCCTGCAGATGGAAGCCACCAAAGTAGGCCTATACCAGACCACATCAGACAGGGTTTTGAATGCGGGATAACAGGAGGGACTAGACTGACTAGTATATTGGAAATGTTGAGCAATTCCAGTCAGAGGTGTTTACCTTGGTCAATGTCTATGGGCTCGAAATGAAGCGCAGAGGGCATATACTTCTAAGCAAAGCCTGGAAAGTAATATCCTCCTGAGACAGATGTATGGACCAGGTCTGAAGTGTCTCAGCTAAGAAAGAGTCATCATTCCCACCCACAGAAATGATGAGGTTAGAGTAAGACTCGTCCCCATCTATACCCTCCTTGTAAAGGGAGTCGTAGAGGGATGTGAGCTGCAGGCCCCCTAATCCAGAATGTGGCTGCGGCAAAACTGGAAATATCAGCCCCAAAGGACGAGGGTCCAGTGCCAGGGTGGTGCCAGAACCAGAACTGAATTCAACACCAGGGGACCCTCCTGGCACCAAGGGTAATGCAAGGTCCAGAAGGGCCTAGCCTGGTGCCAGCACCAGCACCAGAACTGACATCAATGACTTAGCCGTTACCGGAGTGACTGGCAATGGCATGTGGCCAACACCGCACGATCCCTACACAGAACAGAGGTGGCCAGTGGGAAAGATGTTGACAATGCGGTCAACAGCAAGAAATGGAAATGACGTACCTACCGTAATTCTTGATCTTCTTGGATGAAGTCTCCACCACTCATTCACACTAATGGGATCTATGCCAGAGGTGCTATGACCCAGCGGGAGCAAAATTTTCAAGTGGGTCGGTGCCAGAGATGGAGCCGCGAGGCAGCGGCACTGCAAGCCATGGCTCATGCAATAAAGACTACCTCGACGTCAACCCTCCAACCGCCTCAGTACTTTTTTTCCGAGGAGGTGCAGCGTAACTAACCTAGAGGTCTAACCTAACAAAATCAGATATAAGATAGTCCGAATGACCCATGTAAGAAGGGTCAACAATAGAGTCTTCACAGACCTGCCATTGAGGGAGTGAAGACCAAAAACAGACGTGAGCTCGGGGGATGGCGGGTGGGTGTGTGAATCAGTGGTGGAGACTTCATCCAAGAAGATTAGGAATTACGGTAGGTACGTAATTTCCATATCTTCCTGGACATAAAGTCTCCACCACTCATACACACTAGTGGGAGAGTACCAAGCTAATAAACCCCTGAGACGGGCGGCAGGAGAAACTAAGAGCTCACATACTTAGGACAGAAGTCTGTTAAGAATAGTCCTACCAAACAACAGATGTCATCTGGCATGGACATCTAAAGTATAGTGCTTAACAAAAGTATGCACTGAGCTCCATGTAGCCGCATTGCAAATATCTGCAATAGGCACGTTGCGGATTTCTGCCAGAGATGCCACAACTGCTCTAGTAGAGTGAGCGTACACTCTGCCTTCTAGCTTAACCTCTGCCATAGAATAGCAGTGGTGAAGGCATGCTACCAGCCACGCTGAAATGCACCTAATAGCGACAGACAGACCCAGCCAGGTCTCGCTGAAGGAAACAAACAGTTGTTGAGCTTTGAAAATTTCTTTTGTTCTATCCAGATAGAATCGTAGTGCCCTCTTAACATCCAAAGCATGAAGGGTATGTTCCCCTTCATTCTGAAAGTTAGCAAAGTAGGTCGGTAGGACTAAAGGTTGGTTTAGATGAAATTCTGAGACAACCTTAGGAAGAAACTTAGGGTGAGTCCTAAGAACTACTTTGTCCTTGTGAAAAACAGTGTCATGGGGTCTGTGACCAGAGCATGTATTTCAGAAACTCTATGGGCTGAAGTGATGGCCACCAGGAAGGCTGCTTTCCAGGTGAGGAACTTCAACTCGCAGGTAGCTAGAAACTAGAAAGGCTTCAGAGTGAGCATGTCTAGCACAAGGTTAATGTCCCAGGCTGCGACTGGATGTCTGATAGGAGGTCTGGTATGCAGAATACCCATCAGAAACCTCTTAACTACAGGTAACTGAGCCAGAGACAAGGAATGTACCGGCTCATGATAAGCTGAAATGGCACAGAGATGAACTTTGATAGTAGAGTAATGCAGACTTGAATTTGAGAGGTCTAAAAGGTACTCCAAGACTTTATTTGGTGGGCAGAAAAAAGGGTTTGAAGAGGATTTTGCACACCAGAGAGAGAAACGCTTCCATTTCGCTGTGTAGGTCTTTCTAGTGGCTGGTTTATGTGCAGCAGAGAAAATATCTGAAACCCTACAGGAAACATTGAACCTATTCACCTCTATCTCTTCAGGAGCCAAGCGTGAAGGTGAAGTGCCTTCAGATTGGGATGGACCACAGGCCCCTGGGTCAGAAGGTTCATCTGAAGGGGAAGTGCTTTCAGGAGGGTTGCCGACAGACTTTTGAGCAGTGGGAACCATATCTGTCGAGGCCAGAAGGGTGCAATGAGAATCATTCTGTCTCCCTGAGACTCAAATTTGAGAGGTACCTTCTGAATTAGAGGAAGAGGAAGAAAGGTGTATAGAAAGCATTTTATCCACTGCAGCCTGAATGCATCCTGACAGAAAATGCCAGGTCCTGGATTTCTGGAGCAGAAGAGAGGCAGTTATGCGTTGAGTGGGGATGCAAACAGGTCCAGGTCTGGAGTTCCCCACTCTTTGAAGAGTGACTGAGCGACGGCTGAGTCGAGAGACCACTCGTGAGGATCTGTCTCCGTTCTGCTAAGACGGTCTGCCAGTTCGTTCTGCACGCCTGGTAGGTAAACCACGTGGATTAGAGCTTTGTGCTCCAGGCACCATTCCCACACTCTCAGCTTCCCTGCATAATGGGTAAGTGTGTGCACCGCCCTGCTTGTTAATGTAATACATCACTGCTTTGTTGTCTGTTTGAAGGAAAATGTTCTTGTGACAGAGTATGTCCTTCAAGGCCTGGACTGCATAGAGGACGGCTCTCATTTCCAGGATGTTTATGTGAAGCCGGGACTCATCCTGAGTCCACGTACCATGGATGTGGAGATTCTATCAGGGAGCTGCCCATCAGGGACGCGTCGGTGGTAATGGAGATGAGCGGGCTCGGGTCGATATGTCTTAAAGGCTGACCTAGTCTTCTGTGTGGCCTTCAGAGCTTGTTCCACCTGGGGTCTGAACAGATGCATACCGTTGAAGGGTAAGGCCATGACCTGCTGCTGGACATCATTCATGAAGCCCAAAATATGTAGCCAAGAGTGGCAATGGGTACAAATGCCTGCCGCCGCCGCTCGAGAAGCAGTATCGAAAGTGTTCATTGCAGCTTTAGCCTGTTGGCTATTGGACTCTATGCCCCTGGTTATGGTGTGAACTAGCTCTGAATTAGTTTCCAACTCAGGCAGAGCTTCTACCATTTGCTTGAGTGAATGCTAAAGGACATACTCATATTGAGAAAAATAGCCCTGGTAGCTGGCAATATGCATACCCAGGGTGGAGGCAGCAAAGTCTCTGTTACCTAAGGTGTCCATCTTATGAGATTCTTTATTGACAGGCCGGGCTGTAGATGCCTGAGGAAGGATGGCCTTGTCATTCTCTGCTAAGACTACAATGGGATCAGTAAAAGCTTGTGAGGCCAATATGGGTCAATCCTTGGGAGCAGCATATTTCCTATCTATGGACTTAGCCACGGAAGGGATGAGAGCAGGATTGATCTTATCTGTCTCAGTCTTCACCATTCATCACTAGTGGGTACTGCCAGGACCCCGAGGGAGATTTTATTTTTATTTTTTTTTAAAACATGGGCGGAGTCGAAACAGAGCCGGTGCCACCCTCAAGGCCAATGTTCCACATGGCGCTTCAGGGTTGGCCGTTAAATGCTGTTGACTCCACCCCAGCCCCAGTTCTTTCTCTCCCGCCATCAAGTGTGGTACCTCATCTGTGAGACTGAGTTTTTGCGGTCTAGTCCGTCGATTCTGCAATCGAAATTACAGTTGCCTCGGTTCTGCTCTCCTGTTTGACATCGCTTCAAGTACCGGTAAGATCTTTCCTTTTATTAAGAGGCATCGAGTACTGTTTATAGTTTATTTTCCGTTCAGTCATGTCTCGTCTGGGGGGCAAGAAGACATCTAAAGCAGGGCGGCCCCCTATGCGTCGGTGTCCCTGTGGCCGCCTCTACTCCGTGACAGACCAGCATGGCCGCTGCCTTTCCTGCCTCGGCCCTGACCATGATATGGATAACTGCAGCATTTGCTTCTCTAGGAACCGCTGTGTTGTTGAGAATCGCGCGTTGAAGGTCGCACGTACACCACTGACTTTCGAAGGTTGAATGTGCAGTCACCGGGCCAAGATGAAGATTCTCGGCCCTTCCTCTGGGTCCCCTCCTAGTCCTATATGGCCCGTGGAGGAGGGAACCCCCGTCTCTTCTATCCCTGCCATGGTGGGGGTTTCTCCTGCGGTGCAGGAGACCCAGGCCGGCCACCTTGGGGGTCAGTCGGGAGGCACCACATCGGCAGTTGCTTATTCGGTGGTGAAGGCTCCCTCTGTGTCATGTTCCAGGCTCTTCAGGGCCGGGCAGGCACTGTCCGGCACCGCTCTTGGCCCCAATGCCATGGGCTTTGAGTGCAGTGTCGCGGTCGGCATCGGGCCTTCTTTCGGCACCGTTGAAGATTCTGATGCTGCTTGTGGCATCGGAGTTCTCGGCAGTGCCAGGGGTGGTGTTTTGGAAGTTTCTGGGCCTGGTTCTGGGCCCGGTGCCAGGGCTTCGAGCCAGCGCCATCTCTGTCGAGCGGGCGCTAGGGGATGGGGTGAGGCGCCGTGGTAGACCAGCCCTGCCTTTGGCACCACTCGCAGCACCGAAGTGTTGTGCGGTGTCACGTTCAGGGCCACGCCTGATTTCGGTGACGCTCATGGCACTAGGGTGGGTGCCGGGGTTGAGCATGGTCCCGCGTTTGGCTTGGTGGCTGGTGGCGCCGAGGGGAGCACAGGGCCGTGCATGGGGTCGTGCCCGACTCCGATGCCGTTCGCGGTGCTGGGGTGGGCGTTGGCACCGGGTGTGCGGCCGTGCTTCCCTCTGGCGCCGAATCTCAGGGTGTCCCACTTCGGGGTCCAGGAACTGGAGGGGCTCGGGGAGCTGTCTGGCACCGGACCTCGAAGCCTGCCTCTTCGGAGGCGGATTCTGCGTCTGATCCAGACTGGCTCCCAGGTTCTTCAGAATCTTTGGACCCCTCTGTTTCCAGCACCTTGGCCCCCACTCAGCTTCCCTCTGGGGATCAGTTGTCACTGGTGGACCTTAGGGTCAGGGGGTCTGACCAGCCAGCGGTGGTTCCTGTGACTATTGCTGTGCAACCTGGGGTCGCTGGCACTGCTGTTCCTCCAGTTGGGGCACCCCCCCCCGTGGTGTGTTTGGACAGCCCAAGTTTGGGGCAGCCCAGGGTGCACCAGGAGGGTGAGGAAATGGTTCCCTGGGTGGACTCCTCGGAGGCTACCCGGAGTTGCCAGCTACCTAGGCTGGTGGTTTCAAGGATGAGGTCCCTCTCTTATTCCGAAGGGTTGAGAGGTAGAGGTGTGGCACGTCGAGCCCTCCCCAGAGCCCAGCCGGGTTCTGGGAGGAGCCGAAGTGCGGGCCCTTGCCTTTCCCTGGTTGAGTCCCCGAGAGGAACTTTAACTTCTGTGGTCAGGGGCCGTCCTTCTGGACTCACACAGTTCCGGATACCTCATGGGGGGATTTCTTCCTTTGGGCACAGCTCTGACCGTTCCAACCCGGTTGAATGGCTGTTACCTGCGGCAACTTTCGGGTCCCCTTCCCTGCAAAGGGTTTCCTGTTGGCACCCCCCTGCCCTGACAGAGACCATTCTCCTGTTGCCAGCAGCCAGTCCTCTGAGCCTCTGTCTCCATCTCTGGTGGTCCCAGGTATTCCCGGTCTTTGTGGACCTCTCACCTGGGAACAGATCAGAGGTTCTGCTGCACATTTTCCCACGTATCTCCATGCCCTGGACCAGCAGGTGTTCCATCACGCTCCCATGCAGCTGGACCTGAACCTGGAAGCTCATCTTCATCCTCTTCTCCCTCTATGGAGGAAGAGGAACCTTCGGTCCACATCTCCCCAGCGTCTGATCTGTACTCCTATCAGCGCTTCCTTGCGATGATGTTAGATGAGCTTCATCTTACCCCTGTCCCAGTCAGCAGTCCCGAGCACGTGATGCGCACCTTCCTAAGTGAGTACAGTGCAGCCCACCTGGTGGCTCCCGCCTGGCCTATTCCTTTTCAGGAGACATCACATCGGCTCTGACTTCGTCCCTTCTCCACCATTCCAGTCCCGAGGGACTTATGCCAGCGATATCACGCTCCTCCTGGGTCTCCAGGTTCTCTGCCTCATCTCCCTTTGGGCTTGACCTCCCTGAATACCCCCTCAGGGCCTCGCACCAATTACCGTGACTGCCCTCCGGACTCGGACTCTGCAGATTTTGACTTCTGGGGGAGATGAATGTTCTACTCGGCATGGATCTCTCTGTCTATCGCAGCACATCAGGCCCACTTTGCAGCCTACAACAGGTTCTTGTGGTCTAGGCTAGTCAGCTCCTAGCCCCAATGCCTGACTCAGAGGAAACCAGACAAGCCATTGCCCTCTCTGCACAGGGCCTAGAGATAGCAAGGCACCAAGCAAGGGCATCATATGATGCCAATGAGGTGGTATCCAGAGTGGTAGGGACAGCGATCTGCCTTCGGCGGACAGCATGGCTTTGCCTATCCCGGTTATCACCCCTGGCCCAGTGTAGGGTGATTTACTCTGCATACCGGAGAACCCATCTCTTCTCCTGAAGGGTGAGACGGAGGCTCTCGTGGCACCCTCCTTCCCCCACTGGGGGATCCCCATCTTGCCCAAGTCCCAGGCCTCCCCAGGTGTCTCACCCACTGGAGGCTAAGAGACCAAGTCCCTTAGGGTACTTCAGGGCCCCCTTCGGGGGGGCTCGGTACTCACCCACTAGTGATGAATGGTGAAGACTGACACAGATAAGATATGAAAATTACGTACCTACTGTAATTCTTGATCTTTCTGTGTATCTTCACCATTCATCACGCAATCCCACCCTCCTTCCCCCTGTGGGCCTCAGTCTCTGAACTTCCTCCTCCCTATCCCCTGTGTGTCTTCTCTTTCCTCTACCTTGCATTTAGGTGGGAGGGGACTGTGGAGGCACAAAGGGGTAAAACCCTTGGGGGTTTATGGGGTTTTGGGTGGAGGGGGTTCCCTTTTCTCTCTTCTCCCCTTCTGGGGAGTTTGGGGGAGAGGGGGCCCCCGCCTCCCCCCCCTTTTTTACTCAAGTGTCTATTATTTAGAATCTCATTTTTTGAGCTCTTATCCCTTATGCCTTTGGCTGTTTTAAGTTTCCTTTTTGATAGGGATGGGTAGAGCTTGAGACACACCCCCAGCCTGCACCTTCTATTCTCTGGTTTTCTAGACATAGGCTGCTTGCAACTCCTGCTTGCCTCCACAGCTGAGCTTAATAGTCCAAGGCTGGACTATAGTCTTCTAAATATGTCAGAGTGCATTTTGCTCCTGGGGGTGTGCTACTCTTTTCTTCCCCCTCCCTCACCTTACCTTTCCTCCCTTTCCTCCTTTTCTTTTTCTCCTTCCAGAGATTGGGGCCCCCTCTCCCCAATTTCCTTTTTAATTTCTCCTTCTGTCCTCTCAGTCGTTTATTTCTCCTTTTAGTTTATTATTCCTTTCCTTTTATCTATCCCCTAGGCTCTCTTGCCTCAACCCACCCCCTTCCTTACACTCTCCGGTGTCAGAACTGGGGCTGGTAGTCGACAACCTACATGCTAACGCAACCCTCGGAGCCACGTAGAACACTGGCCCTCGAGGGTGGCTGCGCTCTTCATTGACTCGCCCATGTTTTAAAAAAATAAAAATCTCCGTGGGGTCCTAGCTCTAGCGCAGTACCCACTAGTGATGAATGATGAAGATACACAGAAAGATCAAGAATTACGGTAGGTATGTAATTTTCATGTCCATACCATCTAAGAAAAGGTCTCAAAAGATGGTTGTACCGGAGGAGTTAAATCCATAGGGATCTCCGGGACATGTAGGTATTGGAGTCTTAAAAGCTTCCCAGGATCGAATTCTGTAGTTTGGAGAGAAAGAGTGGAATTTTAAATTTTTCAGAAGAGACTTAAAGGAAAGGTCTTTGACCACAGGCTCTGCAGCAGGATTAATGCCTGCTCCTTCAACATCATTACCCAGATGAAGATCTGGGTCAGGCTCAAAATCATCTCCTGACAGTCCAGGGGGGACTGTATGGACAGGAAAGGAGTGAAAATCAGAATGGAAATCAGAAGAGGAGAGAATCAGAGTCAAAAAGCCCTGGAGGCTGGATGGCGCTGCACCAAGCATCGGCGCCGAAGAAAAACATGGCACTGAACCCAAGGAGGTTGGCGCCATCAGAAACAGCCCAGCACATGGCACCAACAGAGCCCCCAGTGCTGCGGACAGTGCCGACAGAGCCTTCGGTGCCACGGACGGCACTGACAGAGCCCCCGGTGCCACGGACGCTGCCGACAGAGCCCCCAACACTGTGGACGGCACCGACAGAGCCCTTGGAGCCGCGGACGGCACCGACAGAGCCCTCAGAGCCACAGACGGCTCTGAGAGTGTCCCAAGTTTCCAAAAACTGTGATTTGAAGGAAAAGAAGGAAAATTAACAGGAGATAGAGACATCGGTGTGGACCCCTGCACCGCAGCCATGAAAGGGAGGGAAAACACCTGAGCACGGAGTCGAAGGCACCAAAGAAGGCGCCGTGTGACTAGGAAGGTCCAACCGCCCTACCTGGTCCCCCAAGCATCCCAAAGGCCCCAGATTGACCAGGATAGGCAGCTGGACCAACCTCCAAGCCCACTGCTCCATAACAGCAGCCCACTGGTGAAACTGCTCATTGGAGGCCCATCCAATAGGCGGGGTGGCCTCCAATGTCGAAGAGGTCAGGCACCGGAGCCAGAAACCGGTGACTCCAAGAGAGGAGAAGACCAGTGCCTAGCCCCAATGACCGACCGTCAACGCTCAGACATGCCAGAAGGCAACCTTGAGTGATGCCTTCTCTTTCTCGACTTGTGCACCAAAGAAGAACTCGGTGCCGCGAATGGGACTGTTTCCTTTTATGCTTTCAGGGGGACCACACATCTCCCTGAGCACTGGACTGTCCGTTCCCACCCTCCGGGGAGTGCAGCGGACCGGACCCAGCCCCACTGACTGAACAGCTTTCATACGAAATCTCCCTACCGTCACCTGACCCCGCTCATGGGCGACTCCGTCAATGGAGGGTTGAAGACTTCTTTTATTAACCAATAAAATTAAATCTACTCGGTACTTTTGAAGATAAATTACAAACAATAAACTGAAAACTATGCTGCTAGTTTGAAGTTTGACTGTGGGCGAGCGACGTCGTCACTGAAGCGCACTTGACGGCGGGAAAAAAGGAAATGAGGCGGTTGGAGGGGCGACGCAAGGTAGTCTTTACTGCATGAGCCATGGCTCATGGTGCCACTCCCTCACGGCTCCATCTCTGGTGCCGACCCTCTTGAAAGGTTTGCTCCCGCTAGGTCCTAGCGCCTCGGGCGTAGCGTAGATCCCACCAGTGTGAATGAGTGGTGGAGACTTTATGTCCAGGAAGATCCCTAAAACTCTTTGTTGAAGCCAATGCTCTATCTGGCCCGACGACCCTATCTGCAGCTCCAGTTCCCATGATCCCAAAGGGTGAGGGGCCGGATACTCTGGCGGAGGCTTACGGGTCCAATGCTGCACCCACTGCTCCATAAGAGCTGCCCACTGGTGGAACTGCCCACCGCAGTCCCCACTTACAGACAGAGAGGGACTCTGTGCCCGAGACTCCAATCTCCTGGAACCAGAGTCCCTTGATGACGCTGAAGATGACAGTAAGGGCCTCCAGTCCCTAGAGATTGGAGAATATGGCTTGTGACCATCAGAGCTTGACCCTTTGCTAGTCAGGGAGGCTAGCCTTAGCCATTCCAGGCTACCTACCCCCGCTCCAAGATCACTGCCAGAGATGAAGCCAACTCATTAGGACCAAGAAAAGCCTCGCTTCCCCCTAACTCCAAGGACTGTCAATCAGGGAGCACCCTAAATGAACTGGGCAGGGCCAGACGAAGCCCACAAACTGTGAATACAGCTTTTTGTTCACCACACCAGTTGCTCAGATCATGGCTTGCGGCCACTGGAGTCAGGGGGGACTCTGGGCCCGAGACTCCAATCTCCTGGAACCAGAGTCCCTTGATGGTACTGAAGATGACAGTAAGGGCCTCCAGTCTCTAGAGATCAGAGAATATGGCTTGTGACCATCAGAGCTTGAACCTTTGCTAATCAGGGAGGCTAGCCCCAACCATTCCGGGCTACCCCCTGCTCCAATATTACTGTCGAAGACAAAGTCAACCCCTCAGGACTCTGAAAAGTCTTGCTTCCCCCTAACTCCAAGGACAGCCAATCAGGAAGCACCCTGAGCTAACTGGGTGAGGCTAGAGGAAGCCAGCAAACTATGAATCCAGTTTTTTGTTTTCCATGCCAGCCACTCAGATCGCAGCTTGTGGCCATTGGAGTCAGACCCTTTGCTAATCAGGGAGATTAGCACCAGCCATTCCAGGCTACCACCTGCTCCACGATTGCCACCGGAGATGAAGGCAACACCTTGGGACTCTGAAAAGCCTTCCTTCCCCCTAACTCCAAGGACAGTAATTTAAGCAGAGCACAGAGCTAACTGGGCAGGGCCTTCTCCCTCTTCAGGTCCTCTGGTTCAATCGACCTCCACGCTGTTGTCTCCGCACAAAGGATGAGTGCTAAGTACATCACCTGGAGTCTGTCCGGAGTCAGTCATTGGCACACCACGCTGCTCCTGTTCAGGTACTATCTTACTGCATACCCCATCTGCCATGCCATTACTGCATTGTAACCTGCTCACTCCCAGGGTGATCTGCTAGCAACCTGACTCCTCATCTGCTTTCAACCACTTTGTTCTTTTGATTTTCTACCAGACCTTGGGTCTTTTTAGGCTGTAATGCTAAGTAGTGTTTTGTTTCTGAACACAAGTCTGCTCTACTTGTTCTCTTCATGTTTACCGTCACTGTTTTAATATACTCTGTGCTTACAGCCTTACCTGTACTAATCCAAGTTGTTTAGTTGTTAATTTTGTCTCCACTGTTAAGATATTTACTTTTCTCTACCTAGTTAACTTCACCTGCACCTACTCATACTTCACTATGCATCATACCCTTCCTGTCTCTCTTACTTTTTCTCTTTCTGTTCTAGCCCTGTCCCACCTGTCCCCCTCCCTCCTCCATTCAAACCTCTCCTCCTCTCCCTCCTGGTTCTCCATCCCTTCCTTTGCCCATGCCTTATCCCTCCTACGGTCCTACCACCCCCTCCTCTCCCTACCCCCCACCTAACTGCCTGCATCCACCCTGGGCTCCTCCATACCCCTCACTTAACCTTGAATTTCTCTACTGTGCCTTTTTCTCGGGCAGATCCTGTTAGACTACCCTGGTGGAGTACTATGATGGGGTAACCAGGCAACTGGACAGGGGTCATGCAGTGGATGTGCTGTACCTGGACTTCAGCAAAGCATTCAATTCGGTGTCGCATGGGAGGCTGAGTAGTAAGCTGGAAGGGACAGGGGCCAGGGCAAAGATGGTGGGATCAGTTGTGAACTGGCTGCAAGAAAGACAACAGAGAGTGGTGGGGGAGGGAGCGCTCATCGCCCAGAGCAGTGACAAGTGGGTGCCACAGGGATCTGTACTGGGGCTGGTGTTATTTGGGATCTTCATAGCAGACATCTCAGTAGGCATCAAGAGCAAGATCAGTCTGTTTGCAGATGACTCCAAGATGGGAGCAGTAGTGGATGACCTAGAGGGCAGGCAGGGGCTGCAGAATGATCTAGTGAAATTGTAGGCCAGGTCAGACACTTGGCAGCTGGGGTTCAATGCTAAGAAATGCGAGGTGCTACATTTCAGGCCAAAAAAACCAAGACAGAGCTACTAGCTAGGGGGTATTCAGCTGATTAAAACAGAGGAGGAAAAGGATCTAGGGGTAATCATAACAGGAGCAATGAACAACTCCGCACAGTGTAGAAAGGCAGCTGCCAAGGCTAACAAGATGCTGGGTTGTACTGCCAGACGCATATCCTCCAGGAGAGGGGAGGTGATCCTGCCACTGTACAGGTCACTGGTTAGACCACTCCTGGAGTACTGTGTACAGTTCTGGAGGCCGTACCTGAAGAAGGACATTAGGTTACTGGAGGCAGTGGAGCACAGGGCAACAAGAATGATCCAAGGGGTTAGGGGACTTGCCCTAAGAGAGCAGGCTGAAAGAGCTGAACATGTACTCCCTGGAGGAGAGGAGGGATGGGGGGACATGTTAGAAACCTTCAAATACATGAAGGGGATAAATAGGACTGACACAGAGGGGCTTTTCCAGTTAAGGAGGGGGACAGACACCCAAGGGCACAGTCTGAGATTGGAGGGGGCTAGATTCAGGAGGGAAATGAGGAGACACTTTTATACAGGGAGGTTGGAACACATTACCAGAGGAAATGGTGGCCTGTAATACAGTGGGCTGCTTCAAAAGGGGATGGGACAGGACAAGGGGGAGGGTCACTGGAGGGCTGGGGTGAGGGAGGGGCAGCTGCAGTATAAGGGCTGCTAGCTGCACAGCTGAGCAGACACAGTAGACCATAAGGCCTCTATCTGTTGACAGGTTCAAATGTTCATATGTTCTCCTTTCCACCCGCACCCCTTTCTCCTCCACCACCCCATTCAAGGGGGTGGAAATCTCACTCCATTCTCTTTCTCCTCTTTATTCTCTTCCTTTTCCTTGCTAGTAACGCTGAGGCTGAGTCCAATCCAAGCCCCCTTTCTCGTTCCTCTCCCCTTGCTCTACCCAAAGGCCTCAGCATCTTATACCTTAATCCTAGGAGCCTCCTCCCTAAACTCGACTCTCTTAAAGTCTTGATCTCGCAGCATTCTCCTGGTATGCTGTGCATCTCTGAATCCTGGTTCTCCTCTCGGGTTCCTGACTCCAGCCTGGCTCTCCCTGACTACCTCTTCTTCCATCAGGACAGAGGCAAGCGTGGTGGTGGCATGGCCATGTATGTCCAAAAGAACCTATCCTGCTCCATCACTCTCAGAGATTTGTTATTTGTTACAATTATTTGTTACCTGTTGATGTATGTAATTGTTTGCATTAATTATTTGTGAAGTGATTGTGTTTGTCTTATTGTTGATTGTCCGGGTTCGACCTGAAAAAGAGCGTTGCCCAGTGTCCTACCCAGTTAACAAATTTAAAATTAAAAATAAAGAGTCAGTCCCTTCCTCTCACGAGCTCCTTCTAGCCAGACTATCATACTCCTTTCACTCTCTCCATCTTTGTTGGGATTTTCTATGCCTCTCCCAAAATTCATCTCCCTCCTCCCTCTCATCACTAGTTACTCATCCTTCCTCCGGTGAGCTCATTCTCCTTGAGAACTTCCATCATAAACTGGCTCTCCCCTGCCTCCAGGCCCACGTTCCACTAGACTGAGTCCCTAAACCTGTCGCAATTAATCACAGAACCCACTTGTCTCTATACTCTCTCCACAAATCACTCCCTCCTGGACTGGGAGCTCTCCTCCCACCCCCATTGCATCGCTGCAGCAGGTATTCTACCAGACACCATCAGTGACCACCGTATAACCTACTGCACTGGGAACGTGAGACTCACTCAATCCACCCCTAAATACACTTAGTGCAGGTCTCTCAGGTCACTTGGCACTAACGCCCTCCTAAACAACCTGGCTGCCTTTCATTGGTCTCCCATCTATAGATGTCTGTGTGGTTCAGTTGGTAGCACATCAGCCTCTGGACTAGAAGGTTGTGGGTTCTCGTCTCCCACACCAGGATTGGACTTGCACCTAAAAACAACGCTGACATCCGAGTGCAGTATTAGGGGGGTGCTGTACTGATGGGGTGTGCTGTCTTTCGGATGAGACGTTAAACCGAGGTCCCTTTTATTCATCCTGGTGTTGTCCTGGTGGATGTCCAGGTGGAAGTAAAAAGAACCAAGGGAACTCTACGCAAAGAGTAGGGGACATTCCTGGCCACCACTACACATTCAGTCACTTCACTACCATTCTAGCATTCCCTGTAAAGCACTTTGGGATACACTGTGTATGAAAAGGCAGTATATAAATACTGATTCTTCTTCTACTACTCTGCCCCGGACCTTGTCATGGCCCTCTCCCACTTCACTGTCATACTTAACCATACCCGGAACATTCATGCCCCCCTTAGAAAGGCCAAGGTTAAACACTCACCACCACTGCATTACATCTAACCTTATCATTTTTGCAAGCCCCAGGACCAAGCTTGGGCACACTATAAATCCTCCCAATCTCTTGTCTTACAGGTCACTCAGAAATTACTGCACAAAGGATGTTTGTACTGTAAAGGCCCACTGTTTCAACAAACCAATCACACACGCACGCGCGCGCACACACACACACACAAAAACAAACAAAAAAAAGTAGATAAACATTTGGGGAGTAGTGCAATGTAATGGCTGTGGGGCAGCAGTCTTCCGGGAGTCTTTCTGGAGGCTGAGATGCTGCCCTATTTGTAGACAACTCTCTGCCCTGAGGGAGGAAGTTGCCCGTCTTTGGGCCGCACTGGTCAGTAGTAAGGAAACCTTCCCCCAGGCCACACTGGACAGTAGGAAGGGAACCTCCCCCATCCAGGGAGCACTAGCGCCACCACCACTACTTCAGAGGTTGCGAAGAAAGCACAGCAGTTGGACCACAGTGGGCTCAGGGAGGGTGAGGATGGTGGAACAGAGGCACACCCAGTCAACTGTTCCACTCCACAATCCATACACCATTCTGGGGGAGCATAGCTCCCCTATGGATGCACCCACAGAGAAGACTGATGACAACTGTCACAAGGGAGGCCCACAGACAGGAGGCAGAGGACACCACAGGGAAAGGAAGCAGCTTCTGGTGGGGGACTCAATTATTAGGGGGATAGAACTGGGGGGAGCTGGGAAAACTGAAGTAAGGTGCCTGCCTGTTGCCATGGCTTGGAGGGACAAGAAGCGCATCCTCAGGATCACGAGAACAGCTGTAAGGGAGTATGAGCTGGACGTAATTGTCCACCTAGGGACAAATGACTTGGCTCAACATGAGATTAGAGCAGTGCAGGAGGACATTGCAGAGTTGGGAGGGACCTAAGACAAGTAGCACACAGTATCCTTCTCAGAGGTGCTGCCTGTCAATGGCATGGGGAGGCGAGGTAATTAGCACCATGCAGTTTAATGAATGGTTGAAAAATGGTGTGGAGCACAGGGTTTGGCTTCATTGGGGACTGGGGTTCCACCTGGAGGACACCAGCCTATACTGGCAGGATGGTCTGCATCTGTCCAGGAAGGGACAAGTCTTTGAGCAATCGGTTTAAATGCTTCATTGGCAAGCTTTTTAAACTAGTCATGGGAGGCACTGATAAGCAGCAGGAAAATCCCAGCCTCCCTACAAACAGGGTACTAAATGAGAAAAAGACCGAGGTAGAAAGGTCAGTGGGGGATGCTGCAACAGAAGGTAAAGCCATCAAAAAATGGAGAGCAATGAGTACCAATGCCCGTAGTCTGGGTAACAAGCTTCCTGAATTAGTGGCCTTGATGGAGGAGGAACATCTGGATATCGTGGCAGTCACAGAAACATGGTACACACAAAACCATGACTGGGACGCAAACATACCAGGATACACTATCTACAGGAGGGACAGGGAGGGTAAAAGAGGAGGAGGAGTAGCTCTTTACATAAGGGAAGGAATAAAAGCAACAGAACAAAAGGGTAAACAGGGAGGAGAAGAAGCACTGTGGGTAAATTTGGAGACAGGCAATGGCACCACAATCCGCACAGGGGTTGTATACAGACCCCCTTCTCAGGGGCAGGAAAAGGACAAGGAAATGATAGAAAGTATTCTTAGAATGGCAGAAAAAGGGGAGATATTGCTGATGGGTGATCTGAATATGCCAGATGTTAACTGGAGTGCAGTTGCAGCAGCCACTCCGAAGAGCGGAGTTATTCTAGATGCCCTACAGGGGGCATGCCTTAGACAACTAGTATTGGAACCCACTCGAGAGGGAGCAATCTAGACCTGATTCTCTCAAATGGAGATGGAGAGAGGATCACAGATGGAGAAGGGGTAGCCATCTGGGAACTAGCAACCATCGAACAGTATGGTTCACACAAACACAGCAATAGAGTCAAGCATACAAAGGCAAAAGTACTGGACTTTAGGAGGGCTGACTTTGCCAAAATGGGTGAGTGCCTAAGGAATGCACTAGCAAACGGGCAGGAAGGAGGGGTGGAAGAACAATGGGGAATAATAAAAACTGCCATCACAGAGGTAACAAGCCTTTGTGTGAAGCAAATAAACAAAACAAAACGACGTAAGAAACCACTACGGTTCCTAAAGGAAGTGGCAGTGAAGGTTCAAGAGAAAAAGAAAGCATTCAGGAAGTACAAAGAATCGCAGAAGGAGCAGCACAGAGAACTGTATCAGTTAAAGCAAAAGGAGGCTGGGAAGGCAGTCAGAACAGAAAAGGCCCAAACCGAGGAAAAGACAGCCAACTCAGTTAAGAAGGAGATAAAACCTTTATAGGTACATCAGGGGCGAAGGAAGACCAAGGAGGGATAGTGAGGCTTAATAAAGGGAGGAGGGTGGACAGAGGAGACTGTGAAAAGGCAGAGATATTAAACAAATATTTTGCTCAGTATTTACAAATGAATAGGGGAGGTACATAAAACAAACAGTAGAAACACTCTGGATACAGAAGTTGATACCAGCCCATTTACAGAAAGGGTTCTGAAAGAACTCTTAAAACTGAAGATGGACAAAGCAATGGGGCCTGATGGGATTCATCCCAGAATTCTAAAGAACTAAGGTAGAACTAGTGACACCACTGACTACCCTTTTAACAAATCATGGGAGGATGGGGTGGTACCCGAGGACTGGAGGAGGGCAGATGTGATTCCCTTCACAAAAGTGGAGCAAGGCAGAGCAGGAAACTACAGACCTGTTAGTTTAACCTCAGTGATAGGAAAATGATGAAATCACTTCTGAAGGAAAGAACTGTCAGTATCTAGAGGCCAAAGGGCACAGGACCCTAGGCAGCATGGATTCTGCAGCGGAAGGCCATGCCAGACAATCTGATAGATTTCTTTGACTGGGTGACCAAAGTAGATCAGGGAGGGCTGTGGACATGGCCTACCTAGACTTTAGCAAGGCATTTGACACAGTCCCACACAAAGATTAATATACAAGTTAGCCAGCCTGGGAGTGGGTCCCAAGATGACAGCCTGGTAAAGAACTGGCTGGAGAATAGGACACAGAGAGTAATAGTAAATGGAGTCCACTCAGAAGAAAGGAGGGTTACTAGTGGGGTACCATGCAGGTTCAGTATTAGGATCGGTCCTCTTCAATGTCTTTATAAGCGACATTGCAGATGGATTGAAGGAAAAGTATGTCTCTTTGCAGATGACACAAAGATCTGCAACAGAGTTGATGCACAGGGTGGGGTGGAAAGGATGAGAAGGACTTGGCAAGGTTAGGGAATGGTCAATTGTATGGCAGCTTAGATTCAATGCTAAGAAGTGCAGGTAATGCACCTGGGAAATAAAACCCAGGGAAGAGTACACAATGGGGGTGAGATACTAACAACAACAAAATGGAAAGGGACCTGGGGGTAGTCATATCAGATGACCTAAAGGTGGGCAAGCAATGTGAGAGGGCAGCAAGGAGGGCTGGGGGGATACTGGGATGCATAGGAGAGGCATCACCAGTAGAAAACAGGAAGTTATTATTCCTCTGTACAGACAGCTGGTGAGACCCCATCTGGAGTACTGTGTGCAGTTCTGGAGACCCAGTCTCCAAAAGACATAGACAGGATGGAAGCTGTCCAGAGGAGGGCAACTAAAATGGTGCAAGGTCTGCACCGGAAGACATATGAAGAGAGACGAAAGGAGCTAATATGTATAGCCTCGAGGAAAGGAGGAGAGGAGGGACATAATAAAACGCTCAAGTACCTCAAGGAATCAACAAAGTCCAAGAGGGTAGCATCTTTCAAAAAAGAGGTGTGCAAGAACAAGAGGGCACAATTTGAAGATGGGGAGGCTCAGAGGTAATTTAAGGAAGTATTTTTCAGAGAGGGTTGTGGATGCATGGAGCGGCCTTCGGAGGAGGTTGTGGAGTCAAAATCAGTGGTGGAATTCAAGCATGCATGGGACAGTCATAAGGCCATTCTAGGGGTTGGGGGTAGGAAGAAGTAGGCTGCTGGTTAACTAGGATATGCAGCTTATCCAGTAGGTAGGGAAATAGGCAGACTGGGTGGGCCAAGCAGTCCTTATCTGCTGTCAAATTCTATGTTTCCCCAGCCCAGTTCACCCCCTGCCCTACTGGTGGAAGGTTCACTGGTCTCCGCCCTCCTCAGTTGCCGCGCATTTTAATAAATTCTTCACCACTTGTGCCTTACCCTTTCTCCTCCTTCTCAAGATCACACACCACTTCTGTCCCCTGCTGCTTCTCCCCCACCCCACTCATTTGTGGGCTTCCACTTCCCTCCTGTTTCATCCCAGGAAGTCTTCCTTGCCCTGATTTCACTTAACCCTTCTAAATTCAGTCTTGATGGGTCGAACCCTAAACTTCTACGCATCTTGGCTCTGGCCACTGCCTCTCCCTTGCTTGCCTTCTGAACCTCTCCTTCTCCTTCAAAGCTGTCCCTCAGGCCTGGAAGGTTGCAAAGTTCCTTCCCCTGGTAACTTTTGGCTGATATCACTCCTCACCTCCCTTGCAAAGCTTCAGAAGACCTTTGTGTATACAAGGCATGCTGACTTCCTTCACTCCTCTAATTTCTTCTTTCCGTTCCAATATGGTTTTAGGAAGCACCATTCTACTGCCTCCTCCCTGTTACGTGTAACTGACCATCCTCACTGGGATGGGCCAGAGTGGGGAGATATCACTGCAGCCATTTTCATCAATCTGGCCAAAGCCTTTGACTCGCTTTCCCACCAACTTCTCCTGGATAAGTTGAGCTCCGCTGGCCTCTCAGCATCCGCTGTTGACTGGTTCTGTTCATACGTCATGGGTTGCCATCAGTTGGTACAGGTGGGAGGCATCCTGACACCCCCTCAGTCTAGCAGGGGTCCGACAGGGCTCCATCCTAGGACCTATCCTGTTCTCAATCTTCCTAAATGACCTCCCCTCTGCATGTGTCTCTTGGCATATCCACATACATACTTATGACAAAGTCATCTACACCTCTGGCCTGTCAACCTCAGCTGTGGCAAGTCTGCTCCAGCAGGACTTCTGCAATGTGCTGCACTGCTCCCATGCCAACCAACTCAGCGTCAACACCAGAAAGACTGTGTCTATGACCTTTGGCACCAGCCAGAAACTGGCCAGACTGCCACCATCCAACATCCCAACATCCGAGACTCTGATCTCTCACGAGCACAGCCCATTAGCAACACCGATAGCACTGGGGAAGGCCTTCTGCTCTGAGACACTGCAGACCTCACAGCAGACCTCACTGAGAGTGACCTCGAGTGGCACGGTTTCTTCTCCTTCCTATGGTAAGAGGAAAAAACCGGAGGTTGAGTTGTGCTGGATCCCTGACCGGTATTGAGAATAGGCCTGCTTCTTTTTTGTGTTTATGGGAGAACTGTCCTCCCTCCTGAACATAGGACCACGCATAGTCAGAACTCTCCCCCAAAGGGGAAGTGGACCTGACATGGTCCTGCTGCCAAAGCGACATGCCTGAAAAGGCTCCCTACTGTCACCGTCACTGTTCATGGCTGTTGGCCGTTGTACAGCAAGGCTGAGAGAGACTGAAGTACAATAAAAAAACTACTAAACTGACACACAAATAACAAACAATAGTTTTAAGCACCAAAAACTTAAAGAACTGAAGGCTACTGTCATACAGACATGATGTTCTGACTCCCAGCAGGTGAGCAGCATCGTCCCTGAAGTGCACTCGGAGGGGAAAAAAGGAACTGAGGTGGTTGAGGGCTGGTGCTGAGGTAATCCATGCAGTGCGAGCAAGTCTCATGGTGCCATGTACGCACACAGACTACCTCAGCACCAGCCCTCCTGATAAGTTCTGGCTCCTGCAGGGTCTTGGCGTCTCCGGCTCAGAATTCATTGGTGTGAATCAATGGTGAAGATCGATTCCTGAAAGATCTTTACCCCCTAAACTCAGTGTCCTATATCACAACAAGGACTGCCTCAAGCTTGTAACCAAAATGGTTCTCTCAGTTTTCAACTATGTGGATATAGTTTATGATACCGCTCCTTCTTCACTTGCCTGACTGGAAACCCACTACTATACCTCCTGTCACTTCACTACAAACTCTCCCCTATGGATTCACCACTGCTCTTTATGTCCCCCCAGTCCTCCCACTACCTTCACGTTGCCAGCCCATTGTGCCTCCTTCATTGCTAAATACTGGTTTTGGGTCCCTTCCCTCCTACCTTTCCTTGCTTCTCTCTCCCGTCCTATCCTCTTCCTACTCTCGTCGCTCCAGGGACTCCTGTACCATCTCCATCTCCTGAACTCACTCATGTGCTGGGCAAGTTGCCTTTTCCTACCACCTGCCTTCCCTCTGGAACCTGCTCCCCTCCTCCCTCTGCCTCTCCCCCTCACTCTTGGCATTTAGACAACTGCAAAAGCATCTTTCTGTTCCTCCCATACCTGCCAACCCCCCTCCCAACCTTTCTTTTCCTTCCTTCATCTCTCATTTCTGCACCCCAATAATACTGTCACCCTCCCCTACAGGCACTGCGCACTATATTGTATTTTAGCACATCTCGCTACATATCTGTTAATATTTACCTGACTCCTCACACTTGCTCCTACACCTGTGATGTTTGCCTATGTATTCACAAACCAATGCTTTGTAAGTTTAATATTTACTTTGTCTGCACTCCTCAACCCCCCCCCCCCCCAGTTAGTACCTGGAAAAGAGCCTCGGCTCAGTGTGCTTTTCCTGGCTACTAATTTTTATATAAAATCTTGTGGCAGACCTCACAGAGGACAACCTCAACCAGTCCTGTTTCTTCACCTTCCAGCAGAAAGAGAAAGAGAAAGAAGCCGAGGCCGAGCAGTGCCAGGACCCCAACCGGGATCGGGCCTGCTTCTTTCTGTGCTTCTGGGAGGATGTCCTTCCTCCCCAGCACATGACCACCTGAGGTCAGAACCCTTACCCGATGGGGAAAGTGGACCAGACGTGGCCCCACTGCCAGAGCAGCTTGCCTCTACAGGCCCTACCATCCTCCATGACCTTTAATCGTTTATGCCCAGTAGGGCTGAAAGAAACTGACAGAAAATGTTCTTAATAATTACACTAAATCTGACACAAAAATAACAAACTCTAGCTTTATACACTAAAACTGAGAAGAACTGAATGCTGTTGTCATATAGATGTGAAGTTCTGATGCAAGACGGATGAGCGACATCGTCACTGATGCACACTCAACGGTGGGGAAAAAAGGAATTGAGGTGGTTGGGGGTTGGCACCAAGATTAACCTGTGCCTGTGCGCTCAGTCTCGTGGAGCTAAGCATGCATGTAGCTTACTTCAGCACCAGCCCTCTAAAAAGTTCTGGCTCCTGCAGGGTCCTATCACCTTCTGCTCAGACCCACTAGTGGGAATCAGTGGTGAAGACTGATTCCTGGTAGATCTACAAGAAATAGTGTTGAATCAATTAAAGGAGAAGTAAACATTGCAGGGCTCACTCAAATTGTTAAAGCACAAGACAAGATCATTCAAACAATGTACTAGGCTTAGCTGTAGGATTCAGGAATCCTGAGATATGAACATCAAACTATCTGCAAATAAAAAAAAGCAGCAGCCATTTCAAGTAATCTTAAAGCAGGAAGTGATGTCACTGAGCGGCCAGCTCTGTGTTGTTAATTACAGCTTGCCCCTCAGTGACATCACTTTCTGTCTCAAGAACCCATGAAATGGCTGCTGCCTTGTTTTGATTTACAATGTATTTAGATATTCATATCTCAGGACTCTTTACACCTGCAAGGAAGTTCCACACCTCATCTGAAATATATTTTTATGAGCTTTCACAATTTGAGAGACCCCTGCAATGTTTACTTCCCCTTTAACAAGCAAATATCTTAACAATAATACAGTCTGTCACTGCTATGTTTATTTTTGGTATGCTGTAGTACTTTGCACTGTCACTTTGAATTGTATGGTTTTGTACTTTGCTTCTTGCACTTTAATTTAGGAGTACATGCTGGCTCAACTTAGTAATTTATTAAACCAATCTGGCAATTAGTGATACTATTAAAAGGAGTCCAAGTGAGACAAACACTTTCCAGTCCGTGCCAGTGGCCTGAGGGTGGTGATATGTAACCTTTTTATTTTAATTTATGCGTTATTAATCTATGAATACTTTTGCAGTTTTACTAGCCTAGCGTGAACCCTAATTTATTACTCAGTTGGGATGGCTGGGGACAACAGGCTCGTGAAGAGAACAAAACCTGTAGTACAGCTGACCAAAGACCTGAGTTTTTACTAGATCGAACATCTAGAGGGTAGTGGTTCATAGTGATGCGAACATTACTGGTACTCCAACGTGTGGCCCTAAATACAGTTTCTCTGAGACAGGAGCTGATCTGAGCAAAGTCACTGATGAGGCCATGATGGCTCGGGTGAAATGCGCTCGAACAAAACCTTCTAATTATTTTTATGCCAGGGAGAGGCAGTGCTAATGCTACAGAACATCCAGTTAAACACTTTTTGGAAACTGGGACTCCTTTTCGATATGGATCAAAGACAGACAGTTTGAGGTGATTGTCTGTGCTCTTTGTTTCTATCAGGGTAGAAGCACAGAATTAATTTGATACTGAGAGAATGGAGCAATACTTACCCTGGCTTACCTGGTTTGGGGAAGAATGTGGCAGTACCAAGTATTGGCTAATGTGAAACTAGATACCACCTTTGGCAGATATTTAGGGTGTACAGAGAACAACCTTATCCTTATGGAATACTGTGTGGGGAGTTTTTTTTTTGTCACCAAAGCTTGTAACTCTTGTGAGTCAAGTAGAAGGCTAGCATGAAAACTGTTTTCCAAGTAGGAATTTTTTTACCCAGGATAGCCCAGTCATGCCCAGTGGGGTCCTGCTCTACCTGTTTCTGCAGCTGAGTGAACTAAAGCTCTAAGAGGTTAGGGCATTTCCTAATGGTAACACAGTGAGTATTTTGTGGGTGGGGGGGTTTGAAACCATGATCTCCTGGTTCCCAAGCCAGTGCTCTAACCAACAGACCATACTGCTTCCTTAAATTTCAACTCACATGTGGCAGCAGGCTCGAAAGGTCCTTTTCAACATTAAATTAGGATTCCAGTTAGCTATAGCTTCTTTACTGGTGGGGGGGGCAGCGGGTTCTAAAATGAAGTATTCCTTTCAGAATCTCAAGTGAAGCAATTGTGTCACTTGCAATCCATTCAGCAGCTCATTGCTGTCAATAAATACCATGGAGCTTTAAATGCTGATTCCCTCTCGGTACTTGGGCCCCATGCAAGAGCTCAGCGATGGGACTGGGAGATAGCCACAGAGCAGAGGGGACCGACCAGCCTGTGCCCCACTGCTGAGGACTACAGACTCCAAGGTACTTGGACATAGGTACTGTAGACATTTTTTGTGGGCATTAGCAAGTGGTTTGGACATCTTCTCACAGGCTTGAAAGCAACTTACGGACTGCCTTTTAAAGATAATTATGGAGCTTGGACCTCAGAGAAGACAAAGTACTGGGGGAGAACATGACCAGAAATGGTGGAAAAGTAGTGGAACAGTGCACAGAGTAAACACAAAGTGGACTAAACATGGCAGCAGTACAAGACAGTAACTAACGAGAAGCAGTGTGGCATCTGAGGTGACCAATCACAACAGCGACATAAAAAAAAACAAACTGATGGCTGGAAGTAGCCATTACAAGGCATTGGTGTTGTGCACATGACAAGATCAAATCTTTGGCTCCGGGTGTTCACTCACAGGCTAGGATTCGGCTGTTGTCTGGTTATATATGAATCCATTACACATAGCCAAAAAAGTTAACATGGTACCCGCTGTATAGCACATATAAAATAATCCACTTTAAAAATCAATGATTTTATGAAATGCATAAACAATATTTCATTCTTATATTGGAAACCTCATTTTGGCTTCAAATGCCATCCTTTTGGTGGTCTTCAAAATGTACAATTGAGAAAAGGGCTCACCTTTTTCCCCTCAGTTACTAAAATGGAAGTACTGTAACAGCTGTGTTTCAACAAGAGAAAAAAAATTAGCTTCCTAATCCATGGGGTAAAGATGACATTAACCATCTGTTAGACTACACTAAACAGACTTGCTGTGTAAAAAATGCTCTGTAGCTGAATTATCAGCAGAATATACATGCTAGAAGTAATGCATTTTGTAATTTATTATAAAGACCATTTTAAACAAATGGCCAAAGCTTTTGTGCAGCTTAGTTACTCCTAATGTTTACAGAAGTTCTTCACTTTTATAATAGAAAAGTTACTCTTTAACAAAGGAAAACAGAACACGGTATTGATTTATGTATCTGAAATAAGGATATTTATAAAGTAGTTCTTCGGTTAAAGCTATTAATGTGTATTATGAAATACACAAAGAAAAAATAATACCCATACTCAAACTGTATGCTGTAATATTCCAATTTCTGCTCCAAACCAAGAAAACCATACCTAAATAGCTTTTCCAAGTCAAAGCTGTATCTGAAAGGTATAGAGTATGCATCTGTCTTTAAGTGCCACTAGCACCAAAAAAATAGAAGTTTTAGAAATGATTAAAATCACTCCCTTGTTACATTTTATTTCCAATGTGCTTTTATCTACATGATCATTAGATGGTTTTCTAACAGACAGTATTAGGTGTGATGTGAAAAGCACTGCTTTACCTAAAAGCGGACATATCTAGTGCTATACGTTTCACTATATCATCAACATGTGACCTCACACATTGTTACACCAAAAGCTCTGTTGCCTGAGTGGCAAAATGTGTCACAAGTTTCCAGTCAAGCAGCAGGAGATTTGGCTCTTCTTGGTTACTAATGATGTCACAGTCAGTGCAGGGTCACACAATGCTGATGATGTATAGGGAGGAATAGAACGATTACAGCCTCCAGGTAGAGGGTTATTCCACACATCACACCTAGTACTGTTGGGTACATAATCTTCTAATGATCAAAACAAAGAATAAAATACTTCATATATAACAAGTGCTAGATGACTACTTGAGAACGTTACTACAATGTCAGGCAGTACACTAGCTCTTTAAAACAATTCACTGCTGCCATCTATTGGCCAAGAGTTTAATTATCATATTGCCCATATACAACATTCAAAACTAAGTCCATGTGTAGTTAAGGGCTCAGGTTTACTAAACACTAAAAAAACAGTTCTAATTAGCAATCCAGTTTGAAAGACATGTTTTTTAGCTGCAAAGCATTCATGCCATTCTTCTGCAATGGGTATTACTACTTTATTTAATCTGCTACAAAAGTTGCTATTGTTTTATAGCAGATGCAGATCTACAGTAACAGTGGCGACTTATCACTTCCCCAGGTCTGTCTTCTGCATTGCATGTTGTAATCAAAAGCTTGGAAACTGAGGTGACCAATCACAAAAGCGATACAGAAAAACCTGAAGGTTGGAAATAGCCTTTTACAAGGCACTGGTGTTGTGCATGTGACGAGATCAAATCTTCAGGTCTGGATATAAAAAAATGTACTGTAGCTGAATTACCAGCAGAATATAAATGCTAGAAGTAATGCATTTTGTAATGTATTATAAATTACAATTTATAATAAGATGTTGTTAAAATATTTTTCTGATAATCCATGACACAACAAAGAAAAGACACTTACTGAAACTCTTGATCTTCAAGAATATCTTCTCCATACAGCCACACTCTTTGATTTTAGAGTCAGAGACAGCAGGGCCCCGCAGGAACTACTGGGGCAGGCAGCATCAGCTCAATGTCAGACTCTCCTCGTAAAGGCATCCTCTAGGGGGTGTCAATAACTTTAGTGTTGCTTATGGTGTTGAGATGCCACTGAGGATGCCCACTGACCACTGCTACCTTGACTATGATGCTTCTTTCTGTGATGCGAAGATATTCAGCCTGATGGCGCTATCTGCTCCACTAAAGGCAGTCCTGAGTGCGACGATTTTGCATTCGTTTTTGGCCGTTCCCTGTTAAAGGGGCACTGTCAACCCTTTCTGAATCATATTATTTCTAGTTGAAAACCTACATTTTATGATTGCTCATTCATCTCGTAATTCAGTGATGCTGCTTGTTGCTTTATCTGCTTCCTTTACTTAGTAGATCTAAAATGCATGCTAATGGTGTCATTATACCCAGTTTTGCATTGTTTCAAATCATTGATCTACTCTTACTGCATACTTCCTGAACATTAGAAACACCCCCAAACAGTGCAGCCACTTATGATGCAATAGTCTCCTCTCCTCCCACTGCGTCATAAGTGGCTAGACTGTGTTGGGGTGTTGTCAAGTCCAGAAAGATGCAGTGGGAGCTGATCAAGAACTGTAAACAAGCATGTTTTTGTGTAGTAACACCTGTATGGTGGGCAGTCTGTTTTCACTTTTAAAAGGAAAAAAGGAATTAGACTCAAACTACCAGCAGCATCAGCAATCTCTACAGAATGTGACCAATTATACAATGGCAAGGAAAAATGCTGGGCTCTGACTGGTCAGTATATGACTGGACCCGTGATGTTATCTCAGTATAACATCACGGCTCTAGTCCCAGCACAATGATGACCACATCAACCACAATGGGAATCACTCCATGCAGCCAGCTTTAGTGACCCCCTGCAGCCCGTTTCAATTATTCCCACTTTCAAGCTGTAACTGTCCTCGAGTCACCTGCCGCCACAAGCCATAACTACGCATACTGGATTGATAACACCCTCTTACTCCACACACTATTCTCCCAAACACACAAAAAACATTATTCTCTTCTCACTCTCCAATGTTAAAAAAAAGTTACCACAAGCCATAACACTGACTTCTCGCTCCCCCAATGTTCATTCAGAAACTGTGGCAGTTGTCGCGGAAGCACGCACTACTGTCCACTCTCATGCTCCGCTACAAAAGTATTTTCCCACAGTGCAGTTTCTTATTATAAATTAAATGGAAACAAAATCAGAAAATGCTGCATCGTGCCTCCTTGTGCCTTCACCGACAGATCCATTTGAGAGGTATCAGCAGCCAGTTGGCAACAGCAGGGATGGGGCAGGCACTGGTAACAGTGGTGATGGCATGGCAGGCTGCCTCAAAATGTGCCATTACAAACATAATCTCCCAGTGCAGCAATAAAACACAACAACAAAGTGTACTGGGAGAACGGGAAGAAACACAAAGTTGGGGGGGAGGGCCTCACAAGAAAACAAATGAAAACAGATGTGAGACCACAAAACAGAGGGATCTCAGCATTAACAACTTAACATACCAGCTCCACCTACTGGTGGTAAATATTCAAGACTTTTTCTTCAAAAGCTATACCTCCACAGTAAAAAAAAAAATTAAATATATACTGTATATATATATATATTTGTAACATTTTCCTTTTTATTAGCAAAAGAGCCATTGTATAACAGCAATAATGCACTCCAGGGTGTGTGTCGTGCTGGGATAATGTCATTTCTGGGGTGTTGGACACACTCGGCCTGCGGCCTTGTGCCCAACAACCCCAGGCGTGACTTTATCCCAGCACGACACACACCCTGGAGTGCATTATTGCTTAATCATATTATGTATTTTTAAGTTAAAGACACTTTGAGGCCTAAGGGGGTTGGCATTGTTCCTTTAAGGGACTGCAGCCTCCTCACATAGTAGTCTTACATGATCTCTCCTTGCCCTGCATGTTAAACTTTGGCAATCAGAATATGTTCTGGAATCATGGTAGAGTGCTAGACCTTGAAACAGTTGGACTGTGGGTCCTTGACTTGTTTTGGATTGTTTGTAAATGGAAACTACATACCTACCATAATTCTTGATCTTCTTGGACAAAGTCTTCACCATTCATTCACACTAATGGGATGACGCAGGAGGTGCTAGGACCCAGCGGGAGCCAAATATCTTCAGGAGGGGCCAGAGCTGATGTAGGACCGCACATGCGCTGCACCATGAGACTGACTCACGCCCATACAGGTTATCTCGGTGTCAACCCTCCAACCGCCTCAGTACCTTTTTGACCGAGGAGGTGCAGCATAACTAAACCTAGGAAAACCTAACCTAACCCGGGCATAAGATAGCCGTGTAAGAAAGGTCAACTCAACAATGTCTTCACAGCCCACGTCAACAAGGGAGTGAAGACCAGAAACAGAATGAATGAGCTCGGGGGGATGGTGGGTGAGTGTGTGTGTGAATGAATGGTGAAGACTTCATCCAAGAGGACAGTACAGTTATGTAAGAACTTACCGTAACAGTAGATCTTCGAGAAGAGCTCCTGCAGCAGGCTACACCATAAGGACTATGCCGCCAGGCACTAGAACAGCACAGAAAACTTCAAGCCAGCAGTACCCAGCTGGGACCCGCCCCTTACATCGATCCGCCCACCGACGTCACCCTCTGTATAAAGTGGACAGTCCCCAGCCCCACCTCAGTTCACCTGCCAGAGACCCGGAGGTTACTTTGCAGGCGAGATCTGAGGCAGGTGCTGAAACAAATCCCAGAATGAGAAACTTAATAGGGGGATGAAGGGAGGGAAAATAACGCCTGCTGCAGGAGCTCTTCTTGAAGATCTACTGTTATGGTAAGGGTAAGTTCTTACATAATTGTACTATCTTACTTCGAGTATGAGCTCCTGCAGCAGGCTACACCATAAGGACTGAGTCCCAAGCAGTGTCCCCAAAGGGAAGAAAAAAGGGAGGCAGGGGTAAGAACGTCTGAATTATTTAATTGATCATTTAAGAAATTAGGCCTTGGAGCACAGTGAAGCCAAATCCTGCTCTCTTTCTGGAAGCAATAGCCAGGGTGTAGTGCTTAACCAAAGTATGCACAGAGTTCCATGTTGCGGCAGTGCATATGTCTGCCGTTGAAACATTTTTCATGACTGTGAAGGATGCAGCCATCCCCCTTGTCAAATGTCCCTTAACCAGTCCCGGTATGGGTTTTTCATACTTGTTGTAGATGAAGGTAATACAATCTGTTAACCATTTAGACATGGGTTGCCTTGCAACTGGTTTCCCCAGAACCCTGGGGGCTAAGGATACAAACAACTGATCCGATAGCTGGATCGATTTTGTACGGCTCAAACAGTAACGGAGTATCCTGTGTACATCTAGAGTGTGAAGGAGGACCTCTCCTTGATTCGAATACTCGGGATAGTAAACTGGAAGGGAGATGTCTTGATTCAAAGTTAACCCAGACAACACCTTCGGAAGAAATGTAGGGTTAGTGGGCAGAGACATCCTGTCTCTATGAAAAACTAAATAAGCTCTGAGCTGTAGAGATTGCAACTAAAAGAACAGGTTACTCACCTGTAACAGTAGTTCTAGGAGTGGTATATGTTGTTCAGCCACACTCTTTGGCATGTCCCTTTCCCCTTTAAAGATCATCGGAAGTCTTCAAGCTGGCTCCTCCCAACCACCCAGGTGGTATATACCTCGGCTCTGCCACATGACACCAGATCTTAGCCTGCTGGAAGCCAGGTTGTGTGCGTCCGCAGCCGGGGAGGTCGGGTGGTTCCGTGTGGATGAACAACATATACCACTCCTGGAAAGAGCAGTTACGCAAAGATTTTTGTCATAACAGTAGATCTTCTAGGAATGTCTCTTGCAATAAATCATTACTTCTGGGAGTTCCCAATAGGTGGCGCGCTCCAGCACAGAAGTTTCTTCCAGCAGTCTCCACACCAGGGACCACCCACTCAACCTCACTTCCTGGGCTGTACCTATAAAAGTGGGTGGTCCCTGGTAATCTCTGTTCCCTGCCGGTTTCAGCTCAGGAAAGCGAGGGACCGAGGGGAACCGAGGTACCGAAGCTCCCCAACCCTACATTGTTTTTCCTGTTGCAGAATGGCAGGGGGTCGGAGGGAGGGAAGCTACTTACTGCAAGAGACATTCCTAGAAGATCTACTATTACGACAAAAATCTTTGCGTAACTGCTCTATCTTCCATGGAATGGTCTCTTTCAGTAAGTCATTACTTCTGGGGAGATTCCCAAGCAGTTATATGGCAGTGCGGTGGCCAAATATGGCATTCTGCCATAAGGATACCGTGGTCTTAGGACCAATAAATGCTGCAAGTAATATATCAGCATATAAAATAATGTTTTGTATTCTATTTGTGAGAGTTCCATTATCTTATTTGTTACAGGGTTATGACTAAAATATAAGCCAGATCTGCTATTATTACATGTTTATCAGATGTATTAAGAGGATGGCAGCCCCATCAGGATGAGACATGCCAATTATATCAGTAAATCAGAAGGAATTCCACCATATTATGGAGTGAACAGTTGCTGTCAGTGATCTGCAGTGAAAAGACAAGTCTCAGCCAAAGGCTACTGTGTCCCAAGTTGTAACAGTAGCTTAAATAATACAACGTTATTCTTCAGAAGTGCAACAACGTAGCAAGTTATAAATTTTACCAAGTCTGTCAAGACAGGAGAAAATGTATCCATTTGGCATAAACAGGATACTTAAGTAGCAGATAATGTTGCAAAATGAAACAATGTATCTGCCATAAAGGAAGTCAGTGATTCTTAGAATCAGTAGCTATAGTCAATTTTGCATTTTGTTTTAAGCAACATGTGAAGTAACAGAGTAATGTTGAAATATCCATCCTGTATTAGTAATCTTACTTACAAGGGGGTCCTAGGTATGACAGGGCCTGCAACCTTGTTAGGCGTAAATCTGAAATGTTTGTATGGTAAGTCCATTATATGTACTGTTTGGAAAAAACAGAAGCAAAAATAATGAACAATATAATCAAAATCATAAGGCAGTGGATCTCATTCTTGAGATTATTAAAACACATATTTTTTTTTTGACCAAGCAAAAAAGACATGCAGAGTGTTTAAGATTTATAATCTCTGTACAAGTACTCACCCTTGTTCATGTGATCTTTGTTCATGATCAAGTGAAAGCTGCTTACAGCAGTAGAAGGTTGAAAGAATAATATAATCCATACCGGGATGTATCGATTGTGTCTCAGCATGGGAGTAGTAGTAGTAGTAGGTGGACCTGTTCGTGGGAGGGACCTGGAGGCAAGGGCCGAGAGGCATCCTTATGGAATGGCCGTGATGGTCTGTAACAGTGATACCTCCGAGAAAGTGGCTAGATGTATAGAGCATTTTGGAAAAGACCTTGGTCTGATCTTTAGTTGAAGCCCCAAGAGGCCTCCGAGGCCTAGAAGAGAAGACCGGGGCGAAGCCTGAAGTCTTTAGTGAGAGGAAGCGGCGCCGGGCTGCCCAGAGGGGCGGCCATGGGTTGACTACGTTGTGTTCCTTGTCACTTGTTCTCTGCCCTTAAAGGTTTCTCGTTGGGTATAATTAGGTCCAGTTTTTTATGAATAATTATACAGAGGGCGTGGTTTGCAGTACATGTATTGTACTGTCTTTAGTTGTCTGCCTGAGGCTTGTAGGTCATCCAGTATTGATTGAGCCCCTGGGCCAAAAAGATGGTCGTTTAAAAAGGGTCCATGAGCCACTTTCTGTTGACTATCAGGAGCTAGCCCTGAGAGTTGGAGCCATGCCTGATGACTTTTTAAGAATACCGATTATAGAAGCTCTGGCTGAAGCATCAGCAATGTCAGATGCCGATCTTAATAAATGGCAAGAAAGGGACGTGAATGTATTTATTAATGATGTGAGTTGTTCATTTTTCAGGGGATAGAGGTAGTCTATTTATAAGGTTTCCAGCAGAGGTACTTATCTGATGCTGGGTATTTCAGCATATGTCCCATATAATTAGGTATTTTGATATTTAGAGTATTTGGGGCAAACACTTCTTCCCCATATATTCAAAGCAAAAGCTGCAGGACGAGGTGTCATGGCCTACACCTAGGCAGTGGACGCACATGAGATGGGGATTGGTACGTGACATCTTCTGGCTGCAAGGACACCGGCGAAATCCAGGGGAAGATTTTTCTTCCATGATCGAAGATGCAAAAGTGCGATCGCTAACTCAAACGAGTTTTAATTTCGGTAAATCCGAAGTTTTGAAAGCCTGGGCCTACAAAATGGGTGCGCATGAGGGAGGCAACCTGAATCTTCCAGTGGAAAGGAAGATCTGGCGTCACAGGGTGGAGCCGAGGTATGTACCACCCGGGTGGGTGGAAGGAGCTAGCTTGAAGACTTCCGGCGATTCTTAAAGGGGAAAGGGACATGCCAGTAAGTGTGGATGAACAACATATCCACGATCCTAGAAAATATGACCCACTGAAGGAACCTCTCTCGAAGATCTACTGTTATGGTAAGTTCCTATGTAACTGTACCATCTTACTTTGAAAGGGTTCCTTCAGTAGGTCATCACATATAGGACTGAATCCCAATCAGTCCCTCCGAAGAGAGACCGAGAGAAACCAGGGAGGAGGAAAAAAACTCCAACAACCAAGGAAAACACAGAGTGGAACCAACCTAGGACAGAAAGCCCTGCTGAACAGCTAGGCCAAAACTTGCCCTCCGCCTAGAAGCAATGTCCAGACTGTAGTGTTTGGTAAAGGTATGGACAGAACTCCAAGTGGCCACTGCACAGATATCAGCTGCTGACACGTTACGTAAAAAAGCTGCGGAAGCAGCCATGCCCCTAGTAGAATGACCTCTCACGGGCCCCGGCAGAGGCTTGTCATACTTCTGGTAGCAAAAGCGGATACAATTGCCCAACCAATTGGACAGGTACTGCTTAGAAACAGCTTTGCCCAAGGATCTGGGGGCAAAGGAGACAAACAGTTGATCATCCTTACGGAACTCTTTTGTACTATGTGTACAGCATCAGAGAGCATGATGCATGTCCATAGTGTGGAGGAGTGCCTCACCTCTATTCACAGGGGACGGAAAATATACAGGGAGCTCCACTGATTGATTCAGTGTGACCTCCAAAACCACCTTAGGCAAAAGCTTAGGATTTGTCCTGAGGACCGCCCAGTCCCTATAGAAAATTAAATATGGCTCCTTACAAAACAGTGCCTGAAGCTCTGAAATTCTTCGAGCTGAGGTAACCGCAACTAAAAACAACATCTTTCATGACTGGAAGTGTAAATCACAGTTCATCGCTGGTTCAAAAGGTGGGAGAGTGAGCTTCTCCAACACAAAGTTTAAATCCAAACATGGTGTGGGGCTGCGGATGGGAGGTTTCAGATGGAGAATCCCCTTCAGAAATGTTTTTGAGACTTCCACCTGAGCCATGGGTTTACCATCCACCAGCTCGTGGTACGCCGAAATAGCTGAAAGATGGACCTTCAAGGAGGAATAGGATTGGCCCGAATCTGAAAGATGAAGGAGGTATTCCATGACTTGTGGGGCAGAACAAGAGAAAGGGTACCAATCTTTGGAAGCCGCCCAAATGGAAAAACGTTTCCACTTCATAGCATAGGTGGAACGGGTAGACAGCTTTCTAGCCTCAACCAGTATCTGGGCAACCCGAGAGGAGACCCCGAAGTGAGAGACCGCTATGTCTGCAGGAGCCATGCATAAAGGTGCAGGGTCCTGAGCCCCAGATGGACATGCCGGCCTTGATTCTGTGTCGAGAGGTCGTGAGTCATAGGAAGTGGAACTGATGGTTCTTCCGCCAACTACTGCAGAAGCAGGAACCAAATCTGTCTCAGCCAGAGGGGGTCGATGAGGATCATCCATGCCTTCTCTGCCTGAAGTTTGAGGAGAACCCTCAAAGAATGGGAAACGGAGGAAAGGCGTACAAAAATGTCCCTGTCCAAGAGAGAGACAACGCTTCATGCCAGAAAGCACCATGCCCTGAAATGAGTGAGTAAAAACTGAAGTTTTGCGTTGAATGGGGAGGTGAAAAGGTCAAGTTCCAGACACCCCCACCTTAGGAAGAGAGAATCTGCCACTGCCTGATTTAGTTCCCATTCGTGACTGAGGGTACGAGACCTGCTGAGACTGTCCGACAGTACATTTTGGACACCTGGAACATGCACGGCCACTAAGGACAGATCGTGCTGGACTGCCCAGTTCCACACTGTCATCGCTTCCCTGCAGACAGGGTACAAGCGAGTTCCTCCTTGTTTGTTGAGATACCAGACTACTGACATGTTGTCCATCTGGATGAGCAGTGATCCCTTGGGGAGAAGGATCTGGAATGCCTGAAGCGTGTAGAAGACCGCTCTTATCTCCAGGACATTGACATGCAACAACGCCTCCGAGTTGGACCAAAGTCCCTGTGCTTGGCATTCCTCTAAATGTGCTCCCCAGCCCATATTCAATGCATCTGTAGTCAGAGATGCCGAGGGGACAGGACTCCTGAATGGGAGACCCAAGGAAAGGTTGCAGGGATCCCTCCACCAAAGCAAGTCTTTCTGGACCGCCGACGATACCAGGACCGGATGGTCCAGGTCGTCCAGAAGCTGATCCCACTGCACCCGCAAGGACCACTGAGTGATTCTCATATGGAGCCTCGCCAGGAGCGGTACGGATGGAGGCCGCCATCAGGCCGAGAAGGCACAGGACCTCCCTTGCAGGAATGGTCCTGTATGAGCCCACCACTGAAGCCTGATGGACCAGAGTTTCCACCCTGTCCGGAGGAAGGAAGGCCCTGCTCTGGACCATGTCCAAGACTGCCCTGATAAACTGAAGTCTCTGAGTCCGGGAAAGAGATGACTTGGGGAAACTGAGAGTAATCCCCAACTTGGAGAACAGATCCAGAATGAAATGCAGAGCTCCCGAAAGAGAATCCCTGGAAGGAGCTGAAATCAGCCAGTCATCCAGTAAGGGAAACTGCTATGCCCTGGCAATGCAGAAAGGTCGCCACCACCACCAGGCACTTGGTAAAGACCTGAGGTGCCAAAGACAGACCAAAGGGGAGGGCCCAGAACTGGAAATGCTCCTCCCTGGAAACAAAACCACAGGAACCGGTGGTGGCTGGGGAAGACTGGAATGTGCAGGTAAGCATCCTGCATATCCAGAGCACATCCTACATATCCAGAGCACAAAGCCACTGGTTCTCCAACAGTAGAGGGAGAAGGTTTTGCAGAGTCAGCATTCTGAATTTCTTGTACTTGATGAATAGGTTGAGACTTCTCAGGTCGAGAATGGGTCCCATGTTGCCTGACTTTTTTGGAACGAGGAAGAAGTAGGGGTAGAAACCCCTTCCCCTTTGCTGGAGAGGAACGTGCTCTATAGCCTCCTTGAGTAAGAGAGCATTGATTTCTTCTTTGACGAGAAGAGCCTGGTCTCAAGAGGACAACTGGATTGGTGGAGAGTCCGGTGGAACCTCCAGAAACTCTATGGTGTGTCCGGCGGACACTAACTGCAGGACCCATGCATCGGAGGTAATGCCCTGCCACTCCTGCGCATGGTGGTCAAACCTCCCCACCACCGGCTCCTCGTACTGGGGCTGAGGAAGGGGTGGGGTGAGGGACTCAGGAGGTGGCAGGATGGTCAGGGGACCCCTTGAATGTCTCTGATTCTTGGAGGCGGGAGGGGTGGTGGAATATGTGGACTTATGCTTGCCCTGGTGGCAAGCCGAGGCCTGCTTCCTCTGCCTTCAGGTCTTTTTCTGAAAAGGCTGCTGCTGTTGTTGGGCACCTGATCAGTGCATGGACCATACTGATCTCAGGGCCTGACCATTATCCCGGAGATCACTGATGATGTCTTTGGTGCTGCCACCAAAGAGCACTGAGCCCCAAAAGGGGGCATCCTGAATCGCAGACTGGACCTCATTTGCAAGGCTGGAGATGTGAAGCCTGGCCTGTCGTTTCAAAGCAATGGCAGTCGCTGAGGCGCAGGCTACTGAATCGACAGAGTCGTAAGTAGCCCGCAGTGCACGTCTGCAAGATAAGCGAGACAGGCGGAGTTCCTTGGTGAGCTCCTCCTTGAGATCCGAAGGTTCCACAGATTGGACTCTGGCCTCGAGCTTTTTGGTACAACACCATATGGGCCACATAATTAAGGGACCGAAGCACTCATGTGGCCAAAGAATATACCTTCTTACTGAACTGGTCCATCTGCCTTGACTCCTGAGCTGTTCATGCGCTTAGGTGCTGAAGAGCGGTCATGAGCAGCTGAAATCACGACAGAGTTCACCTTCGGATGAGCGTTGAGGAATGGAGCATCCTTGGGTGCCCAGTAAATCCTGTCTGCCCTTTTGGGGACAGCTGGTATGGAATGAGATATCTGCCAGACTGTAGAGGTGAGATCCTGGTGAGGTCCTATCCATGGGAGAACAGGGATCGGGGGACAGAGACTCCAGGTCCAGGTGTGCAGCGAGTCTCTTTTGCATTGGATCCTGCTCCTCCGACTCCCACTCAAAATAGTTCTGCATGGACCTCAGGAGGTCTGAAAAGGTAGGGTCCTCCGGTGGGGATTTGGGGCAAACCTTGCCCTTAGTGACTGTAGACTTGTGATTCGAGGGCTCCTCCGGTGACTCGTCACCATCCTCATCATCATCATCATCATCCCCCACGTCCGGATGGTCACCAAGATCCAGAAGAGAAATATCCTTGCAAGTGGTCCCCAGGACACGAACCGTAGAGGGGGATGAGACCTAGGACAGTGCAGTGGTGGGAGTCTGCTCTCTAGGTCCGATACCAGCTCCAAACGCGCCCCCTCCCACCAAGACTGGATAAGAGTCTTGAGTCCAGTTGAACCGGAGCTTGTGCAGGAGGCGGAGGCTGGGGGGGGGGTGGAGGGATTACCGGTGGGGGATAAGTAGTGATACCCCTGGTAACCTGAATAGCCATATCCCAGGTACTGACAGTAGGGCAAGGTTCTCAGAACTGGCACTCCCCCAGGACTGGCTGAGCTCCTCAAACTGGCTGCCTCTTCTTCTTACTCCCTTAGGTCATTGAGCCTGCTGTTCTCAAAGTTCCTGCCCCTTGAACGCAAACGGGGGACAGGGATTTTGTTTTATGTGCCCCCAGAGTATGGAATTCCTTTCCCGCCAAGGTCTGCTCCTCCCCCTCCCACTCATGCATTTGGAGCTCCCTGTGGAATTACTTGAAGCTCTCCTCTGCGTGTGGTTGTCCTAAACTGCCATAAGTAACCTTGGTCCCCTGCACTGGACTTACATGTCCTTTCTTTGGTACCCTTGCGCAGGTCCTGCTGATGCATCCTGCTTGCTTGGGTTCTGCTCTGTATATAATGTATTTACTCTCTGTTCCAGGTGATGCTTTGACTGCGGCTCTGCTTTTGGGGCTCTGAGCTGTATAGAATTGTATAATACATTGTTCATAGCCTTGGTGACTCTATGTATATATTCTTTGTTCCTATTCTAATTGTTTTTACTGACTGCTTGTGTTATGTTCATCTGGTTCTACCTGCTCCTGTGTAATGCCTAACTTGTACCATGTTGTCCCCTGTATGAACTTGTATTTCATTGTACTCTCCCGGGTCATACCTGAAATTAGACAAATGTCTTGTCTCGTGTACTTATATGGTCAACAAAAGCTAAATAAACAAATCCCGGGAAATAATGCCCCGCACCACTCCAATCTGGAGGAGGACCAGCTGGGAGATAGTCCCCAGGATACCCAGAGGGGTAATGCGGGGTCTTGAGTAAAGGCCCAATGTCAGAATATCTGACGGAGGGGAACCCATGTAGGGCCCAATGTCATGTAAAACGGCGGCAGGTCCAGCGTCGGGGCCACTGTCATCAGGACCGGCACCACCCGATCCAGCGCCGGAATGGGGTCCAGCGTTGGAGGGGCTGGCATCAGAGCTGGGCAACGGGGCCCTGATGGAAGGACCGCATCTGGCACCTGAGCCAAATGCTGGGGCAGATGACTGGGCCCAGACTCAAGAGACCATTGTTGGGGGGGGGGGGTGTCTGGCATTGGAGGAACCATTGCCGGATCCGACAGAGGGATCTCAACTGGTACAGATGTTGGGTTGGGAGTGATCCCACCAGAAGGGATAGGAGGGTCCACCGGAGTAGTGCCAGTCAGCTGGGGAGGAGACTCCTTCCCTGCGACCTCTTCAGGAGAGTGTGGAATGGACCCAGAGGAGTGGTTGATGTCCAGGGGTTCCACACTATCATCGCCCGAGGTAGCGGCCTGAGCAGGGGAAGCTACCAGCAAAGTGGAAAGGAGAGAGGGGCAGACTCCCCTGGGCTCTGCCGGATCTCGGGTTGTGCACCGGTAGGCCCCAACACGATGGCGGCGTCTGGTCCCTAAAGCCTGGGGATCCGACTTATCGGTGGCCAGGCGTCCCTGAAGGAGCTTGAATGCACTTAATGGTAAGCACGGGTGGCCTTGCCAGAGAGCCGCAGTGGCTGACTACCTATGCACAGAGGAGGATTTGTCTGACTTACCATCCGGAGCTGGCTTGGCCTTAGGCGGCAGACGGGAAGAAGCCTTGCTGGTCGAGGGCCGAGAGGCCTCAGCCTGGGACACCTCCACAGAGCGCTCCCACTCCCTATGTTTCTCTTTCCTATGTTCTTTTTTGGAAGGAGACGAAGAAGAAGATCGGATCTCCTTTTCTAAAGACGCCATCCAGGTCTTCAAAAGATGGGCCTCCAGAGCCTGCTGCCTCCTTTTACATGTGGCCTGATTAAAAGGCTGGCATTCCAGGCAAGAAGAGACTGGGTGGTCTGGTCCTAGGCACACACTTCATGTGGCTGTCTTTGTGTGGAATTTGCATGCCACAGGTGGAACACTTCTTCGGTGAAGACATAGCAGAAAATTCAAAAAACTGAAGAAAAAACGTGGTGATAAACCGACAAGAAAAAAGCACTTTCAATGACATTCGCTTGGGAAGTCTGCAATGCAACTGACATGAGGCGACGGTGGGAAAGAACTGAGGGTGGGCACTATATAGCGTCATGCTGACTTCAGTCACATGTCAGTTGGGTGGTCCCCCATCAGTTATTGCTAGAAAAAGTCTGCACTGCGGCCAGATGCCAGGTGGTGCTAGTCCTATATGTGATGACCTACTGAAGGAACCCTCTTGAAGTAAGATTGTAGGTCGCAATCCACGGCCGGTTCAAAGGGAGGCAATGTCAATTTCTCTAGAACAAAAAGGCGGTCTCATGGGGGGGACAGGATCCCTAATGAGAGGCTTCATATGAAGCATGCCCTAAAGGGATGTACAGGCAAGGTCCAGTTGAGCAACATTCCTACCTTCCACCGGAGCGTGATAACAGAAATGGCACAGAGATGCACCTTTATGGAAGAATATTTCAGCCCTGCATCTGAAAGCGATAGGAGATATTCCAGGACTGACTTCACCGAGCAAGACAGTGCATCCAGGGAATGTGCAGCTGCCCAGATACAGAAACATTTCCATTTCATGGCATACATGGCCCTTGTAGAAGGTTTTCTTGCTTCTACTAGGACTTCGGCCACCCTTTGTGAAACTCCATGCCTGGAAATGACTAAGTCTGCAGGAGCCATGCATGAAAGTGTAGGGACCGAAGGTCTGGGTGGACTAATGTGCCCATGTCTTGAGATAGCAAGCTGGGTAAAACTGGTAGCTGAAATGGAGGTTTCACTGCCAACTGTTGTAAAAGAGGGAACCATATCTGATGCGGCCAGAAAGGAGCTACCAAAATCATTGTGGCATGATCCATCTGTAGTTTGAGTAACACCCTCTGTAGAAGGGGAAAGGGAGGGAAGGCGTAAAGGAACCACCCTGTCCAGCAGAGGGACAATGCATCTTGCCAGAAAACACCATGCCCAGGATCTAGCAAGCAGAAATTGGGCAGTTTTGCACTGCACGGGGACGCGAAAAGATCCAGTTCTGGACATCCCCATCTTTCGAAGAGGTTGTCCACCACTTCTTGAAGCAGCTCCCACTCATGGTTTCTGGATCCTGAGCAGCTGAACTCATCTGCCAGGACATTTTGGACTCGTGAAGCATGAACCGCTGTCAGTGTGAGCCCGTGTTCTAGGGCTTAGTACCACACTCTCGTGGCTTCTCTACACAGAGGGTAGGAGTACGTCCCCCCTGCTTGTTGATATAAAACACCACCGACATATTGTCAGTCTGGAGAAGCAGGGGACCCTGAGAAAGGGGAGTCTGAAAGGCCTATATGGCATACAGAATTGCCCTTATCTCTAAGATGCTGATGTGCAGGGACACCTCAATGTCTGACCATGTGCCCCAAGTACAGTGATTCTGAAAATGAGCTTCCCATCCTAGACCCGATGTGTCCATGGTGAGGATCTGGCTTGGTGAGTTTGCTGGAACGGGACTCCTGAATCCAATTTGGGTGAAGTCAGACACCATGACAGCATTTGCTGGACAGCCCTTGATACCCTTATCAGGTGCTCGAGATCTTCATTGCACCTTAGGTTCTATTGAGGAACTCTCATATGCAAGCGTGCCAGGGGTAACGTGGGTATAGCTGCAGCCATATGCCCTACGAGCTGCCGCATGGTTCTTGTTGTGACTAGATTAGCTGAAGCTACTCTGGAGGCCTGGTCTCTCAGCCGAGTGGTCCTGTCAGGTGGGAGAAAGGCTCCACCCTGCTGTGTGTCCAGGATGGCCCCCTAAGTACTGTGGATGTTGACAGGGCCAAGGACAGGACTTTGGGAGACTAATTGTTATCCCCAGCTGTTGGAACATATGAAATGTGTCCGAGAGGGTGTGGATTAACTACGACCTGGTGGGGGCAGTTAGGAGCCAATCATCTAGGTAAGGGTAGATGAAATGACCCTGTCTGCGAAGAGCAGCTGCCACTGCTGCTAGGCATTTGGTGAACACCCTCGAAGCCGAGGAGAGACCGAAAGGCAAAGCCCAGAATTGATAATGGTTCCCTTGAAAGGTAAATCAAAGATACCTCTTGCGAGCTGGAAACACCGATGTGTGCAAGTATGCGTCTTGCATGTCCAGATAGCATAGCCAGTCCCATTGGTGCAGCACAGGCATCAGCCCTGGTAAGGTTACCATTCTGAACCTTTTGTATTCGATGTACTGGTTCAGGTGACTAAGGTCTAATATTGGTCTTAAGTACCCTGTCTTCTTGGGGACCAAGAAGAAATGGGAGTAATACCCAGTTCACAGTTGGCAGGGGAAACAGGCTCGATTGCTCGTTTTGAGAGCAAGGTCTGGATTTCTTCCCTGATGAGGGCTATGTGGGTGGGAGGATATCGAGAGGGGGTTGGAGGTTTCTCCAGAGGAAGTTCGGTAAACTCCAGCGTATAACCCTTCTCGATAATGTCCTGCACCCATAGATCTGTTGTGATATTGGTCCACCCATCTAGGTAGAGGGAGAACCAACACCCTACTGCTTCCCCCATCAACTTCACCAGAGAAGGGGGTCTGGCAGGAAGCCATGCATGTGCGCCTGTGTTGGGCAGTGAAGGCTGGGAGGATTTTGGATTCCTAGGTCCGCCGTTCCCTGCTGGTTGGGAGGGAGCTTTTCTCTTGAAAGGGCCTCAGGGCTGTTGGTTCCTCTGTTTGTTGGCACCCTGGTGCCGAAAGGGCTTGTGCTTAGGTTGATGAGTGTCCAACTGGTATATGTGGTGAATGGACTGGACCGCTTTGCCAGAGTCTTGCAGTTCTGTTAATATCTTTTGTACTTCCTCTCTGAAGAGGAGAAACCCATGGAATGGGGCATTAAGGACAGAATCCTGGAGGTCCTGCCGAAAACCGGATACTCTCAGACAGGAGTGGCGACGGAGACACACCCCAGTGGCCGCTGCTCTGGGTGCTGTGTCTGCCGAATCCTAGGATGCCCTCAACATGTGTTTTCCTGCATCCAGGCCTGACTGAAGAACGTCCAAAAGCTCAGTGCATGATGGATTATCTGGTTGCTTTTGTGCCAACTCGATGACTTTCTTCCATAAAGATTTCTGGTATAGCACCATGTGGGCTAAAAAGTTTAGGGACCATATGGAGCATGTGGAAAAAGCAAAGACTCTCCTACCAAACTAGTCTAATTTCTTAGATTCCTTGTCAGGGGGCTGTGAGCTCAAATGTTTAGGTTGATTTGTTCTGCTGTGAGCTGCAGTCAGGACCATGGAGTCTGCCCTCATATTTTCTCCCAAAAAGGGCTCTGCCTTGGGAGGCTTGTACAGTCTGTCTGCCTTTTTGGGGACAGCTGAAAAAGAGGAAGGGTGGTCCCATGCCAGCCTGGTTAGGTGCTGAAATGGAGGGACCAGAGGGGGAATGACCAAAGGTCTTGGGTCACTCATTCCCAGAAAGGTATGAAGCCTTTTCCTCTCCAGGTCCAATTCCTTGGTGTCCCATTGATTTAGGAAATAGAAGTGGCACATTACATCCACAAATGTCGGGTCATCTGGGAAGGGGGCCTGGGTGGATTGCGGGCATCCTCTAGCACAGGAGAGTAACCTCTATAAGAGGAGTCTGAGGAGTGAGGGTGGCTGGAGGAGGTAGATGAGACTGACCTTGAGCATTTACACCCATGCCAGCGTATGCACCTGTCATCTGAGGAAGATGACCTGGAGGAGGAGTGGTGGTGTCTGCCCCTACGCCTGGTATGCTCAGAGTCAGATCTTCTTGGAGTCAGGCTGCTGGGTGTGTGCGGAGACTATGGCCGGTAGTCTAGGACTGGTGCTTTGTCTGGGACTGGTGTAGGGGGGTTGTGGATGTGGTGAAGGAGGGAAGTCATCGTTTTTTAATAAATCTCCCTTTACTGTGTTCTACCATGAAGTAAAGAGTTTCCAAACGTCCACTAGCGGGATCACTGACTCTTGTGATGGTGTACCACTGGGGTCCGTGGGAATACCGGTAGGGTTGTTTGGTCCTGGAGTCTCATCATGAGGTATATGACGACTCGGTGGAGTAGTACAATCTGTCATCTGGCTGCCTGTCGTCAGGTTGTCAGGTACCAAAGGGGTTTGATCTGGCGACTTGTTGAGATGTGGCATGTCATCAGGCTGTTGAATGGTCTGAGCTGATGTCAGCTTTTGAGGTGGTGGCTCCACAGGCATCTGACTTGTAGTGGTGGTTGCGGACGTCTTGGTACTCGACGCCTTACCCTGTGCCATCTGCCGCTGGTCCTTCCATTTGTCGGAAGACCATTCATCCGGGACATGCGTCAGGGTCTTAGTTTTATCTGCTGGAGCTTGTCCCTAGAGTGGAAATGCTCCGGCATCTGTGTCTGTCATCTGAGGCTGCCGATGAGCTGGAGGATGAAGACGCCTGAACCTTATCGATAGAAGTCCCTGTATTAGGCCCTGAGGACTGCTGGAAGGGCCTAAGGCTGAGGGATGGACCTGAGGGTCCTTGCCCTGAAGAGCTGCCACCCACTGAGAGGGTAATGGCAGGAGCCTTTGTCAACAGCAGGCTGGAGGAAGTGAGGCCTGACGGAGGGACTGAGTCCGCTCTCTCTCCAGAGTGTGAACTAGAGTGCTTCTCTTTGCGAGGAGACTTAGATCTGGACTCTGACCTACTGTACCTCTTGTTCCGATGTTGGTGCTTCCCTCCGGAGTGTTTTCTCCCTGTGGGAAGTCAGCAACCAGAAGGCTGAGGAGCTGGCCTTCGACGGAAGTTGAACGGTGGTGAGCTGCTGCTCCATGATGTAGGCCTGGAGAGTCTTGCGACAGCGGGTTCAGGTTAGTTGGTTGAATTTGCCGCAGTCCAGGCAGACTTTCATGTCATGATTAGGACCCAAACAAAAGAGGCATAGAGAATGACCATCTTTTGCAGGAATCTGCTGCCTGCACGGATACCTGGATTTCCATCGTGAAGTTAAAGAAGATGGAGATGACATAAATTAAGCGTAATATTGATACTTTAGAAAAAAATAAGAATGGGTACATCTGACTGAAGAAAATGGCAGTCGACAGATGCAACAAGGCGTCAAAGGAGCCAAAACATACAGGTCGATGGCGGGAAAAGAACTGAGGTGGGGCTAAGGACCGCCCCCTTTATACAGAGGGTGACGTTGGTGGGTGGACCGATGTAAGGGGTGGGCCCCAGCTAGGTACTGCTGGCTAGAAGTTTTCTGTGGAGTCCTAGTGTCTGGCGTCATAGTCCTTATGGTATAGCCTGCTGCAGGAGCTCATACTCAAAGTAAGATCAAGAATTACGGTAGGTATGTAATTTCCATATCTTCCTGGACTAAAAGTCTTCACCATTCATTCACACTAATGGGAGAGTACTGAGCTAAAAACCAATCCCCTGAGCTGGGCAGCAGGAGACAGAGCTCACTCAGGATGGAAGTCCATTAGGGATTGTCCTACCGAAGGAAGTGTGCTGTCTGGCATGGACATCCAAAGTGCAGTGCTTCACAAAGGTGTGCGCCGAGCTCCAAGTAGCAGCTTTGCAAATATCTGTAATGGGTACAATACAAATTTCTGCCAGGGATGCCAGAACCGCTCTAGCAGAGTGGGCATGAACCCAGCCTTCCAACTTGACCTGCGCCATCGAGTAGCAGTGGTGAAGACAAGCCACCAACCATGCAGAAATGCATCTAATGGCAACAGGCTGATCCAGCCAGGCCATGCTGAAAGACGAAAAGTTGCTTAGATTTGTGAATCTCTTTAGTTCTATCGATGTAGAATTGCAGAACCCTCTTGACATCCAAAGAGTGAAGGGTGCATTCCCCTTCACTCTGGAAGTTGGGAAAATAAGTGGGAAAAACAAGAGGTTGATTAAGGTGAAATTCTGAAACCACCTTGGGTAGGTATTTGGGAGGACTGAAGCTGAAATTTTTCCACATTCAACAGTATCCTCATGGAAGTGAGGAACTGAGAAGCTGTGGCTACTGCTTCCTACATCTCTTGTTTGGATGGGCTTGCCATGAGCCTATTGTTCAGGTAAGGGTAGACTTGAATGCTGAGTTTTCTGAGGTGCGTCGCGAGAACTGCGAAGCACTTTCTAGAGACTCGAGGCACAGAGGACAGCAGGACTCTGAACTGGTAGTGCTGACCCAGAGCCACAAAATGGAGATAAGCTGCAGTGACTTAGGTGCACTGGGACATGCTGGTAGGTGTTCTGCAGGTCCAGGGATGCCAGCCAGTCGTACTGATGAATCAGCGGAAGTAACGTTCCTAGGGAGATCGTCTTAAACTTCTTTCTGAATAGAAATTTGTTTAATTTCCTGAGGTCTAGAATTTGACACATGCCGCCTCTTTGGAACCAGGAAGTAATGAGAGTAGAACCCTGTGTTCCGCTCTGCCTGCGGGACGACTTCTACTGTCCTGTTTTTCAGAATGCCCTGTATTTCGGAAGCAAGAAGGTCTGACTGAGCGGTGGACAGACAGTGTTGCCACTTAGTGGAAGATCTGGGGGTTCTCTGCGAAATTGAGAGAGTATCCCTCTTGTATAATCCTGAGGACCTATTTGTCCATAGTGATGGACTTCCACTGGTTGAAAACCTGAGTCAGATGGCCTCCCACTGCTGTAGCGGTGTCCACCTCGGGTAGCTGAGGTGGACCTGGACCGGGTTTTCAGGGGTAACACTGGGTGCTTTCGGGCCCTATGCCTTCTGCTGCATTTTCTTTTGAGGCTGAGGAGTTTGATTTCTATTAAACGCTCCTCAGCCTTTACCATGAAAGGACTGCCTGTTTCGAAACTGTCGACAGTTCCCGTCCCTCTGAGGGGTGGCAGAAGCCAGCCTGGCTATTTTAATGGCAGTCCAGATTTTCTGAGTGGCCTCCAATGCTTGCTCCACTTGAGGGTTGAACAGATAAGCCCTGTCAAAGTGGACATTCATTACCTGGCATTGAACTTCGGGAGAGAAGCCTGACGTTTTAAGCCAGGAGCGTTGCCTGATGCAGATACCAACAGTTGCTGCTTGTGCTGCAGCATCACAGGCATCCATAGCAGCTTTCAATTAATCGTTGTTGGATTCTATGCCCCCTAGTAATCATTTGGAGAAGCTTCAAATTGATTCTGGGAGGTTCTCAACTACTTCTTAAAGGGTGTTCCACAGGGTGTACTCGTATTGAGAAAAATAACCCTGATAGCTAGCAATATGCATCCCTAAGGTTGCAGCTGTGAAAACACACTTTCCTAAGGTGTCATCCTTGTGAGACTCCTTATTGATAGGTCGTGCCAAGGTCTCCTGGGGAAGGACAATCTTATCATTCTCTGCTAACACCATCAGGGCATCCACAAAGGGTAGTGACACCTGGAAGGGTCTTTCCTTAGGAAGAGAATATTTTAAGTTTGCGGACTTAGCCACAGACAGGTTAAGAGCTGGTTTGGCCCACACCATCTCTGACAGGATTTCAAAGGATGGGGGACTGGGGGCGTGAAGTCTGTAGGAATGTTAGGAACATGAAGGAACTGAAGGGGCAGAAGCTTCCCTGGGTCCACATCAAAGGTTTGAAGAGCCTACATTCCTAAGGAAACACTGGAAGGACAGGTCCTCCACTAAGGACTCAGTTGAGACAGAAGGCTTGCTTTCCAGGTCATCACTCGAAACATCTCAGGCGTCGTCAGCCAGAATCAGATCAGGATCAGACTCATCATTTTCATCCTCCAGCCCCCGAGACATCAGTGGCAAATCCTGTTAGGCTGAGGGCTGGTCCAGGTGAGGGTTACACAGGAGCTACCGGAACCCACATCAGCAAAGTTGGCACCTCAGGCGGCAACAAGGTCAATGCCGCACGCAGAACCGAGGGTGACACCGAATGCAGTGCAAACGAACCCCTCGACGCTGCATGCAACACTGAAGAGGCCACTGCAACGCTTGGCACTGAAAGGCCTGACACCGTACATGGCGCTGACGACTCCGGACTCCTGTGAGACCTAGAGGAAAAAAGTATCTGCATGAAACTTGATAAGAGGGATAGGCACATGGAACCGGCGTCAGAGGTGCCATTACTGGAGAGGTCGAAATCTCTGTCACTGGTACTGAATGCACATCCTGCCCCAACCACCCCAACCCTGGCCCAGCAACCCCAAGACCAAGATCCACTGGCAAGGGTAGACTAGACAGACACTGTACCCACTGCTCCATAAGAGCGGACAAGTGGCGGAACTGCCCACCGGAAACTCCATCAGAGGACAAAAAGGGGCTCCAATGTAGAGAATCCCGGCCGCTAAGAACGGAGACCACCGGGGACCCCGGAGGCTGGGGTGGCTTCATCGCCTCCACAACCGGTCACTCCCCTGGCAGACCTACCAGAGGGTGACCTTGAGCGGTACCGTCTCTTCTTCCTCCAACGGGAAGAAGAAGAGTTCAAGGCCGAGCAGTGCTGGGTCCCCGGCCAAGATCGGGAATGGGCCCGCTTCTTTTTGTACTTTTGGGAGGACTGCCCCTCCTCCCAAGCACTGGACTGCCTGTGGTCAGACCCCCCCTCCACAATGGGCGGCAGACTGGACACAGCCCCACTACCAGAATAACTTTCCAGTGTAGTCTCCCTATCATCACTGAAACCATTCATGGTCGACTCCATTGATGACAGGCTGAAAGCTGTTTTCTTTCTTCAGAAGAAGTCTAAATAAACAAAATAAAAAAATAAAAACAAAATAATACTAAAAAAGCTAAATGAAACTGAACGAGTATAAGCTGCTGTCATACAGATGAGAAATTTCACTCCCGGCGGGTGAGCGACATTGTCACTGAATTGCACTTGACGGTGGGAAAAAAGGAACTGAGGCAGTTGCAGGGTCGAGGCTGAGATAGCCTACACAGGTGGAAGCCAGTCTCGCGGTGCTGCACACATGCAGTCCTACCTTAGTGTCGGCCCACCTGAAGATTTTTGGCACCCGCTGGGTCCTAGCACCTCCAGCATAGTCCCATTAGTGTGAATGAATGGTGAAGACTTTTAGTGGAGGAAGATGGACCGATACCATACTTTCTTGACATCAAAAAAGACAAGAGAATGGCCAGCAGGCCAGATAATGTTGCAGAAGTCAAACAGGTGTCAAAAATGACAAAAAAAATAGAAAATATTATGCACAAAGACAGTGCCAACAGACTATAAATATTTTAAAAAAATAAGAGAGGATAATTATCTATGAAAACGTATAAATTTGTTCTAATTCCCTTCAAGGATTTTCCTGTGCACTACTACAGCAGTAACAAAGGAATAAAAAGTTATTATTATAATGCTTGATCTTGTACGTTATCATCTCCATAGATCCACACTCTTTAGTATTAGGGCCAGAAACCAGAACTTCTGGAGCTGCAATCACTGGTGCCTAACAGCAATGCATGGTGTTGTGTGTACACACAGCACATATGCTGGTACTGGCTCCAATCACCTCAGTACCCTTTTTACTGAGGACGAGTGTAAAAAAACTACTGATTAAAAAATAAATACATTTGGATAAGTAGCCCACCAGTCCCTGTAAGGGAAGAAAAAAACACTTTATCCTCCCTGTCCATGGCTACATGCAATGAGAGGTGGGTTCGGGGGATGGTAGGCAGAGAAGTGTGACTCTATGGAGAAGCTATTCTAGAAGATCTAGAGTAACTGTTAAAGAGCACATATTCAGTATAATATTTTGTGTCTTGGGTATGAAAATGAAATGCCATGCACCACAGAAAAATCAGGTTACACACCTGTAACAGTAGTTCTAGGAGTGGTATATGGTGTTCATCCACACTTCAGGCAGTATTCCTTTCCCCTTAAAGGTTTGCCGGAATGTCTTCAAGCTGGCTTCTCCCACCCACCCGAGTGGTATCTCCCTCGGCACCACCTGATGTCAGATCTTACCCGCTGGAAGCAAGACTGGTGTGCCACTTGCCAGGGGAGGTCAGGTTGGTCAGTGTGGATGAACACCATATACCACTCCTAGAAATGAAAATTACATACCTACCATAATTCTTGATCTTCTTGGATGAAGTCTTCACCACTCATTCACACTAGTGGGACTATGCCGGAGGCGCTAGGACCTAGCAGGAGCCAAAAATCTTCAGGAGGGCCGGTGCTGAAATAGGATCGGGCATGCACGGTGCCGCAAGGTTGAGTCGCACCATATAGGCTATCTCGGCATCAACCCTCCAACCAACTCAGCACCTTTTTTACTGAGGAGGTGCAGCATAAACTAACCTAGAAAACTAACCCGTCTCAGATATAAGATAGTCCGTATGACCCATGTAAGAAGGGTCAACTCAACAGAGTCTTCACAGCCCAGCCAACGAGGGAGTGAAGACCACAAACAGGATGAGTGAGCTCGGGGGATGGTGTGTGGGTGTGTGAATGAGTGGCATAGACTTAGATCCAAGAAGATCAAGAACTACGGTGAGTGCATTAATTTTCATATCTTTTGGACATACACTCCACCACTCATTCACACTAGTGGGAGAGAGCCAAGCTAAAAACAATCCCCTGTGAAGGGCGGCAGGAGAAAGGAGCTCACTCAGGACAGAAGTCCACTAAGGACTGTCCTGCCAAAGGAAGGATGCTGTCTGGCATAAACATCTAGGGCGTAATGCTTCACAAAAGTGTGCACAGAGCACCAAGTAGCCGCACTGCAGATGTCTGCAATGGACACATTCTGAATCTCTGCCAGAGATGCCTCGACCACTCTGGTAGAGAGAGCGTATACCCTGCCTTCCAGCTTGACCTATGCCATTGAATAGCAATGGCGGAGACATGCTACCAGCAGTGCCGAAATGCATCTGATGGCAACAGGCTGTCCCAGCCAGGCCATGCTGAAAGAGACAGACCGAATCTCTTTTGTTCTGTCTATGTAGAATCACAAAACCCATTTTACATCCAGAGAATGTAGGGTACGCTCCCCTTCATTTTGAAAATTAGCAAAGTAGGTTGGAAGGACCAAGGGCTAGTTCAGGTGGAATTCCGAGACTTCTTTGGGAAGGAATTTAGGGTGAGTTCTGAGAACCACCTTGTCCTTGTGAAATACTGTGTACGAGGGATCTGTGACCAGGACATGTATTTCAGAAACCCTGTGAACTGAGGTAATGGCCACAAGGAAGGCTGCCTTCCAAGTCAGAAACTTCAAGTCACAGGTTGCTAGAGGCTCACATGGCTCATGGGTGAGCATGTCTAGCACAAGATTGATATCCCAAGTGGCTACCAGTCTCCTGACTGGTGGTCTAGTATGCAGGATACCTTTAAGGAATCTCTTAACCAAGGGTAACTGAGCCACCGACATATTGTGGATAGGCTCGTGGTAGGCTAAAATCATGCAAAGGTGCACCTTTACCGTCGAGTACTGCTGTCCTGCATTTGACAGGTCTAGAAGGTACTCTAATACCTTGTTTGGTGAGTAAGCAAAGGGGTCTAAAGTGGACTTTGCACACCAAATGGAAAATCATTTCCACTTTGCCATGTAGGTCTTCCTAGTGGATGGCTTGTGCGCTGCTAGGAGGATGTCTGAGATTCTCCAAGAGACGTTGAACCTACCCACTCCTATCTTCTCAGGAGCCAGGCATGGAGATGAAGGGATCACAGGCTGGGATGGACCACCGGACCCTGCGCCAGGAGATCTGTCCAAAGTGGAAAGTGTCTTGGTGGAACCACCGATAATTTGTTGATTAATGAAAATCATATCTGACGAGGCCAGTAAGGGGCTATGAGAATCATGCTGCCCCCCGTGCCTCGAACTTGAGAAGCACCCTCTGAGTTAAGGGAAGAGGAGGAAATGTGTACAGAATGTGTCTTGTCCACCACAGTCTGAATGCATCCTGATAGAACTCGCAAAGTTCTGGATTTCTGGAGCAGATTAGAGGCAGTTTTGCGTTGAGTGGGGATGCAAAAAGGTCCAGGTCCGGGGTGCTCCACTCTCCGAATAGCAACTGCATGATGTTTGAGTTGAGAGACCATTCCTGTGGCTCTGCCTCCAACCTGCTGAGGTGATCCGCCAGATCGTTCTGGATTCCTGGCAGGTAGACCGCCTAGATCAGGACTTTGTGCTCGAGACACCATTCCCACACTCTCCTGGCTTCTCTGCACAGAGGGTAAGAGTGTGCTCCACCCTGTTTGTTGATGTAGTACATCACTGCCTTGTTATCCGTCTGAAGGAGAATTACTTTGTGACAGAGGACAACCCTTCAGGGCTCAGACAGCTCAGGGCTCAGACAGCGTACAGGACAGCTCTCATCTCCAGGACATTTATGTGCAGCTGGAACTTGTCCTGACTCCAGGCCCTGGGTGTGAAGCTCCTGATGGCGAGCTCCCCAACTGGTCGGAGATGCATCTGTGGTGATGGTAATCTGTGTCTCTAGTGGTGCAAAGGGAAAACCTTGGAGAAGGTTGTCTTCCTGAGTCCACCAAGTGAGTGACCTCGTAAGAGGCTCTGTCACCTTGATGTGGAAGGATTGCATGTGTGGTTGGAAACTACTGAGTGCTGAGCATTCACTGTGTGGTTCTCATGTGCAAGCAGGCCAGGAGGACTGTGAACACAGACAACACCATGAGATCCAGCATCCGTTGCATCAAGAAAGTCCAAACTGAGTTGTTCTCCTAGATTAAGTGAGCCATCTGGAGAATGTTGTTTCTCCTGTCTTCTGGGAGGAAGGCTCTTGCCCTGGAGGTGTCCAGGAGAGCTCCTATGAAGAGAAGTTGTTGGGAGGGTTGAAGCTGTGATTTTTCCAGGTTCAGGAGAACTCCCATGGATATTAGGAACTTGGAAGCCAATCATCCAGGTATGGGAACACTTGAATTCTGAGTTTTCTGAGATGTGTCGCGAGTATTGCAAAGCACTATGTAAAGACTTATGGCGTTGAAAAGAGCCCAAAGGGCAGGACTCTGAATTGGAAGTGCTGACCCAGAGCCTCAAAGCGTAGGTACCTGTGGTGGCTTGGGTGCACTGCGACGTGTTGGTAGGAGTCTTGCATGTCTAGAGATGCCAGCCAATTGTTTTGATGAATCAGGGGGAGGCGCATTCCTAGTGATATCATCTTGAATCCTTCCATGAAAAGGAGTTTGTTTAACTTCCTTAGGTCTAGAATAGGGCGTATACTGCCTCTTTCCTTTGGAACTAGGAAGTAGTGGGAGTAGAAACTTGTGTCCCATTCTGCCTGAGGAACCACTTCTACTGCCCTGTTGTTCAGAAGGTCCTGAATCTCGGAAGCAAGGAGTGGTAGACAGTTTGGGCTGTCGTTTGCGTGGATGATCTGGAGGGGTCTCTGAGAAATTCAGAGAGCATCCCTCTCGAATTATCCTGAGGATCCAATTGTCCATTGTGATCAACTTCCACTGGTTGTAAAACTGAGTCAGACGCCCCCTACTATCAAAGAGGTGTCCCCCTCAGGCAGTTGAGGTGGGACATGGGCCAGGTCTTCAGAGGGTGGCACTGGATGCCTTCGGAGCCTGTGCCTTCTGCTGTGTTTTCTTTTGTGGGTGAGGGGTTTGATTTTTGTTGAAAGCCCCTCAGCCTTTACCAAGAAAGAACTGTCAGTCTTGAAATTGCCCGTGGTTTCTGCCCCGCCAAGGAGTGGCAGGGGCCGGTCTAGCCATCTAAATAGCAGTCCTAATTTTCTGAGTAGCCTCCAGTGCCTGCTCCACCTGTGGACCAAACAGATAAACACCATAAAATGGAAAATTCCTGACCCTCTGCTGAGCATCATTTGTGAAGTCCTTAGCCATGAGTGACACTGGGTGCATATTCCGGTCATTGCTGCTCTAGAATCAGTATCAAAGGCATCCCATAGCAGCCTTAAGTTGCTGATTGTTGGACTCAGTGTCCCTAGTTATGGTCTGAAGAAGCTCCGAGGTAACGTCCGACTCCGGAAGAGCCTCCGTTTCTTTGAGCGAATGCCAGAGGGTATACTCATACTGAGTAAAATAGCCCTGATAGTTAGCAATACGCATGCCCAGGGTAGCAGCAGCGAACACTCGCTTCCCCAGAGTGTCAATTTTACTGGAGTCTTTATTCACTGGATGGGCCATGGATTCCTGGGGAAGAATGGCTTTGTCATTGTCTGCCAAGATAACTATGGCATCAGCAAAGGCTTGAGAGGCAAGGATAGGCCTATCCTTAGGGGGAGCGTACTTCCTATCTATGGACTTAGCCACGAAAGGAATGAGCACCAGTCTGTCCCACACCATTTGTGAAAGAGTCTCAAAAGAGGGTTGGACCGGTGGTGTCAGTTCCATGGGAATTTCAGGAACATGCAGATACTGAAGGCACAAAAACTTCCCAGGATCCACCTCAGAAGTCTGAAGAGAAAGGATAAAATTCATATTGTTCAGTAGAGAATTAAAAGAAAGGTCCTCGACCTCAGTCTCTGCTGAAGTAGAGGGCTTACTTTCCACTTCAAAGGATGAATCCTCATCCAGATCGTCCCCTAATCATAGATCAGGATCAGTCTCAACATAGTCTCCTGCTACTCCAGAAGGGATAGTACAGAAAGGAAAGGTAGGAAGAAGTGCAGGAGGAGGCACTCCCTGAATCGGAGTCAAAAACCCCAGCACCCGAGGCAATGCCAACCGTGGTGCTGGGAGTGGCACCATAAAGGTCACAGCAAAGAGCGGCACCGCAATCGGCGCCGGCCAAGCGCCTGGGGTCCCCAAACCAAACACCGGGGCACTCAAAGCTGGAGACCTGAAAGTATGAGGAGGAACAGGAGAAAGCAGTACCTGTGCTGGCCACTGCGCCGCAGCCATGTGAGGGGGGGAAGCACAAGGGAGCAGTGTCGATGGCACTGAAGAAAGTGTTGTGTGACCAGGCTGACCAACTGCTCTGCCTGCAGGTCCATGGCCCCTAGACCTGAAAGCCTCGGGGCCTGGTCCGCAGGCAGGGGCAGTTGGTACAACCGCCAGACCCACTGCTCCACAAGAGCGCCCAATGCTGAAACTGCTCACTGGAAGGCTCACTCAGGCGGGAAGGGATTCTGGAGCTGTGGACCATGGCCGCAAGGGAGCGAGGCCATGGGCGACCCCGACAGAGCAGAGGTCGGCCTCCTGTTCCCCGCTACCGATGACCTCTCAGCAGATGTACCAGAGGGCAACCTCAAGCAGTACCACATTTTCATCAACCGGTGGGAGGAAGAAGAGCTTGGTGCCAAGCTCCCAACCTCGATTGGGAACAAGTCCGCTTCTTTTTGTGCTTTTGGAGGATCACCCTTCCTCCCTAGCACCAGACTGCCCATGGTCAGACCCACCCTCCGAAGAGGGTGGTGGACCGGACCAAGTCATGCTGCTAAAACAGCTTTCAAACAAAGTCCCCCTACCATCACTGGCCCCATTCATGGTAGACTCCGTCGAAGGTGGGATGAAGAAGACTTCTTTTCTTCATCAGTTGAACCAAATTTAAAACTTTTGTTTTTTAAAAAATAAATAAATATACTAAAGACTAATCAAATACTGAACGATTATGTTGCTGTCATATAGACGTGAAGATTTGACTCCCGGCAGGCAAGCAAGATCGTCACTGAAGCACACTCAACGGCAGGTAAAAAGGAACTGAGGCGGTTGGAGGGTTGATACGAGATAGCTTATACGGTGTGAGCCAGCCTCGTGGTGCAGGCATGCATGGTCCTATCTCTGCGCCAGCCCTCCTGAAGATTTTTGGCTCCTGCTGGGTCCTAGAGCCTCTGGAGTAGTCCCACTATGTAAATGAGTGGTGGAGACTTTATGTCCAGGAAGATCTACTGTTACAGATGAGCAACCTGTTTTTCTAGGGACCTGGATATGGTGTTCGATCCAAACTTCAGGCAGACTCCTTGCAGTTCTCCGGGAGGAGGGAAGCAAGGCACACAGCTACTACTTAAGGATAAGAAATTGCAGAACTGAGGCCCCAAAACCAGCATCCCGGCATGACTCAAGGTCGGTGTGATAGTGGGAAATTTGTTTCTTTTTATTTAGTTTTTGTTGACCAGGTAAGTGCACTAGACAAGTTCTGCCTATTTTCAGGCACGACACAGGGAAGGGGGATACAGATGAATGCCAACTGATCTTGAACCAGATTAAGCTGTTGGTGGTATTTTTAGTGAATGAGGAGCAATTTGGCCAGGGCACCGGGGAAATTCCCCTACTCTGTAGGCAGGTGGCACTGTCCATCTGTCTGCAGGGATGGAGGATCTCAGTTCAAAGGAGGTTGTGGAGAAGAATGGATGTGAATTTGGAGCTCCAGAGCTCTTGGTGGAGTCTTCTATATCTGAAAGAGAAGGCCAGTCTGTTTCAGGCTGTGACCAAGTATTGGCTTGGGAATCAACTGTTTCTACAGCAATGGTGTAAGCTGAAACCTCTGCAGAACAACAATTACAAAGTGGGTTGGATAAAAAGAAAGCACAATTATTAGACTTGATAAATATGGCAGAACAAGATTTTCATACCTCTAGACAGAAATTGGAAGTTGAACGCAATAAGAGAAAACGTTCTGCGGCTAGTCCTACACGATGCAAGTAAGAGACTGCCCTTTTCTTCATTTATAGAAGTTCAGCCTATAGATAATGAATTAACCTCTATGCCAGCTGACATATCGGAGAAAGACTGTTCATTGCCGGACTGGTCTCCCGGAGCAGCTTTACAACAAGCAGGATGGCTCTGGGAGGCGGGTCGCTGGATTCTGGATCCGCAAAACCCTTTGCCTGGCTCCCCTGCTTTGGATAGCCCGTCTGGGTCTGGTGCTGAGGTTGCTGAGTTGGTTCCTTCTGTTCTGGATTCTCCTGTCGGTGAGTTACCTCTGCCCAAGTCTGCTGTGACTGTGCGTCTCCAAGGGCAGGTAGGAGAGTCAGGCATTCGGCATTCAGCTTGACGGTATAGACCGAGTTTTGCAACACAATAATTCAGCCCCTTCTTGCTCTAAATTGGACTTACAATCTACTGATTCGCCTTCTGGAGGACGGCACAGTGAAGGTGAGTCAAATGTGGTTCAGTCGGCATCGGATGTCGTACCTATGGGAAATATTACCGATAAGAATCAAATAAATGGGGATTCTCTTACTAGAACAGATTCTGGGCCTAAAACTTATGCTGGCTTGTTTTGTAAGCCAGCAGAGGCGGCTAAGCGCTGTTTCTTGGTCAGACTTCGCTATGGGGTAAAGCCCCAGTGGTTCTGGACAGGATTTGGGTCAGGAAAACTCTGTTAGTGGACTCCTTAGGATTTTCACCTTCTGAAGTATACGCCTTTATCCATCCCCCTGGAGAACATTCTTATATCAGTTTTGTAGCTATGAAATCGTTGGATAAATTCTGGAGGAAGTATTACGAAGTTAAGGACACTGAGGTTTGGAAGGACTTCTTGGCTATTCCGATTACCTAGCCAACTATTAAAACTGTGACTGTCCTTTTTCGTAATGAAGGCGTTAATATGGCCAATATTATATTTTGGTTGGAAAAAAGGTGTTTGGTGTATGATCATCCAAGACCGATACTAGATGACAATAGTTTTTGGACTGGGAGGTGGACAATAAGGGTGCAATTACACCAGACAGAGGAAGGCATACAACATCTCCCAAGTTCATTTTTTTTGGGTCGAGACAGGGGAATAGTTTTCTATGCAGGTCAGCCTAAGAGCTGTTATAGATGTGGGTCTTTACAACACTTGAATACTTCATGTGACCAAGTTAAATGCTTTCAGTGTGGGATGTTGGGTCACACTGCGGCCCACTGTGTCGCACCCTCTGTTTGTCATTTGTGTGGGGATCAAGGTAATTCTTACACTGATTGCCCATGGGCTACTCATGATTCTGATACCTCATCTGACCAAGAGTATTTTTTGTATCAAGCTAGGAAATCCTTTCCTCCCCAGGAATTTGAGCCTGGAAACTTAGACAAAGGTAGACGTCGAGGTAGAGGTAGGGGAGGGGGTACAAGAAGCGAGAGAGTTATTTCAAGGCCCTTAGTGGTTGTGCCCTCACCAGAGGTTAATATTACTGTGCCAGAAGCCATGGAGGTTACGCTCCCTTCACAAAACGTGGTTGATACTAGTGAACGAGAAACCCCTTTTGTGACCCCACTTGGTTCCCCAGTAACAGAGACTAGAGGATTCCTACCCTCTTCCTCTTTAGGTTTACAAAACCAAGAACTCCTTCCAGTGCCTCATGCTGATAATTTGATTCAGGTTTCAGGTGCACAGGAACAGGGAAAGATTCATTTATCGTCTGGGTTGGTGACAAGAGAAGATACTGAGGTGCAGAGTTTGCCCTTATCTCCTTTACCGTTAACTAATAGATTTAATCTGTTTTCCACTTGAGGAGACCAAATGGAACAAGATAGTCCTTTGCTTGATACTGAAGTCAGTCAGGAGAGCGCTGATGTTGAAACATCATGTGTGCAACTTCCCCCGAGAAAGGTACAGGGTTTAGAAACAAAAAAACGTATTACTAGATCTAGTGGGAAGATTTTAAAACCCCTTCCCTGAACTATCTTCTATACGTATTGCAAGTTTAAATGTAAACAGCATAAAATCTTCAGTCAAACGCCTTACGACCTTTGGTGCACTATCCCTTTTGAACTATGATGTTTACCTATTACAGGATACTAGATTACATACATTGAGTGAGGTAGCTAAAGCAACAAAAGACTGGCCATGGGGCCGCTCCTATTGGTCAATGGGAGAGGACACTTGTAGTGGGACTGGGTTTTGCTTTCTGACTTCAGATGTTCAGGTTTTTCGATCAGTAGATGTTGATGCAGGGAGACTTTTTCTGTTAGATGTGGTTCTCCACGGTTTACAGTGTTGGCTTGTTTCCTTTTATGGTCCTCAGACAAAGGCATTAAGAATTGCTTTGTTAAAAAAAATTCAACCATATTTATCCACAAGTCGCCAGATTTGTTTTGTGGGGATTTTAATATAAACTTACATCAGAGAACAGAATCAGGAAAACGATACTGTGATAAAGTATTTCTAGTTCTTACTCAAGCAAATTTGGTGGATGCATATGTTCAAAATGGCTTAACAGCAAGACCAACATTTTCAAAAGGGCTTTTAAATTCTAGGATTGACTTTATTTTTATACATAAATCTCTAGTGATTCACAAAGTAATGAATATGCCAATGGAAACTTCTGATCATTCTCTGATAGGTGTTGGTAATGAAAATCCCCCCAGACGTAAGAGAGGTCCTGGGGTATGGCGGCTCAATTCCTCTCTATTAACAATACCAGACACCGAAACTGATCTAAAAATTATTATTATACAGGATAAACTTACAATAATAGAATTATATGACAATACTGTGGAATGGTGGGAAGATTTTAAACATTGTTTGATTGGATATTTCCAAACTTTAGGTAAATTACAAGTTAAAACTAAGCTGGAGGAATATAATAGATACTATCTCGGCAAGACGAAGGGGAAGGGGGTCTGACTAAGGAGATTGCGAAGATTAAACGTTTGATGAGTGAATACCAGTATGACAGAATTTCTTCTTTAAATAAAGAGCAGACCTTTGGAACACAAGGGAAAACTGCATTTGTTAACCCCTTTATAGCATGTAAAGACTGTATGGGAAAACGTGAATTTTAATATTTAAATACCCCTTCTGGAGTAAAAGCTTATGACAATATTAATATAATGAACATCCTTGACGATTATATCGAATATAAATTTGGAGAACAAGCTGAGGGTTTAGAATTTTTGCCACATTTGTTTAATGCGGCAAACCATCCACAGCTTTCATCAAGTTGGCAGAAGGTATTAATTGGGAAACTTACTTTGGTAGAATTAGAAAGGGTTATATCTTCTTTAAAAGTAAATGTATCTCCTGGGTCAGATGGGTTGCCAGGTGAAGTTTATAAAATCTTATGGTGTTTAATTCCCACTATGTTATTATCGCTGTATAATTATTTTTTGATGGAGATTTGTTTACCTTCACAAATGTATGAAGGATTATTAGTTTTTCTGTATAAATCTGGTGACCGTGCAAATAGATAATTGGCAGCCTCTCACACTATTAAATGTGGACTTTAAAATATTTTCAAAGTTATTGGGGAACAGACTATCTTTAGCCATGCCAGATTTAATTTGTCAGGATCAATATTGTTCAGTACCTGGAAGATGCATCATGGACGCATGATTACTGATTAGAGAATTATTTGACATACGAGATGAAAATAAGAAAGGAGATCAAAATTTAGGGTATCTAGTTAGTTTGGACCAGGCTAAGGCCTTTGACGAGGTTTCCCATATATATTTATAGAAATGTTTAACTGCTTATGAGTTTCCTGAAACATTTGTCCAGTGGATTAGATTGTGTTACGTTTTAGCTAATGTTAAACCATATGATAATGGGTGGATAGGGTCTAGGCATCAGATTTCAAGAGAGGTACATCAGGGGTGTCCACTTAGCCCCCTTTTATATGTTTTTTCATTGGACCCTTTATTAAGACTATTGATTAGGTCTCCAAGACGCAGAGAAATAGATGGTTATTTTGGTACTTTTCCTAAATTATTGGCGTAAATGCAGATGATCTCTGCCTATTTCTAAAAGATGGTAATTCTATAGTAGCAGCTTGTGATTTAATAAATGGGGTAGGCAAGATAACGGGGGCCCGAATAAATTTGAGTAAAACACACTGTTTGTGCATAGGTGGGTTCCCTGCAGAATGTGAAATAGTGGGAGGCTTACCTGTGGATATGGTTCCTTGCCGGATTTTAGGAATCTATTTTGGGGGTAATAATATGGTGGAATATAATTGGCAACAAGCTTTGGTTAAAGGGAAAAAATTTGTGGTAAGTTGAAACTGATGGAAAATGTCCAAATTGAAATGGGTATATTTGATTAAAACCTTTTTGCTTACATTTTTTTTGTTTTTAAGTTCAGTTTTCTTATTGCCCGAACTTTGGAAACCCAGCTGATGGGTTGGGTTTTTTGTAGCTTTTGGGGGAGTTGTTTAAATCCAATTCAATGGAATATTTTATATTTATCAATAAAAAAAAGGTGGGGTACAAATGGCTCATCCAGTTTTTTTTTTTTTACCGTTTTTCTATATAGCAATATGGCACCATTAATTAAAGGAGATACTAATTGTTGGAGGGGCCTACTATATAAGCAAGTATCAGGAGTTCTGTCTGAATGGAGCTCTGGTTCATTTCAGCATAAAAACAGGAGATGCCCAAGATTGGCATTTAAATGGGAAGGAGTTTTTGATAAAATTAAAATGTGGCAAATAGGTTGGACTTTTGTAAAAACAGTAGCACAAAAAGCTCTATATTTATATGTACTTCAGAGATGTTTTGGTGAGTCACCATTTTCTAGTTTCTCACTGGTTCATCAGCAAGATATTTCGGATTATATTACTGATTTTAGAATACCCAAACACATTTGGGATACAGTATGGGTGAGTCTCCACAATAGGGTGAATGTCCGAAGTAATCAAAAGCATAAAAGTCTTCAGGAAAGATATTGTCCAAGGGAGGGGTGTGTTGAGGTATTAGAAACCATGTTACATCTTTATTTTTACTGTCCTTATGCAGTACAATTTTGGGAAGTGGTAAAAAAACCATTGGAAGAATAAGATTCCAGTTCCACTGACTATAGAATTACTTCTATGGCATTCCTAACATATCTATGGCTAAAGATAGTCTTAGTACTTTGAGGATGATACATGGCCATTTCCTCTATTGGTTATGGATCAGTAGATGCAGATTGTTATTATAGCAACAATGGATCTCTCCTGAAGAATTATTCTATATGGTAGCTTTTGATTTGCACCGTTTACAGCATATAGACGCTTTGCATTTTAGTTCTATTCATTGGACTACATTGTGGAGTGGGTATGATTTTCTTTAAAGATGCTTAGAATTTAGGGACGAATAAAGCATATTAGTAATAAGACTGAATATTTTATTTATGGTTTGATAACATCATTGGAAATAGTATGAATTGTACTGATTCATGTTTTGTAATTTCTTTTTCAGGATAATGTACAAAGGCCCAGATATTCAGACTGCACCAGGCTGTGGCGCAAGCCTGGGCGCTGCGCATGGGCATTGACTGGGCGATATTCAACGGAGCTGCGCCATGGCACAGGATCGTTGAATATCGCACCTAACTCCCACAAGTCGCATGGCACAGTTGCACTGCACAAGCGCAAGTGGCCAGAGTGGAGCAGGGGATGTGCTAAGCGCAAGTTCCGTTGTGCTATGTGAAACAACTGCGATATGCAAAAGTGCACATGCAAATGGGGCCATAATGTATGCAAGGCGCAAATGGGGCCATTTGCATGTCATTATGGCCCCATTTGCATGCAGGTGCGCCGATCCCCGGCAACTTGCGCCTGCAACCCTGCCAGGCAGCAGCCATCGGGGACCGACGCCCCCTACACAGCACGGCAATGTGCCCCACTGCTCGATCGCAGGCATATGTTGAGTTAAAAACCGTCCAATATCCCTGGTGGTCAGTGGACCACTTGCATGTCCGGGCATAAGTTTAAAAAATTCCAATATCCTGGTGGTCCAGTAGACCGCTTCATGACCGATCGTGGGCATGGGTTATTAAGAATAGAATTCCAATAACCCTGGTTGTCCAGCGGTACCCACCTCCCACCGCCCAATGAGCCCCACTGCCCGCTCCCCCCTGTCGGCGGTGGGCAGCACCACCTGCCTGCCACCCCACCGCCGCTGACTGACCTGGTATGGAAGGGCTATACACCCATTGGTCCACAAGCGTGAGCCAATGGGCGTGCCCGTTAGCTCATGCTGTGGACCAATGGGCGTACAGACCTTCCATACAGTGTCAGTCGGCGGGCGGTGGGGCGGCAGGTGGGTAGGGTGCTGCCGCCCGCCGCTGACAGAGGAGGAGCAGGGCGGTGGGGCTCAGTGGGCAGGTGGGAAGGGGGTTACCGCTGGACCACCAGGGTTATTGGAATTCTATTCTTTACAACTTATGCCCCGATCGATACTTGAGCAGTCACTGGACCTGGGATATTAGAATTCTTTTTTTAAACTTATGCCCGCAATCGGGCTACAAGCGGTCCACTGGACCATGAGGGATATTGGAATTCTTTTTTTAAACTTATGCCCGCGATCGGGCTGCAAGCGGTCCACTGGACCACCAGGGATATTGGAATTTTATTATTCACACTTATGCCCGCGATCGGGCTGCGAGCGGTCCACTGGACCACCAGGGATACAGGACGTGTTTTTTCAATACTTAAGCCCACGATCGGGCTAGGCGGTCCACTGGACCACCAGGGATATAGGACGTGTTTTTTCAATACTTAAGCCCGCGATCTGGCTGCGAGCAGTCCACTGGACCACCAGGGATATAGGACGTGTTTTTTTCAATACTTAAGCCCGCGATCGGGCTGCGAGCGGTCCACTGGACCACCAGGGATATTGGACGTGTGTATGGGCTACAGATGCCCGCGATCAGGCATGGGGGGGGCACCGCCACGAAGGTGCAGCCGGAGCTTGGCAGCTGCCGTGTTGCGCCCTGCAATCTGACAGCTCACCTGTGGTGGCCAGCCGTTGTTCCTTTTGCTCATGTGTGCAGCGCAAGTAGGGGTTGCACAAGCATGGACTCAGCACATCCCGGGCTGAATATCGGGATGTGCGGAGTATGCATGGGCACGTCCCCCCCTACCTGCGCCGCATACATTACTGATGCACTCCAGTGCATCTGGATTTCTGCCAGGCACAATCCCCGTTTGAACATCGCGCTGGGGCGCATCAGTGGGTTGCGCATCGCAACCCTTTTGAATATCTGGGCCCAAGTATTTTTCGTTGTACATAGTTTATGATAAATGTATTTGTGGGAAAAAAAATAGGGAAGGGGAGGGGATGGGGGTTTACTTTTAAAGTTTCTAATGTATGGGGAATGTATGCATTAACACCTAATTATGTTTTGCAGTTTTTTTTCTTTATGATTTACAAGATGTATTTTGGATTTGGTGTATTTGTTAGGAATTTCTTTTGATTGGAAAAAAAAACAAAACAAATTTTTCCTCTGCTCTTATAGTGGGGTGGGAGGGGGGTAGTTAAATTATTTTATATTATTTATAATGTTTTCCTTATGTTTGGGGCTTTTGTAAGAATCAATACTTATTTATGTTTGATTTTTCTCTTAATAAGTTTGTATGACATAATACTGATCTGTATATATTTTATGATTTAATAAAAAAAAATTCCCCATCTCTTTTCGAGAAGTGCCATGGGATCTTTAAGACCTGAACTACCACCAGAACAAGTAAATGGGACCTCGGTTTAATGTCTCATTCAAAAGACAGCACCTCAGGAGTGCGGCATCCCCTAATGCTGCACTACAGTGTCAGTATTGGGATTTAACCCAAGTGCCTGGCGTGGGGATAGAACCCACAGCCTTCTGATCTCCTGACCTCAGAGGTGAGTGTGCTACCTGCTGAGCCACCAACACTGAAGAAATTAAATGAAGGTGTGTGCTGGCTTCCAGGTGGCAGCCCAACAGATTTCCTGGATAGGGACGTCCCTGGAAGCTGCCACCAAGGCAGCACTATGGCAGGTGGAATGAACCCTTAGCCCTATGGGAGGCTCCCTACCCACCAACCTATAGCAGAGGTTGATGCACGATACAATCCACCTGCTAATCATCCACTTAGCTGCCAGTCTGCCTGGTGCAGCTTCAGCGTAGGTAACAAATAGCTGGCGAACCTCCAGCCATGTGCTCCTTATAACAGGTCAGCGCTCACTGCAGGTCCAAGGTATGGAGCCTGTGCTCGCACTGCTCAGCCTCTGAGGTGTGCTTGGTGAAGTACACCAGGAGATTAATCACCTGGTTAAGGTGAAAATTTGACACAACCTTCGGGAGGAATTGCAGATTGGGGCGAAGGAAAACCTTGCCCACGTGGAAGGCCAGGCAAGGAGACTCTGAGAGCAACTGGAGCTCACTGATCCTTCTGGCTGACGTAATAGCCACCAAGAAGGCAGTCTTCCATGATATGACAGGGTGGAATAGGACCCTGTCCCAGTTGTTATGGAAAGAGTTTGAATGCAGGGATCTGTTCTGTTCTATTCCTTTACTGCCTCTTGTCTAGTTGCACAACCACATTTTCCTGAGACCTAGGATTTGATCACCCCAACAGTCTTGCAATTCCTTGCTTCTCACTGTCCCTCAGTCTCCCTTGCTGTCTGTCTTTTTCTCCCTTGCATATCTGCTGATATAAAAATACATGCAAATCATTGTATGGAAATGTAACTGATATTGGGATCCCTCTGTATAGAAATTATATAGTATTAATTTTTGAAATGTATATAATTATAGTTTGAGATTATTGCAAAAACTATTAGAAACTCAGGAGGTTACCTGAGTTCAAATTTTAAGCCTTTTGCGGAAGAGCTGTGGAAATGGGGCCTCAGCTCAGGGACACTTTGTTCCTGTAGCACCTGCCTGATACTTACAAGAACAGGATGCTTGTTAAGAATGAGGGTTGGAAGGACTATAAGAGAGCTGAGCTGCAATTGCTTGGAAGAGAAAAGGGACACAGAGATTGAAGGAAAATTCTGATGGATGTTCTCTATTTTATTTTGCCTTTTAAATAGTTATACTGAGCACGTTTATTTTTTTATGTTACTGCTAGTGTAAATAAATATTTTTGGTGAATTCTACAACTGCTCCTGGTTTTCCTATGCCTCCTGACCTAAGCCTCGACGACACATGACAGGTGAGACATTTCACTCCTGTGCATCAGTTCGATAGCTTGCCTATAGCTCTAAAACCAACAACAAGTCCCAAGGTGGTGGTGGTTCACGCACTGGAGGGGAAATGTGGTAGAGGCCTTTGAAAAAGCACCAGACCACCTTCTCCTGGGCCACCGACTGCATATCGGCTCGCACCAGCAGAGATGGCTGCCAAGTGCACCTTAAGGGTCATTGACTGAAGGCCTGACTGGGAGAGGAACCAGAGGTAGTCGAGAATGCCAGCCACCAGACAAAATAAGGGGTCCAGCCCATTGCCCTGGCACCAAATGGAGAACCTCTTCCACTTTTTTTATATATATAGATTTTTATCGACTTTTTTCCCCATTTTCTCTCCATCCCTGTGCCTCAGGCGTGCGCATGCATGTGAAGACATGTATAGGTCATGCCCCGTGGTGCTCTCCCGCTACACTGCCACCCCCCTCCCACCTATGCTACCCACTGGACCTCCACTCGGTAGGAGCGGAACTACAAGGGTGGGGGGGGGCGCGATGATCACCCCGGGAGAGGAGAGCTGCCTTTTGGTTGCTCAATCCTACTTTCTCCCACCCCAACCCCCACCCCCGTGCCGCTTTCTGATGACCTGAGGTCATTCCCAAACCTGGGTCGTAGGCATGGCATGAGGTAAGGTGTCCAGCACCTCAACTCTCAGCACCACCAGGCCAGCAGAACCTCTTCCATTTGAAGGTGTAGCACTTTCAGGTCGACTCCCTCTGAGATGCCTCAACTACAGCGAGAACATCTTCAGAGAGGCCCAATGCCTGGAACTCCAGCCACTCAGGAACCAGGCAGTCAGGAGCAGAGATTGAGGGTCCGGATGGATTACCTTCCCCTGACTGAACGAGAGCAGGTCCCAGCGGAGAGGAAGATGCCTTGAGGCCTGCTGCCGAGGCTGAAGAGATCGGAGTACCAAAATTGGCATGGCCAGTCAGGAGCCACCAGGATCACTTGTGCCTTGTCCCTCCTCGCCTTGAGCAACACCTGGTGGATCAAGGGAAATGGAGGGAAGGCACATAGAAGGCTCGGGGTCCAGGGCCTCATGAAGTCATCCCCCTGCAGTGTTCCCTGCTGAGGGGGGTGGGCACAGTACAGCCTCAGCTTCGCGTTCTCCGTGGTGGCAAACAGGCCCACCAGAGGGGTGCCCCACTGAGAGAACTGGCTGTGTACTACTTTTGGGTGGAAAGACTACTCATGAGATGCCTCACCCACATGACTGAGAGCATCTGCCAGCTGATTGGAGACACCAGCCACATGGATGGCCAGGAGATCAGCCTCCAGACTATGCACGAGGGTCCAAACACGGAAAGCTTCCCTGCACAGATGAATGGAGTGCATCCTGACCTGTTTGTTGAGGCAGAACATGGTCGTGGTGTTGTCCATCTGGACCTGAATGACCTGACCCCAAATATGTGGAGCAAAAGCAGTCAGCGCCAGCCGAACTGCCAGGAGCTCCAGCAGGTTAATATTGCACCGGGACTCCACAGGGGTCCAGAGCCTATGGACTATGTGTTCCTCCAGATGAGAGAGGAGGTGTCAACGTTGGGATGGTGCCGCCCATGAGGCCAGCATTCCATGCGGTGCTCACGGGTTCGTCAGTAACCGACACAGACCCTCCCAACACTCAGTTCTGTCCACCAGGTGAGGAAGAAAGGAAAGGATAGGGTTAGAAAAGGGCCAGGGTGCCCAAATGATAAAGGAAACGGGGGTAAATAAAGAAAAAGCTGTCTGAAAAGGGGGGTTGCAGTCAAGAAGGACTATTAAAGGGACAGAGGTGACCAGAAAATTTAGAGGCAGTGCTTTTTTCTTTCCATGCAGGGTCCTGCCCTCTGGTAGAACCCATGAGTAATGAATGGTGAAGATTAATTTGGGGAAGATCTGCCCAACCCAAAATGATCAGGCAAAGGAGGAGAGAGCCTCTGCCCTGTCCACTGGGAGTCCATCCCTGGTTCTGCAAGAGTCCAGCGCCACCCTGAAGTTGATCACCGGTGAGGGCATGAGTTCTGACTAGGCCTCGTTGAACAGGAGCCCAAGAGAGAGACAGGTCTGGAGGGCCAGATCCCTGGACCGCTCCACCTCCTGCCTGGAGGGACCCACAATCAGCCAGCCAGGTAGGGGTAAACCCGGACTTCTCAATGTCTCAGGTAAGCTGCCACCACTGCAATGCATTTGATGAAGATCCTGGGGGCCGAGGGCAGGCCGAATGGCATAGCCTGGAACTCATAGAGGATCCCCTTCACCTGGAACCGGAGGAACTAGTGGTGAGACAGATGGATTGGGATGTGACAAAACGCATTCTGAAGATCCAGAGGGCAAAACCACGTGTTTTGCTCGAGAGATGGTATGATCTGAGAAAGAGTGATCATCTTGAAAACGCACAGCCTGAGAAACGTGTTTACGTCATGCAAATCTAAGATGGGGCGTCAGCCCCCCATCCATTTTGACACCAGAAAGTACCTGGACATAAACCCTGGGTGTTCCGGAGGGTCCGAGACAGGAGCCACGACCTCCTTGCGGAGGAGCTGGGTGAAGTCCCAAAGGGCTGACAGGATGTTCACGCACACGATGCCCTCCTGTGAGGCACAGTTCAGCAAGGCGGGTACGCCTCAAATTCCAGAGGCAGACAGTGACCGACCACATCGAGAACCCACCTGTCTACGGTGACAGTGGACCAGGTGGAAAGGAAGTGGTGGAGCCAGCCCCTCACAGGAAGACCAAGGGGAGACATGATGAGCAGAAGGGAGGCACCCCTCATCCGTCACTGGGCAGGCTTGGACGTGGCTGAGAATCTGGCTGAAGAACCGCCAGGGCTTCAGCTGTCAGGCTTATGGACGACCATAGCCACAGACTTCAGTTGAGGTTGCCAGGCCTGAACCTGCTGTCCAGCCTGAGACTGGGCTGGTTTGCCTGCAGGGGCAGAGAGGGGCCGAAAGGGCTTCTTCTGCCGCTTACAGCCCTTGGGGTCTCTCTGAGTGGACGTCACTGAGTCTAAGGTGGCACTGGACTTCTCAATGCGGGTGAGGTGCCCCTCGACCCCGGGCCCGAACAAGTCAGCAGCCAGGAAGGGAACATCCGCCAGCTTGTGCTGGGTATCTGCTGTAAAGGTTGAGATCCTCAGCCAGGCTGTGCAGCGCATAGTCACTGTGGTTGCCACGGACCAAGCGCAAGAATCGCTAATATCCATGGCACTCTGGGGCTGTTGTTTGGCTACTGCTTGGCCTTGATCCCGGACCTGTTTGACCATGGTCTGCAGGTCCGCTGAGAGAAGAAGAAGCACCTCATCAAGCATGCCCAGGAGGGAATGCAAGAAGTGGACCATCAAAAGGGCCAAACTCAAGCCGGCCCAGTGGCGTGGAGGGCTGAGACATCATGCCTTACCTCTGTCGTCGAGGCACAGGTCAGGAAGCATAGGAAAACCAGCAGCAGTTGTAGAATTCACCAAAAATTATTATTTACAATAGCAGTATCATAAAATAAACTTGTTCAGAATAATTATTTACAAAGGCAAATTAAAATAAAGTTTTCTTTCAGTCCCTGTGTCCCTTGTTCTCCTAACCTTTCTTGCAGTTGCAGCTTAGCTCTTTTATAAGTCTATTCAACCCCCATCCTTAGAAAGTATCCTGTTTTTTGTAAGTGTTCTGTTCTTGTAAGTATCAGGCAGGATGAACACAGTAGAACATAGTGTGCTTGCTGAGCCCCCCCTCCCCCGCACAGCTCTTGCTGAAGTCTCAAAGATTTGCACCAAGGTAACCTCTAGTTTGCAATAGCTTTTTGCAGTCATCTCAGATTATAAATATATACATTTCAACAGTAATATTATATATTTTTTAAATAATAGGATCACAATATCAGTTTCATTGCCATACAATGATTTGCACATATTTTTATATTAGCAGATATACAAGGGAGGAAAAAGAGACAGCAAGAGAAAACTGAGAGACAGTGAGAGGCAAAGAACTGCAAGCCTGTCAGGTTGATCAAGTCCAAGGTCTCGCAGGAAAATTGGATTGCACAACCAGACAGGGAAGAGGCAGAAAAGGAAAGAATAGATCCTTGCATTCAAACACTTTCTCCATAACAACTGGGACAGAGTCCTATTCTACCCTGTCACAACCTCCTGCCACACTGGCGACCAGTGTTTATGGTGTGAGCAGGTCATTGGGGTCGGCCGAGGTGGGAGAAGATTGAGCATTTAAGGGACAGCTCTCCTCTCCCAGGGAGGGTGGGGAACAGAGACCGGCACCTGCCTGACACCTAGGCAGAGGCTAGGTGTTGGCATGCCATGTCCTGTACGTTGGGGCATGAAAGAAGCGAAGCAACCGACCCGGCCAGCTGTGTGAGGATCTGCGCGTACAGCTACGCCATTAGTCGGCACTGCACACTCCCCTCCACAGAAAAGCAGAAAAAAATGGTCCCAATCGAGTGGCATGATGGACATTCTCCACAGGCGCGCCCTGAACTGGATCCGGTCCTGGTGGGTCGAGTTGGGGACTCCCCACCACCCTGCCATGGAGGGTAAGCCATGGGATAAGAAGGGCAGATAGCCTGAAAGTCGAGGGATGGGGCTGGGAGGACAGCAGGATATAGCGCCGATCGGGACCAGGGGAGAAAAAAATACCAGCTAAAAAAAAGGGACAAAGTTGCTTGCCGAAGGCCAAGAGAGAAGACTGCATACACCTTTTTAGCCATATGGGCCAATTTCTTGGACTCCTTATCGGTTAGCTTGTCAACATCCCCCACATTGCCAGTGCGCCTGAACTCAAAGTCAGCCATGAGACCCTCAGCCGAGGGGTGCTCTGTGAATCCTGAAAGGGAACTGGTAGGAACCGCATACTTGCGGGCCATCCAGGCCGACGGCGCAGGGCAAGAGGCTGGTTGCTGCCACAGCTCCAAGGTAGGACCAAGAATGGCGTCTGCCTCATGGAAGGCTTCCCCAGGGGAGTCGCCCCAGTCAAGGATCTCAGTGAGCGGGTACCGAGCTCGCTTCTGAACAGGCTCCAATAGGAGTCCCATAGATTCCGAGATATGACGGGAACTATCCATAAAGGAAGTAGGGCACTGCTCTGTTGACAAATCCTCAGCCAACTCCGAGTCCACCGGATGGGAGTGCAAGGAGGAATCCTCCGATTCAGAGGATTCATGGAAGAGATGTCAACCACCAGAGTCCCTGCTGACCCTCCAGGGACAGTCAGGGGTAACAGTGACCAACAGCCGATGGGGAAGATCCGAGGCCGGGCGGGCCTACTTAGTCGGACTTCAGCTGTTTCAGTGGTTGCTCCACCAGAATCGCCGGAAAGGCCAGGGGAGGCTGAGCTGGGACCTGATGGGTTGGTTCCTGCCCAGGTGGAGAAGGCTGCGGCCTCTGTGGTGAAAGCCATGTACTGGCTGGGGTCTAAGCCAGGACAGGCTTCACCCCGGTGAAAATGAGGTGTTGCCACATCAAGTCCTCATGGTGACGATGCAGCTTGCACCGGAGCCTCTCCTCGCCTGAGGAGGATGAGGAATAGTGGCAGTGCCGCTTTCCTGAGGTCGAGAGTGTGAGCGACAATGTCGATGAAGTCTGCTCGACTCGGGACTCCAACAGCAGGACCATGACCTCAACCATCAGGGCCACCGACGGCGGGTCTCAGAGGGGGCCAGCGAGAGTCGGGTCTCCTCCTGGTCCAGAAGCTCTTGGGTGAGAGGCGGGATCTCAGCAGACTGGTTCATTCCTTCCTTGAGTGAGCGGTAGGACCAGGGTCCTAGAAAGGGAGGTGTCAGCCTCTTCTGGTGACTACAGGTCGATAAGCTCAAGAAATATCTCAGCTGGAAGATCGATCTGCGTCTCGACCAACTGGCTTGAGAAGGAGACTGTGGGGCTGGTGGCCTGGGACAAAGAACCGACCAAAGTCAGAACCTCTGGAGAAGCGCGGGAATTGGAGGCCTGAGAGCGCTCCTAATCCCACGATCAATGACGAGATAATTTCTTGGTCTCTTTTCAGGTTTTGACTTTGATTTAGTGCCCGAGGGACCCTGCCCATGGGTGGGAAGGGCCTGGCACAATTTTTTTAATGTCCCTGTGAAGGAGGCACACAAGGAGAGCAGCAAAAAGGCCAAAGCTGAGGAAGTCTGGACTGTGGCCTGGGCCGTGGCTTCCTCAAATGCTGCAAGTTGTTCGGCAGACCTTGCAGCTGCAGAGACCACCTGACTGACGTCCTTAGATTTGACGGGTGGATCCCGATCATCTGGACAATCCAGACAGAGGCGGGTATGGCGATCCTCTAGTGCAGATGGATGAGAAGTGCAGCACGGGCTCAATGCCTGGGGATCGTGCTCGTGGCCCAGGTAGTAGACACACATGGTGTGCGGTTCTGTCCGAGACATCTTCTGCCCACAAGCACATTCTCGAAATCCCGACACCAACTTTACATCATCCATAGCGGAGACCAGAAGGAGTAGCCTGAAGACAACATTTTTTGAAAAATTCAAAGCCTTAATCCTTGCATGGCCGCGGACTGATATATTAGTCCAAAATCCCTATACGTTCTAATTCTGTCGGCAGCCTAAGGGTTAATAAGCAAAGGGCCTTCTCAGTGCGAGAGCAGTAAGGAGGTAACCTTCTTCCAGCTGAAAGGAAGATCTGATGTCACGGGCCGGTGCATAGGGAATTACCACCCGAGTAGGAGGAGCCACCTTGAAGACATTCTGGCAAGCCTTAAAGGGGAACGGAACATTGCCTGAAGTGTGGATCAAACACCACATCCATGTCCCTAGACTCTGTTTATCTGTTAAAATGATTAGTGTTTCCTTTCAGACTTAGAAAAATCATGAGCCAGTGAATTGTTCGCGGTAAGCGCTGGTCAATGCACCAGGAAAATTAGCTTCAGCTGTTTCCGTGAGCCCAGACAAAATGACAAAAGTAGGGTAACTCACAAGCAGAACAGAATGTTTGGTCAGGTCGCTAGTGGAACAGAACCTTTTGTCAGGTCAATAGTGGCTACCAGTCAGCAAGGCAAGGTCATCCATGTAAAAGGGGAAGTGTTATATTTAGGGGAAAATACTATAAAAAAAGAAAAAAAAGAAAAACAAATTAACAGTCTGCCACCCTCCTTCCCAGCCCAAATCACTAAATCCAAGCCTGATTTCACAACCTATTAATAGCCCAATTCCCCTCTCCCCCTCCCCAGCACCACAGCCTCGACATTTTTAGTTACAAAGTCACACAATGGGCGACGGCACAGCCACCCACCTCCACACGACTGGCCACCAATCTAAGTGCTCATTTGCCTGAAAAATAAATGCCCCAGGCAGCCCCATCAACCCTCCTCCCCCAATCACACAATTCATATATTTAGCAATGGTAAGGCGACTGGCACAAACCACTACACCTACAGGCACGAAGCATTCATGCACTAGCTTGCTCTCCGTACTGAAATGAGCTGATCTGATCATTTCAGTACAGAGAGCGAGCTAGCGCAGGAATGCTTCATTCTGCAGGTGGTTAGCCATGGAGGAGGGCAGGTCTGTGGCAGTTGCCTTACTTCATTACAATATATGAACTGGGTGCTAGGGAAGGGGAGGAGGTTTGGTGGGTGCTGCCTGGGGGGGTGGACATTCATTTTCTGAAGTGCAAATGAACACTTAAGATTGGCGTCCGGCCGTGGAGGCGGGTGGGTTGTGCTGGTTGCCCACTGTGGAAATTTTGTAAATAAAATGTCCAACTGTGGGCGTTGGGGGGTGGAGAAGGGTGAGATTAAGGTACTGATAGAGGGTGGGGGAACGGGGGGCTTGGATTTAATGATTTGGGCTGCGGAGGAGGGTGGCGGACTGTTAACTTGCTTTTTTTCTTTTTTTAATTCACACAGATAACTACCTCTACAGGGACAGCACACAGGCTACTAAAACTTTGACAGTTCCTGGTTTCTACGGCTGCTGTTGTCAGGTACACTCTGTAAGATAAGAGTTGCCGCACTGCATGCAAATAGCCCCAATCTATGTCACTTTCGGTTTGGTGATCATTTCAGCATCTTGGAGCAGACTTCAGCTGAACTCGGTGGTTAAACAGAAAAATTATGTTAACCACTCAATTATGATCGCATTTCAAGGTGCATTTTACCGGCCCAAATGGAAAATCGCTTCCACTTCATTGCATAGGTAGACCGGATGGAAGGCTTTCTGGCCTCCACCAAAATGTAAGCCACTTGAGGCAAAATGCCAAAGTGAGCAGTGGCTACATCTGTAGGAGCCACGCATGAAGGTGGAGCGATTTGAGTCCTAGATGGACCAGGATCCCCTGATCCTGGGTCAGCAATTCCTGTGACAGAGGCAGAGGAAGTGGAGGTTCCTCTGTAAACTGTTGCAGAAGAGAGAGTCAAACTTGCCTCGGCCAGAAGGGAGCGATGAGAATCATGCACGCCCCCTCTGCCCGAAGTTTGCTCAGCACCCTCAGAATCAAAGGAATTGGGGGGGGGGGATGTAGACGAATATGTCCTTCCAACACAGAGACAGCACGTCCCCCCAAAAAACGCCTCACCCTGGAACGAGTGAGCAGAAGTCGGGAAGCTTGGCATTGTACGGGGAGGCAAATAGGTCCACCTGAGGAGTCCCCCACTGCTCGAAGATGTCATTTACGACTTCTTGTTTGAGTTCCCACTCATGAGACTTGGTTGACGAGCGACTGAGAATGTCTGCCAGGGTGTTTTCAGGGTGTGATCATGGAAGCACTACTGAAGGAGAGATTGGTGGAACATCTGGTTGTCAATGGACTACAGGACCCAAGGCAGCATCGTTTCACCAGGGGGAGGTCATGTCAGACCAACCTCATTGAATTTTTTGACTGGGTGACTAGGGAGGTGGATCAGGGAGGGCAGTGGACATGGCCTATCTGGACTTCAGCAAGGCCTTTGACACTGTGCCACATAGAAGACTATTACACAAACTGGGAATATGGGTGTGGGCAGGACAGTAGTGAGGTGGGTAGGTAACTGGCTGGGTGGCGGGACACAGAGGTGGTGGTAAATGGCTGTCACTCCACAGAGGGAGAGTGACCAGTGGGGTACCACAGGGATCAGTGCTGGGACCGGTCCTATTCAACATCTTCATCAGTGACATGGCGCTGGACCTAGAAGGTAGAATTTCACTGTTCCTGATGACACAAAGCTCTGTAACAGAGTAGACACACCAGAGGGTGTAGACAGAATGAAAGCGACCTGCAGAAACTTGAAGAATGGTCAGGGGTTTGGCAGTTGAAATTCAATGCAAAGAAGTGCAAGATAATGCATATGGGGCACAAAAACCCTGGCACAATATATCAGTTGGGGGGTGAGGATATAGCGTGCACCAAACAGGAAAGGGATCTTGGGGTTATCATCTCTGATGACCTCAAGGTAGGGAAACAGTGTGACAAGGCAGCAGGTAAAGCAAATAGGATGCTGGGATGTATAGGCAGGGGCATTACCAGCAGGAAAAGGGAGGTCATAATTCCGCTATACAAGACACTGTGAGGCCCCACCTGGAGTACAGTGTACAGTTCTGGAGACGACCACGTAAGGACATAGACAGGGTAGAGAAGGTTCAGAGGAGGCAGCAAAGATGGTGCATGGATTGCATCACAAGTCCTATGAAGACAGGTTGAAGGAACTGAACATATACTCCCTGGAGGAGAGGAGGGAGAGGGGATATGATAGAGACATACAAGTATCTTACAGGGAGGAACAGGTGCAGGAAAACACTATTTTTAGCGAAAAGGTGTTCCAGGACTAGAGGCATGGGATGAAGTTGGAGGAGGACGATTCAGAGGAAACATGAGAAAGAATTTCTTCACAGAACAGGTGGTGGACAAGTGGAACACCCTGCCAGAGGAAGTGGTGGGGGCTGAAACAATCACGGGATTTAAGAATGCATGGGATAGACATAAAGGAATTCTGGAGGTCAGGGGTAAGGTGCAACAGACTTCTAGGAAAACAAACTGAACTTACAAGCTCAGATGGGCAGACTGGGTGGGCCATAGGCCCTTATCTGCCGACACTGTCTATGTATCTATGTTTTCCATTCCTGGTACATGAACTGCTGTCAGATGCAGGTTGTGCTGAGATGCCCAATACCAGACTCTCATTGCTTCCCGGCATAGGAGATAGGAATGAGTTCCTCCCTGTTTGTTGAGGTACCAGACTACACACATGTTGTCTGATTGGATCAGAAGGTGACCGAGAAGAATGAAAGGAAGGAGAGCCTGAAGGGCATACAGAACTGCTCTCAGCTCAAGAACGTTGATGTGTAATCTCTTCTCGAAGTGAGACCAGTTGTCCTGAGTCTTGTGAGACCCTAGGTGGGCACCCCAGCCTGTACCCGATGCGTCCGTGGTCAGAGTCTGGGTGGGATGATCTGTGCAGAAAGGGCCCCCAGATTGAGGTTCTGCTGAACCGTCCACCACTGCAAGTCCCTTATCATCTGGTCTGACACTAGGATCTCGTGATCCAAGTCGTCCTGGGACTGGTCCCATTGAGACCGGAGAGTCCACTGGGAGACTCTCATATGGAGTCATGCCAGAGGGACAGTGGGAATGGCTGCCACCATGAGCCCGAGAAGTCGAAGGACCTTCCGGGCTCCAATCTTTCTGAGGCAGGACAGAAGGCGAGCCTGGTTTAGGAGTGTCTCGACTCTGTCCGGGGGCAGAAAAACCCTGCCTAGGGTCGTGTCCAACACTGCCCCAATGAACTGCAGCCGTTGGCAAGGGACCAAATGGGACTTGGCTTGGTTGACCGTGATACCCAGGCTGGAAAAACCTGCAGGGTGAGGGAAAGGGAGTGTTGACGGTCCTCCCTGAATGGTGCTGCCAAAAGCCAGTTGTCCAGGTAAGGGAAGACTTGTACTCCCTGGGTATGCAGGAAGGCTGCCACTACCGCTAGGCATTTGGTGAATACTCGGTGGGGGGGCTAAGGAAAGGCCAAATGGTAGAGCCCTGAACTGGTAGTGTGCCCTCTGGAAACAAAAATGGAGGTACCTGCGGTGGGAAGGGCGTATGGGGATATGTAGGTAGGCATCCCGCATATCCAGGGCGCATAGCCACAGTCCCAACTGAAGCAGGGGAAGAAGACTCTGCAGAGAGAGCATTCTGAACTTTTTATACTCCACATATTGGTTTAGAGAGCTGAGATCCAAAATGGGTCTCAGATCGCCTGTTTTCTTTGGTACTAGGAAGAAGTGAGAATAGTAACCTGTTCCCTGGAAGGGGAAGGGGACGGGTTCTATTGCTGCCTTTTGAAGAAGGGAGCTGATCTCTTCGAGTACCAAAGGTATGTGAAGAGGGGAGTATGACGACTGAGGGGGTGGTCTGTGGGGTGTTTCTTGAGAAACTCTATTGAGTGTCCTGCTGAAACCAGCTGAAGAACCCATGTATCGGTAGTTATTCTCTCCCAACCCGGCAGGTGAGAGGAAAATGTTCCCCCTACCAGTTCCTCTGGAGGCGTCGGAGGAAAAGGGAGAGGCAGGGAGTCAGGAGGCTGAGAGCAGAGTGGCGGCTGGGGCTCTGGGAGTCTTGCGAGACTTACTCGGGGAGCTTTGGCCGCTGATACGGCTCAGCGTTTATTGGGACGCTTAGCCTGTGGCTGTTTCTGTCTTTGGCGATTCTGGCACCGACTAGTACCCTTCTGACCCAGAGAGGGTTTATACATGGTCTGGACTGACTTCGATGCTAAACCCTTCTCTTGCAATTCAGTGATGATGTCCTTGACATCACCTCCGAACAAAACTGATCCCTTAAAAAGGGCATCATGTATGGTCGTCTGTACTTCGGGGGCCAAACTTGACACACGAAGCCAGGCATGATGACGTAAACTTACGATGAAAGCCGAGCTTCTGCCTGCAGTGTCCACTGCACCGTAAGTGGCACGGAGCATGTGCCTACAGGCCGAACGAGCAGAACAGACCAGATCTCCCAGTTCCTGCTTAGTTTGGGAATCTGGGAGAGAGTCCAGTTTTGATTCCACCTGACTCAGAATAGACTTCTGGTAGTTCCCCATATGTCCCACATAATTAAGGGCTCTCAAACCCAGGGTAGAAGATGCATAAATCTTCTTACCATATTGGTCCAGAAGTCTGGATTCTTTGGCGGGGGGGAGATGAGCTAAGGTGGATAGGGTTGGCAGTTCTGTCATGGGCAGAACTAATGACAACCGAATCTGCCTTAGGGTGAAGACTAAGAAAGTCTTTGCCCTTGGAAGCCTGGTAAAGCCTATCTGCCTTGCAAGGTAGAGCGGCTAATGAGGCAGGTTGCTTCCAAATCATGGAAACAATATCCTCGTGAGGCTCAATCCAGGGAGGAATCAGTGTAGGAGAAGTTTTGGGAAACTCCAAGTGAACGGACAGTTTCTTCCATTGAGGATCTCCTGGGTCGGAAGGTTCAGAATCTGAGTCAGTGTCTGAAGGCTCCGAAGATGAAGGAGAAGAGTTCTCCTGAATAGGTGGGGGATCGACCATTCTGGGGTTACTCAGAGGGTGCGTGTCCTTCCTAGGATGAGAGCCAGAAGGTTCTGCTCTGGCATCTGGTAGAGATGGAGGAGTCACTTGTCTCCGATGAATAGGAACTGGCATAGGGTCCGGCGTCGGCTGATGATTTTCTGCCTCCTTAGTGAGCTGGGACTTGGCCTAGCCCACCAGGAAGCTAAAACTTCCTTAAGGTCCACTTGAGGTTGTGGAGGAGGTGGTGGGGACTTGGGTACGGGTAACTGAGGAACTCATAAAAGGGGTACCCATAACCTGATGGCGGGAGGCCCAGCATCGGGTAATGAGGCGTTGGGTACTGCAAAGCCAGGTAGTGCGACGTTGGGTACTGAGGTGTTGGATACTGCGGCATCAGATATTGCGGCGTCTGGTATCCAGACGCCAGGGGTTCCGAAGGAGCTGAAGGACCTGGTGTTGGCCCAGCCGGAGGACTGGATGGGTCTGGCATCAGTCCAGAAGGCGTAGGGTCCAGAGTGGGAGGTCCCATGGGAGGTGCCGGAAAAACGGGCCCTGCAGGCTCTGGCGGCGAAGCAATTCTGTCGTCAGGCACTGGTATGCCGGAGTGCCGGCAGGAGGGTTTACCAATGTCAAGTCTGGTATTGAAGGCTCTGGTGAGGGGGGGCACCCCCGACGGCAGCGTCTCAGTATACTCCACCCCAGCCGGGGAAGAGGGGGCATAGTCCGCAGGGGAAGTCTGCGGGTACAGAGGAGCCTCAGATAGCAACGGAAGAGACTTTCATTGCGGCGACTCCCAGGCGTCAGGCATGGCATCAGTGCCTGGCATGGGGTTGCAGGCTGTGCGATCATCAGACAAGCTGACGATCGGCTTAGCAGCGTTGTCTGGGCGGGCGATGGCCCCACTCACACCATTAGGCCCAGTGCTAGAGGCAGCCGTAACAGGAGTGGAGGCCTCCTTTGCCTCGGAGGATCCTGGCGAGTCGGCGCGAGCCCGATGGGGGGCGGCTGATGCAAGCTGGTAACCACCAAGGCAGCCGTCAGAGAGCGATCCCCCGGAAGGGAAGATTCCTGTAAGGCCGCGACTCCAGCCGAAGTCACAGGGGCTGTGGATGACTAATCCCGGTCCCTGTGTTTTTCCTTGTCCCATTTCTTCTTATGGTGGCCTTCGGGGGGAAGTCGACATCTGCCAGAGTTTTTTCAGTTCTTTTTCCATAGAGGCCATCTTTTTCTTTAAAATATGTGCTTTCAGGGACTGCTGTCGCCTCTTGCGGGTGACCGAATTGAATTTCTGGCAGTGGTCGCACTCCTCCACACGGTGGTACAGGCCTAGGCAGAAGAGACACAAGGAGTGGCGTCCTTGTGAGGGAGTTGGGATCTGCACGACTCACACTTGTTTTTATGCGATTCGGAGGGCATTGGGGATGACATACACAGCTGGATATAAGGAACAATTTAAAGAAAAAACTGTAAATTTTGTAGGAAATACTCATCTAAAATGGCGGCAGACGTAGCGCTGTTCTTCCGCGAGGTACTTTCGCAAGCTGACGGCGGGAAAGAACTGGGAGGCGGGCATAGGGGACCGCCCCTTTATAGTGACGTAAGCTGACGCCGTCAGCTGACATGGGGCGGTCCCCCGCCAGAGACGGCTAGCTAGAAATGTTTCCATGGGGTCCTGACGCCTGGCGGCTTAGTCCTATTTGTGAATATCTACTGCAAGAGCCCTCTCAAAGTAAGATGAAGCCCTGCATCGCCCACGGCGCCGCTCCCATCCCTGGCATGGTGAACGGTGCCAGAGTCAGAAGTGGCACCACGGGACGTCCCGGCACTACCCGTGGTGCCACCCAGGCGACACCAGAGCCAAGTGCGGCACCAACAGACAGTGTCGAGGACAGTGCCGGCCAGGGCCCACAGGCGCCAGAGCTCAACATCTAGGGAGCCCTCACTTCCAAGGAAGCAATTGCCAAAACAGTGCCTCCCGCCTGGCCCACGAGAGGACCAGACTGGGCCTCCTGCACCATGGGAGAAGCCCCCGCCATGGCTAGGCTAGAACTGGCAGAGGCCCCCTCCTCCGCAGGCCATATAGGACCGGGAGAAGCAGCCCTGGTAGCTAGCAATACGCATTCCTAGGGAAGCAGCAGCGAAGACTCGTTTCCCTAGTGTCTCAATCTTTTTTTTTTTTTTTTTAATATTCCTTATTTTTTATAGTTTTTTGTATAGTATATATATATATGACAGCAGGAGTTCATCTATACAGTATTGCTCTTTTGCCTTACAATACATGGAATGTTCTATGGGCTGGCAATTCATGTTTCTATAACATCATTCAGTTATATAGCAAATTACACTTATTCAGAATTCATATCTTACAATCAAATGGCTCTAGAAGCTACTATTCTCTCTAGATAATATATCTCAGTCATCAATGAGTGCCAATCAGAGAGGGTGGGTGCTTTAGCCGTTCGCCATAGGCGAGTTATAACCTTTTTAGCTGCTGCCAGGTACAGGTATAACTTATTTCCACCTGGTGGAACTTTTCCGTCTTCCCCAATAAAAAGCAAAATCATCTGATTGGATAGATTAATTTCTGGGCCCACAATTTTTTGTATACTCTTCTCAATATCTAACCAGTAATGAGTAACTTTCGGACAGGTATAAAAAACATGCATTATATTTGCCATTTTTTCTCCACATTCTCTCCAACAAAGACCATAACTCATAGATATAAATTTAGCAATTTTGTCAGGTGTATAAAAATATCTACTACGGCATTTCCATATATGTTCTGACCAGTATGATGACTGTGATACTTTCATCGAGTGAGGAATAGGTTCCAACCATTTCTCATAAGTTATCCGAGTCCCTAATTCTCTATTCCATCTCCCTAAGATGTCTTCAGTAGATTCCTTCCAAAAAATCTCTTATTGCTTTATATATTTGTCTGATTAAATGAACTTGTTCTCTGCCTTCTACTGTGTCTCTTAAAAGGGATATCAACATAGGTATGAGAGAGGGCAAAGTATTTAATGCTAATTCTTTCTGTATAAATGACCAAATCTGTAAATATCTATAATGATGTGTATGGGGAAGTTGATATTTTGCCTGTAGTGTGGCAAAAGGCAATACTCCATTTACATCAAGGTATTGATATAACAAAAGCAGCCCCTTTTTCTGCCATTCTTGTTGGACCTGGACAGCTCCTATCTCTGAAGATACACTTTCTGTACCTATTAGTTTAAAATATCCAAAAACTTCAGTTAATGTAGTAGATGCCCTTAGCTCAAACCATGTCTTTAACGTATAACGAGTTCCAAATGTAAAGTTTTGTAACTGTGGATAAGCATTTTGGGGGGCAAATATAATATGGATAATATTTACTAAATCATTTAGTATAAATTCAGTAAATTTCCATGGTTTGTCTACCTGAGGATTCAGCCATGTCATCACTATTATACATGTTACTACCTTATGGTAGTCTCTAAGGTTTGGAAGATTACAACCCCCCTTTGCCACTGGTAGCTGTAACAGAGACCATCTAACCCTAGGCTGCTGTCCTGCCCACCTAGTGTCTCAATCTTACGAGATTCTTTATTTACCGAATGAGCTGTAGATTCCTGAGGGAGTACAGCTTTGTCATTTTCTGCCAAGACCACAATGGCATCCGCAAAAGCTTGGGTGGCCAGGATTGGTAGATCCTTAGGGAAGGCATACTTCCTATCTATGGACTTAGCCGCGGAAGGAATAAGTGCCAGATTTTCCCACACCATCTGTGAGACAGTCTCGAAAGAGGGCTGTACCGGAGGAGTCAGTTTCACAGGAATCTCTGGAACATGCAGATATTGAAGGCGTAATAGCTCCCCTGGATCCACCTCCGATGTCTGGAGAGGGGAGAGAGAGAAAGTAGAATTTGTGTTCTTCAGTAGAGATTTAAAGGACAGGTACTCGATCAAAGGCTCTGCTGAAGTAGAGGACATACTTTCCACTCCAAAGGAAGAATCCTCATCGAAGAAGTCTCCTAATCGTAGATCAGGATCAGGCTCAAAATTATCTTCTACTAGCCCAGGAGGGACAGTATATAAAGGAAAGGGAGGAAAGAGTGCAGGAGGGAGGTGCTACTTGAATTGGAGTCAAGGAACCCTGCATCCGAGGTGGCGCCAGCGTTGGAAACAGCATCGAATGTGACGCTGTGGATGGCGGCACATGCGGCACCACCACGACCGGAATCAAAGGATGCACCGTGGCTGGCACCTCACAGGCCCTCGGGGCCCCTAACCCAAAACCAGGGGCACCCAAGGATGAAGATCTGAAAACCTGAGAAGAAGAAGGAGGTACCTGTGCTGGCCCCTGCACCGCAGTCATGTGACAGGGAAAAGCTCAAGAGCATGGCGTCGGCAGCACCAAAGAAGGTGTCGTGTGCCAAGGTTGACCCAACCACCCAACCCGTGGGCCTGAAGGCCCCGGGACCAATCCCGCTGGCTCGGGAAGTCAGGACAACCGCCGAACTCACTGCTCCATAGGAGCGGTCCAATGATGAAACTGCTCACCAGAGGACCCCCCCAGGGGGTGGGAAGGGACTACAGAGTTGAAGATGCCGGTCGCTAGGGACAGAGGCCACAGGAGCCCCCGACAGTGTCATAGTCGGCCTCCTGTACCCCACAACCGACGACTGACATGCAGACTTACCAGAGGGCGACCTCAAGCGGTACCGCTTCTTCTTCAACCGGTGGGACGAAGAAATTGAGGACGAGCGGTGCCGGGTTTCCGAAGACAATGGGAGCAGGTCCACTTCTTTTGTGCTCTAGAGGACCGCCCTTCCCCCGAGCACTGGACTGTCTGAGTCAGACTCCCCCAGAGGGTGGCAGACCAGACCCAGCCCTGCTGGAAATACAGCTTTCATGCGAAGTCACTCTACTGTCACCGGCCCCGTTCATGGTCGACTCCATCGAAGGTGGGCTGAGGAAAATGTATGTGTTCTTTCTTGTGAAAAATGAAAATTACGTACCTACCGTAATTCTTGATCTTGTCTTGTATCTTCACCATTCATTACTGCTTGGGTTAGTGCTGGAGGCGCGCACCCGCTATGGGAGTTTTTTGGAGTCGCTCAGCGGTGCACGCCCTCCATGTGACGCTGCGTCATGCGTGACCGTGGAAGTGCCACAGACTCCTCCTCTATCTCAGTTCTGGTAGCCGGGAGGCTAAAATAAAAGGGTAAGAAAAAGGAAAGCGAGGCAAGAGAGCAGCGGACAGCAAAAGGAAAGGATATAAACTGAAAAGGTATAAGCCAGTAGAGAATAGACAGAAGAGAGAATTCTACCCTAAGGGACCATGGGCCTCCTTTCCGGGGTGGCTCTAGGGGAGGAACAGAGAGGGGGAAAGAGAAAGAAGAAGAAGAGGCATGTTGAGAGGGAGAACAGTGCCCATCGAGCATTGGTTGAGAGGCTTATAGGCTCGAGACTAACAAGGCAGCAAGAATCCCAGTTGCTAGGACTGAGGGGAGGTTCAACTGAACCACCTGAACAGATTTGAATGAGGGCAACATCTCTGAACTCTCAACATGCCAAGTCCCTACATCCTTGCTGAGGGCTCCTAGACTGCCCAGGCCTCTAGGAAGAGCGCCCACCCAGGAAGGGGACTAAGTCTCTTAGTACCTTGTTAGGTGCTAACACAGCAGTGTATGGGAAAGACTATGCCTTCTCGAAGGCAGCTTTGTATGAAAGATAGAGTGGAACTCAATCAGACTCCCTAAGGCAAGGCAAGCAGACGCTCAGAGCTGACAAGTTCAATCAGCAGCTAGAAGAGCTCAAAAATAATACCTGCCAGGGGGATTCTAAATTTTGCGAAGGCCGAGTCAGAGCATGGCCTCTTAAGCTGTGAAACTGCATAACCTGAAGAAGGTATTTAGGAATCGCACCCTAAGGGCGGTCAGAAAGAGTTCCCTCAGAATAAGAGAAAAGTACAACTGTGCTCGTTCCTCTTTACCTTGAGGAAAAAAGGAACCATTCATAAAGAATGGGAACAGAAAAACATTTTTTTTTCTTTTCATAAAGGCCAAAGGAAGGAAGAGGAACGAGACGGGAGGGGGAGACGCCACAGAAGGAGGCCACTGAGGGGAAGGTGGGCGGGTATCAGTAATGAATGGTGAAGATACAAGAGAAGATCAAAAATTACGGTAGGTACGTAATTTTCATATCTTCCCTTGTCAATCTTCACCATTCATTACTCGCGTGGTGATACCAAGCCCCTTAGAAAAGGGGGTAGAACCCTGAGGGAACAAGACCCCCAGCCTCCTGCTGGTGAGAAACAGAAGGGGAAGACCCTGGGCTAATCAGAGAGAAGCCTATGGGGGAGAAGAGCTAGGAGGTGCCCCCCGAGGATGGGGAGACAGAGGAAGCCCCTGCAGTAATCTCCTAGCTCTGGAGGAAAAGACAGCTTCCCCGGAAAGCGGAGCGAATCACCCTACGCCGGGCCAGGGGTGACAACCTTGATAGACGAAGCCATGCTGTCCGCCTAATGCAGATCGCTGTCCCTGCAAGCCTGGAAGCCACCTCATTGGCGTCATAAGATGCCCTTGCTTGGTGTCTTGCCAGCTCCAGGCCTATAGCAGAGAGGGTAATAGCTTGTCTGGTTTGCTCCGTATCAGGCATTGATGCTGAGATCTGAGAGAGCATCGACCACAAATGCCTACTGTAGGCAGCGTGATGAGCCTGATGAGATGCAATGCAAGCCATCGCATGAGAGGAAGAGAACACTCTTCGCCCCCACCGGTCGAATTGTAGGAATCCAGATCAGTGGACGATCGTGCAGCCACGGGTGGCGGCCGGAGGAGTCTCAGGTATACCAAACCCGAGGGACGGGTTGGAGAGAGTACCAGAGGATTCGAGGGCGGCACATGCTCGTCGACAGTCTGCCGGGCTGGAGAAGGGCGACTGGCGACTGCCAGGAATGGATAGATGCCTCCTGGAAGGATAGGCCAGGAAGGTACCACCAGGTGCTGGGCACTGAATTCTCCAAGGAATTCACGTGTCTCCCGTTCGGTATTGTCTCGCCTAACGTAGGAGATTTGAAGATCCCTCACCATCCTCGAAAGGAATCGCTGATATTCAGTGAAATCAGCATCGGAGGAGATATGAGCAGAGGGTTCCTCTCCCTCAGAGGAGGGAGACGAGGATGATGGAGAGCTCGAGTGTCCAGAAGATTCTTGCGGCGGTGGGGATAGGCGGAAGACCCACTCATTCATACACCTGACATATGAGAGGAAGGCCGCCGCAGAACCTCTGAACTGCTCCCAGGAAAACGGGCCCGTAGGACCGACATGGCCTGGAAGAGCGGGGCTGGCTGCAGAGGAGCAGGGAGGCGGGCACCTCTACGAAGAGGCAACTGTCCTCTGCTAGGGCTCTGAAATCCGGAGAACGGGCCCGAGCTGGCGGATTCGGACAACAGACCAGGTCACTAGCGGAACCCTGGGAAGCGAAACCTGGAAGAGCCCAGAGGATCCTCCCTGTGTCGAACCTGGGACTGCATGGATCCAGAAGGGCAGCCCGCAGCAACGCCACGGAGGGGACCCGGGGTCAAGAGGGAAAGGCGGGGCCCAGCGCTCTGACTCTAGCCACCCCCTGAAGGGTGGCCGGCGAAACTCTGGATGACTGCACCCGCCCCTCGACCCTCGGACTCCAAGCGCCCTCCTCCTCGACCCCAGTGTTCTCCCACCCAGTGGCTGCAACAGCACCAGGAGGTAGCTGTCCTGAGCCCCCAGAAGGAGAGCCCTCCTCCGCCCCACTCCATCGTCCCCAGGGACCCAGGACCACCCCTAGCCCGAGGGCCCTCAGGGGAGGACAGCAGCGGGAACAGTGGAAGAGGCCCGCTGGGCCGCCTAGCACCACGTGCCACCGGGGACCCCGACTCCGAAGAGTCAGGTTGCCAGGACAGGTCCACGTATGAGTCATCAACCTCCGAAGAGAAGAGACCAGCTGGACCACAATACTAGCGGGGCCCCTGGTGAAGCAGGCGCCGTGAGCAGCGCGCCCGGTGCGAGCAGCGCGGACGACCTCGCCCACCCGCACCGCTGGGTCGGTCCCTGCTCCCCATTGGCGCTGGCTAGGCCCATGGCGCCACCTTCGCGCCGCGGAACCCAACTGGCACCGCCAGGAGTGAACCGGGCGCGCCGAAGGCCAGAGCAGCGCCGCCAACAGCACTGTCTCAATCACCGATGCTGCTACCAGCGCCGGGATCCGAAACGGCACCGTAGGGCAGCATCGAGGGTCCACCGGTGCCAGGCCCAGCAGGCGTGGGCCTCGACACTGGGGGAGCCTGCCTCTGAGAGGTGACTGCCGAGGCGGTGTCCCCGCCGGCCCTGGGAAGGACCACGGCGTTCCTCCGACACATAAAAAGCTTCCTCTTGGCAAGAGAGAGGAAGCTCCTCCTCCACCGGACCATATAGGCCGAGAGGGACCCGGAGGAAGGGCCTAGTGACCTTACCTGGGAATCCCTGGAGCGACGCCGTCCCCCGAAGGTCGGCGGGGCCTTGCCAATCTTGAACGCACAGACTTCCAGGACACGATGGTCCATGGAGAAACAGGCGTCGCACGCGTCCATATCGTGGTTGGGTCCCAGGCAACGGAGACAGACATCATGCCGATCCGTGACGGAGAAATGCCGGCCACAGGAACACCGACGCATAGGGGCACGGCCCGCCTTCGATTTACGTTTTGCCCCCAAACCTGACATGGTGCGAACTAAATAAGACAAAAAACAGCAACAAAGCACTCGGCGCCGTCGATAGAAATAAAGGAACGGTCTTACCGGGAGACGGCGTTGAGCGAGTAATACTGGAGAAAACAAGGAGTCTTGTGACGCAGAAAAGCTTCAACTACCACGCAGCAGGTGCAGCCTCGACGGCGGGAGAAACAGAACTGAGATAGAGGAGGAGTCTGCAGCACCTGACGGCCGCCCCTCGCGCATGGCGCGGTCGTCACGCGCGAAGCGGCGCGGTCAAACCGGCTCAAAAAAAAAAAAAAAAACTCCCGTGGCGTCACACCTCCAGCACTAACTCAAGCAGTAATGAATGGTGACGAACAAGGGAAGATGAAAACTTTTTAATAATAATAAGCGAAGAATATACTAAAACTATTCAAAACTGAATGACTTAGCTGCTATCATATAGACGTGAAGCTCTGACTCCTGGCGGGCGAGCGACATCGTCACTGAAGCGCACTCGATGGTGGGGAAATGGAACTGAGACTGTTGGAGGGTCAACGCCAAGGCAACCTATACGGTGTGAGTCGGGCTTGCAGCACCACTTCCTGCCGGTCCTACCTAGGTGCCAGCCCTCCTGAAGATTTTTGGCTCCCGCTCGGTCCTAGCACCTCCAGTATAGTCCCATCAGTGTGAATGAGTGGTGGAGACTTTATGTCCAGGAAGATCTGCTTGTTACAAAAAACTGATGGCTGTTTCCTTTCTGGGGTAGTGAGGGGCCAGTCTAGCAGACTTTATGGCAATTCTGTTTTTCTGAGAATCTTCGAGAGACTGCTTTACCTGTTGGTTGAACAACTAGATGCCATCAAAGGGAACATTCATAACTTGTTGCTGGGTGTCAGAGGAGAATTCTGAGGTCCCCAGCAAGGAATGCCTCTAATGCAGATTCCAGCAGTGGCAGCTTGTGAGGCAGTGTCAAATGCATCCATGGCTGCTTTTAACTGGTGACTGTGAGGCTCTATACCATGGGTAACAGTCTGAAGATGTGTCTGCTTAGTGTCTGACTCTGGTAGAGATTCTGCCAGAGATTCAAGGAAGGTCCAGAGAACACACTCACATTGAAAGAAATGGCCCTGATAACTGGCTATTTGCATGCCCAAAGTTGCCACTCCGAAAGCTCTCTTACCTAAAGCGTCAATCTTACGAGATTCCTTATTAACAGGGTATGCCGTAACCTCCTATGGAAGAACAGCCTTGTCATTTTCTGCCAGGATGATGATTTTAATTGCGATTGGCCGGGAAGACACACTAGGTCTATCCTTAGAGGAAGAATACTTCCGGTCCATAGACTTACAAATGGAAGGAACAGTAACATGCCTGGCCCACACCACCTCCAAACGGGTTTCAAAAGCTGAAGAAACTGGGGGTGTAAGATTAACTGGAATATCTGGCACATGAACTCACTCAAGACGTAGCCACTTATCTGGGTCAGGGGCTGAAGTCTCGAGAACCAGGGCAGCCTGCATATTCTTTAACAAGGTCTGAAAGTGAAGATCTTCCTGAGGAACTGCAGGAACTGGAGGCTTACCTTCCAGACTATAAAAAGTGTCATCATCCCCGCCCTCTGAAAGAATGAGGTCGGGGTCAGATTCATCCCCCTCTAAATCCCCCTCTGAATGAATAGGAAGGGGGTAGACCCTAAAAGGCCTCTCCTGGACCTAGGCATAGGAAAGACAGGTGACACTGGCACTGAAAGGGGAGCTGACACTAGCACTGAAGAACGCGGCACCGAGCCCGGCACCTGCACCAGAGCCCTCCTTAAGGAACCTGGCACTGGAGGTGGAGCTGATCGAACACCCAGGTCAAACAAGGCCAAAGTCAGGCTCAGATGTGGTGCTGGAGCAGGCCTCGGAAGACCTAAGTTTGAAGCCAGGCCTGAACAAAACTCCCAAGGACCAGCTGGCCCAGAGGAGGCTGGAGATGGTACCGGTAACGATACCTGTGAGGAAACAGAGCAAGGGAGAGCAGCACATAGAACGGGCATCAGTGGCACAGTCCCCATCATGGGAAAAAAAAAATGATGATAGAGGCAAGCACTCATCCAGTCTCAAACTCTCTCACCCCAGTCTCAAGAAGCCTAGGTCCGAAGACCCCAGAACCGGATCCGTAGGCACAAGAAGATGAGCCAGATGCTGTACCCACTGCTCCATAAGAGCTGCCCACTGATGAAACTGCACCCCCCCCCCCGAGATCCCGCTAACAGACAGAGAATGGCTCCGGGTTCGAGACCTCAAAGAGAGGGTGACGGGGAACCCAACAGTGTCGGGGAAAGCCCTACGCTTGCGGCCCCAAAAGGTCTGTTAGCCGACATACCAGCAGGCAACCTCAAGCAGCGCCATTTCTTCCCCTTCCTATGGGACAAGGAAGAACCCGAGGTCGAGCGATGCTGGGTCCCAAACCTAGATCGGGAATGGGCCTGCTTCTTTTTGTGTTTATAGGAGGACTATCTCTCCCCCCCCCCGAACACTGGACTGCCCGAGTTCAGACTCCCCCAATAGAGCGCAGTGGACCGGACTCAGTCCAGCTGCCAGAGCAGCCTTCTAAAGGAGACTCCCCACTATCACCATCCATGGTTGACTCAGTTGCTCAGTAGGGCTGAAGAAACTGAAGAAAACTGAATTCTTTTTTTTTTTTTGTAAACTGAAGAAAATAATAAACACTAAATCAATACTGAACAAACTAAATGCTGTTGTTACATAGATGTGAAGATCTTACTCCTGGCGGGCAAGCCATGTCATCACTGAAGCAAAAAAGGAACTGAGGTGGTTGGAGGGTCGATGCTGAGATAGCCAATATGGCGCGAGCCTGCCTCGTGGTGCCTACATGTACAGTCATACCTTGATGCCGGCCCTCCTTAAGATTTTTGGCTCCTGCAGGGTCCCAGTGCCTCTGGCTCAGAACCCAGCAGTGTGAATAAATGGTGAAGACTAAGTCCAGGAAGACCAGTGCCAGTTCCCTTCCCGACACCTAGAGCAGCGCCAGAAGAAGGACCAGAGCTGGCACCAGCACTGGCACTGGAACCCGGAGCAGCACCATGAATGGTGCCAGCTGGGGTACCTGCGCCGAACCCGTTTGCCAGGGAAACAGTAGTAGAACACAGCACCAAGGTTGACAGGTGCCTAGAACCAGGCCCAGGAAGGTCTCCATCACTGGAGTCCAGAAGTTCAAAGCCTGACATAGGCCATCCAACTGCTATGGAGAGGAGATCGACATGAGCTCTACTAGACACCAAGCAGGCCCAGTTCCAGTGACTCTGCCTTTCCTAGCACCACCAGCAGAGTCAAGAGGGGACCTGGTGTTATGGATGGCATTGCCCCTCTCACCGGCCTTAATGTCAGGAGTTGAGCCATCGCCCGACTGCAACACCATGGTGCCCACCAGTGGGGTCCCAGCGTATAGTTTCAGCCGCACCACCGGGGGCATCCATGGCCCCAAGGGTGCACAGACAGGGATGGGTACTCAGGTAGTCCCCCAGGGAAGACTGACTGTCCACCTGACCCCTCCCTTAGGCCCTCCCCTGGATTGGCAGTGCGAGGAGGAGAAGGGGCCTGATCTCCCACAGCACAAATTGTTTTGGGGAGAGACTTGGGGGGGGAAATCCCAGGGACCTTACCTTGGAGCCTGTATCTGATGCCTGCCTACAAAGGTAGGGGGCTCATGACCCCACCTCACTGCGCAGATTTCAAGGGTGTGGTAATCCACTGAGAAGGAGGCGTTGCACTGATTCATATTGTGACTAGGTCCAAGGCAGACTAAACACTCGTCATACGTATGTTCCATTCTCCGGGCAGTTAAACACTGGAGGCTGACTGCAAGAGTTAAGAATATTGAAGAATTCCTGGGGTCAGAAAGACTTTTAAGCAGTGATGCAGAAGAAGTTCGGTTGAAGATGGCTAAACTCAGTTGATGTTGCTCCCACAGCGTGCACTCAACAGCGGGAAGAACAGTACTGAAGTGTGTAAGGAAGCCAGCGATTGTTATTAGCTATGGTGCATGGCACCACGTGAGATGTGTGGCTGATATCAGTAGCCGATGTCAGCTCCCACCCTGTAGAAAAAAGCTCCCACAGGGTCCTAGTGCCTCTTGTTCTAGACCCATTAGTATGAACCAATGGTGAAGACTGATTCTTGGATGATCAGAACTAAGGTTGATGAGGAAGCCAGCAATGGTCATTGGCTAGCATGTGGACTCTTCTACCCCTTTGGGAAGAAGGTAATGAGCTTGTTTAAATGGCGGCGTCTTAGTTAATGGCGTGCGAACCTTTGTGGATGTTTCATTTTGTGTGGAGCAGGGAGCTAGAAGTTCTGTGTTTGGAAAGGTGCATCAAATACAAGTAAGTCACCCGAATAGTGATTCTGATTTGGAGTTAACACAGTATAAGAGTTTGATATAAAACATATGTGACTGGAATGGGTACTAAGAACAGGTTACTCACTTGTAACAGTAGTTCTAGGAGTGGTATATGTTGTTCATCCACACTGTCTGGCATTGTTCCTTTTCCCTTTAAATCTTGCCGGAAGTCTTCAAGCTGGCTCCTCCCACCCACCCGGGTGGTAAATACCTCGGCTCCGCCCCATGACGCCAGATCTAACCCGCTGGAAGCCAGGTTGTGCGCCTAAAGCCGGGGAGGTCGGGTGGGTGCGTGTGGATGAACAACGTATACCACTCCTAGAACTATTGTTACAGGTGAGTAACCTGTTCTTCTAGGAGCGTGGATATGTTGTTCATCCACACTGTCTGGCAGACTCCAAGCAGTTCTCCGGGAGGAGGGAGGCAAGGCGTACACCCCCTACTTAGGGAATAGAGATTGGAGAACAGAGGCCCCAAAACCAGCATCCCGGTGTGACTCTAGGTCGATGTGATAATGGGTATGTCACAGAGTGGCTCTGTGAGGTTTGAAATTCCAAGGTTAGAAATATGGGGCTAGAGAATTTGTTTTTCCTTTTCCTAGCACATATGGGAGTTTCCCCTTTAAGAGAGGAGATTAAATAAAACTTTGAGGCTGGAGAGAGTAATTTTGGGATTTTTAGGGTCTAATTCCTTAGAGTGTACTTTGGGGTTAGTCCTGGAAAAGGGTCTTTGTTGTTGGGACTCGGTGATTTGGAGGTTTAGGATTGCAGTTTTGAGCGATGGTAAAACTGCATGTAGTTGCGATTGTGCGCCGCGTTACATGCAGTCAAATTAATATTCGGTTTCTGGATTTGTCAGTATTAGTTTTATATTGGAGTTTGGAGGATGGATTCATTTCTGAAATTGTAGTCCCGATTGTCTTAAATATTTTGTGGGAGCCAGGCATGCGGTGCTTTGACTGGGAGCCTGGTAAAATAATAAAGGTAAAAGAAAACACTATTTAGAAATACTGACAGCCTGAGTAGCTTTTCAAACTTTCTATTCATTTGGGAGTGTTGTTTGGATGTTTCTAAGGACAACGTGGATAGCTGTCAGATGCTGCTGGGGGCGCCGTTTGTCCCTGAATATACTAAGTGTGGATAAGAGAAAAGGGAGATCCCCCGTAGCAAATGCAGTAGCGCTTTTCTACTACATTTAGAGTTATGGTAGAGACTTAGGTGGGAAATTATGTTTGGGGACTAAATGGTTGTAAAAGCTGTTTTTAGGCTAGGTGGGTGTTTTAGCAGCTGTTAGTACTTTGGTTCTGGGCTGCTTTAACAGAGTACATTGCGACTATGCGCATGGCTGTGAAGGCATTTAGCCTTCTAATACTGTTTAAATGGAATGGCTTTATGTTAAAATTATGGGGACAGCTCTGAATATCCTCCGGAGTGGAGGTTGCTTAATTTGAGTATTTCTGAGATTTTCTTAGGCGAGGAATTCTGGCGTTTGGGCATTTTGGAGCCCTGAAATTTAATTACTTGCGGTTGCAGCTCACTATTAAGTGAGGCTGGCCACAAGTGGTATTTTAGTCATTATTAGGGAAATAGGTGATTCTGTTACCTGAGTTAGTGCAATTAGTAATTGCACTGTTGTGGGACATAAGGCTTATTAGCGCTTTAAAACTTTAAGCTTTAGACATTTAAAATAAGGAGATTTATTTCTGCTTACCTATTGAAGATGAATTCCCTTTGTTTTGTTTTGGCTTTGAAACGTGGGTTTTTTCGGGCGTTTGTGGAGCTTTGGAGTTGTTGTGCTTTCGACTGCCGGCATCCTTGTTTGTTCTAGGAGCCGGCTGGCCATGCACGCCCTTGGTGTCAGCATGGCTCAGTTGGTAGCACATCCGCCTCTGGACCAGAAGGTCGTGGGTTCTCGCCCCACACCGGGATTGGACTTGCACCTAAAAAATCGCTGGCATCCGAGTGCAGTATTGGGGGGTGCTGTACTGCTGGGGTGTGCCGTCCTTCGGATGAGATATTAAACCGAGGTCCCTTCTACCCATCCTGGTGTTGTCCTGGTGGGTGTCCAGGTGGAAGTAAAAGAACCCAGGGCACTCTTCCAAGAGTGGGAACATTCCCGGTGTCCAGCCAACATTCCCCTTCCCATAAGCCGGTTCATGCAATTATCCAGGCTGTGTGTGGGTGATGATGTGCGATATGGCCGCCACCACACATTCAGTCACTTCACTACCAGTCTAGCATTGCTTGTAAAGCGCTTTGGATGTAAGAAACGCGCTATATAAATGCAGATTCTTCTTCTTCTTCTTAAGTATTGTTAGGAAGGGGTGGTGCTTTCTTGTCTTGGAAAAAGGAGTTTAAAATGTTTGGAACAGAAATAACTTATCTCTGAGTGAGGGAATAAGTTACTAAATGAGTTTAAAATACATAAGCTTGTTGGAATAAAATAAAGGATTAGAGTATAAGATAAAGTAATTAAAAGTTGTAAGTGAAAGTGGAGTTTGAAGGTCACCTGACTCTAGTTAGATATAAAAGGGTGAACCTTTGACTCAGTAGTGGAGATTGTCAGCACAGATGGCTAGAGGTGAGATTTGTCGGAGAGGTGTAAACAGGTGGAGACTTAAATCCTGTTGTGGTGAGCCTAGAGGTGTGCTCTAGATGCTGCTGAAAAGTGCACTATGGAGTTATTTGAAAAACTGTTTTGATTCATGTTCCGAATGGAAGATTTAAAACTGCCAGAATATCCTGTGTGAGGTTTATGCTTTTATATTGTCTCACCTAAAGACTTATAAAGAATGAGATGATGCCAGATGCTCTAATGTTTGCTATCGAAACTGAAGTGAAAAATGAGAAAAATACTGTGCCATTCTGATGTTATCCTGATATGAGTGATGTTTGAAAGAAGAATCAATTAAAATTGAAGAAAATTGCAAGAACTGGTGAGACATTTTTTCTGTGACTGCCCACATAAACCTGCGCCCCACCACAGGGTAATAAAGGTGCTTGCTGACTTCCAGGTAGCGGCCCGACAGATTTCCTGGATAGGGATGTCCCTGGAAGCAGCCACCGAAGCAGCAGTATGACGGGTAGAATGAGCCCTTAGCCCTTTGGGAGGCTCCTTACCCACCAATTCATAGCACAGACCTATGCATGATGTAATCCATCTGGCAATGGTCGCTTGGCTGCAGGTCTGCCAGAAGCGGCTTCAGCGTGGGTGACAAACAGCTGGCGAACCTCTCCCCAAATTTCACTATCCTCTCCTTATAGTAGGCTGAGAAACTCTGAGAGTCCAGAGTATGGAGCCTGTACTCCCGCATCCAAGGTGTAGTTAGAGTAGTATACCGGCAGAGTCAACACCTGGTTAGGTGAAATTCTGACACCACCTTCAGAAGGAATTTCAGTGGGCGCAGGACAACTTTGTCCTGTGAAAGACCAGATAGGGGAGTCCACTGAACGCCTGGAGCTCCCCATCCTCTGGCTGACGTGATAGCCACCAAGAAGGCCGTCTTCCACGACAAGTGCGAGCGCAGAACTTGTGCATGGGTTGAATGGCTTGCCCATGAGCTTTGCCAGAACCAGCAAAAGATCACGGTGGAGGTTCACGCGGAGGGGATATGTGATCAGGCCTTTGAAAGCGCCCGACCACCTTTTCCTGAGTTAATGTCGGCTGACCGCCCGCGCCTGTAGCCGATATGGCTGCTAGGTGCACTCTTGGGTCGAGGATCAAGACCCCTTTGGAGAGGGACAAAGGTAGTCTAGAATGTTAGCCACCGAGCAGGATAAGGGGTCCAGACCTTTACCCTGACACCAAATGGAAAATCTCTTCCATTTGAAGGCATAACATTTCCTGGTCGATTCTTTTCGAGATGCCTCCACCATGGTGTAGACATCCTCCGAAAGACCCAAAGCCTGGAACTCTAGCCGCTCAGGGACCAGGCTGTGAGGTGCAGGGATTGAAGGTCCAGATGAAGGACCTTCCCCTGGTTCAGTGATATCAGGTCCGGGCGTGTACCCAGCCGCTCCGGGGTCCTGCAGCTGAGGCTGAGGAGATCTGGATACCAGAACTGGCGTGGCCAATCTGGGGCTACCAGGATCACCTTCGCCTTGTCCCTCCTCACCTTGAGTAATACCTTGTGGATCAAGGGAAATGGAGGAAAGGCGTAAAAGAGGCCTGGGGTCCACGGCCTCGAGAAGGCATCCCCCTGCAGCGAACCCTGCTGAGGGGGGCGGGCATGGTACAGCCTCAGCTTGGTGTTCTCCCTGGAGGCAAACAGGTCCACCAATGGTTTGCCCCAACGGGAGAACAGGTGGTAAGCTACCTCTGGATGGAGAGACCACTCGTGGGATGTCTGGCCTAGGCGGCTGAGAGCATCCGCCAGTTGGTTTGCGACTCCTGCCACATGATTGGCTAGGAGATCCGCCTCCAGCCGGCTGACGAAGGTCCAGATCCGGAGCGCCTCCTTGCATAGCAGACGGGAGTGCGTGCCGCCCTGTTTGTTGAGGTAGTACATGTCGGGTATTGTCCGCCTGGACTTGAACCACTTGACCTCGAGCTGAGGAGCGAAAGCTGACAGAGCCAGTCTGACTGCCCTGAGCTCCAACAGGTTGATGTGGCATCGGGACTCCTCTGGGGTCCAGAGCCCGTGAGCTCTGTGGTACCCCATGTGGGCTCCCCAGCCCATGAGAGAGGCATCGGTCGTAAGGACGATCGTTGGCTCGGGGCGGACAAACGGGATCCCTTCCTGCAGATGACTCGGGACGGTCCACCATTGGAGAGCGTCCCACATTCTCTGGGTGACCATGGCCAGCTGGTCGAAAAGACCCTGATGCTGAGACCACTGGGCGACGAGCTCCCACTGAAGGGAGCGCATGTGCAGTCTGGCCCAGCGGACCACCGATGTGCACGCCGCCATGTAACCCAGGAGGCGCAGAAAGTCCCGGGCAGGGCGCGAGTGCCCAACCAGAAATGATTGGGCAAAGGAGGAGAGAACCTCCACCCTGTCCGCCGGGAGCCGAGCTCTGGCTTGACGAGAGTCGAGCTCTGCCCCGATGAAGCCCATCACCTGAGAAGGTACGAGTTCCGATTTGGCCTCGTTGATCAGGAGGCCCAAGTGTAAGCAGGTTCAGAGGGTCAGGTCCCTGGACCTCTCCACCTCCTGAAGGGAGGATCCCGCCAGGAGCCAGTCATTCAGGTAGGGGTAACTACGAACCCCCTGACGCCGAAGATGGGCTGCCACCACTGCAATGCATTTGGTGAAGACCCTTGGGGCCGATGACAGGCCGAACGGCATGGCTCTGAACTCGTACAGGGTCCCTTCGACCCTGAAGTGGAGGAACCGCTGATGGGACGGACGGATAGGGACGTGGAAAAAAGCGTCCTGAAGATCCAGTGTACAGAACCACATGTTTCGCTCCAGAGATGGTATGATCTGGTTCAGAGTTACCATCTGAAAGGAGCGAGACCTGAGAGACCGATTCAGGTCGTGAGGATCTAGAATGGGGCGCCAACCCCCCGTCCGTTTGGGCACCAGGACATACCTAGAGACAAAGCCTGGGTCTGAAGGAGGATCCGTCACTCGGGCCACCGCCTCTTTGAGGAGGAGTAGCGCAATGTCGTCCCGAAGGGCAGACTGGGCGACTGAGATCCTTTCCTCTCGTGGGGCACGGGCTCGGCTGGGAGGGTACTGCTCGAATTCTAGGGGCAGACCCTGCCCGACCACTTCTAGAACCCACCTGTCCGAGGTGATACCGGACCAGGCGGAAAGGAAGTGGCGGAGCCGGCCCCCCACGGGAGGACCCAGAGCTGGAGTGACGGGTACGGGGGAGGCCACCCCCGGCCCGTCACTGGGCAGGCTTACAGGAGGAGGAGGAGGCACCTGGACCAGCACCTCAGCCTCCTTTGCGGGGCTGCTGGGGACCTTGCTTGGGCCTAGGGCGCCAAGCCTGAGCCTGCTGCTGTTGCTGACCCCCCCTGGAAGGGTAGCTGACTGCAGGGGAAGAATGACGAAAAGGCTTCTTCCTGCGCTTCTGCTGGGTCTTACTTGAAGAACCCTTAGCAGAGGTGGCATCTAAGGTGGCATCAGACTGCTCGATGCGCTGCAGATGACCTGCCACTCCTGGCCCGAAGAGGTCGGTGCCAAGGAAGGGCACATCAGCTAGCTTGTGCTGAGTATCCACGGGAAAGGAGGATAACCTCAGCCAAGCCCTGTGGCGAGTGGATACCGCTGTAGCTAGTGAACGGGCACAGGAATCACCCATGTCCAGTGCAGTCTGGAGCTGTTGTTTAGCAACAGCCCTGCCCTGGTCCCTGACCTGCTTGACCATGGTCTGCATGTCAGCTGGGAGGTGAGGAAGAACTTCGTCCAGCAACCCCAATAGGGTGTGAGAGAAGTGTGCCATAATCACTGCTGAGCTTGCCTGACGAAGGCCCAAGGAAGATGCTGCATAGACCTTCCGGGCTGAGTGGTCCATAAGTTTGGACTCTTTGTCCAGAGGGTGGTCAGTATCCGCCAAGCTGCCCGTCCGCCTGAACACTGAGGCAGTCACAAGGCTCTCCGTCGAGGGGTGCTCAGTAAAACCCCACCAAGGACCCTGTGGGCACCGTGTACTTGTGTGCCATGCGGGCAGATGGAGCTGGGCAGGAGGCCGGACGCTGCCAGAGTTCCAAGGCCGGGCCAATAATGGCTTCGGCGACTGGAAAAGCCTCCGTAGGGGTATCCCCCCTCTTAAGAATATCCGTAAGGGGATATTCTGCCTTCTTCTGGATAGGCTGCAGGGACATCCCCGTGGACTCAGACATGAGCCAGAGGATGCCCTGGAAGGTGGAAAGCCCTTCTTCCAGGCCTGACACCGAAAGCTCATCGTGAGAATGAAGGCCAGTATTATTGGAATCGGAAGAGTCCCGATATAAAGGCTGACCACCTAAGTCCCTCGATACGCCTAGGGGCGATCAGGGTGACCGTGAATCGACAGTCTGTGAGGGAGACCAAGACTGTCGGGCCTCCTTGGAGGGAATCCTCTCAAGGGTAGCTTTAGGTGGAGGTTCCACCATACTGGTGGGGAACCTGAAACCGGCCGCGCGAAGGCGCACCAGAGCCCCCGAAGGGACCGGCACCAGAGAAATCGGTGTCGGAGGAGGCCGAAGAGGCTGAGGCCAAGAGATAGCCGGGACCACTGAGGGGGCCGGCTTCTGACCTGCTAGCAGGAGTTGCTGCCACATAAGATCCTCGCAGCGTCGACAAATTTTTCGTCGAAGCCTCTCCTCGTCCGAGGAGGAAGAGGAACGGTGGCGGCGCCTCTTGTGGGAGTGTTTGTGTCCTTTTCTGGGTCGATCGACCGAAGAGGACTTACTCCTTGATCGAGACCAATGGTGTCGCCTTTGCCAATCGGGAGAAACCGGACTTGGTGAAAACCGAGGATCCGGTTCTTGTCCCTCGATCGGGAGGCCCGCGGGACGGGTCTCCTCGTCGGGGAAGGAGAGAATCGGCGTTCTCTCCAAGGAATCATCGACAGGTGTCGGTGATAACGGCTTGATAGGGTCGAGAATAATCTCGGCCGGATCAGCTGACTCCTCGGCTTCTAAGCCCGGTCCAGAAGGAAGGTCTGAAAACCCGCCGGCCGAGGAGGCAATCTCGACCGAAGTCGAGACATCGGACCGCTCCCGGTCCCAGGAGCGTCTTCTTCGACCCGAAGAAGAAGTTTTAGGATCCTTTTTCTTAGAACGGGATGAGTGCGGGCCCGAGGGCGCCTCACCCTTGGTAGGGAGAGACTGGCACAAATCCCAAAGGATCCCTGAGAAGAAAGAGCCCAGATTAGGCGGCACAAAGAGACCTCGGCTAGCCAAGGCTTGGGCGGCTTCTTCCTCTCAGGCCGCCATGCGCTCGAGCTGCTCGGCGGATCCCGCAGCCGCGGAAACCGCCCACCTGGCCTCCTAGGATTTTACCGGTGGGTTGCGGAGCTCCGGTCTACCCAGCTTCAGGCACGCCTGACGATCCTCCAAGACGGTGGGATGGAAGGAAGTGCAAATAGAGCATTGCGAGGTATCATGAATGGTACCAAGGCAGTAAACGCACGAGAGGTGGGGATTGGTGCGCGACATTTTCTGTCCGCAAGGACACCGGCGAAACCCGGGGGACGACTTGTCATCCATGTCCGAATCAGTCATAAACTCTAATGAGTTTTAGAACAAGAAGATGCAGTGAAAACCGTCGAAACGAATCCAGGGCCTCAACACTGCAGAAAGCACGAGGAAACCTGAATCTTCCAGCGGAAAGGAAGGTCTGGCGTCATGGGGCGGAGCCGAGGTATTTACCACCCAGGTGGGTGGGAGGAGCCAGCTTGAAGACTTCCGGCAAGATTTAAAGGGGAAAGGAACAATGCCAGGCAGTGTGGATGAACAACATATCCACGCTCCTAGAAATGAAAGTTATTTCTTCTGGTGGTGTTTGAGATAAGGTGCCCTGAAGTTAGAACCACAACACTTACTGCAGGTATAACGAGTGCTTCTGCTATGTAAAAAATGAATTAAAACAGAGAGATGAGAATGTTCCCCTTAAAAAAATCTTGAAAATTATTTTGTTTTAATTTTGCAGAATGTTTTGGGCTCACATGAGAATAAGTTAAAAATACATGTGAATGTCTGGAGATCTAAACAGGTGTGTTCCCACCTTGAATAGTAACAATATGTACTGAGAGTTGTGATTTATTTGGTCTTTTAAGACAAAAAATGAAATATACATATTTTTCATTTACATTTTAGATATGTATTTTTTGGTTACAAGAAGCGGCTCTACAATATCTGATGAAGGGACACATAGGTCCTGAAACGTAATATGAAGTAAAACAATAAGAGCGCTTATAAAAAGATGATTTATGGATTAAAGAAGATTTATGAATTTAAGAAGAATAAAACAACATATTAAAAAATATTTCTCTGATTTATTATTTGGGGTTGAATACTACAACTTCTAATTTTACCACTTGGGGGATGCCATGGTGCCATGCCCAGTAGCCGTTGCCAATAACCTGGCCAAAAGCTTGTTCACGTGGGGTCATAGTGCCTACAGCCCAGATCCACAACTGGCAATTAATGGTGAACATTGATCCTTGAAATATCTTACTGCACTGTCCTGTTCTATAACAGTGAGGCCTAACGTTTTCTTTAGGATCAATGGACCTGTCATTGGTAGCCACAGAAACATAGAAATTGTCAGCAGATAAGGACCACTAGGCCCATCCAGTCTGCCCATAAGTCCTCCCCTTGTTTGCAGCCCCTGACCATACTTGATCAAGGGCTTACTCCTCTCCTACCCACTTCTAGGGTTCCCCTATGTCAGTCCCATGCCAGTTTAAATCTCTCCACCATGCTTGCTCCCACCACTTCCTGTGGCAGACTATTCCATGCGTTCACCACCCTCTCCATGAAGAAAAACCTCTTCACATTTCCCTGTAACCTGCCACCTTCCAGTTTCATATTATGCCCCCTTGTTCTTGTACTCCTCCTGTATTGGAAGATGTCCCCCCCCCCGCACTTTGTTTATGCCCTTAAGGTACTTGAATGTTTCCATCATGTGACCACAATCTCTCCTCTCCTCCTGCAAGTACATATTGAGGTCCTTTATTCTATCCTCATATGATTTTTAGTGCAAGCAGTGGGCAGACTAGGTGGGCCATAGGCCCTTATCTGCCGACACTGTCTATGTATCTATGTAAGCCCTGTACCATCTTCGTCGCCCTTCTCTAGACTGCCTCCAACCTATTAATGTCCTTACAAAGATGTGGCCTCCAAAATTGCACACAGTACTCTAGGTGAGGCCTCACTAGTGTTTTATACAATGGCATCACCACCTCCTTCTTTCTGTTAGTGATATCTCTGCCTATGCACCCCAGCATGCCACTGGCCCTCCCTGCAACCTTTGTACTGTTCTAAGATACCTTTAGGTCAACTGAAATGATAACCCCCAGATCCCTTTCCTCCTTGGTAATCGTCTGCGACTCCTCCCATCCTGTAGTTCTCGCTAAGGTTCCCTCGTCCCAGGTACATTAGCTTGCACTTTTTTGAGTTGAACCCCAACTGCCACACCTCAGACCATTTCTCACGCTTCACCAGGTCCCTCCTTATTCTCTCCACCCCCTCTGGAGTACCCACCCTGCTGCAGATCTTAGTGTCATCTGCAAAGAGGATGACTCTTCCCTCTAACCCTTCTGCTATGTCACTAATGAAGACATTAAATAGGACTGGCCCAAGGACTGATCCCTGAGGTACCCCACTGGTCACCGCCCTCCCTGGATTTGATTCCATTAACCACCACCCTCTGTCTCCTGTCCTTTAAACAGTTCTTAACCCAGTTTACCACCTTGAGGCCCATGCCCAGACTACCCATCTTGTTGACCAGCCTTCTATGTGGGATGTTGTCGAAGGCCTTGCTGAAATCGAGGCAGGCGACATCCACCGCTCCCCCCGATTAACCTCCTTTGTCACCCAGTCAAAAAATCTATCAGATTTGTTTAACACGATCTCCCCGATGTGAATCCATGTTGCCTCGGATCCTGGGTACCATTAGATTCCAAGTGTCCTTCTATTCTTTCCTCAAGCAGTGACTCCATGATCTTATCCACCACTGAGGAGAGGCCTATAGTTTCCTGCCTCCTTCCTGCTACCACTTTTGTGTAGAGGGACCACATGTGCTCTCCTTCAGTCCTCTGGAACCACTCCTGTTGTGGAGTGACTCGGTGAATATGGCTGCCAGAGGTGCAGCTAGCTCCCTTTGCAGCTCACTTAACCCTTAGGCTGCCAACAGAATTAGAACGTATAGGAATTCTGGACTGATATATCAGTCCACGGCACCGCAAGGGTTAATACCCTTGGGTGTATCCCATCCGACCCCACTGCTTTGTCCATCCTCAGTTTTGTGAGTTCCTCTAGTACTCCTTCCTCTATGAATGGACTTGTGTCCACCTCCCCCTCTTCGTATCTGTTGCCTAACTGTGGTCCATGACCTTCCCCCTCTTCAGTGAATACTGACCGTAAGTATTTATTTAGTATTCCCCTTCCTCCCCTCTGAGCCTCACTGCCCCCCATCTTTCCTTCTTTCACTGATGTAGCTAAAGAACGTCTTGTCTCTTTTTTTCACCATCTTCACTAATCTTTCCTCAGTCCGCGCCTCAGCGCTCCTAACAGCCTTCTCCGCTTCCCTTAGATGCTGTAGGTACACCTCCCTATCTTCTTCCTTTTGAGTCTCCTTATATTTCCTGAAACCCGCTCTTTAGGCCCTTACTTTGCCTGCCACCTCTTTCGAGAACCATAGTGGTTTCCTCCTCTTACCTTTGCTTACCAACCCGATGCATTGGTTTATTACCCCGCTGTGGCTCCTTTCAGGTGTTCCCACTGCTCCTCAACTCCCCCTCCTCCCTCTCCCCTCACCAGGGCTTCCTTAATACATCTCCCCATCTTAGCAAAGTCCACCCCTCTGAAATCTAAGACCTTTGCCTTCAAGCGGCTTCACTGTTTCCCTGTTTCCATGCTAAACCACACTATGTGGTGGTCGCTAGACCCCAGTTGACCTTCTGCCCAGACCTCTTTGATTCTGTCACCACTGGTCAGTAGTAGGTCCAGTATCTCCCTGTCTCTGGTGGGATCAAGTATAAACTATCTGAGGCCTACCCCTGTAGGGAATCCAGGATGTCTCAGCTCCTGGCTGAAGCAGCCGCCTGGGTGATCAAATCCACGTCTGGCAAATTTAAATCACTCAGCAGCAGAACATCCCCTTTACTTGTCATCCCGTGTATTTCATCCACTAGCTTCCTATCTACCTCCTCCCCCTGTGTTGGAGGCCTGTTTATCACTCCTGTACGTACTGCAGCACCATATCCAGGCTCAAGGGCAACCTACAGTGCCTCAGGCCTCCCTCTGTCTGCCCTATATCTCTGTTGCCTTTATCCCTTCCCTGACGTACAGGGCCGCCACCCCCCTTTTACCCCCCATCCCTCCTGAACAGAGCATAACTCGGTATCTTTATGTCCCATCCATGATTTTCCGTGTACCAAGTCTCTGTTATTGCTGCAATGTCCAGGTCTGTTTCTGCTAGCAAGGCCTCCAGGTCTGAGATTTTATTTCCCAGGCTGCGTGCATTTGCTACTATGGCCTTTCATGTTTTGCTGCCTATCCTCCCTTTACCCTTATGTTTGCTCCCCTGTTTCTTCTCCACACCCCAGTTTTCTATCTTATGTTGGTTTGATTCCCTTCCTAATCTATTTATGCCTGGTTCAAGTGTCCCAGTTTCCAATTCATCTTCCTGCTCCTCAGTTGTAGTTTTTCTGTCTTGTGGGGGTGGGCTGCTTAAGGTTACCCGCTCCTGTTGCCTCCCCTTCCCCCTCCCCAGATAGTTTAAATGCTTGTCTATGAAGCATTTAAACCATTCACTGAGGGCTGCTTTCACCTTCCCAGATGGGTGCAGTCCATTACCCTTGTACAGGACCACATCATCCCAGGTGAGTCCCAGTCCCCAATGAAGCCATACACCTTCTCACTGCACCAGCCCTTCAACCATGTGTTATAGGTTCTGATATGGAGATTCCTATCCCCCCACACACACACAACTGCCACGGACGGCAGCATAGAAACATAGAAGTTGACAGCAGATAAGGACCGCAAGGCCCAACCAGTCTGCCAATTTCTTTTTCTAACTTATAAATGTGCCATCATCCTTTGCTGTCAGTGGCCTATCTATTCATACACATCTGTATTGCTCCCTTATGCCTGTCCCATGCCTGTTTGAAGCCCTGCACTGTATTCATAGCCACCATTTCCTGAGGTAGGCCGTTCCATGCCTCCACCACCCTTTCTGTGAAAAAGAACTTCCTCACATTACCCCTTAATCGGCCTCCCTCTAGTCCACTAGTTTTTAGACTTTGTCACAGTGAGCCTCCCCAAATCCATGGAAAAGATTTTGAGCCTCCCCCAAAAACTGAAATAATCTTGGGCCTCCCCAAAGAAAAATAACATACTGTACTTTGCGCAGTACACCATGAATAAATTGAAACCCCTTTAAGTACTTGGCTCACATTCAGTTCTTTGTTTTATACTAATGTAGAACCTTTGAAAAAGAGCTCCTATGCTCAAAGATGTTACCTAAATAACAAATAAATAAAATAAACATTATTATTAAGCTTATTGTAACCCCACACACACACACACAGGCCAGGCTACTTGCTCCACTATTTTCATTCTTGAACCATTGTTACCCCTTGTTGCAGTACCTTCAAGGGTCAGTCTACTTTCTCTTTTTCCTCTCTACATGAAATAACCTTCCTAAATACTTTGCCTCTCCCCCTCCTTCCCTGCTCCTAAGCAACTTCTCTGGGACTACTTTGCTCCTTCCTGCTATCGCTCTTAGCACTTCTATGCACAGCCCTTGTATTTGGGCTGTTCTACCATCAGTCTACAAACTGACCAATTACCACCACTCATTATTAGTTTATTGTTCATATTTGTTTGCACTATTTTTCATTGTGTGTTTCTTGATTGTTTTGTAGTTACCTTTTGAAATGTATTCACTCCTACCCTTTCCGGGTACACCTGAAATGAGCCTTGGCTCATTCACCTTCCCTGGTCACCTATTGGTAAATAAATATATAAAATTCACCTACTATTATCCTTTTTCAGTTTGCTCCATCTCTTCACACAAAATATAAAAAAACTCAAAATTTAAATACAGTTTTTCTTTAGACTTGCTTGAGCCTCCCCTGGAACAGGTTGGGGCCTATCCAGGGAGGCTGGCCTCACCATTTGAGAACCCCTGCTCTAGTCTCATGCTGTGTCCTCTTGTCCTGCTATTTTTCTTATATTGAAACATGTTAGACTCTTTCACCTTGTTAATTCCCTTAAGGTGTTTGAATGTTTCGATCATATCACCTCTCTCCCTCCTTTGCTCTAGGGTATACATATTGAGCTCTGTTATTCTGTTCTCATATGTCTTCTGATGCAGTCCCTGCACCATTTTGGTTGCCCTTCTCTGGACTGCCTCAATTTGGTTAATGTCCTTGTGAAGGTGTGGCCTCCAGTACTGCACGCAGTACTCCAGATGGGGCCTAACCAATGTCTTGTAAAGAGGGATTATTACCTCCCTCTTTCGACTTGTGATACCCCTACTAATACACCCTAACATCCCCCTAGCCTTACCTACTGCTTTAGAGGTCTGCTTGGATGATTTCAGGTAATGGGTGATGATGATGCCCAAGTCTCTTTCTTCCTTTGTGACTACCAGCAACTCCCCTCCCAGCCTATAGGTGACTTCAGGGTTTCTCTTCCCTACGTGCATGATCTTGCACTTCTTTGCATTAAATCCCAGTTGCCACTCTTCCGACCATTTTGCTAGCTTATCCAGATCTCTTCTCATTCTGCCCACCCCATCTGGATTATCTACTCTGTTGTGTTGCAGATCTTGGTGTCATCTGCAAACAGACAAGCCTTACCCTTCAGTCCATCTGCAATGTCACTGATGAAGATATTAAAGAGGACTGGCCCCAGGACTGATCCTTGAGGTACCCCACTTGTGACTTGTATCTCTTCTGACTGCATACCATTTACCACCACTGTTTTCTGCCCGTCAACCAGTTTGCCACCCAGTTGACCAACTTCTGACCCCGAACCTACCCAGCTTGTTTATCAATCTTCTATATATGGAACAGTGTTGAAAGCTTTGCTGAAGTCAAGGTAGGCGACATCAACTGCTCCCCTTGGTCCACCACTCTGGTTACCCAGTCAAAGAAATCTAGGAGATTAGTTTGACAGGACCTTCCTTTGTAAACCCATGCGGTCTTGGATCCTGTGTCCCTATGGATTCCAGGCGTTGCACTATCCTTTCCTTAAGAGTGCCTCCATAATCTTGCCCACTACTGAGGTAAGACTGACTGGTCTGTAGTTCCCTGCCTCCTCCTTGCTACCACTCTTGTGGAGCGGGATCACATGAGCCCTTCTCCAGTCTTCTGGGACCTCTCCTGTGCTCAGAGACTCACTAAACAGTTCTGCTAATGGCTCTGCTAGTTCCACCCTTAGCTCCTTTAGTACCCTGGGATGTGTGCCATCAGGTCCCATTGCCTTGTCCACCCTGAGCTTAAGGAGCTCTTGTAGGACCCTTTCTTTTGTGAAGGGAGTAGTGCTCACCTCACTCCCTCCTGTGTCCATGGTGCTGAGCTGTGGGCCCTGCCCTACCTTCTCTTCAGTAAATACTGAGCAAAAGTATCTGTTTAGGATAGATGCTTTTACAAGGTCCTCCTCCTCACTCGCAGCCTTTTCTCCTTTGAGCTTAGCAATACCCCCTCTGGACTTTCTCCTTTCACTAATGTATCTATAGAAAGTCTTGTCACCTTCTTTTACTGTTTGTGCTAGTGTTTTCTCAGTTTGGGACTTTGCCTGCCTTACTGCCTTCCCTGCTTCCCTTAGGGAAGTTTGGTATGCCTCCCTATCTTCATCCCGCTGTGTTCCCTTATATTTCCTGAAGGCCAGCCTTTTGGCTCTGACCTTTTCTGCTACTGTATTTGAGAACCAAAGTGGTTTCCTTCTTCTTTTGCACTTCCTCTTCTGTCTAACACAATGGGATGTTGCTTCAAGTATTGCATCCTTAATGCTTGCCTACTTTGCCTGTATCCCCTCACCTGTGTTTCTTTTTGCCAGGGCTAGCTTAACTCTGTTGGCCATCTTATCAAAGTCAGATCCTCTGAAGTCCCATATTTTTGCCTTGGAATGGGATGATTTAGTTGTAGTGGCCAAATTGAACCATACCATGTGATGGTCACTAGCCCCCAGGTGACCTTCTACCTGGAGATCTCTCAAAATGTTATGGAGCTTGCTACTTTCCTCAGGTGCTCTCCCAACACTCTGAAGTCCACTTGCACCTGCTCCATACTCACCTTGTCACTGGACAGGTCATTTGTCCCCAGGTAGACAATGACCTCCAGTCTCCTTTGCCACCGCTTCAGCGATAATCTGGATCTGCTCCCCCCCTCCCTCTGAGCTGTGCCTCCTGGAAGGCACTTGACCTCCCTTTCCTCCTTACTATCCTTGCCCAGCTCCATTCCCTGGACAATCGAGTCCCCCATCAAGAGCAACTTTTTCCTCCCCCCCGGGGTCTTCTTCCTCCATCCCTGGGTCTCATTCATGGAGGACCCTCGCCTTCTCCCTTGTCGCAGCCTCTGGTTCCCTTGCGGGACTCTCCCTCTCCTCCACAACAGTATAGGAGTTTCTGAGCTGAACCGGTTGGGGGATGCCATAATGTCAGCAGTGTCTGCCACAGGCTGTGTAAAACATACTCTTTTAGTTCTTGGTACCAGATATTTTCATCAGACACACTAGAAAGAGCTCACATCGAAGCAGATTTATTGCTGGCTGCCTCATTAAGGGCTTTAATGCAGGCTGGAAAGGAAGTGTCACAAACACAGGGAGTGTTGGAATGTTATGGTACTCCAAACTAATCTATTCGTACTGATCCACTGCAACTGTCCTAAAGTTAAGTGCTTTACACATGTGTTTTAGCAGTGCATAGAAGAAGCTGTCCTCGTGAGGGTACTGCACTGACTGCTGCAGTGGGATGATGTTTTGCAAGACAGATACCTATTCTTAATCATCTCCCTCTATGAACTCTGGATTAGATATATACTTGTCACCCAGCAGAATAGATGACACAACCAATTCCAAAGCAGGCACCAATGACAGCAACAAGATGGCCCCAGAGTCATCACAGTGATCAGCACTGACGCTGCAAGACGTGTTGACAACAGCATCTGCAAGGACTCCTTGAAACCCTGGATGGTGCGGATAGGGTGCAAAGGAGTCATTGTTCTTTGAGTACAGTTTACCTGCCAAACTGCTCATCTGAAATATCCCCCAACAGCAGTGGTAGGGGTGGAGGGAAGAGTTGGAGGTGCTTGCACAACTGGCATGAAGAAAGCCTGCGTTGTTTCTGCCTTCGTTGAGGACAATGGAGGAGGAGTAGAAGGCAACATCAGGATTTCATTCACTCTCAATAAAGCAAATGATCTGGGGGCAGGGAGCAGAGCGTCAAGAAGCGAAACAAGATCTAAGTCATGGCTTCTTTTTCCTGTGCAAGGGCAAGCTGCCCTGTGATCTTTACACTGAGCAGGACCATTTCTTCTTACAGCTTCAAAAGCACTGCCTATCCTCCCGGACTCATCCGACCTAGACCAATGTCATACTCAGCACCCAGATACACTATGCAAGAGGAGTAGGGGGTCCTGAGCAGGTATTTGCTGCCACAACAAAAGGCCCTGACAGTCTCATTACCTGACTTAACGGTTGTTGAGTGCAAACTGTCCTGAAACATAGGCAAAGCTGACAGAAAAACTTGTGAAAGCACTGAGGATAAATAATACACTACTTGGTGCCTTATGATAAAATAATAAAAGGAAAGTAGATATAAACAAAGCAATGAACTAGACCAGAACGCTATTTGATGAAAACTGATGTTCTGGTCCCTGATGAGGAAAGCACTGCCCTTTGACAGCGGGAAAAAATTAACTATGATAGCTGGAGTCAGTGCTGTCATATATGCCGCAGGTGTATGCATGATGCCACGTGTCTGTGCTAGGCACCAGAGCCTTCGACCCCTAATGTTCTTGTTCCCCAAAGGGTCCTAACATATATGGCCTTAAGATCAAAGAGTATGGCTCTCTGGAGAAGAATAACTCTAGAAAGATCGGAGGCAGTTGGGTATGACCGAATATTTCATTAACATGGTCAACACCAAAAAGTTCTGGTTCCCCTGGAATCCTACTGCCTCCGGCTAAGACCAAAAGTGGGGCACAATCTAAGAGATAACCTCTATGAGCATTCTTCAAATATTATATAGTGTGTCAAAGACATTTCCATTAGTAATAAGAATGATTAGTGATTCCATAGAAATGGAGACTTACTTTCTCTATTAGTTCATAACTCTCTTCAAGTTTAAGCACTCTGTTTTGTATGGCAGTAGAAGCTCTGTGATAAACTTGCAACCATTCCTTGTATGTACTTTCTGACACTTCAGCAACAGCAAAGCACAGAGTCCTTAAACCTGAAAAATGAACATTTAGAAGCATTATGTTTCTAGTCGGAGCACTTTCTTCAGCCACATATTGGGCTCATAAATCCAATTTATTCTGCAAAGAAAATATTTTACAGTAGTTTACACTTTCTGTAACATAATAAAAACAAAAGTCATTGTGGACAAAAACACTCTTCCATGAAGCTGTTCTCAGTGATCGCTGCATGGGTTTCAGGTTAACTGCATTACTATTAAAATGTTACCACCAGTGTAAGAAATAAAAGTATGGTATTTATTAGCAAAAGAGCAATTTCATGGTTTTATGGATAAAAATGTTGCATTAAGGAACAGTAATGTGTCTAGTTTTATTTTCTATACTGCATTTCCTGTTTTTATCTTATTCTCTATTATTAAGGACATCTGCATGGAAACCGGGCGCTAGCACTTTGTATTTATTTATTTAACCAGGAAGGTGGACTGACCCATATTTCCAGCCATGCCTGGGGTCCATTCTGAAACAAGATACAGATGTACAAAATGAAATTACAATGTACTGTATAGACAGTCACGTGAACAACAGCTTAAAAGACATCACAATACAGTTGCCCACAGGTGAGATAAAAAAACAAGTCATACGATTTTTGTTTAAAAAGCAGACATGAGCCATAGTAGTCAGAGTAAAGCGGAGTGCATTCAATAGCTTTGAGCCAAAGTAGCAAAATGAACATTCCTCAACCTTAGTTTTACCTGACATCTCTTGGAATTTGTATTTTGTCAAGCCCTTGTGTGTGATAGGATCCCTGTGGGAAAATACTAGTTATACTGCTACGGAGCTGATGTCCAAGGATATCAAAACAAAATATGTATAAGTTAAATGTGATTCTCTCTTCAGGGGGAGTGTGCTAAAGTTACTACATAGAGAGCAGTGACGAGACTTTATTTGCTCCTGCCACAGTCGACATACGATTATCACAATTTCCTACTTGTGACAACATAATCAGTTCCATGACAACCAATTGTGAGTCATAAATAGTATTATGACGTCATATGTAGGCAATCCATGGGACAAGGGCCCTGTTTTCAAGTAGCAGTCCTTATTGGTGAAGACAGAGGGGAAGACAACATTTGAAATACAAGCAGAACTGGTGTACATACTGTGTTTTTTAAAGTTTTCTTCAGAGATGTCCCAAACCCTTCAAAAGTCCCTTGTAAAAATATGCATGCTGATATTTTACTAAATCTTTTATTTAATAACATCAACTGGGGGGGCGTGGCTTGGACCCGGAGATGATGGCAGCTTGAACCGCTCGCTCTGCCCCAGCCCGGCAAATAATTGAAAGTTAAATGCAACTATGGTGGACTGAAGGCTTATTTTTGCATTCGACTTTATCCTTCCCCACCCCTGTCACCACTTCGGGAAGTTCTTCGGGGTTAGCCGCACTCTTGTTGCGATCGCTGTACAGCGCGGATATCGGACCTGCCTGTCTTACTAGGCCGTCATAGGCCCAAGCACAGTCCCTAAGGCATGTAATGGTACCTTTCCTGTTTTGAGCAGCAGTACCTCTCCTCCCTCACTCCCCCCCCCCCGACTCAAAACTCTAAACTGTGAACTGACTGTGAGTTGGCAAATGAAATCCTAACAGATTCCGACAGCAGCTTTCTCATTACGATTTTCTTTCTGCACATTGCTGGGCGCTCCGAGGAGATGGATCCGCTAAGCAGCGATAAAGAGGCAACCGCTGCTCGAGTGCTCCCCATTCCTCCTGAACAAACGCAAATGGGGGATGCTCATGGGCACATTACCAAACTGCTTGAAACTCTGCTATCCAGAGTAGATACGATCGGTGCTTCCCTGGCAAGCAACGTTGCCGATGTCCGTAGGCTTGAGGACCACCACAATGTGCTACAGCAGCGAGTAGAAGAATTAGAGGACCATCACTTAAATGTGCTGCATAAACTTAAGAAGCATGAGGATAAACTGGCACGACTATGGCATAGAGCAGAGGAACAAGAAAACCGTAGCAGGAGTAATAACATTCGGATCCTCGGTGTGCCAGAGAGGACGGAGGGCCCGAACATTGAAAAGTTCCTAAATGAATGGATTCCTCAGCTATTAGGGGAACACTGGAAGGAGCCAGTGGGGGTTGAACAAGCACATCGAATCTCTGGTAATCCAAATAACTCTAAAGGCCCTCGGACTATAATCGCATATCTGTTATGCCTCTCAGTCAAAGAATGGCTACTGAGGTCTACGAGGGACCTGGGGGAGATAACTTGGAGAGGGAATATTATATCTTTTTACAGGGATTTTTCACAGGAGGTTGTGGCTAAACATAAAGTCTATAATCCTCTGAAGAAGATCTTAAATGCGAATTCAATACAGTATTGCTTCAAAGGCCTCTCTGCACTGCAGGTATCTAAACATGAACAATCTTTTCTCGCAGAATCTCCCCGAGACGCTGAGGCCTGGATTCGGAGCCACTGGCCAAATCTGCTGCCAGGAACTACATCACCCAGATGCCTCTGGGAGCCATGGGGCCGAGTAGAACAAGGAACCAGCAAGAAAGGAATCGCTGCCCTAGGGGATAACAATCGCAGCCGGACTGGCCTACCTCATAAAGTCTCCCCCGCACATAGGCAGCTCTGGGCTCCATCCACCATAGGGGCTAGGCACTCACCAGCTCACTTAATCCAAAACACATCTGTTACCAGTCAACAGCCCAAGCTGATGCACTCAGTTGACCACCCCCTCCCAGCGAGGCAGCAACAACGTTCAAGAAGCCCTCCTGTGACAGTGTTGGAAAAAGCCTCCGCGTCCCTGCCTGCAAAGCTCCTCAAGGCCAACCTGACGGCATCAGATCAAGAACAACAGCTGGCCTGCGCTGAGGACCCACTTGCGGCTCCCTCGGATGACCCAGCCCCCCTGGACTGGGCAACGGCGATGGAAGAGAGCAAAGGCGAATCTGCTGCAAGTGCTGGCCTACTGAAACCTGAACTAAAAACTTTTGCAGAAGCCCTGGCTATGCCTCGTAACCCGGACAAGATGGACTCACTACGCAAAAATTGGGAAGCCTAGAAGGAACAGGATAAATAAGCTGTTTATTCCATACTCTATTGTTGTCATTCTGTTTAGCCTGGGCCCCCCCCCCCCTTTAGAAAGATGGGTCGGGCAAGTGGATTTACCCAGCCCCCCTCGCTCTACCCTTGAAAGGAGCTTTACCTCCAAATTTTTGTCACTCAAATTACTCCTCTGCCTTATTTTCTAGCAAGCTGCAGGCTATTAGTCTCTCTCCCAGGCAGGCGGGTGCATAGCTGTGACCTGCCCAGTACCCCCCCACACACCTTATGTTCTTCTCCCTAGTCTTCCTCCACTGCTACGGTCAGGTATGCTTTTTCTTATCTATCTATCTATCTGTAGGGTGCCACAATTATGCAGCTCTAGCCCATGGAATGGGCTTCTATTTCTAAATGATACCCAGGACCTACAGCAAACTGGGTGCCATTACGTTGCAGGTTGAGCCCCTCCCTTTAAAGGGCCTCCTGCTCTGCACGTTTTATCGGCGACCCCTGAAATAATCTTCCCAACTTCCTGACATGTTACTGCTCCTCCCTGCCATTGGTGGCTGGGTATGTCCTAAGTGGTTTGACAGGTATCCCTCCCCCCCCCTTTTTTCTTTCCCAAGCAGGCAATCCCAGCCTGCTCACTGCCTGCTGGCCGAGCCCCTCCCCCCCCCATGGTCCGGGGTGGGCACGGTCTACAGCATATCCCGATTCTCTTGGGGGTAGCTCCCATGTCAAGGTACACGGAGTCGGGCTGGGACAGATCACATTCATTTGGTGTGACCTCTCCCTCTCACGCTTTGCCTTTTGGTGTCTAAAGCAGTGTGACTTAAGAACTATTCTGTCCCTTCTCACATGCCCACCCAGCACCAATAACTGAGTTACTGTTGTTTTTGATTAGAGATTTGAACTCTGTTTGTTGTTACGTATCTATATATTGTTAAATTTATAGCACTTACTGCTACATAATTTGTGTGCTTTCTTTGGTCTATTCAAGCTTGCTCTTAGCTAAAGGCAAGATCACTAGACACCGTCATCTTTCTTCCTACTCAGTATCTACCCTTTGAGGCTATCTTCTGTTTATATCCCGGTACAGGCTCCGAGCCAGGGATCTTTACTCCCTCCTCCTTTTCTGCCTCTTCTGCTTCTGCTGATTGGGTAAGTACCTCATTCTCTACTAAGTACCCAGTGGTGGGCTGCAATGGTTTTGACTCCTGTTGTACCGCGTGGCTGGGAATGTGTCTCCTGGAATGTGCAGGGGTTGAATCACCCGGCAAAAGGCACCAAAGTTTTGCAGTTTCTGAATTCCATGGGTGCAGACATAGCCCTACTCCAGGAAACGCACCTTACCAGTCACATAGTGCAATGGTTAAAAAAGCTTTGGGTAGGGACTGTGCTGGCTAGTTATGCCTCCACGAAATCCAGAGGTGTTGCCATACTGCTACGAAAATCAGGACCCTGGACAGTTGAGGCCCAACGACAGGATTTGCAAGGGAGGTGGATAGTGGCTAAACTATCATACCCTGGAGGCAAGGTCATAATAGCCAATGTTTATGGTTACAACACTGATGTAGAAGTCTATTCGGACCGGAGTCAGGCCTTCACTGACCTCTCCGTTGCTAAGATTGATATCCCAATTTTGCTAGGAGGAGACCATAACTTGGTGCAGGACATCTTCCTGGATAAATCCATTCCCACACCCCAATCCCATCCGAAAGTCGTAGATACTTTAAATACTCTAATATCAGAATGGGGGTTAGGTGACCCATGGAGGCTCACCCATCCGAAAGGACGAGACTATACCTTCTTATCTAGTGTTCATAGGACACATAGCAGGCTCAGCTTCTGGCTAGCTAATTATACGGCTATGTCTGGGGTGGACTCCCCTACCATTGGTAGCATACTTGTCTCAGACCATGCCCCAGTAATGATTACATTTCTTCCTCCGGGGCAAAGTTCGCCCTCTACAAGGTGGAGATATAATCAGCTATTGCTGCAGGACGCAACTTTTCGAGACTATCTGAAGAAGAAGGCCCACTCATATTTCTCTATCAATACCCCCGGGGAAACCTGCGCAACCACAGTCTGGGAAGCTTTTAAGGCTGTTCTTCGAGGGCGAATTATATCCTTCTTAGCGGCCAAAAACAAGGAAAGGGTGAGACAAATAAGACAGATGTAGGAGGAGCTTACCTGCTTGGAAAAACGGTTTAAGCTGTCTACCTCCAACCCACTTAACTCCCCTCTTTTGGCTGACATCACAGGTCTAAAATATAAAATCAACGTATTGTTAAACAGAAAAGCAGAGTGGCAGTTAACTAGGGCTAAGCATAGGTCATGGGAGAGAGGAGATAAGGGGTTGGGGGACTGTTGGCATATTCCTTGCGGAAACAGCAAGCCTCCTCCAGAATTCTCACCCTCAAAAATAAACTGGGTAAGGTTGCAACGGCACCCAAGACTATTAATGAGGTTATGAAAAATTACTACTAAGAACTCTATCAGTCCCAGAACCTTCTATCAGAGGAAGAGCTCGCCCAGAGGCTGCAGCTTTTTTCCCAAGGGGTGCAACTTCCTCGACTCTCAGAGGAGCAAGCCCATTCCCTGGATACCCCAATTAGTCAAGACGAACTGCGCTTAGCCCTATCTCAAATGTCTAAAGGTAAAGCCCCGGGGCCTGACGGGATGTCAGTTGAGTTATACCAGCTATTGCAAGATGAGATTACCACTCCTCTCCTGTATGCTCTTCAGGAGGCACAGAGTAATGGTATATTCCCCCCACTATGCATGAAGCCCTTATCACCCTAATCCCTAAAAAGTCCTCAGACAGCCTGATGTGTTCAAAATATAGGCCCATATCACTTCTCCCAGTAGACACCAAGTTACTGGCCAAAGTTTTGGCAACTAGACTGTCCCCAGTTCTCTCGAATCTGGTTCGCCCTCGCAAACAGGGTTTTCAAAGGGGAAATCGAGTGCTGATAATCTACGTCTCGTTCTAAACCTTAAATAGTTGGCACTACAATCTGAAACACCAATGGCTGCCCTGGCAGTCGATTTTGCCAAGGCATTTGACTCCCTGGAGTGGGCTTACCTCCACCAGGTTCTTCGACTGTATGGGTTTGGATCCTCCTTTTGCTCCTGGGTATCCACTTTGTATAATTCACCCACGGCTAAGATTGTTATCAACAGGGATATTTCCCTCCCCTTCGCCTGTCCTCTTTCTCCATTCCTCTTTCTTATAGCTTTAGACCCTCTGGTCAGAACGTTCACCCATACCCCAAGTATCAAAGGGATTCCAGTGGGAAAGTCATCGTACTTAGTTAATGCCTATGCAGACCATATGCTGATCACTCTCTCCAATCCGCAGTCTTCCCTCCCCACTATCTTGTTAATCCTGCAAGAATTCGTCTCACTGTCAGGGCTAATAGTAAATCAAAAGAAAACTACGCTGTCTCCCCTGAATAGACAATGTAATAGACACCACCTCACAGGAACCGATATTGCCTGGGCTCTGCAAGGCTTCCAATATCTGGGCATCCTTATTACGATGGCCTGGAAAGATTTGGAAGCTGCTAATTTCTCCCCCCTTCTGGCATCCCTTGCAGCCGATGTACAACGATGGAGAAAGCTGCACCTAACCTTGAAAGGAAAGGTAGAAGCTGTGAGAATGTTTATTTTCTCCAGGGTCTCGTACATACTCAATAATCTTCCCATCCCTCTTTCTCAAAAGACATTTCAAGCCCTAGACAGGCTAGCTGCATTGTTTCTATGGGAGGGTAGGACCCCTAGATGGGGGCGTACTAAGCTTCGAGCCCATTGGACTAGAGGGGGCGTTGGCCTCCCCTAGTTTATGGGCTATCAGTTGGCATTTCGAATGGCCCAAGCAGTAGCCTGGTTTGCCCCTCGCTCCACCTCCCCCTCCCCAGTGGGTGGAGCTAGAAACCTCCCTGTTGAAGGACACCCCTCTCTTCTCCTTGCTATCTAGCAAGAAACCCTCTGGACCTCATCTAACCCCCCTTATGATAGAAACATGCAGTTCCTGGCATTGAGCGATGGCACTAGCTGGGGTCCCCAACACAAACTACCTCCCGCCTCTATGCTATTCGCCGATCTGGCACAACCCGCTTATCAAGATAGACCATAAACCGCTTAACTGGTCCGCATAGGCCTCCAAGCATATCAGAGTGGAGGGTGATCTTCTCCTCCCCAATACCCTGACATTAATGTCGTTCAAGCAGATCAGGGAAAAATACGGGCTGCCTTCACAAGATTTTTGGAAATTTCTTCAGCTAAGGAGTGCCCTAACCCCTCTCCTTAAACTCTGGCCAACTCAGAATATTTGGAGCTGCCTGGAAAACCTCCAACACCCCAACAAGCGTAGGGGCCTGATAGGCACCCTCTATAAAACCCTTAGGGATGCCCAGCCAGATGTCACTGCTTCCAGTAAATCCACCTGGGGACGTGACCTTCCCCACCCCTTGTCCCAACAGCAGTGGTTGGAGTGCCTCAGATTGGCCCATACAGCCTATGAGGGCTCAAAGAGTCGGCTAATCCAACTTAAAATCCTCCACAGATGGTACAGAACCCCCACAGTCCTATATAATTTTAAGATAATGTCACAAGATAACTGCTGGCGATGCCAATCCTCCCCTGCCCATTTTTTTCACATTCTACGGACATGCCCAACCATTCATACTTTTTGGGCTCAAGTGTTGAAGGACTGCTCCGCCATAATAGGTAAACCAATATCCCTTCAGCACCATCTCCTTGTGTTGGGGGACACCTCCACGCTGAGCCCCTTCCCCTCTCCCAGGAAGGCGTGGGTTCTCCTGGCAATTATGGAAGTGAAAAGAGCTATCCTGGTGAAGTGGCGGCAGGCCCCCCCCCCCACACACACACACACACTTCTGCAATGGCGGGCAGCCATGGTCAGACTGGCTGTTTTCGAGCGGCTTACAGCGGTAGCCAAAGGTAAGCTTGCTGACTGTTACCTGAAATGGGATGCCTATCTGCATTCTCACATTTGCAGGGTAGCACCTCCTCCTCTGCAGCACCCCCCCCCCTTTTTGCTGGCCTGACCTGAGTCTGAAATAGTACAGATGAGGTCTCTCCCTCATAGCCTTTGACTGGCTCTTTACCATCCTAGTCTATGTCTCGTACCTTCCTTAATTTGTTTTCTCTGTCCTATGTTAATCTAAATACCAGTACAATAGGCTACCTGGCACACATTACCTAAGAGAACCTGATTGATCCTCCCTAATATAGAGTTGAGCCGACTGGCCTTTCTGAGTTTTCTTGAATGTTTTGGAACTGGTGTAACTGTAGAATAAGTCTTGTTTTTGTTGTGACTGAATGTATTATATGGTGTTATTACTGTTACATGCCTGAGTTGAACCAACCAACAGGTTTGTTGCACTGTACCTCATAAGCAGCTTGTCAAAACTGAAAATTGAAAAATTTAATAAAATATTACATGATAAATATAACAAATACTAGGGTTGTGCACACCCCGAATATTATTTCCCGAATACCATGAATAGTGGCCGTTCCGAATACCTGACTATACGGTATTCGGTAAAAGTATTTGGGGAACGAGATTTCCTAGTCTCGCAGAGCTTCCTTAGCCAATCAGAGGCTTCTCAGCTCTGCAGATCATGAGATCTCCTCACTGTAAGACAGCATTCTCAGAGGAGAGATCGTGCTTCAGTCTCAGAGCTTCTCAAACTGCAGAATCTTGTTGTTGAACTCATACCTCTCAACTGTCCCTGATTTTCAGGGATATCTCTGATTTTGCCTCAAAATTTTACTCTGTCCCTCCTAAAATTTGTGCTTCTGTGGCTAAACAGTGGAAATTGTAAGCACAAAATAATGTCAAGCATTAAAGTTGCAGACTTGTTCTTCCTTAGAAAATGCATTTTGCCCTAAGCCCCATATTCTACCAGCTTTCTGGGTGGATATCTCTAATTTTGAAGCTGTGTCCCTGATTTTGGTCCTTTATCCCTGATTTTTTTAAGCCTTGTCCCTGATTTATGAGGCAGGAGGTTGAGAGGTATGGTTGAACTAGTTTTTTTTGCTGGAGTGTGATCCTTAAGTTTTAGAGACACTTTTTTGTGACTGATTTTTTGTGTTTTTGCTAAGTTACACAGGGAGTAGCAGCCTAGCCTAGGAGAGAGAGAAGACTGTTTGTGTCTGCATCCCCTTCCCCCACTGCATTCATCTATTCCACACTACTTCAGTGTGTGATTTGGTTTGGTTTAGATATTTTTTATTTTGTGGCAGCAGAGGCTTTTGTTGTTGCTCTCAGTAAAGTTCAGGCTTTAGTTTTCTGTCTAGTGTGACAGAATTATATAGCATAATATAATAATTTAGGGTAACTGACTGTTTCTGGGCTCAGTAAAAACAGGTTACTCACCTGTAACAGTAGTTCTAGGAGTGGTATATGTTGTTCATCTACACTGTCTGGCATGTCCCTTTCCCCTTTAAATCTTGCTGGAAGTCTTCAAGCTGGCTCCTCCCACCCACCCGGGTGGTATATACCTCGGCTCCGCCCGATGACGCCAGATCTTAGCCCGCTGGAAGCCAGGTGGTGCGCCTAAACCTGGGGAGGTCGGGTGGGTGCGTGTGGATGAACAACATATACCACTCCTAGAACTACTGTTACAGATGAATAACCTGTTTTTCTAGGATCGTGGATATGTTGTTCATCCACACTGTCTGGCAGACTCCTAGCAGTTCTCCGGGAGGAGGGAGGCAAGGCGCACACCCCATACTTAGGAAACAGATTGAAGAACCGAGGCCCCAAAACCAGCATCTCGGCGTGATTCCAGGTCGATGTGGTAGTGGGAAATAAAGGTGTTTGCTGACTTCCAGGTAGCAGCCCTGCAGACTTCCTGGATAGGGATGTCCCTAGAAGCAGCCACTGATGCAGCAGCATGGCGGGTAGAATGAGATCTTAACCCTCTGGGAGGCTCCTTGCCTGCCAACTCATAACACAGACCTATGCATGATGTGCTCCATCTTGCAATAGTCTGTATGGCTGCAGGTCTGCCAGAAGCAGCTTCAGCATAGGTGACAAACAGCTGGCGAACCTCTCCCCGAATTTCCGCCGTCCTCTCCTTGTAGTAGGAGAGAGCACGTCTGAGGTCCAGGGTATGGAGCCTGTACTCGGTGTCCAAGGTGTAATTAGGGTAATATACTGGCAGAGTCAGCACCTGGTTAAGGTGAAACTCTGACACCACCTTCGGAAGGAATTTCGGGTGGGGGCATAGGACAACTTTGTCCCTGTGAAAGACCAGATAAGGGGAGTCCACCAAGAGTGCCTGGAGCTCCCCTGTCCTTCTGGCAGATGTGATAGCCACCAGGAAGGCAGTCTTCCACGACAAGTGTGAGAGCTCACACTTGTGCATGGGTTCGAATGGCTTGCCCATGAGCTTTGCCAAAACCAGCAAACGATCCCACGGAGGTGGAGGTTCACGCACCGGAGGGGATAAGTGATCTAGGCCTTTGAAAAACCACCCGACCACTGTCTCCTGTGCCAATGTCGCTAACGACCGCCGCGCCGGTAAGCGGAAATAGCTGCCAGGTGCACCCTAAGGTTGATGACCATAGACCCGCTTTGGAGAGAGACCAAAGGTAGTCTAAAATGTTAGCCACAGAGCAGGATAAGGGGTCTAGACTCTTACCCTGACACCAAATGGAAAACCTTTTCCATTTGAAGGCATAACATTTCTTGGTCGATTCCTTACGAGATGCCTCCACCACAGTGTAGACATCCTCGGAAAGACCCAGAGCCTGGAACTCTAGCCACTCAGGAACCAGGCTGTGAGGTGCAAGGATTGAAGGTCCGGATGGAACACCTTCCCCTGGTTCAATGATATCAGGTCTGGGCGTGTACAAAGCCGCTCCGGGGCCCTGCAGCTGAGGCTGAGGAGATCTGGATACCAGAACTGGCGGGGCCAATCTGGGGCTACCAGGATCACCTTCACCTTGTCCCTCCTCACCTTGAGTAGCACCTTGTGGATCAAGGGAAATGGAGGGAAGGCGTGTGAAGCCTGGGGTCCACGGCCTTGAAGGCATCCCTGCAGCGAGCCCTGCTGAGGGTGGGAATGGTACAGCCTCAGCTTGGTGTTCTCCCTGGAGGCAAACAGATCCACCAACAGTTTGCCCCAATGGGAGAACAGACTGTAAGCTACCTCTGGATGGAGAGACCACTCGTGGGATGTCTGGCCTATGCAGCTGAGAGCATCCGCCAGTTGGTTCGAGGCTCCTGCCGCATGGATGGCAAGCCAGCTGACGAAGGTCCAGATCCGGAGCGCCTCCTTGCATAGCAGACGGGAGTGAGTGCTGCCCTGTTTGTTGAGGTAGTACATGGTCATGGTATTGTCTGTCTGGACTTGAGCCACTTGACCCCGGAGCTGAGGAGCGAAAGCTGACAGTGCCAGTCTGACTGCTCTGAGCTCCAACAGGTTGATGTGGCAACGGGACTCCTCAGGGGTCCAGAACCCATGGGCTCTGTGGTCCTACATGTGGGCTCCCCAGCCCATGAGAGGGGCATCGGTCATGAGGACGACCGTCGGCTCAGGGCGGACAAATGGGATCCCCTCCTGCAGATGACTTGGGACGGTCCACCATAGGAGAGCGTCCCACATCCTCTGGGTGACAGTGACCAACTGGTCAAAAAGACCCTGACGCTGAGACCACTGAGCGGCCAGCTCCCATTGGAGGGGGCGCATGTGCAATCTGGCCCAACGGACCACTGAGGTGCATGCCGCCATGTAACCCAGAAGGCGCAGGAAGTCCCGTGCAGGGAGCAAGTGCCCAACCAGAAATGATTGGGCAAAGGAGGAAGAACCTCTGCCCTGTCCGCGGGAAGCCGAGCTCTGGCTTGCCGAGAGTCGAGCTCTGCCCCGATAAAGCCCATCACCTGAGAGGGCATGAGTTCTGACTTGGCCTCGTTGATCAGGAGGCCTAGATGGGAACAGGTTCGGAGGGCCAGGTCCCTGGACCTCTCCACCTCCTGCAGGGAGGAACCCGCCAGGAGCCAATCATCGAGATAGGGGTATATGCGAACCCCTTGACGCCATAGATGGGCTGCCACCACTGCAAGGCATTTGGTGAAGACCCCTGTGGCCGATGACAGGCCGAACGGCATGGCTCGGAACTCATACAGGGTCCCTTCGACCCCGAAGTGGAGGAACCGCTGGTGGGATGGATGGATTGGGACATGAAAGAACGCACCTGTAGATCCAGTGAACAGAACCACATGTTTCATCCAGAGATGGTATGATCTGGTTCAGAGTTACCATCTGGAAGGTGCGAGACCTGAGATATTGATTCAGGTCGTGGAGATCTAAGATGGGGTGCCAACCCCCCGTCCGCTTGGGCACCAGGAAGTACCTGGACACGAAGCCTGGGTCTAAAGGAGGATCTGGCACTGGAGCTACCGCCTCTTTGCAGAGAAGCTAAGCAATGTCGTCCCGAAGGGCCGACTGAGTGCCAACTGAGATCCCTTCCTCCCGTGGGGCATGGGCTCGGCTGGGTGGGGGTACTGCTCGAACATTACAGGCAGTCCCTGACTGACCACTTCCGGAACCCACCTGTCCGAAGTGATGCCGGACCAGGCGGAAAGAAAGTGGCGGGGCCGGACCCCCACGGGAGGACCCAGAACTGGCATGACGGGTGTAGGGGTGGCCACCCCGACCCATCACTGTGCAGGCTTAGAGGAGGAGGAGGCTCCTTTGCGGGGCTGTTGGGGACCCTGCTTGGGCCTAGGGCGCCAAGCTTGAGCCTGCTGATGCTGCTGACCTCCTTGGAAGGAGGGCTGCCTAACTGCAGGGGAAGAGTGCCGAAAAGGCTTCTTCTTGTGCTTCTGCTGGTTCTTGCCCAAAGAACCCTTAGCAGAGGTGGCAGCTAAGGTGGCATTAGACTGCTCAATGCGCTGGAGATAGCCTGCCACTCCCGGACTGAAGAGGTCGGTGACAAGGAAGAGCACGTCAGCTAACTTGTGCAGAGTATCCACTGGAAAGGAGGATAATCTCAGCCAGGCCCTGCGGCGAGTGGCCACTGCGGCAGCTAGTGAACAGGCACAGGAATCTCCAATGTCCAGAGCCGTCTGGAGCTGCCATTTTGCAAAAGCACAGCCCTGGTCACGGACCTGCTTGACCGTGGTCTGCATGTTTGCTGGGAGATGAGGGAGGACTTCATCCAGCGACCCCAGTATGGCGTGAGAGAAGTGTGCCATAATCACTGCCAAGCTGGCCTGACGAAGGCCCAGGGATGAGGCCGCATATACTTTCCAGGCAGAGTGGTCCATATTTTTGGACTGCTTGTCCGGAGGGCAGTCAGAATCCGCAGAGCTACCCATGTGCCGAAACACTGAGGCAGTCACAAGACTCTTGGCCGACAGATGTTCAGTGAAACCCGCCAAGGACCCCATGGGTACGGTGTACTTATGAGCCATGCGGGCAGACGGAGCCGGGCAAGAGGCAGGGCGTTGCCATAGCTCTAGGGCCAGGCCAACAATGGCTTTGGCCACTGGGTAGGCCTCTGTCGGGGTATCCCCCCTCTTAAGGATATCCATGAGCAGATATTCCACCTTCTTTTGAATAGGCTGCAAAGGCATGCCCGTGGACTCAGAAATGAGTCGAAGGATGCCCTGAAAGGAGGAAGGCCCTTCCTCCAAGCCTGTCACTGACAGCTCATCGTCAGGGTGTGAGTGAAGGCCAGTGGTATCCGAGTCCGAAGAATCGGGATACAAGGGTCTCCCACCCACGTCCCCTTCAATACGCCTAGGGCGATCGGGAACGACGGTGATGGATAGCTGACGGGGCATGCCCATATCCGTGTGATCCTCCTTCGAGGGAGCCCCTCCCTGAGGCTGCTTGGGCAGTGGTTCCACCAAAATTGGTGGGGAGACCGGAACAGGCCGAGCCGGAACACGTGCCGGTCCAACCGGAGGGAGAACCGGAGTCCTCGGTCCTGGAGGGGTCGATGTCGACCGAAGAGGCTGGGGCCAAGTAATGGCCAGTGCAGCCGGAGTAGATGGCTTTTGACCGGTCAAAAGTAGCTGCTGCCACATGAGGTCCTCATAACGTCGACGGAGCTTCCGTCTAAGTCTCTCCTCATCCGAGGAGGCTGAGGAATGGCGGCGCCGCCTCTTCCGGGAGTGTTTATGACCCTTTTTCGGCTTTTTGACCGACAGGGTCCTACTCCTCAATCGAGACCGACGGTGTCGGCTCTGTCGATCGGGAGAAGCTGGATCCGGCGAAAACCGAGGTTCCGGCTCTTGTCCCTCGATCGGGATGCCCGAAGGATGGGTCTCCTTGTTGGGGAAGGAAAGGATGGGAGTCCTCTCCAAAAAGTCGTCGACAACAGCTCGATCGGGTCGAGAGAAATCTCGTCCGGATCTGCCGTATCTTCGGCTTCGGTGCCTTGGCCCGACGGAAGGTCCGAGAAGCCGGCAGCCGAGGAAGCGATCTCGACAGAAGCCGAGACCGCCTGATCCTGTGTATCGGACCGCTCTCGGTCCCAGGAACATCTTCTTCGACTAGAAGAAGAAGAAGAAGAAGATTTGGGGTCCTTGTCTTTTTTCTGGGAGCGGGAGGAGTGCGAGCCCGAGGGCGCCTCACCCTTAGTAGGGAGAGACTCGCACAACTACTGAAAGGACCCAGTAAAGGTGGAGCCCAGGTTGAGCGGCACGAAAAAGCTGTGGCTAGCCGAAGCTTGGGCAGCTTCCTCCTCGAAAGCCACCATCTGTTCGAGCTGCTCGGCGGATCCCGCGGCCACGGAAACCGCCCACCTGGCCTCTTTCGATTTCACCGGTGGATTGCGAAGCTCCGGTCTCCCCAGGACGTTGGGATGGAAGGCCAGACAGATGGTGCAAGCCGAGTCATCATGCACGGCACCTAATTAGTAAACACACGAGAGGTGGGGATCGGTGTGAGACATTTTCTGTCTGCAAGGACACCGACGAAACCCGAGGGACGACTTGTCCTCCATGTCCAAAGCGCTCGGATCTGATTCGTAAACTCTAACGAGTTTTAAAGAGAGCAAATGCGGTGAAAACCGTCAATTAGACTCCAGGGCCTATGGTACTTGAAAAGTAGCACAAGGGAACCTGTATCTTCCAGAGGAAAGGAAGATCTGGCGTCATGGGGCAGAGCCGAGGTATATACCACCCAGGTGGGTGGGAGGAGCCAGCTTGAAGACTTCCGGCAAGATTTAAGGGGGAAAGGGACATGCCAGACAGTGTGGATGAACAACATATCCACGATCCTAGAAACAGTAATTCAGAGAGGGTTTTACTACAGTAATTGCTGCCAGAGCCAGTGCATTTTGTACGTAGTCTCTGCCCTCCCTTCGGGTTTAACTTTTAAGTTCCAGTCCATACCAAATCTAGGTGAAATCTCAGTAAAGTTAATTAGTATTATAAAATACTTATAATTTTGGGGAAGTGTTTCTGGGCTCCATAACAGTTGTTCACAGAGGGTTGTTTGCTAAGCAGCATCGCCGCTTTGGCGCTTAGTGGCCCCCAGTCCACACCCCCAGTGTTAAAGTTCGAACCACACGAAAAAATGTAGTGTGAGTATGACATGCTGCTGCCTGTGATGCAACTGAAAATTCATGACAATCTGATTTTGTTTAGAAAAATAAATTAGTCTGACACCTAGTCTCCCCCACCCCACTGTGTCTGTGTGCTGCAAGCGCAGAGCGAGTCACACATCTGTCTGCTCTTACAGTGTGTGAATTTTTTTCATTCAAAGAGATTTACAGTATTTTGTGTCAGGAAAAAAAGCCATTTTTTTGCTCAGTAAAGTCAGGCTTAAGCTTTCTGTCTAGTGTGACAGAATTATAGTATTTAGAAAAAAACATATAATTTGAGGAACTGTTTCTGGGCTCAGTAGCAGTCGTTCACAGAGGGTTGTTTTGTTTGGTAAGCATCACCGCTTAGTAGTCCCCCAACCCTAGTGGTTAATATTCCAATCCACACAATATATAGTAGTGTGAGTGTGATACGCTGCTGCCTGTGATATAACTGAAAATTAATGACAATCTGATTTTGTTTAGAAAAAGAAAATATTTTGACACCTAGTCTCCCCTCCCTACTGCGTCTGAGTGTAAGCGCAGAGTGAATCACACATCTGTCCATCAGTTTCTTCTGGAGTCTTTCAGTGTGTCAGGTATGTCACAGTGAATTGTGTATGTGTTGGGCCTGTTGGGTACGGTTCTGTTGTGGGCTTATTTGCAAGTTGCATATGTTACACCCACAGTTACACATAGTTGCATACCATAACATAAATAAAAATATTTGCCTGTGTTGTTAATTAATTTATTACATAACACTTCTACTGATTGTAACATTAACCAGCAGCAGTATCATTTATCATGTTTGGTGATAAGCAAACTCGTAAAAGGACTTGGTCTAGCCCCAGCAAATCCACAGCCCTGCCTGTACCAAGCATGGCAAGCAGCAGTGATGCCGAATCAGAAGGTACTGTATGTTCATCTGGACGCGTTCGGCATCTCAAAATATTTTGTTCATCTAGCAAGGCGGTAAGCTCACAGTACGTTGGGTGCTGAAAGAAGCTCTAATAGTAGTAACCTAATTGATAGCACTGTTAGCACCACCAGTAGCAGCCACCCATTTTCTGCCCCGGCCTTCTATGGCAGTAGTAGGAGGGCATTACAGCTTAGCAGAGCTCCGAGTGAGGAAGTAGCAGCCACAGCCACTATCTTGAGTCACCCTGTAGCTTCTGTCACTCTTGCTGATGTTTCACCCCTTCCCACCACTAGTGTACTGCCAGTCCCTATGACCACCTGTAGCACAAGCACATCAACCAGTGCCATCAGTACAACTTTTGTTGTCCCTGTCACTGTATCCCTGTCCCCCACTATAGCCACCAACAACCACAGCTTCAGCAAGTACCTCCAGTGACAATGTCGAACCCATGGCTACTAGTACTGTAACCACTACCAGTACAGTTACTGTAAATGTGGCTACTGCTATGACCCTGGATACTGCGCCAACAGTGCCTGTGACAATAAGTACCCCTACCCCTAGGATGCAATCCAAACGTAGCAGTCATGCTGCTCAGGTGGTTGATGATGCATTACATGAGGAGGATGCAGAGTTTGCAGACCAGTCTTCTGGCTCCGAATATATTCCGGACCCTAGTGAGCTACCATCATCATCAGTATCTGGCAATGACACAGACACCCACATGAGTGACTTTGGGGATGAATCAGAATATGCCTCATATCTGACTAGTAAAAACCTAAGAGCTGCAGAGTCTGCAGACAAATTGAGGAAAGGTGCTAGGAGTACTGAGCAAAGAGAGCATAGGCATGATCAGCAGAGCAAGCAAGGCGTTAAACCTCCATCTGTCAAAAAAACGAAGCAGTCCACACTAAGCTTCAGCAGGGTTGTGTCACCTCCATCCACACCAGACAGGAAAAGTTCTAATCAAGAAAGTCAGACAGCTGTTGTGGAGGAAGAGCATGGTGCTGTTGCAGCACACAGTTCAGCTGGTGGTAAAAGTGGTAAAAAAAGGAGTAGCCATGGCCACCCTATTGGTGTGAAAAGTGGTGGCTCAAGTAAGGCTGTAAGAAGTGCTGTGTGGCTTCATTTTAGCTTATCCAAAAATGATCCAACTAAGGCAGTGTGTCGGCTGTGTAACACCATAATTAGCAGGGGAAAAAAATGTCTCTAACCTAACTACCACGGCAATGAATAATCATTTGAAGCTGAAGCATGCCAGTGCACTGCAGGGATCCACTGTGTTGCCCCACAGTACGTCGACAACACCCTCTTGTGGTACTGGTGGGGGTCCAGATCACGTTGATGATTCCCAGTTACAAAGTGGTGGTGATTGTCATCATGTCAGTGAGTCTGACACAGTTTCTTCGTGCCCATCCACACCAGTGACAGTTCATCACAAAACTGTGTCAAGACAAACTGTGGCTGCCTTTTTGCCTCCTGATGATTCATCTGCTGCACGGTCCACAACATCTCCCATTGAAAGGCATCAGACCCCATTACAGTCCCAGACTTCTTTGGCACCCATTATGTGGTCCTTTCATGCAAGAACTAAATATCACCCATCACACCTATGTGTGCAACAGATCACCCAGTTAATTGGGGAAATGATTGCACTTGATCTTCAGCCATTTTCAATGGTAGAAAACATTGGTTTTAGGCTACTGATGCAACATTTGCACCCATGGTATCAGATACCATCACACACAACATTCTCCCATACTGTTGTGCCCAACATTTATGAGGATGTGTGCAAGGCAGTCTTGCAGCGACTATCAAATGCAGTCAGGGATGTGTTCCATTGCCCAACAGACATATGGAGTAGCACAAACTCCAACCATGCATACATGTCGCTGACTGCACATTGGTGTGCAGCAGACCCAACTGGTACAGGCAGTGAAGGTGCAGGTCTAAGTACTTCCTGTCATTCCCCTGGTGTAGGCTCCACAATGTCTCATAGCAGGTTTGCACTTCTGAATGTGTCCGTTATGCCTGTGGATCACTGGTCTGCCAACATTTTGGCCTTCTTGCAAGACATGCTGCATGTATGGACTGAAGACACGTCGCTGCGTGTTGGTTTCATTGTGACTGACAATGCAGCAGGTATGATAAAGGCCTTGTCTGAGGGGCACTTTAAAGGCGTCCATTGTTATGCACACACTTTGAATCTGGTGGTGACAAAGTCCATCTGCAAGACACCAGAGGCTGATCAAACACTTAAGACAGCAAGAAAAATTTGTGCCCATTTCCATCACTCAGTTAAAGCCACAAACCAACCGTGGCAGGTGCAAGAGCGCATTCAGTTAGCACAGCACTGGCTGATACAGGATGTGTCGACACGGTGGAATTCGCCATTCTACATGTTGCAAAGGCTAATGGAGCAGAAGTGAGTTCTCCATAAAATGAGTATGGAGACAGATATTGAGGGAATTCTCAGCCACCAGGATTAGTCTGTTATTGAAGGTATTGAACAGTAAAGGTGCCTGGTCCTTTTGAAAGAAGCACACATGACATGAGTGCAGAATCTGCACTACTGAGTCAGGTAATCCCTGCAGTCCAGATACTGAAGAAATCGCTGCAGATATTTTCCACCCATGCTGATCTTGCACCTGCAGTGATGGCCCTTGTACACAATCTAACAACTGAATTAGGGAAAAGGTTCACGGATATTTGTGCCACTAAGCTATATGTTTTTTCAACAATGCTGGACCCGAGGTTTAGGTGTGAGATACTGCACCTTGAAATGCCTTCCCACCGTGTCAACGAGTTTCGTCAGCAGCTGTGCTCAGAGCTCACCTTTACAATGTGTGCCAAGGTTGTGATGCCTACTGAAGTAGCCCTGGAAGAACAAGAACAGCAGCTGGAGGATGCCGAAGAAATGGAGAAAGAAGACTGTTGGGCACAACTTAGTTCATCCCTACAGGTGGAGCAAAGAAAGTGAAACAAGCAGCACCCACTCTCGGCCAGCAATGTTTTGAATTGTTTCTTGACAGAAGCTCTTGAACCCATCTCAGTTGACCCACTGGAGTACTGGACCAAAAAGTTGAAATCATCCCCTCACTTAGCACAGCTGGCCATGAAATACCTGAGCTGCCCCCCAACCAGTGTGCCATCAGAGAGGTTGTTTAGCACAGCAGAGGATGTGGTGGAGCCTCACAGATCCTCATTAGACCCTGAACATGTTGAGCAACTTGTGTTCCTCAAGCTCAATTTACCACATCTCGATTACAAGTACAAGTCTTGAATAATTGAATTTCACAGCACTTTAATAACAATGCTATTTTTATGTGACACACGCCCCCTCTACTTGTGCTGCTGGCCTGGGCCAACCTGTGGACTATGTGCACCAACGCCCCATCTGGTATTATATTAATGACACTCATACTGCTCTTTTTCCAAAAACCCCATGACGGGTGATGCTGTCCTTTGTTGCAAAATTATGCTGAGCACCCACCACCTCACATTTCACAGACACCATAAGTGGTTTACAAATTCATGTGATTATTAAAAAAGCACAACGCCTGACGCATTTCAGATCCTAAAAAATCTTTTTTCAAAGGCAATTACAGCAAGACTGAGCACTATTATATAGACATAAGTGTTGTGGCATCACAGTGACATCATAATACAAACAACCTTCAAATTCATAGGATGTAATACACCCTGACCACATGATGTGCCCATGTGAAACATCCATTACTCACCCTTAGGTGCTACATATTGTTAAACAGACAGTTCCAAAGGTAATACAACACAGTGTTACTAAACTGCAGTGCATAACCACTGAAAGTGCAGATGTTGAAAATGTATAATATCGTATATATGCAACAGCATAGCCAAATAATCACCAATATCATAATGTACAGAAAAGCAGTGGAAGGGAAAGGAGGGAATAAAAGAAGTAAGAAGGGTAAAAAAAGGCCAAAACAAAAATTAAAAATGGAGAAAATAAAGGGGGAAGGGGAGGGGGAAATTTAAGATTTTCACTGTCAGAATCCAAAAGTAATGTAGCAGCAGCAAGCAACCCATCAATGTGTAACACTTCATTTCCATTTTCTTTTCCTCGATGGTCCGAGATCCAGCCCATCATTTAAGCCAGGGAACTTATTATCTCCTAATGTTATAATCCAAAACGTTGCTTTATTCAGCGGCACTATATTATTACTGTATTAGTGAACTGCTCTCATAGGGTAAAACACCTTTTTGATGCCCTGAAAGAACAGGTTACTTACCTGTAACAGTAGTTTTTCGAGTGGTATATGTTGTTCATCCACACTTCTTGGCATGTCCCTTTCCCCTTTAAATCTTGCCGGAAGTCTTCAAGCTGGCTCCTCATACCCACCCAGGTGGTATATACCTCGGTTCTGCCCCGTGATGCCAGATCTTAGCCTGCTGGAAGCCATGTTGTGTGCATCCACAGCCGGAGAGGTTGGGTGGGTCCGTGTGGATGAACAACATATACCACTCCTAGAACTACTGTTACAGGAGAGTAACCTGTTCTTCTAGTGTCGTAGATATGTTGTTCATCCACACTTCTTGGCAGACTCCTAGCAGTTCTCCAGGAGGAGGGAGTCAAGACGCACACCCCCTTCTTAGGGAACAGAGATAGGAGAACTGAGGCCCTAAAACCAGCATCCCGGCGTGACTCAATGTCGATGAGGTAGTGGGTGATGAAGGTGTTTGCTGACTTCCAGGTAGCAGCCCGGCAGAATTCCTGGATAGGAATGTCCCTGGAAGCAGCCACCGATGCAGCAGTATGGTGGGTATCCCTCTGGGAGGCTCCTTGCCCACCAACTCATAGCACAGACCTATGCATAATGTGATCCATCTTGCAATAGTCTGCTTCACTGCAGGTCTGCCAGAAGCAGCTTCAGCGTAGGTGAAAAACAGCTGGCGAACCTCTCCATGAATATCCGCCGTCCTCTCCTTGTAATAGGAGAGAGAGCACGTCTCAGGTCCAAAGTATGGAGCCTGTACTCGGCCTCCGAGGTGTAATAAGGGTAGTATACTGGCAGAGTCAACACCTGGTTAAGGTGAAACTCTGACACCACCTTCGGAAGGAATTTCGGGATGGAACATGAGACAACTTTATCCCTGTGGAAACCAGATAAGGAGTCCACCGAAGCGCTGGAGCTCCCCTGTCCTTCTGGCAGATGTGATAGCCACCAGGAAGGCCATCTTCCACAAGTGTGACAGCTCACATTTGTGCATTGGTTGAATAAACGCCCATGAGCTTTGTATCTGAGCAGTAGATCCAATGAGGTGGAGGTTCACAGCACGGAGGGATATGTGATCCAGGCCTTTGAAAAAGCACCCAACCACTGTCTCCTGCGCCAATGTCGGCTGACCAGCCCGTGCCCGGTAAGCAGAAATGGCTGTCAGGTGCACCCTAAGGGTTGATGACCGTAGACCCTCTTTGGAAAGGAACAAAAAGTAGTCGAGAATGTTAGCCACAGATCAGAATAAGGGGTCCAGACCCTTACCCTGACACCAAATGGAAAACCTTTTCCATTTGAAGGCATAACATTTCCTGGTCGATTCCTTTCTAGATGCCTCCACCATGGTGTAGACATCATCGGAAAGACCCAAAGCCTGGAACTCTAGCCGCTCAGGTGCCAGGCTGTGAGGAACAAGGACTGAAGATCCAGATGGAAGACCTTCCCCTGGTTCAGAGATATCAGGTCCAGGCATGTACAAAGCCATTCCAGGGGCCTGCAGCTGAGGCTGAGGAGATCTGGATACCAGAACTGGTGCGGCCAGTCTGGGGTAACAGAATCACTTTCGCTTGTCCCTCCTCACCTTGAGTAACACCTTGTGGATCAAAGGAAATGGAGGGAAGGCGTGGAGGATGCCTGGGGTCCACTGCCTTGAGAAGGCATCCCCTTGCAGTGAGCCCTGCTGAGGGGGGCAGGCATGAAACAGCCTCAGCTTGTTGTTTTCCCTGGAGGCAAACAGGTCCACCATCGGTTTGCCCCAACAGGAGAACAGGCTGTATGGAGAGACCACTCATGGGATATCTGGCCTAAGCGGCTGAGAGCATCTGCCAGATGGTTCAAGGCTCCTGCCACATGGATGGCTAGGAGGCCCACCTCCAACTGGCTTATAGATGTGGAGCGCTTCCTTGCATAGCAGATGGGAGTGCATGCCGCCCTGTTTGCTGAGGTAGTACATGGTCGTGGTATTGTCCATTTGGACTTGAACCACTTGACCCCGGAGCTGAGGAGCAAAAGCTGACAGTGCCAGTCTGACTGCTCTGAGCTCCAACAGGTTGATGTGGCATTGGGACTCCTTGGGGGTCCAGAGCCCGTGGGCCCTGTTGTCCCCCATGTGGGCTCCCCAGCTCATGAGAGAGGTACTGGTTGTAAGAACTACTGTCGGCTCGGCGCGGACAAATGTGATCCCTTCCTGCAACCAGTCTGGGGAGGTCCACCACTGGAGAGCATCCCATATCTTCTGGGTTACCGTGATCAGCTGGTCGAAATGACCGTGATGCAGACATAGACATCCAGCTCCCACACACTGGAGGGGGGGTGCATGTGCAGCAGACCTTGGACCCACTGGAGGTGCACACCGCCATTATAACCAGAAGGTGCAGAAAGTCCCGGGCAGGGCACAAGTGCCCAACCAGAAATGATTGGGCAAAGGAGGAGAGAACCTCCGCCCTGTCCGCCAGGAGCCGAGCTCTGGCTTGAGGAGAGTCGAGATAGGAAAATTACGTACCTACCGTAATTCTTGATCTTCTCTTGTATCTTCACCATTCATTACTTCCTGGGTGTGGCGAGGCGCACCGATCACAGGCTTTTTTTTTTTTTTTTTTTTTTAAAGTTTTCATGGCCCGCCCTCGAGAGCGGCGTCATCGTCATGCTTGCGCCGGCGACCGTAGACCGACTGCTCCTCCAACTCAGTTCTGTGAGCCGGAGAGGCAAAGTGAAAGCAGAAAATATAGATAGCGAGGCAAGATAGCCGAGGATAGCAAAGCAAGAAGAATGAACTGAAAAGGAATAAGCCGATGGAGGAAGGACAGAGGAGATGAGAACATCCCTAGCCTAGGGGTGCAGGGCCTCACCTGGGCGACTCTAGGAGGAGAGATGAGTAAGGAAATGAGAAAATAGAAGAAGAAGAAGAAAGAAGAGAGAGATGGGATGTTGAAGGGACCAGAAGGCCCATGAGCATAGTTAGCTTGTAGCTGAAGGCTCGACTAAGGGAAGCAAAATCCCGAGATAGAGCTGAAGAGAAGGTTCACGAACCCGCTAGACGAGACTCAGGAGGCATAGTCCTCATCTTCAACATACCATTGTTCTTGACACCCACCTGGCTCCTGGCCGGAGGGCCTCAAGTGGAGGACAGCCGAGTGGGAAGAATAAAACCCCAGCAGCATGAGGCGCTGCTCAGGGTTTAGAAATGAAAATGTAAGCCTTTCAGGCGTTTCAAGATAGAAATGGGACTCAGACTGACTGGCTAAGGCGGGCAAGGCTTAGGCTAGCTAAAGTGGATATGGTCAGCAGGCTACTGTAAAATTGTCCAGGAGGACACTTAAAGGGAGAAACCACTAGCAAAACAGCGAGAGGATAGCCTACCTTCTCATTTGCTTTCTTGTTTGATTTCTCCATTTTTTTTTTTTAGTAGATGCATGACCCAGATACCAAGATGCCTACAGCAGTCGGAGGCGTTCCCTCAGCATTTTTTTTTTTTTTAAAGAAAGGAACAGGCGTGCTGTTCCTCTGCTCTGCAAGATAAGAATAGAGGAAACAGATTTCAGGGCAACTATCTGAACAGGATTGCAGGATCAAAACTGAATAGCCCTGAGCCAGGCCAAAAACCCCAGAGGTATCTTGCCATAAGAATAGCAAAGAGATAGTTGTGCAGTCTGATCGCCAATGCAATCCACGAGATAGCCCATGAATCTTAGAGTAAGTAATTTTCTGGATTTTAGAACCCCCTCAAAAAAATATATTTTTTTTTTTTACTTTTTGTCTTTTTTTTTTTTTGAAAATTTAAGGAAATTTTCCTATATTTCATATAAATGCAGAGAGAGAAGGAGGCGGGAGGTGGAGAAGCCACAGGAAGAGGCACTGAGGATGGTGGGCGGGTGTAGTAATGAATGGTGAAGATACAAGAAGATCAAAGAATTACGGTAGATACGTAATTTCCTATCTTCCTTGTCAATCTTCACCATTCATTACTCCTGGTGATATAGCTCCTCTTCCTGGAGAAGGGCCATACCTGAGGGAACAAGACCCCCAGCCTTCACTGCTGGTGAGAAACAGAAGGAAGACCCTGGCTTATTCAGAAAGCCTAAGAGGGAGAAGAGCTAGGAGGTGCCTCCGAGGGGCGAGGGAGGCGGAGGGCCCTGTAAAATCTCCTAGCTCTGGAAGAGAAAGAGCAGGTCCCCGGAGGCGGGCCGAATCACCCCTCGCCGGACCAGGGGACAACCTGGAAAAAACGAGCCATGCCGTCCGCCTGATGCAGATCGCTGTCCCGCAAGCCTGGAAGCCACCTCATTGGCGGCCATTAAGATGCCCTTAGCAGGTGTCTTGCCAGCTCAGGCCTACGCCGGAGAAGACAGCGGCTTGTCTGGTTTTGCTCCGTATCAGGCATAGATGCCAGCAGCTGGGACATCATCGACCACAGATGCGGTTGTAGGCGGCGTGGTGAGCCTGATGTGATAAATACAAGCACTGCTTACGAGCAGAGAGAACACTCTTAGCCCCCCAGCGGTCGAACTGAGAGAGTCGAATCCGGTGGGCGGTCGATGCGCGCCAGGCAATAAGCGCCCAGAAGGAGTATCCAGGTATACCAAACCTGAGGGCGGGTTGAAGGGAACCTAGAGACTCAGAGGGCACAATACCTCGGCTGGCAGTCCGCGGGGCTGGGGAAGAAGCGGCAGGGGACTGCCATGACGGATAGAGCGCCTCCTGGAAGGGGATAGGCCAGGAAGGGTCCACCAGATGCTGGGCACTGAACTCACCAAGGAATTCACGCGTCTCCGTTCGGTATTGTCTCTTGAGCGTGGGAAATCCAGAGATCCCTCACCATCCTCGAGAGAGGCTGATATTCTGTGAAATCAGCATCGGAGGACAGATGAGCAGGGGTTCCTCTCCCTCGGGAGGGAGGCAGGATGATGGGGAACCCCTGGAGATGCCCAGAGGACTGCGGTGGGGAGAGCGAAAAAGACCCGGCTCATCATGTACCCTAGCGTGTGGGGAAGGCCGCATGAACCCTGAACTGCTCCCAGGATAGCGGACCCGTGGGGCCGACCATAGCCTGGGGTGGGGTGTGAAAGGCAGAGATGATGAGAGGGCACCTCCATGAGCAGGCAACTGCTGCGAGGGGCTCTGGAATCCGAGAAAGGAGCCTGGAGGGATCCGGAAATCAGACCAGGCACATGAGCGGAACTCTGGGAAGCGGAGCCTGGAAGAGCCCAGGGAGAACCTCCCCTGTGTGCGGCGGGACTGCATGGATCCAGAAGGGCAGTCCGCACAAAGCGCCGCCCGAAGGACACCTGAGCCCTGGAGGGAGGGGCGGGACTGCACCCGACTCCTGGCCACCCCTGGGGTGGCCAAGGAGACAGACAGCAGACCCTGCCTCGACCCCTCCCGGACTCAGGAGGCCTCCTCCTCGAGCCACAGCGTCCCCCTGTCCCTAGAGAGGCAGCACCGTGAGTAGCTGTCAGGCCTCAGGAGGGCCTCCCCTCGTCATGCCCAGCGCCCCCTGGGGCCTCCGGCCACCAGCGGGGGACCCTCAGGAGGCGGCGAAGAGGGAGGACAGAGGAGGAGCCCAGCTCGCCGCCTGGCACCTCTAGCCACGGGACCCCAGACTCCGAAGGTGAGGGGTGCCAGGATGGGTCCACGTCTGAATCACCGCCCTCCGAGGAGGGCGAGACCAGCAGGAACCTCAATGCTGGCCACCCAAGGTCCCAGGCTACTGAAGACATGAAGCAGCCGAGTACCGAGGAGAGCGCCGCTGCGCCTCCCTCACGCCCGGTAGCAGCAGGCCTAACTCCACACCCCCAGCAGCGCCCGGCGAGGCCGGCACCGCCTGGAGAAATACCAAGCCTGGCGCGGGCGCATCGAGCGGCGGCACCGCGGCAGCGCCCGCCCTGTCCACTCGGCACGACGGCGCCAAGGCTAAGCGGCACACGCCAGGCGCCCGCCCGATCACGGTGCAGCGAGCGGCGCCGAATCCAAGCAGCGCCGCCAGCCAGGCGCCCGCTCTGATCACCAGCGCCCGCTAAGCAGGCGCCGGGACTCAAAAGCGGCACGGAAGCAGGCGCCGTCTCGATCACCGGCACCGCGAGCGGGCAAGTCCAGCAGCGCGAAGTAGCGTCGAAATCCACCGAGCTAAACCCAAAGAGCGGGGCCCATGCCACGAGAGCCTGCACCTCGAGGTGACTGCCCGAGGCGGTGTGTCAGCGCTTGTGACCCGGAAAAGTTCTGACGCTCCCGACACCGCAGAAGGGCCTCCTCCTCGGCAGAAAAGCGAGAGACCCCCTCCTCCTCAGACCGTATAGGCCGGGAGGGACCGGGGAAGGGCCTAGAGACCCACCAAAGAATCGCATGGCCCAGCGTGGCGTCCCTCAAGGTCGGCGAGGGCTTTGCCGAAGCCTGAATGCCGCGGATGCGAACGGCGTCCATGGAGAAACAGGCGTCGACGAATCCATGTCATGGTTGTCCCAGGCAACGAAGACAAACGTCATGCCGGTCCGAGACGGAGAAATGCCGGCCACAGTAACACCGACGCATAGGGGCGCGGCCCGTCTTCGAAACACGTTTAGCTCCGGACCCGGACATAACGCGAAATCAACAAGAAAAAACAGTAGGAAAACACACCCGGCGCCGCTTTAAAAGAAAAAAGAACGGTCTTACCGATCGGCGTCGAGTGTGTGGAAAAGAGGAGTCGCTGACGCAGTGGAGAATGGACGCTCCGAAAACAGGTGCTGCCTCGGCGGGCGGGAGAAACAGAACTGAGTTGGAGGGAGGAGGTGGGGTCGCTAATGTGACCCGCCGCCGCATGACGGCAGCGTCGCTCGAGGCCGGGCCGTTAGGTAACGCACCAAAAAAAAAAAAAAAAAAGCTCCCGTGGCCGGTGGCCGCCGGCTTACACCCAGGAAGTAATGAATGGTGAAGATTGACAAGGGAAGATCTGCCCCGATGAAGCCCATCACCGGGGAAGGCATGAGTTCCGACTTGGCCTCATTGATCAGGAGGCTGAGCTGGGAGCATGTTTGGAGGGCCAGATCCCTGGACCTTTCCTTCTCCTGTTGGGTGGAACCTGCAAGTAGCCAATCGTCAAGGTAGGGGTAAATTCTGACCCCACCCCCCGACGCCGGAGATGAGCCGCCACCACTGCACGCATTTGGTGAAGGGAGCCCGCAATGGCGAGCGAGCCGAACGGCATAGCTCGGAACTTGTACAGGGTCCCTTCGACCCTGAAGCGGAGGAACCACTGATGGGACAGACAGATTAGGATGTGAAAGAATGCGTCCTGCAGATCCAGTGAACAGAACCACATGTTTCGCTCCAAGGATGGTATGATCTGGGACACAGTAACCATCCAAAAGCTGCGTGACCTGAGGTATTGATTCAGGTTGTGGAGATCTAGAACAGGGCACCAGCCCCTATCTGCTTGGGCACCAGGAAGTACCTGGAGACAAAGCCTGGGTCTGCAGATGGATCCGCCACGAGAGCTACTGCCTCCTTGAGGAGGAGCTGAGCAATGTTGTCTGGAAGAGCAAACTGGGTGCATGCAGAAATCCGTTCTTCCCGAGGGGCACGGGCTCGGCAGGGAGGGTACTGCTCGAATTCTAGAGGAAGTCCCTGACCGACCACTTCGAGAACCCACCTGTCCGTAGTGATAGCGGACCAGGGGGAAAGGAAGTGGCAAAGTCGGACCCCAACGGGAAGACTCTGAGCTGGCGTGACGGGAATAAGGGTGGCAACTCCCACCCTGTCACTGAGCAGGCTTGGAGGAGGAGGAGGAAGCTCCAGGACCTGAGCCTCGGCCTCCTCTATGGGCCTGTTGGGGTCCAGGCTTGGGCCGAGGGCGCCAAGGTTGAGCCTGCTGCTGATGTTAATGCTGCTATCCTCCCTGGTAGGAGGACTGCTGAACCACAGGGGAAGAGTGCTGAAAGGGCTTCTTCTTTTTCTTCTGCTGGTTCTTGCCTGAAGAACTCTTGGCAGAAGTGGTGTCCAAGGTGGCAATGGACTGCTCTATGCACTGTAGGTGACCGGCCACTCCTGGGCCGAATAAGTTGGTCCCAAGAAAGGAGCATCAGCTAACTGACAGCTGAGTATCCGGAAGGAAGGAGAGCCCCAACCAAGCCCCTGCGGCGAGGAGGCAACTGCAGCGGCCATCAAGCGGAAACAGGTGTCCCCAATGTCCAGGGCCATCTAGAGCTGCTGTTTGGTAACAGCACGGCCCTGATCTCGGACCTGCTTAACCATGGTCTGCATGTCTGTGGGGAGATGAGGGAGGTCTTCATCCAATGACCTGAGAAGGGCATGGGAGAAGTGTGCCATAATGACAGACGAACTTGCCCGATGAAGGCCCAAAGAAGATGCTGGGTACACCTTCCACCCCAAATGGTCCAAATACTTGCACTCCTTGTCGGGAGGTCAGTCAGTGTTGGCAGAACTGTCAATGGCACGCCTGAACACAGAGGCGGCCACCAGGCTCTCGGCCAACAAGTGCCCCAGAACTCGCTAAGGACCCCATGGGCACCGCAGATACCTATGGGCCATGGGCAAATGGTGCTGGACATGAGGCAGGATGCTGCCACAGTTCGAGTGCCGGACAAGCAATGGTCTCAGCCACAGGAAAAGGCCTCCGTCGGGGTATCCCTTCTCTTGAGGATGTCCGTAAGAGTGTACTCTGCCTTTTTCTGGATAGGTTCCAGGGGCATCCCTGTAGAATCAGAGATGAGACAAAGGATCCCTTGGAAGGAGGAAGGACCTTCCTCCATCCCTTTGCCAACGGACGACTCATCATCCCCAGGATGAGAGTGGAGCCTGGTGACATCTGAGTCCTAAGAGTCGGGGTACAGCAGCCTGCAGCCCAAATCACCCTCGACCCGCCGAGGGCAGTCCGGGGTGACCGTGACTGACAGATGCCGAAGCCCGGCATCTGGTCAGTCTCTTGGAAGGAGCCCCTCCACAGGCTGCTTGCTGGCTGCTCCACCACTCATTGGTGGAGGATCGGGGACAGGCCGAACTGAGGACAGGTTGGCCCCGCAGGCAGAGGTAACAAAGGCTTCGGTTCTGAGGGGGTCGGCTTCAGTCTGCGAGGTGAAAGCCAAGTAATGGCTGTGACACTTGGACAGCTGGTTGTGATTGCTCTATGATTCTGTAATATAAAACTGTGTTATTGAGTGTCTCTTTAATGAGACATCCTGTGCTCCTGGGTGACCCCCCCAAGGTTTCAGTTCAAAGGACAGGATATGTTAAACAGCAGATCTCTGTATGTGATTAACTTCCAAGAAATCACATCTTATAACCTTGTTTAGGATCTGTGTTGCTTGAAGCCAGGAACTAAAATATCCATTTTATGATGTCCTCAGGAAGGGCAGTTAATTATAACTGGTGCTGAAAAACTATGTTGCAGCTAGGTAAGAAAACTGCAGAGTTGTAAAAGTTCTGTGATGTCTTTGAAACAGTAGGAAAACACACTAAATCAAAGGAAAGACTCCAGATCAAAGGGTCATATGGGGAAACAAGTTTTTTGCTGATGCCACCTTATTTAATATAGCCCCTGAGTGATGGGACATCCTGTGTGTATTAATTTTTATATTTTACAGGGCGGATCTAGGTGACATCATGGAAGGGGCAGGTTTAGAGACAGTTTAACTTTATTCTGTATTTCCACTTAGAGACATTCCTGTTTGGACTCTCCTGAAAACAACAGCTAACTAAAGCACTGTAAGAATGTATACATTAGACAGACAAGTCCAAGTGTATTGTGGTAGGAGTTTACGCTTCTATTTTGACCTTGATCTTTTTAAGTGATTGTATGCTTGTGATATATTGTACTGTGTTTGCATTTTACATATTTTATTCTTTTTAAGTAAACCTCTTATTTTAAAGAGACTGCCTGTGTTTTCCAAGCCCTTCCTTTTTGCCTGTGATGCATGGATGGTTAAGATTTTGACAACACTGTTCATAAGCTTAATGGTATTCCAAACTGGGAAAAGGTAAGAATTTATCTAAGGTCTTTCACAGAGTTTTTAAGGGGTCATTTTTTATACCTGGTTAGGTCACGTTGGCGAAAGATATCTGGCATTCCCCAAAGAGCAGATTATCTGAGCCTGTACATTTGGATATGCTAGCAAGAGGTTCACAGTTTTAATCTTTCCAGAACTTGAGATCAAAGGTGATTCGGACCCACAAAACAGACAAGAGGGTTACCCTGTTCTGTTACCCTGTTCACAATACTGTGCTCGGAGGTTGGCACTGTGGAAGCAGAGAGCCTGACCTGCTGAGTGGGGTTGTGACAGATTGGTTGGCAGGAGTGTGCATAATTTTGGTAATACAAGATTTATTGTTCAGTGTGTCAAGCAATACTGTCAGCTCACTTGCAAAACAAGGCAGTGATTTATTTTAAAAAAAAAAAGACACAGAACTATATCACTTGGCTTACAGTCAAGTTCCTACCTGTTTTATTCTTTTTTTAAAGTGCAAGTTAGAGTAGCCGTAGTTAGGGAAGAAGATGGCTTCCAACTACTGCAGGCACACTGTAGACTACTTAAAGCAGTTGTGCAGGAACAGAGGAGTCCTGTACCGGGTGAAAGCCACCAAGCAGAACCTCGTGGCGGATACCCTGATGGTAGCAAATACCCAGAGCATTGAGTCATACACAGTGACTGTAAGGAACTGAACCTTGTGTTTGGAAGGGCTAGCAGCCAGTGCAGTGTCCAGATCCAATGAGGAGGGCAGCAGGGACAGTGCCAACGAAGGGCCACAGCAGCAGGGGAAGGTCACCAGCATTCTGGAGCCAGAAGTACTCAGGCTGCAGACTGAGTTGCACAGAATGGAGCTGGAGTTCCAGAGGGAAGCAGAGCGAGAGAAGCGAGCCGCAGAGGAGAAGAGGGAGTGTGAACAGTGAGAAGCGGAGTGAGAGAAGTGAGACGAGAGGAGCAGGAACAGCAAGAGGGGCGACTGGGAGGAGCTGAGCCCAGAGGTAACATGAACTGGAGACTACGACTCCAACCACCAGCACCAGAGCAGGTAAGTGGCTTGGGTTTAACTGGAACTACAGGACTGGATTACAAATTGAATTCCAAATTGATACCTGAATTTAAAGAGGGGGAGGATATGGATGCCTTTTTAAATTCTTTTGAAAAAAATTGTATTCAGGCTAAAATTCCTAGGGAGTCCTGGAGCTTCCAGCTATCACCGCTATTTACCGGGAACACTCGGGATGCATTGGGTCAAATGGACAATGAGGATAGTAATGATTACAGCAAACTTAAAGCTGCACTGTTAAAAAAATTTGAATTAACTGCTGAATCATACAGAGCTAATTTTCGTAAGCTCAGGAGAAGCCCTGACATGAGTTATGAGGACCTAGCCATGAAACAACGTCAGTTTTTAAAACGTTGATGGGAAGGAATTGAAGCAAACTCTGTAGATAAAATTGAAAATGTGATTCGGTTAGAACAGTTTTTCTGGGCATGCCCAGCAGAGCTGAAAACCTGGCTGGAGGACCGAGATCCCAAAACAGTGCAAGAGGCTGCTGAACTCTCTGATTGCTATGCCAAGAGCAGACCTGCTCTGAAAGTGAATGGGGCAGGCGTGGCAGCGCAGAAAGGGAAAAGCGCACCTCCAGGGCAGCTAAAACCCTCACTGCCTTCAACAAAACCAGTTAGCCCCAAGTTTCAGAGAAAAGATTTCTCTGAGAAAAGAAATGAATGTTGGTTGTGTAAAGAAACTGGGCATATTGCCAGACAGTGTCCCAAAAGGGCAAGCAATACACAACTGGGGGCTAGGAAAGAAATGGATTGTTTGTGTGTCCCTGGAAGCAGGCCTGTGAACATGAGGGAACACATGCACCCATTCATCATGGTGAATGGTATATAGATGCAAGGGTTAAGGGACACAGGGGCATCCCTGACACTGGTAAAACGGGATCTGGTACAGCCTGATCAGCTTATACCCAATAAATATGTCACTGTACAAGACTTTACTGGTGGGGAGAAAACATTGCCCCTTGCTAGTGTTCTTTTAGACTGGGGTGAAACAGGGTGAACTGTGCAACAGGTGGCTGTAGCCAAAAAATTAACAGTGGACGTCATCCTTGGCAACAATCTCCAACATGGGATAGTGTGTGTAGTTACCCGCAGCCAAGCGGCAAGGGAAAATTGTAGTTCCCTGAACCCCACAGAAGCCATTGTGGAAACCACTGGCAGGCTGGCTCCCCAGCCTGTGTCTCCTGATAGGAAGACTAATGAAAAGGGGGTAGAAATTTCCCCAGTAGCAATTAACCACACAGCTACAGAGAGTTACTCCTAAGAGGGAGGGGTGACTCATGGTCAGAGGGTTAGGAATGACAGTGATCCTGAGTGCCCTGACGTTAGCGCTAGGGACCCTAGTTTAGAGACTGAAGGGGACCTGTGCCATACCTTGGGAATGTATAAGGAGTCTGTAGCTGTTCAGAAAAGTGACACTAGTCTAGAGAAGCTGAGGGCTTGGGCAGACACTGATGGAGCACATGGAAGTGACGGTAAACACAACGTTTATTGGTAAAATGGACTGATGTATACTCAGGCTGTGCAGACAGAGGGAGGGGTGCTAGGCAGGCAGCTTGTCATTCCCCAGGGGTATCGTGAGCAGCTGCTCAAGATTGCACATGATAATTCCTCGTCTGGTCATCTGGGAATCGTGCGCACTATGCAGTGGTTGGCCCAGAATTTCTATTGGCCCAACTTCACCCAGCAGGTGAAGGAGTATTGCAGGTCTTGTCACCATTGCCAAGAAATAGGGAAGGCGGGCAAGAAAACCCAAGCCATCCTAATTCTATCGCCCATAGTGGAGGAGCCATTCCAGAGGGTGGGAATGGATATCGTGGGGCCTTTAAATACCTCTAGCTCCTCAGGGAAGAGATTCATCCTGACTGTGGTGGATTATGCCACCCGGTACCCAGAGGCAGTTGCCCTATCCTCACTGAAGACAGATAAAGTGCCAGTTGCCTTACTAGAGATTTTCTCCCATGTTGGGCTTCCGCAGGAGGTTATCACCGATCGAGGGGGTTCCTTCATGTTGGACCTGATGAAATGTTTGTGGGAGAAGTGTGGGGTGGTGCAGAGATGCACAACACCATATCACCCACAAGCCAATGGGCTTGTGGAAAGATTAAATGGTACCCTGTAGTCAATGCTCCGGGCGTTTGCTGAACAGCATGGGAGGGACTGGGAGAAATACCTTCCCCACCTGTTGTTTGCATACAGGGAGGTGCCCCATGAGTTGACAACATTTTCACCCTTCGAACTCTTATATGGACGCCGGGTACGTGGGCCCCTAGACTTGATCCGGGAGGACTGGGAAGGCAAGGACACCACCCAGGGAACTCCCATAGTGGATTGCGTCCTTAGGTTTAGGGAAAGGCTGAAGGAGCTTATGGGGACAACCCAGAGCAACCTGGCCGCTGCCCAACAGAAACAAAATGTGTTGTACGACTGCAGAGCCAGAGTTCGCTGGTACATGGTGGGTCAGGAAGTAATGGTCCTTATTCCAGTCTGGAAAGACAAGCTGCAGGCTAAGTGGGTAGGACCATACAAAGTAGTTAGGAAGGTAAATGATGTGAACTATATTATAGAGTTACCTGACAGAAGACAGATAGAAAGGATGTACCATGTCAACATGTTGAAGCCTTATGCTAATAGGGCTGACATGGTGTTTGCAATGTGTAGTCCTGGGGAGGGGACGGACAAAGGAGACCCTCTTCTGGACTTGCTGGAAGAAAGCAAGTGGGAGTCCTCTGTGGAGGCAGTATAATTGTCTCCCCAGCTGGTGCCGGACAAGATTCAGGGAGGTTAAGGAGGGAGGTAAGGGAGGTTTTAGCAGACTTTGCCCCCCTGTTTAGCACCAAGCCTGGACTAACCCCCTTAGTGAAACACGATGTGGAGACAGGGACAGAGACGCCCATACGAGAGACAGAATATCGGGTGTCAGAGGCTGTCCAAAAGGACATAAGGAGGAAAGTGGAGGAGATGCTGGATTTAGGGGTAATCCAGAGATCCCACAGCCCTTGGGCCTCACCCATAGTCCTTGTGCCCAAGCCAGATGGCTCTACTCATTTCTGTGTGGACTATCATGGACTGAATGCAGTCACGAAGTCAGAAGCTCACCCGAAGCCCCAGACGGACAAACTCCTGGACAAGTTGGGAGGGGTGACCTACCTTACGACTACTGACCTGACCAAGGGGCATTGGCAGGTAGAGTTAACAGACAGAGCTAGGGAGAGGTCGGCCTTCATCACTCCGATAGGCTTATTTGAATTTAAAGCAATGCCTTTCGGAATGAAGAACGCCACGGTCACTTTCCAAACGTTGGTGAACCAGGTGTTAAATGGTGCTGAGGAGTATGCCGTGGTGTACCTGGATGACACTGCCATCTTTAGTGCCAGCTGGGAGGAACACCTGTCCCACCTTAGGGAAGTGCTGGGCAGGATACAGAGAGCCAGGTTCACTGTCAAAGCTGAGAAGTGCCAGGTGACCATGGGAGAAGTGGCATACCTCGGGCATGTGGTAGGCTGGAGACAGCTCCATCCTAACCAAATAAAAATAGAGGTGATCCAGGCATGGCCCAGACCAGAAACGCAGAAGCAGGTCAGGAGTTTTCTAGGGACAGCAGGGTACTATAGGAAATTTGTACCCAATTACAGTGCCCTCGCTGCTCCCCTATCTGACCTGGTAAAGAAAAGGATGCCAAAGAAAATTACCTGGGGACCAGCCTGTGAGAAAGCCTTTACCAGACTAAAGGAGGCACTGTGCAGTGCTCCTGAATTGACAAGTCCTGACTATAGCAAACCCTTTATAGTTCAGACTGATGCCTCAGACGTGGGTATTGGGGCAGTACTGAGTCAGACATCAAACCAAGGGGAAAGATTACCCAGTAGTGTACCTGAGTAAAAAGTTACTTCCCAGGGAGCAGGCATAATCTACTGCGGAAAAGGAGTGTCTTCCGATAGTGTGGGCCCTAAAGAAGCTAGAGCCATACTTATATAGGCAGCATTTTGTGGTACAAACTGTCCACAACACCCTGGTTTGGCTGACGCAAACAGGAAAAACTAATGGTAGATTGTTAAGATGAAGTCTTGCTTTGCAAGGGTATGACATGACAATCTTGCATAGGCCTGGAGCGACCAATCAGAACTCAGATGGCTTGTCTCGTGTCTATGAGGAGTGAACTGATTTGGGAAGCTCATCCCATGCAGGGGATAGAGCCCCCAAATTCAGTCTAGGTGGGGAGGATTGTGACACTTGGACAGCTGGTTCTGATTGCTCTATGGTTTTGTAATATAAAAATGTGCTATTGAGTGTCTCTCATGAGACATCCTGTGCTCCTGGGATGACACCCCCCCCCCCAGGTTTCAGTTCAAAGGACAGGATATGTTAAACAGCAGATCTCTGTATGTGATTAAATTCCAAGAACTCGCATTTTATAGCCTTGTTTAGGATCTGTATTGCTTGAAGCCAGGAACTATAATATCCATTTTATGATGTCCTCAGGAAGGGCAGTTAATTTCAACTGGTGCTGAAAAACTATGTTGCAGCTAGGTGAGAAAACTGCAGAGTTGTAAAAGTTCTGTGATGTCTTTGAAAAAGTAGGAAAACATACTAGATCAAAGGAAAGACTCAAGATCAAAGGGTCATATGGAGAAACAAGTTTTTTGCTGATGTCACCTTATTTAATATAGCCCGAGTGATGGGACATCCTATGTGTATTAATTTTTATATTTTACAGGGAGGAGCTAGGTGACATCACGGAAGGGGCAGGTTTAGAGACAGTTTAACTGTATTCTGTATTTCCACTTAGAGACATTCCTGTTTGGACTCTCTTGAAAACAACAGCTAACTAAAGCACTGTAAGAAGGTATACATTAGACAGACAAGTCTAAGTGTATTGTGGTAGGCGTTTATGTTTGTATTTTGACCTTGTTCTTTTTAAGTGGTTGTATGCTTGTGATATATTGTTCTGTGTTTGCATTTTACATATTTTATTCATTTTAAGTAAACCTCTTATTTCAAAGAGACAGCCTGAGTCTTCCAAGTCCTTCCTTTTTGCCTGTGATGCATAGATGGTTAAGATTTTGACAACACTGTTCATAAGCTTAATGGTATTCCAAACTGGGAAAAGGTAAGAATTTATCTAAGGTCTTTCATAGAGTTTTTAAGGGGTCATTTTGAATACCTGGTTAGGTGCCTGTAGGCGAAAGATATCTGGCATTCCCCAAAGAGCAGATTATCTGAGCCTGCACATTTGGGTATGCTAGCAAGAGGTTTACAGTTTGAATCCCTCCAGAACTTGAGACTAAAGGTGATTCGGACCCACAAAACAGACAGGAGGGTTACCCTGTTCTGTTACCCTGTTCAGAATACTGCACTCGGAGGTTGGCACTGTGGTAGCAGAGAGCCTGACCTGCTGAGTGGGGTTGTGACAATGGTCAGGGTAGGAGTCGAAGTCAGCTTGCGCCCGGACAAAATCAGCTGTTGCCACATGAGGTCATCGTACTGTAGCACCGACAGAGTTTCCGTCGGAGCCTCTCCTCATCCGAGGAGGACGACCGATGGCATCGCCTCTTTTTGGAGTGCTCGTGGCTCGTCCTCGGCCATCCGGACAAGGGGATTCTAGACCAAGATCGGACGGGCAGACTCGGTCACTCGAGAGACACCAGTGGGACCGGTGACACCCGGGGATCCGGAACCGGGTCCTCGATGGGGACACCAGTAGGCTGGGTCTCCTCATCAGGGAAGACAAGGACGGAAGTCCTTTCCAAAGAGTCATCGATTGAGGCAGGCGACAGTGGGTCGATGGGATCGAGGACAATCTTGACCTCATCGGCCGCATCCTCAGTCGACTGGCCCGACGGAAGGTCCGTGAAGCCTGCAGCCTAGGAAGCGATGTCGACTGAGGTCGAGACCGCATGCTCCTGGGACTGAGACCTCTCTGGGTTCCAAGAGTGTCTTCGCTGAGACGAAGACATGCTCGGTTCCTTATCTCTTTTATGAGATCGGGAGGAGTGTGAGCCCACTGGCGCCTCTCCCCGGGTGGGGAGAGACTGTAACAACTCCTTGAAGGAACCTGAGAAAGTGGAGCCCAGGTTCAGTGGAATGAAAAAGCTTCGACTGTCCGAAGCACGGGCGGCTTCTTCTTCGAATGCTTTCATGCGTTCCAGCTGCTCGGCGGAACCCACAGTCGCGTAAACTGCCCATCTAGCCTCCTTGGACTTCACCGGAGGATTCCTTTTCTTTGGTCTCCCCAACTTTAAACGTGCCAGGCGGTCGTTCAGGACATTGGGATGGAAGGCCAAGCAAAAGCTGCAGAATGAGGTGTCATGGCCGACACCTAGTCAGTAGACACACGTGATATGGGGATCGGTGCGCGACATCTTCTGGCCGCAAGGACAGCGGCAAAATCCTGGAGAAGATTTCTCTTCCATGATTGAGGACGCAAAAGCGCGATCGCTAACTCGAACGAGTTTTAATTTCGGTAAAACCGAAGTATTGAAAACAAGGGCCTACGAAATGCGTGAGCACTAGGGAGGCAACCTGTATCTTCCAGCGGAAAGGAAGATCTGGTGTCATGGGGTGGAGCCGAGGTATATACCACCTGGGTGGGTGGGAGGAGCCAGCTTGAAGACTTCCAGCAAGATTTAATGGGGAAAGGGACATGCCAAGAAGTGTGGATGAACAACATATCCACGATCCTAGAAGAATAGGTTGCTCACCTGTAATAGTAGTTCTAGGGTGGTATATGATGTTCATCACACTCTTCCATCTCTTTCCCATAATCACGGAAGTCTTCAGCTGGCTCCTCCTAACCCAGTAGTGTATATACGCTCCGCCCATGACGCCAGATATAAGCCCACTGGAAGCCAGGTTGTATGCATCCGCAGTCGGGGAGGTCGGGTGGGTCCGTGTGGATGAGCAACATATACCACTCCTAGAACTACTGTTACAGGTGAGCAACCTGTTCTTCTAGGAGCGTGGATATGTTGTTCATCCACACCCTTTGGCAGACTCCTAGCAGTTCTCTGGGAGGAGGGAGGCAAGGTGCATACCCCCTACTTAGGGAACAGAGATCGGAGAACTGAGGCCCCAAAACCAGCATCCCGGCGTGACTCAAGGTTGATTTGGTAGTGGGTGATGAAGATGTTTGCTGACTTCCAGGTAGCAGCCTGACAGATTTCCTGGATAGGGATGTCCCTGGAAGCGGCCACCGATGCAGCAGTATAGCAGGCAAAATTAGCTTTTATTCCTCTGGGAGGTTCCTTGCCCGCCAACTCATAGCACAGACCTATGCATGATGTAATGCATCTTGCAATAGTCCACTTCGCTGCAGGTCGGCCAGAAGTGGCTTCTGCGTAAATGACAAACAGCTGGTGAACCTCTCCCCGAATTTCTGCCATCCTTCCCTTATAATAGCAGAGAGCACGTCTCAGGTCCAAAGTATGGAGCCTGTACTCGGCCTCCGAGGTGTAATCAGGGTAGTATACCGGCAGAGTCAACACCTGGTTAAGGTGAAACTCTGACACCACCTTCGGAAGGAATTTCGGGTGGGGGCGTAGGACAACCTTGTCCCTGTGGAAGACCAGATAAGGGGAGTCCACCAAAAGTGCCTGGAGCTCCCCTGTCCTTCTGGCAGATGTGATAGCCACCAGGAAGGCCGTCTTCCACAACAAGTGTGACAACTCACACTTGTGCATTGATTCGAATAGGCTTGCCAGCTTTGCCAGAACCAGCAGTAGATCCACGGAGGTGGAGGTTCACGACCGGAGGGATATGTGATCCAGGCCTTTGAAAAAGCGCCCAACCACTGTCTCCTGCGCCAACGTCGGCTGACCAGCCTACGCCTGGTAAGCAGAGGTGGCTGCCAGGTGCACTCTAAGGGTCGATGACCGAAGACCCCCTTAAGAGAGAGACCAAAGGTAGTCGAGAATGTTAGCCACTGAACAGGATAAAGGGTCCAGGCCCTTACCCTGACACCAAATGGAAAACCTTTTCCACTTGAAGGCGTAACATTTCCTGGTCGACTCCTTTCTAGATGCTTCCACCACAGTGTAGACATCTTCGAAAAGATCCAAAGCCTGGAACTCTAGTCACTCAGGTACCAGGCTGTGAGGTGCAGGGATTGAAGGTCCGGATGGAATACCTTCCCCTGGTTGAGCGATATTAGGTCCGGGTGTGTGCAAAGCCGCTCCAATTGCCTGCAGCTGAGGCTGAGGAGATCTGGATACCAGAACTGGCACGGCCAGTCTGGGGCTACCAGGATCACCTTCACCTTGTCCCTCCTCACCTTGAGAAGCACCTTGTGGATCAAGGGAAATGGAGGAAAGACGTGGAGGAGGCCTGGGGTCCACAGCGTCCAGAAGGCACCCCCCTGCAGCGAGCCCTGCTGAGGGGGGCGGGTATGAAACAGTCTCAGCTTGGTGTTTTCCCTGGAGGCAAACAGGTCCACCATCGGTTTGCCCCAACGGGAGAACCCGCTGTAAGCTACCTCAGGATGGAGAGACCACTCATGGGATGTCTGGCCTAAGCGGCTGAGAGTATCCGCCAGATGGTTCAAGGCTCCTGCCACATGGATGGCTAGGAGATCCACCTCCAACTAGCTCACGAGGGTCCAGATGCGGAGTGCCTCCTTGCACAGCAAATGGGAATGCGTGCCACCCTGTTTGCTGAGGTAGTACATGGTCGTGGTATTGTCCATGTGAACTTGAACCACTTGACCCTGGAGCTGAGGAGCGAAAGCTGACAGTGCCAGTCTGACTGCTCTGAGTTCCAACAGGTTGATGTGACATCGGGACTCCTCGGGGGTCCAGAGCCCATGGGCCCTTTTGTCCCCCATGTGGGCTCCCCAGCCCATGACAGAGGCATCGGTCATGAGGACGACCATCGGCTCGGGGCGGACAAACGGGATCCCTTCCTGCAACCGGTCTGGGGCGGTCCACCATTGGAGAGCGTCCCACATCTACTGGGTTACAGTGACCAGCTGGTCGAAATGACCATAGCGCTGAGTCCACTGGGTGGCCAGCTCCCATTGGAGGGGGCATATGTTCAACTGGGCTCAATGGATCACTGAGGTACACGCCACCATGTAACCCAGAAGGCGCAGAAAGTCCCAGGCAGGGCACAAGTGCCCAACCAGAAATGACTGGGCAAAGGAGGAGAGAACCTCCACCCTGTCCACTGGGAGCCAAGCTCTGGCTTGACAAGAGTCAAGCTCTGCCCCGATGAAGCCCATCACCTGAGAAGGCACAAGTTCCGATTTGGCCTTGTTGATCAGGAGGCCAAGTTGGGAGGTGGTCTGGCGGGCCAGGTCCCTGGACCTCTCCACCTCCTGTTGCGTGGAACCTGTTAGGAGCCAATCGTCAAGGTAGGGGTAAATTCTGACCCCCCCCCCCGATGCCGGAGATGGGCCACCACCACTGCAATGCATTTGGTGAAGACCCGTGGGGCCGATTACAGGCCAAATGGCATGGCTCGGAACTCGTACATGGTCCCTTCGACCCTGAAGTGGAGGAACCGCTGATGGGATAGACGGATTGGGATACGAAAGAATGCATCCTGCAGATCCAGTGAACAGAACCACATGTTTCGCTCCAAGGATGGTATGATCTGGGACACAGTGACCATCTGAAAGGTGCGTGACCTGAGGTATTGATTCAGGTCATGCAGATCTAGAATGGGGCGCCAGCCCCCCTACCCCCCGTCTGCCTGGGCACCAAGAAGTACCTGGAGATAAAGCCTGGGTCTGCTGGAGGATCCGCCAGTGGAGCAACTGCCTCCTTGAGGAGCAGCTGAGTGATGTCGGCTCTGAGAGCCGACTGGGTCTGAGTGGAAACACATTCCTCCCGAGGGGCACGGGCTCAGCTTGGAGGGTACTGCTTGAATTCCAGAGGCAGTCCCTGACCGACCACCTCCAGAACCCAAAGCCTGAGGGAGGACGGCCTTGTCATTCTCTGCTAAGACTACAATGGGATCAGCAAAAGCTTGTGAGGCCAATATGGGTCGATCATTGGGAGCAGTGTACTTCCTATCTATGGACTTAGCCATGGAAGGGATGAGAGCAGGATTGTTCCATATCATCTGAGAAAGGGTCTCAAATGATGATTGTACCGGAGGAGTTATATCCATAGGGATCTCCGGGACATGTAGGTATTGGAGTCTTAAAAGCTTCCCAGGATCGATTTCTGTAGTCTGGAGAGAAAGAGTGGAACTTAAATTTTTCAGCAGAGACTTAAAGGAAAGGTCTTCGACCACAGGCTCTGCGGCAGGATTAATCCCTACTCCTTCAACATCATCACCCAGACTATGATCTGGGTCAGGCTCAAAATCATCTCCTGACAGTCCAGGGGTGACTGTATGGACAGGAAAGGAGTGAAAATCAGAATGGAAATTAGAAGTAGAAAGAATCGGAGTCAAAAAGCCCTAGAGGATGGACGGCACCGCACCAAGCATCGGCGCCAATGAAGAACACGGCGCCGAACCCAAGGAACTCTGCACCATTGCAAACAGCCCAGCACATGGCACCGACAAAGACCACGGTACCGACAGAGCCACCGGTGCCGCAGATGGTGCCAACAGAGCCCTCAGCACTGTGGACAGTGCCAATAGAGCCCTTGGCACCGTGGATGGTGCCAATTGAGCCCCTGGCACCGCGGATGGTGCCGACAGAGCTCACGGAACCATGGACCGTGCCGGCAGAGCCCTTGGCACCGCAGACGGCTCCGAGAGTGTCCCAAGGTTCTGAAAACTGCGATTTGAAGGAAAAGAAGGAAAATTAAGGAGATAGAGGCATCAGTGTGGACCCCTGCACCGCAGCCATGTGGGGGGGGACGACACCTGAGCACGTAGTCGACGGCACTGAAGAAGGTGTCACGTGACTAGGAAAGTCCAACCATCCTACTCGGTCTCTCGAGCGGCCCGAAGGCCTCGGATTTACCGGGCCAGGCAGCTGGACCAACCTCCAAGCGCATTGCTCCATAAGAGCAGCCCACCAGTGAAACTTCTCATCGGAGGCCCGTCCAATAGGTGGGGATGGGCTCCAGTGTCTAAGAGGTCGGGCACCAGAGCCAGAATCCAGCGACTCCGAGAGGGGAGAGACCATTGCCTAGCCCCAGTGACTGACCGTTGATGCGCAAACATACCAGAAGGTGACCTCGAGTGCTGCCTTCTCTTTCCCGACTTGTGCCCCGAGGAAGAACTCGAGGCCGAATGATGCTGCGAATGGGACCATTTCCTTTTATGCTTTCGGGGGGACCGCCCATCTTCCTGAGCTCTGGACTGTCCATTGTCAGACCCACCCTCCGGGGAGGGCGGCGGACCAGACCCTTCCCGGCTGACCGAACAGATTTCATACGAAGTCTCCCTACTGTCACCTGACCCGCTCATGGTCGACTCCGTCAATGGAGGGCTGAAGACTTATTTTATCAATCAATAAATTAAAATCTACTTGGTACTTTCGAAGATAAATTACAAAACAATAAACTAAAAACTATGCTGCTAGTTTGAAGTTTGACTCCTGGCGGGTGAGCGACGTCGTCACTGAAGCGCACTCGATGGCAAGAAAAAAGGAACTGAGGCAGTTGGAGGGTCGACACCGAGGTAGTCTTTACTGCACGAGCCACGGCTCGCGGTGCCACTTCCTCGTGGCTCCATCTCTGGCACCTACCCTCTCGAAATGTTTGCTCCCGCTGGGTCCAAGCGCCTCCAGGGTAGATCCCATTAGTGTGAATGAGTGGTGGAGACTTTATGTCCAGGAAGATATGCAGTTTTCCAAGTTAGGAATTTTAGGTCACACATACCCAAAGGTTCAAAGGGCTTATGTTGAGCATGTCCAACACTAGGTCGAGGTCCCAGGAGGTAATGGGTTTTCTGACTAGGAGCCTTGTATGCAAAATGCCCTTCAGGAACCTCTTAAATAGAGGCAGCTGAGCAAGAGAGGTACTCTACAGGCTAGTGGTATGCTGAAACAATGCACAAGTGGACCTTAACTGTAGAGTATTGTAAACCTGCATTAGAGAGGTCCAGCAAGTACTTCCAAACCCTGTCTGGTGGGCATTGGAATGTATCTGTATGGGATTAGGTGCACCACACAGAAAAACATTTCCATTTGGGTGTGTAAGTTTTTCTGGTAGAGGGCGTACGAGCAGCCAAAAGAATCGCAGAGACCCTCTGTGATGCTTTATATCTGCCCACTTCTATCGCTTTAGGAGCCAGGCATGGAGACGAAGAGAGTGCAGGCAGGGGTGAACCAGGGACCCCTGGGTCAGGAGGTCTGTTCAGAGACAGAATGCTCTCAGAAGGCTGACTGAAAATTTGTTGAGGGGGGAAACCATATCTGTTGAGGCCAGCATGGACCAACCAGAATCATTTTACCCCTTTGTGCCTCCAGCTTGAGCAGTACCTTCTGAACTAGAGGAATAGGAGGAAATGCGTACAAAAAGCGATCTGTCCACCACACCTTGAATGCATCCTGACAGAAAACTCCATGTTTCGGATTTCTGGAGCAGAATCAAGGCAGTTTGGCATTGAGTGGGGATGCAAAAAGGTCCACATCTGGGGTTCCCCACTTGCTGAAGACAGACTGCACGTCTGGTACTAATGACCATTCATGAGGATCTGCTTCTGTCTGGCTGAGCTCATCCGCTAGACTGTTCTGAGCCTCTGACAGATAAATCGCCAGGATCAGAATGCCCTATTCCAGCCATTATTCCCACACTCTCACTGCCTCCCTGCAGAGAGGATACAAGTGTGCTCTTTCCTGCTTGTTAATGTGGTACATGAGAGACCTTTTATCCATCTGGAGTACGACTATCTTGTTGTGGATGAAGTCCAACAAGGCTCGGAGGGGTGTAAAGAACTACTCTCATCTCCAAGACATTGATGTGGTGTTGGGACTCTGTAGAACTCCAGACTCCCTGAGTGTGGTGGCCGTGACAATGGGCTCCCCATCCCAGCAGAGATGCGTCTGTGGTACGGGTTACCTGAGACTCTGGCTGAGAGAAACAGAGACCTTTGAGAGATTGTCCTCCTGCATCCACCATACAAGTGACTGAAGCAGAGGCTTCGTCACCTTGATGGGATAAGACTGAGAATACATCGGCGGAGACCACTGTGTGCTGAGCATCCACTGTGTAGTTCTCATGTGTAGCCAGACCAGATGTACCACGAAGACAGAAGAGGCTATGAGACCTAACATCCACTGTATAGCGCGAGCCTGAACTGATTTTTTTCTCCATTATGAAATAAGCCATCTGAAGGATGGCTTTCTTTCTGTCCAGTGGAAGAAAAGGCCCCTCACAAAACAAAACAAGATTCTTGGATTTATACCTCTAAAACAAGCATTAGTTTAATTCTTACTAACACAAGAAATTCATACATTAACAAGGAAGCTGCAAACTTGCACTACATTTTATTTATATGTAAGCCATGAGAAAGCATTTGTTCAATTCAAACTACTGGAGGGTAATGATATATTCACTATGAAGCTGCTGATTAGCGCTAACTTTACGTTTGTAAGCTTTGTCTTTCAACAGTGATTAGTGAGCAAAATTAATGTATAGATAAAGTAGAAAAAGGAGGCACTGTAGAATCCCCTATATTCCTTCTTCAAGGCATCCTTCTATGCTTTTCAAGGCATTCCATTCTTCCCGGCTGTCATTTCGTCATTGCCATTGCATTACAAGTATAAATCTAATAAACTTGTTTCATTTTGTTTATTTTGTTAATATTGTTTATTTTATTAATTTAGCAAATTGTGAATTGTTTATGCATTTATGTTAAGATTCAACTGAGACTAATTAATATCTGTATTTAAAGCACTGTTGCTGCTAACAGATATACCTCCTGAGGAAGACTCATGAGAGTTAAAAGTGCTGTGTGGCTATGTGAGTGCAGTGCCACTTTCTGTTTGCTGTGTTTGTGTTCATGATAGGCAACCCCCAATGAGCTACAACGTTCCTTTTACTATGTGGGTCACAGACTACACCTGTTCCAAATTACAGTACCTGTAGCCTTGAAATCTGCAGATCGCAAGTACCAGAGTCATGGCTTCAAGGAGCACTTAGCCATGCCGAAGCTGAAACCATTGCAGACAAAACCAACATTCCATACTGCCACTGCTGGGAGCTCTGTATCTCATGAGCAGTTTAAAAGTTCAGAATTACACTCCACGAACAAATTAAGAATTGTGTTGTACCAGAAGAGCTGAGTGGAAATGAGTGAAGCAAACGCAACTCTTCACAATGAGATGACACGGACTCCAGCTAGGAACTGACAGAAAATTTGGAGAGCAGACACCAAACGGCAAAGGAGAAACTATGAGGTAACACATCACACTCTACTGATATCACACATATCAAAAGTGCTTCTCTGCATCAGAAAAAACTTTTAATCAAAGATATATATATTACTTACAATATTGGAACACTTGAGGAGTATATTAACAGATAGCAAGAACCCAGAGGGTTAAAGGTAACAGTTACACCCTCAAGTGGTTTAGAATCCTTCCCCTTTAAAGACGAGTGGGTTGAGGCCGCCTGTGAATGCTCCAAAAAATTTGTGGAACTAATTATAAGGGCAGACACAATTAAGCTTGAGGAATTAACAGAAGAACTAAAAATGAAAATTACGTACCTACCATAATTCTTGCTCTTCTTATGTATCTTCACCATTCATTACTGCTGGTGTAAGTCAGAGATGCGCACCTGCACGGGAGTTTTTTTGGGGGGGCAGCACTGACAGTGCCGCCCACGAGGCCCACACACTGCGTGGTGCACGCGGGTTGACTGTTAGGTGCTGCAGGCTCCTCCTCCTCCAACCCAGTTCTGTACTGCCAGAGAGGAAGAAAAACAGGGGGATACAGAAAACCAAAGATGAGCCAAGAGAGTCGAGGGATAGGAGAAGGAAAGGATATAAACTAAAAAAGAAATAAGCCGACCAGAGGACCGAGGGTATATAACTTTTTCCTAACTGGCCTTAAGGTCCCAGCCCCTGGGTGGCAGCACAGGAAAGAGAGAGAGAGAATAAAAGAGAGAAGAAGGAGAAGGAGAAGAAGAACAACAACAACAACAAGAAGAAGAGGAGGAAGGAGAAATAGTGGAAGAAGGGCCAAAACTGTCATGCTCAGCCGAAAGACCATTGGCTCATTTCAGCCTCAAAACCCTGAAGGGAAGAAGACACAGGAGCAAGGATCCTGTCAACTTCAGGGACCACTGGACATAGGTCCAGAGAGAAAACTTTTTGATGGTCCTGGAATATAAAGCACGGCGAAAGGGAAATTCCTCTCCCTTAGCTTTAGACCCACATAAGGGATGAAAGTCCTGGGTATGACCCTCTGGATCAATCTGAGGGTTAGTTTAAGGGGGGAAACACTTCTTAAACCGGAGCGGACTCTACCAGAAATTACCCCCTGTAAGAAAAGGAGGTCAGTGTGAAGGGAAACATGGAGGGAAGTCCCCATGGGTCCTCCCATGGAATGCACTGAGGAAGTCCCCACATCTTAAAGAGCCTATAAGGCGATCCATGCCATGACATGTCAGAATCTCAAGTATACCCCACTGAGAACCCCGGGGAGTTCCCTCCAAGGTCAGGGCGAGGACCCTAATCACCACACTTCGCAGTTGGGTGCTCTGTGACTTTTAGAGAACGAAACAGAGGGCCCTGAGGAACCAGGGGAACTCTGCCCCCAATTGGCCTGGAAGAGGGTGAGGGGGCGAGCAGGGTGGTGGCACTCAGGAGCTGAGGTCCAAGAGGGGAAGGTGGGCTGGAATAAAGTATTGAATGGAGAAGATACAAGAATTACGGGTTGCGGCCGACTCCTGCATCTCCCTTCTGTCTTCACCATTCATTACTGTTGGGTAAGTACCAAGCCCCCGGAGGGGACCTGGCACTGCCCAGAGGGAACAGATTCCCTCAGCCTCCTGTGGGTAAGGTACAGGAGGGAGAGACCCCACAGCCCTACTAGACTGTACACGGCCAAAGGCTGGTCAGGCTGAGGAGGTGGACAGAACATGCCCCTGTAAGTTCCTCCTCGCTCTGTGGGAGAAAAGATGGGTCCGGAAGAGAAAAGAGGAAGCCGAGGAAGTCAAGGAGCTCAGATTCTCAGAGTCCTCCAGTGGCAGTGGAGATAGGCAGAAGGCCTGCTTGTCCATGGCTCTAACATACCTAGGGAAGGCCGCCGCAGTGGCTCTGAACATCTCCCAGGTAAGGGCCCCATAGGGCCCACATGGCCAGGGAGAGGAGGGGGTGACTGCAGAGGGACTGGGGAAGAGCACCCAACTGAAACTGCCCAGCCTCTGAGACCTCACTGAAGATCCTCTAGCTCGAGGGGATCCGGGGGTCGACCCAGTCAGCGTATGCTGTAGATGTAAAAACATTTCCTGGCTGAGTCCTGAGGGGAGAATCTCCCATGTGGTGCAACCAGGGTTGCATGGATCCAGAAGGGAAACCCTCAGGGCCGCCTACTAATGGCACCTCTGAGAACTCTGAGGAGGAGGAGAAGCGGGGCTCTGCACAGTGACTCCTCCCCACCCCCTGCAGGGAAGTGGAAGAGGGCCCCCATGCTTCAGCCCGGCCCCGCAACCCCTTGGACTCTAAGACCGCCCTCTTCCTCAACTCCAGTGCTAAGGGGTCCCCTGATCCTGCAGGCCCCCTGAGGGAGGCTGGAGAAGGAGAAGACTCCATCCCAACCCGAAGGGGCCAAAGCAGCACCAGACATGGCAGCTGCCCCAGCCCCCGAGGTCGAGATCGCCACACCATGTCCTCCAGAACTGCTACTCATTACGGGGCCCCCGACACCAGAGTTGGCATGGGGGCCCGCAGAGACCACAGACTCTGGAGAGCCCGGGAGGCATCAGACTGCTACCCTACCTGACAGGGAAAGCCCAACTTGCCTACAGCAGTATGGACACTGCACAGTCAGAAAACTATGACCTGGTGAAAAGCGAAATCCTGAAAAGGTATGAAATCTCCAGAGAGACATACAGGCAGAGATTTCGATCTCTGAGGTACAACCCTGTCGACAATCCTCGAGAAGCCTTCACCCGATTCAGAGAACTCCTGATAAAATGGATCCAACCAGAGAGCAAAACAGTCCAATAGATCATCGACACATTTGCCATGGAGCAATTCATCAACATCTTGCCTAGAGATGTGCAGCTCTGCGTAAAGGAACACTGACCAGAGAGTGGGGAAATGGCTGTTTCTTTGGCCGAGGACTACCAAATGGCCAGACAGACGTCACAGCAGCGACGTAACATCCAAGCACCAGTAAGACACACTTTTACCCATTTAAACTCTAAGCCTTATAAGTACTCTGGTAGGGGTAACAAATATGTGCCTAAAGACATTATCTGCTATAACTGTAATAAGCCAGGCCATTTTGCAAGAAACTGTCGTAGTGAGGAGTGTGGCACTGGAGCAGATTTATCCTTGGCAAAGTGGGGCAAGTATTTAACAGATGTGAAGGTGGGAAATAAGACTGTGAAGTGACTCATTGATTCGGGAAGCAGACAGACCCTTGTGCATGTTAAAGTGCTGGGAAAACACTGTGCAAAGGGACCAGGTACTGGTGTCATCTGCATCCACGGGGACACTCGATACTATCCCATCACCCAAGTGACTCTGACTATTAAGGGTTTGTCACACCAAATGAAAGTGGGGGTAGTACCTAAGTTATCTGCACCTGTGATTATTGGAAATGACTTTCCAGGATTTACTGAGTTGATCAAAGAGGGAGTAAATCCTGATGTTTCAGCAGCTGTGGTGACAAGAGCTCAGGCAAAGAAACTTTTAGATGGTGGGGACACTTTTCCTTTCAGTGATTTTGATTCAGACTTGTATGAGCACAGCTCCAAGATCTGGAAATCCAGGAAAGAAAGACGACGTCTGAAGAAACTATGGCAACAAATGACTGATGGACATGAAGGGTTAAAGTATGAAAATGCTGAAACTAAATTGATAACTGATTGTGATTTTCTTTCAGAACAAGCCGATGATGTTTCTCTCCATGGTTATTTTAAGCAGCTGGGGGTAAAACCAAAACAGAATGGACCAATGTTTAAAAAATGTAATGGGTTACTGTACAGAGTTTGGGATAAACCTCAGACACAGGAACAGACAGAACAATTGGCTATACCACAGAAGTATAGAACAGAGTCATTACAGATAGCACATGATAGTCCTATGACTGGTCACTCAGGTAGGGGTCGGACCCTTGCCAGATTGCTGTATAGATTTTACTGGCCTGGAACTCATGAAGATGTTGCTACCTATTATAATTCCTGTGCTGAGTGTCAGAAAGTAGCCCCAGTCACTAGAAAAGAAAAGGTGCCCCTGGTACCCCTACCCTTGATAGATGTACCTTTTGAGAGAATTGCAATGGATATGGTTGGTCCTTTAGGCAAAAGTAAAAAGGGTACTTGATTTATCCTGGTAGTATGCAACTATGCTACTTGATACCCAATAGCAGTTCCAATGCGTACTGTTACAGCCCCTAAAGCTGCAGCAGAGCTTGCCAAAATTTTCAGCAGAGTGGGCATACCTAAAGAAATTATTACTAATCAGGGTAGTAATTCTGGTGTGGCATTGCTTAAGGAGCTGTACAGACTACTAGGTATCACTGCCATCAGAACCTCCCTACCCTCAGACAGATGGTCTTCTTGAGCGTTTTAACCAAACCCTAAAACGCTTGTTAAAAAGGTTTGCAAAAGGGGAAGGTGAAGATTGGGACCAGTACTTGCCTTACCTACTTGTTGCCTACAGAGAAGTGCCACAGGCATCAACAGGGTTTTCACCATTTGAAATGCTGTATGGTAGGCAGCCAAGAGGGCCACTGGATGTGATAAAAGAAATGTGAGAAGATAATCCCACTCAGAAACAATCTATGATATCTTATATGTATGCCCTAAAAAAGAAGCTGGCAAAATATGTTGAAATTGTCCATAGTAATCAGGAAAAGGCCCAAAACCAGCAGAAGGTATATTATGACCATGGGGTGAAAGAAAAAAGTTTTCGAGACAGGTCAAAAGGTTTTGCTACAGTTACCCACAACAGAAAATAAGCTGTTAATGAAGTGGCAAGGGCCCTATAAGGTTCTTAGATGTACTGGAACTGTTAACTACGAGACTGAGACCCCTAACAGGAAAAATCTTACTAAGGTACACCATGCTAACCTCCTCAAGAAATGGGTTGAAAAAAATGCCAAAAGCTGCTTTGCTGGTTTTACCAGAAACTGATAAGGAAGATATTGATGTAGCTTATGATAGACTGGAACAAACTGTAAATGTTGATGATGTAAAGGTGAATGTTTCCTTAACCTCAGAACAAACTGCAGACATTCGTAATGTGCTAAAGACATTTAACAGTACTTTTACCATGGTACCAAGTCGAGCAAAAGGGGTTGGGCACATAATAGTGACTAAGAATGCTCGTCCTATTAGACAAAAGATATACAGGTTACCAGAACGGTTAAGAGCTGATGTGGTTAAGGAAATACAAAAAATGAAAGAATTGGGTATCATAGAGGAGTCGAGGAGTGCTTGGTCATCTCCCATGGTAATTGTAAACAAAAAAGAAGGGGGTCTTAGAATCTGCATGAATTTTAGGAAACTTAATCAAGTGTCAGAACAGTTATCCTATGCCCAGAACAGATGATCTAGTGGACAGACTGGGGAGTGCAAAGTATATCAGTACCCTCAATCTCACCAAGGGTTACTGGTGAGTACCTATAGCAAGTACCTTTAGCTAAAGAATCCAGAGACAAAAATGGAAATTACGTACCTACGGTAATTCTTGATCTAGTTGGATGAAGTCTCCGCCACTCATTCACACTGATGAGATCTACACCGCCGACGCTAGGACCCAACGGCAGCAAACTTTTTTGCAGGAGGGTCGGCGCCAGAGATGGAGCCACAAGGAGCAGCGCCACAAGCCTTGGCTCATGCAGCAATGACTATCTCGGCGTTGACCCTCCAACCCCCTCAGTACCTTTTTTCCGAGGAGGTGCAGCGTAACTAACCTAGAAGGATAAGCTACCAAAAACCAGACATAAGATAGTCTGGAAGACCCGTATAGGAAGGGTCAAGAAGGAAGTCTTCACAGCCTAAAGATTGAGGGAGTGAAGACCAACAACTGAGGTGAGCTCGGGGGATGGTGGGTGGGTGTGTGAATGAGAGGTGGAGACTTCGTCCAAGAAGATCAAGAATTATGGTAGGTACGTAATTTCCATATCTTCCTGGACATAAAGTCTCCACCACTCATGCACACTGATGGGAGAGTACCAAGATAATAATCCCCCGAGAGGGCAGCAGGAGAGACCAAGAGCTCACAAATTTAGGACAGAAGTCCATTAAGGCTGGTTCTGCCAAACAAAATATGTCGCGTGGCATGGACATCCAGGGCATAGTGCTTGATGAAAAGTATGCACTGAGCTCCAGTTAGCCGCATTGCAAATATCTGCAATGGGCATGTTGCGGATTTCTGCCAGGGATGCTGCGACCACTCTAGTAGAGTGAGCATACACTCTGCCCTCCAGCTTAACCTGCACCATGAAATAACAGTGGCGAAGGCATGCTACCAGCCATGCTGAAATGCATCTGATAGCGACAGGTTGACCCAGCTGGGTCTCGCTGAAGGAAACAAACAGTTGTTCAACTTTGTGGATTTCTTCTGTTCTATCTAAATAGAAATGTAGAGCTCTTTTGACGTCCAAAGAATGAAGGGTACGCTCTCCTTCATTTTGGAAGTTCACAAAGTAAGTAGGAAGGACCAAAGGTTGGTTTAGATGGAATTCTGAAACAACCTTAGGGAGAAACCTAGGATGGGTCCTAAGAACTACTTTGTCTCTATAAAACACAGTATACAGAGGGTCTGTGACCAAGGCATGTATCTCGGAGACCCTGCAGGTCGAGGTAATGGCCACCAGGAAGGCCGTTTTCCAAGTGAGAAATTTCAGCTCACAGGTAGCTAGAGGCTCGAAAGGCTTTTGAGTGAGCATGTCTAGTACAAGATCAATGTCCCAGGCTGCGACTGGACGTCTCATAGGAGGTCTGGTATGCAGAATTCCCTTAAGAAACCCCTTAACCACAGGTAACTAAGTCAGTGAAAAGGAAAATACTGGCTCATGATAAGCTGAAATGGCACAAAGGTGTACTTTGACTGTAGAGTATTACAGACCTGAATTTGAGAGGTCTAAAAGGTACTCTAGAACTTTATTGGGTGGGCAGTAAAAAGGATTCAAAGAAGATTTTGCACACCAGAGAGAGAAAAACACTTCCATTTGGCTGTGTAAGTTTTTCTAATGGCTGGCTTGTGCGCAGCTAGAAGGATATCTGAAACTCTGCGAGAGACATTGAACCTGTTCACCTCTATCTCTTCAGGAGCCAAGCGTGAAGGTGAAGCGATCTCAGATTGGGATGGACCACAGGCCCCTGAGTCAGAAGGTTCGTCTGAAGGGGAAGCGCTTTCGGAGGGGTTTTCAACATACTGTTGAGTAACGGAAACCATATTTGTCGAGGCCAGAAGGGAGCAATGAGGACTATTTTGTCCCCCTGGGACTCGAACTTGAGAAGTACCCTCTGAATTAGAGGAAGTGGCGGAAAGGCATATAGAAAGCGTTTTGTCCACTGCAGCCTGAACGCATCCTGACAGAAAATGCCAGGCCCTGGATTTCTGGAGCAGAAGAGAGGCAGTTTTGTGTTGAGTGGGGATGTAAAAAGGTCTAGGTCTGGAGTTCCCCACTCTGCGCATAGTGACTGAACCACGGTTGAGTCGAGAGACCATTCGTGAGGATCTGCCTCTGTTCTGCTGAGATGGTCTGCCAGTTTGTTCTGCACTCCCAGCAGGCAGACCGCTTGAATTAGAGCCTTGTGCTCCAAGCACCATTCCCACACTCTCTTCGCTTCCCTGCATAAAAGGGTAAGAGTGAGCACCGCCCTGCTTGTTGACGTAATACATCACTGCTTTGTTGTCCGTTTGAAGGAGAATGTTCTTGTGACAGAGAATGTCCTTCAAAGCCCGGACTGCATAAAGGACGGCTCTCGTTTCTAAGACTTTTGTGTGAAACTGGGATTCATCCTGAGTCCATGTACCTTGGGTGTGGAGATTCTGACAGTGATCCCCCACCCCATCAGGGACGCGTCCATGGTACGGAAATCTGATGATCCAGGGGAGCAAAGGGATACCCTTCCAGAAGATTGTCCTCTTGTGACCATCAGGTGAGTGACCTCTTCAGAGGTTCTGTCACCTTGATGAGAAAGGACTGAGGTTGAGTGGTTGGGGACCACTGAGTACTGAGCATCCACTGAGAGGTTCTCGTGTGGAGGCGTGCTAGGGGTACACTGAACACGAGGATGCCATGAGACCCAGCATCCATTGCATCAAGATAGCTCGAGCTGAGCTGTTCTCTCTGATGTATTGGGCCATCTGTAGGATATCGCTCCTCCTGTCCTCCGGTAGAAAAGCTTTTGCACAGGAGGTGTCCAGAAGAGTTCCTATGAAAAGGAGCTTCTGGGAGAGCTGCAACTGCGATTTCTTGAAATTTAGCAGGACTCCCATGGACGTGAGAAAGTCTGAGACCGTAGCTACGGCGTTGAGAGTTCCTTGCCTGGAAGGGCTTGCTAGAAGCCAGTCATCCAGATATGGGAACACTTGTATTCCGATCTTTCTGGGGTGCACTGCGAGAATTGCACAACACTTTGTAAAAACTCACGGCGCCGAGGATAGCCCAAAGGGCAGGACTCTGAACTGATAATGTTGGCCCAAAGCCATGAACCTTAAGTATTTGTGATGTCTTGGGTGAATAGGAATATGTTGGTAAGCATCCTGCATGTCCAGGGAGGCTAGCCAGTTGTGCTGATGAAGCAAAGGTAACAGGGTTCCTAGCGATATCATTTTGAACTTCTCCTTGGGAAGAAATTTGTTCAATTTTCTGAGGTCCAAAATGGGGCACATGCCCCCGGTTTTCTTTGGAACTAGAAAATAATGGGCGTAGAACCCTGTGTTCCGTTGATCCAGCGGAACTACTTCTACTGCCCTGTTGTTCAGAAGGCCTTGTATCTCTGAGGCAAGAAGTTCTGACTGAAGTATTGACAGTTTTGGTTGCCGCTTGGAGGGGACAATCCAGAGGGTTCTCTGAAAGATTGAGGGAATATCCCTCGCGGATTATCCAGAGGACCCATTTGTCCGATGTTACGGACTTGCACTGGTTGTAGAATTGAGTCAGACGACCTCCCACTGCTAAGAAGGAGTCCCTCTTGCGCAGCTGAAGTGGGACTTGGTCCAGAAACTTAGAAGGCGGCTCTGGGCGCTTTGGGCCCTTGTGCTTTCTGTTGCATTTTCTTTTGAGGCTGAGGGGCTTGGTTTTTATTAAAACCTCCTCTGCCTTTGCCTCAAAAGGACTGACGGTTGTGAAACTGGCACTTATTAACACCCCTCCGAGAAGGGGCAGGAGCAGGTCGAGCCAATTTAATGGCTGATCTGGTCTTTTATGCGGCCTCTAGAGCTTGTTCTACTTGAGAACCAAAGAGATACACACCACTGAAGGGCAACACCATGACCTGTTGCTGGGCATCATTCGTGAAGCCTGAAGTGCGCAGCCAGGAATAACGGCGGGTACAAATGCCTGCCGCCGCCGCTCAGGAGGCAGTATCGAACGCATCCATAACCGCTTTAACTTGTTGGTTGTTGGACTTGATACTCCTGGTTATGGTTTGAAGAAGCTCTGAATTAGCGTCCGACTCCGGTAGAGCTTCAACCATTTGTTTGAGTGAATGCCAAAGAATATTTATTTTTATTTATTTATTAAATTTTGATAACCGGGTAAGCCCACTGGGCCCTGAAGGTCCCTTTTTCAGGGGCGACCCAGGGAATTACATGGAATAATACATGGGGTAGCATACAGCACAGGTACATTACACTAGACAGCGAGGAACATAATACATAGTAGTTTTTCAGCAGTTGCATTTAAGAGGTAAGACATAGTAGCTTTTTAGCAGTTAACATTTCCTGGGTAAGCTCTACAGATGGGGTGCAGTGCTATATAGATGGGGTGCAGTGATAGTCGCTATTTCCATATGAGGGAGAGGTGGGCTTCCACTTAGGAGCCTCTCACTTTAGCAGTTGCATGGAGGTGACCATCATATCAGCCTTCAGCCTTGTCGAAGGTGTGGGTAGAGGTAGCATCCTGAACACCAGGGGCAGGGAGTTCCATAGGGTGGGCGCTGTGATGGCGCACCGATTTACCCCCCGCCTTGGTTCTAACCCTTAGCACTGCAAGGAGGGTTCTGTCCAGTGTTCTGAGGAGCCTAGGGTTTCTCTTTTGGGCAATCAGTCCAGTGAGGCTGGGAGGAGGGGATGGGCTGAGTGGTTTATGAGTGTGGCAGAGTAGGGGGTATTGGAGCCGGGCCTCCCAGGAGGGCCAGTTTAGTTGGGACAGAGTGTCATAGCTGTGAGCCCGGGAGCTGGATAGGGTGGTGAAACGAGCTACCTTATGATAGAGAACTTGTAATCTGTTCATCTCTTGTTTGGCAGCTCCCTGTATCACCGAGACTGCACAGGAGAGGGTAGGGAGGAGGACGCTTGTGGCGATGGAGGCCCTGGCCGCGGGTATCAACTGGTCTTTCAGCCTATACAAGGCCCCAAGTTTGGCGTGAATATTGTTGGTTACCTGGTCGACATGATCCTTGAGGAAGAAGCACTGATCCAGGGTGAGGCCAAGGTATTTTATCGATTCAACCACCTCAAGTCTTTTTCCTGATTTGGTCATCAGCCTGAGATGTGGGCTTCTGTCCCGGCCGAGGGTTCTTGGGCCAAATAGCATGGCCTTGGTCTTGTTAGGGTTAATGATCATTCTGTTGGTGACAAGCCGTTGCTCAAGGGAACCCAGGTCTTCCTGTAGCCCGGAGCAGAGATCTCCCAGATTAGAGGAGAGTGGTATATGACCACGTCATCCGCATACTGTACCACTGAGCTACCCCCACAGTGTTTACTGAGATCGTTTGTGAAAAGAGAGAAGAGAAGGGGGTCAAGGATAGATCCTTGGGGCACCCCATCCGTTAGGGGGAAAGGCTCCGACAGGGAGTCTTTCCACTTTACTCCTGTGTGTCCTCCCCAAGAGTGCAGCTGTTGAACCACGATAGGGAGTGACTGTTTAACCCAACCTGGCTCAATTTTGTAAGGAGCAGGTTGTGGTTTACAAGGTCAAAAGCCTTGGAAAGATCAGTGAAGACTGCCTCGTTGGGGGATCCCTTGTCCAGTTCTCTGAGAACATCAGTGGAGAACTTGATAAGCGCAGTGTCAGTCCCATGATTGGTTCTGAAACCGTGCTGGGAGGGGGCAAGTAAATGGCGGAGCTCTAGGTAGTCCCGGAGTTGTCTGTAAATTAGTCTCTCTTGAAGCTTACCAAGGCTAGATAGCAGGGAGATGGGCCTGTAATTGTTGGTAGTCTCCCTTGAACCACCCTTGTGGACTGGGACTACATGGGCCAGTTTCCATTGTTCCGGGATGGCACCTGCGATAAGGGATCGATTGAGGAGCCAGATGAGGGGCATGGCGAGTGCAGGGGCCCCTTCCCTTAGTATGCAGGGGGGGGGATGCCATCGGGTCCCATAGCTCCCGACATTTTGAGGGACTTTAGTAACGGGAGGACTTCGTTTGGTCTTACAAGCCGGACGTGGAAGGTTGGACGGTCCAGGCTTTGGGGGACGGGATCATTAGAGACTGGGAGGAGGGGTGGCAAGTCCGCTTTGAGCAGGTCCAGGTTTGTGAACTGGCGGTTGAGAGCCATGGCATGCTAGGGTCGTCGTTAGTTAATTGGCCATTGACCTCTATGGGGCAGTGAGCGGCCTCCGCTCCCTTCATAAGCCCATTTATGTGAGCCCGAAAGAGTCTAGGGTTGCTCTAGGTTCTTTTTCTGTAGATCTGTGAGGTAGTCTCGTTTGGCCACTTTGATGGCCAGTTTGCACTTATTTCTCAGCGTCTTGTAGCTGTTTAGGTCAGCCGATAGGGAGGAGAGCTTGTATTTTTTCAAGCAGTGTCCCTAGTTTTCATCAGTGTTTTCACTTGAGGGTGATCCACTTGTAGCAGCCTCCCTGGTGTGGAATTTCTTCAAAGGGCCAAGCAGTCAGCAACCATAATGATGGCTCCTGGAAGAAGGCTGTAGCCTCTTCCAGTGCGGGGAGTAGTTTGACTGGGCTCCAATCAATCCCGTTTAGGCAGCCAATCAAGTGTTCAGGTTGATAGTTTGAGTAGTCCTGTGTCACGAGTATTCACGGGGAGACTCTGGGGGCCCTGTTTTTCCAGGAGCAGAAGATTGGGGAGTGATCACTCAGGGCATCCGCTAGGGTACCAGCCGCCTTTATATTGGCGGGTTTGCTAGTAAGCACCTAACCAAGTGTGGAATGGTTACCCATTTTGTAGTTCATTCGGGTGGGCCCTGTGATAACCTGCGTAAGGTTAGCTTCCTGAACCAGCCCTAGTAGGGAGGGATTGTCTTTCAGGGCCCAATTCAGATTGCAGTCCCCCAGGATGATTAACTCAGAGGTGACCTCATCGGAGATGTCCCTTAGGACCGCCTCCAGAGATGATCGCGCATTGGTTGGGGGGTTGTATACGCATCCAATGTTGAGATGCTTACATGGGCCAAGGGTGATGCGAACGAAGATCGATTCACCTTCCATACTAGTGGCCTGTAGCAGGTTGACCTGCACTGAGTTAAGGGTGTCTTTTGTGTAGATTAGACCCTCCACCCCTTTTCCTCAGTCTATCTTGTCTATGGGAGAGGTATCCTAGGGCTGCAACCTCGTGGGAGGGTATGTGAGGCTTGAGCCAGGTTTCAGATACGGCTAGGATGTCCGGGTTGTGCTGGTCCAGCCAGGCTTGAAGTTCCTGCATCTTGGGTCTCAGGCTACATATATTCATGTGTGCAATCCTCAGGCCCTTATTGGCCACCCAGTGTGGGTCCACCGGGGAGGAGACCAGAAGATCATAAGGACGGGGACCAGGATTTGGTTGGATGTCCCCTGCCATGAGCAGGAGGGTAGCAAAGAGGCAAAGAGAAGGAAGCCAACTGAGGGGTAAGGATTTAGTCCAGAGTCTCCGTTTAGCAGTCAGTAGAGTTGAGTACAGAATGCCTCTCCTGCAGAATAAATAGGCAGTCAGAAGCGCCTCCATGTTATTAAGAGGAAGGGTGTAGTGGTCCCAAGAATGTCGTGGGGGAATGTCCAGTTTGGGGGGACTTCTCAGGTCCTGTTCTCCTGTGCTTATAGTCCTATCTGCCCAGTGTAGGAAGAGGAGGTACAGGACGGCCAGTAGGAGCCCTCTATTTGGGCAGCCAAGAGAGGCGGGTCCAAGCATGGAGGGCATCATGCTGGTGAGGAGGCTGGGTGGGGAGGAGAGATGGATGGATGGGCAGTAGGGATGGTTGGGCCCCTGGGAATAAGTTCCCCTGAGCCCACCGTGCTCAACTTAAGAGTAATAACCAGCCTCGTCAGGAACAGAATCCCTGACAGACCAGGTCAGTGGTGTGGCCAGGAATTACTACAGTGAGCCACTGGTCAGCAGTACCAAACTTATAGGGTATCAGATGTCTTACCCCAGGGATAGATGCGACAGCGTATTGGAGGGAGGTGGCCTTGGTAGCACTTGTTACTATAGGATCCTCCTGGGGATGAGTTTGAGCGCCGCTGCCCTTTAGGTCAGCAGGCTGGTTGGACACAGGAACTGTCTATGGCCAAAGGCCGGGCACGCTCATGTTAAGCAATCGGGGGAGGCAATCTAGCTGGAGATACAGTGTTAATTAGGTAATCAGGCAGTTAAGGGTGTACCTATATATGTACTGAAAACCATACCCCTGAAGTAGAGCTGAAATCACATTTATACGACTCATGGGAAAAATAGAATAACGTGCAATTTACAAGACATGACTGGATTACTATAGCGCTTAATAATCACTTAGGTACAGCAGCAGCTGTAATTTCTGACTACCTAGTTTATGATACAACTGGCAGTTTTGTGGGTAGGAGGCAATTTGGTAGGGAGAGACAGAGGTACTTCCCCGAGCTGCACAGTAATTTGCAGGTGGTGCAAAAAGGTTGGGATTAGAGAAAGCAGGTGCAGTGATGGTTAAACGCCACTAGAGGGGGTACTGGAGTTTTGTATTGGGCACGGTAGCCAGAAGGTTCTTTTGTTATAGCGGCCACTAGTGGACACCTGTGATAACCTGCAAATGGAAAAGTCACCTGCTTTATCCTATAAAAAGGAGTGACGACCAAGGGTGGTGGTGGGGGCGGCAGAGCAGCCGATGCATAGCATCGGCAGCGTCCTTGCTCTGCAGTTTTCACTCCTCGCTCGTCCTGGTCTCCTTTACCTGTGCAGATTTTTCAGTTTGAATTCCACGCCTTTTGCAGGGGGCGATCAGCGTGGGGCTTGGGAAGAGTCCGTCGGCTGTGGGGGAGGGCTGCTCGGTTGCCCTCTCGACCCAGAAGGCTCCCGGGGAGCAGGTTTGTCTCTGTGCAGATTTTTCGGTTTGAATTCCATGCCTTTTGCAGGGGGCGATCAGCGTGGGGCTTGGGGAGAGTCCGTCGGCTGTGGGAGAGGGCTGCTCGGTTGCCCTCTCGACCCAGAAGGCTCCTGGGGAGCAGGTTTGTCTCTCATATTGAGAGAAATAGCCCTGGTAGCTGGCAATACGCATACCCAAGGTGGATGAAGCAAAGACTCTCTTACCTAAAGTATCTATCTTACGAGATTCTTTGTTTATAGGTCGAGCCGTAGTAGTCTGAGGACGGACGAACTTATCATTCTCTGCCAAGACTACAATAGGGTCCGCAAAGACTACAATAGGGTCCTCAAAGGCCTGAGAGGCCAAAATGAGTCGATCATTGGGAGCAGCATACTTCCTATCTATGGACTTAGCCACAGAAGGAATGAGAGCAGAATTATTCCACACCATTTGAGAAAGCATCTCAAAGGAGGGCTGTACCGGGGGAGTTAAATCCATAGGGATGTCTGGAACATGAAGGTACTGGAGTCATAAAAGCTTCCCAGGATCGATATCCATAGTCTGGAGAGAAAGAGTGGAATTCAAATTTTTCAGCACAGACTTAATTGACTGGTTCTTGACCACAGGCTCTGCAGCAGGAATAGATCCTGTTCCTTCCACATCATTGCCCAGCCTAAGGTCTGGGTCAGGCTCAATATTATCTCCTGACAGCCCAGGAGGGACTGTATGGACAGGAAAGGAGTGAAAATCAGAAGGAAAATAGGAGGGAAAGGGGTTCAGAGTCGAGGAGCCCTGAAGACTGGAGGACACCACACCAAGTCTCAGCACAGAGGAAGAGCATGGCGCGACCTGACCCAGCACAGCGCCAACAGAGCCCTCGGTGCCGAGGATGGTGCTGAAAAGCCGCACGGCACCAAGGGTGGCGCTTGACAAGCCCAACAGTGCCAAGGACGCGAAAAGCCGCATAGTTTTGAGGGCGCAAGCGCCATCAATCCCAACGGCACCGAGGATGGTGCCAACAGATGCATCGACGCCGAGGACGGCGCCAGCGACCCACTGACGCTGATGCCGCCGAAACCAATGCAGGGCCCCAAAACCCAAGATTTGAGGCAAAAGAAGGAAGCAGGAGATAGAGGCATCGGTGTGGCCCCCTGCGCCGCAGCTGTGTGAGGAGGGAGAACACCTGAGCGCGGAGTCGACGGCACTGAAGGCGCCACGCAACTAGGGAGACCTAACCGCCCTACCCGATCTCCTGAAGGGTTCTAGGACCCCTGAGTGACCGGGCCAGGCAGCTGGACCAACCTCCAAGCCCATTGCTCCATCATTGTGGCCCACTGATGAAACTGCTCATCTAAAGCCCTACCAGAAGGCAGGGAAGGGCTCCGATGTCGAAGAGGTCGGAGACCAGAGACAGAAACTGGCGACTCCGGAGGAGACCGGCAACTGACCCCAATGACCAACCATCGACGCGCAGACATACCAGAAGGCGACCTCGAGTGATGCCTTCTCTTTCTGGACCTATGGGTTGAAGAAGAGCTCGAGGCCGAACGGTGGCGAGAGTTCGACTGTTTCTTTATGCCTCGGGGACCGCCCGGCATTGGACTGTCCGTTGTCAGACCCCCCGCTGGAGAGGGCAGCGGACCAGACCCAGCCCGGCTGACTGAACAACTTTCATACAAAGTCTCTCTACTGTCACCTGACCTGCTCATGGTCGACTCTGTCAATGTAGGCTGAGACTTCTTTCTTATAATAAATTATAGTAAGCGGTACTTTATTCAAGAAATACTACAAAATAAAAAAAAAAAGAACTGTAAACTATGTTGCTAGTTTGAAGTCTAACTCCCGTCGGGTGAGCGACGTCATCACTGTAGCACACTCGACAGCGGGGGAAAAAAGGAACAGAGGCAGTTGGAGGGTCGATGCCGAGATAGTCATTGCCGCACGAGCCGAGGCTTGTGGCACACTCCTCATGGCTCCATCTCTGGCGCCGACCCTCCTGCAAAAAAGTTTGCTCCCGCTGGGTCCTAGCACCTCGGGCATAGGTCCCATCAGTGTAAAAGTGGTGGAGACTTTATGTCCAGGAAGATCTGCATTTGCCACCCCTATAGGATTTTATCAGTTCACCACCATGCCATTTGGTTTACATGGTGCACCAGCTGCATTCCAGCGGTACATGGATATCATTTTATTCCCTCACACTGGTTACTGTGCTGCGTACCTGGATGATGTCGTGGTGTACAGTCCAGACTGGGAAAGCTACCTGGAACACCTATGAGCAGTTATCCAAGCTTAAAAAATGCAGGTCTGACTATTAATCCTACCAAACGTGCATTGGGCATGCAGGAAATCAGATATTTGGGCTATGTGTTGGGAAATGGAGAAGATAAGCCAGAAGTTTCTAAGATAGAAGCTGTAGCTAATAGCCCTGTCCCTAAAACAAAGAAACATGTCAGATCATTTTTAGGGCTGGCTCGTTATTATCAGAAATTTGTTCCCAACTTTGCTGAGTTAGCTACTCCCCTCACTGAATTCACAAAGAAATGGTACCCAAATAATGTGAAATGGACCCCAGTGTGTGATGAAGCTTTTCAAGCCATAAAGGCAGCATTATGTTCTGCCACCCCTGTTTTAAGAAGTCCAGCAAACAGATGCATCCGAGGTAGGCCTAGGTGCTGTCCTAAGTCAAAATATAACTGGGATAGAACATCCGATTCTGTACATAAGTAGGAAATTGCATGACAGAGAAAAAAAGGTACTCCACTATCGAAAAAGGAGTTTTTAGCAGCAAAGTGGGCTATGGAGTACCTGAAGTTTTACTGCTAGGAACTGATTTTGTTCTTGTAACAGATCACAGTCCTCGCTGTTGGCATAATCAGATGAAAGATAAAAATTCCAGAACCACAAGGTGGTACCTGGCACTACAGCCATTTAAATTCATGGTGATTCACAAATCTGGTAAACAGAACAGTAATGCTGATTTTCTGTTAAGATATGGATCAGGAATTGAGAGTTCTGAAGGTTGAAAACAAATGTATGGGTTTGAACTTTACTGTTTGCTGTACTGTTATATAAAAACTGATAATGTTCATGTGCTTAATTTCTGAAAGCAGCAATTGTTAGTAAAGAATTCATAAAACGTTTTGGAAACCTGTCTAATAAAACAGGTTCCCTCTTAAGGAGGGGGTGTATGTGACAGGGTAGAATATGACCCTGTCCCGTTTGTTATGGATAAAGTGTTTAAATGCAAGGATCTATTAGTTTCCTGTCTCTTGTCTGTCTGGTTGTGCACCAAATTTTCCTGTGAGACTTCAGACTTAATCAACCCGAACAGATTCGCAATTCTTTGCTTCTCACTGTCTCTCAGTTTTCTCTTGCTGTCTGTTTTTCTCAATTTCATATATGTAGATCAGCTAATATAAAAATATGTGCAAATAACTGTATGGAAATGTAACTGACAATGGGATCACTTTTGTTTGGACAATACAGTGTTACTAATGAAATACATATATTTATATTTTGAGATGACTGCAGAAGGCTGTTGTAAACTAGAGGTTACCAACGATCACATTTTAGGCCTTTTTGCAAGAGCTGTTCATGGGGGGCCTCAGCAAGCACACTGTATTCTAGTAGCTCCTGAAACTTACAAGGACGGGATGTTTGTTTAGAGTGGAGGTTGGAAAGACTTATAAGGGAGCTAAACTGCAATTGCTTAGATTAGAAGAACAAGTGACACAGAGACTGAAAGAAAACTTTATTTTACTTTGCCTTAGTAAATAGTTATACTGAACAAGTTTATTTTTCTATGTTACTGCTACTGTAAATAAATATTTCTGGTGAATTCTACAACTGCTCCTGGTTTTCCCTATGCTTCCTGACCTGTGTCTCGATGACACTCCCGACCTGGCTCCGCAGGGAACCGAGGCATTCCTCTGGCAGCGCAGAAGAAACCTCCTCGACAGCAAGGCTGGAATCCGAGGAGGTTTCCTCCTCACCGGACTGTATAGACCCAGGAGGGGACCCAGAGGCAGGGTCAAGAGATCTTGCCATGGCATCCCCAGAACGACGCCGTCCTCCAAAAGTTGGCGGGGCTCTGACAACTTTTAACATGTGGATTTCCAGAACGCAGTGATCCATGGAGAAACAGGCGTTGCAGTTGTTCATATCGTGGTTGGGACCCAGGCAGCACAGACAAATGTCATGTTAGTCCATCATGGAAAAATGCCGGCCACAGGGGCACCAACGCATGGCAGCACAGCCTGCTTTGGATTTTCTCTTAGCCCCCCGAACCAGACATGATGTGAAAAGAATCCAAATATTCACAGGAAAAAGACACGGCGCCATTAGCAATAATAATAAAAGGAACAGTCTTACTGGTATCCAATGGCATCAGGTGAATCAGAACTGGGATGGAGAAGCAGCAAATGGCGTTGAAATACGGAATAGGCCCTATGATGCAGCAAGCATTGGAACTTGCACAGCAGGTGTGGCCTCGATGGCGGGACAAAACAGAACTGGGCTGGAGGAGAAGCCTGCAGCACCTAACGGCCAACCCAAGTGTGCCACACAGTGCGTGGGCTTTGTGGGTGGCGCCATCGGCGCCGGCCCCCCCCAAAGAAAAACCCTCCTGTGCAGCTGCGTGCCTCCAGCTTACATCAGCAGTAATGAATGGTGATGACTGACAAGGGAAGATCAAGAAAAACAAGATGTATTAAGCTTTAAAGGAGATGGCAACTACCAGGAACTGTAGTCCCCATTGCAAAAAAGATTATCAAAATATGAGAAAGATGTCATAAAAAGAAAGGATAAAAAGCTGGTAAGAGATTCTGAAGAGTTTGAAAAAGGAGATATAACTGGCTGGGGAAGAAAATGCTCCAAGAGCCAAGGTAGATCCAGAGTGAGGTTTTAAGATACACCTGGTAAGAACAAACCCAGTGATTCAAAAGAAAATAGTCAAGGTAATACAAAGAACAAAACTGGAAATTCTGGGCCTTTTTTTAGGCAAAAAAAGAACAAACAAAACCCAAACAGAAAAGAAAGATGAGAAGAGGAAGGAGAGGTGGCAAAAAAAAAAAACAGATACACAGAGGGCATTAAGAGACAAGAAGAAAACGACAAGCTACAAATAGTAAATTTATCACACTTAACACTGACAGAACATCAGACAAAAGTTTTGCTGAAGGGCATAAATTTTATTCCAACACCATCAGCGAACGAATTCCAAGTGTTTGTGGACCTACATAAGTTCTTTAGAAAAGCCTGTTTGAAATGCTTGTTTTCATTACAAAATCAGAATAATACTAGATTAAAAGGCATAATGGGACTAACTGAAGAAATTGGAGTGTCTGAAATGGAAGGCATAGACCATAGACTATATTTTGGCAGCAATCCCACCTAACAACGGAAGCAAGAAGGACACTATGGGCATGGAACCATTGGGAAATTTGGAATCAACTGATATAGATTTGAAACAAGCAACAGAGGGTTGTGAGTCTGACTTGGAGGCACTACAAACCTTGTGGCAAATGAATGTGCATGATTTTGATTCTGGAGCAATGAGTGACCTTTTGACCTCCCAGGACAATGCAGGTACAAGATTGCTGTCAGCAGGTAAACACCTGAATGAACAAAGGTCAGAAGTCATGTAGGACCAAAAATGCCCAGGAGAGAGACACAGAGGAGGAGGCAGGTCATGGCAGGCCAGGCCAGGCCCTCTGCCAGGGCTACGAGCGAACAGGGGACTTCACCTAAGGGGAGAGGCTGTGCAATTTGTCCACCCATTAACGCCCAACTGTAGATGAGCAATCCAGATGGGACGAATCCCCACATAGGGAGATCGGAGCCGTAGAGGTACCACAGGACGGCCCCTATCCCCACCTACCATGGGCCCAGATGGTTCCGGGACGGCCAAAGATCTAGAGACAACCCTCAAACTCCTGCCAGAGCCACCAACCACTCTAGACAAACAGCACGGTGTCGACTGGGACCTACTAGCCATCTCACTAGAATGGACTTTGCTCCTTGGGCTAGGCTTAAGAGCATCATCAGCGGCACGAACGTGGAACAAGGAAAGGCCACTGCTGCAAGCGGCAATAGAACCCACCTCAGCACCGCAAATGGCACTGGAGTCATATTGGGCACCTGAAGCGGTGCTGGAACCTGATCCAGCACTGGGGGCAGTGCCAGTACAAAACGCGGTGCCACACCTGGCACCAGCCTCTCCCCCAGTCCCAGAATCAGCACCAGGACCATCCCCGGCGCTGTGAGTGGTGCCGTGAGACAAAGGAGAGGCGGTGCTGCAGCCAGCACCAGACTGAGAAGAACCTCTGGATGACGACGCAGACGCTAAAGTCCTGGGGCTCCCAGAAGCCAGTCTGGATTATCCCTGGTCCTCCCCCTTTGGATCATCTGATCGCTCGGAGGATGAGATCTTGGAGATCTCCAACAGGTGACTGGCTCCAGAAACCTTTCCTCTCCCAGAGCCGCAAATGGCAGCAGAAGGGGACCCAGCCACGCAGGCACCGACCCGCTCACTGGCACCGGCCGTAGTGCCAGAAACTGAAGGGGCACCGCACCATGGCTCCAAGGGACCAACTGGTGCAGGTGCAGCATATAGCTGCAACTCCACCACGGGGGGCGTCCGGACCCCCGAGAAGGTACCGAACTGGGAGGAATGTGCAACCAGCCCCATAGAGGGGACTGGCTGTCCCACAGACCCCTCCCCTAGGCCTCCCATCTCGGCGAGACGACGACAAGATAAGGCCTGGTCTCCCTCAGCATGTATAGTACTGGGAAGGGGCTCAGTGGAAGAGGCTAGGGACCTTATCTTGGAGTCCCAAGTGCAATGCCTGCCTCCAAAGGTGGAAGGGTCCTTTCCTTTCTTCCCCATCTCATCGTGCAAATCTCTAAAGTGCAGAAATCCATAGAGAAGCAGGCATTGCAGTGGTTTATGTCATGTTCCACTTCAAGGCAGGTCCAGCAGCAATCATATCAGTCCCAGATGGACAAGTTTCTCCCACAGGGGCACTGATGTGTGGCAGAGGGGAACCCATCTTCTTGCTCAACTTGTTTTGTTTCTTAGGCCCCTAGGATCCAGACATGGCTGACTACGGAAATGAAACAAAACCAGCAAAACAGGACTTGGTGCCGTAAAAGGGGACAGAGAAGAAAAAAGTTGTGAAGAAAGGTCAAAAAGAGTGCTATGGCATTGAGAGAGCAGCGCCAAACAGAACATAGGCCATGTTACACAGTAAAAATTGCAAACCCTCCCACAGAGTTCTACCTCGACAGCAGGAAGAACAGAAATGGAAATTACGTACCTACCGTAATTCTTGATCTTCTCTTGTATCTTCATCATTCATTACTGCATGGGTGTAAGTCGGAGGCCAGCACCGCTTGGAGTTTTTTTTTTTTTCTTTTTTTTGGAGAGGAATCGACACGAGGCGCTGGCCTTCAAGAGCGACGACCACGTGGTGCAGGCAACTGTTAGGCGCTGAGACTCCTCCTCCATCCCAGTTCTGTTAGCTGGAGAGGCAAAAAAATGATAAGAAAAAAGGGAAGCGAGGCAAGAGAGCCGAGGGATTGGTAAAGGAAAGGATATAAACTGAAAAAGGAATAAGCTGATAGAGGACAGGAAAGAGGAGAACCTACCCTATGGGATCTCAGGCCTCACTTCTGGGGTGGCTCTGAGGGAGGAACAGATAAGGGAGAAAGAGAAGAAGAGAAAAGGGGATGTTGGGAGGAGGGAGAATCTCTGCCAAGTTGTGAGGATTGGCTTGAAGGCTCGTAAGCTCAGGACCAAGAAGGGAGCAAGGATCCCATTTAGGAGGGACTGATGAAAAGGTTCAACTAAGCCTTTGCAAAGTTTGATACACAAAAGGCAGACTCTCTGCACCTTCTGCTATCCCCAACCCCTTACACTCCAGCTGAGAGCTCACAGACTGCCTAGGCAGAAAATCTGTTCCGAAAGGAGAGCTCACAACTAGGGAGGGGAAAGGAAGCCCACTAGCACCCTGTTTTTGTGCTAACACAGATGTGTGTAGGGAGGAGGAGGGGGGTGGGTTTGAGCCCCAGAAAGGGCACCCCCTGCAAAAGGACAGAGTGGAAACTCAGTCTGACTCCCCAAGGAGGCAAAGCAGATCACCAGATCAAGGCAATGGATAGCCAGGACAGCGTTTGACTAGCAAAGGCTGGCGCAACAGGAGATTTAAGCCTGCCAGAGAGGACCCAGAAAAAGGAACCAAACTAAGAGGAATGGTTTCTTTAACTGTGAATTGAACAACATGGCTTAAGAAGGAGCCAAGAGGTCACCCCCAGGGGTAATCAGAAAGCGTTCCCTTAGGATAGAGAAAAAGTTCCTCTCCCCTGCCAATAAGAGGATCCGTTCTGAGAGAAGAAAAGAAGGCTCAAGAAATATATATTTTTTTTGCATGAAAAGGAGAGGGGAGGAACAAGCAGGGAGGCGGACATGCCGAAGAAGGAGGCCCGTGAGGGGAAGGTGGGCGGGTATCAGTAATGAATGGTCAAGATACAAGAGAAGATCAAGAATTACGGTAGGTACGTAATTTCCATATCTTCCCTTGTCAATCTTCACCATTCATTACTGCTTGGGTGAGTACCAAGCTCCACCGAAGGGGGACTAGGAAAAGCCCTGTGGGAACAAGACCCTCAGTCTGCTGCTGGTGAAAAGCAGAAGGAAGAGACTCTGGCCTAAAAGACAGGCGTCTAAGGCTGAGGAGAGCTAGGAGGTGTCCCTCGGAGATGAGGAGATGGAGGAAGCCCCTGCAGAAGCCTTCCAGCCCTGATGGAAAAGAGGCGGGTCCCTCAGAAAGCAGAGCGAATCATCCTACGCCAGGCCACGGGTGACAATCTTGACAGATTTAAACCATATCCGTCACATGTAGATTAAGTTGTCTCCTCAAGAAGCCTGTAAGCTGCACCCTCAATGGCATCATAGGATGCCCTTGCTTGGTGCCTGCCAGTTCCAGGCCTATAGCGGAGAGGGCAATAGCTTGTCTGGATTGCTCCGAATCAGGCATTGATGCTAGGACTTGGGAGAGCATCGACCATAAATGCCTACTGTAGGCAGTATGGTGAGACTGATGTGATGCAATGCATAACATCGCACAAGAGGAAGAGAACACTCTTCGCCCCCACCGGTCAAATTGTAGGGAATCTGAGTCCGGTGGATGGTTGTACGCCAGGCGACGAGGCCCAGAGGGAGTCTCTAGGGACACCAATCCCATGGGTGGGTTGGGAAGTGTACCCAGAGAATCCAATGGGGCACAATACCTCCTCCTGCAGTCTACCGGGGCTGGAAAAGGGGCAGCTGGAGACTGCCAGGCGTGGATAGACGCCTCCTGGAAAGGAATAGACCAGGATGGTACCACCAGATGTTGGGCATTGAATTCCCCAAGGAATTCATGCATCTCCCACTCGGTATTGTCACATCTGAGAAAGGAGATATGGAGATCCTTAACCATCCTCGACAGGAATCGCTGATAGTCCGTGAAATCAGCGTCTGATGAAAGGTGAGCAAAGAGTTCCTCTCCCTCGGAGGAGGGAGACGAGGAAGGTAAGGAGCTCGAATGTCCAGAGGACTCCTGCGGCGGTGGGGAGATGCAAAACACCCGCTCATGCATATATCTAACATACGAGGGGAAGGCCTCCGCAGAGCCTCTGAACGTCTAACAGGATAACGGGCCGTTAGGACCGACATGGCCTGGAAGGGAGGGAGGTGGCTGCAGAGGAATGGGAGATGGGCACCTACAAGAAGGCAACTGTCCTCTGCTAGGGCTCTGAAATCCGGGGAACGGTGCACGAACTGGCGGGGTCCCGGATATCAATCCAGGTCGCAAAACGGAACCCTGAGGTAGCGAACTCTGGAAGAGCCTGGATGGGGATCCTCCCCGGTGACGCACCTGGGGTTGCAAGAGTCCAGAAGGGCAACCTGCAGCAATGCCACCAGAGGGGTCCCTTGAGCCTAAGAGGGAGAGATGGGGTTCGGCGCTTTGGCTCCTCCCTACACCCCGATGGGCAGAAGGCAGAACTCGACGCCCCTCACCCTGACCCCTCAGACTCTGAGGACGCCCTCCTCCTCGACCCCAGCGATAGGTTCCATCTAACCTGAAGCCTCCCGAGGGGGGCCCCTGGAGACAGAACCCCTAGTCCACCCTGAGAAGGTGCATCAGCACCAGGAATGGCAGCAGCCACAGCCCCCTCTGAGAAGACAGCCCACTCCTTAATCCCCAAACTGCCTTCCCCGATGGACTCCAGGCCACCCCCAGCCTGGAGATCCTCGGAGGAAGATGGATCTGGGGACTCAGGAATGGGAACGCTGGATCGCCTGACTCCACGTTCCAGAAAAGACTCTGATTCCGAAGAATCGGGAGCACCAAGTCGGGTCAACCTCTGAATCATCTGCCTCCGAGGAGGAGTCGAGCAGAAGGACCTCGATGCTGGCCACCCCAAGAGTCCCTTGAGAAATGGCACCGCTAGCGGCACTGGAATCAAGCACGGTGCTGCGAGGTCCTTGTACATCGCCCGCAGCACCAGAGCCTGGGTCCGATCCACCTACGGCTCCACCTAGGTCCCCGACGCCACCTGTGGCACTGGAACCCAACACGGCATCGCTAACAAGAGTTGATCGGACCCACGGCGCCGCAAGCGGTGCGGTAAACCAACGCAGCACCGCACACGGCGCTGCCCCGATCACTAGCACCGTGAACGGTGCCAGGATCCGAGACGGTGCTGGAGGGCGATGTTGAGGGTCCACGAATGCCGGACCCAGAAACTATGGGCTGTGACACTGGGGGAGCCTGCACCTCCGATGAGGTGACCACCAAGAAGGTATCTCCACCGCGGCCCCGGGAGGGACCATGACGTTCCTCCAACACCATGAAAGAGGCCTCCTCCTCGGCAAGGCTTGAAGATGAGGAGACCTCCTCCTCCTCCTCATCAGACCGTATAGGCCTGGGAGGGGACCCGGAGGAAGGGTCTAGAGACCTGGCCTGGGAGGCCCGAGAGCGACGCCATCCTCCAAAAGTTGGCGGGGCCTTGCCGATTTTGAACGCACAGACTTCGAGAACACAGCGGTCCATCGAGAAACAGGTGTTGCATCTGTCCATATCATGGTTAGGTCCCAGGCACCGAAGACAGACATCATGTCGGTCCGTCACGAAGAAATGCCGGCCACAGGAGCACCAACGCATGAGGGCATGGCCCGCTTTAGACTTACGCTTAGCCCCTGAACCAGACATGATGTGAAAATATAACAAAGAAAAAGCTCCCGGCGTCATTAAGAAATAAAAGGAACGAACTTACCGGCATCGGGCTAGAAACAGGATTGAGGAGTCGCAGACGGTGTCGAAGAACATCAGAGTCATAAAAGGCCTAGTGATGTACTTCACAGAGAAACACACGCAGCAGGTGCAGCCTCAACGGCGGGAGAAACAGAACTGGGATGGAGGAGGAGTCTGCGGCGCCTAACGGCGGCCCTCGCGAACACAAAAGTGCGTTGCCTGTGTGCCACCACCTCCAAAAAAAAAAAAAAACCTCCTGTGGCTGGTGCGTGCCTCCGACTTACACCCAAGCAGTAATGAATGGTGAAGATTGACAAGGGAAGATCAGAGGAGGCAGGAGGGCCGGAGAAGGTTACTGACCAGCCCACATCATACGTTCATCCTCGTGGGTGGCACCGTCCCCGATTTCAGTCGCCTACCTCTAAAGCTTTAAAGGCATATGGTCCCCATGCCTCCGGAATAGACCCACCACTATTGAATGGTGAAGACTGATTCTTGGAAGATCATTAACTTCACAGCCCAAAACAAGCTTAAAGAAGTGAAGATCAACACAACATACTCGAAATGAGACCGGGAGATGGTGGGTGGGCGTGTGAATCAATGGTGAAGATATTCCTAGAAAATCAAGAATTAAAATGGGTATGCAATTTTCATATCTTCCATGAATCAATGTTCAACACTGATTCAGACCAGTGGGTCAGAGTACCAAGCTCAGACGAAATCCTCCACACTAGGGCAGAAGGAGCCAAGGGCTCACTCAGGACAATAATCCCTTCAAGACTGTCCTGCCAAAGGTGACATGCTGCCTGGCATGGAGATCCAGGCAGAGTGCTTAGTAAAACTGCACTGTGCTCCAAGATGCAACTCTGCAAATATCTCCAGTAGGCACAGAGCGAATCTTTGCCAGGGACGTAGCAACCACTCTGTTGGAGTGGGCATGCACCTAGCCTTCCAGCTTGATCTGAGCTATGGCATAGCAGTGGCACAGGCAGCTCACAATCCAGGCAGAAATGCACTTGCCTGTAACAGGCTGTCAATTAGTGTTGAAGGAGACAAAGTGCTGTTTGGATTGCCTGAAGTCCTTGGTTCTCTCCAGGTAAAACTTAAGGACCTTCTTAACATCCGGAGAATGGAGAGTGCACGTTCCCTTGTTCTGGAAGTTGGCCAAGTAGGTAGAATGAACTAATGGCTGGTTAAGATGGAACTCCAACACCACTGTCTTTCAGTAGAAAGCTGGGGTGTGTATACAGAACTACCTTGTCCTTATGGAAAAGAGTATACAGAGGATCTGTGACTAAGGCATGGATTTCAGATACTTTGTGAGCAAAAGTGATGGCCAATTGAAATGCTGCTTTCCAAGTTAAAAACCTCAGCTCACAAGTCACAGGAGCCTCGAAAGGTTTGCAGGTGAGCATATCCAGCACAAGGTTCCTATCACAGGCAGCCACCAGCTTCCTGACAGGAGGCCTTGTGTGTAAGATTCCCTGAAGAAATCTCATGAACAGTAGCAGCTGTGTCAGGCACAGGGTACCAGTCGGTTCATGGTATGCAGATATAGCAAACAAGTGAGTTTTTACCACAGAATAATGCAAGTCACCATCAGAAAGTTCCTACAAGTACTCCAGAACCTTGTCAGGTGGGCACTGAAAGGGGTCCTTGCGAGTTTTGGAGCACCAGATGGAAAATCTTTTCCACTTGGCTGTGTAATCTTTTCTTGTGGAAGGCATACGGGCAGCCAAAAGTATTTTCAGAGACCCTCTGAGATAGTCTGTACCTGTTCATTTCTACCTCTTCAGGAGCCATGCCTTAAAATGAAGGGAGCACAAAATGGGATGGAGCAGGTGACCCTGAGGCAGCAAGTCCATCCTGAGTAGAAGAATCCTCGGTTTGCTGACAGTCTGTTCAACAGAGGAAGCCATATCTGTTGAGGCCCGGCTGGGGTCCACAAATATAATCTTTCCCCCACCTGCCTCGCATTTCAGCAATACCCTCTGCACAAGAGGGAATGGAGGGAATGCATACAGAAATAGATTTTGCCATTGCAGTCTGAATGCATCCTGACAGAAAATGCCACATCCTGCCTTTATGGAGCAAAATCAAGGCAGTCTGGTGTTGACGGAGGACACAAAAAGGTTCACATCTGGAGTACCACAGTCATTGAACAGCACTCTCATGCTCATCTGCCAGAGTATTCTGTACTCCTGGTAGATGAATTGCTTTGAGCAGGATCTCCTGTTCCAGGCACCATTCCCACACTTTCACTGCCTCACTGCAGAGAGATTAAGAGTGTGCTCCTCCCTGCTTGTTGACGTAGTACATGACAGAGTTGTTGTCTGTCTAGAGGAGGACTGTGGTTGACGGGATCCACTAGGGCCTTCAGGCCATACAAAATAGCTCACATTTGCAACACACTGATGTGGAGATGAGTCTCTTATGGGTCCCAGACACTGTGTTTGGAGGCTCTCACAGTGGGCCACCCACCTCAACAGTTAGGCATATGTGTCGAAAGTCACCTGATGCTCCAGCTGAGAGAAGGAAAAGAAGAGAAAGATGGCTCAGCACTCGCGGAGTCAATAATCTAGGCAGAAAGAAGTTTTTAAATGTTTATTCCATCCCCACAGAGGTCAGACTAGCAAGCAAATGCCCATGCACTTCAACCCAACAGGGTCTTCCTCAGGGGGCTGATCTAGATTGCAACAGACAGTGCATCATATTTTACCTACTGGGTTTCACAGGAATCTTTATGAAAATAATGAACACAGGGGACTTCAGGAGTCAGAAAATCTTTCTGGGGTAATTTTTAAAAGCTCAGATAAAGGTGGCAATATAGTTATGATGACTTTTATTTTATGTGAACAAATGCATGGGGTTATTAAACGTTGAAAACAATTATGTGAAATTACAAAAGGATCCTACCACCCGTTTTCAGAGTGAATTATTTGAATTCATGGATACAGCCATTCAGCATGGGTGGATAACCGTTCAGGAAGCTGATTTAATCAAAACGGACTATCCAATAGTAACAACTTTTTATATTTTACCTAAAACACATACAAATGTAAACCACCCCCAACCCCCCGGGCAGACCAACTGTTTCAGGGATTGGGCCATTATACCCAAATGTCAGTTTTTGTGGATAGTTTCCAACAGCTACTTGTAGTCAATCTTCCATCCTACATTAAAGACAGCAGGGATCTGAGAGGTCTCATCTGGGATGCCTTTTATAGTTGGGTTACAATTGAAGAATGTAGTTTATATACAATACAACAAAATCAGGGCCTTGAAGCTGTTGGTGCCTTCCTTTCTAATGCCATGGATATTCCTTGTACATTCATACTTAAACGCTTTAGAATTCAGTCTTATTATTTTACTTTTACTGAAGAATTCTACTTTCAGATCTGTGGCACTGCTATGGGGTGGCTTATGCCCCCTCATACGTAAATTTATTTATGGGATCATTTGAAAATAAAGTGGCCTTTAATGGAACAAAGAATACCGGAACCATATTTTGTATGGCTCAGGTTTATTGATGATAGATGATATCATAATAATCTGGTCAGGTGACGATAAAGAGGTACAAAAGTATACTGAGTACCTGAATAGCGACACCTATAATTAGGCATTTACTTTTGAATCAGATAAAAATTCAGTAAAATTTTTAGACCCTAAACTTAGTGGCATTCCGGGAAATGAAAATGATGTACCTACCGTAATTCTTGATCTTCTTGGACGAAGTCTCCACCACTCATTCACACTAGTGGGATTATGCAGGAGGTGCTAGGATCCAGCAGGAGATAAAAAACTTTAGGAAGGTCAGCGCTGAGGTAGGACTGCGCATGTGTGGCACCACGAGACTGGATTGCGCCGTACAGACTATCTCAGCCTCGACCCTCCAACTGCCTCAGTACCTTTTTTACCGAGGAGCTGCAGCGTAAACTAATCTAGGAAACTAACCTAACCTGGACATAAGATAGTCCGTATGACGCATACAAGAAGGGTCAACTCAACAGCATCTTCACAGCCTAACCAACGAGGAAGTGAAGACCAGAAACAGGATGAGTGAGCTTGGGGGACATCGGGTGGGCGTGTGAATGAGTGGTGGTGAGTACATCTAAGAAGATCAAGAATTACGGTAGGTATGTAATTTTCATATCTTCATGGACTAGAAGTCTCCACTACTTATTCACACTAGTGGGAGAGTACTGAGCTGAAAACAATCCCCTGAGCAGAAAAAGGAGCTCACTTAGGACAGAAGTCCATTAAGGATTGCCCTGCCAAAAGAAGGATGCTGTCTGGCACGGACATCCAGAGTGCTTCACGAAAGTCTGCACAGAGCTCCAAATGGCCGCATTACAGATGTCTGCAATGGGCATGTTCCGAACCTCCACCAGGGATGCCGCAACCACTCTGGTAGAGTGGGTGTACACCCTGCCTTCTAGCTTGACTTGTGCAACTGAATAGCAATGACGAAGACACACTGCCAACCATGCTGAAATGCATCTGATGGCAACAGGCTGACCCAGCTGAGCCATGCTGAATGATACAAAGAGTTGTTTGGATTTATGAATCCCCTTTGTTCTGTCAATATAGAATCGCAAAACCCTTTTGACATCCAGAGGGTGAAGGGTGCATTCCCCTTCATTCTGGAAACTTGCAATGTAGGTCGGAACGACCAAGGGCTGGTTAAGGTGAAATTCCAAGACCACTTTGGGCAGGAATTTAGGGTGACTTCTGAGAACCACCTTGTCCTTGTGAAATACTGTGTCTGGGGGGGGTCTGTGACCAGGCATGTATTTCAGATACTCTGCGAGCGGAGGAAGGCTGTCTTCTAGGTCAGAAACTTCAAGTCACAGGTTGCTAGATGCTCAAAAGGTTTACAGGTGAGCACGTCTAGCACAAGATTGATATCCCATGTGGCCACCGGTCCCCTGACTGGCAGCCTGGTGTGCAGGATACCTTTAAGGAATCTCTTGACTGAAGGTAACTGAGCCACTGACATATTCTGTACTGGCTTGTGATAGGCAGAAATCGCACAAAGGTGCACCTTTACTGTTGAGTATTGCAGTCCTGCATTTGAAAGGTCTAGGAGATACTCTAACACTTTACTTGGTGGGCAAACAAGGGGTCCAGGACGGACTTAGCACACCAAATGGAAAACCATTTCCACTTTGTCATGTAAGTCTTCCTAGTGGATGGCTTGTGAGTGCAGCAAAGAGGATTTCTGAGATTCTCTGAGAGATGTTAAACCTACCCACTTCTATCTCCTCAGGAGCCAGACATGGAGATGAAGGGATCGCAGGTTGGTATGGACCACTGGACCTTGTGTCAGGAGGTCCATCTGTAGGGGAAGTTGTCTTGGACGGACTTCTGATAATCAGTTGATTAACAGAAACCATATCTGATGAGGCCAGTATGGGGTGATGAGAATCATGCTGCCCCATGCGCATCTAGCTTGAGCAGCACCGTCTGAATTAAGAAAAGGGGAGGAAATGGGTACAGAAAGCACCTTGTCCACCGCAGTCTGAATGCATCCTGATGGAAAGTGCTAGGTTCTGGATTGCTGGAGCAGAATACAGGCAATTTTGCGTTGAGTGGGGACGCAAATAGGTCCAGGTCCAGAGTGCCCCACTCTTCGAATGGCGACTGCACGACATTTGAGTCCAGAGACCACTTGTGTGGATCCTCCTCCGTTCTGCTGAGGCGGTCCACTAGATCATTCTGGATTCCCGGCAGTTAGACTGCCTGGATCAGGGCACTGTATTCAAGACACCACTCCCACATTCTCATGGCTTCTCTGCACAGAGGGTAAGAGTGCGCTCCCTCCTGCTTGCTGACGTAGTACACCACAGCCTTGTTGTCCATCTGAAAGAGAATTACTTTGTGACAGAGGACATCCTTCAGGGCTCGGACAGCGTGCAGAAATGGAAATGATGTACCTACCGTAATTCTTGATCTTCTTGGCCGAAGTCTCCACCACTCATTCACAGTGATGGGAACTACACCAGAGGCGCTAGTACCCAGCGGGAGCAAACTTTTTGCAGGAGGGCTGGCGCCAGAGATGACCGAGAGGAGTGGCGCCGCGAGCCTCGGCTCGTGCGGCAATGACTATCTCGGCATCGACCCTCCAACCGCCTCAGTACTTTTATTTCCGAGGAGGTGCAGCGTAACTAACCTAGAAGGATAGCCTAACAAAAACCAGACATAAGATAGTCTGGACGACCCATATAAGAAGGGTCAACAAAGAAGTCTTCACAGCCTAAAGACTGAGGAAGTGAAGACCAACAACAGAGGTGAGCTCGGGGGATGGTGGTTGGGAATGTGAATGAGTGGTGGAGACTTTGTCAAAGAAGATCAAGAATTACGGTAGGTACGTGATTTCCATATCTTCCTGGACGTAAAGTCTCCACCACTCATGCACACTGATGGGAGAGTACTGAGCTAATAATCCCCTGAGAGGGCGGCAGAAGAACCAAGAGCTCACAAATTTAGGACAGAAGTTCGTTAAGGATTGTCCTGCCAAATGAAAGATGTCATCTGGCATGGACATCCAGGGCACAGTGCTTCACGAAAGTATACACTGAGCTCCAGGTAGCTGCATTGCAAATGTCTGCAATAGGCACATTGTGGATTTCCGCCAGGGATGCCGCGACTGCTCTAGTAGAGTGAGCGTACACTCTGCCCTCCAGCTTAATTTGCGCCATGGAGTAACAGTGGTGAAGGCATGCCACCAGCCATGCCGAAATGCATCGGATAGCGACAGGTTGACCCAGCCAGGTCTCGCTGAAGGAAACAAACAGTTGTTGAGCTTTGCAAATTTCTTTTGTTCTATCCAAATGGAAACGCAGAGCTCTTTTGACATCCAAGGAATGAGGGGTACGCTCTCCTTCATTTTGGAAGTTAGCAAAGTAAGTAGGTAGGACCAAAGGTTGGTTCAGATGGAATTCTGAAACAACCTTAGGGAGAAACGAAGGATGGGTCCCAAGAACTACTTTGTCCTTATGAAATACAGTATACAGAGGGTCTGTGACCAAGGCATGTATTTCAGAAACCCTGCGGGCCGAGGTAATGGCCAATAGGAAGGCCATTTTCCAATAGAGTAATTTCAGCTCACAGGAAGCTAGAGGCTCAAAAGGCTTTCAAGTGAGCATGTCTAGCACAAGACTGATGTCCCAGGCTGCGACTGGACGTCTGATAGGAGGACTGGTATGCAGAATACCTCTAAGAAACCTCTTAACTACAGGTAACTGAGCCAGTGACAAGGAAAGTACTGGCTCATGATAAGCTGAAATGGCACAAAGGTGAACTTTGACTGTAGAATATTGCGGACCGGAATTTGAGAGGTCTAAAAGGTACTCTAGAACTTTAGTTGGTGGGCAGGAAAAAGGATTCAAAGAGGATTTTGCACACCAGAGAGAAAAACGCTTCCATTTGGCTGTGTAAGTTTTTCTGGTGGCTGGCTTGCGCGCAGCCAAAAGAATATGTGAAACTCTCACAGAGACATTGAACCTGTTCACCTCTATCTCTTCAGGAGCCAAGCGTGAAGGTGAAGCGACCGCAGGTTGGCATGGACCACAGGCCTGTAGGTCAGAAGGTTCATCCGAAGGGGAAGCACCTTCGGAGGGGGTTCCGACATACTGTTGAGTAATGGTAACCGTATCTGTTGAGGCCAGAAGGGAGCAATGAGGATCATTTTGTCCCCCTGGGACTCGAATTTGAGAAGTACCCTCTGAATTAGCAGAAGAGGAGGAAAGGCGTATAGGAAGCATTTTGTCCACTGTAGCCTGAATGCATCCTGACAGAAAATGCCAGGCTCTGGATTTCTGGAGCAGAAGAGAAGCAGTTTGGTGTTGAGTGGGGATGCAAAAAGGTCCAGGTCTGGAGTTCCCCACTCTGCGAATAGTGACTGAACTATGGTTAAGTCGAGAGACCACTCATGAGGATCCGTCTCTGTTCTGCTCAGACAGTCTGCCAGTTCGTTCTGCACTCCCAGCAGGTAGACCGCCTGAATTAGAGCCTTGTGCTCTAAGCACCATTCCCACACTCTCATCGCTTCCCTGCATAAAGGGTAAGAGTGTGCACCGCCCTGCTTGTTGATGTAATACATCACTGCTTTGTCGTCCGTTTGAAGAAGAATGTTCTTGTGACAGAGAATGTCCTTCAAAGCCCGGACTGTATAAAGGATGGTTCTCATTTCTAGGACATTTACGTGAAGCTGGGACTTGTCCTGAGTCCATGTACCTTCTGTGTGGAGATTCTGACAGTGAGCTCCCCACCCCGTCAGGGATGCATCCGTGGTAATGGAAATCTGATGATCCAGGGTAGCAAAGGGATACCCTTCCAAAAGGTTGTCCTCTTGCGACCACCAGGTGAGTGACCTGTTCAGAGGTTCTGTCACCTTGATGAGAAAGGACTAAGGGTGAGTGGTTGGGGACCACTGAGTACTGAGCATCCATTAAGAGGTTCTCCTGTGGAGATGTGCTAGGGGTACAGTGAACACCGAGGATGACATGAGACCCAGCATTCGTTGCATCGAGATGGCTCGAACTGAACTGTTCTCTCTGACGAATCGGGCCATCTGTAGGATATCGCTTCTTCTGTCCTCTGGAAGAAAAGCTTTGGCACAGGAGGTGTCCAGAAGAGTTCCTATAAAAAGGAGCTTCTGGGAGGGCTGCAACTGTGATTTCTTGAGATTTAGCAGGACTCCCATGGACACGAGTAAGTCCGAGGCCGTGGCTATGGCGTCGAGAGTTCACTGCCTGGAAGGACTTGCTAGAAGCCAGTTGTCCAGATATGGGAACACTTGTATACCGATTTTTCTGAGATGCACTGCGAGAATTGCACAACACTTTGTAAAAACTTGTGGCGCCAAGGATAGCCCAAAGGGCAGGACTCTGAACTGATAATGTTGGCCCAGAGCTACAAACCTTAGGTATTTGTGGTGCTTTAGGTGTATAGGAATATGTTGGTAAGCATCCTGCATGTCCAGGGAAGCTAGCCAATCGTGTTGATGAAGCAAGGGAAACAGGGTCCCTAGCGATATCATTTTGAACTTTTCCTCGAGAAGAAACTTGTTTAACTTTCTGACGTCCAGAATGGGTCGCATGCCACCGGTCTTTTTCGGGACCAGGAAGTAATGGGAGTAGAAACCTGTGTTTCGTTGATCCAGTGGAACTATTTCTACTGCCCTGTTGTTCAGAAGGCCTTGTATCTCGGAGGCAAGAAGGTCTGACTGTATTGTTGACAGCCTGGGCTGTTGTTTGGGAGGACGATCCAGAGGGGTTTCTGAAAGGTTGAGGGAGTACCCCTCGCGGATTATCCGGAGGACCCATTTGTCTGATGTTATGGACTTCCACTGGCTGTAGAACTGAGTCAGATGTCCTCCCACCACTGAGGAAAAGCCCCCCTCGGGCAGTTGAGGTGGGACCTGGGCCAGAAACTCAGAAGGTGGCACTGGGCGCTTTTGGCCCTTGTGCCTTCTGTTGCGTTTTCTTTTGAGGCTGGGGGGCTTGGTTTTTGTTAAAACCTCCCTTGCCCCGAAAGGACTGCCGGTTGTGAAATTGACGCTTGTTAACACCTTCCCCCGAGAAGGGGTGGGAGCGGGTCAAGCTGTTTTAATGGCTGACCTAGTCTTCTGTGTGGCCTCCAGCGCTTGCTCTACTTGAGGTCTGAACAGATACATACCATCAAAGGGTAACGCCATTACCTGCTGTTGGGCATCATTCGTGAAGCCCGAAGTGCGTAGCCAGAAGTGACGATGGGTACAAATGCCCGCTGCTGCCGCTCGGGAAGCAGTATCGAAAGCGTCCATAGCTGCTTTAACCTTCTGGGTTGTGGACTCGATACCCCTGGTTATGGTCTGAAGAAGCTCTGAACTAGTGTCTGACTAGGGCAGAGCTTCCACCATCTGTTTGAGTGAATGCCAAAGAACATACTCATATTGAGAGAAATAGCCCTGGTAGCTGGCAATACGCATACCCGGGGTGGAGGCAGCAAAGACTCTCTTACCTAAGGTGTCTATCTTACGAGATTCTTTGTTTATAGGCCAGGCTGTAGATGCCTGAGGAAGAACGGCCTTATCATTCTCTGCCAAGAGTACAGTAGGGTCTGCAAAGGCCTGGGAGGCCAAAATAGTTCGATCCTTGGGAGCAGCATACTTCCTGTCTATGGACTTAGCCACAGAAGGAATGAGAGCGGGATTATTCCATATCATCTGAGAGAACGTTTCAAATGATGGTTGTACTGGGGGAGCTAAATCCATAGGGATCTCCAGGACATGTAGGTATTGGAGTCTCAAAAGCTTCCCAGGATCGATATCTGTAGTCTGGAGAGAAAGAGTAGAATTTAAATTTTTCAGCAGACTTAAATGACAGGTCCTCCACCACAGACTCTGCAGCAGGATTGATCCCTGCTCCTTCAACATCATCACCCAGTCGAAGATCTGGGTCAGGCTCAATATCATCTCCTGACAGCCCCAGAGGGACTGTATGGACAGGAAAGGAGTGAAAATCTGTAGGAAATGCAGAAGAGAAAGGATTTGGAATCGAGAAGCCCTGAAGGTTGGACAGCACCGAACCAAGCCTCGGCACCGAATAAAAACACAGCACGGATGGCATGGGAGACGGCGCCGTTGGAAACAACCCAGCACATGGCCCCAACAGAGACCACGGCGCCAAGCGCATCTGCGCTGGGGATGGCGCCGACAACCCCCGCGGCGGCGAACACGGCGCCGACAGGCACATCGGCACCGAGGATGGCGCCGACAACCCCAGCAGTGCTGAAGATGGTGGCGACAGGCGTGGCAGCGCCGAGGATGGCGCCGTGAGACACACTGACGCCGAGAGAGACCTCGACGAAGCTGAAAGCAATCCAGGGCCCCAAAGACTTCGATTTGAAGAAAAAGAAGAAAGAATACCAGGACATAAAGGCATCAGTGTGGCCCCCTGCACCGCAGCCATGTGAGGGAGGAAAACAGCTGAGCATGGAGTTGAAGGCACCGAAGATGGCGCCGTGCGACTAGGAAGGTCCAACCACCCTACCCACTCCCCTGAAGGGCCGAAGTCCTCGGAGTCACTGGGCCAGGCAGCTGGACCAACCTCCGAGCCCACTGCTCCATAAGACTGGCCCACTGATGAAACTGCTCATCGGAAGCCCTTTCAATAGGCGGGGAAGGGCTCCGTTGTCAAAGAGGTCGGTCACCAGAGACAGAAATTGGCGACTCCGGAGGAGAAGACTGGCATCTGACCCCAATGACCGACCGTCGATGCACAGACATACCAGAAGGCGACCTCGAGTGATGCCTTCTCTTTTTTGACCTGTGGGCCGAAGAAGAGCTCGAGGCCGAACTGTGCCGAGAGTGCGACCATTTTCTTTTATGCTTCCAGGGGGATTGCCCACCCCCCCCCGGCACTGGACCATTCATTGTTAGACCCTCCCTCCCTCCCTCCGAAGAGGGTGGCTTGACCAGACCCAGCCCGGCTGACTAAACAGTTTTCATATGAAGTCTCCCTACCGTCACCTGACCCGCTCATGGTTGACTCCGTCAATAGAGGGCTGAAGACTTCTTTTTCTTAATAAGTTTAAAAGTAAGCAGTACTTATTTTGAGGCAAATTACAAAACAATAAACTGAAAACTACACTGCTAGTTTAAAGTTTGACTCACGGCGGGCGAGCGTCATCGTCACTGAAGTGCACTCGACAGCGGGAAAAAAGGAACTGAGGCGGTTGGAGGGTCGACGCTGAGACTGTCATTGCCGCACAAGCTGAGGTTCGCGGCACCACTCCTCATGGTTCCATCTCTGGCGCTGGCCCTCTTGCAAAAAGTTTGCTCCCGCTGGGTCCTAGTGCCCCCGGTGTACTTCCCATCACTGTGAATGAGTGGTGGACACTTTATGTCCAGGAAGATCAGCTCTAATCTCCAAGATATTTATGTGAAGATGGGACTCCTCCTGGCTCCACAGACCCTGGGTGTGGAGGTCCTGACAGTGAGCTCTCCAACTGGTCAGAGATGCATTCGTGGTGATGGAGATCTGAGTTTCCAGTGGGGCAAAGGGGAAACCCTGGAGAAGGTTGTGCTCCCGAGTCCACCAGGTGAGAGATCTCATTAGAGGCTCTGTCACCCTGATGTGGAAGGATTGCGGATGCGTGGCTGGAGACCACTGAGTGCTGAGCATCCACTGAGTGGTCCTCATGTGTAAGCGGGCTAGAGGCACCATGAATACGGATTATGCCACAAGGCCTTGCATCCACTGCATCAACGGAGCTCAAACTGAGTTGTTCTCCTTGATGAAGCATGCCATCTGGAGAATCTCGTTCCTCCTGTCTTCTGGAAGAAAACCGTTTGCTCTGGAGGTGTCCGGCTCCTATGAAGAGAAGTTGTTGGGAGGGCTGAAGCTGTGATTTTTCCAGGTTCAGTAGTACCCCCATAGACATGAGGAATTTGGAGGCTGTGGAGCCCTCGTCCTGTGTCCTCTGCCTGGAAGGGCTCGCCATGAGCCAATTGTCCAGGTACAGGAACACCTGAACGTTGAATTTTCTGAGATGGGCTGAGAGTACTGCAAAGAACTTTGTAAAGACTCGTGGCGCCGAGGACAGCCCAAAGGGCAGGACTCTGAATTGGTAGTGCTGACCCAGAGGCACAAAACATAGGTACTTGTGGTGGCTTGGGTGTACCAGAACATGTTGGTAGGCATCTTGCATGTCCAGAGATGCCAACCAGTCATTCTGATGAATGAGAGGCAGTAGCATTCCTAGCGAGATCATCTTGAATTTTTCCTTGAACAAATATTTGTTCAACTTCCTTAGGTCTGGAGTAGGGCGCATGCTGCCTGTTTTCTTTGAAACTAGGAAATAATGGGAGTAGAAAATGAAAATTATGTACCTACCATCATTCTTGATCTTCTCTTGTATCTTTACCATTCAATACTGATGGGTAAGCGCTGGAGGCGTGAACCCGCCACAAGGAGGTTTTTTTGGGGAGGTTGGCATCAATGGCGCCGCCCACATGGCCGATGCAGTGTGCGTACATTTAGGATTGGCTGTTAGGTGCCGTAGACTCCTCCATCCTAGTTCTGTTTGGTCAGAGAGGGTGAAACGTATAGAAAAATGCTTAGGCAAGACAGCCAAGAGATAGACAAAGGAAAGGATTATAGTTTTATATTTATAGTGATTTTTGGCTAGGTAGTTTTGTTTCAGTATTGTATTCTTACATGTTTGTATATATCACAGATGTATTTCTATTGTGTCACTTATAGTATTTATTGTATTTATATATTTTAGAAGTTTGGTATGCACCTTCTTTTATGTAATATAAGGTAGTGTATTTATAACGTCTATTTTTTCTTAGGAGGAATACGGTATGTACCTCCTATTTAGTAATTTATGGTAATGCATTATTTAAGAGGTAGCACCTGGTGGGGCCATTTGTCTTGATAAAGCATCTTTTAGATGGAACGCGCCGATTTGGGAAGCTTGTATTCAATAAATATTGTTTTAAATGTGCACTAGCGTTGGGCTTTTTTTATGTGGTAGAGTGGTATCCGATGTTTCTATTATTCACTAAAAGAAAGGATTTAAACTGAAAAAAGCATAAGCCGACTAGGGGACAGAGAAAAGAGAACCCTACCGAAAGTGGCCACAAGGCCTCAATCCTTGAGTGGTCTCAAGGAAAAGGACAGAAAAACAGAAGAAGAGATATAGAAAGGGATAAAGGGGAGGAAGGAGGGCTCTCCACCACAGTAATTTGGAAGACCACTGGCTTGCAATAGTTCACACCCCTGTGGTCAAGAAGACAAGGGAGCAAGAATCCCACCATTTGCAGGGGCTATTGAACCATGGCCCTAAGGGGATTAAAGATGGCCGGGTAAGCACTGGTAGAGACTGACCTCTCTTCTTACCCTGTATCCGATTTTGTTTTGAACATCTTGAAGCCTGAGCCTCACAGACAGTCCCTTAGGCAGGGTGAGCAGTCCCACATACAAGAGGAGTGAGTCCAGACTGACTTTGCGATGGAGGGAAGTAATGGGGAAACCAGATAATAGTTCTCCCATGAGAGTACTGACGTAGTCCTCTTTCAGGAGAAGGAAGCCACGGGATATCCGTGCCATAAGGGAAAGAGAGGAAAAGAGGGAGGAAAACCCCACGGACTCTCCTAGGAATGCACTGATGAGCTAACAGCCCAGGGGTGATATAAAGAGAGGATTATCCAAGTCTAAAAAGGGGGGACACCCCAGAGCATCGAGAAGAGAATCCAAGGGAGTTCCCTCAGAGGTTAGGGTGAAGACCCTACTTGCTGTCCTCCGGGATGAGCACGCTGTGACTTTTTAGAGAAAAAAAACAAGAGCTCTGAAGTACCAGGGGGACTCAGCCCCCAACTGGCCTCTAGGAGGGGGAAGGCGAGCAGGGTGGAGGTAACACCCAAGGACTGAGGCCCAAGATGGGATGGTGGGTGGGAATCAGTAATGAATGGTGAAGACACAAGAGAAAATCAAGAATTACAGTAGGTACATCATTTCATATCTTCCTTGTCAATCTTCACCATTCATTGCTGCTAGGTGAGTACAAGCCCCGGAGGGTACCTAGCACAGCCCTGAGGAACAGATTCCTCAGCCTCCTGCAGTTGAGGACGCAGGAGGGGGAGACCCTACAGCCGTACTAGACTAGCAAGGTCTAAGGCTGGTCAGGATGAGGAGGTGTCCCCCTGTGGCCGGGGGGACAGGAGGCGCCCCTTTAAGTTCCTCCTTGCCCTGCAGAAAAAGAGACGGGTCCCCTGGAAGGTGGAGGAGATCACCCTACGCCGGGCAAAGGGTGAAAATCTGGAGAGATGAAGCCATGTCATCTGTCTAATGGAGATCGCTGTCCCTGCAAGTCTGGAAGCCACCTCACTGGTGTCACAAGATGCCCTTGCCTGGTGCCTTGCAAGCTCCAGACCTTGTGCAGAGAGGGCGATGGCCTATCTCCATTCCTCCGAATCAGGCAGGGATGCTAACACTTGTGCTAGCATCAACCACAGGTGCCTGTTGTAGGCAGCATGGTAAACCTGATGAGAACCAATGCAGAGCAACGCACGAGCTGAAGAGAGCATTCTACCCCACCGGTCGAATTCTGTGGAATCTGGGTTCAGTGGATGGTCGTGCGCCAGGCGCTGAAGCACAGAAGCAGTATCTAAGGACATCAACCCAGAAGGTGGGTGAGGTAGGGCACCTAGAGACTCCTGGCGAGCATAATACCTCCTCCTGCAGTCTACTGGGGCTGGGGAGAGGCGACTGGAGAATGCCAGGTGCGGACAGACGCTTCATGGAAAGGAACAGGCCAGGAGGGCACCACTAGGTGGCGAGCACTGAACTCGCTCAAGAACGAGCGCATCTCCTACTCAGTATTGCTTTTTATGATGTGAGATATGTGTAGCTCCTGAACCAGCCTCGAGAGGAACCGCTGATATTCCGTGAAATCAGCGTCGGAGGACAGGTGGACAGAATGCTCCTTTCCCTCAGAGAAGAAAGACGAGGAGGAAAAGGAGCTGGAATGGTCAGGGTCCTCCTGCGGCGGGGGCACAGCTGGAAGACCTACTCATCCATGGTTCTCACATACCTAGGGAAGGTCGCCGCAGTGACCCTGAACGTGCCCCAGGTTAAGAGACCCATAGGACCCACATAGCCTGGGAGAGGGGAGGTATCTGCAGAAGGATGGGGGAAGGGCACCTAACCAAAAGTGCCCGGCCTCTGCCAGGGCTCTGAGACCCAGTTCCTGGCCCCGCCAAATGGGGGGACCCAGAGGTAGATCCGAGCAACGAAGGCTGTAAATGTGAAAACAAACCACATATGGGCCCTGAGGGAAAATCTCCCCTATGGCACGACTGGGGTTACATCGGTCCAGAAGGGCAACCCTCCACGCTGCCAACTAAGGGCATCTCCGAGACCTTGTGGAAAAGGCGGAGTTCAGTGCTCTGACTCCTGCCCACCCCCGCAGGATAGTGGAGGGGGGCCTGCATGCCTCACTCCGGCCCCTCAACCCTTCGGACTCCAAAGCCGCCCTCTTCCTCGATCCCAGCAAAACGGGGCCCCCTAATCCCGCAGGCCCCCTGAGGGAGGCCGCAGAAGAGGGGGTCCTGGTTCCCACCAGGGGGATCACGGCAGCACTAGAAACAGCGGCAGCCATGCCCACCCCCATGGTGAGCACCATACCCAGCGCCCACAGGCTGCTGTCCTGAGCAGCCCCCCAATACCGGCCTTGGCAAGAGGGGTCGATGGGACTACAGGCTCCGTGGATTCCAGGAGGGGAATGCTGGGTCACCTGATGCCGCATCCCAGAGGGCTTTCCAACTCCGAGGAGTCGGGCTGCCAATTTGGGAAGCCTGTGGGTCATCTTCCTCTGAAGAGGAAGAGGCGACTGACAAACTAGTGACCCCAAGAGAACCTTTGGCGATGTCAGCTGCAGGACACGGCACTGCCCGCGGCACCCTCCTGATTAAAAATTGTGCTGGGATCCAGAACTGCGCCGGAGGGCAGTGCCAAAGGTCCACCAGTGCTGGGCCCATCAGCTGTGGGCCATGACACCGGGGCAGGCTGCACCTCCAAGGAGGTGACTGCTGAGCTGGTGCCAGCAAACCAGCTCCTCATGAAACTGAGCTGCTTCTTCAACACCGCAGAAGAAGCCTCCTCCATGGTAAGGCAAGAATCAGAGGAGGATTCCTCCTCATTGGGCCCCGGGAGGAGACCCAGAGGAGGGGTCGAGAGTTCTGGCCTTGGCGACCCGCGAGCGACGCTGTCCTCCAAAAGTTGGTGGAGCCCTGCCAAGTTTAAAGGCGCTGATTTCGAGAACAATGTGGTCCATGGAGAAACAGGCATTGCAGTTGTCCATGTCGTGAATGGGTCCCAGGCATCGCAGGCAAACATCATGTTGGTCTGAAATGGAAAAGTGCCAGCCACGTGGGAGCACGGCCCGCTTTAGATTTCTTCTTAGCCCCCGAATCTGACATGATGCAAAATAAACAGTAAAACTACAGAAAAAGACTTGGCACCATTTAATAAAAGGACAGATCTTACCGGCAACCAACGGCGCAGTGTGGTTGAGAACAGGGATGGAAATCGATGACAACTAGTCCCAATGTTGCAGAGAATAAACTGTGAACTCGTGCAGCAGGTGCTTCCTCGATGGCGGGAGAAACAGAACTGGGATAGGGGAGGAGTCTGCGGCGCCTAAAGGCAAACCCTTGTGTGCCATGCACTGCGTCGGCCACATGGGCAGCACCATCAGCGCCGACCCCCCCCAAAAAAAAAACTCCCGTGGCAGGTGTGCACCTCTGTCTCTTACACAGCAGTAATGAATGGTGAAGAGTGACAAGGGGAAGATCCTGTGTTCTGTTCTGCCTGTGGAACTACTTCTACTGACCTGTTGTTCAGAAGACCCTGAAGCTCAGAAGCAAGGAGGTCTGACTGAGTGGTGGATAGCTTGGGCTGTCACTTGGGTGGACGATCCGGGTAAGTCTCTGTGAAACTGAGAGCGTATCCCTCTTGAATTATCCTGAGGACTCATTTGTCCATTGTGATGGATCTCCACTGGTTGTAAAATTGAGTCAGACGACCCCCTACCGCTGAAGAGGAGCCCACCTCAGACAGCTGAGGTGGAACATGAGCCGGATCCTTAGAGGGTGGCACTGGGCGCTTTTGGGGCCTGTGCCTTCTGCTGCATTTTCTTTTGCGGCTGAGGGGTTTGGTTCTTGTTAAAAGCTCCTCGGCCTTTACCTTGAAAGAACTGCTGGTTATGGAACTGTCAGCGGCTTCTGCCCCTTCGAGGGGTGGCAGGAGCCAGTCTGGCAGTCTTAATAGCAGTCCTGGTCTTCTGAGTGGCCTCCAGTGCCTGCTCCACTTGTGGGCCAAACAGATAAACATCGTCAAAGGGGAAATTCATGACTCTCTGCTGAGCATCATTTGTGAAGCCTGAAGTCCTTAGCCAGGAGTGTTGCCAGGTACAAATCCCAGCCACTGCTACCCTAGAGGCAGTATCGAAGGTGTCCATAGCAGCTTTCAGTTGCTGATTGTTGGACCCTATACCTCTTGTAATGGTCTGAAGTAGCTCCACGTTAGTGTCCAACTTCAGGAGGCTCTCGACCGTTGCCTTGAGCGAATGCCAGAGGGAATACTCATACTGAGAGAAATGGCCCTGGTAGCTAGCTATATGCATGCCCAAGGTAGCAGCAGCAAACACTCGCTTCCCCAGTGTCTATTTTATGAGATTTTTTATTCACTGGACGAGCTGTGAATTCCTGGGGGAGCACAGCTTTGTTGTTTTCCACCAAAACCTCCAGGGCGTCTGCAAAGGCTTGAGAAGCAAGGACTGGCCTGTCCTTAGTGGGAACGTACTTCCTATCTACAGACTTAGCTACGGAAGGAATGAGCACCGGTCTGTCCCACACCACTCATGAAAGAGTCTCAAAAGTAGGTTGCAATGGCGGTGTCGGGTCCACAGGAATTTCAGGAACACGCAGGTATGCAGACGCAAAAGCTTCCTAGGGTCCACTGCAGAAGTCTGGAGAGCCAGGGTGGAATTCATATTTTTTAGCAGAGATTTAAATGAAAGGTATTCAACCACAGGCTCAGCTGAAGTAGAGGGCTTACTCGCTCTATCCCATAAATTGAGTCCTCATCCACATCATCTGTCAGGCGCAGTTCAGGATCAGACTCATCAAAGTCCCCCTCTACCCCAAAAGGGATAGCAAAGGAAGGAAAAGCAGGGGGAAGAGCTGGAGGCATCACCCCCGGAATTGGAGTAGAGAACCCTAGCACTCGAGTCGGAGCTAGCATCAAAAATGGTGCCACACATGGCACCGGCAATGGTGCCATCACCACAGCTGGAACCACGTGTCGTGCCGCGGTTGCCAGTGAATGAGCACCTGGAGTTCCCAACACCAGGACTTCGGAAGGCCGCAACACCACCGGAGACCTGAAAGTGTGAAGAGGAGTAGGGGGAGAATGCAGTACTTGTGCCAGCCCCTGTGCCACAACCATGTGAGGGGGAAAGGCACAAAAGAGCGACATCAATGGCAATGAAGGCGCCAAGCGATCAAGCTGACCCAACCACTCCAACCGTGGACCAGTGACCCCTAGGCCCCAAGGCCCTGGGGTCGAGTCCGCAGGCAAAGGTAGTCGGGACAACTGCTGAACCCACTGCTCTTTAAGAATGGCCCAATGATGAAACTGCTCCTTGGAAGACTCCCGGGGCGTGGAGGGACTCCAGAATCGAGGACCACGGCCGCTAGGGACCAAGGCCGCAGAGGACCCCAATGGTGCCGGGGTAGGCCTTCCATCCCTTGCTACCAACGATCTCTGTGCAGACACACCAGAGGGCGACCACGAGCAGCACCACTTCTTCTTCGACCGGTGGGAGGAAGAAGAGGTCGAGGTTGAGCGGTGCTGAGCCCCTGAACAAGATCGGGAATGGGCCTGCTTCTTTTTCTGTTTTTGGGAGGATCACCCTGCCTCCTGAGAACTGAACTGCCCATGGTCAGACCCTTCCCCCCCCCCAAAGAGGGCGGCAGACCAGACTCAGTCCTACTGCCAAAACAGCTTTCAAGCGAAGTCTCCCTAATATCACTGTCATAGTTCATTGTCGATTCCGTCGATGGCGGGCTGAAGTAGACTTCTATTCTTCATTACTTCACTTTAAAAAATATATATATTTTTTTTAATTAAATAGTTCAAGTACAAGTTCAAGTTTATTGCAAGAAAACTCCATTGAGCAAGCCATTCACAAGGAGGTCCTGAGACATGTACACTGATAAAGAACATTACATAAAATGAAATACTTGATAGAACAATAGTATAACATGTATTCAAGGTGTACATTTAGAACAAGCAGGATATTACATAAAAGCATACAACATCGGAAGACAACAGATAGTGAGAAGACATATGGTACATAGTGTGTAAGCACTTCAGGGTAGCATGTCAGCAGTACAAGGCAGGGTAACTGGTGTTTGCAATAAATAATTTTAGTATATTGAGCAGCGACAGGAAATAAAGGATAAACAAAGTAATCGAGGCTTGGCAAGAGTGAGAGAAGTAATATATATATAGAGAGAGAGCCAAGAATAGGATGGGGAATACTACTAAAATACTAAACTAAGTCAAATACTGAGTGACTAAAGCAGCTCTCATATTAGACGTGAAGATTTGACTCCTGGCAGGCGAGCAACATTATCAATGAAGCGCACTCAACGGTGGGGAAAAAAGGAACTGAAGCTAAAATAATTTCCCGAGATGGGCGGCAGGAGAGAGGAGCTCACAAAGGACAGAAGTCCCTTAAGGATTGTTCTGCCGAAGGACTGATTCTGCCAGGCATGGACATCCAAAGCGTAGTGCTTTACAAAAGTGTGCACAGAGCTCCAAGTGGCCGCATTGTAGATGTCTGCAATGGGCACGTTTCGGATTTCTGCCAGAGATGCCGCAACTGCTCTGGGAGAATGCGCGTATACTCTGCCTTCCAGTTTAATCTGTGCCATGGAGTAGCATTGGTGAAGGCATGCCACTAGCCATGCTGAAATGCATCTATTAGCAACAGGCTGACCCAGCCGAACCATGCTGAAGGAGACGAACAGTTGTTTTGACATGCGGAGTTCTTTAGTTCCGCAAAGCTCTTTTCACATCCAGAGAATGCAGGGTACGCTCCCCTCATTCTGGAAGTTCATGAAATAGATTGGAAGGACCAAGGGCTGATTCAGATGGAATTCTGAGACAACCTTGGGGAGAAACATAGGGTGCATCGTAAGAACCATCTTGTCTTTGTGAAATACAGTATACAGAGGGTCTGTAACCAAAGCATGTATTTCAGATACTCTGAGAGCAGAGGTAATGGCTACAAGAAAGGCGGTCTTCCAAGTCAGAAACTTCAACACACAAGTAGCTAGGGGCTCGAGAGGTTTACGATTGAGCATGGCTATCACTAGATTAATGTCCCAGGTGGCTACCGGCCATCTGACCGGTGGACTACTATGCAGTATACCCTTAAGAAACCGCTTGACCACAGGTAGCTGAGCCAGAGACACGGAGTGTATGGGCTCATGGTACGCTGAGATCGTGCAAAAGTGAACCTTCACGGTTGAGTATTGCAGGCCTGTGTTAGAGAGATCTAGAAGATACTCTAGGACTTTGTTTGGTGGGCAGGAAGAAATGAAAATTACGTACCTACCGTAATTCTTGATCTTCTCTTGTATCTTCACCATTCATTACTGTTTGGGTTAAGCTGGAGGCGCGCACCCGCTACGGGAGTTTTTTTTTTTTAGAGTCGGCTCCAACGGCGCCACCCTTGAGGACGACGAACCGGGTCATGCACGAGGGGCGGCCGTTAGGTGCCACAGACTCCTCCTCCATCTCAGTTCTGTTAGCCGGGCGGCGAAAATAAAGTGTAAGAAAAAAGAAAGTGAGGCAAGAGAGCCGAGGGATAGAAAAAAGGAAAGGAAAGGAAATAAACTGAAAAAGGAATAAGCCGATGGAGAGTAGACAGAAGAGAGAGAATTCCTACGCTAAGGAACCGCAGGGCCTCCTTTCCGGGTCGGCTCTAGGGGAGGAACAGAGAGAGGGAGAGGAAGTAGAAGAAGAAGAAGAAGAAAGAAAGAAAGAAAGAAAGAGAGAGGCATGTTGAGAAAGAGAACAGTGCCCATCGAGCATTGTTGGTTAAGAGGCTTATAGGCTCGAAACTAATAAGGGAACAAGAATCCCAGTTGTTAGGACTGAGGAGAGGTTCTACCGAACTTCCTGAACAGACCCAAGAGAGGGCAAACTCTCTGAACTCTCAACATGCCAAGTCCCTTCATCCTAGTTGAGGGCTCCTAGACTGCTCGAACAGAACCTGTTCCGGAAGAGCGCCCATCCAGGAAGAGGACTAAGTTCCTTAGCACCCTGTTAAGTGCTACCACAGAAGAGTATGGAAAAAACATGCCTTCTCGGAGGCAGTTGGTAAGAAAAATAGAGAGGAACTCAATCCGACTTGCTAAGACAAGGTAGACAGAGGCTTAGAAGCTGACAAGTTCAGTCAGCAGCTGGAAAAGTTTTGAAAAATAATGCCTGCAGAAGTTCCAAACTTTGAGGAGGCCAAGACAGGGCATGGCCACCAGGCTGAGAAACTACATGACCTGGAGAAGATAAGGAATCCGCATAGGGCAGTCAGAAAGAGTTCTCCAGATTAAAGAAATTGCAACCGTAGTCACTCCTCTACCTGAGGAAAAGCTAATCCATTCAAGAGAATGGGGAAAAAAACAGATTTTTTTTTTTTGGCATAAAGGCCAAGGAGGGAGAGAGGAACGAGACGGGAGGGGGAGACGCCACAGAAGGAGGCCACTGAGGGGAAGGTGGGTGGGTATCAGTAATGAATGGTGAAGATACAAGAGAAGATCAAGAATTACAGTAGGTACGTAATTTTCATATCTTCCCTTGTCAATTTTCACCATTCATTACTGCTTGGGTGAGTACCAAGCCCCTTCCCCCCTTGACAAAAAGGAGGGTAGAACCCTGAGAGAACAAGACCCCCAGCCTCCTGTTGGTGAGGAACAGAAGGGGAAGACCCTGGCTAACACAAAGGAAGCCTAAGTGGGAGAAGAGCTAGGAGGTGCCTCCCGAGGACGGGAGGACGGAGAAAGCCCTGCAAAAGCCTCTAGCTCTGGAGGAGAAAAAGACGGTCCCCGGAGGCGGATGGATCACCTCGCCCGGGCCAGGAGTGACAACCTTGATAGACGGAGCCATGCCGTCCGCCTAATGCAGATCACTGTCCCCGCAAGCCTGGAAGCCACCTCATTGGCGTCATAAGATGCCCTTGCTTGGTGTCTTGCCAGCTCCAGGCCTATAGCGGAGAGGGCAATAGCCTGTCTGGTTTGCTCCGTATCAGGCATCGATGCTAGGAGCTGGGAGAGCATCGACCACAGATGCCAATTGTAGGCAGCGTGGTGAGCCTGATGAGATGCAATGCAAACCACGAGCGAGAAGAAGAGAACACTCTTACCCCCAACGGCCGAACTGTAGAGAACCGATCTGGTGGGTGGTCAGCATGCCGGGCGCACGGCGCCTGCAGGAGTCTCTAGGTACACCCAAACCCGAGGACAGGCTGGGAAGGGTACCCAGGATCCGGAGGCGCACCTATGACGGTATACAGTCTGCCGGGGCTGAGAAAGGGCTGCCAAGACGCCAGGAACGGATAGACGCCCTGGAAGGGGATAGGCCAGGAAGGTACCACCAGGTGCTGGGCACTGAATTCTCCAAGGAATTCTCGCGTCTCCCGTTCGGTATTGTCTCGCCTAACGTAAGAGATTCGAAGATCCCTCACCACTCTCGAGAGGAATCGCTGATATTCAGTGAAATCAGCGTCGGAAGAAAGATGAGCAAGAGGTTCCTCTCCCTCAGAGGAGGAAGACAAGGATGATGGAGAGCTCGAATGTCCAGACAATTCCTGCGGCGGTGGGGAGAGTCGAAAGACCCGCTCATGCATGTATCTAACATATGAGGGGAAGGCCGCCGCAGAACCTCTGAACTGCTCCCAGGATAACGGTCCCCTAGGACCGACATGGCCTGGAAGAGCGGGGGGTGGAAGCAGAGGTACTGGAGAAGGGCACCTACGAAGAGGCAAGTGACCTCTGCCAGGGCTCTGAAATCCGGGGAACGGAGCCTGAGCTGGCGGGATCCCGGACAACAAACCAGGCTGCAAGACGAGACCCTGAGGATGCGATGCATGGAAGAGCCCGGGGGGAACCTCCCCTGTGACGAACCCGGGACTGCATGGGTCCAGAAGGGCAGTCCACAGCAACGCCACCGGAGGGAACCCTGGGGCACAAGAGGGAAGGGCAGGGTTCGGCGCTACGGCTCCTAGCCACCCCACGAGGAGTGGCCGGCGGAGACCGGGGCACCTGTCCCCTGCCCCTCAACCCCTCGGACTCCGAGAGAGCCCTCCTCCTCGACTGCAGCATTCTCCCACCCCAAGGCGGGGCAACAGCACCCGGGAGGGCAGCTGTCACAGGTCCCCTAGGAGGGGGAGCCTCCTCCTCAGTCCCCACCGCATCACCCCCCGGGACCCAGGGCCACCCCTAGCCCGAGGACCCTCAGGGGAGGAAGGAAGAGGGGACAGTGGAAGGGGCCCACTGCGCCGCCTAGCACCCTGTGCCACCGGGGACCCTGACCCCGAAGAGTCAGGGTGCCAGGATGGGTCCACATCCGTGTCATCGGCCTCCAAAGAGGACGAGACCAGCAGGACCTCAATGCTGGCAACCCCAGGGATCCCCGGAGCAACGGCGCCGCGAACGGCGCCGGTGCCAGGGACGGCGCCGGATGACCCCCACCCTCTCGCGACAGCCAGGCCCAGTCCCGGCTCCCCTGCAGCACCAGTTAGGCCCAGCTACCGCTCGGTGTTGGAACCCAACAGCGCGCGCGGAGAACAGACCAGGCCAGCAGGCGCTGCAAGCGCACCGAGGCCAGCAGCACGCCCAGCGCGCTGTCGATCACCGCACGGATCCGAAAGCGCGCCGGGAGGCGCATCGAGATCCACGGTGCCAGGCCCAGGTCCGTGAGCCTCGACACTGGGGAGCCTGCACCTCGAGGAGGTGACTGCAGAGCGTGTCCCGTCGCGCCCGGCAGGGGACCACGGCGTTCCCCGACACTGCGAGAGAAGCTCCCTCTTCGGCAAAGAAGGAGGAACTCCTCCTCTGGACCGTATAGGCCTGGGAGGGACCGGAAGGCCTAGAGACCTTACCTGGGAATCCCTGGGCCTGTCCCCGAGAAGGTGTGGGGGCCTGCCAGCTGAGCAGCAGACTTTGAGGACACGACAGTCCATGGAGAAACAAATGTCGCATGTGTCCATGTTGTGGTTGGGTCCCAGGCAACGGAGACAGACACCATGCCGGTCCGAGGCGAGAATGCCACAGGAGCACCGGCCGCATAGGGGCGCGGCCATATGGAGTTACGCCTTGCCCCAGGCCGGACATGATGCACAGACTAAACACGTAAAAACACAGGTAAAGCACTGCACCGCAGAACAGAAATAAAAGAACGGTCTTACCGAAATGCAGCATCGGTGGGAGTCTGAGAGAAAAGCGAGGAGTCTTCTTAGCTGAGGAGAAACCCGATTATAGCAGCTACCATGCAGCAGGTGCAGCCACGCGGCGGGAGAAACAGAACTGAGATGGAGGAGGAGGTCTGCGGCGCCTATAGCCACTCTCAAATGGCGTGGTGCGTCAGTCCTCGAGGGCAGCGCCTTTGGGCCGACTCTAAAAAAAAAAAACTCCCATAGTGGCGCCTCCGACAACCCAAGCAGTAATGAATGGTGAAGATTGACAAGAAGATCAGGTTACTCAACTGTAACAGTAGTTCTAGAGTGGTATATGATGTTCATCCACTCTTTGGCATGTCACTCTCACTTTAAATCAACCAGAAGTCTTCAAGCTGGCTCCTCCCACCCACCGGGTGGTATATACCTCAGTTCGCCCCATGACACCAGATCGTAGGCCGCTGGAAGCCAGGTTGTGTGCGTTAGAAGCGGGAGGTCGAGGTGGGTCCGTGTGGATGAACAGCATGTCACTCCTAGAACTACTGTTACAGGTGAGTAACCTGTTCTTCTCGAGCGTGAGATAAGAAACCATCCACACCCCTTGGCAACTCCTAGCAGTTCTCTGGGAGGAGGGAAGCTTGAGTGCACACCCTACTTGAGGGAACAGAGAGTTGAGAACTGAGGCCCCAAAACCAGCATCCTGGCATGACCCAAGGCTCGATGTGGTGAGTGGGTGATGAAGGTGTCAGCGACACTTCAGGTAGCAGCCCGACAGAATTTCCTGGATGAGGGATGTCCCTGGAAGCAGCCACCCGATGCAACAGTATGGTGAGTAGAATGAGCTCTTGTATCCCTCTGGAGGCTCCTTGCCCGCCAGCTCAAAACACAGACCTATGCAAGATGTAATCCATCTTGCAATTGTCAACTCTGTTGCAGGTCTGCCAGAAGCGGATTCAGCATAAATGACAAACAGCTGGCGAACCTCTCCCCGAATTTCTGCCATCCTTTCCTTGTAATAGGAGAGAGCACGTCTCAGGTCCAAAGTATGGAGCCTGTATTTGGCCTCCGAGGTGTAATTAGGGGTAGTATACCAGCTGAGTCAACACTTGGTTAAGGTGAAACTCTGACACCACCTTCAGAAGGAATTTCGGGTGGAGGCATAGGACAATCTTGTCCCTGGAAGACCAGATAAGGGAGTCCACGAAAGCACCTGAAGCTCCCTTGTCCTTCTGGCAGATATGATAGCCACCAGGAAGGCTTGTGCATTGGTTCGAATGGCTTGCCCATGAGCTTTGCCAATACAAGCAATGTAGATCCCATGCAGGTGGAGGTTCAAGCACTGGAGGGATATGTGATCAGCCTTTGAAAAGCACCCGACCACTGTCTCCTGCACCGACGCCAGCTAACCGGACCGCACCTGCAAGCAGAGATGGCTGCCAGGTGCACACTATTGGTAATGACTGAGACCCCTTTGAAGAGACCAAGGTAGTCAAGAATGTTAGCCACTGAACAGGATAAAGGGACCAGGCCCTTACACTGACACCAAATGGAAAACCTTTTCCACTTGAAGGCATAACATTTCCTGGTTGATTCCTTTCTGGATGCCTCCACCACAGTGTAGACATCTTCAGAAAGATCCAAAGCCTGGAACTCTAACCGCTCAGGTACCAGACTGTGAGGTGCAGGGATTGAAGGTCCGGATGGAAGACCTTCCCCTGACTGAGTGATATCAGGTCCGGGCGTGCGCAAAACCACTCCGGGTGCCTGCATCTGAGGCTGATTAGATCTGGATACCAGAACTGGCGTGGCCAGTCTGGGGCTACCGAATCACATTACGCCTTGTCCCTCCTAACCTTGAGGGTACCTTGTGGATCAAGGAAATGGAGGGAAGGTGTGAGAGGCCTGGGGTCCATGGCCTCGAGAGGCATCCCCTGCAGCGAGCCCTGCTGAGGGGACGGGCATGAAGCAGCCTCAGCTTGGTTTCCCTGGGGCAAACAGGTCCACCATCGGTTTGCCCCAGCGGAAGAACACGCTGTAAGCTACTTCTGGATGGACAGACCACTGTGGGATGTCTGGCCTAAAGTGGCTGAGAGCATCGACCATGTAACCAGAAAAATGATTGGGCAAAGGAGGAAAGACCCTCTGCCCTGTCCACCAGGAGCAGAGCTCTGGCTTGACAAGAGTTGAGCTCTGCCCCGATGAAGCTCATCACCTGAGACAGCATGAGTTCTGACTTGGCCTCGTTGATCAGGAGGCCAAATTGGAAGCAGGTCTGTAGGGCCAGATCCCTGGACCTCTCCACCTCCTGCCGGGTGGATTCTGCTAGGAGCCAATCATTGAGATGAGGATAAATTCTGACCCCCCCCCCCGATGCCTGAGATGGGCGCTACCACTGCAATGCATTTGGTAAGACCCAAGGGGCCGGTGTCAGGCAGAGGCTGGCATGTTTCGGAACTTCGTGCAGGGTCCCTTAGAGCCTAAAGCGAGGGAGAACCATTGATCGACGAGGCGGTTGGGACATGAAAGAATCGTCCTGCAGATCCAGTGAACAGAACCACATGTTTCGGCTCCAAGGATGGTATGATCTGGGACAGAGTGACCATCTGAAAGGTGCATGACCTGAGATATTGATTCAGGTCATGCAGATCTTGAATAGGGCTCCAGCCTCCCATCCGCTTGGGCACTAGGAGTACCTGGAGACAAAGCCTGGGTCTGCTGGAGGATCCGCCCATGGAGCTACTGCCTCCTTGAGGAGGAGTTGAGCAATGTCATCACAGAAAGATGACAGGTCTGGCGGATACTCGTTCCTCCCGGCGGGCCGGACTCAGCTTGGAGGGCACAGCTCAATTCCAGAGGCAGTCCTTAACCCGACCACTTCCAGAACCCACCTGTCCGTGGTGATAACGGGACCAGCAGAAAGAAAGTGGTGGAGCCGGCCCCTCACGGGAAGACTCCAGCAGGCGGATGGGAGCGGGGCTGGCAGCCCCACGAATGTACTCAAGCAGGCTTGGAGGAGGAGGATCAGGACCTGAACCTCGGCATCCTTCTGGGCCTGCTGGAGACCCTCTTGGGCCGAGGGCACCAAGCTTGAGCCTGCTGCTGTCCGCCTTGAAAGGAGGACTGCTGAGTCGCAGGGGCAGAATGCCGAAAAGGATTTTTCTTTTTCCTATGCTGGTTCTTGCTCGAAGAACTCTTGGCAGAGGTAGCGTCCAAGGTGGCACTGGACTGCTCAATGTGCTGAAGGTGACTGGCCATTCCCAGGCCAAAAAAGTCAGTCCCAAGGAAGGGCATGTCAGCTAATTTATGCTAGGTATCCGCGAGGCAGGAGGAGAGCATCAGCCACGCCCTGTGACAAGAGGCAACTGCGGCAGCCATCGAATAGGCATAAGAATCCCCAAGGTCCAGGGCCAGCTAGAGCTGCTGTTTGGCAACAGCTCGGCCCTGATCCCGGACCTGCTTGACCGTGGTCTGCATGTCCGCGGGGAGATGTGGGAGGACTTCATCCAGCGACTCCAGAAGGGCGTGAGAGAAGTGTGCCATGATGGCAGCGGACTTACCTGATGAAGGCCCAAGGAGGAAGCCACACAGACCTTCCTGGCTGAATGGTCCAAAAGTTTGGACTCTTTATCAGGAGGTCAGTCAGTGTCAGCAGAACTGCCAGTACGCCTGAACACAGAGGCGGTCACCAGGCTCTCAGCTGAAGGGTGCGCTGTGAACCCCGCTAGGGACCCCATGGGCACCCCTTATTTGCGTGCCATACGGGCAGACGGAGCTGGACAAGAGGCAGGACATTGCCAATGTTCTAGGGCCGGCCCAACAATGGCCTCGGCCACAGGAAAGGCCTCTGTCGGTGTATCCCCTCTCTTAAGGATATCCGTAAGAGGGTACTCCGCCTTCTTCTGGATTGGCTCAAGGGGCATCCCTGTAGACTCAGAGATGAGGCGGAAGATCACTTGAAAGGACGAGGGACCTCCCTCCGTCTCTAGGCCAGCGGTTGATTCATCATCCCCTGGATATGAATGTAGACCGGTGACATCCGAATCCGAGGAATCCAGATACAACGGCCTACCGCCCATGTCACCTTCGACTCGCCGTGGACGAGTCTGGGCGACTATGACCGACAATCGCCGGAGGAGCCCGGTGTCTGATCTGTCTTCCTTGGAAGGAGCCCCTCCCACAGGCTGCTTGGGTGGTGGTTCCACCACAATAGGTGGAGAAACCATTTTGGGCCAAACAGGGGGTCTTGGCTGGCTCTGTGGGCTGGGGAACAGATTTGTTCGGCTCCAGAGGAGTCGGCCCACCTAGGAGGTGAAAACCAAGTAATGGCTGGGGTGGAAGCCGTGGTAGCTCATGCCGGACAGCATTAGCTGCTGCCACATGAGGTACTCGTAACACCTCCCGGAGTTTCCTTGGGAGCGTCTCCTCATCCGAGGAGGACGAGGACAATAGATAACATCGCCTCTTCTTCAGAGTGCTTACGGCTCTTCCTCGGCCTGTCGGTCGGGGGTCCTAGACCTTGATCGAGATCGGGCAGGCCGACTCGGTCGATCGGGAGAGCACCGGCAAGGCGGTGACTTCCCAGAGTCTGAGACCGGTTCCTCGATGTAGGACTCCAGCAGGCTGGGTCTCTCACGGGAAAACAAGGGACCGGAGTCCTCTCTAAGGGTCGGCGACAAAGGCTCAAGAGGGCGGGACAATTTCCATGTAAATCGACCAAGCACTCGATCAGCTGGCTGGATGGCAAGTCCAAAAGCCTGTGGCCAGGAACTGATCTCGACCAGTCGAGACCACATACTCTGGGACTGGGACCTCTCCCGGTCCCAGGACCGTCTCGTTGAAACCGAGCGCACTCAAATCCTTCTCCGCTTACGGGATCGAGAGGAGAGCCCACAGACACCTCTGCCTTGGTAGGGAGAGGCACAACCTCCAAAGGAACCCGAGAAGGTGGAGCCCAGGTTGAGCAGAACAAGAAAAAGTTCCAAGAAGACTCCAGGCCAAGCTGCCTGATCCCTGAAGCAGCGTATGCCGTTCACTGCTCAGGGATCCCACAGCGGCAGAAACTGCCCACCAGGCCTCATGATTTCACCAGAGGATTCCTCTTCTCCGGCCTCCCCAGTTTCAGGCATGAGACAGTCATGTCAGGAGCGTTGGGATGAAAGGCCAAACAGATACTGCACGATGAGGTGTCATGACTAACACCGAGGCAGTACCACATGCCAGGGTGTGGGGATCCAGTATCACGACATCTTCTGGCCAGAAGGGCACTAAGCGAAATCCACAGGAAGATTTATCTTCAATATCAAAGCTGCAAACTTACGTCGTTAATGTGAACAATGCAATTTTCAGCAAATCTGAAGGTTTGAGAGCCAGGGTCTCACGAAATGCGAGAGCACGAGCAACCTGAATCTTCCAGCGGAAAGGAAGATCTGGCGTAGTGGGGCGGAGCCAAGGTATATACCACCTGGGTGGGTGGGAGGAGCCAGCTTGAAGACTTCCAGTTGGATTTAAAGTGGAAGGGACATGCCAAAGAGTGTAGATGAACAACATATCCACGCTCCTAGAAAAAGGATTCCCAGAGGATTTTGCGCACCAGATGGAGAACCACTTCCACTTAGCCGTACAAGTTTTCCGAGTAACTGGCTTGCATGCAGCTAACAGAATATCTGAGACCCTATGTGAAGCGTTAAACCTGTTCACCTCTATCTCTCGAGGAGCCAGGCATGGAGGTGAGGGACCTCAGCATGGGATGGACCACAGTGCCCTGGGTCAGCAGGGTCGATGAAGTGGAAACTGTCTCAGAAAAGTTTCTGATACTCTGATGATTAATGGAAACAGATCTGATGAGGCCAGAATGGGGCAATGAGGATCATCCCCCGCCTCCAGCTTGAGCAGCACCTCTGAACTAGAGGAAGAGGAGGAAATGCCTACAGAAAGCATCTTGTCCATTGCAGTCTGAATGCATCCTGACAAAACACCAAGTTCTGGATTTCTGGAGCAGAAGAGAGGCAGTTTTGCATTGAGTGGGAATGCAAAAAAGGTCCAGGTCTGGAGTTCCCCACTCTTCAAAGAGCGATTGCACGTTTGTGTCAAGAGATCACGCATGGGGGTGTGTCTGTGTTCTGCTGAGATGATCTGCCAGATCATTCTGCTCTCCCAGCAGGTAGACCGCCTGGATCAGTGCTTTGTGCTTCTAGCACCACTTCCACACTCTTATCACTTCCCTGCATAAGGGGTAAGAGTGTGCTCTGCCCTGCTTGTTGATGTAGTACATCACTGCTTTGTTGTCCGTTTGAAGGAGAATGATCTTGTGATAGAGTATGTCCTTCAAGGCATGGACTGCATACAGGACGGCTCTCATTTTTAGAACATTTATGTGAAGCTGAGACTCGTCCTAACTCCATCGACCCTGGGTGTGGAGATCCTGGCAGTGAGCTCCCCATCACAGTAGGGATGCATCCTTGGTGATGGGAGATCTGGGATTCTAGAGGGGCGAAGGGATAACCTTCCAGAAGGTTGTCTTCCCGAGTCCACCAGGTGAGCGACCGTTTCAGAGGTTCCATCACCTTGATGTGAAAGGACTGTGGGTGTGCGGTCGACGATCACTGAGAGTTGAGCATCCACTGAGTAGTTCTCATGTGAAGACGAGCCAGAGGCACAGTGAACACTGAGGGAGGCCATGAGGCCAGTATCTGCTGCATCGAGAGAGCTCGGACCGAGTCATTCTCCCTGATGAAGTGGGTCATCTGAAAGATTTTGTTCCTTCTGTCCTCCAGAAGAAAGGCTTTTGTGCTGGAGGTATCCAGATGGGCTCCTATGAAGAGGAGCCGTTGGGAGGGCTGTAGCTGTGACTTTCCCAAATTTAGCAGGACTCCCATGGATGTGAGGAATTTTTAAGCCACAGCCATGGCTTCCTGCGTCTCCTGCCTGGAGGGACCTGCTAGGAACCAACTGTCCAGATAGGGGAACACCTGAATTCTGAGCTTCCTGAGATGTGCTGCTAGAAATGGAAATTACGTAGCTACCGTAATTCTGATCTTTCTGTGTATCTTCACCATCCATCAACTTTGGGTACTTGGCTGGAGGTCATGACCACGCGGGAGGTTATTTTTTTTTTTGATGGGAGAAGTCAACGCACCACTGGCGTGCCCTCGAGGCCGACGCACGTAGGCGCTCGTGGGTTGGCCATTAGGTGTTGTCGACTCTGCCCTACTGCCAGTTCTGAGTCGCAGAGGTTAGAAAGGGGTTGGGAGGGTGGGACAAGAAAGTCCAAGGGACAGACAAAGGAAAAGATATAAAACTAAAGGAGAAATAAACAACTGAGAGGACAGAAGAAGTTGAAGACTAAGGGGTCTGGGTAGGAGCCCCAATCTCTGGAAGTAGACAGGAGGAGGGAGGGAGGGTTAAGGTTTGTAGAAATAAAGAAAAATGTTAGGGGGGGGGGAGACAGGAGAAATATGCCCTGTAACCTTGACCTGTCTCCAGTTTATATAGGAACTGCGAAGGAGTAGCCAAGAGGCTAACTGCCAGAATTGCAGGCACAGAATTACTGGCAAAACTCCTATAAACAGAATCAGCTATTCTGGAAGAAAAGACAGGAAAACAGGGATATCTTCCCCCCTCAAAGGAGATTTTGGTGCAAGAAATGAAAATTACGTACCTACCGTAATTCTTGATCTTCTCTTGTATCTTCACCATTCATTACTGCTTGGGTAGTGCCAGAGGCGCACCCTTCTGGGAGATTTTTTTTTTGGAGTCGGCTCCAGCGGTGCAGCCCGACAGCACAGCACTAGCGCCATGCGCCGAGGGCAGCCATTAGGTGCCGCAGACTCCTCCTCCATCTCAGCTCTGGTAGCCGGAGAGGCGAAAAATGAAAATTACGTACCTACCGTAATTCTTGATCTTCTTGGACGAGTCTCCACCACTCATTCACACTAGTGGGATTAGCGCCGGAGGCACTAGGACCCATCGGGAGCAAACTTTTGCTGAGGGTCACAGAGATTTCAAGGCCACAGCTGCCTCGAGCGGCAACGACTATCCCGACGACGCACCCCTCCAACCGCCTCAGTACCTTTTTTACCAAGGAGGTGCAGCGCAACTAACGTAAAGAGTAAATCCAACCTTAAAAAAGCAGACATAAGATAGTCCATATGACCCGTGTAAGAAGGGTCAGCAAAGAAGTCCTCACGGCCTAAAGATTTGAGGAAGTGAAGACCAACACAGTGGTGAGCTCGGGGGATGGAGGGTGGGCGTGTGAATGAGTGGTGGAGACTCGTCCAAGAAGATCAAGAATTACGTAGGTACAGTAATTTTCATCTTCCCCTGGACATAAGTTCCACCACTATTCACACCAGTGGGAGAGTACCAAGCTGATAATCCCCCAAAAGGGCTGCAGGAGAGCCAGAGCTCACGCGTCTAAGATAGAAGCCCATTAAGGATAGTTCTGCCGAATGCGGAATGTCGCCTGGCATGAACATCCAGTGCATAATGCTTAACGAATGTATGCACTGAGCTCCAGGTGGCGGCGTTGCAGATATCTGCAATTGGAACATTGCGAATCTCGCTCAAAGATGCATGACCACCTAGTAGAGTGAGCGTACACTCTACCCTCCAATTTAACTTGAGCCATGGAGTAGCAATGTCGAAGGCATGCCACTAACCATGATGAAATGCATCTGATAGCGACAGGTTGACCCAGCCGGGTGTCGCTGAAAGAAACAAACAGTTGCTGAGTCTTACGAAAATTCTTGGTTCTATCTAAATAGAACCGCAAGGCTCTCTTAACATCCAAGGAATGAAGAGATCGTTCCCCTTCATTTTGGAAATTAGCGAAGTAAGAGGGAAGTACCAGAGGTTGGTTTAGATGGAATTCTGACACAACCTTGGGAAGAAATTTAGGATGAGTACGGAGAACTACCTTGTCTTTATGGAATACAGTATAATGGAGGGTCCGCTACCAAGGCATGAATTCCGAGACCCTGCGGGCTGAGGTAATGGCCACCAGGAAGGCAGTCTTCCAGGTAAGAAATTTTAGCTCACAGGTAGCTAGGGCTTGAAAGGCTTCCGAGTGAGCATGTCCAGCACCAGGTTAATGTCCCAGGCTGCAACTGGACGCTTAACAGGGGGTCTGGTATGAAGAATCCCCTTAAGAAATCTCTTTACCATAGGAAGCTGAGCCAGAGTCAAGGAAGAAACCGGCTCATGGAACGCTGAGATGGCACTAAGGTGAACTTTAACTGTGGAGTACTGGAGACCTGAGTTTGATAGGTCCAAAAGATACTCCAGAACTTTGTCAGGAGGACAGGAAAAGGGATTCCAAGAGGACTTTGCACACCAGAGAGAAAAGCGTTTCCATTTGGAAGCGTAACATTTTCGGGTGGCTGGCTTCAGCAGCCAGAAGGATGTCGAGACTCTATGAGGACGTTGAACCGATTCAGTTCTACCTCTTCAGGAGCCAAGCATGAAGGTGAAGTGATTTCAGGTTGGGATGGACCAACGAACCTGAGTCAAAAGATTGATTTGCAAGGAAGTGGTCTTGGAGGCTGCCAACATACTGTTGAGCAGAGGAAACCATAGTTGCGAGAGGCCAGGAGGGAGCAATGAGAATCATTTTGGTCCCCTGAGACTCGAACTTGAGGAGAACTCTCTGGATCAGAGGAAGCGGTGGAAAGGCGTAAAGAAAGCATTTTGTCCACCGCAGCCTGAACGCATCCTGACAGAAAATGCCAGGCCCTGGATTTCTGGAGCAGAAGAGAGGCAGTTTTGCGTTGAGTGGGGATGCAAAAAGGTCCAGGTCTGGAGTCCCCCACTCCTCGAATAGTGACCGAGCTACGGCTGGATCGAGAGACCATTCGAGGGTCTGCCTCGCTCTGCTGAGGTGGTCTGCCAGATCGCTTTGTATACCAGCAGATAAACTGCCTGAATCAGAGACTTGTGCTCCAAGCACCACTCCCACACCCTCATTGCTTCCCTGCAAAGGGATAAGAATGAGCACCTTGCTTGTTGATGTAATACATCACAGCTTTGTTGTCGTTTGAAGGAGAATGTTCTTGTGACAAAGGATATCCTTCAGAGCTCGGATCGCGTGAGGACCGCTCTCATCTCCAGGACATTTATGTGGAGATGAGTTTGAACTGAGTCCATACACCTTGAGTGTGAAGGGGCGACAGTGAGCTCCCCATCCCATTAGCGATGCGTCTGTGGTGATGGAGATCTGATGATCCGGGAGCAAAGGAACCCTTCCAGGAGATTGCTCTCTTGAGTCCACCAGGTGAGAGACCTCAAGGGGCCCGCCACCTTGATGGGATAAGACTGGGGTGAGAGGTCGGAGACCACTGAGTGGAGAGCATCCATTGGGTGGTTCTCATGTGCAACCGGCCAGGGGTACAGTGAACACCGAGGAAGCCATGAGACCCAACATGCGTTGCATCGAGAGAGCCTGAACCAATTGGTTCTCCCTATCGTAACGGGCCATCCGAAGGATGTCGAGTCTTCTGTCCTCTGGAAGGAAAGCCTTCATGGAAGAGGTGTCTAGGAGCCGTCCCTATGAAAAGGAGCCTCTGGGAGGGCTGCAGTTGTGATTTTTCAAATTCCAGCAGAATTCCCATGGGACGTAAGAAGACGAGAAGTCGCTTGCACGGCTTCCAAAGTCCCTTGGCTGGAAGGGCTTGCTAGAAGCCAATCGTCCAGGTAAGGAAACACTCAGAGTCCTATCTTCCTGAGATGTGCTGCGAGAACTGCACAACACTTTGTAAAAACTCGCGGCGCCGAGGATAGCCCAAAAGGCAGGACTCTGAACTGATAATGCCGACCCAGAGCTACAAACCTGAGGAACTTGCGGTGGGTCGGGTGGATGGGGATATGCTGGTAAGCGTCCTGCATATCCAGGGAGGCCAGCCAGTCGTGCTGATGCAGCAGGGGTAACAGGGTACCTAGGGAAATCATTTTGAATTTCTCCCTGGGGAGAAATTTGTTTAACTTTCTGAGGTCTAGAATGGGGCGCATTCCCCCAGATTTCTTTGGAACCAGGAAGTAATGGGAGTAGAACCCTGTGCTTGCAGATGCGGGGGCACTAGTTCTATTGCCCTGTTGCTTAGAAGGCCTTGGATCTCGGCGGTGAGGAGGTCTGACTGAGAGGCCGACAACCTGGGTTGTCGTCTGGGAGGACAATTCGGGGGGGTTTCCAAAAAATTGAGAGAATAACCCTCGCGAATTATCCGAAGGACCCATTTGTCCGAAGTTATGGACTTCCACTGGTTGTAGAAGTACATCAGACGACCTCCCACCGGAGGAGAAAGTTCCACCTCGGGCAATGTGGATGGAACTTGGGCCAGCAATTCATAAGGTGGCGCTGGGGGCTTTAGGCCCCTGCGCTTTCTGCTGCACTTTCTTTTGAGGTTGGGCAGGTTGGCTTTTATGGAAGCTTCCCCTGCCTCTGCCTCGAAAGGACTGACGACTATGAAACTGACGTCTGTTCACATGCCCCCGAGAGGGAGCAGGCGGAGGTCTGGCCAACTTAATGGCTGACCTAGTCTTCTGAGTGGCCTCTAAGGCTTGTTCCACCTGAGGGCCGAAAGAAGCCGTCAAGCGGCAGCCATTACCTGCTGCTGAGCATCATTCATGAAGCCAGAAGTACGCAGCCAGGAATGGCGCCAGGTACAAATACCTACGGCTACTGAGCGAGAAGCAGTGTCGAAAGCGTCTCATAGCGGCTTTGACCTGTTAGTTACTGGACTCAATACCTCTAGTAATGGTGAGAAGAAGCTCTGACTTGAGTCGAATCCGGAAGAGCTTCAACCATTCTTTTCAAAGAGTGCCACAGGACATACTCATACTGAGAAAAATAGCCTTGATAACTGGCAATACGCATACTTAGAGTGGAGGCAGCAAAGACTCTCTTACCTAATGTATCAATCTTACGTAGACTCTTTGTTAATAGGTCGAGCTGTAGTAGTTGAGGAAGAACGACCTTATCATTCTCTGCCAGGACTACAATAGGATCCACAAAGGCTTGGGATGCCAAAATGGGATGATCCTTGGGAGCTGAATACTTCTTATCAATGGATTTAGCCACTGAGGGAATAAGAGCAGGATTATTCCATACCATCTGAGACAGCGTCTTGAAGGAAGGCTGGATTGGAGGAGTCAAATCCGTAGGGATCTCCGAGGCATGAAGGTATTGGGAGTCTTAATATCTTCCCAGGATCGATGTCTGTAGTCTGGAGAGAAAGAGTGGATCTCAGGTTCTTCAACAGAGACTTAAAGGACAGGTCCTCGACCACAGGCTCTGTAGCAAAGAAAGATCCTGTTTCCTCCACTTCATCACCCAACCGAAGGTCTGGGTCAGGCTCAACATCATCTCCTGATGGTCCAGGAAGGACTGTTTGGACAGGAAAGGGGTGAAAATGAGAGAGGAGGAAATAGCAGAGAAACAAGGCGAGTCCCCGAGGGCCCCGCGCGAGAAGGCAAACGGGTTGGAAACGGCACCACAGAAGGGTATGGCGCCGAAGAGGCAAGCGGCGCTGACCGACGCACCACCAGACCAAGCGGTGCCACCAGATCAAGCGTGCCGCCAACGGCGCCATGCAACCAAGCGGCACCACCGATGGTGCCGCCAGACCCAACAGTGCCGCGGACAGCACCACGAAGAACACGCCGCGCCGCCGCTGGATGGCACCAAGAAGGCCCAGCGGCACCAAAACGGCGCCCGACAAGCCGACAGACCCGACGGAAGGTGCCGGAAATGCCCCAGGAACCTGGAAAGGTAGAGAAGGAAATAAACCAGGAGATAAGGGCATCGGTGTGGCCCCCTGCGCCGCAGCCATGTGAGGGGGGGAAACACCTAAGCGCGGAGTCACCGGCACCAGAAGGCGGCTGCGACTAAGGAAGGTCCAACACGCTACCCAATGCGCCAAGGAGCCGCGGGCTCCGTGGCAGCTGAGCCAGGCAGGAGAACCAACCTCCGAGCCCATCGCTCCATAAGAGCGGCCCACTGATGAAACTGCTCATCTGGAGCCCTACCTATAGGCGGGGAGGGGCTCCGATGTTGAGACAACGATCACCGGAAGTTGGCGACTCCGAAGAAGGAGAGCGGCAACCAGCGATAACCACCGGCCGTCGGCAGACATACCAGAGGCGTACCTCCGAGTGATGCCTTTCTTTTTGACCTGAGGGGTCAAGAAGAGCCGAGGTCGAACGGTGCCAGAATGCGACTGCTTATTTTATGCCGACGGGGGACCGCCCATCCCCAGGCATCAGACTGACCATTGTCGGAACCCGCTGAGGAGAAGGAGGCTGACCGGACCCAGCCGGCTGACTGAACAGCTTTCATCTGAAGTCTCCCTACCGTTACCTGACCTGCTCATGGTGGCTCCGTCCAGTGGGCGAGACTTCTTCAAGTAAGTTAAATTTAAAATATTAGAAATATTTAACGAAAATAGAATAAATTAAGCGATACTACTATCGTGATAATGTTACAAAATAAACTGAAAACTATCGCTAGTTTGAAGTTTGACTCCCGACAAAGCTGGCGGCTGTCACTGGAGCGCACTCGGCGGCGGGAAAAAAGAACTGAGGCGGTTGAGAGTCGCCGGGATAGTCATTGCCGGGCCGAGCCGCTGCCTCGCGGGCGCCTGCCTCTCGCGCTGACCCTCCAGCAAAAGTTTGCTCCCGATGGGTCCTAGTGCCTCCGCGCTAATCCCACTAGTGTGAATGAGTGGTGAGACTTATGTCCAGGAAGATCAAAGGTAAGGAAACAGGAGAGCGAGGCAAGAGAGCCGAGGGAAGAAAAGGAAAGGATATAAACTGATAAAGGAATAAGCTGGTACAGGACAGAAAGAAGAGAGAGAATGCCTACCCTAAGGGACCGCAGGGCCTCCCTTCTGGGGTGGCTACAAGGGAGGAACAGATAAAGAGAAAAGGAGGAAGAAGAAGAAGAAAGGAAAGAAAACAAGGGATGCTGAGAGGGGAGAACACTGCTCATAGATATATTGGTTGAGAGGCTTATAAGCTCGGAACCAAAAACAAGGGAGCAAGAATCCCTCCTGATAGGACTAAGAGAAGGTTCAACTGAACCGCTTGCACAGATTGGACACAAACGGCAGATTCTCTAACCTCCCACTATCCCAACCCCCTACACACTAGCTGAGAGCTCACAGACTGCCCAGGCACAAAATCTGTTCTGGAAAGAGAGCGCCCAATTAGGAGGGGGAATAAGCCCCTTAGCACCTTGTTAAGTACTAACACAGAAGTGTGTGGGGAAGGGTTAAGCCCTACAGAAGGCAGCTTTGTATGAAAGGATAGAGTGGGAACTCAATCGGACTCCCTGAAGGCAAAGCAAGAACAACAGCTCAAGGTTAATGAAGTGCCAGAAGTACCAACCAGAAGAATCTGACACAATATTAATTAATACCTGCCAGAGGAACCTGAAAATGGGGCCGGAGTCATACAGGGACCGGTCTTTTCAGCTGTGAACTGAACAACATGGCTAAGAAGCCAAGAGGTCACCCCTAGGGGCAATCAGAAGAGTTCCCTCAGGATAGAATAAATTCTACTCGTTCCCCTTTACCTTGAGGAAAAGAGATCCGTCCAGAGAAGAGCAAATCAAGATAGATTTTTTTTGGCTAAAGGCACGAGGAAGGAAGAGACGAGTAGGGGGAGATGCAGCAGTAGGGAGGCCACTGAGGGAAGGTGGGGTATCAGTAATGAATGGTGAAGATACAAGAGAAGATCAAGAATTACGGTAGGTACGTAATTTTCATATCTTCTCTTGTCAGTCTTCACCATTCATTACTGCTTGGGTGAGTACCAAGCTCCCCCTCTAAGGGAAGGGGGATAATAGAAACCCTGAGGGAACAAGACCCTGAGCCTCCTGCTGGTGAGAAACAGGAGGGGAAGTCCCTGGGCTAATCAGATGAGAAGCCTATGGTGGAGGAGAGCTAGGAGGTGTCCCCCGGGGACGGGGAGATGGAGGAAGCCCCTGCAGAAGCCTCCTAGCCCTGGAGGAAAAAAGACGGGTCCCCCAGAAAGTGGAGCGAATCACCCTACGCCGGGCCAGGGGTGATAACCTTGATAGACGAAGCCATGCCATCCGTCTAATACAGATCGCTGTCCCTGCAAGCCACCTCACTGGCATCATAAGATGCTCTTGCTTGGTGTCTTGCCAGCTCCAGACCTATAGCAGAGAGGGCAATGGCTTGTCTGGATTGCTCCATATCAGGCATTGATGCTAGGACTTGGGAAAGCATCGACCACAAATGCCTACTGTAGGCAGCATGGTGAGATGCAATGCATAACATCGCACGAGAGGAAGAGAACACTCTTCGCTCCCACCAGTCAAATTGTAGGGAATCTGAGTCCGGTGGGCAGTCGTGCGCCAGGCAGCGGCGCCTGGAGGGAGTTTCTAGGAATGCCAATCCCGAAGGCGGCTTGGGAAGAGAACCTAGAGACTCCAATGGGGCACAGTACCTTCTTCTGCAGTCTGCCGGGGCTGGCGACTGCCAGGAACAGATAGACGCCTCCTAGAAGGGAATAGGCCAGGACAGTACCACCAAATGCTAGGCACTGAATTCACTGAGGAATTCACGCATCTCCCATTCGGTATTGTCTCACCTAACAAAGGAGATACGAAGATCCCTCACCGCCCTCGAAAGGAATCGCTGATATTCAGTGAAATCAGCATCGGAGGAGAGATAAGCAGTGGGTTCATCTCCCTCCGAGGAGGGAGACGAGGATGATGGGAGAGCTCCAATGTCCAGAGGACTCCTGCGGCGGCGGGGATAGGTGAAACACCCGCTCATGCATATATCTAACGTACGAGGGGAAGGACATCGCAGAGCCTCTGAACGTCTCCCGGGATAATGGGCCCGTAGGACCAACATGGCCTGGGAGAGAGGGGGGTGGCTGCAGAGGAATGGCAGAGGGGCACCTACGACGAGGCAACTGTCCTCTGCTGAGGCTCTGAAATCCGGAAAACGGAGCCCGAGCTGGTGGGATCCCAGACAACAAACCAGGTCACAGAACGGAACCCTGGGGATGCGAAGCCTGGAACAGCCTAGTAGGGGATCCTCCCCTGTGATGAACCTGGGGCTGCATGGGTCCAGAAGAGCAGCCCACAGCAATGCCACCAGAGGGGTCCCTGGAGCCCGAGAGGGAAAGACGGGGCCCAGTGCTACGGCTCCTACCCGCACCCCGAGGGGTGGCAGGTGAAGACCGAGGCACCTCAACCCAGTCTCTCAACCCCCTGGACTCTGAGAACGCCCTCCTACTCGACCCCAGTGACACCCCACCCCGATCAGGTGCAGCAGCACCGGGATCGGCAGCTACCGCAACCCCCTCAGGAGGATGAGCCCATCCCCCACCTCCACACCATCCCTCCAGGGACCCCAGACCCACCCCAGCCTGGGAGGCCCCAGGAGAGGACAGCAGAGGAGACAGAGGAATAGGCACGCTGGGCCGCCCTAGCACCTCGTCTCACTGGAGACCCTGACTCCGAAGAGTCAGGGTGCTAGGACGGGTCCACATCCGAATCATCCTCCTCCGATGAGGAAGAGACCAGCTGGACCTCAATACTGGCCACCACAGGGTTCTCCAGAGAAACGGCACCGTGAACGGCGCCAGTGCCAGCACCGGACGATCTCGGACTACCCGTAACGCCCAAACCCAGCCCTGACTCCCCAATGGCGTCGGTCAGACCCGCGGCACCACCCCCGGTGCCGGAACCTGACTCGGCACCGCTAAGAGAGTCGATTGGGCCCACGGCACCACGGGCAGTGCCGAGAGCCAACACGGCCCCGAAAACGGCGCTGCCCCAATCACCGGCGCCACGAACGGCACCAGGATCTGAAGCAGCACCGGAAGGCGGCATCGAGGGTCCAGCGATGCCGGGCCCAGCAGACCTGGGCCTCGACACTGGGGAAGCCTGCACCTCCAAAGAGGTGACTGCCGAGGCAGTGTCTCCACCGCGGCCCCGGGAGGAACCACGATGCTTCTCCTACACCGCGAAAGAGGCCTCCTCCTTGGCAAGAGTAGAAGATGAGGAGGCCTCCTCCTCTCCAGACCATATAGGCCTGGGAGAGGACCCGGGGGAAGGGTCTAGTGATCTTACCTGGGAATCCCTGGAGTGACGCCGTTCCCCGAAAGTCGGCAGAGCCTTGCCGATCTTGAACGCGTGGACTTCTAGGACGAGACGGTCCATCGAGAAACAGGAGTCAGACGCATCCATATCGTGGTTGGGTCTCAGGCAATGAAGGCAAACATCATGCCGGTCTGTGACGGAAAAATGCCGGCCACAGGAGCACTGACGCATAGGGGCATGGCCCGCCTTCGATTTACGTTTGGCTCCCGAACTCGACATGACGAGAAATAAACACAAAAACACAGCAAAAAGATCCCAGCACCGTAAGAAAAAACAGAACACTCTTACCGCCTAACCACTTCAACGGCATCGGGATGATCAGAAAGTGGAGAAGGAGGAGTCGCAAGTAGGTCTCTGACGCAGCTGTAAATCTCACATGCAGAGCAGATGCAGTCTCAATGGCGGGAGAAACAGAACTGAGATGGAGGAGGAGTCTGCGGCACCTACGGCCACCGCCAAGATGACTCCAGCGCTTTTGGTTGCGCAACCGCTGGAGCAGACTCAAAAAAAAATCTTCTCATAGCGGGGCGCCTCGAGCACTACCAAGCAGTAATGAATGGTGAAGATTGACCGGGAAGATACCTAGCTTCTTAAATTAATTGAGGTTATGTCCACAGGACAAGGAGATCAGAGGAAATCAAGGATTGACGGGGAGAAGGGGAGAAGGAAAGAAAGGGGAACTGCAACCCTATCCCACAGGGTGGAGCAGAAGCACTGAAGAAGGAGTGCTCCATTCCTGACCACTCTACCCTAAAGGAAACGATCCCCTATGTGCCCAAGTTTACCCCGCTCCTGACTCACAGAAAGGAGGGGGACAAGAAAGGGAGAGGGACCCAGAGACTGAGGCCCCAGGGAGATGGAGGGTGGGATTGCGATGAATGGTGAAGATACACAGAAACATCAGAATTACAGTAGGTACATAACTTCCATAGCTTATCTGTGTCAATCTTCACCATTCATCACCTTTGGGTGAGTGCCGAGCCCCCCCGCAGGGGGTTTTTAACCCTAAGGGGCTGAGTCCCTTAGCTCTCACTGGGTGACACACCAAGAGGAGAACCTCTACGGGTCTGGAGAGGCCCGAGAGTGGGGAGAGTGAGACAGGAGCCCCGGAGGGGGTAGGAAGTTGCCCCGACAGACGCCGCCTCACTCTACAGGAGAAGAGACAGGTTCTCTGGTGGGCAGAGTTAATCACCCTATGCCGGTCCAAGGGTGACAACCAGGAAAGACGCAGCCATGCCGTCCGCCTAGTACAGATCGCTGTCCCTATGACCCTGGTAGCTACTTCATTGGCATCAAATGATGCCCTTGCTTGGTGCCTTGCTAGCTCCAGGCCACGTGCAGAGAGTGCAATGGCGTGTCTGGTTTGCTCCGTGTCAGGCATGGAGGCTAGGAGCTGACCCAGCCTAGACCACAGGAACCTGTCATAGGTTACACAGTGGGCCTGATGTGCTGCACTAGAGAGCAGCAACTGTGCCTAGTAGAACATCCTCCTCCCCCAGAAGTCAAAATCCAAAGAGTCTTGATCTGTGGGCCGGTCACGGAGAGGGGCGCGAAAGCCCATCAGGAGTGTCCAGTTGCATCAATCCGGACTGAGGATGAGGCATGGAACCTGGAGACTCCGGGGGGGGTACAATACCACTGGCAGAGATCCCTAGGGGCAGGAACTCCGGAAAAGGGTCTCTGCCAGAAACGCAACAACACCTCCCGAAAGACAGCAGGCCAGGGGGGCACCACGAGGGTGTCCTCACTGAAATCACCCAGAAAGGCATGCGCCGAGTGCTCTGGATTGTGTTGAGTGGGAGGGGTGATGTGCAGGTCCTCTAACATCCTCAGAGGAATCGCTGATACTCAGCAAGATCAGCAGCTGGGGAGATGTAGACAAATGGCTCCTCTCCCCCAGAAGAGGGGGATGAAGAGTCAGAGGACCTCGAAGGTTCAGAAGCTGGCTGCTCAGGGGGAGGTTGAAAAGCCTGTCTGTCCATAGCCCTAATGTAAGAGGGAAACTGAGCAGCCACTGCTCTGAACTGCTCCCAGGAGAGAGGCCCGCTAGGACCAAGAATGCCTGGGAGTGCAGGAGAATGTGGCAAAGGGATGGGGGCAGAGCCGATAATGGGAATCGGCTGACCTCCGCCTGGGCTAGGGAGCACACCAGGAGCCCTAGGAAAGGAAGGAGCTCCGGAAAACTCCATAGCCGACAGCTGATCAACCAAACTGGAACTGCCTAGGCTGCACCCTGAAGAATCCCCCCTGTGAGGCGACTGGGGCCATGTAGGTCCAAAAGGACAGTCCCCTACTTCCAAAGAATGGGGCCCTCTCTAGGAAACCGAAATGGAAGGACGGAGATCCACACCACGGCTTCTCCCAGAGCCCGGGTGGGCTCCAGAAAAAGGCCGCCGCACAGACCCCATGCCCTTCGACCGCTTGGAATCTGAGAGTGCCCTCCTCCTCGAGACAGAGCCAGCCTAGGCAGCTGGCAGCCCTAGTCGGCCCCCAAAGAGGCTATCCAGGGAGCAGCACCCTCCCCTCCCATGGGTGCTCTGATCGGCCCCAAAGTTGGGCGATCCAGGCACACCACCTGAGGGGGTACCACCGCAGAGGGGTCACAGAACCCTCCGAAGCCAGGCTGCAGGGCAATTGTGGCCTGCACCACTGCCTGCTGGTCAGAACCCCTGACCCTGGCAGTCACTGTCCGCTCCTCAAAGGGGGGGGGCTGACTCCAGCCTGTTGAGGACACTACCAGGGTGTCCACGCCAGCAGCCAACTCCAGGGAGCCAGACTGCCTGTCTGACTCAGAGTCCGACTCCTCCTCCAAAGAGGTGGAGACTGAAGTCCTGTGCCAAACAGTGCATGGACGCCCACTGCCATCCCTACTAAACAGGGCACCAGAACCAGAGACTGCACCAGAGTTGATGCCGGTGCCCCCCTCCACTCCATGAACGGTGCGAGAAGAGAACACGGCTCCAAGGGCTGCAGTTTCGTAGCTGGAGCCTGTCACGGCGCTGTCCCGACCCACGGCGCCAGAAGCGGTGTCGAGAACAGCAATGGCGCCGACGATGGCTACGACCATGCTCTCAGTGCCGAGGCCGGAGACCCCCACGGCGCCACGCCGGCCCCAACAGCACTTCTCTATGCTGAGCTCCGAAAACCCCACGGCATCATGTCCATGTTCGAGCCGCGCATGCTCCCAACTGACACGGCGCCATGCTCAACCACTTGCACCGCGAATGGCACTTGGGAGAGAAACAGTTAGGGACAGCACCGTAGGGGCCTCCCCATGGTGCCAACAGCACCATCGGGCGCCGTGAACGTGTGCCAACAGCAGCAATATCGCCGACGACACCACCATCAGGGGCCCACGATGCTGTGAATGGCGCCGAGGCCCAAGACAGTGCCAACAGATGGCGGCCGAGGATATGGCACAGCTCAATTTCAAGCGGCGGGTACGCGACACCAGGGGCCTTCGCCCACGGCTGGCCTGCCAAGGCGGTGCCTCCCACGGACCTCCTGCACGCTGGAAGGGCCTCTGCCATGGCCAGGCTACAAGAGGCAGAGGCCCTCTTCCTCGGTCTGTATAGAACCAGGAGGGGAACAAGAGGAAAGGCAGAGAGAACATGGCTTGGCCTGACGAGTGCGTGCTCGACCCGCGAAAGTCGACGGAGTTCACCCCACTTTCCACGCATGTTGCTCGATGACCCAACCGTCCATGGAGAAACAGGCGTCACACGAATCCATGTCACGAAGCGGGACAAGACACGCGAGGCAACGATCGTGCTGGTCGGTGACGGAGTACTTACGGCCGCAAGGGCACCGTCACATGAGGGGGCCGTCCTGTCTTGGAAGTCTTCTTGCCCTCCAACCTAGACATGACCTACGAGAAAGAAACACCAAACTAGACTCGAAGTCGCAAAATAAAATAAAATAATGGAACAATCTTACCAGGTGACGTCGAGTAGGCTAACAGAACTGGCAGGAAACATGGAGCCGATGGACTGTGACACGGAGTCGAGAAGGTGAAAAATTCGAACTGCGTAGAGAGGTAGGCCTCAAACTATTCTTCTGCAAAACATCCCACGAGGTGACCTTGGCGGTGGGAGACAAAGAACTGGCGGGAGGCAGAGTCGACAACCTCTTGTGTGGCAATACAGTCGTGCGCCCTCGAAGGCTGATTGCCCCGATAGTGCGCGTTGACTCCGCCCATCTAAAGAAAAAAGCTCCCGTGAGGTCATGACCTCGGGCCAAGTACCCAAAGGTGATGAATGGTGAAGATTGACACAGATAAGATCTGCAAGTACTTTGTAAAGACTTGGGCGCCGAGGATAGCCCAAAGGGCAGGACTCTGAACTGGTAGTGTTGACCCAATGCCACAAATCTGAGATATTTGTGGTGGTCTGGGTGTATGAGAACATGTTGGTAGGCGTCCTGCATGTCCAGGGAGGCCAGCAAGTCATTTTGATGAATCAGAGGTTAAAATGTATCGAGTGATATCATCTTGAACTTTTCCTTGTAAAGCAATTTGTTTAACTTCCACAGATCGAGAATTGGGTGCATGCTGCCTGTTTTCTTTGGAACTAGGAAGTAGCGGGAGTAGAAACCTGTGTTCTGCTGATCCAGTGGGACTACTTCTACTGCCCTGTTGTTCAGAAGGCCTTGAATCTCGGAAGCAAGAAGGTCTGACTGAGAGACAGATAGCTTGGCAGTCATTTGGGTGGGTGATCTGGAGGGGTTTCTGAAAGGTTTAGAGAGTACCCCTCGTAGAATATCCTGAGTACTCACTTGTCTGATGTGATTGACCTCCACTGGTCATGAAACTGAGTCAGATGCTCTCCTACTGCCAAGGAAGAGTCCCTCTCGGACAGCTGTGGTGGGACTTGGGCCGGGATCTCAGAGGGTGCCACTAAGCGCTTTGGGGCCCTGCGCCTTCTGCTGCATATTCTTTTGCACCTGAGGGGCTTGGTTTATGTTGAAGCCCCCCTCTGCCTTTACCATGAAAGGACTGACGTTTATGAAACTGATGCCGGTTCCCGCCCCTTTGAGGGGCTGCAGATGGCAGTCTGGCCATTTTGATATCTGTTCTAGTTTTCTGTGTGGCCTCTAGTGCCTGCTCAACCTGAGGGCCAAACAGGTATGTATCATCAAAAGGCAAAGCCATAACTCTCTGCTGGGCATCATTTGTGAATGCCGACGTGCGTAACCAAGAGTGGCGTCAGGTGCATATACCAGTCGCTGCTGCTCTGGAGGCAGTGTCAAAGGCATTCATAGCAGCTTTAAGCAGCTGGTTATTGGATTCAATGCCTCTAGGAATCAGAGGTGTAGCCAGGGATTTCAGATCTGCACACCAAGTGGACTCACTGCTACTCCCCCCTTGTTAGGGTGTGCTAACCCCCCTTCCCCCAGGCGTAGCCAGACAATATACAAATGTACACCAGGACCATGTTTGTTGCCTCATTTGGCACAATAAATACAACTTTTGTATTCCATGACAATGGTTGTTGCCATGCATGGGTAAATGCAAATGCCATCCATTGCTCCCTAAGACACCCACATACCAGTCCAGAGCCTGTAAAGTTGTATTGTCCTTGGGATGCAAAGAGAGTATAGTGACCAGTCCTTCTAGTTTCAACTCCTATGAATAAAATTACAGAAATGTTCAGCATTTTCTTTGTCAGTTTTCATGGAAAAGAAACAGTTGGGCGTATTTTCCACCCTTAAATAAAATTGCACACCATGGAGTACTTGGAGTATGCCTGGCTACACCCATACTAGGAATGATTTGAAGAAGCTCTGTGTTAACTCGAATCTGGGAGAGCTTCTACCATGGCCTTGAGCGAATGCCAGAGTGTATACTCATACTGAGAGAAATAACCCTGGTAGCTAGCAATGCGCATGGCCAGGATGGAAGCAGCAAACACTCACTTTCCCAAAGTGCCAATTTTGCGAGATTCCTTGTTTATTGGCCGTGCTGTAGATTCTTGAGGAAGAACAGCCTTGTCATTCTCTGCCAGGACAACTATGGCATCAGCAAAGGCTTGCAAAGCCAGAATGGGCCGATCTTTGGGAGGGGCGTATTTCCTATCTATGGACTTAGCCACAGAGGGAATAAGCACCGGATTATCCCACACCATTTGTGAGAGAGTCTCAAAAGAAGGTTGCATGGGGGGAGTCAATTCCACAGAAGTGTCCGGAACGTGCAGGTACTGCAGATGCAGCAATCTCCCAGGATCGATCTCCAAAGTCTGGAGAGAGAGAGAGAGGTATTCACGTTTCTAAGCAGAGACTTAAAGGAAAGGCCCTTGACCAGAGCCTCTGCTGTAAGACAAGGTTTATTCACCACCCCTGGGGAGGACTCGTCGGCAAAGTCGTCCTCCAATCGAAAATCAGGATCAGGCTCAATATCATCTCCTACTAGTCCTGAAGGGTCTGAATAGATAGGAAAGAGAGGAAAAAGAGGAGGAGGAGCATCATGAATCAAAGTCAAAAACTGGAGTCGCATGCGGCACTGCAGGCGCTCCTGGCGCCAGAACAGAAGGTGATGCCGAGAACACAGGCTGCACCGGCATAGGACGCGATGCCGGGCGTGGCACCAGAGGAGCCAGAGGCACCAAACCAGAAGTTCCCAACCCCCAACTCACTGAGAAAAGTCTGAGAAATTCAGCGGGAGATAAAGGCACTGGTGTTGACCACTGTGCCACAGTCCTATAAGGGGGAAAAACACCAGAGTGCAGTGTCGACAGCACTGAAGAAGGTGCCGCACGACTAGGAAGCCCCAACCGCCCTGCCCACAAGTCTGAAATGAAAGGCCGAATGCCCCAGGACTCACCGGCTCAGGTAGATGGGACAACCGCCAAACCCACTGCTCCATAACAGCGGCCCAATGGTGAAACTGCTCACTGGAGGACCCTCCAGGGGGCAGGGAGGGACTCCAGAGTCGAGCATGCTGGTCACCAGAAACAGAAGTCAGAGGAGACCCTGGAGGAGATGGGGTTGGACCCCTGCTGCTAGTAACCGATGATCAACACACAGATGTACCAGAAGGTGACCTCAAGCAGTACAGTTTCTTTTTCGACTGGGAGGCCGAAGAAGAACTCAAGGCCAAGTGGTGCCGAGTCCTCGACAAGGATCAAGAATGTAACTGCTTCTTTTTGTGCTTTCAGGAAGACTGCCCATCCCCCTGAGCACTGGACTGCCTTTAGTCAGACCCCCCCCTCCATAGAGGGCAGCGGACCAGACCCAGCCCTGCTGACAACACAGCTTTCATGTGAAGTCTCCCTACCGTCACCTGCCCCGCTCATGGTTGACTCCTTCGAAGGAAGGCTGAAGACTTCTTCTGACGACTGCTTATTGAAACTTATTTACTTATTTTTCTTTTAACTGATAAAATAATAAAACTAATCAATACTGAAATGCTATAGCTGCTGTAGTATAGACGTGAAGATCTGACTCCTGGTGGGTGAGCGACATCGTCACTGAAGCGCACTCGACAGCGGGGAAAAAAGGAACTGAGATGGTTGGAGGGTCGACACCAAGGTAGCCTATATGGCGTGAACTGGGCTTGCTGTGCCGCTTCCTCGCGGCCCTACCTAGGCACCAGCCATCCTGAAGATTTTTGGCTCCCGCTGGGTCCTAGCGCCTCCAGTGTAGTCCCATTAGTGTGAATGAGTGGTGGAGACTTTACATTCAGGAAGATTCTATGTTTTTCCTCTTCGGTGGCAGATAATAGGCCAATACTGGAATCAGACTGGGGAAAGGGACTTCTCATTCAATTGTTTAAATTAACCAAGCTGCTCAGTGTCTCTCTAAAGCTCCATTATCTTGTATAATGTCATATCCTTAAATACCCCCTTCCCCTTAAATAACAACTTAACTATCCCCCAACCCGCCTGCTTTTGTACAATAAAAGGTTTATCTTAACTATGGGTTCCTTACTTTACTTCTGTACATATTCTGGGTATGTTAGAATCAAATTATGTACTTAGAACCTTCACCCAACTTTTCTATTCCCTCTCTTATTCCGCTTATTTCCTCCAACATCAAACCCATTTCATTCCCCACCTTTATTTCTGATTGCTGTATTCTCATTAATGTCAGTTCCAAGCAGGGAACAATTACTAAGGATAAACTAATAGGCTTGTGTTTTTGGCGATATTTTTGTATTTATTTGTCCTTGCCTATGCATTTTATTCTCCGTCCATTTTTTGTATCAGACTTCTTTAATGCTTTTTTCCTACTGGTTGTTTACAACGTTTTTTCATGTTTGGGTTGTAGTTTCATTGTTTTAAGTGTGTATCACTTTAAATGAGGACTTTAAATGTGATGCACTGTCTGTTACGAACTAGACCCGCTCCCTGAGGAAGACCCTGTTGGGCTGAAGTGATGGGGCATTTGGGAGCTAGTCTGGACTTCTGTGATGATGGAATAAACATTTAAAAACTTCTTTCTGCCTGGATTATTGACTCTGTGAGTGCCGAGCCGTTTTTCTCCTGTTTGTATAGGCTATCTGCCTTGCTCTGCACCCTTGAGAATGCTGCACACTGTTTTGTTTGAATTCTGGAAGAGGAGAAAGCCCTGGAGAAGACTGTCCTCCAGTGACCACCATGTGAGTGACTGAACCAGGGGCTCGGTTACTTGAATGGGGTAGGTTTGAGGGTGTGATGCTTGTGACCACTGTGCACTGAGCATCCACCGAGTCTTTCTCACGTGCAATCGTGCCAAAGGCACTATGAACACTAAAGAGCCTATTACATCCAGCATGCACTGCATGGAGTGGGCTTGCACAGTTTTGCATTCCATGATAGTAGCACGCCATCTGCAGGATTGCTTGCAACCTGCTGTCTGGAAGAAAAGCTCGGGCCTTGGTTGTATCCAAGAGAGCTCCTGTGAACGGCAGCTGCTGTGAGGGTTGCAACTGAGCCTTCTCCAGGTTCAGCAGAAACCACATTGAGCTGAGGAACCGGTCCGCTTTGGGCAGTTGAGGCAGGACTAGGTCCCGAGTTTCAGAGGGTTGCTCTAGGTGCTTTCGGCTGTGCTTTTCTCCAAGGCTGGGGATGCAGAGTTTGTCTGAGGCCTCCTGCCTCTTCCATGAAAGGTCTGCTTGCTCTGAAAGAAACCATGTTGTATGCCCATTTGAAGATTAGCAATGGCTAGCCTGGAAGTCTTAAGGGTTGTTCAGGTTTCATGAAACACCTTAAGAGACTGCCCGATCTGCTGTCTAAACAGGTAAGTTAGACCAAAGGGAAGATTCATAACCTGTTCTTGAAAATCTAGGGAAAAGCCAGATGTTCGCAGCCATGAATGCCGCATAATGCAAATGCCTGCAGCAGCAGAGCAGGAAGCAGAATTAAAGGCATCCATAGAGGCTTTGAGCTGGTGCTATCTAGACTCAAAACCCTGTTTGAAAGTTAGCAGGATACCTTATTTAGCCTCTGAATCTGGCAGGGATTATGCCAGGGACTTAAGCTTGCTCCAAGGGTATACTCAGTACTTAGAAAATTGTCCTTGATAACTGGCAATCCTCGTGCTTAGAGTGGCTGAAGCAGAAGCATATTTGCCTCTAGGGTCAGTCTTGCTCTACTCCTTGATAATAGAGTGTGAGTGACTTTGTGAGGAAGAACAGCCCTGTCATTCTCAGCAAGGGTAATAATGGCATTAGCTATAGGTTGAGACATACACTGGTCTATCTTTAGGAGTAGAGTATTTTATCAGCACACTTGCAGATAGAGGCCACCATGAGCAGGCCTACTCCAGACCGCATCAGACAGGTTTTCAAATGTAGGAGGGATAGGAGGAACTAAGCTGACTGGGATATCAGGACATTTAACCACTCCAGACAGAGATCTTTACCCTGGTCAATAGCAGCAGGCTGCAAATAAAGTGCAGAGTGCAAATTTCTGAGCAAAACCTAGAAAGTTACACCCTCCTTAAGGCACAGAAACAGGACCTAGGTCCGAAGTGTCCAGACTGAAGAAAGTCATCGCCTCCACGCTTTCAGTTATCCACAGTACAACCAACAAATGTAACTATACCAAGTGAGCTTTGAAACTTCAGAGCAGAAATCCGCACTCAATATGCAGAACTAAAAGAAAACCTATCAAAAGTCATAATCAGAGTCGCAGATCTTGAGACACAGGCCACAAACACTGATTCCCATAAGGATTGCCTGGAGGCGCATCTGTTGCTCCTTCATTGAAAAAAATGAACAGCTCCAAGTCCAAATGCGACTTGGAAAAATGAAAACATTACTTACTGTAATTATGATGCTCTGTATCTTCACCATTCATCACATTTGGGTACTCGGCCAGAGGTCAGGACCCTCGGGGAGCTTTTTGGGTAGGTGGAGCCGGACGTGCTCTCGGGCCGCCCCTCCAGGCCGACGCTCTACGGGCGCCGTGGGCTTGGCTGCGGGCGCCACGACCCCGGGCCTGCCTGCCAGTTCTAAGTCGCCAGAGAGAGGTGAGGAAAAAATAGGGTTGGGAGGGTGGGACAAGAGAGTCAAGGGACAGAAAAAGGAAAGATGTAAAACCGAAAGGAGAAATAAATGACTGAGATGACAGAGCAAGAGAGAAACAAAATGCTAGGGAGATTGAGAAGGGGGCCCCAATCTCTGGAAAACAGAAAGGGGTGGGAGTTAGGGAAGGATAGGGAATTTTTGAGACATAAATGTTTAACATGAGAGGGGGAACAAAAAGCCAGAACATGCTAGATTCTGTCCTGTCTCTAGATTGTATAGGAACTGCAAGGAGTAGCCAAGAGGCTTAATTACCAGAATTCAAGGCACAGAATCACTGGCAAAGAAACTCCTTCATGGCAGGAAAATGGATATTCTTAGAGGACCGGGACAGAGGTTCTGCCCCTCTCACATGTGAAAAAACGAGAATTTTTAGTACGGATAAATGAGCTTTAAAACATGTCCAAAGGACAAGAAAACTGAGATTTGAAAAGGGACAAGAAGGAGGCGAGGATGGAGGGCAACCACCCCTCCCACTCCAAAGGAGTGGAGCCAGAGCACTAGAGAGGGAGTGCCGCCCCATCCTGACCACTCTCCCCACAGACATACCATCCCACCATGTGCCCCAGATTACACCCCCAACAAAGACAGGGGAGGGAGGCAAGTAAAGGCACAGAGAGGGAGGGGGATCCAGAGACTGAGGCCCCAGGGGGATGGCAGGTGGGGTTGTGATGAATAGTGAAGATACAAAGAAAGATCATAATTATGGTAGGTACGTAATTTTCATATCTTATCTGTGTCAGTCTTCACCATTCATCACATCTGTGTGAGTGCCGAGCCCCCCCGAAGGGGGCTTTAAAACCCTAAAGGACAAAGTCCCTTAGCTCTCAGTGGGTGACACACTAAGAGGGAGAACCTTCTGGGCCTGAGAGTTGGGAGAGTGAGACGGGGACCTCCCGGAAGGGGAAGGAAGTTGCCCCGACAGATGCTGCCTCACCCTATGGGAAAACAGATAGGTCCTCTGGTAGAAACATAGAAACATAGAATTTGACGGCAGATAAGAACCACTTGGCCCACCTAGTCTGCCCATTTTCCTACCTACCTAACAGATAAGCTGCAGATCCTAGTTAACCAACAGCTTACTTCCTCCTACCCCCCACTAGGACTGCCTTATGTCTGTCCCATGCATTTTTGAATTCCTCCACTGTTCTTGACTCCACAACCTCCTCAGGGAGGCTGTTCCATGCATCCACAACCCTCTCTGTGAAAAAATACTTTCTCACAGTGCTCGGAGTTAACCACCCTATGCCGGGCCAAGGGTGACAACCGGGTAAGACGTAGCCATGCTGTCCGCCTAGTGCAGATCACTGTCCCTACAACCCTGGTAGCTACCTCACTGTCATTATATGACGCCCTTGCTTGGTGCCTTGCTAGCTCCAGGCCAGGTGCAGAGAGAGCAATGGCTTGTCTGGTTTGCTCCGTGTCAGGCAAAGAGGCTAGGAGCTGACCCAGCCTGGACCACAAGAACCTATCATAGGTTGCATAGTGGGCCTGATGTGCAGAAATAGAAAGCAGCAACCGTGCTGAGTAGAAAGTCCTCCTACCCCAGAAGTCAAAATCCGAGGAGTCTTGATCTGGGGGTCGGTCACGGTGAAGGGTGCGAAGCCCATCGGGAGTGTCCAGCTGCGTCAATCCTGACTGAGGATGAGGCATGGAACCTGGAGACCCTGGGGTGCAATATCGCTGGCAGAGATCCCTAGGGGCGGAACTCTGGAGAAGGGTCTCTGGCAGAACGAAACGCCTCCCTAAAGGGAGCAGGCCACGGGGCAACCACAAGGGTGTCTCACTGAAGCCGCCCAAAAAGGCATGCGCCGAAAGCTCCTGGATTGCTCTGAGTGGCAGGAGAAAGATGTAGGTCCTCCAACATCCTCATGAGGAATCGCTGATACTCCTGAGATCAGCAGCTGGGGAGATGTGGACAGAAGGCTCCTCTCCCCCAGAAGAGGAGGATGAAGAGTTAGAGGACCTCAGCTGTTCAGAGGGTGGTTGCTCGGGGGGAGATTGAAAAACCTGTCTGTCCATTGCCCTGACGTAAGCGGGAAAGCGAGCAGCCACAGCTCTAAACTGCTCCCAGGATAGAGGCCCGCTAGGACCAAGGATGCTTGGGAGCGCAGGAGAGTGTGGCAGAGGGATGGGGACAGAACCGAGAAGAGAAGTCGGCTGACCTCTGCCTGGGCTAGGGAGCACACCAGGAGCCCTAGGGAAGGAAGGAGCTCCGGAAAACTCCACAGCCAACAGCTGATCGACCAAACTGGAAATGCCTAGGCTGCACCCTGAAGAATCTCCCCTGTGAAGCGACTGGGGCCGTGTAGGTCCAAAAGGACGGTCCCCTACCTAGGGAGCGGACCCGGAGTGCCAGAAGATGAAGGTGCTCCACAGCAGACAGCTGAACAACCATTTTGGAACTGCCTTGGCTGCGCACGGAAGAATCCCCCCTGTGAGGTGACCGGGGCCGTATAGGTCCAAAAGGACAGTCCCCTACTTCAAAAGAATGGGGTTCTCTCAAAGAAAGCGAAGGGGAAGAGCAGAGATCCACACTGCGGCTTCTTCCAGAGCACGGATGGGCCCCTGAAAAAGGCCTCCACGCAGACCCCCTGCCCTCAACCCCTCGAACTGAGAGTGCCCTCCTCCCCGAGATGGTCAGCCCAGGTAACTGACAGCCCTGGTCAGCACCCAAAGGAGCTATCAGGCACAGTACCCTCCCCTCTCATAAGTGCTCTGATCGCCCTGGTTGGGCATCCAGGCACACCACATGAGGGGTACCACCGCTGAGGGGTCAGCTAATCCTTCAAGGCCGGGTTACAGTGCACAGTGGTGGCATGCACCACTGCTCGCTGGTCAGCCCCTGTCCCCAGCCTTGAAGTTGCTGGACCACTCCTCAGAGGGGGCGGACTCGTCTGTCGAAGACACAACCAGGTTACCCACACTAGCAGCTAGTTCAAGGAGCCAGACTGCTCGTCCTGACTCAGAGTCCGACTCCTCCTCTGAAGAGGTGGAGGCCAAGGCCCCTGTGCAAACCATAGGTAGGCGCCTTCGCCATTCCTACCAAACAGGGTGCCAGAAATGGAGACCACACTGAGTCAGTGCCAGTGCCCTCCACAGCACCACGAACGGCAGCGAAAAGACACGGCTACAGCCCGAACAGCAAACTTGAGTCAGAACCTGCCACGGCGCCGCAAGCAGCACTGAGGGCAGAGACAGCACCAACAACAGCTCCAACGGCGCTTTCAGCACCGCCGGACGACGCTGAAGTCAGAAACCCCACGGCGCTGACCCACTCCACGGCACCGCGAATGGTGCAGAGAGCAGAAACGGCGCTGACAACGGCTCCGGACAGCTCCTTCTGAACTCCCACGGTGCCGCGTCCATGTTTGGTGCCACAAATGGCTCCAGAACTGGACATGGCACCTTGCTCAACCTCAGCACCGTAGATGGCGACGAAGAAAGAAGCGGCACCGTAGTAATTCCCACAGCGCGCTTAGCAGTATCGGTGCCGCCGAACGGGCGCCGACAGCAGCCACGGTGCTGGGCAACGGACCAGCGCCGCCCAACTCCTTCAGGGCCCTCAGTGCCACAAACAGCGCCAACTGACAGTGTTGGGGAACAGGCGCCAGCCGGGCCTATGTAACCGGGTCCGACACCAGGGGACCTTTGCCCCCAAGGGCAACTGCCATGGCGGTGCCTTCCGCCCGCCCCTGAAGGGAACAGACTGGGCCTCCTGCACGTGGGAGGAGCCTCGGCCATGGCTAGGCTACTAGAAGCCGAGGCTCCCTCCTCCATGGTCCGTATAGAACCGGGAGGGGACCTGGAGGAAAGGCGAGAGAGTGTGGCTTGACCTGACGAGTGCGCGCACCGACCCCTGAAAGTCAGCAGCTCGCCCACTTTCCCGCGCGCTGTTTGATGATCCAGCAGTCCATGGAGAAGCAGGCGTGGCATAAATCCATGTCATGAAGTGGGCCAAGACACAAAGGCAACTGGTCGTGCTGTTCGGTGCCGGAAAATTTTTGGCCGCATGGGGGCAGCCGACCCATCTTCGAAGTCTTCTTGCCCTCCAACCTAGACATGACCTTCAGAAAGAAATACAAACAAGACTCCATGGCGCTGGAAAATAGTAAAATGGAAAGGTCTTACCGGCAACGTCGGGTGACTAGCAGAACCGGCAGGAGAACCGACGGACTTGAAGTCGAAAACATTTTTAAACGAACTACGAACAGGTAGGCCCAAACTCAAGCTGGAGAAAGTTTCCCACGAGATGACCTCGACAGCAGGAGATGAAGAACTAGCAGGCAGGCGGAGTTGACAGTGCTAAACGGTCAAGCCTTAAGCGCCAGAAAACGTCGATTCAAGACGGCGCCAGGCGTGTCGGCTCTCCTACCAAAAAGCTCCGATTCTTCTTCAACAACAGCCGAAAAAAGAACTCACTTGATGGCTGCACTTCAGGACATTAAGCAGCTCTTGCCAAGCTTTCAGCACACCCCCACACCATGAGTCAGCTAAGTACTGTGCAACTGTTGCACAACTCTGTTTATTTTATAAACTAGCATAACTGGGTGATATCGTACCAGCTCTGGTCTCCCCAGACAGGAACTTTATACTAGGTACTCCTTGTTTAATAAGATTTGCATCCCCCCATCAGTACGTATTACCTCCATGAAGAACTGGGTAGTCAGTGAGGTTTGTCCCATTGCAATAGAAGCATTACTGTTACTTTGAATGCACAACCACCTTCCCTCCCTCACCGCCTCTTTTTTATTTCTGCAGCAGTTCTCAACATACCCTACTCCCCTGTAGTACCAGAGCTTACCTCAAAAGCAGCCGGTGCTTGCACTATAAACTTAGTTGTGAATGACAGTCCTTGAGCTGCTTCTATGCTTCCTGGCAACTGAGGAAGTCAGCTGGAGGTAGAAAAATAGCTCCTGTGAACAAAAAAAAAAAAGTGGTTGGCTGCACAGCAACACTGTCCTTCAACCTGGTAGCTATTGCAGTATAAGAAGCTGCTATCTACCTCTACTCACCAACCCCAGCTTCCATATAACAAGTAACAAAGGCCTGAAGGCCCTATGTGCAGATCCTCCTTTAGCTATGTAACAAGATGAGGAATATGTATACCAACAGCTGAATGTGCAATCTATGTTGAAGTCTTCAGTAGTCCCTTGTCAATAGGAGCCTACTGAAATTGATAAAATTACTGCAGAAGCTATAACGCTGGGCCATTAATATCCCAGATAGCGATATGATCCGTGATAGATGGCGTAAGAGCCCAAACTGAAGGATGAGAATAAACTCTGACTCAAAGCTAAAAGTTTTAATTAAAGACCATAACTTTACTTAAAATGGTCGCTTCCACAGCATTAGTAATCATGCAGTTTAGCTTAAATGAACAGCTTTAACAGACCACCTCAATAATTAGAGGAGCTCTCAATATAGTCGATGGTGATTGGGCAGACAGTACCTCCACCCGCCTAAAACTAACCATCCAGTAAAATTTTAGGGTACCAAGGGCATATGTAAAATCTTCTGCCTAGGAAGTGACTGCCTGGCGACTTTCACCACAGCTCTATTTGCAGGTCGCTTGCACTGTCTGGGAAATCACTAGGCTATAACATGAAGAGTCCAACTCTTAAAACTACAAAGAATCTCAGCCATATCTGTAAGATGGGAAGAAAAGAGAGACGCACTCCGAGATGAATGGGTAGAAAGTTACTACATGAAGTTTGTACAATATAGTTAACTCCTGACTCTCTAATGGGAAGGTGGTGATGTGTGTGGGAGGAAGAACAGGGAACCTGGAGTAACTGAAACACTGTGCCCGTCCAGAACTTCTGCTCTCCCCCTAGAACACAATCGCCTCAGAAAGTTGTTGACAATATATGTAGTTATGGAGAGGGATGGGAAGGAGGAGAAACGAAAGAAAGGGGAAAAACATAGCATAAGAAAGATTACTATGGAAATCCAGCAACAAAACCATTTCTACAACTCCCCCTGACCCAAATATCCTAGATCATATGCCTTTATGCTCAGATCAACCCTTTAGCAAAATAATGAAAACAGGGTAATTATCTGCGGTCGACCTTTCACTGGGATACACTGAAACACAGTGTCCTCAATCCTTGGCAAGCGACTACTTCCCTAGGAGAAACAACCATCTACCTCGCTATGCTTGGACCCCTAAATTTTAGAGTACATGGCTCTCCCCATCTACTAATGTAATCCTGAAAAGAGAGAGACTATGCCTAACATCGTCCAGTAGGGGAGACCTAATTAAATCTCTTAACTGAATATAAGCTTTCGTTCTCCCTCAAAGATGTAGTAGACTATTTTGTTTTGCCCTTTTTTTCTCCTGCAAACATTCAGAGAATAAATCTGGTTCTTGACTTAAATTGGGGACCCCCAAATTCTACCACCAGTAGATACTCCCCTTTGCTTTTCTTTGCTGAAGTTGGCAATGGTTAAAAGTACTGAGCACATACAAACTAAATATGGTGGCTGTTTTGATAGAGTCTACATACCTAGAATATTGGACCTTAGAAAATGGGATTTTTATTTACTGGGCTCTGATTGGCTGGTACCACTGCCGGGGGGGTACATTAACTTTCAACAGATGACCAGCAAATACAAAGTTCCAGCACAAGTGCCCCTTAACTCATTCAAATATCTCTGTGCCCACCCTGCTTACCCATTGGCCAGAATTATCCCACTGAATTTTAAATTGCCACCATTTTTTTCTCTCTGGCTTAGCGAGAGACAGAGCTCCCTACCAAGCACAACGCTAGTTTTTTAAGCAAGTGCCATTTCTAGACACTGACAGAGGTTTGCCTCCTTTCATCCACCCTGCCCATTTATGTAGTTTTAAATAAAAGCACTCTCACATTAAAAGGCCAAATCCTAATATAAGTTTCAGTTATGCCAGGTTCCCCGCTCACCTCTTGCCACTGTATTTCCCTGCAACACAGAATTACTTCTCTTCTCCCCACATATCAGAAACACACCGAAGCAGAGAATCACGAATCGCATTATCGGTATTTTTTTTTGTTTCAGTCAGCAAGTGGGTGAACATCCCACTATCAGTCCTTCTGAAACATCCGCTGTAACATATCTCCCGACTAAAGTTTCTCTGCCATCCTTCCTGTGTGCTGTACCTCAGTCAGTCAGTGCAGTTTTCTTTAAATTGCAGTACGCGTCTCTCCTCAACTGCTGCTCCCCATACTGCACAGTCGACTCCTCACAGAAATAAATAAAATAATGGAAAACTGCACGTCAATTATTGAACAGCTTACACTCCTCTGATTGCTTTGCACACTTCCTTGTGCAGACGTAAGTCGGCCCTTCTGCTCTGCACTCAATTCACAAACTGAAGTGCTTTTCTTTAAAAAGAAAAACTACCTGCAGTACTGAACACCTCGTTCCTCGCTCAGTATTCCACTCTGAACTCGGTCTTCCATTGCTCATTATCCTGTATCTCGTTGCGTAACAGCAGCAAATACAGTAGATGGCAAGAAACTGCGGGGGGACAACTCCACAAGACACTACATATCTACGTAGTGATGAGGGGAGTGACTAGGAAGAATGGCTCTGGGAGGGGCAACAGCAGACAGAACAGCACAGAAATACAGAGGGACTACTTTACAAGGAAAACACTTTAAACTTCATTGTTACTCTTATTTATTTTTGTTTTTATGAGATTTTTAAAAATCCCATTTAAAAATGCCACAGGTAGCCCATTTTCTAAACGCAATAATACCCTCCAGGGTTGTCGGTATGGGCAATACCGGACCTACAAGGGGCTATAAGGCCCTCCGCCTGTGGCGTTGGGCCTCATTAGGCCCCTGGGTGGTCTGGTATTGCACAATACCGCCCACCCTGTCGGGCATTACTGCTTACATAACACCCTCTGAATCACCTTTATGAAAATGAAATGGGCTCCTTTCAGAAAGGCTATGGCACGCCATGTCCCTCATATTAGATCTTCTTTTAGATGTTGGCTGTGCCTTAGTCATAATGGAGGAGTACATTATAGTTAAAGTAATAATCCTTATATGTTGATTGCATACTGAGACTACTCTACGCTAGAAATACCATATGATGATGGTGATGCTGAAGGTCTGTGGTGAGAAGAAGAGATAACCAAATCTAACGGGTAAGCAAAAACTTTGAATACCACCATTAGCCTTATCTACCCTTAGCCAATTTATGTTCCAAGACTCAAATTAATACTGAAGGGATCATGCTCTAACCTCCACACCCTAGAGGATAATTTAATTCATATACAATACCTTCCCTCCATCGGTAGTATTTCTGTGTACAATGATACAAACAGCACTGCATAATGCAGTGTCAGAAACTTAGACTGTATCCCAATGGAGGTCACTGAACTCCACCATTCCCTGCAGACTAATCTCTAAACACAATGCGAGACTATACGTCTGACACTTGTATTCTATGGACATGCCACCTTAGAATGTGTCAGGATGCAACACTCCCATCTTGACATTATGTTTCTAAACAGGACCTATTGCTACCTCCATGCAGCCCTTTGAAGGCTAAAAGGTCTGCCCTCTCAAACATAGTTATTTTCCCAAATATGGTTGGGAGCGGTATCCCTCTTTGACTTCTTATTTGGTGGTGGTTTACACCAACTAGAGGTGCTACATACCATCTGTCACCCTTCACCTCCCACATTAGTGACAGTATTATCTGCTATGAAGGCTCACTTTACTTGGTTGGCAAAGTTCACTCCAGGAGCAGTTCTACCATCTCCCTAACGGAGTAATTAGTCTCCTTTTGGAAGTACCTGTGGTTTTCCTCCTTTAGTTTAAAAACTTTTAGAAAGTTGTATTTTGCTGGCAACTGGTTACGATTTCTGTTTTGTATTGTGACAGGGTTGCATAGGACCCTGTCCCAGTTGTTATGGAGAGTTTGAATGCAGGTATCTGTTCTGTTCTTTCCTGTCTCTTGTCTGTGTGGTTGCACAACCAAGTTTTCCTGTGAGACCTAGGACTTGATCCCCCCCGACGGTCTTTCAATTCTCTACCTCTCACTGTCTCTTAGTCTTCCCTTGCTGTTTCTGCCTTTCCTCCCCTGCATATGTGCCGGTATAAAATATATGCAAATCATTATGTGGAAATACAACTGATATTCGGATCCCTTTGTTTAGAAATTATATAGTGTTACTGTTGAAATGTATATAGTTATAGTTTGAGATGATTGCAAAAAGCTATTGGGAACTCAAGAAGTTAACCTGAGACCAGTTTTTAAACCCTGTTTCAGAAGCTGTGGAGAAGGAGCCTCAGTTCTGGGACACTGTGTTCTAGCTGCACCTGACTGAAACTTACAAGAACATTTTAGAAAAAAAACAGGATGCTTGTTAAGAAGGGGGGTTGCAAGGACTTATAAAAACAAAGCTGCAATTTCTTGCAAGAGAGAAACAAAGACACAGAGATTGAAGGAAAACTCAGATGGATCTGTTTATTCTGTCTTTGTAAAGAGTTATACCGAACAAGTTAAATTTTTTTATGTTACTGCTAGTACTAATAAACACCTTTTACAAATTCTACAACTGCTCCTGGTTTTTCCTATGCTTCCTGACCTGTGCCTCGACGACATATATTAGACTTTTAAATACCAGATGAGACCAATGTACATCACAATATATGTTACCGATGTGCTTGACAAAGGATATAGCTTCCTTTATTTCTCACCTCTACACTGAGTACTCTTGTGTAAGCTTTACATATTTTACTACATTCCCATTCCTTTGTGTCACTCCCTCTTTCAGAGAGTCTTCTCCACTGTATTTCACTTCCCCTACTATAGCCCCAATCCTCTGTGGCTTTCAGCCCTTTACCAAATCTTATTCACTATACTTTACCTTCTCTACTGTACTCCCATTCTAAAAAACACCCTCCTTTCTCTGGGTAGGAGGGGACACCTGCTACATGGACCCTTTCTTACTATAAATATAAATGGCTAACACTACAAAGATACGTACCTTTAATGTAAATGGTATCAATAGCCCTCAAAAAAGATCAAGACTACTCCAAGATTTATTAAGAGAACGACATGAAATTATTATGCTCTGGGAAAGGAAAATTACGTACCTACCGTAATTCTTGATCTTCTTCGACGAGTCTCCACCACTCATTCACACTAGTGGGATTAGCGCCGGAGGCACTAAGACCCATCGGGAGCAAACTTTTGCTGGAGGGTGGTAGCGAAGGCAGCCTTAGCGAGACCCGGCGCCACGAGCAACGGCTCGCGAGTAATGACCATCTCGTGCGACGACCCTCCAACCGCCCAGTACCTTTTACCAAGGAGGTGCAGCGCAACTAACGTAAAGAGTAAACCCAACATTAAAAAACGGACATAAGATAGTCCGTATGACCCGTGTAAGAAGGGTCAGTAAAGAAGTCCTCACGGCCTAAAGATTTGAGGGAGTGAAGACCAATACAGCGGTGAGCTCGGGGGATGGAGGGTGGGCGTGTGAATGAGTGGTGGAGACTCGTCCAAGAAGATCAGAATTACGGTGATCGTATTTCTATCTTCCTGGACATAAGTCTCACCACTCATTCACACTAGTGGGAAGTACCAAGCTGATAATCCCCAAAAGGGGCGGCAGGAAGCCAGAGCTCCACGCGTCTAAGATAGAAGCCCATTAAGGATAGTTCTGCGAATGCGGAATGTAGCCCTAGCATGAACACATCCAGTGCATAGTACTTAACGAAGGTATGCCACTGAGCTCCAGAGTGGCGTTGCATATATCTGCAAATTGGAACATTGCAATTTCCGCTAGGGATGCAGCGACCGCCCTAGTAGAGTGGCGTACCTCTACCTTCTAATTTAACAGAGCCATGGAATAGCAATGACGAAGGCATGCCACTAACCATGAAGAGATGCATCTAATAGCGACAGGTTGACCCAGCGGGTGTCGCTGAAAAAGCGAACAGTTGCTGAGTCTTGCGAACATCCTTGGTTCTATCTAAATAGAACCACAAGGCTCTCTTAACATCCAAGGAATGAAGAGCTCATTCCCTTCATTTGGAAATTAGCAGTAAGCGGGAAGTACCAGAGTTGGTTTAGATGGAATTCTGACACAACTTGGAAGAAATTAGGATGAGTCACGGAGAACTACCTTGTCTTTATGGAATACAGTATACGGAGGGTCCGTAACCAGGGCATGTATCTCGGAGACCCTGGGGCTGAGGTAATGGCCACCAGGAAGGCAGTCTTCCAGGTAAGAAATTTTAGCTCACAGGTAGCGAAGGGTTGAAAGGCTTCAGTGAGCATGTCCAGCACCAGGTTAATGTCCCAGGCTGCAACTGGGACGCTTAACAGGGGTCTGGTATGGAGAATCCCTTAAGAAATCTCTTCACCATAGGTAACTGAGCCAGAGTTAAGGAAGAAACCGGCTCATGGAACGCTGAGATGGCACTAAGGTGAACTTTAACTGTGGAGTACTGAAGACCTAAGTTTGACAGGTCCAAAGATACTCCAGAACCTTCCCAGGAGGACAGGAAAAAGGATTCCAAGAGATTTGCACACCAGAGGAGAAAAAGCGTTTCCATTTAGAGCGTCGTTTTCTGGTGGCTGGCTTCCGAGCAGCCAGAAGGATGTCTGAGACTCTGAGAGACATTGAACCGATTCACTTCTATCTCTTCAGGAGCCAAGCATGAAGGTGAAGTGATTTCAGGTTGGGATGGACCAGCGAACCCTGAGTCAAAAGACTGATTTGCAAAGGAAGTGGTCTCGGAGGGCTGCCAACATACTGTTGAGTAGAGGAAACCATAGTTGCGAGGGCCAGGAAGGAGCAATGAGAATCATCTTGGTCCCTGAGACTCGAACTTGAGGAGTACTCTCTGGATTAGAGAGCGGTGGAAAGGCGTAAAGCGCTTTGTCCACAGCAGCCTGACATCATCCTGACAGAAAATGCCAGGCCCTGGTTTCTGGAGCAGAAGAGAGGCAGTTTTGCGTTGAGTGGGGATGCAAGGTCCAGGTCTGGAGTCCCACTCTTTGAACAGGGACCGAGCTACGGCTGGATCGGGAGACCACTCGTGAGGGTCTGCCTCCGTTCTGCTGAGGTGATCTGCTAGGTCGTTTTGTATACCTGGCAGATAAACCTCTTGAATCAGAGACTTGTGCTCCAAGCACCACTCCCACACCCTCACTGCTTCCCTGCAAAGGGGATAAGAATGAGCACCACCTTGCTTGTTGATGTAATACATCACTGCTTTGTTGTCCGTTTGAAGGAGAATGTTCTTGTGACAAAGGACATCCTTCAGAGCTCGGATTGCATAGAGGACCGCTCTCATCTCCAGGACATTTATGTGGAGATGAGTTTCGAACTGAGTCCATACACCTTGAGTGTGGAGGGAGAGACAGTGAGCTCCCCATCCCATTAGCGATGCGTCTGTGGTGATGGAGATCTGATGATCCGGGGGAGCAAAGGGGAATCCTTCCGGGAGATTGCTCTCTTGAGACCACCAGGTGAGAGACCTTCGAAGGGGCTCCGTCACCTTGATGGGATAAGACTGGGGGTGAGAGGTCGGGGACCATTGGTGGAGAGCATCCATTGGGTGGTTCTCATGTGCAGTCGGGCCAGAGGGACAGTGAAGACCGAGGCGCCATGAGACCCAACATGCGTTGCATCGAGAGAGCTGTAACGATTGGTTCTCCCTGATGTAGCGGGCCATTCAAGGATGTCGAGTCTTCTGTCCTCTGGAAGGAAAGCCTTCGCTGAAGAGGTGTCTAGAAGCGTCCCTGAAAGGAGCCTCTGGGAGGGTTGCAGTTGAGATTTTCAAATTCAGCAGAACTCCCATGGACGTGAAAGGCAGAAGTCGTTTGCACGGCTTCCAAAGTCCTTGGACGGAAGGGCTTGCTAGAAGCCAATCGTCCAGGTAGGGAAACACTCGAGTCCGACTTTCCTGAGATGCGCCATGAAACTGCACAACACTTTGTAAAAACTTCATGCGCCGAGGATAGCAAAGGGGCAGGACTCTGAACTGATAATGCTGACCAAAGCTACAAACCTGAGGAACTTGCGGTGGGTCGGTGGGCGAGGATATGCTGGTAAGCATCCTGCATATCCAGAGAGGCCAGCCAGTCGTGCTGATGCAGCAAGGGTAACAGGGTACCTAGGAAATCATCTTGAATTTCTCCTGGGGAGGAATTTGTTTAACTTTCTGGGTCTAGAATGGGCGCATCCCCCAGATTTCTTTGGAACCAGAAAGTAATGGGAGTAGAACCCTGTGTTTCGTGAGATGCGGGGCACCAGTTCTATTGCCCTGTTGTTCAGAAGGCCCTGGATCTCCAGCGGTGAGGAGGTCAGACTGAGAGGCCGACAACCTGGGTTGTCGTCTGGGAGGAGACAATTCGGGGGTTTCCAAGAAATTGAGAGAATAACCCTCGCGAATTATCCGAGCGACCCATTGTCCGAGTATGGACTTCCACTGGTTGTAGAAGTACATCAGACGACCTCCCACGGAGGAGAAGTTCCACCTCGGGCAGAGTGGATGGAACTTGGGCCAACGACTCATAAGGTAGCGCTGGGAGCTTTAGGCCTCGCTTTCTGCTGCGTCTTCTTTTGAGGTTGGGCAGGTTGGCTTTTATGGAAGCTTCCCCTGCCTCTGCCTCGAAAGGACTGACGACTATGAAACTGACGTCTGTTCACATGCCCCGAGAGGGACAGGCGGAGGTCTGCGCCAACAATGGCGATCTAGTCTTCTGAGTGGCCTCTAGAGGCATCTCCACCTGAGGGCCAAAAAAAGAGCCATCAAAAGGCAGCGCCATCACCTGCTGCTGAGCATCATTCGTGAAGCCAGAAGTACGCAGCCAGGAATGGCGCGGTACCGCGGCTGCTGGCGAGAAAGCAGTGTCAAAGGCCCATGGCGGCTTTTGACTGTTGGTTATTGGACTCAATACCTCTAATAACGGTCAGAAGAAGCTCTGACTTGAACGAATCTGGAAGAGCTTCAACCATTCTTTTCATAGAGTGCCAGGATATACTCATACTGAGAAAAATAGCCTTGATAACTGGCATACGCGATACTTAGAGTGGAGGCAGCAAAGACTCTCTTACCTAATGTATCAATCTTCGAGACTCTTTGTTAATAGGTCGAGCTGTAGTAGTTTGAGAAAAACGACCTTGTCATTCTCTGCCAGGACTACAATAGGATCCGAAAGGCTTGGGATGCCAAAATGGGACGATCCTTGGGAGCTGAATACTTCTTATCAATGGATTTAGCCACTGAGGAATAAAGCAGGATTATTCTATACCATTTGAGACAGCGTCTCGAAGGAAGGCTGGATCGGAGGAGTCAAATCCGTAGGGATCTCCGAAGCATGAAGATACTGAGTCTTAATATCTCTCCAGGATCGATGTCTGTAGTCTGGAGAGAAAGGTGGATCCCAGGTTCTTCAACAGAGACTTAAAGGACAGGTCCTCGACCACAGGCTCTGTAGTAAAGAAAGATCCTGTTTCCTCCACTTCATCACCCAACCGAAGGTCTGGGTCAGGCTCAACATCATCTCCTGATGGTCCAGAAAGGACTGTTTGGACAGGAAAGGAGTGAAAATTGGAGAGGAGGAAATAGCAGAAAAACAAGGAGAGTCCCCAAGGGCTGCAGTATGAGACGGCAAAGCAGGACTGAAGCGGCACCAGGCTGCAGTGCCGAAGAGCATCTTGTTATAGCGCCCCAGCTGGCCTTGGGCGAAACATGGCGCTCGGCCGGCAACGCCAGCGCGCTTACATCTGTGCCCCCATGAGCAGCACAGCGGACGACACATGACAGGCCCGCCCTATCCAGCGCACCACCGGCGGCGCCGCGAGACACCAGGCGCCCGCGAACCGCGCCGCAACGACAAGCGGCACAGCAGCGACAAGCCAACAGATCCTGCGAAGGCGCCGGAAAAGCAGGAACCTGGAAAGCTAGAGAAGGAAAAAACCAGGAGATAAGGGCATCGGTGAGGCCCCTGCGCGCAACCATGTGAGGAAACACTAAGCACGGAGTCGCTGGCACCGAAGAAGCGCACGCGACTAGGAAGGTCAACCGCCCTACCTGATCGCCGGAGGGCCCGAGGCTCCGAGGCAACCGAGCTCAGGCAGAAGAACCAACCTCCGAGCCCATTGCTCCATAGAGCGCCCACTGATGAAACTGCTCATCTGGAGTCCTACCTATAGGCGGGAGGACTCGATGTCGGGGACAGCGATTACCGGAAGTTGGCGACTCCGAAGAAGGAGACGGCAACCAGCAACGATAACCCGGCGTCGGCGCAGACATACATGAAGGCGACCTCGGTGATGCCTTCTCTTTTGACCTGTGGGCGAAGAAGGCTCGAGGCGAGCAGTGCCGAAAACGACCGTTTATTTTTATGCCGTGGAGACCGCCCATCCCCGGCATCGGACTGACCGTTGTCGGAACCCGCTGAGGAGAAGGAGGCTGACCGGACCCAGCCCGGCTGACTGAACAGCTTTCATACGAAGTCTCCCTACCGTCACCTGACCTGCTCATGGTCGACTCCGTCCAGTAGGCCGAGACTTCTTCAAGTAAAATTTAAATATTAGAAAAATTTAACGAAAATAGAATAAAATTAAGCGATACTACTTATCGTGATAAAGTTACAAAAAACAAACTGAAAACTATGCGCTAGTTTGAAGTTTGACTCGACTTCGAAGCGCGTAAGAAGCGCACTCGGCCGGCGGGAAAAAGAACTGAGGCGGTTGGAGGGTCGTCGCCGAGATGGTCATTACCGCTCGAGCCGCTGCTCGGGCGCCGGTCTCACGGCGCCGTCTCTCGCGCCGACCCTCCAGCAAAAAGTTTGCTCCCGATGGGTCTTAGTGCCTCCGGCGCTAATCCCACTAGTGTGAATGAGTGGTGGAGACTTATGTCCAGGAAGATACGCATCTTTCCAAAACAAAGTATGAAAAATTTCAGAACTTGGGCTTCCCAATAGCTATAGGCTCCTCCCACAAATCTGGGCGCCTAAGAGGTGCGTTCACCTTAATCCAGCAGGGAGTTCCTTTTTGACTCCAGTACAAAGTAATAGACCCAGATGGTTATGTCATTCTCACGAGAACGTTGTACGACTCCTCTTACAACAGCGAATGTATACTTTCCGCCCAGGCTCCACCAAGCAAACAGCACAATTCTTTCTTAATAAACTCCTCCCTATGTTACAAGGGCAACTTATTTTGGGTGGGGACCTTAACATTACCTTGAATCCCACCTTAGACTCCACTGGCCAAAAATTTTTCGAATAATGCCAGTACAAAACACCTGCAGTTTACCCTCCCTCATTTAGGACTGATTAATATGCGTGCATACATTACCCATGATTCAACAGTATACACATATACCCCAAGAACAAACACTGCAGCTTGTTTAGACTATCTTTTCACTACAGCTGAACACTTGTACTCTGTCCAAGATATTTATATGGGTACTACCGATCATTCCCCAGTCTTTGCCAAATTGTTCCTAGGAAAACCACAACATTCAAACTTCTGGAGAGAGATTAAACTTATCTATATTAAAAGACCCTGCCTGGGGCAGAGCTAGCAGCCCAGCCAGCAGCAGCTATTTTCTGGAGCTCCTGACTGAGGTCCTTTATATTACTTAAAATTACTAAATTTTGGATTAAACTTGGTTGGAGACGTACTTCATTTGATAGAGGACCATTTGCTGCACCTCTGGACATACAAACTGAATGGAAATGGGTCATGCTAAGCCGAACAAACAGCCAGCCACACACTCCAGCTCCCAAACAATCTGACCACATGGACGGATCTTCCCCATCCACGAGTGCGGAGCCTAATTCTGTTTCCATGATCTCCTTCCAGCAATCAGTCAATGCCCTTACTAAGACTGTGCAACAAATTGATCAGAAGCTGGATGTTTTTGCCAAAGGTTTCTAGCTGTTGAGACCCACCCTGATGCTATGAGATTTCTAAAAGTGCGGATGCTAATGCAGGAAAGGCCCTAGCGGCTATAGCCACCTCGCTTAGGGAACAGACAGCCCTGTGGAGCCAAGCAGGACTAGAAAATGCTGTTTGGGTGGCTAACATCTGTATTTTGGGTCTCCCAGAAGGAACAGAAGGAGAGAGCCTGATACAGTACCTTGGACTGTGGTTTTCGGAGCTGAAGGGTCTCACTGATTTTAAAATAACCCATGCCTATCCGATCACCCCTAGAAGGCCCAGCACCAGCACTGATAACCCCCATACTGTTTTGCTTACTCTTGCCTCCGTAGCAGAGCATGATCTGATTTTGGTAGCCTTGTGGAATAGAGGGCCCATTTTTCAAAATGAGGATCATATTCTCTTTTTCCTGGATTATTTCTTATGCCACCCGGACCAGATGCAAGACTTTCGATGGTGTCAAACACAGATTTAGGGACTTGGGCATTACTTATCCTTAGCCCTCCCAGTTGTCTATGTTTTATGAAGGCTCGCAGGCAGTACAGGTTTACAGACCCTAAGGAAGCAGGTGCCTGTGTGGAGTGGAGTGCCGCAAAATGGAATCAGGATAATCAGCTGGAAAGGAAGAGGAATCGGATGGGGACCAAGCTTTCAAATTATCGAGTGTAAAGACTTGTGTCTTAAACCAGTCTGTTATTTCCGTATTGTAAATGGGACTTTATTTAAACTAAATGTTCATGTTTTAAGGTTCAGGGAAAAGTCTGTTTCTTTCTTCTTGTTAATAACCAGTTATTGGACTTTACTATTACAGTGGTTGAACTTTTCTTTATACAAAAACGTGTTGCTCACTCCCAGGATGATTATATAATGGGTGAATAACTCATGTGAGACAGATCTAATTAACTGAGTACTAAGATGGCATCAGTTTTCGACCTCCCCTTTGAATCCTCTGCGTATTTTCCGAAGGTCAAGGGGTGGTCAAACAATTTGGTTTATTGTGGTTGTTAATACTGTTTTGGGTGCTTTTTGCCTATATGACTGTTTATATTTGCTTCCTTGTTATACTAGAAATGCCCGAGAGACTTTCGATTATAATTAGGATTCCCTTCACATTTGGGAAACATATCTGGTGATACAGGTATGAGCAGATCTCTATGCCTGTGTAACTCCGTTATGATTATTTGGGCGTGAAGGTCAGTATCCATCGCTTTTCTTATTCAAAAGCCAACTTTGTTAATTCTCTTGAAGGCTCACATTTATATTAGGCAGCAGCACTCTGATTCAGAATGGGATTCAGGAGCTGTAGAAGGAGGATCCTCCTTTATACATTGCTGGTATTTTATATAGGACCTATTATGGGTCGGTTACACAGTGTTTGTTACCATTAACCTTGGATCTTAATTATGGGGCAATGACTACATTGTATCTCCGAAATGTTTAGGTTTTTATTAATTTTTCAGACTCAATTTATGGATACCACTTAATGCTGTACCAATAGAACTGGCAGTCATCATCCTTAGTAACTTAATGTGACTTACTATTGTATTACGTAACTGTTCAGGATTTATGTGTTTTATGCCTATGTATAAAATGCTATAAATAAAAAGTAAAAAGGAAAAAAAAAGAGAGACCCTGCCTTTGTACAACTAAAAGACCATATATCCTAAATTACTGCAGATAACACCACTAAAGATATATCTACCCCATTTTATGGGATATACTTAAAACAGTTTCACGTGGCGAATTGATAGCCTACTCATCCACACACTAAAAACGCAATGCAAAATACTAAGATTCCAACAGACCTTACAAACCCCACAGATGTTCTTACAACAAGGGATGATTTGGTAAGGCCACAAATAGCTCAAGTAAAACAAGAGCTACAAAACTCTTGGATGCCCGTGTTGAACAAGCTTTGCAATATTTAAAAATTAATACTATGAAGGAGGTTCTCGGTATGCAAAACCCTAGCATGACATCTTGATGCAGCATGAAGCATGCATTACAACTATATAATCCACAGGCGCATACCTATACAGGATACCCACAAGATACTATAGCATCTATAACATTATGTCAGATTATCGTACTCTCTACTCTTCAGATGGAGCCCTCCGACAAAGCCATTCAAGGTTTCTTTAACCATCTTTCCTCCCTCAAAATCTCTGCAATAGATGCAAAGAAGTTACTCCTTCCTATCTCCTAATGGAAGTGACAGCAGCCCTAAAGGAAACTAAAGCCCGGAAATGACCAGGCCCTGATGGATATCTGGCGGAATTTTATAAAAAAAAAATTCAGGATACCTTACTGCTTCCACTACTGCAAACATTCCAAGAGGTACAAATGGAAAGTATCCCCTGCCCACCTGGAACCAGGCAATCATCTTGGCTATCTTAAAACCTGATAAAGACCCTCTGCGCCCCACCTCATACCGTCCTCTCTCTATTTTAAATTGCGACTACAAACTTTTTATGGCAGTCTGGGCCAACCGACTGGAGTCTCTTGTGCCCAAACTAGCCAACACAGACCAGGTGGGATTTATTAGAATCCATCAGGCACATAATAGTGTCTGCCACACATTGCTGTTGCTTAAGCACATCACATCCAGACAAATACCTGCGGTCCTTCTTGGCCTAGATACAGAAAAGGCTTTTGACAAGGTGAACAAGACTTTTCTGTGGAGCACCTGTCCACCTTCACTATCACCGTCCAAATTGTCTCAATGCTCCAAGGTATCTATACATCCCACAAGTTTATCTTAAAGTAAATGGACCCCTTAACCTCCTTTTCCTCTAAAGAGAGATACTCCACAGGGCTGCCCCCTCTCTCCTCTTCTTTTTGCCCTGTACTTGGAGCCCCTGGCAGCTGCCATACGGAATAATCCAAAAATATCCGGTATTCCATTGGGGGAAAATATTATAAACTTTCTCTGATTGCAGATAACACTCTCCTGACCCTTACTTCCCCAGATGACTCCATCCCAGCAGTGTGGAAACTTCTTGAATGCTTTGGCAAACTTGATGGTTATAATTTAAACACACAAAAGACTGAGGTATTGCTCTATAATTATACCCCACCTCCTTCCCTAAAAGCATCTTTCCATAGCATAAAGAAGCAATAAGATATTTAGGAATTAAATTAACAAAAAACCTTGAGCATTTACAACTTTTAAACTATGAACCGTTAACCCAACAGATTATAGCCGATTTGTCCAAGTGGTCACAATTACAGCTGGTCTTATTTTCTTGTACTGAGGTAATCTGACAAAACATACTCCCTCGAATTCTATACTACCTTCAGACTTTATCCATCATCCCAGCCCCGTATTACTTTCAATTCTGGCAACGCATCTTCTCTCGCTTCATTTGGAATGGAGTGCAACCGTGCTTCCGTTATTTGGCTTTACACCTTCCACGAAATAGGGGGTGAGTTAGCCTACCGAATATGCTTTGGTTCACACAGGCAGTTCTCCTACATTCACTTTGTATCTGGATATCCAAACCGCAATGTCCTTACTGGAAACAAACAGAATTCCCCATAAACTACCTACACAATGTGGATTATTACTTCTTTAGCAACCCCCTCACAGAGTAAACCCACATCAAAGTTCACTCCTTACACAGCTCCTGTAATAAATAATTGGTTGACATTAGCATCCTGCTGCCTTACATCTGCTCAATAGTTTCAGCTTCAAGCAATAGCATATGATCGGACCCCCCTGCTAAACTCTCTTGATTCCTCTATGAAGAGATTGAACAAGACGGGTCTACGATTTTACTTTCAACTTTAGACCCCCAAGGAGTTCTACCCTTTGAAGGTACTTTGTTCAAAATATAATCTACCAATAGATGATCACTACGGTACCTGCAAATCCGCTCTTATATAAACAGTAAAGATAAAATATACTCCACTTGGGAACCTCTAACTCTACTGATGCAACTTATAATTACACATGTAAATGGGGATCCTGTCCCCCATCTAACAAGCCAGCTGACAGAAGGTCCTACAAGACCTCTACCTAGAAACAACAGAACATATACTCCAGAAATGGAATCAAGAGCTAAACGAAACCATTACGATGCAACTGTGGCATAAATTTGCTTTACCAGCCCACTGATCAACAGCGGACATAATGTGACATGAATTTTCATGGAAATGTAGATACTGATTTTTCCGAACACCCGAGGTAGTTGCCAAATATATCAATCCTAACCAAGCATAATGTTGGAGGAACTGTGGGACCACACCAGCAAACCACACCCACATCTTTAGGTCCTGTCCATCAATACAGCCGTTTGGGACTACGGTGATACAGGACTTAGAGGACATTTTCAACTTTCCTGGGGCTATAACACCTTCACTCATTCTACTAGCTATTCTGCCTCAAAAAGGCCCTTTAGAGGGCTAACTATAAAACTTCTTCTTACCCTAATATTGGCTGCCAAAAAAAACATTACCCACATGTGGTTAACTCCTAAGATCCCCACACGAGACTGGCGAACTATATCAAAGGAAATATATATATATAGTATATGGTTACCCTTGGTTATGTATAAAAATTAGCCTGCTCAAAAATCCTTCTTTAGCACATTCTAAATTGTTATGTGCATTCCAAAGTGTTGTTATGCGCATTCCAAACAGTTGTTATGCACAGTTCAAAGGTCATATAATTTTAAATTTCTCATTTATTCCACACCTAGCTACTTACTAACCACCCAGTGCCCAAATTCATACCTTTTACCTTTCAAAAGTCTGGAAATTAGATTTTTATAAGAGCGTAGAACAAAGAAATGGCAAGATTTTTTTTCACTTCAGTGAGGGTCTGTCACTCTAGTGTAAAAAAACATATACTATAAAAAAGAAAATATGGGCAACCACACACAACTCGGCATGTGTTTCCATCTTGGGGTTGAGATGACAGCATGGACCTCTCGAGCTTCGCTCTTGAGGTTCATATGCTGTCATCTCAACCCCTCGATGGAAATATAGCCTTGTTGTGTATGGTTGCCCATACATTATTCTCTATGTTATGGACAGAGTGACACACTCCACACATAAATGCTAAGCTTTTCACTCAAGCCTGGAGATGATGAGTTAGCCATCATCTACAAAGATTTCACCTTCGTGCCCATAAGTTGGCCACTCCTCCTGCCCCCCAAGCTCTCTCTTGCCCCTCTTCCCCCTCACTTTTATTCCTGCCATACTCTTCTCTCTAGTTCTTGCCTAGGTCTTCATAAACTTGGTATTTAGCCTGCATTTGCTCTCTATCTTACCTCCTCTATCATAAGAAATATTGCTTGGATCATGATGCAAACTAAAAACCAAAAAACAAAACAACACTGATGATTAATGTCACTGTAGCAGCTTCTATACATGTAACTATAAGGATATTGATATAAGACTTAACGAATATAATACTTACATTCCTTCAAGGTTTACGGTTTCTATACATAAATGTTAAGCTGTTTGCAAATGCAGTTAATTAGTAGATAGAGAAAAAAGGAAAATTACGTACCTACCGTAATTCTTGATCTTCTTGGACGAGTCTCCACCACTCATTCACACTAGTGGGACTAGCACGGAGGCACTAAGACCATCGGAGCAAACTTTGCTGGAGGTCGGTAGGCGAGAGACGACGCCGTATACTTGGCGCCACAGCAGCGGCTCGAGTGGTAATGACCTCTCGGCGACACCTCCAACCGCCTCAGTAATTTTTACCAAGGAGGTGCATGAACTAACGTATTAATAAACCTAACATTAAAACGGACATAAGATAGTCCGTGCTGACCCGCGTAAGAAGGGTCAGTAAAGAAGTCCTCACGACTAAAGATTTGAGAGTGAAGACCAATACAGCAGTGAGCTCGGGGATGGAGGGTGGGTGTGTGAATGAGTGGTGGAGACTGGTCAAGAAGATCAAGAATTATGGTAGGTACGTAATTTCCTATCTTCCTGGACATAAGTCTCCACCACTCATTCACACTAGTGGGAGAGTACCAAGCTGATAATAATCCCCAAAAGAGGCGGCAGGAGAGCCAGAGCTCACAGCGTCTAAGATAGAAGCCATTAAGGATAGTTCTGCCGAATCGCGAGATATCGCCTAGCATGAACATCCAGTGCATAGTGCTTGAGGTATGCACTGAGCTCCAGGTGGCGGCGTTGCATATATCTGCAATTGGAACATTGGAATTTCGCTAGGGATGTCGCGACAGCCCTAGTAGAGTGAGCTACACTCTACCTTCTAATTTAACTTGAGCCATGGAATAGCAATGCGAAGGCATGCCACTAACCATGAAGAGATGCATCTAATAGCGACAGGTTGACCCAGCGAGTGTCGCTGAAAAAGCGAACAGTTGCTGAGTCTTGCGAACATCCTTGGTTCTATCTAAATAGAACCATAAGGCTCTCTTAACATCAAGGAATGAAGAGCTCGTTCCCCTTCATTTTGGAAATTAGCTATAAGCTGGGAAGTACCAGAGGTTGGTTTAGATGGAATTCTGACACAACCTTGGGAAGAAATTTAGGATGAGTACGGAGAACTACGTTGTCTTTATGGAATACAGTATACGGAGGGTCCGTAACCAGGGCATGTATCTCAGAGACCCTGCGGGCTGAGGTAATGGCCACCAGGAAGGCAGTCTTCCAGGTAAGAAATTTTAGCTCACAGGTAGCTAAGGGTTCGAAGGCTTCCGAGTGAGCATGTCCAGCACCAGGTTAATGTCCCAGGCTGCAACTGGACGCTTAACAGGGGTCTGGTATGGAGAATCCTTAAGAAATCTCTTCACCATAGGTAACTGAGCCAGAGTTAAGGAAGAAACCGGCTCATGGAGCGCTGAGATGGCACTAAGGTGAACTTTAACTGTGGAGTACTGAAGACCTAAGTTTGACAGGTCCAAAAGATACTCCAGAACCTTGCCAGGAGGACAGGAAAAGGGATTCCAAGAGGATTTTGCACACCAGAGAGAAAACGCTTCCATTTGGAGCGGATCGCTTGGGTGGCTGGCTCTCGAGCAGCCAGAAGGATGTCTGAGACTCTACGAGAGACGTTGAACCGATTCACTTCTATCTCTTCAGGAGCCAAGCATGAAGGTGAAGTGATTTCAGGTTGGGATGGACCAACGAACCCTGAGTCAAAAGACTGATTAGCAAAGGAAGTGGTCTGGAGAGGCTGCCAACATACTGTTGAGTAGAGGAAACCATAGTTGCCGAGGCCAGGAAGGAGCAATGAGAATCATCTTGGTCCCTGAGACTCGAACTTGAGGTACTCTCTGGATTAGAGGAAGCGGTGGAAAGGCGTAAAAGCGTTTGTCCACAGCAGCCTGAGCGCATCCTGACAGAAAATGCCAGGCCCTGGATTTCTGGAGCAGAAGAGAGGCAGTTTTGCGTTGAGTGGGATGCAAAAGGTCCAGGTCTGAGTCCCCACTCTTTGAACAGGGACCGAAGCTACGGCTGGATCGAGAGACCACTCGTGAGGTCTGCCTCCGTTCTGCTGAGGTGATCTGCTAGGTCGTTTGTATACCCGGCAGATAAACCGCTGAATCAGAGGCTTGTGCTCCAAGCACCACTCCCACACCCTCATTGCTTCCCTGCAAAGGGGATAAGAATGAGCACCGCCTTGCTTGTTGATGTAATACATCACTGCTTTGTTGTCCGTTTGAAGGAGAATATTCTTGTGACAAAGGACATCCTTCAGAGCTCGGATTGCATAGAGGACCGCTCTCATCTCCAGGACATTTATGTGGAGATGAGTTTCGAACTGAGTCCATACACCTTGAGTGTGGAGGGAGAGACAGTGAGCTCCCCATCCCATTAGCGATGCGTCTGTGGTGATGGAGATCTGATGATCCGGGGAGCAAAGGGAATCCTTCCAGGAGATTGCTCTCTTGAGACCACCAGGTGAGAGAGACCTTGAAGGGGCTCCGTCACCTTGATGGGATAAGACTGGGGTGAGAGGTCGGGAGACCACTGAGTGGAGAGCATCCATTGGGTGGTTCTCATGTGCAGTCGGGCCAGAGGACAGTGAAGACCGAGGAGCCATGAGACCCAACATGCGTTGCATCGAGAGAGCTGTAACCGATTGGTTCTCCCTGATGTAACGGGCCATTGAAGGATGTTGAGTCTTCTGTCCTCTGGAAGGAAAGCCTTCGCTGAAGAGGTGTCTAGAAGCGTCCCTATGAAAGGAGCCTCTGGGAGGGTTGCAGTTGAGATTTTTTCAAATTCAGCAGAACTCCCATGGGCGTGAGAAGGCGAAGTTGTTTGCACGGCTTCAAAGTCCCTTGAGCGGAAGGGCTTGCTAAAGCCAATCGTCCAGGTAAGGAAACACTCGGTCCGACTTTCCTGAGATGCGCACGAGAACTGCACAACACTTTGTAAAAACTCGCGGCGCCGAGGATAGCCCAAAGGGCAGGACTCTGAACTGATAATGCTGACCCAAAGCTACAAACCTGAGGAACTTGCGGTGGGTCGGGTGGACGGGGATATGCTGGTAAGCATCCTGCATATCCAGAGAGGCCAGCCAGTCGTGCTGATGCAGCAAGGGTAACAGGGTACCTAGGGAAATCATCTTGAATTTCTCCCTGGGGAGGAATTTGTTTAACTTTCTGAGGTCTAGAATGGGGCGCATCACCCCAGATTTCTTTGGAACCAGAAAGTAATGGGAGTAGAACCCTGAGTTTCGCAGATGCGGGGCACCAGTTCTGTTGCCCTGTTGTTCAGAGGCCCTGGATCTCCAGGGTGAGGAGGTCTGACTGAGAGGCCGACAACCTGGGTTGTCGTCTGGGAGAGACAATTCAGGGGTTTCAAGAAATTGAGAGAATAACCCTCGCGAATTATCCGAAGGACCCATTTGTCCGAAATTATGGACTTCCACTGGTTGTAGAAGTACATCAGACGACCTCCCACCGGAGGAGAAAGTTCCACCTCGGGCAGAGTGGATGGAACTTGGGCCAACGACTCATAAGGTAGCACTGGGAGCTTTAGGCCCCTGCGCTTTCTGCTGCATCTTCTTTTGAGGTTGGGCAGGTTGGCTTTTATGGAAGCTTCCCCTGCCTCTGCCTCGAAAGGACTGACGACTATGAAACTGACGTCTGTTCACATGCCCCCGAGAGGGGACAGGCGGAGGTCTGGCCAACTTAATGGCCGATCTAGTCTTCTGAGTGGCCTCTAAGGCTTGCTCCACCTGAGGGCCAAAAAGAAAGGAGCCATCAAAAGGCAGCGCCATCACCTGCTGCTGAGCATCATTCGTGAAGCCAGAAGTACGCAGCCAGGAATGGCGCCGAGTACAAATCCCGGCTGCTGGAGCGAGAAGCAGTGTCGACAGCGTCCATGGCGGCTTTGACCTGTTGGTTATTGGACTCAATACCTCTAATAACGGTCAGAAGAAGCTCTGACTTGGAATCGAATCTGGAAGAGCTTCAACCATTCTTTCATAGAGTGCCACAGGATATACTCATACTGAGAAAATAGCCTTGATAACTGGCAATACGCCATACTTAGAGTGGAGGCAGCAAAGACTCTCTTACCTAATGTATCAATCTTACGAGACTCTTTGTTAATAGGTCGAGCTGTAGTAGTTTGAGGAAGAACGACCTTGTCATTCTCTGCCAGGACTACAATAGGATCCGCAAAGGCTTGGGATGCCAAAATGGGACGATCCTGGGGAGCTGAATACTTCTTATCAATGGATTTAGCCACTGAGGGAATAAGAGCAGGATTATTCCATACCATTTGAGACAGCGTCTCGAAGGAAGGCTGGATCGGAGGAGTCAAATCCGTAGGGATCTCGAGCATGAAGATACTGGAGTCTTAATATCTTCCCAGGATCGATGTCTGTAGTCTGGAGAGAAAGAGTGGATCTCAGGTTCTTCAACAGAGACTTAAAGGACAGGTCCTCGACCACAGGCTCTGTAGCAAAGAAAGATCCTGTTTCATCCACTTCATCACCCAACCGAAGGTCTGGGTCAGGCTCAACATCATCTCCTGATGGTCCAGAAAGGACTGTTTGGACAGGAAAGGTGAAAATTAGGAGAGGAGGAACTAGCAGAAAAACAGGGAGAGTCCCAAGGGCTGCGGCGCCAGGCAAGCAAAGCAGACTGAGCGGCACCGAGGCGCCTGGCGCCCGAAAGAGCCTGCGGCCCCGCCGCGCCCCCAGCGGCGCGCCCGGGCGAGCAGCGCGCGTAAGCGCGACCCGGCAAGCGGCAACGCCACGGCACCATGAACGACGCCCATGACAGCACATCAGCCAGTGCCGCCGCGCCTATCAACGAGCACCACCGGCGGCGCGCGGACCCAGCGGCGCCCGCCAGGCAGCACCGCAAGACCCAGCGGCTTTGCAGCGAGCGCCCGACAAGCCAACAGACCCTGCCGGTGCCGGAAAAGCCCCAGGAACCTGGAAAGCTAGAGAAGGAAAAAAACCAGGAGATAAGGGCATCGGTGAGGCCCCCTGCGCCGCAGCCATGTGAGGGGGGGAAACACCTAAGCACGGAGTCGCTGGCACCGAAGAAGGCGCCATGCGACTAGGAAGGTCCAACCGCCCTACCTGATCACCGGAGGGGCCCGAGGGCTCCGAGGCAACCGAGCCAGGCAGAAGAACCAACCTCCGAGCCCATTGCTCCATAAGAGCGGCCCACTGATGAAACTGCTCATCTGGAGTCCTACCTATAGGCGGGAAGGGACTCCGATGTCGAGGACGACGATTACGGAAGTTGCGACTCCGGAGGAGACCGGCAACAACAACGATAACCCGGCGTCGGCGGCGCAGACATACCAGAGGGCGACCCGGTGATGCCTTCTTTTTTGACCTGTGGGCAAGAAGAGCTCGAGGCCAACGGTGCCGAATGCGACCGCTTATTTTATGCCGGCGGGGACCGCCCATCCCCCCGGGCATCGGACTGACCGTTGTCGGAACCCCGCTGAGGAGAAGGAGGCTGACCGGACCCAGCCCGGCTGACTGAACAGCTTTCATACGAAGTCTCCCTACCGTCACCTGACCTGCTCATGGTCGACTCCGTCCAGTAGGCCGAGACTTCTTCAAGTAAAATTCAAATATTAGAAAAATTTAACGAAAATAGAATAAAATTAAGCGATACTACTTATCATGATAAAGTTACAAAAAAACAAACTGAAAACTATGCGCTAGTTTGAAGTTTGACTCCCGACAGGCGAGCGACGTCGTCACTGAAGCGCACTCTACGGCGGGAAAAAAGGAACTGAGGCGGTTGGAGGGTCGTCGCCGAGAGGGTCATTACCGCTCGAGCCGCTGCTCGCGGCGCCGTGTCTCGCGGCGCCGTCTCTCGCGCCGACCCTCCAGCAAAAAGTTTGCTCCCGATGGGTCTTAGTGCCTCCGGCGCTAGTCCCACTAGTGTGAATGCGTGGTGGAGACTTATGTCCAGGAAGATCTACTATATTTCTTTGTATAATATGTTTACTTTTTTATTGTTATTGTATTTCTACTGAAAATTTAAATATAAAAAAAGAAACCACCTTAGAAGAAACCTAGGATGGGCATTTAACAAAACCCATTCCTGGTGAAACATAAGGGAAGAACTGGGCACACCTCTGTTAGTACACTCCTGGGGCAAAATAACTGACATTAAAAACATGTTAAATGGCCTGGTAGGACACCCAGAAAATCCTCTAGTGGTACTATGCACAGGGGTAAACAATGTCAAAAAAAGAAAACTAGGGGATATATGTAGGGATATAGAGTCGGTGGCGCAGAGATTGTGCAAAGAGGAGGGCAGATTATCATTTCTAGTATTCTCTCGACTCACGGTTCCTACAAGTATAAAATGGAGGACATAACCATGGTGAATAATAGACTGAGTACTATATGCAAACAAAGGCAATATACCTTCTTGAACAATGGGGGCATCTTTAAGGATAGAAATCTGTTTGGACCAGACGGTTTGAATAAAATGGGGAAAAAGGGTGTTGGCAAAAAGATTCAGTGAAGTAATAGCTCATAATTTAAACTAAAAAGAGGGGGGATAAGGGAGGATAAGGGTGGTACTGAACAGATAAACACACCTGCCAGTTTGGACCCCTCTAAAACTGATTCAAATTGGAAAGGTCTTCTAATAAATGCAAGAAGTCTAGTTAAAAAAATGGATGAGCTTAAATTGATAATGAAAATGAATAACGTACAAATCTGTGTTGTGACAGAGACTTGGTGGGAGGAGTCAAGACACCTGGAACCAAAATATTGAGGGATATAACTTATTTGCAACTTCAAGAAAATATAGGAAGGGTGGAGGAGTAGCTGTTTATATACAGGAAAACATACAATCTCAAGAAATTCCAAACATAAACCCAAATTTAGAACATGTTTGGGTAAAACCGTCCCCATTAAATAAACCTCAAATTATACTAGGCGTAATATACAGACCCCCCTCTTCCTCAAGAGAAGATGACTGTTCATTAGTAAAACATCTGCAGGAATTAAATCCAGCCAATAGATTAGTGACTATGGGCAACCTAAACTTGCCAGGAGTAAATTGGACTACGTTAAAGTGGACAAATTGTATATAAAACATCCATCTAGAGGTATTTGACCACTAGGCCTAGAACAGAGGGTACAGGTAGCAACTAGAGGGACAAATACCATAAACCTGATCCTTACTAACCTGGGAGATACATTAACAGAATGTTACACGGTCCCTCCTCCCTAGTAATAGTGATCATGCTGGGGTTCAGTTTGAACTACAAGAAAAACTCCCCATTCAATTGGTATAACCAAAATCCTAGACTTTAATTGGGCAAATTTTCCCAGACTAAAGGATAACATGGCCAAATGGAACTGGGCTAAAGATTTTCAAAACAATTCAGGAGAAATGGAACTTTCTCTGTAATAAACTGGACTTAGGCGCTAGCAAATGTATCCCTATGAAATCAAAATACAAAACCCAGGGAAAACATCTAGCTGGATGACTCCTAAAATCAGGGATTAATTAAAAGAAAATAGGATGTATAAAACAAACAAAGGCAGATGGGAAGAACAACAGCATATGGTTTATAGTGAACTAAATAAAAAGATAAAACAGGAGGTAAAAAAGCCAAGTCAGTATTTGAACTAAAATCAGCTACAAAACTAAGGATAATTATAAAGCTTTCTATGCACACATAAATAAAACAAAAAACACAAATAACTTGGTTGGCCCCTTAAAAAATAAAGGTGGTGAAACAATAAGTGACCTACATCATATGGCTGATATGCAAAATTAATATTTTGCCTCAATATTCAGTTCTAAAGAACCAGCCTGTGTAAAAGATGAAACTAATAACTTGGCCTCTCCAATATTAATACAATTAGAAGACGTACAAAAAAGGCTACAACAAATAAATCCAAATAAATCCCCAGGGCCAGATAACATTCATCCTCACATTATCAAGCTGCTATACATTGAATTAGCACCACCTATAACACACACATTTCAGGAATCGGTGGACAAGGGAGTTGTGACAGAGGCCTGAGGACAGCCACAGTTATCCACTTTAGAAACAAGCATTTGTCAATGCGAATGTTTGCTTGCTGGCATTGGCATTGGTAGTGTTGGAGTTAAGCTGAATAATAGAATAGCAGTGAAGTACTGAACTGAAGCCAACCCCACCACCATCCTGCAGAGACTGACAGGCATTGGGGTGTGCCTTTGGGTCGGCAGGCATAACGGCCACGCCATTTCACCACACCCTACCCTGCAGACACCGACAAGTGTCTTGGTGTGCCTTGGGGTCTTTGGCCCTTATGCTCACCCCATTCCATAAGGAAATATGGTGAGATGGGTGCTGTATAGGAGAATGGGGTGAACTTTGGGGCCGAAGAGTCCAAGGCACACCTCGATGCCTCTCACTGGCTGCAGGGTGTGGAATGGTATGAGCATTACAGGCGAGAATCCCAAGTCACACCCCTGATGCCTGTCAATCTCTACAGGGTGGGGCGTTATGGTCGGAAACCCTAATGCCTCAGGCGTTCGTTGGCATTTTCACTCCAAATTTTCAACATGGGATTTTTGTGACCCCACCTTATGAACAGTGGCAATATCAGTTAGTTAGCCGAAAGCTGATTTTGCACAGCGACTGCGCCATTTGGCACCACAGGTGCGAAAACACATTTCGAACAGGATGTGAAAAATTACAGCTGTACTGTTCATGGGGAGGTGCAAAAAATGGAAATGTTGATAATCTGCAGTGAAAATATTAAAAAAAAATGGTGAAGTCACGAGTGTGCATAGAAACTGACACTCTGTTGTAAAAAAATCCCCAAAGTAATTGCATTACACCCGTAATGCAACTACTTTGGGGTTTTTACAGCAGATTCAACACAGGCATTTTGGAACCTCCGGCCATGAACAGTGGCACCCGGTAGTCTGTTGGGTGGAGCGAGCAGAGCCGACTGGGGATTGGGCACCCCGCCGGCCATACAGTGTGTGCGCGTGGGGGGGGGACGCATAAGCACACAATCTGCGTGTGTGTGGGTTGGGGGGAGCGCATGAGCACGCACTATCTTATCACTGCTCACTGAAGCGGACCTCTCCCTTTCAACTGTACGGCACTGCATTTTCAACTGCTGTCACAGACGGCTACAGCATTCATTGGTGAACCGTGGCTGCGCCTGAAAACGCACTGACTGAATTGGAAGACAGGGTGCCACACCTACAAAAACTCGGATGATGGCACTATGTTTCTTGCACATGCGTGCAAGCAAACATAAAAAAGGGATCAAGGGCAGAGCCAGCCAACTACCGTCCTGTCAGCCTAACATCTATTTTATCTGAAACACTGGAAGGCATCCTCAAAGATTATATCATAAATCATTTAACACAAAATAACCTCTTGGATGAAACTCAGCATGGCTTCACCACAGGAAGATCTTACCAAACGAATATATTACAGTTTTATGATAGGGTAAATGGGGCCTTGGATCAGGGGATATCAGTGGATGTAGTATTTTTGGACTACTCAAAGGCTTTTGATAAGCTGTCTCACGTAGAGCTGATAGCCACACTTCAAAAACTAGAATTACATAAAAACTTGGTATTATGGGTAGTTTCCTGGCTCTCAGACAGGAAGCAGAGAATGAACGTAAAGGGAGCATTCTCCAAATGGAGAAATGTGACAAGCGAGGTTCCTCAGGGCTTTGTATTGGGCCCATGCCTTTTTAACTTGTACGTCTCCTCCATTCAATATGCTCATGACAAAATCTGGTTGTCAAAATTTGTGGATGACTGCAGACTAGGGGCAATAGCAGAAAATCAAATGATGCAGCAGCCTTCCAAAGAGCTTTAAGTTACATACAGGATTGGACACAAAACCATAAGTTATTATTAAACCAGGAGAAATGCATGATTATGTATATGGGAAAAATAAAATTACAATTATTCACTAAATGGAACAGTTCTTTCTACAGCTGGAGAGGAAAGAGACTTGGGAATCATCATCACAAGGGACCTCTCTTTCAAAACTCACTGTAGCAATACATATATTTTTTTAACTTTCTATTTCTCCCTCCTACCTCCCTCCATCTCCGACCCTTTAGGGGTACCTAGGAGTCATCCCTCTGCCAGCCACCCTACCTAAGACCAACCTTGAGCCCCATGGAGCCGCGGCTATCCCCCCAGGTGGGGAATGAGGTGGGGCCCACCACCCCATACACATCTGGTCTCGTCGGGCAAGGCAGCCTAGGTGGGTGGTGGCACATCGAGGCACACTCCTGATGCCCGTCGTCCTGGAGATGGAGGCTTTTCCTCCATTTTTCTCCCTCGTGTGGTGTGCACCCTTGATGTCAAGGTGCTATGTGCGGCGTTCACCACCGTCTCGGCCAGCCCCTCCTGCAAGCAGGAATTGCTGTACCCCAAGTCTCCGCTTGGGGTCAGGCAAACTCGGGCCTTGGCCCCTCCCTCCCTCCCCAGAGAAGGCAAGCAGTTATGGGATGCTCAAGCCTTATCCCCGTCTCAAGCCCAGCTTACCCGCCGCAGTCCACTCAACTCGGTCGCCGCTGGAAGTGGAATTCAACCACTGCCTAACGGGCTGGGTCACTCGTAGTAATATTGCACGGAAAGGAAACTAAATCCTAAATTGCATCCTAAGGCATACTGAGTGTAGAAAGTGGGAGGTAATATCCCTTATACTCCTCTTTAGTGCGGCCCATACTTAAATATGGCACACAAGTCTGGTCCCTCTATAAGAAAGGAGAGGTGCAGATGATTGAAAAGGTACAGAAAAGGGCTACTAAAACCATCAGGCTTAAAGAATTTGACCTACCAGGAAAGATTACGAGAGTTGGATATGTACACTTTGGAGTACAGAAGGTTGAGGGGTGATGTGTTTAACATATAGGGCATGGGAAGAATATGATCTATGGGAGCTCCTGAGTTTACAGAGTGAGGACAAATCTTATGAGACCAGATCACACCCCCTACAGTTGGAAGCTGGTCGGTGTAGATTAAAAAGTAGTACTAGGTGGTTCAATCAAAGAGTAATCTCTATATGGAATACACTCTCCATGGAAGTAGGGGGAAGCAATACAATGGATCAATTTAAGATAAGACTGGACAGACATTTTGGGAAATGATAAAGTTTAGTACAAAAAAATAAAACAAATAGGCGAAGCACTACGGACTTAAGTCTATAAAACGCTCTGTAATACCTATGAAACCTATAAGGTACAGAGAACCACAACCATTGCCAGCAGCTAGGAAACCGTCAGAGCTGAGGTTATCGTTACCAGAAAAATCATTTTCCAGGAAAGAAAATGCATTTCACAAGTAGCAATAAGACTGAAAGAAGCCTGTGTAAAAGGCTCCAGAACCAAATTGAGTTCCATTACCTAAATCAGCCTACAAACCCGGAGACCCGATGCAGAAGCCCTTTAAGGAACCTGGGGGCACTTCTGATTGGGCCACAGTTTTGCCATCTATGAGAACATGAAAGGTCAGAATGGCCAACAAGTACACTTTCCCAGAAAGGTATTGGAGGCCCAAGTTTGACAGGGACAGGAGGTAGTCCGAGACAGGCTGCAGCACACATGAAAATGGGTCCAGGGAGTGAAAGGCACACCAAATGCTAAAGCACTTCCATTTTAGGGAATAGGTGTGCCATGTAGACAGCTTGCAAGCCGCCAGTAGAACATCCAGAACTGCAGGAGTGGTGCTGACGCCGACTGTTTACAGTTCTAAAGATGTAGCTCTATGGAGGAAGAGGTCCTCAAAGAAGAAAGTAATCACCACTTGGGTGCGGGCACGCGTTATAACCACACTCCCTTGAGTAGGCTGAGAGGCACGAGGTGCTGGAGGCCTTCAACCACCAGGGAAGTGTAATTATTGCAGAAGCGGCATACCCCTGTGGTGGTTTTTCCACTTACAACATTCATCAAAACCGTTTTATTTTCAGATACTCACACCCCTGAAGTGCCTAACCACATTATGAAACACAGTAGAGCAATATTTGTTCTAAACTCATTTAAAAAATTGAGCCTCATGCAGACATGGCTTATGAGGGTGCCATGTGGTAATTATATTGACTTTAGCCATGCATTTTCTTTGACTGTTTTATAATTTACTGTATATGAAGCACAAAATGATACCAACCTTCTGTAGCAAACTGTTCTAAATGTTTTAGGGTGATTTCCTTATATTTTGAGCTCTCAGCCAGACGATCATAAATGACTGTGTCCTACCAGATTAATACAACAGAAATTGTAGATTACAGAGCAACAGTAACTGCAAACACTTGCACAATTAATATAGATGACATGACTAAAAGTGTCATGGTTCACAAACTCCAGTTTGTGTTTTTGTACTAAATGAAAATGCATGAAAATATGATCTTTATATAATTTCTTCATGCATGTTCCCTTAAAGCATTCAGAATATTTTCAGAGAAAATATCAGTATACACATTTACAGTTTTCTAACGTTTGAAGAAATAGACATTATCATATAAAATGTTCGTTGTTCTAAAACCGCCTAAAATAAACAGTCTTAAATTATTTTATTTATTTATTATTTTATTACTAGTAAGGCCTTGGGCAGCAAATGTCAATTTTCATGGCACCAGGTCAAGTCAAACATAAAAGTAGAAGAACGAAATACAATAAAAAGAACGAATGCATACATTAAAACCATCAACACAAACTGTACAAACTGACCGAGCATTAATACAAATCTCAAAGTGATCTTAAATATAGGTTACACACCTGTAACTGTAGTTCTAGGAGTGGTATACAGTTCACATCCAGACAGGCAGTTCCACTGGAACAGGCCGATTCATTGATGTCTTCAAGCTAAGCTGCTCACCACCCAGGCGGCATATACACTGGCTCCGCCCCATGACGTCAGATCTTTTTACGCTGGGAGCAGGGATTCATATGCCAGTTGACAGGGGAGGTTGGGTGAGTTGTGTGAATGTGAACTTTATACCACTCCTAGAACTACAGTTACAGGTTAGTATTCTACAGTATATTTCTAAGGACATGGATACTGTTCACTATCCACACTTTGCCAGACTCCTAGCAATTCTCCAGGAAGAGGGGGCAACACGTGCACCCCTGTTTGGCAAGGCACTTGCAAACTCCAATTGATTTCACCTATTAAAGCATCATCAGGGAATGCAGACATATTAACGATATCCTTATTTAGGCAGCGGCTGAAAAGAGGCAGGGGTAGGGAAAGTGGTGCACCTCTCTAGTTCCAGCAACTGGTAGTCCCTCTAAGGCTATCCAGTGATGGGTCGGGATGTGTCATTCTCCTGCCTCTCAAGACCTTGACCCAGCTCCCAGCAGGGGGTGTCTGCACCACTTCTGGTCGCACTGGTCCATCTTTACTACAGACAAGTGGGTACTACAGGTGGTCTGCGAAGGGCTGCCTCTAGATTTTGAGGCTCTCCCACCATATCAGCTCCACATTCCTTGGGCACTTCTCCATGAACGGGTTCAGGTGGAGAAGATCTAGTGTGGGAAGCCAGCCCCCCTCCCATCTGTTTTGGGACTAGGAAGCACCTGGACATGTATCCCTGACTTGCTAGGGGGGACACAGGCTATAACCCCTTTCGTATGGAGCTGAGCATTGTACTCCTTGAGAGCAGACAGCATGTCATGATGAGTGTCACAAACTGGGAAGCTGACCTGGCAGTCACTGAGGCTTTTTTGCGGCTCTTAGGTCACCACTTGGGGTCCCATTCCGAAGGTTGACTGAGGATGAGTCTGGCCCGCCTATCTTCCAGTGATGCTGGAAGCATCACTGGCAAAGTCACAACCACTCATGCTGTGCCAGCGCCCCAAACAATATAGGCAGGACACTTGGGGGATTTACATTTTTGGTCGATACTGAATGCAGAACTGGAAGCTATGTTGTTGCTTCCTCTTTACCATGCCGAGATCGAGGTCATCAAAAGCAGAGCCGGAATGAGCGGAATAATTGTAATCAAAATAGAATAATGTTTTCACCAAAAGTGCTGAACTCTTAAAAAAAATCCTTGAAGGCTGCATATCTGTGAAAGAGGAGATCTGTTCCTTCCAGTGAAAAGAAAGATCTGACGTCAGGGGGCAGAACTGGAGGATATACTGCCCCGGTGTTAGGAGGAGCTTAGCTTGAAGAAGGCCAACAGATCAGCTTGTTCCAGTGGAACAGCCAAAGAGTGAATAGTGAACTGTATACACACCCTTAGAAATAGTGGTTTTGTTAAACTTTGTTCCAAAACAATATGTGAAGTATTCCAATCTTTTAAAAGCCAGTATGAAAAGGACCCTTCCATGTTCAGTATGGATCCTTGGAATAGGAAGACTATTTTCAGTACTTACAAGTATAGCAGGTCAGGCATCTCCATGAGGCAGACATATGGAAAGTACATACTCACCGTAATTCTTGATCTTCTTGGACAAGTCTTCACCATTTATTCATACTGCTGGGTTACAAGCCAAAGATGCTGGGACCCTGCAGGAGCCAAAAATCTTCAGGACAGCAGGTGCTGAGATAGGACCGCACATGTGTGGCACTGCAAGGCTAGCTCGTGCCTGTGTAGGCTATCTCAGCGTCAACCCTCCAACCGCCTCAGTACCTTTTGTACCAAGGAGGTGCAGCAAATTTTAACCTAAGAAACACCTAACCTAACAAGGGCATAAGAGAGCCCTTTTGACCCATATAAGAAGGGTATATTAAAACAATGTCTTCACAGGCCAAATTGAACAATGGAGTGAAGACCTGGAACAGATTGAGTGAGCTCGGGGGATGGTGGGTGGGCGTATGAATAAATGGTAAGACTTTTCCAAGAAGATCAAGAATTACAGTGAGTATGTAATTTCCATATCTTCCTGGATTTAAATCTTCCTCATTTATTCATATTGCTGGATTAAGTACCAAGCTGAAATGCAATCCCCAAGCAGGGCAGTAGGAGACGGAGCTCACTCAGGACAGAAGTCCATTAAGTTGTCCTGACAAAGGAAGCATGCTGTCTGGCATGGACATCCAAAGCTATGCTACACTAAGTATGCACTGAGCTCCAAGTAGCCACTTTACAAATGTCATCAATGGGAACAGAGCGGAGCTCCGCCAGAGATGCTGCAACCGCTCTGGTAGAGTGGGAATGCACCCAGCCCTCCAACTCGACCTGCCCCATAGAGTAACAATGGTTAAGGCATGCCACTATCCAAGCAGAGATGCATTTAATGCTTACTGGTTGATCCAGCCGGACGGCACTGAAGGACACAAAGAGCTGCTTGGCCTGCCATATGCCCCTGGTTCTATCTATGTGGAACCGTAGGGCTCTTTTAATGTCCAGGGAATGAAGGGTGTGCTCCCCTTCATTTTGGAAGTTGGAGAAATAAGGGGGCAGAACCAAAGGCTGGTTGAGTTGGAACTCCAAAACCACTCTGAGAAGGAACTTAGGGTGAATATGGAGGACCAGCTTATCTTTATGAACGATGGTATACAGAGGGTCTGTGACCAAAGCATGCATTTTAGAGACCCTACAAGCAGAAGTAATAGCCACCAGAAAGGCAGCCTTCAAGGTCAGAAACTTTAGATCCCATGTAGCCAGAGGCTCAAAGGGTTCACAAGTAAGCATGTCCAGCACGAGGTTAATATCCCAGGGTGCAAATGGCTTTTTAACAGGGGGCCTTGGGTGTAGAATGCCTTTGAGGAATCTTTTGTACAGGGGTAAATGAGCCAGGGACATGTTCTAGACTGGCTCATGGTAGGCAGAAAGTGCACAGAGGTGTACCTTTACAGACAAGAATTGCAGTCCTGCATCTGAAAGGTCTAGTAGGTACTCCAGCACTTTATGTGGAGGACACTGAAATGGGTCTAAGTAGATCTTAGCAAACCATTCTGAGAAACGCTTCCATTTAGCTGTGTAAGTCTTCCTAGTGGAAGGCTTATGAGTGGCCAGAAGGATCTGCGGGATTCCCTGAGAAACTTTAAACCTGCTCACTTCTATCTCCTCAGAAGCCAGGCATGGAGATGAAGGGAGTGCAGATTGGGATGGACCAGGGGTCACTATGTCAGGTTTGTTCGCAGGCTCAGCTGCCTCAGAGGGGCCTCTGACAACTTGTTGATCAAAGGAAACCAAATCTGTCAAAGCCCATATGGTGCAATGAGAATCGCCTTGCCACCCTGCACCCACAGTCTGAGCAGCACCTCTGAACTAATGGAAGAGGAGGAAATCGACAGAAAGCACCTTGTGATTGCAGCCTGAAAGCATCCTGACAGAAAATGCCAGGTTCTAGATTTTTGGAGCAAAACAGAGGCAGTTTTGCATTGAGTGAGGACGTAAAAAGGTCCAGGTCTGGACTGCCCAACTCGTCGAAGAGTGATTGCCCAATGTCTGGTGCTAGAGACCGCTCATGAGGATCTGCTTCTGTCCTGCTGAGGAAGTCCGCCAGATTGTTCTGAGCCCCTGGCAGGTAAACTGCCTGAATCAAAACATTGTGGTTGAGGCACCACTCCCAAACCCTCCTGGCTTCTCTGCAGAGAGGGTAGGAGTGTGCCCCGCCTTGCTTGTTGATGTAATACATCACAGCCTTGTTGTCCATCTGAAGGAGGATTACTTTATGACTGACAACACCTTCTAGGACTTGGAGGGCGTACAAAACTGCCCTCCTCTCCAGAACATTGATGTGAAGTTGAGACTCTGCCTCGGTCCAAACTCCCAGAGTGTGATGGCCCTGGCAGTGAGCCCCCTAGCCGAGGAGAGATGCATCTGTGGTAATGAGATTCCAGTGGGGCAAGGGAAGATCTTGTAGAGGTTGTCCTCTTGTATCCAGCATGCTAGTGACCTATGCAGGGGCTCTATTACTTTGATGGGGTAAGAAGGATGATGTGTTGTCGGGGACCACTGTGTGCTCAGCATCCACTGAGTGGTCCTCATATGCAGTCGAGTCAAAGGCACTGTGAAAATGGAAGAGGCCCTGAGGTCTAACATCCGTTGCATGGAGTGAGCTCATACAGGGTTGTTCTCCCTGATGAAGAGAGCCATCTGGAGAATGTCATTCCTACTGTCCTCTGTGTGATAGGGTTGAATAAGGCCCTGACCCATTTGTTATGCAGAAAGAGTTAAATGCAAGGATCTGTTCTATCCTCTACTTTTCTGTCTCTTGTCTGTCTGGCTGCTCAACCAAATGTTCTTTTGTGACCTAGGGACTAATCACTCTCACGGTCTTGCAATTCTCTGCCTCTCACTATCTTTCTGCCTTCACTTGCTGTTTCTGTCTTTTCTTCCCCCTTGCATGTCTGTGGTTATAAAAATTTATGTGAAACTGCGATCCCTTTGTCTGAAAATGTATATAGTTATAGTGTTGAAATGATTGCAAAAAGCTATTTGGAATTTAGGGGGTTAATTTGAGATGCAGTTTGAGATCCTCTCAGGCTTGTTTATAAACTCTTTTGCAGAGCTGGCAACTAAGCGGTCAGTTCTGGGTCACCATGTTTTATTTGTTGCACCTGCAAAGAAATTGACAAGAACATTTTGTGGAAAACAGGATGTCTCCTTAACGAGTTCAGGATGAAGAAGTTAATTATCAGGCAAAGCCTTGTTATAAAAAAGCAGCAATATTTTTGCTAGAGAGACTGAAACTGGAAAGAAACCCTCAGATGATGGACTTTTGTTTTCTGTTTGTACTGCCTTTGTAAATAGTTATACTGAACAATTCTTATGTTTAATTTTACTGTTACTGATAAAAAACACTACTTACTTGAAATTTATAACTGCTCCTGGTTTCCTATGCCTTCTGACCTGTGCCTCGATGACACTCTTGGAGAAATGCCCTCGCTCGTGCAGTGTCCAAGAGGGCCTCTATGAAGAAGAGCTGCTGAGAGGGTTGAAGCTGTGACTTCTCTAGGTTCAGCAGGACCCTCATGGAGATGAGGAATGGAGATGCTATGGATACCACTTTCTCTGTCTCCTCTCTTGACAAATTTGCTAAGAGCCAGTCGTAGTAGGTAGGGGAAGACTTAAATGCCAAGTTTCTAAGGTTCGCAGCAAGGACTGCAAAGCACTTGGTAAAGACTCGAGGTGCGAGGAGCCTCAAAGGGCATGACTCTGAATTGGTAGTGTTGACCCAAGCCCACAAAGCAAAGGAACTTCTGGTGGCTTAGGTGTACTGGAATATGCAGGTTTCGCTCTGCCCAGGGAACTACTTCCACTGCCCTGTTTTTGAGAAGGCCCATTATTTCTGAAGTGAGAAGGTCTGACTGAGCGACTGACAGAGAGTGCTGTCGCTTGGGTGGAAGGTCTGGGGGAATCTTTGCAAATCTGAGACAGTAACCCTCTCAAACAATCCTTAGGACCCATTTGTCTGTGGTAATGAGACTTCTACTGGTTGTAAAACTGAGTCAGACAACCTCCACTGCCAGGAGAAGTCCACCTTGGGCAGCTGAGGTAAAACTGGGGCCAAGCTTTTTTTTAAATAGCAAACTTTATTGGTATAAAGACAGTACAATACAATACATGGGCTCTGAACAGAATATACACACTGAACAGTAGTAGCCACAGACATGGTCAGATATTTCCAGATATTTAGCAAAATTTCTAAAGCGTTTCTTTCTGCTGCTCCTACTGTGGAAATGCAAAAAGCAGGATATTTCTCTAGAAATATCACGGAAATTTCAGGAAATATCTGACCATGTCTTTGGCTGTGACCGTACACACATCTATAGACTAAATTACTAAGGCATGCAATACAGTGTGTATATGGTAGTACTGTCAACATTCAGGGATTAAGCCAGGTTAAGCTTTGCTGAGCTGTGGATGGAGTTAGTGGTATGCCTGTGTTCTCAGTCCTTGAACCTTCATGCTAGGACCTTCATGCTAGAGTGTTAAAGTGGTTGCGCGTGTTCGGGAGGGGAGAGGGCGTTATGGTCATGCTTGTAGCAGAACAGCATCCAGCTTCCCCATCTCTAAAAGTATCGCCGGGAGTGTGCCGCAGATGTGGCAGATCATCTTCCATTCGTAGGGCCTCCAGTATGGCGTTGTGCCATTCCATGTAGGAGGGTGTCTGGTCATCCATCCAGTGCTTGAGAATTAGTATTTTGACCACTGCTGAGATAAGCGATACGTGGTACCTTCTGCTTTCGAGAATCCCAGCCATTCTGATTCCCAAGAGGCAAGCGTGGGGGGAGAAGGCACTATCCAGCACCAGAAGGGGTCCAAGCTCACTTTCACTGCATCCCAAAGGGGTTTGGCTTTGGGCAGTCCCACAAGATGTGCTTTAAGGAGCACCCTGTCCGTATGGCATCGGCGGCAGCGGTCTGTGTTGAGTTTGCCCATCTTGAAGAGTTTAACTGGGGTGAGATAAAGGTTATGGTTGATTTTGAACTGCAAGAGTCTAAGGCTATCAAATTTGAGGTATCTGTATGTCCCTTTCCACAGATCCGAGGTGCAACCTGCTTCCTGGAGTTCAGAGAACTCCGATTGCCAGTAGGCACAGGTAGGATTGTCAGGGTCGGTGGTGAGGGAAAGGAGTTTTTTTGTAGAGGAGCAAAGTGACATGGTGTTGGTTTGCTAGGTTTTGTAGTTCATCCCATTTCCTGAAGTTACCTGTACTCCATTGTTTGGGGCCAAGGGAGGCCCAAACCATGTCCCTCCCCCTCCCTGTCTATCTCCTTCCTGATTAAACTTTATTTGGAGACTGGTCCATTTCAGCTAGATTAAGAAGTGTTACAAGATTGGATACGAACTTGTGCAGTGACCTGTAGATTAGCGGGGCTAACCTGAATGTGGGTAGCAGGCTGTCTGGAGACTAGACCTGACTGTCGGGGGTTGCCTCTGATCCATTGAAGGGCGGGTGGGAGTGTTATACTGGCTAAGTAGTTTGGGGGTGTGCTCGGAGGGGACGCTGCTTGACAGGCTGTAGGTTTGGGTCTGGAAGACTGAATAGCATGGGGTGGGAAGCCCCTGCAAAGGTAGAGGAAGCTGGCTGGATTACTGGGCCAGAAGTATGAAGGACTAGAAGGAGTTCTTGAAGGCATAAAAAGACCTGGAGAGATAAATCTCGGATAGCTGAAGACATCTGCATTCCCAGGGTGAGAACGCTGCTCTGTTTTGCTATTGACTGTGATGAACTTTGGTTGATGGTTGAAGTGAAACTGACATTCATTATTAGATCTGGACAGAGTTTAACAGAGCTGGGTGTGAGATGGCCTTGGGAAATTTCTACTGGACATATTCCCCTCAGTGGTGGGAGTACTGTGGGGGTTTAAATTGTTATATAGTTGCATTGAAATATTATTACTGGAAGTTTTAAAGTGATGCTAAGATTTGGCTTAGGCTAGGATTTGCTTGAGAAATTTTTGAATTTGTGAGAGGTGACTGTTGTAAGGGGGGTTGATATATTATATTGGTGTGAGAAGGGTGTTTGATAGGTGTGAGTCTGGTTGTGGTGTGTGACTGAGTGAGTTTTGTTAACTGGAGTAATGTGTCAGGGGATAGAGGTTATGGTCAGGCACTTGAGACTAAGGGGGCTTACGTCCTTCTGACTGCCCGCTGCTTTCTCCAGAAGTTTATAATCGATGCCAGGTTTTAGGCATTGTGAGAAAGCGGAGGAGTGGGGGCTCAGAAGATCTGGAGGAGGATGGGAAAGGGGTGAACAGATAGAGACAGTGGGGACCAGCAGATGCCCTGGGGCAAAATGGACACAGGATTGAGGTCCTCCTTGTCTTGTGCCCATACCCAAGGGCTCTGTTTTGGACAGGCAAGTGGTGGGGTCATTCTCGGATTCTTGTCTCTCCCGGTCAGTGTTGTGCAATGCCAGGTTTGTTAAAAATAAGACTCCGGTGGTAGCAGATTTCGTTGCCCCTGCAGACCTGGCTTGCATCACCAAGACCTGGCTGGATGAAAATGTGGGCCCTATTTTGGCTTCTGCAGTTCCAGCTGGGTTCTCGGTGATACACCGCCCGAGAGTTGACCGTAGGGGCAGGGAGTCGATGTCTGTTTTAGACAGGAACTGGACATCATGGAGTTGCCAGTGGGGACGACCAATTCCTTTGAGTGCACAGTAGGTGCGGGTGCAGGTTTCAGGATCCTTATCATTTACCATCCACCAGGTGATGGGAGGGTTTTCCTGAAGGAGGTAGCAGACTTCATCGCCAGCATGGTGTTGGAAAGCCCCCAGATGGTTGATTCTGGGTGACTTCAATGCCTGGTTCGACAATGAACTATTGCCTTTTGGTCAAGACCTCCTCCAATTGATGGATTCATTGAGCCTGACAGGAGTTATTACCGCTGCTACTCATGGGGGAGCTCTCACTGCACTTGGTGTTCCACATGTAGATGGAAATCTCCGATATGGAGGTGGATCCTATCAGTTGGTCTGACCATCACGCCCTGAGGTTCAGTTTTGTGATTCCCCAAGATAGGCCTGCCCCAAAAGAACAGGTTACTCACCTGTAACAGTAGTTCTAAGAGTGATATATGTTGTTCATCCACACTTCTTGGCATGTCCCCTTCCACTTTAAATCTTGCCTGAAGTCTTCAAGCTGGCTCCTCCCACCCACCCACCCTGGTGGTATATACCGGCCCACCCCATGACGCCAGATCTTAGCCCGCTGAAAGCAAGGTTAGCACTGCCGGGAGGTCGGTAGAGGCAGGTGAATGAACAACATACACCACTCCTAGAACTACTGTTACAGGTGAGTAACCTGTTCTTCTAGGAGCATGGATATGTTGTTCATCCACCCTTCTTGGCAGACTCCAAATAGTTCTCAGGGAGGAGGGAGGCAAGGCGCACACCCCCTATTTAGGGAACAGAGATTGGAGAACCGAGGCCCCAGAACCAGCATCCCGGCGTGACTCAAGGTCGATGTGGTAGTGAGTGATAAAGGTGTTTGCTGACTTCCAGGTAGCAGCCTGATAGATTTCCTGGACAGGGATGTCCCTGGAAGCAGCCACCGATGCAGCAGTATGGTGGGTAGAATGAGATCTTATCCCTCTGGGAGGCTCCTTGCCCACCAACTCATAGCACAGACCCATGCATGATGTAATCCACCTTGCTATGGACCATTTGGCTGCAGGTCTGCCTAAGCGGCTTCAGTGTAGGTGACAAACAGCTGGCAAACCTCTCCACGAATTTCTGTCCTCTCCTTGTAGTAGGAGAGAGCACGCCTCAGGTCCAAGGTATGGAGCCTGTACTCAGCGTCCGAGTGTAATTAGGGTAGTAAACTGGAAAAGTCAACACCTGGTTAAGGTGAAACTTTGACACCACCTCGAATGAATTTTGGTGGGGGCGCAGGACAACTTTGTCCCTGTGAAAGACCAGATAAGGGGAGTCCACCAAAAGCGCCTGGAGCTCTCCTGTCCTTCTGGCAGACGTGATAGCCACCAGGAAGGCCGTCTTCCACAACAAGTGTGAAAGCTCACATTTGTGCATGGGTTCGAAAGGCTTGCCCATAAGCTTTGCCAAAATCAACAACAGATCCCACGGAAGAGGAGGATCACACACCGGAGGGGTATATGATCCAGGCCTTTGAAAAAGCGCCTGACCACTGTCTCTTGCGCCAATTTCGCTGACTGGCCTGCGCCTGGTAAGCAGAACTGGCTGCCAGGTGCACCCTAAGGGTCAATGACCATAGACCCCTTTGGAAAGATGCCAAAGGTAGTCGAGAATGTTAGCCACAGAACAGGATAAGGGGTCCAGACCCTTACCCTGACACCAAATGGAAGATCGTTTCCATTTGAAAGCATAACATTTGCTGGTTGATTCCTTTCTAGATGCCTCCACCACGATGTAGACATCTTCGGAAAGACTGAGCCTGGAACTCTAGCTGCTCAGGTACCAGGCTGTGAGGTGCAGGGATTGAAGGTCCGGATGGAATACCTTCCCCTGGTTCAGAGATATCAGGTCCAGGTGTGTACAAAGCCGCCCCGGGGGCCTGCAGCTGAGGCTGAGGAGATCTGGGTACCAGAACTGGCACGGCCAATCTGGGGCTATCAGGATCACCTTCGCCTTGTCCCTCCTCACTTAGAGTAACACCTTGTGGATCAAGGGAAATGGAGGGAAGGCGTAGAGGAGGCCTGGGGTCCACAGGTTTGAGAAGGCATCCCCTTGCAGTAAGCCCTGCTGAGGGGGGTGGGCATGAAACAGCCTCAGCTTGGTGTTCTCCCTGGAGGCAAACAGGTCCACCATCATTTTGCCCCCAATGAAAGAACAGGCTGTAAGCTACCTCTGGATGGAGAGACCACTGCGGATGTCTGGCCTATGTGGCTGAGAGCATCCGCCAGCTGGTTCGAGGCTCCTGCCACATGGCTGGCTAGGAGATCTGTCTCCAACCGGCTTACGAGGGTCCAGATGCAGAGTGCCTCCTTGCACAGCATACGGGAGTGTGTGCCGCCCTGTTTGTTGAGGTAGTACATGGTTGTGGTATTGTCCATCTGGACTTGAACCACTTGACCCCGGAGATGAGGAGCAAAAGCTGACAGCACCAGTCTGACTCCTCTGAGCTCCAACAGGTTGATATGGCATCGGGACTCCTCAGGGGTCCAGAACCCGTGGGCCCTGTTGTCCCCAATATGGGCTCCCCAGCCCATGAGAGAGGCATCAGTCGTAAGGACGACCGTCGGCTCGGGGCGGACAAATGGGATCCCTTCCTGCAACCGGTCTGGGACGGTCCACCATTGGAGAGCGTCCCACATCTTCTGGGTTACAGTGATCAGCTGGTCGAAGTGACCATATCGCTGAGTTCACTGGGCGGCCAGCTCCCACTGGAGGGGGCACATGTGCCACCAGGCCCAATAGACTACTGAGGTGCACGCTGCCATGTAACCCAGAAGGTGCAGAAAGTCCAGGGCAGGGCGCAAGTGCCCAACCAGAAATGATTAGGCAAAGGAGGAGAGAACCTCTGCCCTGTCTGCCGGGAGCCGAGCTCTGGCTAGACAAGAGTCGAGCTCTGCCCCAATGAAGCCCATCACCTGAGAGGGCACGAGTTCCGACTTGGCCTTGTTGATCAGGAGGCTGAGTTGGGAGCAGGTTTGGAGGGCCAGATCCCTGGAGGAACCTGCCAAGAGCCAGTCGTTGAAATAAGGGTAGATTCTGGCTCCTAGACGCCGAAGGTGGGCTGTCACCACTGCAATGCATTTGGTGAAGACCCGAGGGACCGATGACAGGCCGAACGGCATGGCTTGGAACTCGTACAGGGTCCCTTTGACCCTGTAGCGGAGGAACCACTGATGGGATGGATGGATTGGGACGTGAAAGAATGCGTCCTGTAGATCCAGTGAACAGAACCACATGTTTCGCTCCAGGGATGGTATGATCTGGGTCAGAGTGACCATTCGGAAGGTACAAGGCCTGAGATATTGATTCAGGTCATGGACATCTAGGATGGGGCGCCAACCCCCCATCTGCTTGGGCACCAGGAAGTACCTGGAAACAAAGCCTGCGTCTGTCAGTAGATACGGCATTGGAGCTACTGCCTCCCTCAGGAGGAGCTGGGCTACGTCGTCTCGAAGAGCAGACTGGGTGCAAGCGGAGATCTGTTCCTCCTGAGGGATGCAGGCTCAGCTGGGAGGGTACTGCTCGAATTCTAGAGACAGTCCCCGACCGACCATTTCAAGAACCCACCTTCACGAAGTGATAGCGGACCAGGCGGAAAGGAAGCGGCGGAGCCGACCCCCCCATGGGAGGACCCAGAGCTGGCGTGACGGGTGTAGGGGTGGCAACCCCCAACTCATCACTGAGCAGGCTTAGAGGAGGAAAAGGCTCAGGACTTGCGCCCCGGCCTAGTTTACGGGGCTGTTGAGGACCCTGCTTGGGCCGCGGGCATCAAGCTTGAGCCTGCTGCTGCTGTTGTTGCTGACCTCCTTGATAGAAGGGCTGCCTGACCGCAGGGGAAGAATGCCGAAATGGCTTCTTCTTTCTCTTCTGCTGGTTCTTGCCCAAGGAACCCTTAGCAGAAGTGGCATCCAAGGCAGCATTGGACTGCTCTATACGCTGAAGGTGACTGGCACACCTGACCAAACAAGTCAGTGCCCGTGAAAGGCACGTCAGCAAGCTTATGCTGAGTATCCACCAGGATGGAGGAAAGCCTCAGCCAAGCCCTGCAGCAAGAGGCCACTGCAGCTGCAAGTGAGCAGGCACAAGAATCCCCCACATCCAAGGCCTTCTGGAGCTGTTGTTTAGCAAAAGCACGGCCCTAGTCACGGTCCTGCTTGACGTGGTCTGCATGTCCGGTGGGAGATGAGGGAAGACCTCGTCTAATGACCCAAGAAGGGCATGAGAGAAGTGTGCCATAATGACAGCCGAGCTGGCCTGACAAAGGCCCAAGGAAGAGGCTGCATAGACCTTACAGGCAGTGTGGTCCATATTCTTGGACTCCTTGTCTGAGGGTCGGTCAATGTCAGCCGAACTACCAGGATGCCTGAACACAGAGGCAGTCACCAGGCTCTCGGAAAAAGGGTGCTCTGTGAACCCCGCAAGGGACCCTATGGGCACCACGTACTTGTGGGCCATGCAGGCAGATGGTGCTGGGCAGGAGGCAGGACGCTGCCAAAGTTTGAGGGCCTCAGCCACTGGAAAGGCCTCCGTTGGGGTATCCCCTTTCTTAAGAATGTCGGTGAGATGGTACTCCACCTTTTTCTGGATAGGCTCCAGGGGCATTCCAGTGGAATCAGAGATGAGGCAGAGAATGCCCTGGAAAGAGAAAGGGCCTTCCTCCATCCCTGGGATGTGAATGCAAGTTTGTGACATCCGAGTCCGAAGAGTCGTGATACAGCGGTCTACCGCGCAAGTCACCCTCGATCTGCCAAGGGCGGTCCGGGGTGATTGTTATCGACAGATGTCAGGGAAGCCCAGTGTCCTGTTGGTCCTCTTTTGAGGGCGCCCCTCCCTCAGGCTGTTTAGGCAGTGGTTCCACCCGAATCGGTGAAGAGACCGGAGTAGGCCAAACTGGGAGATGGCCCAGCCCCACAGGAGGAGGAACCAAAGGCTTCAGTTCAGAAGGGGTCGGCTTCAGCCTAGGAGGCGAGAGCCAAGTGATGGCCGGGGTAGGCGGCGGAGCCGGCTTTTGCCCGGTCAAGATCAGCTGCTGCCACATAAGGTCTTCATAGCACTGACGGAGTTTCCGTCGGAGCCTCTCCTCATCCGAGGAGGATGAGGACCTGGAGGCGTCGCCTCTTTTTTAAGCGCTTATGGCTCTTCCTCGGTCGATCGCCCGAGGAGGTCCTGGACTGAGACCGAGATCAGGGAGGCTGACTCGGTCGATCGGGAGACACCGGGATTGGAGAGACCTGGGTGTCCGGGACCGGTTCCTTGATGGGGACACCAGCTGGCTGGGTCTCTCTCATCCAGAAAGACCAGGACTGGAGTCCTTTCCAACGAATCGTCCAGGCACAATCGGCGACAACAAGGGATGAGGATAATTTCAACCTCTTGACCACTTCCTCAGTCCCTTGGCCAGAAGGAAAGTCCGAAAAGCCAGTGACTGAGGTTGCGATCTCAACCGAGGTCAAGACCACGTGTTCTTGGGACTCAGACCTGTCCTGGTCCCAAGAGTGTCTCCATCGGGACGAAGACACCGGGTCCTTCTCCCTCTTCCAAGAGCGGGAGGAGTGCGAGCCCGAGGGCACCTCACCCCGACTGGGGAGAGACTGGCGCATCTCCCTGAAGGAGCCTGTAAAGGTGGAGCCTAGGTTCAGCGGGACGAAGAAGCTTCGATTGGCTGAAGCACGAGCTGCTTCCTCCTCGAATGCCTTCATCTGTTCCAGCAGTTCGGTGGAGCCTGCGGCTCCGGAAACCACCCAACTAGCCTCCTTCGATTTCACTGGCAGGTTTCTCTTTTCCGGTCTCCTCAGCTTCAGGCGTGCCTTGCGGTCGTCCAGGATGTTGGGATGGAAGGCCAAACAAAAACTGCACGACGAGGTGTCATGTCCGACACCTAGGCAGTAAATGCACATGAGGTGGGGATCGGTGCACGACATCTTCTGGCCGCAGGTGCACTGGTAAAATCCTGGGGAAGATTTTTCCTCCATAGTCGATGCGACAAAAGCGCGATCGCTAACTCGAACAAGTTTGATTTTTGGTAAAACCGACAATTTGAAAGCCAGGGCTTATGAAATGCTGAGAGCATGAGGGAACCTGTATCTTCCAGCGGAAAGGAAGATCTGGCGTCATGGGGCGGAGTCGAGGTATATACCACCCGGGTGGGTGAAAGGAGCCAGCTTGAAGACTTCCGGCAAGATTTAAAGTGGAAGAAGACATGCCAAGAAATGTGGATGAACAACATATCCACGCTCCTAGAAGAAATGGTACAGTACCATCATTTAAGAGGTGTTACCTCTGAAGGCCTAATGACGGTTCTGGACCTTTCGGGTATTTCAACTGATAGCACTGATCCAGAAGCCCTTGTACTTGCCTATAATAGGGCAATGACCAGGGTCCTGGATATCATTGCTTCAGTTCGTGTTCACCCTCTTACTCTTCACCCGGGCGCCCCATGGTTTGATGGCGCGCTTAGGGAGTTGAAGAGGCAGGGGCGAAGGTTGGAGAGACACTGCCGGAAAACTTGCCAAGAGGAGGATAGACTTAGATTGTTAGAACATTATGAGGTCTATCAATCATCAGTTTCTCATAAGAAGGCAGAGTTCCTGTCCAGAGAAATTGCTGCAGCAAAGGACAGGCCAGTTCAGCTCTTCCAGACCATGGACAGATTGTACAATCCGGTCTGTCTGCGATCCGGTCGAGCATTATCACAAGGAAAGTGTAAGGAGTTTGTGCAGTTCTTTGCTGATAAGGTGTCCTCCATTAGGACAGAGATCAGCCAATGCCTCCCCATTGGTCCTTACACTGATCAAATGGGTAGTACAAGTACCCAGGTGACCTGGTCTACCTTCAGCCAGCTGGCAGTCATGGATATAGTGAAGATCATCCGACTCTGCGGCCTACCCACTGTAGTTTGGATCCAGGCCCAACTCACCTTCTTGTAGGGTGTGTTCAGGTTATCGACCTGGTCCTTGCTGGGATAATGAGGGTTTCATTGGAGAGACGGGTCTTTCCAGGCCCTTTAAAGAAGGTGGTGGTGTGTCCCATCCTGAAAAAGCTCTCCCTTGACCCTGACTGCCCAGCTAACTTCAGAACTGTCTCTAACTTGCCTTTTATAGGTAAAGTTATTGAGAAGGTGGTCGCACTGCAGCTGGAGGATCATCTGACCATCCACAATATCTATGTCCCTTTCTAGTCAGTCTTCAGGAAAAGGCATAACACCGAGATGACCTTGGTACAGGTGCTTAATGATTTCCTGATGGCCAAAGATTGGAGAGCTCATTCTATATTGGTTCTCCTAGGTCTCTCAGTAGCGTTTGACACTGTGGACCATGGGGTGCTGCTCGAGCGCCTGCGTTTTTTTCTGTGGGCTGAGGGGGGGAAGTCCTCAGCTGGTTTTGATCATTCTCGAGGGCAGGTCCCAGTAGGTTGTGTCTGGGGTGTACTTCTCAACCCCTAGGGACCTGCCCTGTAGGGTTTTGCAGGGCTCGGTGCTGCCTCCATGTTGTCTGCAGTGTATATGCTGCCATTGAGAGACATTATAAGATGGTATGGGTTGAGTTTTCACTGCTATGCAGATGATTCTCAACTCTACATGTCTTTTGTACCAGACTAGGAATGTGATACTGTCTCAGTGTTTAATAACTGCCTCCAGGAGATACAGGACTAGATGAGTGCGAGCTGGCTGAGGTTGAATCCAGAAAAAACAGAGGTACTGGTTGTGGATCCTGATCTGAGGATGACCGGGACATGGGGGTAGGGGCAGCCCTCGGGTTTGTATCTTGAAGGGGCCCGGCTCAATGCCTCAGGCCAGGTGCAAAACCTAGGGGTGATATTTGATGAAGGCCTGACCCTGAAGGTTCAGGTGTCGGCTGTAGTCAAGTCTTCCTTTTACCATCTAAGGAATATCACCAGAGTAAAGCACCTGGTTTCATCTGAAGATCTACCCACTCTGGTCCAAACCATTGTCACCACTCATCTTGACTATTGCAATGCCCTTTACCTAGGGCTACCAGGGTGGATATCCACTGATTGCAGCTGGTGCAGAGCGAGACAAGGTTGTTAACTGGAATGCCCAGGTCAAGCGATATAACACTTGTGCTGCGTCAACTGCACTGGCTGCCAGTACAATGGCGGATCACCTTCAAGGTTGTGTTGCTGACCTATAAAGCCCTACATGACCAGGGACCTCAGTACCTGCAAGATCTGCTGTCTCCCCACCGCCCGTCCTGTTCGCTCTGATCCTCTGATGAGGGATTGCTGGCGATTCCCAGGGTATGTCTGAAAACATCTCAAAGCAGATCCTTTGCCTTTATGGCTCCTACCCTGTGGAATTCTCTGCCTCGTCGGATACGAGATAGCCTGACCGTAGAAGGATTTAAAAATTCCCCAAAGGCCCATCTTTTTCCACAGGCTTTTGATGGATTTTGATGAATTAGTAGAAATCTGATTATGCTATTTGCTGCTGCACTTTGGATTAGAATTGATTTTAAAATTTTAATTCATTATGTTACTGTTTTAATTAACTGGTTTTAATTGCTATTGTATTTTTGTAAAGGTGCCCTGAGCTTTGGAAGGGCGCCTAATATAAAGTTTGCTTTGCTTTGCTAGCATGTGTTGCAGTTGTAGAAAGGGGAATATGGGGACTTGGATGGGTGTTACCATCTGTTGGAACGTCTGGAATGGGGTTAAGGTGCCATCTCATAGTAGCAAGCAGAGTGTAGGTATTTCAATAGTGCCTAGAAAGTTGGGGGTGGGAGGGTTTTTAGTTAAAGGTTGTGATGAGTCTAGACGGGGAGTGGTGGCTAGGGTATTGTGCAGCTGCCTGCTCACTAGTATCGAGGTGCCTATGGGTGTGGGCTTGAGGGGAACAGGGAGGGCCTTGTAAGGTATGCATGTGAGTCCTCTTTGGTCAATACCTGCTATTCTGCACAGGTCCGTCTCCATTACCTGACATAGCGGTGTGTATTCTGGCTCAAATCTCGGGATTCCGGGAGGTTTCTCCACCAGAGGAACTGACCAGCGTGACTGACCAGGTAGTAAAGGTATATATCCAGTAGTTGGACTCCACCCTGAGCTCTCAGTGGGGTGAGTTTGCTGAAGGCCCACTGTGGGGCTTTACCATTCCAAAGGAATGTCGACAGGAAGGATTGGAGTTGAGCGAACCATTAGTTAGTGAGGGTGCACCCAGTCATAGTCATGGGGTATAGTATCCTGGGTAAAATTTTCATCTTTATTACGTTGATGCATGCCCATAATATTAGGGAGCACTGACCAGGCAGGAAAGGTCTTGTTTGATCTGTGTGCTATGGTTTCCAGGTTGGAATGCATCAATGCCTTTTGGACTGTGAGACACTGATGCCCAGATACTTTATGGATTTGGGGCACCAGGCCTCCCAGGGTGTTACCTGTTTCATTATGTAGGTGTTGAGTGGCATCAGACATGTTTTACTCATGTTCAACTTGCACCCTGACAGGCGTTCAAACTCTGTCAGTATGGATAATGTGGGGGGATTGATTGGGCCGGGTTTTTTAGGTGCAAGAGGACGTTGTCTGTATACGTTGATACTTTATACTCCTTTTGCCCAACCTGTACCCCCTTTATTCCTTCCTCGTTCTTCAGCCATCTCGTGAGGGGCTCAAGGTAAAAACTGAATCCTTGCCGTGTGCCTCTTTACAGTTTGATGGGCATGGACAGCACGTTGATACAGGCTATTTTGGCTATGGTAGCCTGACCCAGTCTAGGAAGGATGGGGGAAAATCGTATTATTTTAGGGTTTCAAAGAGGAAGGGACAGGAAACCCTATCAAAGGCTTTCTCGGCGTCAAGTGAGATAAGGGCCGGTGGGTATACAGATACCTTTGCGGATGCAAGAATGTGATGCAAATTCCACATCTGGTCTGTGGCTAGCCTGCCCTGCATAAAGCCCACTTGTTCTGAGACAATCAGCGAGCTCCACATCTTGCCCAGCCTGGATGCTAGTATTTTGGCCAAGATTTTAAGGTCGGTCTTTAGGAGTGAGATGGGCCTGTAGATCTCCGTGTGGGACGCATCTTTGCCTGGTTTTGGGATCAGGGTGATAATGGCCTCCTGCATGACAGGGTCAAGGTCTGCGATTGACTTGACTTCATTGTATAATGTGGTCAGTGGTGCTGTGATTTCCTGTATTAGGGCCTTGTAGAAATTTGAGGAGAAGCCATCCAGTCCTGGTGCTTTATCTAGTGTCAGGGAGCCTATGGCTTGTCGTACTTCCCCTTCCGTTATGCAGGCTCCTAGGTGGCCTTTTAACACTGGGTCAAGTTTAGGTAGTTTTGCTTTTTGGAGGAAAGCCCGCACCTTGGTTATGGGGGCTGGGAATTCAGAAGTGTATAAGTTGGTATAACAGTCCATGAATGCTGAGGCTTTCTCTCTGGGGTGGGAGAGTGTCTGTCCCGAATTAACGGCGATATTGGGGATCGCCTTGTGCAATTCTTGCTGTTTGATCCGGAGAGCTAGGAGCTTCCCTGCTTTTTCCCCCTGCTCTATGTATCTAGTTTTGGCTCGGAAGATGGCAAACTATGCCTGTTCCCTTAGGATCTCCCCATATCTTGCCCTTGCCTTGCTAAGGTTTAGTTGGGTGGTGGGGGAGGTGTTCCTGGAGACCCGTTTTTCGAGGTCCTGGATCGTACTCAAGTGTTTCTTTGCATTACGCTTCCCTTTTCTTCTTCCTAACAGTAGCCAGCCATATTAACTCACCTGGCAATGTGCATTTATAGGCACCCCACAGGTGTTTTGGGGTTGATACCGTGCCTGTATTTACCTCGAAGAAAAGTTTTGCACGTTTCTTGATTTTGTGTAGCGAGTTCTGGTCTTTGAGTAGGGAGTTGTTTATTTTCCAGGTCCAGTCTTGGTCTGTCTGCTCTGGGGATAGTAAGGAGAGGTTTACTGGGGCATGGTCAGAGATTACCCTCTGGCTGATCTCACATGCCATCGTGTCGTGGAGGATAGCACGGTCCACCAGGAAGTAATCCATCCTGGACCATGAGTCCTGCGCTACCGACCAGTATGTGTACTCATGGGTGTCAAGAGTGGAGCACCCTCCACACATCTATTACCCCCGTGGAGTCCTGTAATTCCCTGAGGACTCTTTGTGTAGGGGTCAGTCCCTTCCTCCTTGGTTTCGATTTATCCAGGTGGTCCTCCATGACCAGTTTCCAGTCCCCTGCTAGTATTGTGGAGGTGGTGGGTATGTTGGACACTATGGCTAGGAGGGAAGTGAAGAATTGGGGTCCTCCTTATTGGACCATAAACTGATTCTAAGATCATCTTGGTCTGGCCTAGTTTACCTGACAATTAAGTGCACCTGCTCTGTGGGTCTGCATGTTGTTCTATTGTTCTGAAGGGTAGCGCTCTGTGTATTAAGATTGCCACCCTGCCCTTCTGTTGTTGTTCCTGCCACCAGGGCCTGTCCCACCCATTCCCTTTGGCACAGAAGGCCTGCTGGGTAGTGGTGTGTGTTTCTTGGAGAAAGGCAATCTTGGTTCCCAGGGATTTCAAGTGTTTGAGGACCTGGTGTCTTTTTCTTTTGCCTGAGCTCCCTTTACATTCCAGGTTGTGTACTGAAGGGGATTAGTCATTGGGTCGGGGGATATGTGGGTACAAGCTTGTCTGGGCCCAGCTGGGGCTTGATAATCTGGCCCTGGGATGATCTGGTTGTCTCCCTCCTCTAGGGCTATATGCGCTCCCTCCCCACCACCTGCCCCTCGGTGGGCACCCCTAACCCTGTCCTTGTATCAATGGCCGATTCTCTCCCGTCCTCAGGCATCTTACCATTTTCAGGGACTGACACACGGCAACCACTCTTCAGCAAACAGTGAATACAGCAAAGCAAAATGTGCCACATAGTATAAAACACACAACTTACACATACTCTAAATCTAATAACAGCAAGACTAATCTAAAGACTAAGTTATTAATAACCAAAGGAAAGCTACTCTGGGACTCGCTCATGCCTGCTCTCCCTCCTAGCCTCGGAGGGGTGTAGAGCTGGTTGAGGTGTGTCCCCTTGACACTAGGTCCATAATACTCTCTCATGATCGTGGTATCTTCTGTCCATGATCCTGGTATTTTGGTCATTTGTTTAAAATAGCTGTATTGATCTATTGCTCAGTGGTGTCTTATCACTTCATTGATCGCTCGTCTAGCACAGTGATTCCCTCTCCTCCAAGTGGGCTAGCTAAGTAGTGCGTTTCTCTGCTGCCTAAAGTCATGGCCTCCCCCCGTACCCACTTTTCTCCCTGTTGTGTTCTGTGTCATTATGTACTGTGTGCTTCCTGCGACCATCTCCCCCTCTTTTGCCGTAGGAGTGTCCCTGTGAGCTCAGGTGTTGTTTCCCCCCTGTGGGGTTGACTGTTCCGCATTGTTAGGTGCCCCTTGGCTGGTTCTTTAGCCACCCTTTCCCTAGGAGGTCTCCCACTCCCTTGGTGTCACATTTTGCCTGGGCAGCCGGTACTGGTGTGTCATTCTGTAGTACATGGATCAGCCGTGTGTGCACTTCCCCATCCATTACCCCTGGCATCTCTGTTCCCTTAGATGTCCGGCTGCAGCATGCACCGTTATATGCCCTTGTTGCCCTGCCTTTACCTCTCTCTGCACCTACCCCTGGGGTTCCAGGTTTGGTCAGCATGAAGCCCCTGTACTCCAGCTGGAGGTGAATGGAGCCGGAGTTGCCTCCTTCTACATGTCACCTCTGCGCCCCATGTGCCCTGTTTTCTAGGGTGCATGTTTGAAAGCGGCTCTAGTAGCCAGTCTGGGGGGGGGGGGAGAGTGCAAGAGGGCTCACTGTCCAATGAGCGGAGCATACTGGAGTTCTCCGAGTATTTCTCTCCTCCTTGCAGCAGATAATATCCCATTCCCGGACTTGGGTGCCTTAGTAAACAGGCCAGGTGCGTGGTCCTGCATTCTTTTGTTGCAGCACACGTGGGTGGAGCTGCCTGTGGTCAGGCGCAGAGCCTTCCCTTCAGCTCAGTGCAGAGGAGGTCCACCCCTGTACACGATTTCCCCTGGCCCTCATGTAGCTTCTCAGTTCAGGATTCAACAGTCTGTGCCTGTACAGATAGTTCTGGCATTCTTTGAAACCGTTGTATACCCATGCTGAGCAATTGTGGCATTAGTATGGATCCAGGCCCTGCATGCACCTCGTTGCCGCAAGGTAATATGTCCCTGGTGCTTCTTCCCTGCCCCATTACAGTTATGAAAGCAGTACCTTGGTGTATCACCTCAGCGGGACCGGGCAGTCCAATCCCTGTATCATGAGTGAAAACAGCAGTTTCAGTGAGTTTTTTGTCCATTTTGAAATTGTGGATCAGTGACTTCTTTCTCCTCTGTTTCTACTTCTTGTCCATTTCACTGGGTGAGCCGTCTGCTGAGGGGGGAGTGTCCGATCACCAGTGCTCCTATGGTCATTGCACTGCCAACACTTCGTATTGCTGCTTGTATCTCAGGCTCTCATAGCCCCCTGTGTGACCTCTTGACACTGGTGTAGATGTTGCCGGTCCTTGGCTGCAGTCGAGGCATGTGTTTCTTTAAGTGGGAGTGACTGCTGAGGTTGGTTGCCATGCCGCTGCTTGCTTTGATGATGGCATGAACAAACGTCTGGGGATGTGTCTTTTGAGGGGCAGGTCCTCTCCTGTGCACTCTGGTGGTAAATCCTCCTTGTTTTCAACACCAGCACTCTGAGCCTCCCCCTCTAATGGTTTTCTGTCCTGTGGACCAGAGCGCTGGTTCATATAGGGTGACCAGCAGGAGAACAGGATACAACTGTTGCACTGGTCAAGTTGCTGAGCGGAGGGAGGCATGGTCGCCACTTAGTCGAGCTAGATTTCTCACATGTTTACATCTGTGCCGACCTTGGGGGATGGAGAGCTTGGTATGGCAGGTATTTATTGCTCTTTGTAGGCTAGCAGATTAGGGGTCAAATGGCGAGAGTGCTCAGGGCATTGCCCAAAGTGAGGAATGGAGCAGCACTCTGGGACAGTGTTTGGGAGATTTCTGTTGTGTCCTCTGTCCCATGATGGTTGACTGATAATTGCCCCAGTCCCAGTGCTTGTGCCCTTGGTGTGAAAAGTGACCGTTAACCCATGGTGGTTTTGTTCTCAGTTTCTAAGTCAGGGAGTACAGTTGTGCGGTATCGGTTTTAGGACATAGTTGATAGTGGTGCCGGGGGTGGGGGTGGGGCATGCATCTTGGGCTGAGGTCCTGTATAGCCATGTCGGGTGAACACTGCTCAGCAAGTATTGGAAGGTTTAATTGGTTGGCCAGAACTTGTTCAGGGCACCGATACCATCTTTGAAGGGCTGGGGTCAAAGGATTGAAGGCAGGGGTAGCAGAGTGAAAGAGAGGTCTCACCATTAAGTTGCTAGTTGTCCTAATATTTCAGCCCCTTCGTGTGTTGTGGTTGGCTTTGGAACACCTTAGGCTGGACTTTGGGGAGCTCCTTGTGAGCCACTTCCGCATTCGGGTATTCATGGGTGCCACTGGGTGAGGAGACAACAAGCCGGGCAGGGTGCAGCATTCTGAAGGGGATGTGCGCCTGGTGCAGTTGCCTCTTAATGTTTTGATATGCCTTCTGTTTGCCTCTTACATCCGGGGTGACATCACTGTAGAGGTGTATCCCTCTGTCCCCTCCACTGCAATTGGCCCTTTATACGGCCTTGCACTTGAATGTATGTTTTGTTCTGTAAGCTGGTACATCTGGCTATTATTACACTCAATTTATCCCCTTGCCTGTGATTTTGCTTAGCTGACCGGTGCATATAATCCAGAGTGTACATGGTATTCTGTTGGTGGGGTTCCAACCAGCTCCCCTAGTAGTTGTTGTGTGAAGGCAAGTATGTTTGAATCCTCAGTTTTTCCTGGGATCCCTCATTACTATATTGTTCCTCCGTAGCCTGCCCTCCTGATCCTCCAAATGATCCTCCAGTCAGCCAAGTTTTTTACAGAGGTTACTGACCTCCTTGGCATCCCTTTCCTGCTTGCCCTCCACGGAATTCACCCTGCACTCTACATCTGTTACCCGTGTTGATAAGGCATCCAGAGCTGGTTTGTAATCCCTAAAGTCGGACGCCAGGTTGCATAGTGCCGGCTTCATCGATGCCAGTTCTGCAAAGAAACAGTTCAGTTTGTCTGCGACTTGTTCTGAACTGATGGATGTCTCTGGAGTGGTGGCCGGCGAGTCTTGCTTCGGCCGTTTGTGTCGCTGAATCAGGGGTTGCGACGTGGGCGCATTTGTAACTTCAATTTGCGAGTGTTCCTCTGTATTCCTTGTCATTTTCCCAGTTGATTTCATTCCCAGGGTAATTCCCCAAACGAATTCCGAGCAATAGGGTGTGATTTATTTGTTTCTGCTGAAATAAGCCACGTTTTACAAGTCTTAACACGGAGCTCCAAGGTAAGCTGCTACTCAGTCCGAACGCATCACGTGTCTCGGGCCAAACTTTCAGAGGGTGGTACTGGGCGCTTTTGGCCCTTGTGTGTTCTGCAGCATTTTCAGACTGGTGTTTGGGGCTCCTCGGCCTCTTCTTCAAAAAGGCCACTTGTTAAAAAAATTGATGGTTCCTGCCTCTCTGAGGAACCGAAGGAGCCAGTCTGGCCTTTTTAATGGCAGTCCCAGTTTTCTGAGAGGCCTCCAGGGTTTGTTCTACTTGTTGGCCGAACAGCTATGTACCATTAAAGGGGACATTCATTACCTGCTGTTGAGCATCAGAGAAAAAACCCAATGTCAGAAGTAAGGAGTGTCTTCTAATACAGATTTCAGCAGCGGCTGCTCTGGAAGCTGTGTTGAGTGTGTCCATAAAAGCTTTCAGCTGATGGCTATTACATTCTACTCCCCAGGTACAGTAACAGTCTGTAAAAAGAACAGTTACGTAAGAACTTACCGTAACAGTAGATCTTCAAGGGGATCTCAGTCATCAGGTCTCACTGTAGGAACTTCAGCATCGGTGAAGCAGGATCCACACAGAAGATTTTCAGCAGTACAACTGAGGCCACCCACACTGATGTCATGTGATGACATCACCAACCCTATAAAGGCGTGAGTAGACACACTCCCTCCTCAGTTCTTTCCCCCAGAGACAAAGGGAGCATAGCTCTTGCCATGGGAGACCGAGGAGAAAGAGGTGCCAGGTCAATTAGAGAGGCAGGATACACCAGATAGCCAGTTCCAATAAAAAGCCCCCAAAAGGACGGTGGGAGGAAGACAGACCTGATGACTGAGATCCTCTTGAAGATCTACTGTTACAGTAAGCTCTTATGTAACTGTTCTATCTTCTTCGGGGGCATCTCGGTCATCAGGTCTCACCGTAGGAATGAGTCCCAAGAGTGACAAGTGTAATCAGACAGTCTGGGAGCAAGGCCAGCCTTAAGCTTAAGACAGGAGGCCCTGCAGCACAGCCATGCCAAATCCTGCCCAGGCTCTACAGGCACTGTCCAACCGTAGTGTTTGATAAAAGTGTGGACGGTACTCCATGTAGCAGCTGCACGAACGTCCATGACTGAGACCCTCAGAAACAAGCCACGGAGGTAGCCATGACTCTTGTGGAATGATCTTTGACAGCTACAGGCAATTCTTTGCCATACTTGTTGTAGCAGAATATAATGCAGGTAGCCAACCATTTGGACAAACATTGTTTGAAAACTTGAATGCCCTCTCTGCCCGGGGTAAAAGAAACAAACAACTGCTTCAACTTTCTACATTCCTTGGTTCGGAGCAGGTAACATTTCAAAGTTCTACACATCAAACATATGAGCAGTGCTTCCCCTGGATTGTACGCTCTGGAAAATAAACAGGAAGGTAGATAGATTGGTTTAGTGTAAACTCAGACACCACCTTAGGAAGAAACTTAGATTTGTGCAAAGACACTCTGTCTTTGTGAAAAATCAAATAAGGCTCCTCACAACAGAGGGCCTGAAGCTCTACAATTCTTGAGCAAAAGTAATAGCAATTAAAAATAACGCCTTCCAAGAAAGGAAGCGTAACACTGCAAGTTGAGGCTGCTCAAAGGGAGATAGGGTTGTCAACTTCTCCAAAACAAAATTCAAATCCCAAGATGGGGCAGGGGAATGGATTGGAGGTTTCAGATGCAGGATGCCTCTCAGAAAGTGCAGAGACATCCAGCTGAGCAATGGTACGCTTCACCCATGGGCTCACGAAAAGCCGAGATAGCCAAAGGTGCCCTTGAGGGAGGAATACTGCAGACCTGAGTCAGACAGAGATCAGATAGTCCAGAATCTCATTCACCAGACAAGTGAAAGGGTCCAGATTATGCTTGGCAGCCCATATGGCAAACCACTTCCACTTCATGGCGTAAGTGGCTCGGGTGGAAGGCTTTGGTGAGCACCAGGACATCCGCCACACCATTAGAAACTCCAAACCTGGAGATGACTATGTTCTCAGGAGTCAGGTATGCAGATGGAAGGACCTGAGGTTGGGATGGACCAGGGTCCCTGATCCTGGGTCAGTAGATTCCAGCAGAGGGAGAGGGACCAGAGGCTCCTCCGCCAGCTGCTGTAGAAGAGGAAACCATATCTGGTGAGGCAAGAATGGAGCTACCAGGATCACGTGACCCTCCATCTGCAGCTTGATTAGTACCCTTTGAATCAGAAGAAACGGGGAAGGCATAAAAACCTCGCACTCCAGGAGAGGGACAATGCGCTTCGCCAGAAAACTCCAGGTCTTGGATCTAGCGAGCAGATATTGGGCAGTTTTTCGTTGAGTGGGGATGCAGAAAGGTCCAATTCTGGACGACCTCATCTGTTGAACAAATCTTCTGTGATGGATGAGAGAAGTTCCCACTCATGCATGCTGGACTGAGGCTGTCCGCCAGAGTGTTTAGCATTCCTGGGACGTGGACCGCCGAAAGAGTCATGCTGTGGTCCAATGCCCAATACCACACTCTCATGGCCTCCCTGCACAGGGGTTAAGAATACTTTCCCCCTTGTTTGTTGCTGTAGTATGTAGAGGTTGTCTAATTGAATCACCAACTAACCAGGAAGGAGGTGGCTCTGAAAGGCCTGCATGGCATACAGAAACCACCCGTATTTCCATGACATTGATATGCAGGGAGGTTTCGATCTGGGACCAAGAATGCTGAGTTTGAAAGGGACCCAGGTGAGCCCCCAGCCCAAACCAGAGGCATCCATAGTGAGGATTTGATGTGGTGATGAAATCTGAAATGGAACTCCATGTAGTAGATTCAAGGGATCCATCCACCACTGGAGCAATTTGTGGACTGGGGAAAGGACCAGCACTAACGGATCTTAATAGTCCGTCCGCTGGTCACACTGTACCCAGAGGGTGCACTGGAGAGTGCGCATATGGAGCCTGGCCAGTGTAACGGTGGGTATGGCAGCCATCATCAGACCCAACAGTCTCAGGTACACCCTGGCAGGGATGTAACGGCTCTGGGCCACCTCCTCAGCCTGAGCAATAAGGCATTCCGCCCTGGATTGAGGCAGAAAGGCCTTCCCCTGTGCCAAATCTAGAACTGTACTGTGTACTGCAGCCTTTGGGACGGAACCATGACTGACTTTAGCTGATTGATGACAATGCCCAGGGACAGAAACAACTGGAGAGTTCTCTCTAAGGTCCCCAGAAGCAATTCTCTAGATGGGGCCATTAGGAGCCAATCATCCAAGTACGGGAAATTTACAGCCCTTCCCTTCTGAGAGCCGCAGTTACTGCGGCTAAGCACTTGGTAAAGATCTGTGGCACAGAGGACAAGCCAAGGGCAGCACTTTCAATTGGTAATGCTCACCCTGTAAGAGAAAGCGGAGGAACCTCCTGTGGGAAGGGAACACTGAGATGAGTAGGTAAGCATCCTGGATGTCCAGAGGACACGGACAGTCATCTTCTTTGAGAAGGGGTAGCAGGCCTGGCAAAGTAATCATTCTGAACATTCTGTACTAGATGTACAGATTGAGACCATTTAGGTCCAAGATGGGCCTCAAATCTCCAGTCTTTTTGGGGACCAGGAAGAACCTGGAATAAAACTCCTTGTTTCTCTGGTACCTGGGCACTGGCTCAATGGCCTGTTTGTGACAGGCCACCTGCCTCACTACCTGCTCTTATTACCCTCTTCCACCTCAGACTTCCTACCTATATCTTACTCCCCCTTACTCTTTCTAACCCTCTTCCATCCCTGCCCTCTAGTAATCCTCAACCCAGCCCTCTTAAATAATCCTCTCTCTCCTGTCATTGTACACTAACCATATTTATTGCTTTTTACCAGTGTTGTGTTTATAAACCCTATCTTGTATTGTTTGAACACTATGAATCAAATGTTCCTTAACTGTACATTACTTTACAATGATGTATCTTTCCATGTAATGCTTTCATGAACTTTGTTTGCACTTTTGTTTGCTTACTTTTAATCAATAATGCCTATTATGTAATGTCTCCTTGACTGTGTACATCCTTCAGGACCTCCTTGTGAATGAGCTTGCTCAATGGAGTCTTCCCGCAATAAACCTGAACTTGAACTTGACAGGGTTGAATAGGACCCATTTCCAGTTTTTACGGAGAGTCTGAATGCAGGGATCTGTTCTGTTCTTTCCTTTCCTGTCTCTTGTCTATCTGGTCGTGCAACCAAATTTTCCAGCGAGACTTAGGATTTGTTCACCCCGACAGTCTCGCAATTCTTTGGCTCTCACTGACTCTCAGTCTTCCCTTGCTGTTTCTGTCCTTTCCTCCCCTGCATATTTGCTGGTGTAAAAATATATGCAAACCATTATATGGAAATGTAACTGAAATTGGGATCCCTTTGTTTAGAAATTATATAGTGTTTCTGTTGAAATGTATGTAATTATAGTTTGAGATGATTTCAAAAAGCTATTGGGAACTCAAGGGGTTATTCTGAGAGCAGTTTTTAAAACTTTTCTGGAAGCTGTGGAGAAGGGGTTCAGTTTCTGGGAATATTGTGCTTGCTGCACCTGCCTGAAAACATACAAGAACATTTTAGAAAAAACAGGATGCTTGTTAAGGAGGGGTTGCAAGGACTTATAAAAGAGAGGGCTGCAATGTTTTGGGAGACACAGAAAGATTGAAGGAAAAATCAAATGGATCTTCTCTGTTTATTCTGCCTTTGTAAAAGTTATTTTGAACAAGTTTATTTTTTTATGTTACTGCTCGTACTAACAAACACTTTTTGTGATTTCTACAATTGTTCCTGGTTTTTCCTGTGCTTCCTGACCTGTGCCTCGACTACACTGTTTGCACAGAAGGGACTGCACCTCCTCTCAGAGAAGAGCCAGGTGGGCTGGGGGGTAGTTGGAGGGCAGAGGAGGAGTCTCTGGGGTCGCTCGATGCGTCCAGGGCGTGACCTCTTTCTATGATTTGAAGAATCCAGGCATATGACGTGATGGCTCTCCAGGAGATGGAGGGAGAACCGACCTCTGACCACCACCTCTTGGTCGAGGACTGGAAGAGGGAGGTCTAGCAAGGAGTCAAGTGGAGGCGGATCCAGCCACTGGGGCTGGTCCGTCACTTCTAGGACACTTGGCCACGGTTCCTGCAGTGGAGGCAGGTTAGGCGGCAGAGGCTATGCATTTACCCTGGGGATGAGAGGCTGCTCCCTGACTATTGGGTCTCTTGCGAAAGGGAGGGTGCTGTCTGCTCTTTGGTTATGTATGACAGAGTGACTGGACAGACTTGATAGCCCTGCCAGATGCCTGCAAATCATTAATGATGTCTTGGACATCTGACCCAAACAGCTCTGAGACAATGAAAGGGGCATTCAGCACCTTTTGCTGGATGTCCGCAGCAAAGCCTGAGACCCTCAGCCAGGAGTGCCTACGGAGGCAAATACTGGTTGCAGCAACCCTGGCAATGATATCTGAGAGATCGTAGAGGGTCCATAGGAGGTGCTTGCTAACGTCCTCAGCGGCCTGCAAGCGAGAACCTCCTGCTTCTGGGTATACTCTGGAAGGGCCTGGGCCGTGACCTTGCCCTTCTTCCAGTTGGTATTCTGGTATTTTACCATGTGAGATGGGTAGTTAGCAATCTGCAACCCAAGGGTGGAGGAAGCATAAACCCTCGTGCCCCAAAGATCAATTTTGCGTGACTCTTTGTCTGGGGGGAAAAGAACAAAGGTGCTTGTGCACTTTAGACCTGTTATGAGCTATCTTTATGACCACAGAATCCATTTCAGGCTGGGCAGCATAATGTGGAAAACCTTGAAGGGCATGATAAAGTGTGTCTGCCCTGCGAGGTATAGCTGGCACCATATCAGGCCTGTGCCAGGCTGCCAAAGTAACATTCCTCAAAACTGGCAGAACAGGAGGAATGATCTTATGTGGAGACTCTGATATATCCAAGAAGTCCACCAAATCTCTGCTGGTGGCATCTGTCATGAGCTCACTCCTGGGGGCCAGGTCCACTGAGCTCACAGTGCTCACCCCTAGGTGCAATGCAGACAGAGGGGAACAGGAATACCCTCCAAGTGTCTGTCTACAGTGCTCGCCGAGTTCACAACTGAACACTCACCATGAGATCCCAGGGCTTCCTCTCTATTCTGGGTAAGGGCAAAATACAGTCTCAAGTCTGTAGCCAGGTGAGAACCCCCCTCGGTTGCTGTACTGGGGGGGGGAGACCTAGGCATTATGAGCTCTTCGGGATTGGCCCTTGTAAACCTGACTGTGTCCTCTCCCAGGGGGTGTGCAGCACCTAGTTCCTCCTTTTACAGACTCCTCCAGAGACCTGTGTATTCTCCCCTACTTTAGTCACCCAGTTCCCCTTGCAGGATCCCTAGTCTTTAGTATTGATGGTGACACCTTACATTTACCAGGTTGGTCTCAGATTGAATAAACTTTCTACATTTTTACACACACAAAAACCACACACAAGCAGTTTTAAAAGCAAAGTGCTTTTACTAAATTACTTAAAATAATTATCATACAAAAGATTCAGAAATTTGGTTACAAGATAAAAAAACAAAAGTTGGAAAATATACATAAAAAAGTCTGTAACACTTTGCTGGCCTTATCTTTTTGGGCCAGCAGGGGTCTCTCTTCTTCTTGCCAATCTTTTTAAGTGAACCATATTGTAATTAGATTATATTACAGTTCCAATATCCTGGCAGGTAATAAAATGTAAATATACCATGACAGTTCCTGGAACTTAAATGTATTTTTTTCTTGAAGTGTAATGTTTATGACAGGTGATAGCTTCTCCTATCTCCTGAGATTTTATTACACCAATTAGCTAACCAGGGACTTCATCCCTTTTGAAATGGACTATTAGTTTCCTGGTTAATCAGACTGTTCTCAGATCACAAAGGAATGTCAAATATTTTGCAAGACATTATCTCTTTCCTGTGACCTTTTCAGTAAAACTACAGTATGTATCCCTCTCCAAAGCTCATCTCCTGGCCTGTTTGGGAATTTAAAACATAACCAAGTTTCTCTGCATGTAACCCTTTTAAAGCATAAACAAAATCACAGAAGATATAAAAAATATATATCTGCAATATTACACCGCAGTGGCCAAATTGCCACAACATCCTCTTCCTCAGTATGGAAGTCCATGGCCAAGGACAACTGCTTCATGATATTGAAGAAGGTAGGGTCCTCAGGAGGAGACCTGGGAGTATGCTTGACAGAATTCTTGCTCACTAAGGAAGTCATGGATCTGTCAGAGGAGAGGAGTTATTCCTCCTCCTCCTCTTCCTCACCAGGAAGGATAAGGTCGGATGGTACTCCTCCTGGACATGGACTTCTTCAGATCGAGGTCCAACGTCTGTAAGAGCCGGCAGCCCCCTGCGTGGGCGCTCAACCACCCGGGGTTAGGTCGATGATTGATTTGATTGATGGCACATGCAGTAGGCCTGTATGCACCTAACTGGTGGACTATCACCGAGTGAATTTAGTCAGAATTTAATTGAAGTTGATGACCGTCGAAGGCTGTGTCAACAGAGGCGGGATCGACGGTGTAGGGAGCAACAACCCACCAGCGGGGCCCTGGGAAGAGCCAGTAGCCTGAGGGCCTGTGGAAGCATCAGGCCTCAACGGGAGGGCCACTTCTGTCATCGACAAAGAAGGGACCAACGACCCTGAAGTCAACGACCGTTCACCCAGAAGGTTGGATGGAGCTGCTGTCGGTATGGGTCTGGTAGGGACAGAGACCTGGTCAGCATATTTGTGCATCAAAGCAGCTGCAGTCGATGGAGTACCACCAGATGAAGAAGAAGAGGCTGTCAGGGAACGCTGCCAGGAGAAGCGGTCCCAGTCTAAGTCATTATTATGACTCTTCCCCGAGGACTTGACTCGGGCCTTAGCAGCATGGGAGCTCGACGACCCTGCTGGTGACCGAGATGGAGGGACCCTGGAGGACCCGTGCCACGAACTGGCTACCTGTTGATCTATGAGGACATTTTTAAGAGCCTTTTTGCCTCACCTGAGGGTTGTTTGATTAAACTTCTGGCAGAGTTCACAGTCGGAGACTTTGTGGCCAGGCCCAAGACAGCAGACACAGAGTTTGTCTGTGGAAGCAATCTTGTTTCAACAGCAGCAGCAATGGAAGAGAGAAATTGAAGGATTCGTGGTTCCTGCACTTATTATATATCTTACTGCCATTATCTGTATAATGCTTGCCATTATTTTTTGTTGTTTCTACCCATTGTATTTTTGTAGCACTGCTGTACTGTTCCTCTATTTGTATTATTGTACCCATGTTGCTGTTGTTCAACTGTTCTCTTTTTGTTGTACTCTCCCGGGTCGTGCCTGAAAATAGTCATTTTATGGCTAGTGCACCTACCCGGTTAACAAAAACTAAACAAATAAATAACTCTGAACATAAACAAAATAAAGGAATCTCTTATAGAAAGAGATTCTAATACAATAGGTAAGAAAAAAAGTAAGCAAAAAATGTTGCAAAACTGTGTCAGAGCATCTGCGGAGACCCAGGTGAACAAGTCGACGGTGGGAAAGGACTGAGGAGGGAGTGGGGCCATTCACGCATTTATAGGGTTGGTGACGTTGTCACATGATGGCGTGGGCAACCTCAGCTGTACTGCTGAAAATCTTCCGTGTAGATCCTGCTTCACTGACAGTGAAGTTCCTACGGTATGACCTGATGACTGTGATAACCCTGAAGAAAATCTGACGTTAGGCTGCAGAATGCAGCACCACCATGTGGCAGAGATTTGAATTGACGTTCCAGTTCCATAATATGCATACATTCCACTCTGTCCAGGGCAGTTGAACCTTCCAGGCTAACTACATTTGTTAAGCATAGTGAGGGATTCTTGGGGTTTGAAACTCTCAATCTAGGGGTGAGTAAATGCTCACAAATGGCCAATAGCCAGCCAGTTCCTTTCTACTCTGAGTTGGTTGTAAACTTACCCTATAACCAAATTTATTTCCACTAATTACAAATATTTTGTAAATGTAAAACACAGTAAGCATAAAGCAAGGTAGCAGTTTTCCTGGGCTGCTTAAAAGTAGCAGTATATGTTACAGTAGTTTGCAAAAATATTTATCATATAGTTTTTTTTAACAATAATGCATTTTTGGCATTCTAAGCATATTTTTAATTCCCACATTTTTTCAACCACTTTTATTACTAGTTTTGTAATTCTTGACTCCATTCAAAAAGTATGGCAGCCACCAGCAGTTTTTAATAATCTCTTCTCTTGGGGTTACTTTTTGATTGAATATACTAGATGCACACTGTAGATTTACTCACTAGTACATTTCTGCTGCACAGCACAGAACCACAAGATACTTTAAGTTTTATTGTAATGGTCATGGCAAGAGGATGACAAATGGTGCAATGATGCTTTTTATCTGTGCTGACTGCTGACTATATTGTCAGAAACATTTCGTCAGACTCATGTTTGTTCATATGCTATGGCAGCATGGGGTCCCAGGTCACTGTAATATTTGCAAGCCATAGTACACATGAACTACTGAAAATTGTTTAGCATCAAAAGGTTTCATTCTGGTATATAGCATTTCTGCTTTGCATATCATTGCCAAAGTGTTTCTTGATGCTGTGTACGCCAACCAGATCTCAGAACTGAATATATATACACATTAAAAAAAAAGATAGCTTACTGCTCCTTTGCAGTATAGTCGAAGCTTTCCTGTTGGTGTGCGAACTATCACGGACATTCGTTTTCTATTGCTGTATGGAGGGGAAAAAAAAAACTATTATACCATGGCTATCCACTATATTCATAAGCATACAGAGCAACATTATAATCGTCATAAAACAGAACAATGTAAGCAAAAGTATTATGCCAATAACTTCAGAAACGGCTAGCTGTTCAGCAAGTGAAATGCTGTCAATGTGGGAGACAAATTCATTCCACTGCCTACATTATAGTGGCATAGTAGTGCCACCATATTTAGGGTTGAGTAGGCATTCTTATAATATCTTGATTTTAGTTAGGCTCGCCCATCTTTTGACCTAGAGACTTGAACATTTTGCATGAATACTCATTGTGGAAGGATTCCTAAACATTCCCCGTTCGGCGAAACTTAGTTCTGCAGTTTTGAAGTTAAATGGAGTTAAAAACTTGAAAAATACATTTTAAGGTGCTTTGTTTGCTCAACAATAACAGAAAAATGGATGGGAATAGAAACATGAAACTTTCAGGTTTGTTACTGTCCAAAAGGTGGTGTTCTTGGGAACAAAATGATTAGAAGTGTCAATGTTATATCTATTTTAAATTTTTTTTTTTTTTTATTTTCTTCTTTTTACCCCTCGCCTCTCGTCATCCCTCCACTCTGGTCACGGACTCCCGGAGCCCCGGCCACCGGATATCGCCGACTCCCCCGGTCATCCCTGGCTTACCCCCCAGAGAGTGGGGCTGCGGTTCCGACCCCCTATATCGGACCATGGAACTGTAACTGCTTGGGGAACGGCCCGTGGCCAATCAGGCATTCCTGGGCAGAGCGTCATCTAGACGCTGACGTGGGATTTTTACTCCCATTTTTTACCTCCCGAGGAGGTGGGGACGGCAATGACGCCAGCGGCCCGCCCGCCTCCCTCCCCCATTTTTTGAAAGTCGGCAGCGTGAGTTCTCCCAGCCTCCACCAGGAGTCCCCAACGCTCCGGATGTTGCCCGCACCTTCCCCCCGGAGAAGGAGAGCTGCCCATCGGATGATTAATCCTTCTCCCCCCGGCCGGCCCTCCGACGATCCGGGTCTATTCCCGAACCCGGGTCGCCGGCGTCGCAAGCGGAAATCCCACCGCTGCGCCGGCCCCATATCTATTTTAATTCATGATTGCTACACATGTGGAGAACAATATTTTTATGAGCTTGTCATTAGGTGTTTTCACGCACCTGTAGCTGAACAAATCAAACTGTGCAAACACTGAAGCCAGCTGTACCTTGACTCACATGAAGCGACAGTAAAAAAAATTAATTCTCAGAAACATAAAATTTGACGGCAGATAGGACCGCTTGTCCCACCTAGTCTGCCCATTTTCCCCTACCTATTTTCTATCCACATATCCTAAGTGATCTGCGACTTACCCCCTTGTTCCTATTGCTAGGGTTCCCTTATGTCCATCCCATGCATTCTTGAATTCCCCTACCGTTTTTGCTGCCACAACATCTGCCAGTGGGCTGTTCCATGCATCCTCCCTTTTTGTGAAAAAATACTTCCTTATGTTACCGCTAAGTCTACCCCCACCTCTATTCTCATATCAAGGCCCCTTGTTCTTGCACATCTTTTTTTTTTTGTATTATTTATTCTTTATTGCAATTTTCAAAATCAAAAACCTTACGATAATACATTCTCCATCAAAGAATGATGCAGATATCAATTAAACAGAAAATAATTATTATTTTTTAGATATTAGTCTACCTGGCTAACTTGCTGTTTGGATTTTCTTTTTTATTGAATTTTATATGTTTTAAGTTGTACAGCGCCTTGGTTATAGAAAGGCGCTTTAAAAATAAAGTTTATTATTATTATTTGAGAATTCTGTATAAGCAATACACACACAGAATAAGTAACTCTCACCAGGATATACAATCTATAAAAAAATAGATAGTGGGTACGTGCAGTAAGCCCACCTTGAAGGAATTCGGGGGGGAACAGCTGAACGCTCCCCCACCCAAAAAAAAACAACTATAATCATTAATGTCATATTAGAAGCTTAACATATGTAATCAACAGATATTTATCCCAGGTACCCCATTTTTTAAACCAGAGGGATAGCCAGAAAAAGACATTATAGAACACTCTTTCTAGCCCCAAACATACGTGAAAGGACTCTGTTACTAAAGTATCTGTAACACACGTTAACCCACAAAGTTAAAATACACAGTAATGAGGGGGATAACTATTCTTGGATATTTAGAGGCCTGCTCAAACTGATATGTACTAACCAAATAAAAACCCCTCTACACTGAAACGCAACACCAAGGGAACTAGCCAGTAATAATGCGAATTAAAATCAACATTAAAAAAATGAAAGCATTTTACACAGATCGCTCCAGGAAGAACTTCTTGCACATCATCTTTTCTAAAAGATGCTACCCACTTGCACCTTATCCATACCCTTAAGGTATCTGAAAGTCTCTATCACATCTCCCCTCTCTCTCCTCTCTTCCAGAGAGTATATATTGAGGTCCGCTAGTTTGTCTTCATATGACTTCTGATGCAGCCTCTGCACCATTTTTGTTGCCATTCTCTGAACTGCTTCTGCTCTGTCTGTGTCCTTCCAGAGATGCAGCCGCCAAACCTGACACAGTACTCCAGACAAGGCCTCACCAATGTTCTGTACAGTGGCATCATCACCACCTCCTTCCTTCTCCTGGAATACGCTCCCTATGCACCCCAGCATTCCACTTGCTCTCCTCACAGCCCTCTCACATTGTTTGGTCACCTTTAGTCATCCGATATGATCACTCCCAGGTTCCTTTCCTGTTTGGTGGCCATTAGTACCTCCCCAAACATGTACTCCTCCCCAGCATTTATATATCCAAGTGCAAGATCTTGCACTTTTTTACATTGAATCTTAGCTGCCACACCCTTGACCACTCCTCAAGTCAGTTTAGGTCCTTTCTCATTTTCTCCAGTCCTCCAGGGGTGGAAGCTAGGCTGTTGACTGGACAGTCTGAGTACAGCCACATCACTCCGGTTTTGCATGCACTGCACTGGCTGCCAGTCAGGTGGAGGGTTTTCTTCAAGGTGGAATTGCTCACCTTTAGGCCCTACACGGTCTTGACCCTGGTTACTGACGGACCTTTGACACTGCTGCACGGTCCGCTCCCTTCCTCCTCCTCTAGGGGCCTCTTAGTAGTTCCCAGGACAAGATTAAAAACTGCCGGCAACAGAGCATTTAGTGTTGCTGGACCTGTCCTGTGGAACTCACTTCATCCAGCTATTAGGGAGGCCCCTTCAGTTGAGGCTTTCAAAGCCCACCTTAAGACCCACCTGTTCAGTCAGGCCTTCCCAGACCTACCTTTTTAAGCATTACTGTTAGCCTTTAGTACCTGCTCAAGCTTTGTTGTATTTTAACTATTATTATTAGCCTGATGTTCTATGTATTTATTTTGGTTTTATTTATTCTGTTTTGCTGTTATTTTTTCTTTTGTATTCTCTATCTGTATAGCGCCCAAAGCCTCTGGGATTGGGCACCTAAGAAATAAAATTTGCCTGGTCTTGCCACCCTGTTGCAGATCTTCATCTGCAAAGAGACATACCTTAGACACTGGAGTAGTCCCAGAGGACTGGAGAAGGGCAAATGTTATCCCTCTTCACAAGAGCAGTAAAAAAGAAGAAGCAGGGAACTACAGGCCAGTTAGTCTAACCTCTGTAGTCGGAAAGACAATGGAGGCACTACTTAAGGAAAGAATAGTGGAACACCTGGAGGCCAGTGGACTGGTGGATCCCAGGCAACACGGGTTCTCTGCAGGATGATCCTATCAAACTAATCTGATAGATTTCTTTGACTGGGTGACAAAGGCAGTAGACCGAGGGGGGGGGGGCAGTAGATATTGCCTACCTCGATTTCAGCAAAGCATTTGATACAGTCCAACATAGGAGACTGGTCAACAAGCTAGGCAGCCTGGGGTTGGAACGCAAGGTGGTGAACTGGACTGGAAACTGGTTAAGGGACAGAAAACAGAAGGTAGTGGTGAATGGAACCCGATCAGATGAAAGGAAGGTGACCAGTGAGGTACCTCAGGGGTCAGTTCTGGGGCCAGTCCTCTTCAATGTCTTCATCAGTGACATTGCAGATGGGCTGGAGGGAAAGGTTTGCCTGTTAACGTAGAAACATAGACTTTGACAGCAGATAAGGACCGCTTGGCCCACCCAGTCTGACCATTTCCTACCTCCTGGATAAGCTGCAGTTTATCAACAGCCTACTTCCTCCTACCTTCCACTATAATTGCCTTGTGGCTGTCCCATGCATTCTTGACTTCCCCCACTGTTTTTGACCCCACAACCTCCTCATGCCCTGTAATCTCAGTATTGTATATACTGCCTAAAATCCACAAAAGTATGACATCACCACCAGGTCGACCAATAGTTTCAGGCAGAGGCTGGCTTACGGAACCCTTGTCTATGTATTTAGACCAATTCCTGCAGCCAGTAGTACAAAACTTAAGGTCCTATATAGGGACTCAACTAAAATTGTAAGTTGGCCAAGATTTGTGGATGGAGCAGAGTGGTTTTTGCTGTAGTGGATGTCAATTCACTGTATACAGTTATTCTCACACAGAGGGACTTGATGCATTGTTCTACTTTCTAGAATTGAGAACTATATCTGAATGTACTGCAAGCCCACTCACTTCTTATTAGAACTAGCTAGAATAGTACTGCAAAAAAAATTTTCCTTTTTCAGGACCAATTGTATCATCGGGTCAGAGGCACAGCTATGGGCACAACAATGGCCCCTAGTTATGCAGATCTGTTTGTTGGCAAATGGAGTGTGATCATCTGTACAGCGCTGCCACAAATGCTTTCCTAGACAAGGTGGATTTGTGTCGGCGCTTTATAGATGATATTTTAATAGTGTGGAAAGGCACCGAAGAAGAATTTGCACTCTTTATTAAGTGGATGGAGTTAACTAGTGGTTGCCTAACTTATAAATATGAATTGAGCCGAACAGCAATCCACTTTCTGGATCTCAAACTGTATAAGGATGGTGAAGGAGGTGTATGGACAATGCTTTTTCAGAAAGAAACAGACCGTAACAGTCTGTTAAGATTTGATAGTTGTCATTCCTTCCATGTCCGTCACAATATACCAAAGGGACAAATGGTACACACTCTATGTAATTGTACTGAACAATCAGAGTATACACACAAGAAAGTACAAATTCATAGGTCTCAGGAACGATTGCATAGCAAACATAGCATAGCCACAGCGATCCAGAAGGTGGATGGCATGGATAGAAAGCACACTTTACAATACGCCCATAGAACTAATAACAGTACACAGGAATACTTATTTGTTACAAGTTACTCAAGGAGAGCTAAAAAGGTGAAACAGGTGATTAGTGACAATTGGCCAATACTGCAACTTGAACCTAAGCTTAAAAAGATGAGTGAAAAAGAACCCAGTATAGTGTTTCGTAAATGCAGAAGTATTGGAGATATGGTGGTCAGCAACGTAACACCGGGTCCTGAACCACTAAAGCAAATGTTACTTGCCCCTGCACCAGTGGGCACGTTTCACTGTGGCAGGTGCAGTTTTTACAAATATGTGATAGTAGTGGGGTGGTATACATGGTCATCTGCAGTTGCGGAGCTTTTTATATAGGCCGCACAATTAGAAAATTTCATGTGAGGATAGGGGAGCACGTAAGAGCACTCGAAAAATGTAATTTATCATATGCAACTGTTAAGCATATACTGTAGGACAAAACAAAACAACACAATATTTGTTTTGTAGGCATTGAGTTAGTGAAGTTATGTGGTAGAGGTGGGGATCTGAACAAACTTATAGGACAGAGAGAAAGTTATTGGATATTTGAATTGGGAGCCCGACAGAATAAAGGGCTCAATGAAAGCATCGACTTGAGTGCTTTTCTGAAAAAATATAGATGCTAAAAATGAGTGGACTAGACTGCGGGCTGCTGTATAATGAACATATAGAAAATAAAAATAAAAAAGTAAAAGGAAAGGCGGGTGAGATTAACAAAACATCCAGCCGTCTGATAATGTAATGGATTAACATAAAGTAATAGAGTGCCTGGAACAGCATGATAGAATTAAAGTATAATCACACTAAATACAAGCAGATACAGAGAAACAAGATATGGGGATGCAATGATGATAATAAAATGGAGGTAATGTTTATTTATTATGTTATGTAACAAGTATCATTGCTGTATACATAAACGTTTTTGTATATGTATATGGGTGTTATATGTATACTTTTGATGAAGTCATAAAGAAGCTGATCCAAGTTTTAAGATATATTTACATGTAATTTATAACACTTGGCACTTTAAATGTGTAGGTGAGTGTGTTCACCTGTCAGATGTTTCTGATTGTTTTTTAAGCATCACATGTATGTTTGAATGTGTATATAAAAAGGCACTATTGTTCTTGTTATGTTTAACTCTGAGGAAACCTGGCAGTACGCTAGGAGAAACGTTAGTTTTTATTCGCTATTGAACCACCAAATGGCCAGTCAGTGCATTAAATTGTGACCTGTTTGATATCCATCTGGTCAGTGTGTTTTCGTTTGGTGCAATGGGTGCTTTGGATTTTTCCACAAACTGTTCTCTACAGGACAATCTATCAAACTAATCTGATAGACTTCTTTGACTGGGTGACAAAGACAGTAGACCAAAGGGGGGGTGGGGCAGTAGATACTGCCTACCTCGATTTCAGCAAAGCCTTTGATACAGTCCAACATAGGAGACAGGTCAACAAGCTAGGCAGCCTGGGGTTGAAACGCAAGGTGATGAACTGGACTGGAAACTGGTTAGGGACAAAAACAGAGGGTAGTGGTGAATGGAACCCGATCAGATGAAAGGGAGGTGACCAGTGAGGTACCTCAGTGGTCAGTTCTCTTCGATGTCTTCATCAGTGACATTGCAGATGGGCTGGAGGAAAGGTTTGCCTGTTAACACAGAAACATAGACTTTGATGGCAGATAAGGACCGCTTGGCCCACCCAGTCTGACCATTTCCCTACCTACTGAATAAGCTGCAGTTTCTAGTTTACCAACAGCCTACTTCCTCCTACCTACCCCCCCCACTATAATTGCCTTATGGCTGTCCCGTGCATTCTTGAATTCCCCCACTGTTTTTGACCCTCATGAACGTGGTTCCATGTGTCCACCACTCTCTCCGTGAAAAAATTCCTCACATTACTCCTGAACCGTCCCCCCTCTATCTTTAAATTGTGCCCCCTTGTTCTTGCACCTCTCTTTTTCTGAAAGATGCTACCTTCTTGGACTTTGTTGATTCCCTTGAAATACTTGAAAGTGTATATCATGTCCCCCCTCTCCCACAGTACAGTCACTGCTCTAGCCAAAGTTACCAATGAATGGATCTCAGCCATGGACTCCTAGAAAGTTACTGGTGCAGTATTTTTAGATCTCAGCAAAGCGTTCGACACTGCCAACCACAATCTGTTAGTCTCAAGCCTAATAAAAGTAGGCGCTACCCCTGCTGCCCAGTGGTTCACCAGCTACCTATCTGGAAGGACCCAGAAAGTAAAAACTGGTGGCCTCTTTTCTGCATCCTCCCAGTTGTCAGGGAGTCCTGCAAGGCTCCATATTAGGTCCAATCCTCTTCTCCCTGTACATCAATAACCTTGGCCGCATATATCCCAGTCCCATCTGCATTTCTTTGCTGATTATACTGTATTGTATACATCAGGCCCTACACTGGCTGAAGTGGGGATGTACTCAAGCCGACTTTGCACAACTAGAAATCAACCTAATCAATGCCAAACTACTCCTCAATGCCAAGAAAACTAAGGCCTTGATCTCTGCCCCAAACACCACCTCCACTTCCCTTGCAAACACGTACAAAGAATTCATCACTACCTCCCTAGGTGAACCACTTGAAATCACCTCCAAATTCAAATATCTTGGTATGTGGCTAGACAACAAGCTTTCATTTCACGACCACCTCGACAATCGGGCAAAGAGGCTAACAATTAGGCTAGGTTTCTTCTTCTGTAACAAGTCCCTCTTTCCATTGGATACCAGAACTAGGCTGGTCCAGGCCACTTTCTTGCCGCTACTCAACTATGGAGATCTAATCTATTCCTCCGCAGTGGCCTCAGGACTCAGCAAACTAGACGTCCTCTACCACCGCACCATACGGTTCATGACAAACCTACTTTACCGAACCCACCATTGCAATTTGTACCTAGCCGCTGGCTGGACATCACTCTCAACTAGACGCATGCTTCATGCTGGTATCTGGACTCTTAAGCTACTCCTGAACAAGCTCCCAAACTATCTCATAACCCTTTTCCGTATTTCCCATAGCGCCTACTCTCTTAGGAAAAATTACCTCCTCTCCTCGATGTACCGAGAACCCGCACCTCACTCTGCAAGCAGGCCATAAAAGTGCACTCCCAACTATCTGGAACCAGCTCCAAGGCGTACTGAAGCTTCCCGGTACTGTCCCTGTTGCCTATTTAAAAGGTTGGCTGCAGCAAAAATAAAAGATACGTGCAGCTGCTTCTAAATCCTAGCTCACTGCTATAACTCTAGCCCACTGCTTCCTCTTACTTACCTAGAAATTAGCTGCCTTGTTTCTCTGAAACAAGCACTTGTACCTTTTTTTCTGTACTTGCATTTTTCTATGTCATTGTCATTTTTATGCAACATGTTAATGCTTGCCCATAATTCTGTTCCTGAATTTGTACTGTTTTTTCAATTATGCAATCTGTAACTACTTGTCAGTGCCAAAGGACCTCCTTGTGAATGAGCTTGCTCAACGGAGGTTTCCTACAATAAACTTGAACCCTCTCCCTCCTTTCCTCAAGGGTATACATATTAAGCTTTCTTAGTCTCTCTTCATATAGCTTCTGATGCAGACCCTGCACCATTTTAGTTGCCCTCCTCTGGATCGCCTCCATCCTGTGTATGTCCTTACGGAGATGGGGTTTCCAAAACTGCATGCAGTACTCCAGATGGGGTCTCACCAACTGTCTGCACAGAGGGATGACAACTTAGTGTTTTCTACTGGTGATACCTCTCCCTATGCGTCCCAGTGTCCCCTCCCAGCTCTCCCTACTACCTTCTCGTATTGCTTGCCTACCTTATGGTCATCTGATATGACTACCCCCCAGGTCCCTTTCCATTTTTCTTGTTGTTGGTACCTCCACCCCCCATTGTGTACTCTTCCCCTGGGTTTTTGTTTCCCAGCTGCATTACTTTGCACTTCTTTGCATTGAATCCAAGCTGCCATACTTTTGAGCATTCCTCCAACCTTGCCAAGTCCCTTCTCATCCTTTCCACACACACCCCTTGTGTATCAACTCTGTTGCAGATCTTTGTGTCATCTGCAAAGAGGCATACTTTTCCCTCCAGACCCTCTGCAATGTCTCCTATAAAGACATTAAAGAGGACTGGTCCCAGTACTGAACCCTGCAGTACCCCACTAGTAACCCCCCTTTCTTCGGAGTGAGTTCCATTTACTATTACCCTCTGCATCCTGTTGTGCGGCCAATTTGTTACCCAGGCTACCACCCTGGGATCCACTCCCAGGCTGGCTAACTTGTTTATTAATCTTTTGTGTGGGACTGTGTCAAATGCCTTGCTAAAGTCTATGTAGGACATATCCACAGCCCCTCCATGGTCTACTACTTTGGTCACCCAGTAAAAGAAATCAATTAGATTTGTCTGACTTGACCTTCCTACTGTGAATCCATGCTGCCTTGGGTCCTGTGCCCCACTGGCCTCTAGCTACTCAACAATTCTTTCTTTCAGAAGTGATTCCATCATTTTCCTACCACCGAGGCCAAACTAACAGGTCTATAGTGTCCTGCCTCTGCCTTGCTCCCACTTTTGTGAAGGGGAATCACATCCCTCCTCCAGTCCTCAGGTACCACCCCATCCTCCCATGATTTGTTAAAAGGGTAGTCAATGATGTCACTAGGTCACCCCTTAGTTCTTTTTAGAAATCTAGGGTGAATCCCATCAGGCCCCGTTGCTTTGTCCACCTTGAGTTCTTTCAGGACCCTTTCTTCTGTGAATGGACTGATGTTGACCCACCCTGCACAGAATGCTTCTACTGTTTGTTTTAGGTAACTCCTTTTCTTCTTCTTTTGTGAATACTGAGCAAAAGTTTTCATTCAGTGCCTCTGCCTTTTCACTGTCTCCCTCTGCCCACCTCCCCTCCCCGTAAAATTGAGCTTCAGTATTCCTCCCTTGACCTTTCTTTGCTCCCTAATGTACCTATAAGAGGTTTTATCCCCCTTCTTAACTGAGTTGGCTATCTTTTCCTTGGTTTTGGCCTTTGTTATTCTGACTGCCTTCTCTACTTCCTTCTAATTTAACTGATATAGTTCTCTGTCTTGCTCCTTCTGTGATTCCTTATTCTTCTTGAATGCTATCTTTTGTCCCTAACCTTCCCCCACCTCTTTTGAGAACCATAGTGTTTTTTACTGTTTTGTTGCCTCTATGATTGCAGTTTTGATTTTTCTCCATTGTTCTTCCACCCTCCTTTCTGGCCATTTGCAAGTGTTCCTTAGGTATTCACCCATTTTGCCAAAGTCAGCCCTTCTAAAGTCTGTGCGTGCTACCTGTCTGAGGCCCCTCCCCAACTCCACAAACTCCTCCTGCACTGCACTGATCCCATGCCCAGTTAGGTCGTTTGTCCCAAGGTGGACAATGATGTCTAGTTCCCTCTTTTGAGGATTCACTTCCTGTCCCTCCAAGCCATGGCACCAGGCAAGCACCTGACCTCCCTCTCCCCTCCCTTCCCCAGTTCTACCCCCTAACAAATGAGTCCCTAGCCAGGAGCTTCCTTCCCCTGTGGTGTCCCTTGCCACCCTCCTGTGGGTATCCCTTGTGGAGGTTCCCAGCATCCTCCCTGGTCTCCAATGAGGGTGCCATCATAGAGGAACCTTGCTCTGCCAGAATGGCATATGAGTTGTGGAGAGGTACAACTGGAGGGATGCACCTCTGTTCCACCACCCTCATCCTCCCAGAGCCCACTGTGTTCCAACCACTCCTCATTCTTGGCAACCTCTGAAGCAGCGGTGGGTGAGGGAGGCTTCCCTACTCCTTGTCAGTTCAACCTGGAGATGGGCAACCTCCGAGAGAGAGAGAGAGAGAGAGAGAGAGCTGACAGTTGCCTGCAAATAGGACAGCAATGCAGTTTACAGAAAGTCTCCCGGAAAACTGCCACCCCACAGCCAGTGCATTGCACCACTCCCCACATGCCCCTCTCCCTTCCTGCTTATAATATGTAATATTTTTATGTATTTATTTTTTTATTTCATTGTTTTTTTGTTTACGGATGAAACCAAGGTCTGCAACAGGGTGGATACTCCGGAGGGGGTGGAAAGGATAAGAAAATAGCTAGAACTGCTCGAGAGATGGCAGCTAAAGTTTAACGCAAAGAAGTGCAAAATCATGCATGTGGGGAGCAGGAACACTGGGGCGAGTTACAGGTTGGGGGGGAGCTGCTGACAGTAACAAAGCAGGAGAGGGACTTGGGGGACATATTCACAGATGACTTGAAGGCTGCTAAGCAGACAGCAAAGGCAGTGGGAAAGGTCAGAGGGATGTTGGGTAGTATTGGAAGGGGAATCACAAGCCGAATGAGGGAGGTTATAGTTCCACTGTACAAGACTGGTGAGACCTCACCCTGAATACAGTGTGCAGTTCTGGAGACCATACCTTCGAAAGGACACTAACAAAATAGAGATGGTGCAGAGGAGGGAGAACAAAATGGTAAAGGGATTACATCACAAGCCTTATGAGGAGAGGGTGAGGGACCTCAATTTGTACATGTTGGAACAAAGGAGGGAGAGAGGTGACATGATAGAAACATTCAAGTACCTCAAGGGTATTAACAAGGTGGAAGGGGACAACATATTCCAGATCAATAATAGTGCCAGGACAAGAGGACACGACATGAGACTGAGGGGTGGCCGCAAAAGGGGAAATGTCAGGAAGTGCTTTTTTATGGAAAGGGTGGTGGATGCATGGAATAGCCTGTCCCAGGAGGTGGTGGCAGCCCATACAGTGGCGGGCTTCAAACATGCATGGGACAGAAACAAAGGAATAATAGAGATATGAAGAAAAAGCTAAAGCCAATGACCAGATAGGGTCACTGGGCGCTTTGTTTGGCAGATTGGATGGGTCTAGCGGTCCTTATCTGCCAACAGCATCTATGGTATCTATATATACAGTACAGTTATGTAAGAACTTACCGTAACAGTAGATCTTTGAGAGATGCTCTTGCAGTAGGTATTCACATATAGGACTGACCCGCCAGGCATCAGGACCCCACAGAAAAATTTCTAGCTAGCAGACTCTGGCAGGGGACCATCCCCATGTCAGGTGACCAGTGTCATACAACGTCAATATAAAGGGGCGGTCCCCCATGCCCGCCTTCCAGTTCTTTCCCGCCAAGGGCCAAAACAGGCAAGACGAGAGAGAAGAGGATATTTCCCCCCATGGAAATGGAGCCAAAAAGGCTTAGGGGGATGGAGGGTGGGAAGGCAATACCTACTACAAGAGCCTCTCACGAAGATCTACTGTTACGGTAAGTTCTTACATAACTGTACTATCTTACTTCGAGAGGGCTCTTGCAGTAGGTATGCACATTAGGACTGAGTCCCAAGCAGTCTGGAACAAGGAAAAGCACTCGGGAGGAGGATTGTCATCCACAGCATGGAACCTCAGGGCTGAACGGGTCTCATGAAAGGAGACCTTGTAGTACAGCCAACCCGAAGCCTGCTCTACAGCGAGAGGCAATGTCCAAACTGTAGTGTTTCGTAAAGGTCTGGACAGAAATCCAAGCTGCGACTGCACAGATGTCTGCCGCTGACACATTCTTGAAACAAGCCGCAGAGGCAGCTACTCCTCTGGTGGAGTGACCTCTGACTTGACCCGGTAGGGTCTTGTTGTACTTGTCATAACAGAAAGTGATACAATGAGCCAGCCATTTTGATAGGCATTGCCTAGAAACAGCATTGCCTTCTCTTTTGTGAGCAAAAGAGACAAAAAGCTGATCAGTTTTCCTGAGATCCTTAGTCCGAGTGGTGTAGTATCTCAGTATTCTGTGAACATCCAGAGTATGCAAGAGGTATTCCCCTTGATTGGAGTGTTGCATAAAGAAAGCGGGTAGCTCAATGGATTGATTCAGCATAGATTCAGCCACCACCTTAAGGAGAAACTTAGGGTTGGTGCGTAAAGTCACATCTTCCTCGTGGAAAATCAAGTATGGGATTTTGCACATCAAGGCCTGAAGCTCGGAAATGCGCTGAGCAGAAGTAATGGCCCCTAGGAAGAATGTCTTCCAAGAAAGGAACTTTAAATCTGCTGTAGCTGCTGGCTCAAAGGTAGGCAGGGTAAGCTTCTCCAGAATAAAATTCAAGTCCCAAGGAGGGTCAGGAATGCAGATGGGGAGGTCTCAAATGGAGAACCCCTCTGAGGAAAGTCTTAGAGACTTCCAACTGCGCAAAGTCCTGTCTCCGAAGAGAATATGGTAGGTTGAAATAGCTGCCATGTGGAATTTCAACGAGGAATGGCTGAGACCCAGATGAAGAGGTGACACATGTAATCCAGGACTTTACTGACTGGGCATGAGAAAGGTTCGAGCTCTTCCGAGCTAGCCCAAATAGAAAATTGTTTCCACTTCATGGCGTAGCTGGACCTGGTGGAAGGCTTTCTGGCCTCTACCAAGATGCCCACTACGAGCGGAGAAAGTCCGAAGCAGGCTTTTGCTATGTCTGCAGGAGCCATGCTTGTAAATTAAGGGATTTGAGGCATAGATGAACAAGGGTCCCTGATCCTGGGTCAACAATTGTTGCGACATAGGAAGAGGAAGTGGAGGTTCCTCTGAAAACTGTTGCAGAAGAGAACCAAACTTGCCTGGCCCATAAGGGAGCGATGAGAATTATTGAGCTCCCCGATCTGAGTTTGTTCAGGACCCTCGGAATTAAGGGAATAGGAGGAAGACATACACAAATCTGTCCCTCCAAGTGAGAGACAGAGCGCCCCTGCCAAAAAAGTCTCGCCCTGGAGCGACAGCAGAAGGTGGGAAGTTTTGCATTTTGGGGAAGAGAATAGGTCTATCTGAGGTGTTTCCCATTGCTGAAAGATGTCATTTACGACTTCTTGATCCCATTCCCATTCGTGGGATCTGGCTGAGGACTGGTTGAGTTGGTCCACCAGCGTGTTTTCCACTCCCAGAACGTGGACTGCAGTCAAGTGAAGGTGATGTTGGGTTGTCCAAATCGCGACTCTCAGCGCTTCTCGGCACAGAGGATAGGAATGTGTTCCTCCCTGCTTGTTGAGATACCAGACTACGCACATGTTGTCTGATTGTATGAGGAGATGGCTGGGAAGGATAATGGAGTGTAGGCCTGAAGCGCATAAAGGAATAAGGACTACTCTCAGTTCGAGCACATTTATGTGCAGGTTTTGTTCGAACTTGGACCAGCTGCCCTGAGTCCTGTGAGACCCGAGATGGGCTCCCCAGCCTTCTCCTGATGCATCTGTCGTCAACGTCTAAGGGGGGTTGGTGCTGAAGTGAACTCCCAGGCATAGGTTCTCCTGCACCATCCTCCACTGTAAGTCCCTGATCATGGGATCAGAAACTAGCACTTCTTTGTCTAGATTGTCCCGGGTCTGGTCCCATTGAGACGAAGTGTCCATTGAGAGATTCTGATATGGAGTCGAGCGTGTGGGACTATCAGACTGGCAGCCACTATCAGCCCGAGAAGGTGAAAGACTGACCTGGCTCCGACCCTCCTGCGACTGGACAGAAGAAGGGCTTGAGTCTGAAGGGTGCCCACCCTGTCCGGAGGCAAAAAGACTTTGCCAATGGTCGTGGCCAGAATCGCCCCTATAAATTGGAGACATTGGCAAGGGACCAAATGGGACTTTGCCCGGTTGATGGTGATACCCAGGCTGGTGAAAACCTGCAGGGTAAGGGAAAGGGAGTGCAGGAGTTCCTCCCTGGATGGGGCCGCCAGGAGCCAATTGTCCAGGTGCGAGAAAACCTGAACTCCCTGGGTATGCAAGTGGGCCGCTACCATAGACAGGCATTTGGTAAAAAACTCGGGGGGCCGAGGAAAGACCAGATGGGAGGGCCTTAAATTGGTAGTGGTCCCCCTGAAAACAAAAACAAAGGAAGTTGCAGTGGGAAGGGCAAATGGAGATATGCATGTAGGCATCCTGCATGTCCAGAGCAGACAGCCACTGTCCCTGCTGAAGAAGTGGTAGAAGGCTCTGCAAAGAGAGGATTCTGAAGCACTTGTACTCCACGAACATGTTCTGGGAGCTGAGGTCTGAGATAGCTTCACATCTCCGTCTTCTTTGGAACTAGGAAGAAATGGGAATAGTAACCTGTCCCCAAAGATGGGTGGGAACTGGTTCTATCGCTGCCCTTGAGGAGGAGGTGATTTCTTCTAGGACCAGAGGAAGATGTTGGGGAGTAAAGATGACTGGGGGTGGTCTTCGGGTGGTTTCTGAAGAAACTCTATTGAGTGTCCTGCTGATATCAACTGGAGTACCCAAGTATCTGACATTATCCTCTCCCAACCCGGCAGATGGAAGGAGACTCTCCCCTCTACCGGGTTCCTCTGGATCCTCCATAGGCAATGGGAGAGTAGGGAGTCAGGAGGTGGGGCAGCAGCAGCCAAGGCTCCCTGGGTTTTTTTGCTGGGGTCTGGTTGCTGGAGGGCCCGACGCTTGTTGGTCCGTTTGCCCTGTGTTTTTTGTCTTTGTTGGTTTTGCCTACGAAAAGGAGGCCGCTGCCCTTGAGGGGGCCTGTACAGAGAGGTGACAGACTTGAGTGCAGTGCCCTTCTCTTGCAGTTCGGTAATGATGTCCTTGACATCACCCCCGAATAGCACCAAACCCCTGAAGGGGGCATCCTGGATAGCGGACTGCACTTCAGGGACCAAATCTGACACACAGAGCCAGGCATGACACCGTAGGCCTATGGCGAAAGCTGAGCTCCTTCCAGCTGTGTCCACCGCATCGTAAGTGGCACGAAGCATGTGCCAACTGGTTGAACGAGCAGAACGAACAAGATCCGCCACTTCCTGCTTAGTCTGAGACTCAGGAAGGGAGTCCAATTTGGATTCCACCTGACTAAGGATGGTCTTCTGGTAATCCCCCATATATGCCACATAATTCAGGGCCCTTATACCCAGGGTAGAAGAGGAATAAATCTTCTTCCCGTATTGGTCCAGAAGCCAGGGTTCCTTATCAAGCAGAGATGAGATGAGGTGTTTGGGATTTGGGGAGTGGCCGTGAGCGGCGCTAATGACGACTGAGTCCGCCTTGGGGTGTAGGTTAAGGAAATCGACGCCCTCAGGAACCTGATATAGCCTGTCCGTCTTCCTCAGAAGGGGGGCTAACGCAAAAGGTTGTTTCCAAATGGTAGAAACAAGATATGAAAATTACGTACCTACCGTAATTCTTGATCTTCTCTTGTATCTTCACCATTCATTACTGCTTGGGTTAGTGCTGGAGGCGCGCATCCGCTACGGGATTTTTTTTTTGAGTCGGTTCCAGCGGCGCCGCCTCACCGAGCACAATGCTCTGTCATGCGCAAGGGGCCGTTAGGTGCCATAGACTCCTCCTCTATCTCAGTTCTGGTAGCAGGAGAGCGAAAATAAAGGGTGAGAAAAAAGGAAAGCGAGGCAAGAGAGCCAAGGGACAGAAAAAGGAAAGGATATAAACTGAAAAAGGAATAAGCCAGTAGAGAATAGACAGAGAAGGATTCCTACCCTAAGGGACCGCAGGGCCTCCTTTCCGGTGCGGCTCTAGGGGAGGAACAGAGAGAAGGAAGAGAAAGTAGAAGAAGAAGAAGAAAAAGAGGCATGTTGAGAGGGAGAACAGTGCCCATCGAGCATTGGTTGAGAGGCTTATAGGCTCGAACCAACAAGGAGCAAGTATCCAGTTGCTAGGACTGAGGGGAGGTTCAACCGAACCACCTGAACAGATCCGAAAGAGGGCAGACTCTCTGAACTCTCAACATGCCAAGTCCCTTCATCCTAGCTGAGGGCTCGTAGACTGCCCAGGTAGAACATGTTCCGGGTAGAGCGCCCACCCAGGAAAGGGACTAAGTCCCTTAGCACCTTGTTAAGTGCTAACACAGTAGTGTATGGGAAAGACTATGCCTTCTCGAAGGCAGTTTTGTATGAAAGATAGAGTGGAACTCGATCAGACTCCCTAAGGCAAGGCAAGCAGACGCTCAGAGCTGACAAGTTTAATCAGCAGCTAGAAGAGCTCAAAATAATACCTGCCAGGAGGATTCTAGACTTCGCTGAGGCCAAGTCAGAGCACGGCCTCTTAGGCTGTGAAACTGCATAACCTGAAGAAGGTATTTTAGGAATCGCACCCTAAGGGCGGTCAGAAAGAGTTCCCTCAGAATTTAGATAAAAGTACACCCGTGTTCGTTCCTCTTTACCTTGAGGAAAAAAGGGAACCATTCATTAAGAATGGAAAACAAAATTTTTTTTTGGCATAAAGGCCAAGGGAAGGAAGAGGAACGAGACGGGAGGGGGAGACGCCACAGAAGGAGGCCACTGAGGGAAAGGTGGATGGGTATCAGTAATGAATGCTGAAGATACAAGAGAAGATCAAGAATTACGGTAGGTACGTAACATATCTTCCTTGTCAATCTTCACCATTCATTACTGCTGGGTGAGTACAAAGCCCCCCTTAGAAAAAAAGGGGGGTAGAACCCTGAGGGAACAAGACCCCCAGCCTCCTGCTGGTGAGAACAGAAGGGGAAGACCCTGGGCTAATCAAAAGAGAAGCCTATGGGGGAGAAGAGCTAGGAGGTGCCCTCCGAGGACGGGGAGACGGAGAAAGCCCCTGCAGTAATCTCCTAGCTCTGGAGGAAAAGAGACGGGTCCCCCCAGAAAGTGGAGCGAATCACCCTACGCCGGGCCAGGGGTGACAACCTTGATAGACGAAGCCATGCCGTCCGCCTAATGCAGATCGCTGTCCCCGCAAGCCTGGAAGCCACCTCACTGGTGTCATAAGATGCCCTTGCTTGGTGTCTTGCCAGCTCCAGGCCTATAGCAGAGAGGGCAATAGCCTGTCTGGTTTGCTCCATATCAGGCATTGATGCTAAGAGCTGAGAGAGCATCGACCACAGATGCCTACTGTAGGCAGCGTGATGAGCCTGATGTGACGCAATGCAAACCATCGCACGAGAGGAAGAGAACACTCTTCGCCCCCACCGGTCGAATTGTAGGGAGTCCGAATCCGGTGGACGCTTGTGTGCCAGGCGGCACCTGGAGGGAGTCTCCAGGTATACCAAACCCGAGGGCGGGTTGGGGAGAGTACCCAGGGATTCTGAAGGGGCACAATACCTTCGTCGACAGTCTGCCGGGGCTGGAGAAGGGGCGGCTGGCGACTGCCAGGAACGGATAGACGCCTCCTGGAAGGGGATAGGCCAGGAAGGTACCACCAGGTGCTGGGCACTGAATTCTCCAAGGAATTCACGCATCTCCTGTTCGGTATTGTCTCGCCTAACGTAGGAGATTCGAAGATCCCTCACCATCCTTGAAAGGAATCGCTGATATTCAGTGAAATCAGCATCGGAGGAGATATGAGCAAGGTTCCTCTCCCTCAGAGGAGGGAGACGAGGATGATGGAGAGCTCGAGTGTCCAGAAGATTCTTGTGGTGGTGGGGATAGGCAAAAGACCCGCTCATTCGTATACCTGACATATGAGGGGAAGGCTGCCGCAGAACCTCTGAACTGCTCCCAGGATAACGGGCCCGTAGGACCGACATGGCCTGGAACAGCGGGGGGTGGCTGCAGAGGCACTGGAGATGGGCACCTACGAAGAGGCAACTGTCCTCTGCTAGGGCTCTGAATCGGAGAACGGGCCCGAGCTGGCGGGATTCGGACAACAGACCAGGTCGCAAAAGCGGAACCCTGGGGATGCAAAACCTGGAAGAGTCCAGAGGGATCCTCCCTGTGATGAACCTGGGACTGCATGGATCCAGAAGGGCAGTCTCGCATAACGCCACTGGAGGGGACCCGGGTCCAAGAGGGAAAGGGGGCCCAGCGCTATGGCTCTAGCCACCCCCGAGGGTGCCGGCAGAGACCAGCGATGACTGCACCTGCCCTCGACCCCTCCTGACTCCAGAGCGCCTTCCTCGACCCTAGCGTTCTCCCACCCCAGTGGCTGTAACAGCACCGGGAGGGTAGCTGTCACGAGCCCCCCAGGAGAGAGCCCCTCCCTCCGCCCCTACTCCATCGCCCCCGGGACCCAGGACCACCCCTAGCCCGAGGGCCCTCAGGGGAGGACAGCAGCGGGGACAGCGGGAGAGGCCCGCTGTGCCGCCTAGCACCATGTGCCACCGGGGACCCCGACTCCGAAGAGTCAGGTTGCCAGGATGGGTCCACGTCTGAGTCATCGACCTCCGAAGAGGAAGAGACCAGCTGAACCACAATGCTAGCAACCCCGGGGTTCCCCGGAGAAGGCGCCACGAGCGGTGCGGTGCCAGAGCAGCGCCCGTGACCTTAGCCCACCTGCACCCACTAGGCCTGGCCCCGCTGCCCGCAGCGTCGGCTAACCTGGCCACCCGGCCCAGAACCCAACCAGCGCGCCGAGAAAACTGAACCGGCCTGCAGCGCCGAAGGCCGAGTGGCGCCAATGGCGCCGTCTCGATCACCGGCACTGCAAGCGGCGCCGGGATCCGAAACGGCGCCGGAGGGCGGCGGCGGCGAGGGCCCACCGGTGCCGGGCCCAGCAGGCGCGGGCCTCGACACTGGGGGAGCCTGCACCTCCGAGGAGGTGACTGCCGAGGTGGTGTCCCCACCGCGGCCCCGGGAGGGACCACGACGCTCCTCCAACACCGCGAAAGAAGCTTCCTCTTCGGCAAGAGAAGAGGAGGAAGCCTCCTCCTCCACGGACCGTATAGGCCCGAGAGGGGACCCGGAGGAAGGGCCTAGAGACCTTACCTGGGAATCCCTGGAGCGACGCCGTCCCCTGAAGGTCGGCGGGGCCGTGCCGATCTTGAACGCGCGGACTTCGAGGACACGACGGTCCATGGAGAAACAGGTGTTGCACGTGTCCATATCGTGGTTGGGTCCCAGGCAACAGAGACAGACATCATGCCGGTCCGAGACGGAGAAATGCCGGCCACAGGAGCACCGACGCATAGGGGCATGGCCCGCCTTCGAATTATGCTTTGCCCCCGAACCTGACATGATGCGAACTAAACAAGGCAAAAAACAGCAATAAAGCACTTGGCGCCGTCGACAGAAAATAAAAGAACGGTCTTACCGGGAGATGGCGTCGAGCAAGTCACTGTAGAAGAAACAAGGAGTCTTGACGTAGAAACCATTAACTACCGAGCAGCAGGTGCAGCCTCGATGGCGAGAGAAACAGAACTGAGATAGAGGAGGAGTCTACGGCACCTAACGGCCGCCCCTCGCGCATGACGCGCAGCACGTCGCACCGAGGGCGTAGCCGCTGGAGCTGACTCAAAAAAAAAAAAATCCCAGCGGGTGCGCGCCCGCACTAACCCAAGCAGTAATGAATGGTGAAGATTGACAAGGGAAGATCTTGTGAGGCACCATCCAGGGTGGAATCAGTGTAGGAGGCGGTCTCTGGCAGATCCAGATGAGCAGCGAGTTTCTTACACTCAGGGTCTGGCCCCAGTGATTGCCACTGATGGACTTCCTGGATTTTCCGTTGGTGGGACTGGCATTGACTTATCGGCGATCTGGGCGGGTGTTGGAGACCGACGTCTGACTTATCAGGATTCCCTGCCTGAGGAAGGCCGCGCTGGGGATGTGGCCTGTCGGGGCAGATTTGGCTGGTGCCCCCTGAAAGGGTAAGCGGCTTAGCAGCCTTGTTCAGGCGGGGCGCCGGTGGGACCGGCATCCAGCCTATTGACCCACTTCTGACCTGAAGGCCGCATGGTAGAAGCAGCCTTCCGGGAGTGGAGGCCTCCTTGCCATGGAGGCTCCTGAGGGCCTGAGCATCTGCCAGATGGGAGGAGCGCCTTCTTGGTCACCACCAAGATGGTCTTTGTGGAGCGATCCCGGAGGACGTTACCTTAAGTGCTGCTACTCCAGCCAGAGTCAAGGCTGCTGTGGAAGCAGTTTCCCGCTCCCAGTGCTTCTCCTTGTCACAGTTCTTCTTGTGACCTTCGGGGGAAGTGGACACCTGCCTTAGTTTCTTTAGCTCTTTTTCCATGGAGGCCATTGTTTTCTTTAGGGTATGGGTTTCCAGGGACTGCTGCCTTCTTTTGTGGGTAGTGGAGTTAAATTTCTGGCAGTGCTGGCACTTAACCATGGGGTGGTCTGAGCCCAGACAGAAGAGGCACAAGGAGTGGCCGTCCTTGTGTGGAAGTTGGGAACCATGCGAGTTGCACTTATTTTTATGCGATTCGGAGGGCATTGGGGACAACATACACAGCGAATCGTTGAGAAGAACTCGAAAGAACAGAGAAAATTAAGTCAAAAAGTTTGAAAATGAATGGACTGACGAAAGACTGATGAGCGTTGATTCTACTGCGAGGAACTTTCACAAGTTGACGGCAGGAAAGAACTGGAAGGTGGGCATGGGGGACCGCCCCTTTATACTTATGTCGTATGATGCTGGTCACCTGATGTGGGGCAGTCCCCGCCAGAGACTGCTAGCTAGAAATTTTTCTGTGGGGTCCTGACGCTGCAGTTCAGTCCTATATGTGACTACCTACTGCAAGAGCCCTCTCAAGTAAGATCTTCCCTTCCAGCCCTTCTGCAATGTCACTTATGAAGACATTAAAGAGGACTGATCCCTATGGGACCCCGCTGGTCACCCCCCTCTCTTTGGATTGGACACTGTTTACCACCACCTTCTGTGTCCTGTAGCTCAGCCAATTTCTGATCCAGTTTACCACCATGGGGCCCACCCTTAGGCTGGCCAGCTTGTTTCCAAGCCTCTTATGTAGGACAGTGTCGAAGACCTTCCCTGATCAACTTCCCTAGTCACCCAGTAAAAGAAATCTATCAGGTTAGTTTGACAAGACCTTCCCGCTGTGAATCCAGGCTGCCTCAGATCCTGTGTTCCGTTGGATTCAAGCTATATCACCAACCTTTCTTTTAGTAGCGACTCCATTAGTTTCCCCACCACTGAGGTCAGGCTGACTGACCTGTAATTGCCTGCCTCCTCCCACTTTTGTGGAGCGGGACTACATTTGTCGTCCTCCAGTCCTTTGGAACCAGCCCATTTCCACTGATCTGTTGAACAGGGCTGTCAGTGGTATTGCCAGCACCTCCCTGAGTTCTTTTAATACTCTTGGATGTATCCCATCCGGCCCCATTGCCTTGTCCTCCTTCAGCTTTGTGAGCTCATTTAGAACTCTGTCTTCAGTAAATGGACTGGTGTCTACTTCCCTTCCAGTGGTGCTTCTAATTCCTAACTGGGGTCCCTCCCCTTCCCCTTCTTCCTCGAATACTGAACAAAAATATTTGTTCAGTATTTCTGCTTTTTCTTGGTCTCCCTCTGTACACTCACCTCCTTCCTTTTTTAGTCTCACAATCCCTCCATCTTTTTTCTTTCACTTATGCACCTGTAAAACTTGGTGTCCCCTTTTTTTATTGCCTGGGCTATTTTTTCTTCCATCTGCCATCATGGCGCTCTGACTTCTTTCCCCGTCTCCTCTGCTTTTCAAGATACAGTTCCTGTCTTCCTCCCTCTGTGATTCTTGTACTTCCTGAATGCCACCCTTTTTGCCCTTATCCTTTCAGCCACTTCCTTTGAGAACCATAGTGGTTTCTTCTTTCTGTTTGTTTTGCTTATTTGCTTAATGCAATGGCTTGCTGCCTCCGCTATGGCTCCCTTAAGCTTCGTCCATTGTTCCTCTACCCCCCCCACCCTTCCTTCTCCTTCCCTGCTAGCAAGTTTCTAAGTTATTCCCCCATCTTTGCAAAGTCAGTTCGTCTGAAGTCCAGGACCCTTGCTTTCATGCGGTTTGCCTCCTCCACTATTTCCACACTGAACAATACCGTACTGTGATTGTTTGAACCTGGGTGGCTACCCTCCCTTACATCTGTAATTCTGTCCCTGTTGGTGAGTACCAGGTCCAAGATTGCTCCCTCTTGTGTGGGCTCTAACACTAGCTGCTTGAGATAGGCTCCCTGCAGGGCATCCATGACATCTCTGCTCCTGGATGTGGCTGCAGCATGGTTGCTCAATCGACATCTGGCAGACTGAAGTCTCCCGCCAGCAGCACTTCCCTTTAGCTGCCATTCTCCGGATTGCTTCTACAAGTACTCTGTCCATCTCTTCCCTTGTGTGGGAGGTCTGTAGATCGCTGCAGTGCCAATGGCAGTGCCATTTCCGTCTCAAGGTGATCCACAGTGCCCCATCTCTTCCTGCATTCCTTGTATCTCGGTTGCTTTAACTCCCTCCCTGATGTAGATATCCACTCATCCCTTTTATCGGTATACCGTCAAAACAGCGAAACTAAAACCAAGAGGACCATTACAGCGACAAAATCAGCAGTTCGCTGTAATGGTCTTGAGGTACCTCAACACTGCTTCTCCCAGTGTTGCACCCCCTCCCTGAAACAGCTCCAACCTGGAATTGATTATATTAAAATCTGGGGGGGGGTAGAGCCCCACATCATGGGGGGTGCAGGGGGCAAAGTCCCCTGCAAAAAAACATTGTTTTTCTAATGGCACAATGCCGACTGTCAGCATTGTGCTGTTGTTGCAATGGATTCTACATATATACTGTTGAACAAGCGTGGTGGAACCCTTTACCCACCCTGTCCCTCCTGAATAGAGTGTAACCTGGTATGGCTACATCCCATTCATGGTTTCCCTAGAATTATGTCTCAGTGACAGCAACAATGTCTAAGTCTGCCTTAGCCATCAAAGCCTCTAGGTCCAGCATTTTATTTCCCAGGCTGTGGGTATTTGGGCACACAGCCTTCAATTCAACAACTTTCTATACTAATGGTTCCCTCCTCTTCAATGTCTTTCCTCCGTATCCCTCCTGCCCTTACTCCTTTTTGCCTTATTTCTTTTTTTTTTTTTTTTTTTACCTATTTTGCTGTTAGGCATCTTTAGTGGTTTCCCAACCTTAGATTCCTCGCTTCTAACCATTTTATTTTTTTTTGGGGGGGGGGGCTGTTTGCTTCACCCTGCTTGCTCCTGCCACCCGCCTTGGCTAGTTAAAATGCTTGGCAATGAAACATTTAAACCTCTTACTGAGGATCCTAGCCCCCCCCCCCCGGGGACAGATGCAGGCCATCGCTCCTATATAGGCCTGCATCCCTCCAGGTGGACCCCCAGTCAAGCCAAATCCCTTGGCTCCAGACCAGTCCTTCAGCCATGCATTGAACCTCCTGGTGCAGCGTACCCTGTCCTCCCCCTTGCCGTTGACAGGCAATACCTCTGAAAAGATTACAGAGCTTCTTACCTGTCTAATACCCCTCCCCAACTGCCTGAACCTCTCCTGCACTACCCTATCATCATCACTGGCAATTCATTCATCCCCAGGTGGACAATGATGTCTGGCTTCCCCTCCTGTCCTGCTGCCCCAGCGATCCTGAGGATATGCTTTCCATCCCTCCAAGCCGTAGTGCCAGGTAGGCACGTCACCTCCACCTCCCCTGCCCCCAAGTCTAACCCCTAATGACTGAGTCTCCCACCAGGAGTTGCTTCCTCCTCCTCTGGTGTCCTCTGCCTCCTCCTGGGGTCTCTGCTGTGGAGGACCCACACACCTCCTTGGTCACCACTGCTGGTGCCTCACTGAGGCAGTCCCATCCTGCTAGAGCAGCAAAGGAGTTATGGAATGGAACCATAGCAGGGATGTGCCCTGGACCCACCTCCTCAAGCCCATCATAGTCCAGCCGCTCCTCCTCCTTGGCAACCGTTGAGACAGCGGGGGCAGACTTGGTGGTCCCTGGTTGGGGGAGGAGGTGTCCCGGAACCTATCCAACTCGGCCTGGAGATGAGCCACCTCCACCCTCAGCCCAGAGAGATGCCTGCAGATGGGACATCACCACAGCCTCCAGAAAGTCTCCCTGAAGACTGCCACCCCAAAGCCGCTGCACTGCACCACTCCCATCATGTCTGCTTGTGTCCTGTTTGTTTTAGCCTTTTTTCCCCTTCTTCTTTCTTCTTCTTACTCCCTCTTCCCTTTTCTACTTTCCTGCAGTGTCCAACACCCTTGCTTTGTGCCCTGTAGCTCAGATCAATCCCAGTGCCTATAGAATTAGAGCTAACCCAAGGTGGGTGGGAGGAGGGTACTAGCGTCCATATGCTGTGTGTTAGTGTGTGCTGCTAGCGCCTTTGTGCCGCTTGCTCACTCCCCTTCCCTTTCCCCTTCTGCTGTGGCTTCCCTTGTGTTTGTGGCTCCTCTCTGATGCTGCAATGGATACGGTTTTGCTGATTAGAGGACAGAGGGCTAACTGTCAGAGTCTATCAGCCCTGTCCTCCAGAGAGGCATGAGCCACAAGCTAGTCAACTGGCTATGGAATTGGCTGGATTATAGAACCCAGAGGGTTGCGATAAATGGGTGTTCATCTCAGGAGGGGAGAGTGACTTAGTGTTCAATTTTGGGCCCTTTTATTTTCTACATTTTCACTGCTGATCTTACTGAAAGTTTAAATAGCTGCTCCTTCAAATATGCTCAAGACACAAAAATAGGAGTAATGTACCACACAGGAGTAAATTTCTAGACTGCAAGAAGACCTTAACAAGATTACTGTCTGGGCTAATTATGGGGAATACGTTTCAATTTGGAGAAATATAGGGTCATGCATTTGGGTTTTAATAATCATAAACATACCTACTATTTATGTGGGAAGCAGCTGACAGAAATAATACCTGAAAAAATCTAGGTTACGAATACATTATGCTTTACTAGAATGAAATAATCAGTAAGGCTAACAAAACTGTAAGAACAATTTGGTACAATATTAAATCCAGAGCCCCTGAGGTATTCGTCCCCTTATAGAGATCATATGTCCACCCTCATTTGGACAACTGTTTGCAGTTTTGGTCCCCCATAACATAAATGACATTAATCAATTAGAGAAAGTGCAAAGGAAATTTACTACACAAGTGCATGGATTAAAATATTTAGAATATAGGAACAGACTAAGTATTTTAAACCTTATGTCATTAGAAACAAGAAAAAAAAGTGATGATCTTCTTCTTGTGTGTGACATAATAAATGATCCCTATTTGTTTAACAAGATGGCCTTTAATTTTAAGCAGGGAATAGTAGAAACCGGTCATCCTCTTCAATTACGCTGCGCTAAATGTAACACTAATAAAAGATAACATTTTACTTTACTCAGAGAGTGGTTAATCCATGGAACACACACCCCCTCGATATACTAATTGGGAAAAGCAAGTCCATTTTTAAGCGCAAACTGGATGTATGGCTTTTGTAAAATGGGGACAGTGTCTTTATGGGTTATGAGATGGAAGTGTCTCATGGGCATCTTGCCTTTGGCTCCATTATACCTCAGTATGAATCTCGGTATGAACCAAAAATCAGGTGATACCTAGGAAAGCACCGCCTGCCAGCTCTCTCCCAGCCAACCAGATGGGAGAACATTCATGAGCGGTGGTCCTGTTCTCCTGCTTAAACCTCCTTAATAGCAGTCCTCTGCACTGCTATCTGGAGCACTAAGGACCGTCAGAAAAGGACACTGGGAGTCTGCTAGAGGGAGTCTGCCAGAAGAGGCAGTCGGCAGGCAGAATCCTTGCCCAAAAGTGTCTGGTAAGAACACTGCAACTCTAACTACTGGTTTCATAACTGCCCTGGACTGTACTGTTTTTCAGGCTCTGTCACAGTACTACTGCAAAATCAGTTCCTTACTGTGTACTAGATAGATAGATAGATAGATAGATAGATAGATAGATAGATAGATAGATAATTTATTAAGTGCCCATTTCCACAGATTCTGGGCGCTGTACAAACAACAACAATAAATTAAACAAGTTAATAGAACCAACCACTATACATCTTATGACATAATTAAAATATTACAACAGTTCCAAGGCAATGCCGTGGACTGATATATCAGTCCAAAATCCCTATACGTTCTAATTCTGTCGGCAGCCTAAGGGTTAAAACCCAAATGCATGACCCTACATACTACTTAATGTTCCTGTCTTCGAAATTTTTTCTCAAATACCCACCTGTTTTCCCCCACATTAGTCAGTATACTACCTATCTGGGTTGGAAATGACTGTAATGTTTCTAAATCTCTGACTCAGCAGTACTGCTTAATTCAGCATATTAGGCAATATACTAACTAGCTGGGTTGGAAATGGCTGTAATATGTGTTAATACGTCCCCGAAGCCACTCGTTGCTGAAAACGAGTGGTTTCATGAGCCTTCAGCTGAGCGAGAACAGCAAAGTGAAGCTGAGCTGTTCTGGCTCAAGCTGAAGGCAAATGAAACCAATCCTTTTCAGCAACATGTGGCAACGGGGGACGTATTAATATATTATTGATAAAGAGCGATCAATAATATATATTTTTTTTAAAAACTGTTCCCAGGAAGTGCCCGTTTCTAGGGCATCTGCACATGGGACATTCTTCACAGAGTAAGAGTGCTTCACACGCAGGGGAAAGCAGTGCTCTGATTGGTCGGGAGCACTCCCTCGATCTATAATGTTTCTAAATCTGCCATAGTGCGTTAGTCAGTATACTACTTAGCTGGGTTGGAAGTGACTGCAATGTTTCTAAATTTCTCCCACAGTATTACTGCTTAATTCAGCATGTTGGTCAATACACTACCTATCTGGGTTGGAAATGGCTGCAATATATCTAAATCTCCACCACAGTTCTACTGTTTAATTCAGCATGTTCTCTATCGGGTTTGAAATATCTGAATTGTTTCTCAAGCTCTGACACAGTACTTCTGTTTAATCAATATGTTCTCTATCTGGGTTTGAGATGTCTGATTATATTTCTCAGACTCGGCCATAGTTCTACTGTTTAAATTGCTTCTGCATCTATCAAGGAAATGTACTTTTCAAGTACATGTCTACCTTCCGCCACATAGCGTAAACAGTATGCCTATTTCTGGGTTCTGCCCTCATAGCTTTAATACAGTTTATTTGCTATGGCTCCTGCTAGGCAGGACGTGCCTCTGGATTTTAAGTACTGAACTATTTGTATTGTCCTGGAAACAATTATATTAGGGGACCTTAACTATGACTGGCTGTCCAACGCATCTCTTCCACTTAAATCCTTCTGCAACTTGCATGGGCTCACTCTACTTATTAATGAACCTACTCGTAACAATAAGAAAAACCCGTCGAAAGGTACACTACTAGATGTACTTTTAGTAAGCAAACCTAATTTCTTCTCCCACGCTGGGATCTTTTCTGCTGAGGTTAGTGACCATTGCTTTATATCTGGCATAAGAGCAGTCCCTAAACTAACAGCCACAGCAAAGTTCTCTACAAAAAGATCAAAACGGAATTTTGACCCGCTTGCATATATCAATGACCGGAAAGCCTCCCTGCTTTGGCAGACCTTTACTTAGCCAAATCAGCAGGAGCAGCATCGCCACTTTCCACAAAATTGTTTCTAGTGTTCTTAACACCCACACACCTTAGTCAAAGCCTGCATTATGGCTAGAAAATGCCGCTAGTTTACAGCAGACATCAAGGCAGCACTATTAAAAGAGACAAGCTCTAGAAGCTAGCACGAAATCTCACAAAAGCGAAGACTGGCATCTTTTCAGAACAGCCAGAAACCTCTGCACAAAGCTAATTCGGGAAACCAAATCCAACTTCTATCACTCTGAACTTGATGTTGCCTCTAACTGTCCTACCAAGTTCTGGTCCACAATAAAAGATCTATCTTGTAATACCACAGGAAACACCCCCCTCAAAATTATTTCTGACAATGTAACCATCAACAACAATAAAGAGATACTACAAGCCTTCAACAATCACTTTGCTACTGCAGGGCTAGCTTTTGATAACTCCTGCATGTAACCCACGCCCCAGCTTACTACACAACCTTCCGAATCCAGTCCCTCAGATGCAGCTGTTTCATTCTCTCATGTCTCACTAAAAGAGGTCGAAGATCTCCTCCTCCGGTTGGACACCAGAAAAAGTGCTGGTGCTGACACCGTCGATCTATACTACGTAAAGATTGCCTACCATGTCTTGGCCATACTGATTATGCACCTATTTGATTTGTCCCTTTCTCAAGGGACCCTCCCCAAACTGTGGAAGACTGCACATGTTATTCCACTGTTCAAATCCGGAGACCCTTGTGATCTAAACAACTACAGGCCCATCTCCCTTCTCCTGGTACTATCAAAACTCCTGGAAAAAATTGTGAATTTACAGCTAAAATCATTCATAGATGTTACCAACCTGCTAAACCCAATGCAATCTGGATTCAGAACTGAACACAGTACAATCACAGCCCTGGACAAAGTGACAAATGACTGGCAGCGCGAACTCAGGAACAAAAAATTTGTCTGCGCCGTTTTTCTAGACCTAAGTAAGGCCTTCAACACTGTCAACCACTGCCTCCTTCTCTCTTCATTAAAAGATATTGGTCTAGACTCTACCTCCTTATGTTAGTTCCACAGCTACCTTTCTGATAGGTACCAGCAGGTCAAGGCCGAAGATGAACTTCCCCCCCAAACCTATTAAAAAGAGGTGTCCCGCAGGGATCCATCCTGGGACCACTTCTATTTGCCATCTATATCAACAACATAGACTCTGGCATCAGTGAGGCAAAAATCCATCTATTTGCAGATGATACAGTGATTTACCTAAGCCGCTCTACACTTGAAACTGCCTGTGGTGACCTGCAAGCCGACTTCAACATACTTCAATATCAGCTCCTCAGTAAAAAAATGCTACTTAACGCCAAAAAGACAAAGGCGATGCTTTTCCACCTTTCAGCCATGCAGCCTACCCTGCTCTGCCCCCCATCACCACCCTCCTAGGAGAAACCTGGGATTTCGTACCGAAGTTAAAATACCTGGGGGTCTGGCTTGACTCCAAACTCTCTTTTGCTGACCACCTGGAGGATTTGATAAAAAAACTGAGGCAGAGGTTAGGTCTCTCTTTCAGGTTAAACCGCCTACTAACTGCAGAGGCCAAGAGACAGCTAGTTCAGTCTACGTTCCTTTCCCTAATTGATTACGCCGACTTTATATACAGCCAATGTGCTACTTCTCACCTTGGTAAATTGGACATACTTTACCACAGAGCCCTGCACTTCATCACTGGTCTCCCCTTCTCCACCCACCACTGCTCTTTATATGCGCCCATAGGTTGGACCACCCTACAATATAGACGAAATAAAAATGCTGCTCTCTGGACATACAGAGCTATCACTGGTAAACTCCTGCAATACATTGTTGATTGCCTGACTTTCAATATGCCTGGAACCTATGCCCTAAGAAGCTGTTCGCTGATCTCTCTCTGAAAGTGCCCAAAGCCCTAACGCGCTTTGGGAGAGCTGCTATAGAGTTCATACTACCGTCACTCTGGAATGTATTACAGAAATCACTGAAACTGAGGACTCCTGTTAGTCTTATGGTATTTAAGACGGTATATTCAAAATACATTACAGAAGCCTACAACTGCTTCCAATGATCCTAGCTCAGGAATGTGCTTCAGATATCACTGAAACTAAGGACTCCCGTTAGTCTTCTGTGTTTTAGACCTCACATTCAAAATACCTCTCAGGAGCCTGCATCTGCTCCCAATGATCCTAGCTTCTTTCCCCACACCCTCCCTACCTTCTCCCACCACCCATCCTTTGGCATCTGTGCACAACTTGTCCTTGAGCCTCCTACCTATCCACAGCTCTAAATCTCACCCTCCCTTACCCTCCTATTCTGTGTACACCCTCAGCATTGCATCCATTCGCTCCTAGTATTTCCCATCACCAGACCCCCCCCCCTCCACATTGGCTGCATACTCCGCCCTACTCATGTCTCACTCTTAATACGCCGAGGTCTTCAAGATGACTGTGTATGCCTCTTCATTTGTAGCATCAGCTACAACTAATCTCTACGCTGGTCTATAATACCCTTACTTTACAGGAATATCAAAACAGGTGCATTGTTGTATCTGCTATAAACTTTTGCTGACTTGCCACCCTATTATTTTTTATACCCTGAACCCAAATGTATTTTTATTTATCCTGTCTATTGCAGGCCTACCTGCACTGTTGTTGATTGACTGATTGATTGATTGATTGACAGGCCTTATATCCTCGCATACCATATTTGCTCCCCTGTGCATACTGAATCATGGTGGCCATGGATTTGTTGTGTGGTCTGATTTACTGTATATCTTTTTTAATCCTTGACCACATGTCCACTGCTCTAGCAACCAGCCTTTAATTCTTTCTGCAGAATCATGACACAGAGCACAAGTATGTATGTAATTGCCCCTAACCAGCTCGGTTTCAGTATTGCTGGCCTAATACCAGCACGGCACCTACGCCTGCTGGGTCATAAATCGCATTCCCTTTATGCCTATTACAGTGGTACCCATACCTGCAAAGCCATATTTCTTCTACTAATTAACTCTGGGCACAATGAAAGTAATCCTGGTCCCCCCTAAGGTAGATGTGTCCTTAGCCAGCAATAACACCTGGCTAGGCACAAGAGGCCTCAGGCTGATGCATCTTAATGTGCGCAGTCTAGTCCCCAAGATGGCTGAGCCAGGCCTGTGCCACAACATACAATCCGCAAGTGCTAGCCATCTCAGACAGCTGGCTGCGCCCAACCATCAACAACTGGGAGATCACACTGACAAACTGTGTAACCCATCGTAAAGACACAGAGGGAAAAGGGGTCAGGAGTGTCCTTTTCTACATGAAATCAGATCTGGATGCCAAGTTCCTCACTCCTGACTATACATTTTGACTGCCTGTGAATGGCTAGTACCTCAATTGAACCTAGATATCAGAAATGTTAATATTTCTGGCCGGCCCATCGGCGCAGCGGTGGGATTTCCGCTTGCGACGCCGGTGACCCGGGTTCGGGAACGGACCCGAGTCGTCGGAGGGCTGGCCGGGGGGAGAAGGATTGAGCGTCCTATGGACTGCTCTCCTTCTCCGGGGAGGGTCGAGGCAGCATCCGGAGCGATGGGGACTCCCTGGCGGAGGCTGGGATCACGCTGTCACACATATTAGGGAGGAGGCGGAGGACGCTGGCTATTGCACGCCCCGCCTCGGAAGGGAGGAAACCGAGGAGGAAAAAGAAGGATGGGGAGGTCCTCCATCTAGGTGAAGCCTCCCCGGAGGCTTCAATGCACCCCTGCCGCCGCACTCCCAACCAGATATTGGTTCCACGGCACTGGAGTTGAGGGGTCTGGTGTCGTGGCCCCGCCCTCCGGGGGGAAAGCCGGGGGTGACCGGGAGGGGCGGCAAATGGGCAGGCGGTGGAAGCTCCGGGGGCCGTGACCAGGCTGAAGGAGGACGGAGGACCCCCACAAAAAAAAAAAAAAAAGAAATGTTAATATTTGCTATGTGTACAACTCCCACCAAAGTAGGCATTGAGGGCCCTGACATTAAGTTATCCACTCTGGGTCACATCGAAGTAGTAGTACTAGGCAATTTAAATTGGTTTTTCAACTTTGCAGCATTTAGGGAAGTTTTGGTTGAACACAACTTCAAGCAGATCCTCACCGCTCCAAATGGTTTAAATTTTAAAACAGTGAATCACTCCCTTATTAACTGGGTATCACTCAACAATCTGACCAAGATCAGGTTATCTGGCCAGCTGCCAGACACAATCAGTAACCACTTTGCAGTCTACTGCCTGTGGCACAACAGTACTGTTCAAAAACCTGCCCTAAGGAAGTTCTATACAGCAAAGGTTTCAACCCTGAGGCTTTCCAGGCTAACCTAGCAACCATGGATTGGTCCTTCATGGGTGTGATCCCCAATGTCAATTGTGCACTGGACATTTTCATTGCTGTATTCACGAAGTTGCTAAACAAGCACGCCCCCCTGACCAAGTGCAGAGTCAAGAACCTGAATTCAGATTGGCTAACCAGTGATCTCTTTAAGTTAATGAGAACAAGGGACTCGGCATGGAAAATGTCATAAAAAAAAATCTAATTCTAAACATGCACTGTAGGCCTACAGGCATCTGAGGAACAAAGGCAAGCATGAACTCAGCCTAGCCAGGAGGACTTTATATCTCAAAGCTCAACAAGCAGTCAGTCTAAGCAAGCCTAAAAAAAATCCTGGTCTTGTATAAATAACATATTCAACCTTAGAATCCACTGAGGTCCAAATGCAATCAAAGTAAATGGAATTAAGCGTACAGACCCAAAGACGGTGGCAGATCTATCCAATAACCACTTCTGCAATTTGAAGAAATTTAACCAGCCCAAACAAAAAGGGAGCCCCAAAAAGCTCTTTTCAAGATGCACACCAAGATGCCACCTCCCTGCTTCTACCTAACAAAGGTTACAACCAAATAAGTTTATAAACTTCTTGCCAGTTTAAAAGTTGATAAATCCGCTGGCAGCGATGGTCTGCCTCTCAAATTACTTAAATTGGCTGCTCCCCAGATTGACATTCCAATCACCAAAAATCTGTAACCTCACTTTTGAGACACAAACAGTACCTAACATCTGGAAGTCAGCAACAGTAGTGTCCCTTTTTGCGTTTGCTTGCGCGCACGCGCAAGGAACGTTTTGGGACAGTACGACTTCTTGGAGGTGTGTGACTCTCCTGTCCAATGCAGTGCTCAGTGTAGCGGGCAGTAACCCTTCTGGACTTTCAAGGTGGTGGGGACTAACGCATTTCAATCACATTCTTTTCCATGCTGCCAGCGTTCAGCATCAAGTGCAGTAGGTATGACACCACGCCTGTATTTGCAGGACAGCCTTTGGGACTGGAGCAGTCTGTCAACATCACTAGTCTGCGGCCCCATACAGTACAGTACAGAGAGCTCCATTGCTCCATGTGCTGCTATTACAACACCGCTGAGTGTATGATCAAAGAAGGGCACACAAAAATAGTCTTTACAAAGATTCTGGATCCCCAGCTGGGAGCGTGGGGAAAACGAAAAATACAAGACCTTGAGACTGGATGCCAGAATAGTGGTTCAAGCTAAGCCACTGGAAATATGTGTGCACCTGACAACCCCTGCAATGACTATAGGATCGAGTCTGACACGGATCATTTCAGTCTGCCACATCAATTCATTTTAATAACCATTAATCTGGTAATTGCCCTATATTTCACTCTTATACATAGCTTATTATGATCATGAATCACCTGTACCTACCCCCCCCCCGTGCCGCTGAAGAAAAGCCTAGAACATTTTAAAATAAAGAGTAAACCATGGGATTATATGAATCAGTTTTCATGCTGACTTGCTCTCACTTTTGTACTCATCCTGTCCCTTCTTTTTCTGCCTTTCCTCACAGCTGAACTTTCTTGTTGCTGCCACCATCACTGGGTGACTATGGTGCTGCTGGCTGGGTTCCTGGCTGTGCTGCTTCTCGCAGCCATGCTTGCCGAACCGGGGCTTCATTTTGCCGTGATTCCCGAACCCCTGCAAGCGGAAGGACCATGTCTCACTCTGCCCCTGGGTACATCCATGCTACCGAAGATCCAGGTTTCATAGGAATAGATGTGGGGGTCGGTGTCATGTAAGTCAGTTTTTTGGGGGTGCTCATTCTGTCCCCACTGGCGTTTTTATTAATCACTGACAGCCCTACATCAGCATCACAGGTCGCGCTCTTACCTGCTCATTTCTTTACTAGTTCCCCCAAAATCCCAGTTCAGAGTGACAGCAGAGCACACGGCAGGTTCTACGGCAAGCTTCGCTGATCTCGTGACAACTAACCAAGCAGGACACGTGCGAAAATGGACAGGGACCAGCTGGTCACCCAGGCGTGTATACACACATACGCATAAACCATAGAGCGCCTATGATCAGACACACACACGGATTTCACTCTGGTTTTACCTCTGTAGAGCTGCTGTCATCCAAATGTGAGCAGCAAGGCAGGCTGCCAGGTAGTACTGCTGCCTTCCATGCCATATCACTGAAGTGCTACATGTGTGTGTGCTCAGATAAGGTTGAGGGTCCTGGGTCCTGTGGGGATTCGTGACCTAACAGATGTTATAAATGAAAACAGTCGGTGGTGCCTTCAGCCTGGATGGCTGCTAGGTCATCTTGTTATGTTAGTACTATCAACAGGAACAACCAGAACCCACTATATGGTCCTCAGTGGCACACCAGGGCACAGCCAGACAATAAAAATGTGTACACCGGGTCTTGCTTGTTGCTCCATCTGGCACAATAAACACAACTTTTGTGCAGCATGGCACTGACTGTTGCCCCCCACACACACACACACACTCATATATGCACTGGTTAATACAACTGACATGCACTGCTCCTGAGACACCCATACATCCCCCAGAGGCTCTAATGTTGTGTGGTATATGGGATGCAAAGACAATCTCTGTGGCAACCTTCTAGGTACTGGGTCCCAGGAGTGAAATTACAGAAATTATTCTGTTTTTAAACTTGATTTTTGTGTTCGCTTGTGCGCATGTGGAAGGAACATTTTGGGACAGTACGACTTCTTGGAGGTGTGTGACTCTCCTGCCCAATGCAGTGCTCAGTGTAGTGGGCGTGACCGTACCGCACCAATGGATGCACAAGCTGTCTATGACAGCAGTGTGGCTGCAGTGGTCTTCAGTTCAAAGCAAAGCACCGCTGCAATCAGCAGTGGTAACGTGTGTGTGTATTTAGCATACTGATGTCACCCTTTTCTCCGGCCCTCCTGCATGTCTGTGAGACCGGCTGCACATGGAAGGCAGAGATGTCAAATGAGCACCTTAAGAGAGGAGTGCTTCAGACCTGAGTCTGAAAGAGATCGCAAGTACTCCAGAATCTTGATTTACTGGGCAAGTGAAGGGATACAACTGACATGAAGCAGACAACAGTGCAAAATGCTTCCACTTCATAGAATAAGCAGCCTGAGAGGAAGGCTTCCTAGCCACCACTAGGACATCAGCTACCCCAGGTGACACCCCAAACTGAGCCATGACTATGTCCTAAGAAGCCAGGCATGAAAATGCAGGGATTTGAGATCCGGATGAACCAGGGTGCCTAGTTTTGGGAGAGCAAGTCTGTGCACAGAGGAAGAGACACAGGAGGTTTCACTGTCAGTTGTTGCAGCAAGAGGAACCAGATCTGATGAGGCCAGAAAGGGGCTATGAGAATCACTGTGGCCCCTTCCATCTGGAACTTGACCAGAACCCTCTGGAGCAGGAGAAAGGGAGGAAATGCGTACATAAACCTCAGTTTAAATGAAAGAGACAACGCACTTGCCAGAAAACTCCAGGCCCTGGATCCAGCGAGCAAAAATGCAGCAGTTTTATGTGGAGTGGGGATGCAAAAAGGTCTAACTCTGGATGATCCAACTTTGTCGAAGAGTCCTTCTACGACTGAGGTCAGCAGTTCCCACTCATGTATCCTGGACTGTGACTGGCTTAGGCTGTCTGCCAGGACATTTTGAGTGCCAGGAACATAGATGGCTGACAGTTCTAGACCATGATCCAGAGCTCAGTACCAGACACTCATGGCCTCACGACAGACAGGGTATGAGTGAGAACCTCTCTGTTTGCTGATGTAGTGGACTACACTGATGTTGTCCGTCTGCACCTGCAGAAGGCCCAGGGACAGCTGCATCTAGAAGGCCAGCAGGGCACAGAGAACTGTTCTGATTTCCAGGACGTTGATGTGGAGTGAGGACTCTAGATCTGACTGTGTCCTCTGGGTTTGGTGAAGCCCTAGATAGGCTCCCACTCCATCCCGAGCATCTGTGGTGAGAATTTACTGAGGAGGAGAAGGAAAGAAACCCTCTTAACAGGTGGCTGGGTTCCATCCACCAAGAAGAATCTTCTTCACTGGAGAGGAGACCAAGACTACAGTAGGTGTTCTAGGTCATCTGTACACTTGTCCCACCGGACCCTGAGAGTCCACTGGGGTACCCTTATATGCAGTCTGGCAAGAGGCACTGTGGCTATAGCCACCGCCATCAAGCCTAGGAGCCAAAGAAAGGTTTGGGCTGAAACACAGCAACTACTGTAAAGGAGAAGGCGTGGGCTATGAGGTGCTCACTCCGCCCTGTCCTGGGGCAGGAAAGCCCTGAGCCGTGTCCAAGACTGTCTCTATATACTGGATGCGTTGGCAGGGAATCAGAACCGACTTGGGCAGATTTACAGTTACCCCCAGATCCTGGAATAGGCGGATGGAACATTCCAGGGTCTGCAGCAGGCTGTCCCTGGAATAGGCCTTGAAGAGCCAGTCATCCAGGTAGGAGCCTGAAGGCAGCTGCTACCACTGCCAGGCATTTGGTAAACACCCAAGGAGCCAAAGACAAATGAAATGGCAAAGCCCTGAATTGGAAGTGTTCCTCCTGGAACTGAAACCTCGGGCACTGTCTGTGGGATGCATGGACCTTGATATGCAGGTAAGCATCTTTCATATCAAGGGAGCAAATCCAATCCCCCTGGTGTAGAAGGGACAAAAGACCCTGAAGTGTCACCATCCAGAACGTTTTGTACTGTATGAACAGACTGAGCTCTCAGAAATCTAGGATGGGTCTGAGATCCCCTGTGCATTTGGGGACCAGGAAGAAATTAGAGTAGAACCCTCTTCCCTGCTGATCTACTGGAGGGTTTTACTGCCTTATTTTGCTGCAGAGTGGATTTCCTCCCACAGCACAGGTATGTGGTCTGGAGGGTAAAAGGATCGAACTGGAGTTTTTTCTGGAGGCCACTCTAGAAGCTCCAGAGTGTGACCATGCTCTACGAACTGTAGCACCCAACCATCATTAGTTATCTTCCTCCACCTGTCCAGGTGTAAGGAGAAGCGATCCACAACCACCACTTCCTGATTTGTCGGGAGGGGCTGGGCAAAGAGTCAGACTGAGGTGGAGGAGACCAACATGGCAGCTGCCCCACCACCCCTTGGGAGCCTTGCTGGCTGCTATGGCAGAGATAGGCAAAAAAGTGGACCCCTGACGCTTGCTCTGGGGTCTGGCGAAGAGTCTGGACTTGTTGGTTGCCCTATGAAATGGCACACACTGGCCACTCCATCTTGGGATTCTTTGTCCTGGGGGAGTGAATGTAAATGTTTTGGTCGTTTGGTGCGGTCATGAGCTGTGTTAATAACCACTGAGTCAGCATGCGCCTGATCGTCGAAGAAAGGCTTCCCCCCCGGGGCATGGTAACATTTATCTGCCTTCTTCGGCACTGTGGGGACCAGGTTGGGGTAGTGCCAAGCGGCCATGGTGGTGTCCACAAGAGGTTCAATCAGAGGGGGACCCACCAAGGAGGAGTGGGGCATTGGGCAGATGCAGGTAAGTGGCCAACTGGCATCTACTGAGGTCTTGCTCCTCCGTATCAAAATCCATCACCACCTGCATCTGGTGGAGAACTCCCACGAATGGCAGATCATCAGGGGGGAACCTAGGAATATTTTTCAGGATCTCCTCCCCATCCAACAAGACCATGGAGGTACAGTGAGAAGGGGTAGCCCCCCCCCTCCATAATATTCATCCCCATCCTCCTCCTCATCAGGGGGTTGAGGTTCTGGGTGATATTCATCCCCTTTTCCTGCATTTCAAAAGGGACTTTCAGGAGTTCGGACCCATGGCAGGAGTGGGTGTGGGGCCGGCACTGAGGTTTCCCTAGGGGATGGGCCCTGTAGGGAGCCAGGTGAGCCTGCATGAAGTCCAGTAGGGAAAGAAAAGCGCAGAAAAGTCCACTGTGACTGGTGTTGGGTAGCTAGGCCACACGGCTGCAGAGGACTGGTGCAGGTATCGGCTGCCAGATAGGCCGATGTCCTGAGGAGGAATTCTCCTCATGTATCACCATATGGGATGGTGAAGAGGGCCAGGAGACTGCCTGGGGCAATGCCAGTGTGTACGGCGGACCCACGACCAGAGGGCCTGACACTGCAGCAGCAGCAGGCGGCGGTCGGGTGGACGGAGAAGACCCCAAGGCCATTAAGCCAGCGCCAGTCTAAGACAGACCAGTAGAGCTCACTGACTACGAGCCCACCAAAACTAAGGGCCAGAACAGCAGGGACTGGGGGGCCAGGAGGAGCCTGGCCTCAAGGACCTCCACCTGCCAAGCTAAGGTTGTCCAGAGGTGCTGCCAATGGTAGCCCTGTGGAAGATGGGGCATCGAGGCAGGCGTCACCACTCAGAGCAATGCAGGGAATGGGAGGCGGAAGGAGGGGACTGGGGCTTCATGGCCCTTATCACAATGTTTGTGTCTGCCCGAGGATTTTTTCCAGGACTTCAATGACTGGGAGCCCAAGGAAAGGGCTGGAAAGACAGAGGAGCTCCTGCCCTGCAACTCCTTCTCTATGCTGGTAACTCTCTGTTGAAGCAAAAAGTTTTCCAGGGTCTGCTGGTGCCGGCAGCAGGTTACCTGGTTGAAGCTGTGACAGATGCAGCAGGCGTCGACGTCGTGGTCTGGACCTAGGCAGAGCATGCATGCAGAGTGGCTGTCTTTCTCCGGGAGTTACTTTCCATAGGGTCACTTGGTCGGACAGCTGGAAGATGAAGCAGGCTGAGACGACATACATGAAAAAGAAAAATCACTGAAAAGTGAAGAAAAACTGAGGTGAGAAACTAAAAACTGAAGTTGGAAGAAAATGGCAGTCGACTGAAGCTGCGGTGATCCGAGAGGCCCGACGTGCGTTGGTTGATGGCGGGAAAAGAACTGAGGAGGGCACGGGGCCACCCACTCTTATAGTGTATGGTGACTTGGTGCCTGACATTGGGGTAGAGCAGCCCATGGTAGACTGCTAGCTAGAAAAGTTTCTGTGTGGTCCTACTGCCTGGCGGCTATAGTTCCATAGGTGTGACCTGCTGAAAGAGATACCCCCGAAGTCAGATCTACCCAGGCAGGTAAACAAGGAAGTTCCAGAAAAAAGATTGTTTTTATTTTTGAATTACAAAGGATTTTTTTGTCAAAGGCTCACAGCCGCAGGTAGATAAGTTATCTGTGGGTGGGAGGGTGGAATGGCTGCTAGCAATGCCTGTCACCCTCTTTCTGAGGTGAGCTGCTAATGTAGCCCTGGCTCGATAAAGGGATGGTGGGCACTCTGTAGGGAAGATATTCAGGAAGATCTTCAGTTATGGTAAGTACTGTTCCTCTTCTATCTTCCTAGAATCAACCGTATTTATAGCATCCCACTCCTGGGTCAGAGTGCAAAATTCCCCATAAACTAGGGAGAAGCCTGCTTAGCTCTAGGGCTCAAAAGCACCTCAGCCTTCAGAGTAGGGTAGAACACCTGAGGGGGTGAGGACTCTTCTTGGTCTGAGTTGACCAAAGAATGCATGAGTCAGGTGGGGGCTCTTGAGGCTCCAGAGTGGGAGGGTTCCCAAAAGTTGCCTCCTGAACCACAGGGAGAAAAAGTAAACCCTCCAGAATTGGAAGTTAAGCACCTTACACAGAACTTAAGTTGCCAGTCGAGATAGTTGAAGCCAAGACATCCATATGATGCGTACAGCTGATCCAACCATACCAGAGGCCACCTCATGTCATACTATGCTTTCAACTGGTCCTGCATCAGAGGCCTGAAGGTTGTAGCCAGTTCAGCCAGCCACATCCAAGACATTTAAGGTGGAGGCCTAGTAGGGGATGGAGCAACCTGGTCAGTTGCAGAACACATGTTCGGGGCAGAGGTGAGACTCCAGAGACCTCCTCGCCCTGGGGAGGAACGGCAATCTCCCGCGATCTGACATTCCACCATTTGGTTCATAAACATAAGTGAAGAAATCCTAAGGCTTTTGTCCCACCACAAAGAGCAGAACTCCCTAACTACTAAACACCAGAGGATTCACAGGGACAGCCATCTGACTACTTACAGGACCGGGGAATCCCACTGACCATTACAGTGCCAGAAGTCACATGGTGGGGAGGAGGTGCTATTAGGAGGTAGAGTCACAGTAGCCTGTACTACTCCCTGTTGTATCACAGCGTATCAAACTGGTTTTAACCTGCCATGGGCTACTGATGCAGGAGAGAGAGACAGAGACAGAAAGAGATGGGGAAACTGAATGCCAGTTGAAAGCCAAGTGAAAAACAGCTTCTTGTTAGTGCCAGTGCCCACTCATGTGGGTCCTTCACTGTGCAACATAGGCCAATTGCTAGAATTAAGCAATATACCATCACAGAGTGTGGGTATATGGGAGGATTTACCATGCCTGGTGTGGTTCGGTCGAGTGACTTAACCACACCAGGAGTGGTAATCTCCCATACTCACACCCTGGAGTGGTATATTGCTATTATACAATGGGAAATATTTTTTCAATTTTTCATATTTTGTTGTGTGATTTTGTAAAAAAATTAGCTGGAATGGTGTTGACATTCTTCCACCTAAAGAATTAGTTCCCTGTTGCTATCAGTATTTATGGTAGAAGGGAAGTGTAGACTTTTCCTTTTTTTAAATGAACTGGCTGTCTCCGAATTTGGTAACAGAGGCTTTTCAGGAAATGCAGTAAGTAATGAACTGTAAAAGTTTTTTTATGCTAAAGTGCACTGTGTACCCACTTTTTTTAAACGCAGTTTTTTAATTTGTGTGCTGTCTGTTTAAACATTAACGTTCCTCTGACAGACCTGTAGAAAACGATTGTATCTCAGACAAAACAGCACTACATGCTGCAAGTATGCCGTAACCATCAGCGTGACAGAAATGGAAATTACGTACTTACCGTAATTATTGATCTTCTTGGACAGTCTCCATCACTTATTCACACTAAGTGTGATAGCGCCAGGCGCTAGGACCAGCGGGGAGCCAAGAATTTTCTGAAGAGCCAGCGCCGGTAAGACCGCCTTGCAGCGGCACTACGAGACTGACTCGCAGCATAGGCTATCTCGGCCGACCCTCCAACTGCCTCAGTACCTTTCGACCAAGGAGGTGCAGCGTAACTAATGAGAATAACTCATTCTGAGTGTCTGGGCCTGAGAGGGCCCAGATGGCCTTTGTAAGAAAGGTCAAAGAACAATGTCTTCACAGTCCGAACCATAGGCCATGAAGACCAGGAAAGAAAAACGAGTGAACCCAGGGGATGGTGGGTGGGCGTGTGAATGAGTGATGGAGACTGTCCAAGAAGATCAATAATTACGGTAAGTACGTAATTTCCATATCTTCCTGGACTAAGTCTCCATCACTCATTCACACTAGTAGGAGAGTACCAAGCTAAAATCAACAACCCTGAGTAGGGTGGTAGGAGATAGAGCTCACTCGGAAAGGACAGCCAAGGACTGTCCTGTTAATAAAAAGAGCTGTCTTGTAAGAGCATCTATAACATAGTGCCTACAAGATAAACGCCTGAGTTGTAACTCGTCACCTTGCCGACAACTACAATGGGCAGAAAATTAAAGTCTGCCAGGCAGCCGCAACTACTCTAGGAAAGCGGCAAGAACCTGGCCTCACAATCTGATCTAGGACCAAAATTAATAGTGTCAAAGACATGCACTAATCTAATGTAAAGGACCTCAGGAACTGCAAGAGCCGGAGGTAAAGTGTACAGGTTCAGGGTAGTATGACTGTATGTGAAAATTTCCGGCGGTTACCTTAGAAAGAACCTACTTGACCAATGGTCAAGAAAGAAGCATGTCATCTGTTAAGTTGGAGCAAACATGGAAGTAGGAATCTAAGTTCCGACTTGCTGAAGAGTCACTTCTGTTGCTGCAAGGCTCTGATCAGGAGAAGAAAGCCTGATTAAAAAACAAAAAGGGGACTAACAGATTGGTTAGATGCCTAGGTTTTGGAAATGTCTCAGAATAAGAGAAATTCTCTAGAGAAAAGAGGTGAGCTATACCACCGCTGGATCGGACTGCCTCCTAGGGGTAGAAGAAAACAGGTACTCTTTACTGAGGTTTAGAGACAACCGCCTCAGGGTTGAGGCGGAACCTGATCAGGTCTAAGTGTGGTATCAGGAAATTCCAACTAGGCCCTGTGCTGTGATAATTCTGACCCCCCTTTTTTTTTTTAAATATCATTAGTCCGAGCCTGACAAGGTTGCTGGCTGCTATTTGGCAAGTATTGCCTGATACAGAAATGACAAGGATGTCATCCCTCTGAGGAGCAGGAGGAGCCTGAAGATCCATAACTGAACCCCTGACTGGACTAATAATAGCTAGACAGATGTTAACTACCTGTGGCGAAGCAGCCACCAGAGGGCAGCATCAAAAATGGGCTGTATACCCTATCAAAGGAGCAGGACAGTCTGTGCAGCTCCGACCATAGAATTAAAATGTTCCAAAGTGTAATTGTCTTGACCACTGAAAAGTCTAGGCCCAGAGGTATACAGTCCACAGATCCAGTCTGAACACTATGGTGGACCCCATAAATGAGGAACTACTAAAAGAGCTTGCATCACAGACTCTGATGATAGAGAGGCGTGTCGTTCAGTATATAAAATGAGTCATCCGGCTGTATCACTGACCAGAAGGACAGGAGAGACTCATCCAGATGCCTTTCTACCACAGAAGGACCCAAAAGAGGTCTCGGTTAGAGCCACTAGAGACTTCGCCACCAGGAAGGGTGTCGGGAGCTTGGCACACGTAGGGGCTGAGAAAGTGCTGAGTGGAATGAGAGATTCCGCTGACAGAAACAGAACAGAAGAGTCCCATCAGCGGAAAATCGCTGGATGAGGAGATCCAATGCAGACCGCCACCCACTAAAATGTGTGGAAATAATCCGCAGAATAGGAATTCATTCCATGGAAACATCCCAACACAAGTCCTGCGGAAGAGAGGTCTGCAAACACAGATCTTTCCCTAGTTCTGTCAGACAGCACCAACTGGCACCCCTGCGGCACTAGCATCACTCCTGGCACAGGAGGGCACCAAGCAGTAACTATGCCAACCTGAGAGCACCCACGGCAGAACCCGCAGGTATACTTGGTACCAACGGCAGCAATGGCACGCAAGGGCACCCCCAACGTCAATGGCACCCATGGCACCTTGACACCGGTGCCACCCGTGGTGCCGGCGCGGGTCCAGTGCCACCCATGGGTGCACGGCGCCGTCCACGGTGCCACCTGCGGGTGCACGGCGCCGTCCACGGCATCGCCCGTGGCACCCGCGGGTGCAAGGCGCCACCCGCAGCAGCTGCGGGTGCACGGCGCCACCCACTGTGCCACCTGCGGGTACCCGGCACTACCCGCGGCACCCATGGGCATCAGTGGCACCGTGCGACACCCACAGTACCGCTAGCGGCACCGACAATGAAGCACCCACGGTGCCAAGCACGGTGCCGAGCACAGCGTGAGTCATAGAGCCGACCCATGGCGCGAGCCCGCAGCCACCAACTGCAGCACACAGAGCATGGTGCCGACCACGGCTACCGAGCACGGCGCGCCGGGCCATGGAGCCGACCACAGCACCGGGCGGCACCAAGCAAGCCGCACGCCGATTGTGGCGGCACCCAGCACGGTGGTTCCACCACGGCACCGAGCATGGTGCCAGTCCCGGCGCCAACCCAAACACCAGCGGTGCTGCCTATGGCACCCATGCCAAACCAGAGGCACGGCACCAGACCTGCGGCGCCACCAAGGTGTTGGGCACAACGCCAGGAAAAACACCATGGAAAGCCAATGGAAAAGAAGAGAAAGGTGGTGCCCGTGCCGGCCCCTGCATGGAAAAGGAAGAGGGGGGTAGGCATGAGGGGCTGACAGGATGGCAAAGGCACCAAGAGGGCACCGCGCTCATTCAGATCCAATTGACCCGGCTCCGGTCCAACGGCTCCGAGGCCCGGAGGCCCCGAAACCAGGAACACAACCAGGAAAAAAGGAGTCAAACCCCCTGATCCACAGGAGCGGCCCAGAGGTGAAACTGCTCACCGGAACTCCAAAGAGGACAGAGATGGAGTCCGGAGTTGAGAATGCAGCCGTTAGGAGCGGGGCCAAGGGGGAACCCACGAAAGTCGGTTCAGGCCTATCGCCCCTACCAACGAACAATCCTCGTGCAGACATACCAACGGGCAACCTCGAGCGGCACCGATTCTTCTTCCCCAAACGAAGAAGAAGAGCTCAAGGTTAAGCGGAACCGGATCCTCGGCACCGCCAGATTCGTGCTTCAGTGGACTGTCCTCCCCGCCGAGCACAGGACTGTCCGTAGTCAGACCCCCCCCCATTACTTAAGGGTGGCGGACCAGGCACAGCCCCTCTGCCATAACAACTTTCAAACGAAGTCTTCCTACCGTCACCGCTACCGTCTAAGGACGACTCCGTGGATGGCAGGAAAGAATTTTTCATAATCTTCTTATTCGTAAAATAAAAATTACTACTAAATAGTTAAATTAAAACATTTAAATTAAACACTAAAAGCTGCTGTCGTATGACGAAAACTTTGACTCCGACAGGCGTGCGACGTCGACATCCAAGCACACCACGGCGAGGAAAAGGAACTGAGGCGGTTGAGGGTCGACGCCAGATAGCCTATACAGGCGTGAGTCAGTCTCAAGGTGCCGCTGCGGCGTATCCTACCTCGGCGCCAGCCCTTCAGAAAATTTTGGCCTCACTATCCCATACCCGCGCCTATCCCACTAGTGTGAATGAGTGATGGAGACTTAGTCCAGGAAGATCTGCCAAGAAGCCTGGAAGCAGAAGACCCACCTTCGGCCACGGTTTATGCTTGTCAGCTTCGTAGTGAAGACTGGCCAGCAGTTAAACATCGATGCGCAGTCTGAGTGGAGCTGAGGAGTCAGTGTTTACTGCGGCCGTGTTTCTTGCAGCAGTGCCAGTTAGAAGTGCTGACGGCAGATTTGACATTCTTTGTGGAGGTGACGTTTCACTGTTGGATGGCTCGTTTTTTAAAGTAAATAATTTTTGAGCTCATCTGTGTCCATTAAATGGAAGGAGCTGTTTATTTTTTTGAATTTACTGCGGTTCGGTTCAGTAAGCGATGTGTAAAAATGGCGGTGGTTTCGTTTGATGTCAGCTGGTGGCAGTGATACCTGTTAGGGTGGCATGAGTTTCGGTTGGCTGGCACCTTTTCCAGTAGGTACACTGGAGGATTTACCACATTGAAAAGGTGCCAGCCAACCAGTCAGATTGCAGGGATTGGGCAGCTGAATTTACACCACTGTATAATGCTGTCCACTACTGGGAGGCAAGTGGCCTGGATATATATTACCTGACAAACTTGTTATCTGTGTGCAGCTAAATGACTGTCCCTGAACCACATCAGACTGTCCCAAACCACATTATCGAGGGCTTGAAATCTCCACTATACAACCCATATTTCTGACAGTAATGTGGAGATTGCTGACGCTCAGTGGACCTAACTATTTTGGTCATGCACATTAGGCAGAATTCTGCTCATCTAACTAATACATACTTATAGGCTCAGAAGAGGAAATGTATTGGTTCAGATACCCGAGATCCAAAATTGGGTGCATGCCACCACTCTTTTCGGGAACTAGGAAATACCTGGAGTAGAAAGCTTTTGCCCTGTTCTAACTCTGGTACCTTTTCCACAGCTCTGTTCTTTATTTCTTTTATTTATTGTAAGTGATCAGGAAAGCACGCTAAGCCGAGGCCAGTTTCCAGGTGTTACCTGGGGGATGGGTACAAGGAGCAATAAGAGACAGACGCAAAGCAATATGAGCTACAGTACAGTGCAAATAAACACAATGTAGAAAAGGTAGTAAATGGCGCAATGTGAGAAAGAGAACATATACAATCCAACGTAACATGAATAACATTTATAAGTGATATGTAAATCAACAGCAGCAAGGCTGCAATTACATAAGGGGAGTGTCCATTTAAAATAACAAAGAGCAGTAATCAAAGAAGCAGTTACGGAGAACCAAGGACTAGAACCACCAATGAACAGAAAACTAGAATATACCCAAGGAAGCCCACATTCTCTGAGCAAATCAGCTCGGCCATGGGACCTTCCACTGTGAACTTTCCCAGAGGCTCTATCTCTGTTTTGTTTTTGTTTTTATTTCTTTTTATTATATTGTTTTGCTTTTTTTTTTTTTTTAAACATAATGATACAGTTAGAACACAGACACTCATTATGATTATAAGTGTATACATAATCCACATATGGTATATAGGAGAATACCTCTATATAAATAAATAAATAAATAAATAAATAGTAAGGTAGGCAGTATACAAATCTCTGATCCATACAATTCCCCCCAACCCCCAGTCGTTCCCCTGAATCCATTATTCTCCAAATTTAGGGACAAAAGTCCCGGTCCACTGCCGTTTAATGGATAATCCATCTCTGCCATTTAGGCCAAAACTGTTGTTCCTTATCCTTCATTTTAGCCATTAAACTTTCCATTTTATAAATGTTCACCAGGATATCTCTGTATTCCTGTATGGTAGGGACCCTCTGGGTCATCCACCGTCTTGTAATGGCTTTTTTTGCAGCTAGGAGGTAGACCGGGAGCAGTGTTCCCTTCCAGGATGGAGTATGCTCTGGGTATATGTGTAGCAGAAACATTTCTACTGTAAGATAAACTGATTGCCCTAGACAATCTGACATATCTTTTTGTAAATACAACCAAAATGGCATGAGAATTGGACATTCCCACATAATGTGACCCAAGTCAGCTAAAGAGCACCCACAATCCCTCCAGCGTTTCCCACAACTTGCTGGCGGATATTTGGTAAGCCTCGCAGGTGATCTGAAATATCTATAGCGACGCTTCCACGAAAATTCCCTCCATATATTTGCAGAAGTAATCTTTACCACTGCTAGAGCTGATTTCCCCCATTGCTCCCCAGAAACTTCCAGACCAAGGTCCTATTCCAGTTCTGTCGGACAGAGTCTGTAGTCTCAGAAGTTAAGTCCCTCATGATTCTGTACAGGGACCCTATTAAATGGTCCCAGTGATTCCCTGGATATGATGCATGTACAGTTTGAATAAGGGAGGGTTGGCACGTAGCTTGGCCTGGATCACCCTACTCCATAAAATATAATTTCTGACCTGAAAATACCTAAATAAATCAGAGCTTCGAATGTTATATTTAAGGGTTAATTCTTCAAATGTCAGGACACCGGAGCGCCCTAAAAACTGGAATATGTGTTCCAGACCAAGCCAGTGACACTTACCAAAAGTTAAGTCGGATTTAGATGGAAGAAACAAGTCGTCTTTTTGAAAGAATTTTACAGTATTAATATGTAGAGAGGAAGACTTTCAATTTCCTGACTTTAAACCATATTTTTAGGACTTGTGCCGTTATATTAGAGACATCTTTCAATGGCAAAGACTGCCTGGGGAAGGGGAACAATATTTTTTTACTATCATGGAGATCATTAATATGAAACTGTAATGTTTTCCACTGTGTTACATAACTCTGGGATGACCACAACAAGTGAAGGTGCAAAAGGCAGCCTCTGCATATAGGTGCAGATCCGCAGATTTGTTCTCCCCATTTTAAAGACAGTTTTAATAAACTCAGCTATATTCGGGGTGGCTATGTCCTCAGATAAAGCCAGAAATCATAGTATCCCGTGACTTAAAGAGAAATGCTGGTGGAAAAAAGGGGTTATTCTGAAACAGATATAACAGACGGGGAAGGACATTCATACGAATTGTTTCTATTCTTTGGAAGAAAGTAAAGGTTAATTTTCCCCATCTCTTTAAGTCCTTCTGAATCGTCCTTGTTACTGGTTCATAATTCAGTATGTCCAGGACTCCCAAGTCCAGGGGAATATGAATTCCCAGGTACTTGGTTTTAGTAGATCTCCATTTTATGGGGAGGGCTTGTTTTAAAAAAGTGGGAGGAGAATAATTATACAGAAGCACTGCAGTTTTTGTAATATTTAATTTAAACCCTGCTACCTGCTCAAATTGTTGTAATATTTTCCACGCTGCTGGGATTGAACGAGTTGGTGAGAGAAGAGAGAGGAGAAGGTCATCGGCAAATAGACTGAGCCTATATTCATTCTGATGGAATGGGACACTCTCAAGGTCCGGGGCCGATCTCAGGGCAGCACCGCCAGTGGTTCTATATAGATTGTAAAAAGAAGTGGGGATAGTGGGCAACCCTGTCTGGTGCCCTAGTAAAGTGGAAAGGGAAGAGACACCACCATTATGCGGACATAAGCTTTAGGCGTGTCATAGATAAGCCTAAGACACTTGATCAGGATCTCCGGGATATGAAGGGCTCAGCGTATCCCAAAGAAAGTTCAGAACACCCTGTCAAATACCTTGTCCGTGTCTAAACTAAGAAAGGCTGCAGGATCTGTCGTTGTTGTATATATTCTATTAGGGTTTTCCATATATTATTAGTCATGCTGTGATTTTTTATGAACCCCACCTGGTCCGAATGTATTACTGTTGGAAGGATACGTTCCATTCTCCCACCCAGATAGCCATATACATTTTATAATCATTATTTAATAAGGAAATAGGGCGATATGAGGATGGTTCAATTTTATTTTTATCTGGTATGGCCGTAATCATGGCAAAATCCTATGATGGTGGTGGGTAGGCTCCCTCGGCTAGTTCCTGAAATAAGAGATGGAGTCTAGGAAGTAGTTCTGTTTGGAAACATTTATACCATTCACTGGGGAAGCCGTCTGGCCCTGGAGAATGGTTAATGGCCTGATTCTTAAGGGCTGCAGCAACTTCATCCATTGTGATCAGGGCTATCAGCTTTTGGGCTTGTGTTTCCGATAACATAGAAACATAGAAACATAGACTTTGACGGCAGATAAGGACCGCTAGGCCCATCTAGTCTGCCCATTTCCCTACCTACAGGATAGGCCGCAGATCCTAGTTAACCAACAGCCTATATCTTCTTGCCCCCCACAAGAATTGCCTTATGTCTGTCCCATGCATTCTTGAATTCTCCCACAGTTTTAGACCCCATAACTTCCTCAGGAAGGCTGTTCCATGCATCCACTACCCTCTCTCTGAAATAATACTTCCTCACATTGCCCTGAACGCCCACCTTCTATCTTTTAAATTGTGTCCCCTTGTTCTTGCAAGTCTCTTTTCTGAAAGATGCTACCCTCTTGGACTTTGTTGATTCCTTGAGGTACTTGAAAGTTTCTATCATGTCCCCCCTCTCCCTTCTTTCCTCAAGGGTATACATATTAAGCTCCTTTAGTCTCTCCTCATACGGCTTCTCTTGCAGACCCTGCACCATTTTAGTTGCCCTCCTCTGGACTGCCTCTATCCTGTCTATGTCCTTGCGGAGATGGGGTCTCCAGAACTGGACACAGTATTCCAGATGGGGTCTCACCAACTGTCTGTACAGAGGGATAACAACTTCCTGTTTTCTGCTGATGATGTCTCTCCCTATACATCCCAGTATACCCCGGCCCTCCCTACTGCCTTCTCACATTGCTTGCTAACCTTAAGGTCATCTGATATGATTACCCCAGGTCCCTTTCCTGTTTGTTGTTGTTCTACCTCCCCACCATTGTGTATTCTTCCCTGGGTTCTTGTTTCCCAGGTGCATTATTTTGCACTTTTGCATTGAATCCTAGCTGCCATCGTCCTGACCATTCCTCCAACCTTGCCAAGTCCTTTTCATCCTTTCCACGCCTCCTTGTGTATCAACCCTGTTGCAGATCTTTGTGTCATCTGCAAAAGCATACTTTTCCTTCCAGTCCCTCTGCAATGTCACTGATGAAGACATTAAAAAGGACTGGACCCAATACTGAACCCTGCGGTACCCCATTAGTAACCGCCCTTTCTTCAGAGTGGACTCCATTTACAATTACCTTCTGTGTCCTGTTGTCCAGCCAATGTTTTACCCAGGCTACTACCCTGGGACCCACTCCCAGGCTGGTTAATTTGACTAATAATCTTTTGTGTGGGACTGTATCAAATGCCTTGCTAAAGTCTAGGTAGGCCATGTCCACAGCCCCTCCCTGGTCTACTACTTTGGTCACCCAGTCAAAGAAATCTATTAGATTCGTCTGACATGACCTTCCCACTGTGAACCCATGCTGCCTTGGATCCTGTGCTCCACTGACCTCTAGGTACTCAACTATTCTTTCCTTCAGAAGTGACTCCATCACTTTCCCTACCACAGAGGTCAGACTGACAGGTCTGTAGTTTCCTGCCTCTGTCTTGGTCCCACTTTTGTGAAGGGGAATCACATCCGCCTTCCTCCAGTCCTCGGGTACCACACCATCCTCCCATGATTTATTAAAAAGAGTAGCCAGTGGTTTCACTAGCTCCTTCCTTAATTCTTTTAGAATTCTGGGGTGAATTCCATCAGGACCCATTGCTTTGTCCACCTTCAGTTTTAGGAGTTCTTGCAGAACCCTTTCTTCTGTGAAAGGACTGGGATCGACCCCCCTATCAAGAGTGCTTCTGTTAATTGGATTAGACACTTCCCCCTCCTCTTTTGTGAATACTGAGCAGAAATATTCGTTCAGTATTCCTGCTTTTTCACTGTCCCCTCTGCCCACCCACTGTTCATTCTATTCAGCCTCACTATCCCTCCCTTTGTCTATCTCGCTCGCTGATGTACCTAAAAGGTTTTATCCCCTTCTTAACTGAGTTGGCTATCTTTTCCTCAGTTTGGGCCTTTGCTATTCTGACTTCCTCCCTGCTTCTTTCTGCCTTAACTGGTACAGCTCTCTGTCCTGCTCCTTCTGTGTTACCTTATACTTCGGAATGCTATCTTTTCTTCCTGACTTTCACAGCCACCTCTCTTGAGAACCATAGTGGCTTTTTCTTTCGTTTGATTTGTTTATTTGCTTCACACAAAGGCTTGTTGCCTCTGTGATGGCAGTTTTGATAATTCCCATTGTTGCTCCACACCTCCTTCTAGCCTGTTTGCTAATGCTTTTCTGAGGCACTCTCCCATCTTGCTAAAGTCAGCCCTCCTAAAGTCCAGTACCCTCACTTTTGTATGGCTTGACTTTGTAGCTGAGTTTAACATGAACCACACTGTTTGATGGTCACTTGTCCCCAGATGGCAACCCACTTCTAGATCTGAAATCTCTCCTGCCCCATTTGAGAGTACGAGGTCTAAGATTGCTCCCTCACAGTGGGTTCGAAACTAGCTGTCTAATGCCTGCCACCTGTAGGGCGTCAAGAATGGCCCTGCTCTTGGATGTGGCTGCAGCAAATGTGCTCCAGTTAACATCTGGCATATTCAGGTCTCCCATCAACAGTATCTCCCTTTCTCTGCCATTCTAAGAATGCCTTCCATCATATCCTTGTCCATTCCTTCCCCTGACATGGGGTCTGTACCTAACCCTAGTGCGGATTGTGTGCCCTTTCCAGTCTCCAAGGTGACCCACAGTGCCTCCTCTCCTCCCTGTTTACTCTTTTGTTCAGTTGCTTTTATCCCTTCCTTTACATGAGAGCTACTCCTCCCCTCTTCTCCCCTGCCTGTCTCTCCTGTAGGTTATGTACCCTGGTATGTTAACATCCCAGTCATGGTTCTCTGTGTACCATGTTTCTGTGACTGCTCGATATCCAGGCATCCCTCTTCCATTAAGGCCACCAGCTCAGGAGCTTGTTGCCCAGACTACGAGGCATTGGTACTCATTACCCTCCATTTCCTGATGGCCTTGCCCCTTTGCCCCATCCCTGTCCTTCTTGCCTTTGTCACTTTCTCCATTTACCCTGCCCTTCTCCCTATCGACACCTCCATGTTGGTGTTTGCCACACTTACTACCGTGATTGTTTGGGGGGGGCTAGGATTTTCCTGCTCCTTTCCAGTGCCTCCCCCCTTGGCTAGTTTAAAAGCTTGCCAATGAAGCATTTAAACCTATCACCTAGGATCCTGGTTCCCCTCCCGGACAGATGCAGCCCATCATGCCAGTATAGGCTTGCATCACTCCAGGTGGACCCCCAGTCCCCAATGAAGCCAAATCCCTGAGCTCCACACCAGTTTTTCAACCACTGATTGAATCCCATGGTATGGAACACCCTAGCCTCTCCTATGCCATAGATGGGTAGCACCTCCGAGAAGGTTACCGTGCGTGCTACTTGACTAAGGCCCTTCCCCAATTCCACAAACTCTTCCTGCACTTCTCTAATCCCTTTCTTAGCCAGGTCATTTGTCCCTAGGTGGACAATGACATCCAGCTCCTCCCTGTGCAGCTGCTCTGGCAATCCTGAGTTACGCTCCCTATCCTCAAGCCATGGCGCCAGGCAGGCACCTTACCGCCCTCTCCCCTTCCTTGCCCAGTTCTACCTTCCTAACAATACAGTCCCCCACCAGGAGTTGTTTCCTTCCCCTGCAGGGTCCCCTGCCACCCTCCTGTGGGTCGCCTTTGTGGAGGTTCCCAGCATCCTCCTTGGTCTCCACTGTAGGTGCCTCCATAGAGGAACCACACTTTGCCAGAATGGCATAGGAACTGTGGAGAGGTACAACTGGAGGGATGTGCCTCTGTTCCACCACCCTCACCCTCCCTGAGCCCACTGTGGTCCAACCGCTCCTCTTTCTTGGCAACCTCTGAGGCAATGACAGTGGCACTGGTGGTCCCTGGATGGAAGAGGAGGTCCCACAAATCCTGGCCAACTCAGCCTGAAGATGAGCAACCTCCTCCCTCAGCCCAGAGAGGTGCCTGCAGATGGGACAACACCGCATCCTCCAGAACATCTGCCGGAAGACTGCTGCTCCACAGCCACTGCACTGCACCACTCCAATCATGTCTTATTTCTGGCCCCTTAACTGTTTGCAATCCTTACTCTTTCCTCTGTTTTTTTCTCTCTCTCCTTACTTTCTGCCTGTGTTCCCTTTAAGCTCCTGATTGTCCTGTTCTGAGACAAGAATATCCTATATTTCTCAGTAGACCACTTACTTGTTCAGAGGCAGACCTCCAGCAGCTAGAGGGGGCTGGAGAGTTACTCTTGCCCTTCTAGGATGGTGGGTCCTTGGTGGTTCTGTGATCACTCACTTCCTGCCCCTAAACAGGAAGTTCCTGTTGTCAGTCAAATCATGTGCCTATAAAAATAGAACTAGCTTTGGGTGGGGGGAAGGAGGGCAATATAGTCCCAGTAGAGAAGTTCAGTCACACAGCAGTCCTTTCTCCTGGTGTCTTCTGCCAAGCTATTCTTTATAAGATAAGATTGGAAGTCTCAACAGTCCCAAAAACGTTGCCGTTGTTCAAGGGTAGCCTGGTCCTCCCTCTTATATAGGTCCCGATAATAGTTCGCAAATATCTGGCGTATATCATCCTCTCTGTAAGCAGTTCGCTCTGTTTGAAGATTTTTAATTTTAAGAATGGTAGCCGCTTTTGGGGCTCACAATTCTGAGCCAATCTTCTTAAACCCCTTGCCCCCCTTCATATTCTGATAACTTTAGATAAGTCAATGACTGCTGAATCTTAACATCTAGTATTCTCTGAATTGCCTCTTTGGTGTCCCTTATTTTTACTTGGAGAGCTCTATCCCCTTCCCTATACATTAACCGGTAATTCTGTACAGTTGTCATTAATTCCCTATAATCACTTTCTTGTTTCTTTTTCCTATATGATGTATAGGAGATAATGTCCCCCCTAATTGTTGCCTTCATGGCATCCCAATGAATAGCCTCTGGTATTTCAGGGGAGGCATTTTCCCCCCAAAATTGTTTAGGTCTGCCTTTCATTTTCTCTACAAATTTTTTTTATCTTTTAGGATCAGGGGGTTTAATCTCCAAGGTGTATTTTGGATTGTTTACCCAGCTCAAGTTTTAATAGTTAGTTAGTTTTTGTTGACCAGGTAAGTGCACTACACAAATCCTGCCTATTTTCAGGCACGACCTGGGGAGGATACAGATGAATGCCAACTGACCTTGAACCAGATTAAGCTTGTTGGTGGTATTTTTAGTGAATGAGAAAATTTGGCCAGGACATCAGGAAAATTCCCTACTCTTTTCGATAAGTGCCATGGGATCTTTAACATCCACCTGAACTACTACCAATCCAGGCAGATGAGACCTCGGTTTAACGTCTCATCCGAAAGACGGCACCTCAGAAGTGCACCACCCCTCTCATGCTACACTACAGTGTCAGTACTGGGATATTAACCCAAGTGCCAGATGTGGGAACTGAACCCACAGCCCTCTGATCTCCCAGCCTCAGAGGCGAGTGTGCTACCTACTGAGCCACTGACACTGCAATAGGATGGGATGGTGGGCCAACAATATTTTTGGACGAATAGTAATATCATATACTGTAGTTAGGTGTTCACAGGTGGTAATAAAGTAGTCCAGTCTGGAGTAGGTGTGAAATCTACCTGACTGGTAGGTATATCCAGGAGAGGATGGAAAAAGTTTTTGCCAAATGTCCGTAAAGCCTAAATGTTCCAGCTGCACCTTAAGGTATTTGGCTGTGCTGGATCGGCGATGATTTTGCAGGCTGGACGAATCCAAACTGGGCTGCATTATAATATTTAAATCACCTCCCAGTATTAACTGACCTTTAAGGTTGTCCAAAATTTCAGCTAGGACATGCGAACATACAAAATTTGCCAGCAGATAAAGGCCTAGAGGTCTATCAAGTCAGCTCGAATGTGCAGCTAGCACCCCTTATTCTGCAGCTGTCCCTCCCTTCCACCCTTCTCCTCCACTGACCCTCCCCCTTGTCCTGTCCCATCCCCTTTTGAAGCAGTTCACTGTTCTACTGGATACCACTACTGTAGGTAACACATTCCTCCCAGCTACCACCCTCTCTGTAAAAAAGTGTCTCCTCATCTCCCTCCTGAACCTTCCTCCCTCAGTCTCATAATATGGCCCCTGGTGTCCCTCCATCCCTTACTTTGAACAGCCCCTCTATAACTGTCTTATTCCTTTCATGTACTTAAAGGTTTCAATTATGTCCCCGTCCCTGCTCTCCTCCAGCAAGTACATATTCTCTCTCAACCTCCTCTCGTATGATGTCCCCAGCCCCTTGATCATTTTGTCGCCTCATGCACCCCTCCAGTAACTTAATGTCCTCTTCAGATACGGGCACCAGTACGCATGCAGTACTCCAGGTGCAATTTAACTAATGACCTATACAGTGGCAGAATCACCTCCTCCCTCCTCGAGGATATACCCCTTGCAATGCAACCCAGCATTTTGTTGGCCTTTGCAGCTGCCTTCCTACATTGTGCCGAGTTGTTCATTGACCCTGTAATGAGCACCCCCAGATCCTTCTCCTCTTCTGTCTGGGCTAGCTGCAAACCCCGCCCCCCCCAAGCTGGTGACTCCTCCTTGGGTTCTTCACCCCAAAATGCAGCACCTTGCACTTTTTGGCATTAAACCCCAGTTGCCAGGTGTCTGACCAGATTTCAAGCTCTGCCAGATCATCCTGCTACTCCTGCCATCCCCCTAGGTCATCCACCACCGCTCCCATCTTGGTATCATCAGCAAACAGACTGATCTTGCTCTTGGTGTCCAATGATATATCTTCAATGAATATCCCAAACAACACTGGTCCCAACACCGAGCCCTGTGGAACACCGTTCGTCACTATCCTTGGAAGTGAGAGCTCCCCACCGACCACATGCCTCAGGATTGGTAGTTTTGTCTGGGGTGGGAGATAAACATGCACCAGTGTCACCCCTCTAGAATATAGTCTACCTTGAATAATCACATAACGTCCCTGTCCATCCTTATGTACCTCCCTCACCACCAATTGTGTAGTCAATGGAATTTAGATGGCTACCCCTCTTTTCCGCCCCCTAGGGTGCGAGGATGCATAAACCGTGTATCTCCCACCCCAGTTAAGTTTTTGGTGCTTCAGGTCAGGAAGGTGGGTCTCCTGCAGAAAGAAGACTTCCGCCTTCTGCCTCTTTGAGTGTCCATTTATATTCTGGGAATATACTGCAACTGGATGGGTCGTCATTGATCAGATCTAGTATAGCAGTTAGTTGTAACTAGCACCAGGGGTAATACTTTCCCATTTTTTTTGTCCTTCAGGTTGGGAACACCCAGGAGCCCCAGTTCTGCCCACTCCAAACCCCGACAATGGCTCACCCCAGCTGCGGCACAACATCCATGTGTCCTCTGCCAGCAACTGCGTGAACGCCACTGAAGCAAACCAAGCTGAAGCCCAGCATCAAACAACCAGTAGATCCTCCACCTTACACATTTTCTATCTAATAAAGATTTTTTTTTTAATTTGTATGTCTTATCTCCTGTGTCTCTGTAACCTAATTAAACAAACCTTGTTAACTTTCAACCTTATTTGCCAGCTTTGGTTGAAATGAACTATATACATACTAAGATACCGATAAACTTGTGGTAAATAAATTATTACAGTAACATCAACTTTATATCTGTTAGCTTCCAACTGTGAAGTGACAACTGCCTGCCGCCTCTGTAAGCTCTCATCCAACACACCCTAACAAGAGGCGAGTTGGAGCAGGGTTATCCTGGTACCCAGGTGGGCACAATAACCACCCAGGAGTAGGAAAAACCCCATGAGGACTCTAAGCCCTATGAAGGATCCAGTCCGTGGCTGGTCCTGCATGGAGCCTAAAGCTCATTGATTCCAGTGGGCCCCTCCACAGAGCTTCATAGTGGTTGCATTCCCACATTAATTTGTTTTCCACCAATAGCACCGTAATGGGGTCTCTGGGACGGCGGCAATGAGAGGGAGGGGAGGAGGAGGAAGGGGGAAAGGAATAAAGGAAAAAGGAGGGAGGTGTGGAAAATGGGGACAGAAGGGGAGGGAGAAGGGAATAGGAAGGGAGGAAAAGAGGGGACCACCTAACCAGGTCCAGCCCCGATTCTAATAGTAACAAGTCTTATTCTCCTCCCTCCCTCTTGTAGGTCAACACTGACCAAGTTACTGGTGTATGTTCTTTTATACTTCCATAAGTCTGGAGAGGCTTTCTAATTTATAGTATGGTCTTTTCTACTTGTTCACCTCTCCCATGACCTTACTGAACAGCCTCCTCCTCCCATATGAAATAGGCTTTGTTATCCCCTCCCATCCCTCGGCCATCGCCCTGAAAATCAAGTATTTAGCAACCATTAAGGATGAGTCCACAGTAGATCTAGGCTCATAAAACCCATAGCCCCAGTGTCCCGATTGTTCAATGCCTCCAGGTAGGTCTTCCAGCTCTTCTTTCGTTGCCCCTCAATCCCACCCGCCCGATCAGGATCATAGCCCATCCAACCAGAAGGATGGGTCACCAGAGCAGGCAGGAGGAGAGCGAGAAGAGTACAGGGCGGGGAGCCAATACACCAGAGCCGCAGACAGGGAAGTCGCAGTTATGCGATCCTCCAGCCAGACAAACAGTCCGCCATCAGAGGGTCACTCGTGCCACTTATACACCCAAAATCGCAGCGTGTCATCTTTTTATGTATAAGGATCCAGCTATTCATACAGATCCAGTCATGCCGCTTGGGCATTCAAATTTCTTCCCACTTCCCAGGCCCCAGCAGGTCCCCCCTCCCAACCCCCCACCCCGACCAGTCAAGTAGGGAAGAGTTTTAACAACAATTAGGAAAAGAAAAACAGCCTACCTTAGTTAAGACAGCAATGTAGGGTTACTCAGCTGGTTTATTTTCATCAATAGTAAGGTCTGGCTGCAACTGTGGGTCTTCTTTTTCTGGTCCTCTTGATCTGGCATTTTTTAGATTTTGTTGGGCCCGAGTTCCCTCTGGTAGGATTCCTCACTTGATAAGATTCTCTGCTGCCTCAGCCACCATATCATAGGTGGTTTGTCCTGTCGGTAAGAGAACCATGAGCCTCGCTGGGTATGGGGTTCTGAACTTGAGCTGCTTAGCTCTGAGCAGTGGAAATAAAAAGCATAGTCTCTCTCTGTCTTTGAGTGAATGGTAACCATTATCCACACGAGATGCTTGGTTCCAGGCATAATCTTTCCTTTCTGCCAGGCTTTTCTTAAGAGTGTATCTTTTGTTTGGTAATTTAAAAATCTGACCATGAGGGAACATGATCTGGCCTCTTTATTTGTTGGTCTGGGCCCCATGGCCTCTCAAAATCCAGTTGAAATTTGGGCTGTAAATTTAGTATAAGGTGAAACAGGTAGTTTGCATAGCGAGAGGGTCCGCCCTCCTCCCTTCAGGAATCCCAAAAATGCATATGTTTTCGCTGGCTCTACGATTTGTCTTCTTGCCTAAGGAGATTTGCAATTGGGCATTGGCAAGGGAGAGAACCGATGTCTCAAGGAGTCCAGTCTGGTGGAGTTAATGTTTATCTGGGTGTCTGCCGCCACACGATGTTGCAGTGAGCCTAAATCAGCCCTGAGCTCCCTGATGGAGACCGCATTTCCCCACAGAACTCAGCGATGGCCCACAAAATATTGTCCTCGGGGTGAGTCAGATTCTTTTTTCTTTGCCTTGCCTTTGTTTGTTTGAGTTTTCTTGCCCATTTCAGCGTTTTGGACCATATTATTACGTGCTGGAGTGTGGGAAGGCAGCGCTGAGTTGGCAGGAGCCCGATCTGACTTGTCCTGCCAGTCGGAGAGGAGTTGGTATCTGTTCCTGCAGGTTGTTGCCAAAAATCTTTGGAAATGCCATCCGATAGTGCCTCTCCTCATAGTTTGCTGTGGCGACAATACTTTAACAAAAGTAATTTATTATTTTAGAAGTGGATTAAGTTGGATTGTGGAGGAGCCTTTTGATAAAGGTGCGTCTTACTCCATACCGGAACCGGAAGTCTGTTTTTCTTTTGTTTTACTTCTGCTGCTTAAAGAGTTGAGGCTTGGCCTGTTGTTGGAAGTCTCACTGGGTGGGCTTACCACAAAATGGCTCTCGATGGTGAAAGCCATTCCTCTCCCCCTGTGGGAAGTGACATGGATGTTCTTTATGTCCTTAAGGGCTGTTTTCTTTTCAACAAACTCTTTAAAAGCCTCTTACACTTCCTGGCACATGAGGTAGGACCCACTAAATGATACATTCATGAATTTTTGTTGGACATGGGTGCAAACCCTCCCATACTAAGCCAAGATTTCTCCTGTCACAACCACATTGTCACTGAAGTGTACTCGACGGTGGGAAAAAAGGAACTGGGGTGGTGGGGGTCAGTGCAGAGACTAGCCTATCTGGCGTGAGCAGTCTCGTAAGCGCTGCTTCTGCATGCCCTACCCCTCGTGCAGCCCTCCTGAAGATTTTTGGCTCCCACACGGTCCTAGCGCCTCCGGCGTAGTCCAATTTGTGTGAATGAGTGATGAAGACTTTATGTCCAGGAAAATCTGCCTTTTCATTAGTTGCCATAATCACAATAGCATCAGCTAAAGGCTAAGTAAAGCAAACAGGAGTACTCCGAGGTGCTAAATACATCTTATCAAACAGTCTGAGGAGTGCTGGAATAGAAGCAGCTTTACTCTAGGCTGCTTCTGTCTGTGTTTCCAGAGAAGGCTGAATGGAGACACCAGAGATACAGGGAGAGTAAGAATATTGAGATAGTCCAGTCAAATCTTTTTGGACTGGTCTACAGAAGACTGTCTCAAAGTTTAGTGATTTATACATGTTCTTTTTTTTCCCGCATGTAGTTTGTATGTTTTTCTAGTTTTCTCCTGTTTCCATCCTCTTGTCTTGGCTTGCGTGTGGAGGCACGTGCATGTTGCCTAAGGCGCCCTCCATTCACGTCGCCCCTCCTGCCTCTGCTGTCACCAGACCTCCACTCAGCAATGGTGGAACTACGGAGGCACCATCTCCCTGGGAGAGGAGAGCTGCCGTTAGGCAGCTCAATCCTACCCCTCTCGCCTCCCCATGCCGGGTCCCCAGCGACCTGAGGTCACTCCCAAACCGAGTCACCGGTACCATGAGGTAAGGCGCAGCGCCTCAACCCTCAGCACCACAGGGCCAGCCTGATTTATACATGTTCTTTAACAGCGACTGAAAAGATTGATCTTCCTAAGAAACTCTCACTGACTGAGAAAGTGGAATGATATCCTGAATAAAAGAAAACTCACAATTGTCAACCTCATCATCTATGAGATCTGGACTGCATTCTTGCTTGTCATCTAACAAACAGGAAGAAGCCAAACGCTCTATCACTGGTGCTGAGCCACGCTCTGTGAAAAGGGAAAAAAACACTTGTCATGGTGCCGTGGCCTGGGGAGTCATCCGTACCAGTACAGAGGACGGTGCAGGCACTCAGTGGGTTAAACCCAAAGTCATTCCAAGAGCCTCATCAACACAGATGGTGGAGCTGACAGAGTGCAGAGGAGCTACTGCTCCATAACGTTGGTCCATCAGCCAAACTTTTCATTGAAGACATCCCCCATATGCAGTGGGGTGTCAGATACACAGGTACTGGTACTGCTGACTAAAGAGCACCAGTCCCAGGATTTTTCAGCCCGTATTTTAACACGATTCAGACCATCTCTTGCATGTGACACTGATGTTAGGTGCCAAAGTTGTGAATTCGATCTTTAAAATCCTTACTTGATGTGGGTTTCAGGTTCCACGCGCTCAGTCATTCATGCTGATTGAGGAAGTTCTGCAGTTGAAGGCTCCTTCTGCGTCACTATAGGTCTAGCACTGTGTGTTCCCCGACTGCAGTTCTGTGTGTTCCCCAATACTGTACTGCATTCTCGGAGACTTTTGTAAAGGAGCGTTTCTTTGTTCCGTGCTCCAGTCTCATATTTAAATCGAGTGCCATTTCCTTTTTGCCTAAAACAGAGGCTATACCAAAAAGAAATATGCAGCATGTACTTTACAGGGATTTGATCAATGTGGTATTCCCCTGTGTAGTGTATTGCCATAATGGACTCAGGGCGAGTTTTGCAAACCACCTTATCACCTTAACATCCCCCCATCACCAGACATGGGCAATTGGTACCCTACATCCCCATGCCCCCAGACATGGGCACCATGGGTAACACTGTTGCCCTATTGACCACCAGTCCCTCACTAAACACAACACACAAACCTGTATATTACAGGAGAACCCCAGGTGAGTAGAGGAACCTAGACAGACCTGACCCCCAACACCAAACCAGAAAGAACAGTCCCTCTTGTTCACCTATCCTCCCCGAACCAACACCCATACCACAAGAAGCAGAATTCCTCCCTAGTGGCTCTTGTCGCTGCCCCCCCCCCCAAACCTACATACCCCTAAGAGGCATAACTGCCCCTGGTGGCTAGCTTCACCTCCTCCCCGCACTAAAAACATTGCAAGTTTCCCTACAGAACAACACATAAAAAATGAAGGATGCTAATAACAGCAGGACACAGTGATAACAGCTTTGCAAGACTAACAGCCTCACTCTACATGTTGGTGCTAGTGGTCCCCACACTCCAACTGCATCAAACCCCCCTCCCCACATCCCACCCTCACATCATTCCCATCCAACAGACACTGTAGCTTTTCACTGAAAAACTGCACATGTGATCCATGCTGACAATAACAGCAGAATGCAGGAATCACAGATGTGAAAGCCTTTACCCATCTCCCCACCCTCCACATTGCTGCTAATGATCACCCATCACCCTGATGCATACATAAACCACCAGCTCCACACCCCCACCCATTACTGTCCAGCACAGACCTCCGTTTGGCACTTAAAAAATGAGATGAAGGGCACCCATGCATATAACAACTGAAGGGTACAGGGATTACATCTCTGATAGACTTCCCTCCCCACCCCACCATCCACATAGGTGGTAGTGGTCCCCCTTCCTCCTGCTGAACACACACACCCAGCCCCACTGCCACCCAACACACGGTGTCATGCATGCTGATGATAAATGGAAGCTGCAGGGATCACATTCTGTAACCTTTACTCTATCACCATTGTCCCTGTTGGTACTACTGGTCCCTCAACCTCCCTGCACACGCACCCCCCACCTTCCTCTGCTGTTACTATAGCACAGAAAGGCGAGTGCCTAAACCTCCACACTCCCCCGGACGCCCGTTGTCCCACTGATACTGGGAGGTGCAGCTTATTAACAGGGTACACTCCTCTGTAAATAGCTGTGTGCTCACAGCATCAGTAAGATAGCGGGGCAGACGAGCTGAGTGTGGAGGGCTGTTCTGCTTGCCATGCTCTGATCGCAGACCAACAAGTCAAGTAACATGATGGGGGGGGCATGTGTGCAGTGGAAGGGTGGAGGGATCACCGGCACCAACAGGAACAATGGGGAAGGGGAATAAAGGCTTACAGAATAGTGATCCCTATGGCCTCAGTTTATTATCATCATGCCTGACTTTTTAGAAAGCCTACAAGGTGTGTCAGACAGCAATTGGTGGGGGGGCACTAGCTACCAGGGAGGGCAAATACTTCTGGGGAACTTTTCAATGATAGCTACCTACTGGGAAACTTTAGTGTCTGGAAAATAGGAGCGTGAAGGGTGAGCTGGGGGGGTGGCAGCTAGGAGAGGACCAGTATCCACCAGGGAGGACTACTAATTATAGCAACACAAGTGTATGTTCCATGCACGGACCCATGAAATCCAGGCACAGAATAATTACAAATGCAACTAAATGCTGGAAATATGTGAGGCAGCTGAACAGACAAGGGCACCATGATGATAACCAGCAACGTGCGTGTGTGTGCATGCGGGGGCGGGGGGGGCGGCCTTTCAACACAGTAATCAGTACTCCAGCAAATATATAACTGCTTGACTTCAGCAAGTAAAACCCTAACATACCAGGACAGATCAGTCAACCTTGTGGGTCACCCTGAGCGACAGCTGAGAGGAGGCGCATTCTCCAGACTGCCCTCACTATCATCTTCCTCCATCTCAAACTGATAGGGATGAATCCCTACCTGGCTAAACATCACTGAGAGTTCATCCTCCTCGGACTCTGAGGAATCAGAAAAGTGGTCTCAGGAAGCTCTGTACCTAGCAGAAGAAGTGTTAGGTACAGAAGACTGTGAATCGCTGCTGTAATGACCCACAGAAAATCACTGAGGCAGTGCTCTGCACTGTGATGTCAAAGTACAAGGCATGCTGAATACAGGCGGGAGTGCACTCTGCAGCACGGAGCCTGATGCACTAGATTTCAAACTTAAACTACTGTAAAAGATCAAAGAGGGTGATTTCACTCAAGTAAGTGCACAGTAATGCTTTGGCATTCCATGTCTTTCAAATGCATTCATTAACAACCACATAGGTAACCAGCCGGTGGCGCTGGGGATGAGCGCTGGATGCACACCTCGTGCTGCGGCTGGCGACCTGGGTTGGCAGGCTTGAGTGCCGGGGTCGGCAGGGGTGGGTTGAGGATTGAGCGCCCGTTGAGGTGCTCTCCTCCCCGGGGAGGGAGGGTTGGGATGGCCCAGCATGCCAGCAGCCCCCAGTGGAGACCAGCGGGCACTGCAGCATGTAGGACAGCACATGATCAGCGTGGCCGGCGCAGGGCAGGGTTGCTGTATGCCATTGTGTGGGGGCATATGCCACACATTGGGGGGGGAGAGATCAGAACAAGGAAAACCCCGGCCCATGGGGTAGGCGATGGCACCAGCCCCCATGCCCACAGCCGGGTCCATCCTGTTTGGCCTTTCAGGTTCCTCCGCCTGGGCTCTCACCTGCAGTCGGAATCTACAAGTAAGTACGCCCAAAGAGGAGGGTGTCCCCACCCTGGATGGGATAAGCTGGGGGTGCCAGCTGCAGGAGGAGGGGGAGGAGAGAGGAGGCTCAGACAGGAGGACTTCAGGCAGAGCAGGATCTGGCTGGATGCCCGAGAGAGGTCCCGTGGACCGCGACCAGGAGGGAAAGATAATTGTAAAAAAAAAAAAAACAACCACCCAGGATTGGTGCTCTTTAAAGAAGTCCCAAAATGTGTCATTCTTCATCAAGGAAAACAAAGGAGTGGACAACAGTACGTCTCTCACATCTAACACAGCCAAAAGTCTTGAGACAGAGCGATGAGAATGAGAACAGGACCTGTGTTTCTACTTCTTGTGCAAGGCTGAGGTTGAGACCATGCAGTCCCAGGAATGGATCATCAAGCATGAGTGAGTTTGGACCAGAGGTCCTGGGAAGAGGCCCAAGGGAAAGGTTTAATGACCCATTCTTGGATGCACACATTCAAAGCCAGCCTTCAAAGGTGGATATCGAGCAACCCCATTTCAACACGTGGTTTTCCAAGGTTCAGCGGTCCACTGAGAAACATACATTGCAAGCATCCATGTCGCACTCTGGTCAAGGCATGCCGCACAAGCCGGGTGCCAGTCCATCATAGCCATCTTGTTCCCACAGGGGCAATAATGCAAGATGGACAGCTGTCTTTCTTCAACATGGCCTCTAAAGACTTTCCTTTCAGCACTGAGCAGTAAAATAAAGAACCAAAGACTGCAATACAGTGATGCAGCGACAAAAAATGAAAATTACGTACCTACCGTAATTCTGATCTTTCTGTGTATCTTCACCATTCATCACAGATGGGTACTGGCGGATCAGGACCCAGCAGGAACTTTTTTTTAAAAGGGTGGTGGAGCCGACACAGTATCAGTGCCGCCCTCGGGGCCGACATGCGTGGCGCCCGAGGTTAGCCGTTAGGTGTGTGACTCCGCCTGCCTACCAGTTCTGAGTTGCCGGAGAGGTAAGAGGAAGGGATGCAGAGTAGGACAAGAGAGTCCAAGGGACAGAAAAAGGAAAGGAAAACTGAACTAAAAGGAGAAATAACGACTGAGAGGACAGCAAGAAGAGATGAGACTAAGGGGATTGGGTAGGGCCCCAATCTCTGGAAGCGGAAGAAGGGAGGGAAGGGGAGAAATTTAGGAGAGAGTGAGAGGTAACAAGATATCTGAGACCCTTGTCCATCACCAGATTGTATAGGAACTGCAAGGAGTAGCAAAGCTCTCTGCCAGAATTCAAGGCACAGAATAACTGGCAAATACCCCAGAAGCAGAGTCGGCTATTCTGGAGAAGGACAGGGTACAGGGACTTAATACTCTCTCAGGAAGATGTCTGGTGAAAAAAAGGAGTTTTTTTTGAAACAGTTGGATGGAAACCAGAAGGAGAACAGGAGGAGAGGCAACCACCAACTCCACCCCATCGGGGTGGAGTCATGTAATGAGAAGGAGTGCGGCTCGAGCTGTACTCTTTAAAGGAGAATACCCCCTGTGTGTGTCCCTACTTTACCCTCCAAAGGAAGGGGCCACAGAGGAGGGACCCAGAGACTGAGGCCCCAGGGGATGGTGGGCGGGGTTGTGATGAATGGTGAAGATACACAGAAAAATCAGAATTACGGTGAGTACGTAATTTTCATATCTTATCTGTCCAATCTTCACCATTCATCTGAATAGTGATACCAAGCCCCCAAAGGGGGTTGTTTCCTTACACCCTAAGGGACAGAGTCCCTTAGCCCTCAGTGGTGACACACTAAGGAGGAACCTTCGGGACTGAGGAGGCCCAGAGTGGGGAGGCGAGGCAGGGGTCCCCGGAGGGGGAGAGCTGCCCTGACAAGCGCCGTCTCGCTCTAGGGAGAAGAGAGTGAGTTCCCTGGTGGCGGAGCAAATCACCCCTCGCCGGGCCAAGGGTGACAACGGGAAAGATGTATACGCCGATCTCCTGGTGCAGATCGCTGTCCCACAACCCTGGTAGCTACTCGTTGGCGTGTAAAGATGCCTCGCTTGAGTGCCTTGCTAGCTCAGGCCACGTGCAGAGAGCGCAATGGCTTGTCTGGTTTGCTCAGAGTCAGGCAAAGTAGCTAGAAACTGACCTAGCGTGGACCACAAGAACCTGTTGTAGGTTGCATAGTGGGCCTGATGGGCGGAACTAGAAAGGAGCAACCATGCTGAGTAGAAGGTCCTCCTCCCCAAAATCAAAATCCAAGGAGTCTTGATCCGGGGCGGTCACGTGGAGGGCCTGAAGCCCATCAGGGTGTCCAGATCGTCAAGCGGACTGCGGATGAGGCATAGAACCTGGAGACTCCGGGGCGAATACCTCTGGCTGAGGTCCCTAGGGGCAGGAACTCCGGAGAAGGGCCTCTGCCAAGCATGAGGACACCTCCCGAAGGGAGCAGGCCAGAGCAGCACCACAGGGTGGCCTCGCCAAAATCGCCTAGAAAGGCGCCGCGCATGCTCAGGATTGTTAACAGAAGAGGGAGAAGGTGCAAGTCCTCCAGCATCCTCACGAGCGCTGGTACTCAGAGAGATCAGCAGCCGAGAGATGTGGACAGAGGGTCCTCTCCCCAGAAGAGGGGATGAGGAGCTGGAGGTCACCATATGTTCGAGGGTGGCTGCAGGGAGGTTGAAAACCTGGCTGTCCATAGCCCTAACGTAGGCAGGGAACCGAGCAGCCACCGCCTGAACTGCTCCCAGGTGAGGAGGGCCGCTGGGACCAAGAATGCCTGGGAGTGCTGGAGAATGTGGCAGAGGGACAGGGAAGAGCCGAGAAAGAAGTCAGCTGACCTCCGCCAGGGCTGGGGAGGCGGACCATGAGCACCTGAGGAGGGTGCCCGGAAGACTCCACAGCTGACAGCTGTACAACCATGTTGGTACTGCCTGGCTGCGCCCAGAAGAATCCCCAGTGAGGCGACCGGGCCATAAAGTCAGAAGGATGGTCCCCTGCCTCAAAGAATGGGACTCCCTCAAGGAACGGAAGGGAAGGGGTGGAAATCCGCGCCGGCCATGGGGCAGGTGGACCCCAGAGAAAGGCTGGACGCGCCGACCCCACACCCCTCGACCCCACAGAGTCCGAGAGAGTCCTCCTCCTCGAGAGGGCCAGCCTAGGTAGCTGGCATCTCTGGGCTGCCCCCGAAGGGGAGACCCAGGGAACAGCACCCTCACCTCCTGCAGGCTTCTCGATGGGCCCCAAAGTGGGTGATCAAGACACACCACTGGAGGGGGTACCACCACCGAGGGGGTCAATGAAACCCCCAAGGCCAGGTTGCAGAGCAATGGTGGCACACACCACTGTCCGCTGGTCAGCACCACTGACCCTAGCCTCGGGGGCCACCTGACTCTCCTCAGTAGGGGGCTGGCTTCGACTCGACGACGAGACCACGGGAGCGCCCTCCTCCGCTGAACAACCCGAAAGGTGTGACTGCCCATCTGACTCGAGCCCGACTCCAAGAGGTAGAGGTCCGAGGCTGTGAGCCAAACAGTAGGAGGCGGGCGAAATCAACTTGCCAGAGGCCCGGCAGCCAGAGCTGTGTCCGGACAGCACCCATGCCCTCCGCAACCCTGCAGGCGGGGCTGCAGAAGGCGCCAGGGCAGCTCGGGCCAAAGTCCCAGAGCCAGGGCCAGGCAGCGGTGCCGTCAACTCCACTAGCACCGGTGGTACCAGGGACAGAGGCAGGCGCGGCAGCAGCCCTAGCAGCAACCTCGGCGCGGCGACACCGCCCGAGCCCCTTGGCGCGCGAGCAGCACCGGACCGAGCAAGCAGCGCCGGCAGCGGCCGGCGGACTCGGCGCCGAACACGGCACCGACCGGCCCCTCGGCGCACGAGCGGCACGAGATGGCACCCGGCAGCGAAGGCCCTCGGCGCCCGAGCAGCGCGAGCGCAGCACCGTGCTCAACCTCGGCGCCCCGCGAGACATGGCGAAAAGGCGCGGATCCTGTCCGCAGCGCTGCGAGCATAGCGTCGCCGGCAAACGTCGACAGAATACCGGCGCTAAGCGGCAGTCGGCGTGCTTAGCCAACAAGGCCTGGCGCCAGCGGAAATGGTGCTGAAAGGCTCCAACAGCACCGACCGCGGCATCGGAGGCGGCGCCGACCGAGACCTTCTGAGCCGCAGGGCGACACCGTGGGAGCCTTCAGCCCGAAGAAGCGATTGCCGTGGCGGCGCCTCCCGCCCGCTCCCGGGAGGACGCGGGACGTGCCTCCTGCGCCACGGGAGAAGCCTCGGCAATGGCCAGGCTACAAGTAGCCGAGGCTCCCTCCTCCTCGGTCTGTATAGAACTGGGAGGGGACCCAGAGGAAGGGCCGAGAGAGCGCAGCTTGGCCCGACGAGTGCGAACCCTACCCCGAAAGTCGGTGGAGCTCGCCCCACTTTCAACGAGCGCTGTTCGAGGACGCGGTGGTCCATGGAGAAGCAGGCGTCGCACGAATCCATGTCGTGAAGCGGGCCAAGACACGCGAGACACCGGTCATGCTGGTCGGTGATGGAATATTATCGGCCGCACGGGCACCGACGCATGGGGCGCCGACCCGTCTTAGAAGACTTTTTGCCCTCCGATCGAGACATGACCAATGGAGAAAAAAACACCACAAAACAGACTCAACGTCGCACAAATTGAAATAAAGGAAAGATCTTACGGCGGCGTCGGTGGAGGAGAACCCAGAACGGTGAGCGACCGGCGGACTGGCGTCGATTTTTCGAGCAGGCTGAAAGGCCTAATTACGAAAAAGCTTCCACGAAGCGGCCTCAGCGGCAGGAGGCGAGAACTGGTGAGCAGGCGGGTCGACACAGCCTAACGGCCAACTCTCGGCGCCACGCGGTACAGCCGGCCTCGGGGGCGGCGCGATGCTGTGTCGGCTCCGCCTACTGTTTAAAAAAAAAAAAAAAAGTCTTCGCAGGGTCCTGATCTCCGCCAGTACCCATCTGTGATGAATGGTGAAGACTGACACAGATAAGATCTACTTATTAATTAATAAGATTAATTAAACACCTTAAGGGCATAAACAAGGTGAAAGAGTCTAACATGTTTAAATATAAGAAAAATAGCAGGACAAGAGGACACAGCATGAGATTAGAGGGAGGCCGATTAAGGGGAATGTGAGGAAATTCTTTTCACAGAAAGGGTGGTAGATGTGTGAATAGCTTACCACAAGAAGTGGTGGCTATGAATACAGTGCAGAGACTTCAAACAGGCATGGGATAGGCATAAGGAGCAATACAAATGACTATGAATAGATAGGTCACTGACAGAGCAAAGGCCGATGGCACATTTATAAGGTAGAAAAGAAATGGCAGACTGGATGGGCCTTATGTCCTTATCGTCAGTCAACTTCTATGTTTCTATGTACTTCAGCATCAACAAGTCAAACTGAGGAGCACTCCCAGGTGTGCTCTTGATGGCAGGAAGAACAGAACTAAGGTTGGTGAGGAAGCCATCAACAGTTATTGGAGAGTGGGCGGCTGGCGTGGGGATGCACAGGTGCCATGCCCAGTAGCCACTTCAGGCCCCTGTCCAAAGCTTTGCTCCAGCAGGGTTCTAGTCCCTACGGCTCAGATCCATAAGTGGGCATCAATGGAAAAAGATTGTTCCTTGGAAGATCAATTAATTAAAAGTTCAATCAAACCCATCCCACAATTAATATATAAATCTTAGTCACAGCTGGATCAAGAATAAGGTATCAAACACAAACAAAAGCAGTGATACACAACCTTCAGTATTTCTTGATCTTCCTGGACATAAAGTCTCCACCATTCATTCACACTAATGGGAACTACACCGGAGGCGCTAGGACCCAGCGGATCAAACTTTTTTCAAGAGGGCCGGCGCCAGAGATGGAGCCGTGAGGAGCGTCACCGCGAGCCCCAGCTCGTGCGGTAAAGACTATCTCAGCATCGACCCTCCAACTACCTCAGTTCCTCTTTTCCACCATTGACTGCGCTTCAGTGACTACGTCACTCACCTGCCAGAGTCAAACTTCAAACCAGCAGCTTAGTTTTCAGTTTTTTGTTTATTAGTTTATCTTCGAATAAGTACCGATTATATATTTAATTCTACTTATAACAAGAAAGAAGTCTTCAGCCCTCCACTGACGGAGTCGACCATGAGCGGGTCAGGTGGCAGCAGGGAGACTTCATATGAAAACTGTTCAGTCAGCCGGGCTGGGTCCGGTCTGCCACCCTCTCAGGAGGGAGGTCTGACGACAGACGGTCCGATACTCAGGGATGGCGGTCCCCGAAAGCATAAAGGAAACAGTCCACTAATGGCACCGTTAGGCCTCAGTTCTTCTTGACACACAGGTTAGAAAAAAGCGGCATCACCGAGGTCGCCCTGGTACGTCTGTGTGTAGACGGTTGGTTATTAGTGTCAGGTGCCGGGTCTCCACCTCTGTCAGAGTTGCCGTTTGTGTCTGTCTCTGGTGACCGACCTCCTCAACACCAGAGCCTCCTGCCTATTGGAGGAGCTTCCTAACAGCAGTTTCACCAGTGGGCTGCTCTTATGGAGCAGTGGGCTCAGAGTTGGTCCAGTTGCTTGAATCGGTCACTCCGGGCCTTTGGGCCATTCGGGAGGAACAGATAGGACGGTTGGGCCTTCCTAGTCACGCGGCGCCTTCTTCGGTGCTGTCGACTTCGCACTCAGGTGTTTTCCCCTCACATGGCTGCGGCACAGGGGTCCACACTGATGCCTCTATCTCCTGCCAGTTTTCCTACTTTTTCTTCAAATCACAGTTTTCAGACCCTTGGAACTCTCTTGGCGCCATCCGCAGCTCCGGAGGCTCTGTCCACGGTGCCAAGGAGTCTGTCGGTGCCATCCGAGGCGCCGCAGGCTCTGTCAGCACTGTCCAAGGTGCCGCGGGCTCTGTCAGTGCCGTGGCATCTGTCGGCACCATGTGCTGGGCCATTTTCGATGGTGCTGCCCTCCTTGAGCTTGGCACCATTTTCTTTGTCAGCACCGAGGCTTGGTGTGGCAACGTCTGGTCTCCAGAGGTTCTCGACTCCGATTCTTTCCTCTTCTGTTCTTCCTCCTGATTTTCACTCCTTTCCTGTCCATACATTCCCTCCTGGACTGTCAGGAGATGATCTTGAACCTGACTCAGATCTTTGACTGGGTGACGATGTTGATCACACTGCCTTAGGAGCAGGGATCAATCCTTCTACAGAGCCTGTGGTCAAAGACCTTTCCTTTAAGTCTCTGCTTAAAAATTTTAATTCTACTCTTTCTCTCCAGACTACAGAAATCAATCCTGGGAAGCTTTTAAGACTCCATTACCTCCATGTCCCGGAGATCCGTATGGATTTAACACCTCTGGTACAGCCCTCTTTCCGAGACCCTCTCTCAGATGGTGTGGAAGAATCCGGCTCTCATACCTTCCATGGCTAAGTCCATAGATAGGAAGTATGCCCCTCCCATGGGTCGCCCCATATTGGCCTCACAAGCCCCTTGCAGATCCCACTGTAGTCTCGGCAGAGAATGATAAGGCTGTCCTTCCTCAGGCATCTACAGCCCGACCTATTAATAAAAAATCTCGCAAGACAGACACCTTAGGTAAGAGAGTCTTTGCTGCCTCCACCCTGGGTATGCGTATTGCCAGCTACCAGGGCTAGTTTTCTCAGTATGAGTATGTTCTCTGGCATTCGCTCAAACAAATGGTAACACTCTGCCCAAATCGGAAGATTAATTCGGAGCTACTTCAGACCGTAACCAGGGGCACTGAGTCCAACAACCAACAGGTTAAAGCTGCAATTGACGCTTTCGATACCGCTTCCTGAGCGGCGGCAGCTGGCATCTGCACCCGTTGCCATTCTTGGCTATGTACTTTGGGCTTCACGAATGATGCCCAGCAGCAGGTCATGGCTTTACGATTTGATGGTATGTATCTGTTCAGGCCCCAGGTGAAACAAGCTCTGGAGGCCACACAGAACACTAGGTCTGCCATTAAGATGGCCAGACCTGCACCAACCCCCTCCCAGGGGGGTACCAACAAGCGTCAATTTCACAACCGTCAGTCAGTCCTTTCAGGGCAGAGGCAGAGGAATTTTTAACAAAAACCATCCTCAACCACAAAAGAAAACGTAGCAGAAGGCACAAGGTCCCAAAGCGCTCAGTGCCACCTTCTGAGTTTCTGGCCCAGGTCCCACCTCAACTGTCCGAGGGGGGACTCCTCCTCAGCGGTGGGAGGACATCTGACTCAGTCCTACAACCAGTGGAAATCCATAACATCAGACAAATGGGTCCTCCGGGTAATCAGCGAAGGGTACTCGCTCAGTCTTTCAGAAACCCCTCCGGATCATCCTCCCAAATGACAGCCCAAGCTGTCGACAGTACAGTCAGACCTTCTTGCTTCCGAGGTACAAGGCCTTCTGAACAACAGGGCAGTTAGAACTAGTTCTGCTGGATCAATGAGACACAGGTTTCTACTTCCATTACTTCCTGGTCCCGAAGAAAACTGGTGGCATGTGCCCCATTCTGGATCTCAGAAAGTTAAGCAAGTTCCTTCACAAGGAAAAGTTCGAGATGATATCACTATATACCCTGCTACCTTTGCGTCATCAACACAATTGGCTAGCCTCCCTGGACATGCAGGATGCCTACCAACACATCCCTATACACCCACAGCACCACAAATACCCAAGGTTCGTGGCATTGGGTCAACACTATCAGTTCAGATTCCTGCCCTTTGGGCTATCCTCAGTGCCTCAAGTTTTTACAAAGTGCAATTCTAGCGGCGCATCTCAGAAAAATTGGAATATGAGTGTTCCCATACCTGGACGACTGGCTCCTAGCAAGTCCCTCCAGAAAAAAAGACTCTGGATGCTGTGGCCATGGTCTCAGACTTCCTCATGTCCATGGGAGTCCTGTTAAATCTCGACAAGTCACAGTTGCAGCCCTCCAGAACCTCCTCTTTATAGGAACCCTTCTGGACACCTCCTGTGCGAAGGCTTTTCTCCCAGAGGACAGAAGGAGTGATATCTTACAGATGGTCTAATACATCAGAGAAAACAGCTCAGTTCGAGCTATCTCGATGCAATGGATACTGGGTCTCATGGCATCCTCGGTGTTCACTGTACCCTTAGCTCATCTCCACATGAGAACCTCTCAGTGGATACTCAGTACTCACTGGTCCCCAACCACTCACCCTCAGTTCTTTCCCATCAAGGTGACAGAACCTCTGAGGAAGTCACTCGCCTGCTGGTCACAGGAGGACAACCTTCTGGAGTGAAATCCCTTTGCCCCTCTGGATAATCAGATCTCCATTACCACAGACGCATTTCTGATGGGTTGGGGAGCTCATTGCCAGAATCTCCACACCGAAGGTACATGGACTCAGGACAAGTCCCAGCTTCACATAAATTTCCTGGAAATGAGAGCTGTCCTCTGTGCAGTCCAGGCCTTGAAGTACATACTCTGTTACAAGAACATTCTCCTTCAAATGGACAACAAAGCAGTGATGTATTACATCAACAAGCAGGGCGGTGCACACTCTTACCCATTATGCAGGGAAGCTATGAGAGTGTGGGAACGGTGCCTGAAGCACAAGGCTCTGATTCAGGCGGTTTACCTGCCTGGATTAAAACGAGCTGGCAGACTGTCTCAGCAGAATGAAGACAGATCCTCACAAGTGGTCTCTCGACTTAACCATCGTTCAGTCACTCTTCAAAGAGTGGGGAACTCCAGACCTGGACCTTTTTGTGTCCCCACTCAACGCAAAACTGCCTCTCTTCTGCTCCAGAAATCCAGGACCTGGCATTTTCTGTCAGGATGCGTTCAGGCTGCGGTGGACAAGACATTTTCTATACACCTTTCCTCCTCTTCCCCTAATTCAGAGTGTACTTCTCAAATTGGAGTCTCAGGGAGGCAGAATGATTCTCACTGCCCCCTTTTGGCCTCGACAGATATGGTTCCCGCTGCTCAACAGTCTGTCAGAACCCCGAGGACACTCTCCCTTCAGACGAACCTTCTGACCCAGGGTCCCGTGGTCCATCCCAATTTGAGGTCGCTTCACCTTCACGCTTTGCTCCTGAAGAGACAGAGGTGAATAGGTTCAATGTTTCTCGTAGGGTTTCAGATATCCTTTTGGCTGCATGTAAGCCAGCCACTAGAAAAACCTACACAGCCAAATGGAAGCGTTTCTCTATCTGGTGTGCAAAATCCTTATGGAACCCTTTTTTCTGCCCACCAAATAAAGTCTTAGAGTATATTTTAGACATCTCAAATACAGGTCTGCAGTACTCCACAGTCAAAGTTAATCTTTGTACCATTTCGGCATATCATGAGCCGGTACTTTCCATGTCACTGGCTCAGTTACCTGTAGTTAAGAGGTTTCTTAGGGTTATTCTGCATACTAGACCTCCTATCAGGACGTCCAGTCGCAGCCTGGGACATTAACCTTGTACTAGACATGCTTACCGCAAACCTTTCGAGCCTCTAGCTACTATGACTTGAAATTCCTCACTTGGAAACGGCCTTCCTGGTGGCCATCACTACGGTCCTAGAGTTTCTGAAATACATGCATTGGTCACAGACCCCCCAATACACTGTGTTTCACAAGGACAAAGTAGTTCTTAGGACTCATCCTAAGTTTCTCCCTAAGGTTGTCTCAGAATTCCATCTAAACCAACCTTTAGTCCTTCCTACCTACTTTGCGAACTTCCGGAATGAAAGGGAGCGTACCCTTCATTCACTGGATGTTAAGAGAGCACTGCGATTATATCTAGATAGAACAAAAGAAATTTGCAAGGCTCAACAACTTTTTGTTTCCTTTAACGGGACCTGGCTGGGTCAACCTGTCGCTATTAGATGCATTTCAGCGTGGCTGGTGGCATGCCCTCGCCACTGCAATTCTATGGCACAGGTCAAGCTGGAAGGCAGATTGTACGCTCACTCTACCAGAGCAGTTGCGGCATCTCTGGCGGAAATCCGCAACGTGCCCGCTGCAGATATTTGCAATGCGGCCACTTGGAGCTCAGTGCATATGTTCGTTGAGCACTACGCCTTGGATGTCCATGCCAGACGACATCTGTCATTTGGCAGGACCATACTTAACGGACTTCTGTCCTAGGTATGTGAGCTCTTTATTTCCTGCCGCCCATCTTGGGGGATTATTAGCTCAGTACTCTCCCATTAGGGTGAATGAATGGTGGAGACTTTATGTCCAGGAAGATATGGAAATTACGTACCTACCGTAATTCTTGATCTTTTTGGATGAAGTCTCCACCACTCATTCACATGCCCACCTTCCATCCCCTGGGCTCACTTCTCTGTTTTTGGTCTTCACTCCCTCAATGGCTGGGCTGTGAAGACTTTATTGTTGACCTTTCTTGCACGGGTCATTTGGACTATCTTATGTCCAATTTTTAGGTTAGTCCTTCTAGGTTAGTTACGCTGCACCTCCTTGGAAAAAAGGTACTGAGACAGTTGGAGGGTCAACGCCAAGATAGTCTTTACCGCACGAGCCGGGGCTCACGGTGCCGCTCCTCGCGGCTCCATCTCTGGCGTCGGCCCTCTTGAAAAAAGTTCACTCCCGCTGGGTCCTAGCACCTCTGGCGTAGTTCCCATTAGTGTGAATGAGTGGTGGAGACTTCATCCAAGAAGATCAAGAATTACGGTAGGTACGTAATTTCCATTTTTGTATGCCTATCATTGCTTTTGTTGGCATTTTCAAGACTAATTCCCAATCCATATATCACTCAGGTCTATAAGGTCCCATTTATGCTATTAAATCTTTTAACAATCTTTTAGCTATTAAACATTTCACTAGGGATCCTTGTGGAATAGAAACATTACTAGAATTCTTGAATAAATTATTGAATCCTTTACCTCATCATGTTATCACCTACTGTATCTTTATCTACTATATCTGGTTCTCTCCTCCACTTCAAATTATTACTGGAGTAAAGCAATGTAGCAACTCCATTCCTTCTACCTAATGTTTAGTGGAATAATACACCTGGAAAATTAAAATCACTTTTGTTTTTTATGTTCCTTGTTTGAGAGTTGTCTCTTGAAAGAAAATGGCATTTGGCTCATGTTTTCAAGGCCAAATGCCTAATCTTTCCCCTTTTTACTATATTATGCAAGCCAGTACAATTTCATTGCATCATTTCTACTCTCTGATGGTCATTGCTAATTCTTGAAATCAAGCATCTTTTGTTTGACTAATTCATATCTACAGCAGGACTGTTCATTCTTTAGTGTATTACTGAGTATCTGTTTAGGATACTGTATTGTTAAATAAGACTTTTTTCAAGAGACAAAAAATATTGTACATGATGAATTTCTGTACAAAATTACCTTGTAAATTCAAGTACATTTAGCAGTTCATATCTTTCTTCTTTTCCAAGCTGCAATAAAAAGAGAATATTTCTGTAAGAAGATAAAAGGAAAGTTATGTATTATAACTCTTGGTCTTCATGAACATCTTCATAGGACCGTGGTACTGGTCTTGGGGCCGGGGGTATCAGGACCCTGCAGAAGCAAACATTTTAGTGGGGGTGCCAGTGACTGTATCAGCACTGGTGCATGCACAACACCCTGCACTTCAGCCAATAACTGTCACCAGAGCCTTCGCTGCAGCCTCAGTTCTGTTAGCAAGTAGAAAAGAAATAAGAATCGTGTGTAAAATTAAAAGAAAAGGAAAAGGGATACAGACATGGAAAATGGACCAAATAAATCCAAATTACTGGCAACTATGCACGGTCATGCATTTGGGAAAGAAAAACTCTGGTCAGAGTTATTACATAAACGATTAGCCACTGAGAATAACAACTGAAGAGAGGGACTTAGGAATATTAGTCACCCAAGACATGACATTTTCATCACACTGTAGGACATTACCAGAAAGGAAATAAGGTTCTGAACTGTATTTTCAGGCACATTCCTCCTAGGGACAGAAATGTTATGATAACCGTGTATACCTCCCTAGTAAGACCTATCCTGGAGTATGGATCCCAGGTCTGGTCACCTTATGAAAAGGGGGATGCTGCCATGCTAGAGAGGGTACAGAAAAGAGCCACAAGAAGGATTAAGAACACGGAAAGACTAGATTATAACACCAGATTTAAGGAGTTAAAACTCTTTTCATTAGATTACAGAAGGAAATGTGGTGACGTGTCTGATAAATAAAGCCTGGTCAGATCATGGGATTATACTGGGTTGGAAGCCAGTGAAAATGTATATGACATGATCACATCCCCTACGGATGAAGGCCAGAGCTCCCAGACTAGTGAGAACTAAGAACTGGCTAAATCAAAGCGTGGTCTATGAATTGAACAAAGTCCCACTGGAGGTGGTGGGCAGTGGTACCACACTGACATTTAAAAAAAGACTTGATAAACACTATCAGACTGGGATTTTACACTAAATTAACCCTGGCGAGCACAATGGATGAAAGTCTAAGCAGCTCTTTAATTCACCTATGTTACTTATGCAACTAGAAAGAGTTTCCCTTCTTGAGGTATTGCCTCCCCTCCCCCCCAAAGGGTCAGTACATAGCCTGGAAAATGAGGAATCCTGAGTCACGGCTATTCTCAGTGTGACTCAGGGTGAAGGAAGAATAGGCAATAACTGCACCTTGCTGCCCAACGTTCTTATGGTACAAGTGAACATATTCAAGGGGTGACCTGCTATATACGGAGGAGGCCAGGACAGCATGAAAGTCCCAGACTACGAGGCAATCAAAAAATATATGCACTTTACCCCATTCACATGGACACTGCTGATGTTCGGAGAACAACAGATGTGCATACCAACTAGTCTGGTTGTCACATGGCACAAACAAGGAGGGTAAATCACTATCAAAAATCTGACTGGGCCTAGTAAGTGAGGGAGGCTATTAATGCTTTCTGACTCAAAACAAAATAAGAAATAAACAGCACACCTCAATAGCGTATTCTAGGGGGTATGGTGGTAGTAAGAAACCACCCTGTCGTGAGATGCATGGAAACTAAAAAGCTAAAAAGAATGCAGCATAAATGCAACTAAACCAAATGAGTAAACATCAAACACTGGCTGCTACAAGGTAAACAGAAATGGAGACCAACATAAGAAAGAAACATATGATGAAAAAAAATGTATTATTAGACCCATACAGTGGTGCTCAGTATCAGTTCTGAGATCTCGAGGCCATACTGGCCAGAAGACATTTTGTCAAGGCTACAAGCATAAGAAAAAGTTGGGGCATGGAAAACCGAACAGACGCATGCTTCCAACCATATCTCTGTTAAACCAGGAAAGAAGGCCCTGAGAAATAAATGCCTCCATAAGTTGAATCCGTAGCAGGCGCTAACCAGCAACTGACACCATGGGGACCCAACACAAAAGGCTGGTCAAAAAGTTGAGCAACATGGGGATGGGGAAAGATAGAACAGTTACGTAAGAACTTACCGTAACAGTAGATCTTAGAGAGGAGCTCTTGCAGCAGGTATTACCACTAGGACTAAGGATGCAAGACATTAGGACCCCACGGAAAAATCTTCAAGTTAGCAGTCTGTGGAAGGGATCGCCCCAGACGCTGGTCACCAACATCAGGCATGGTAAAAGGGGCAGCCCCGCACCATCTCAGTTCTCCAGCCAGAGACCAGGCCAAGTAATGGAGAACCGAGCAGGATCTCCCTACCCCAAAGAAGGGTAACAACTGTAATTCCTGGGGGATGGTAGGTGAGAAAGCCACCTGCTGCAAGATCTCCTCTGGAAGGTCTACTGTTATGGTGAGTTCTTATGTAACTGTACTATCTGACTTCGAGGGAGAGCTCTTGCAGCAGGTTTTACCGATAGGACTGAGTCCCAAGCAGTACCTAGAGATAGGCCCAAGTCTGACGGGTGGGGGAAAAAACAAACAGCTGAGAAGCCTCAAGAGAGCAGGCCCTGTGGGATGGCTAGTCCGAAACCTGCTCTTCTCTGGAGGCAATGTCCAGACTGTAATGCCTAATGAAAGTGTGGACTGTGCTTCCATGTCGCGGCAGCGCAGAGGTCTGCCGAGGACACATTCCTCAATGAGGCAAAAGAGGTAGCCACAGCTGTGATGGAGTGGCCCTAGACTGAGCTCGCCAAGGGCTTACCATGGTGCTGGTAACAAAAGGAAATGCAGTGGACTAACCACCAGGTTAGTGTCTGCCTGGTGACATGAGCCCCTGTCTTCCTGTGAGTGAAGGAGACGAACCACTGGTCCGTCTTCCTGAAAGAACTGGTTCGGTAAATGTAATAATGTAGAACTCTGTGAACATCCAGAGTATGCAACAATGCTTCCCCTCTATTGGAGAACTCTGGAAAGTAAACTGAAAGCTGGATGTCCTGGTTCAGCGTCAATTCGGACACCACCTTCAGTAAAAACTTGGGATTCGTACGCAGGGCCACCCTGTCCCTAAGAAACACAAAATAAGGCTCCTGGTACGTAAGGGTCTGAAGCTCAGAAACCCTCTAAGCAGAAATAACAGCAACTAAAAATAATGCTTTCCAAGAGAGAGAAAGCGAAGCTCGTAAGTCGCTGCTGGTTCGAAGGGAGGCAGGGTGAGCTTATCGAGAACAAAAAGGAGATCCCAAGGGGGAACAGGGTCCCCTCTCGGGGGTCTGATATGCAAGACACCTCGCAGAAAGGTCTTGCACACATTAAGCTGTGCCAGAGTCTTCTCCCTGAATGGTGCATGATAGGCTGATAAGGCACACAGGTGCACCTTAATGGATGAGTAGCTCAAGCCCAGGTCTAAAAGGTGGAGAAGGTAGTCTAGCATATGCCTGACTGGACAATCCAGAGGATCTAAGGAATGTGCTGTTGCCCAGAGGCAGAAACTCTTCCACTTCATGGCACAGGTTGCCCTTGTGGAGGGTTTCCTTGCTGCTACTAAGACCTCAGTTACCCTGCTTGACACTCATAACCTCTCTTTTACTAGGACTGCACGAGCCAGGCATGCAAATGAAGAGAGTGCAGAGCAGGATGGACGAGCGTCCCCTGCTCCTGAGAGAGAGAGCAAGTGAGTGGAGAGGGGCAACTGCATGGGAGGCTCTGTGGCCAGTTGCTGTAGCAGTGGATACCAGCTCTGTCGAGGCCAAAGAGGAGCTCCCAGAATCATTCTGGCCTCTTCTGTCTGCAACTTGAGCAGGACTCTCTGAATGAGAGGGAAAGGAGGGAAGGCATACAGACACCTCCCTGTCCAGGAGAGGGACAAGGCATCTCACCAGCAAGCACCAGGCCCCGGATCTAGCAAGCAAAAATCTGGCAGTTTGGTATTGCACGGGGACGCAAAGAGGTCCAGCTTTGGTCAGTCCCAATGACTGAAGAGGTCGTCTGCGACTTCTTGGAGCAACTCCCACTCGTGGTTCAATGACCAAGAGTGAATTACACTGTCGGTGAGAACATTCTGGCTTCCGGGCATGTGCAATGCCGTGAGATCCAGATGGTGTTCTACTGCCCAGTCCCAAACTATCATGGCCTTCCTGCATAGGATATATGACTGAGTGCCCCCTTGCTTATTGATATATTAGACAACTGCGGTATTGTCTGACTGTACCAAGAGAGGACCCCTGGATACCTGGTCCTGAAAAGCCCAGACGGCATACAGAACGGCTCTCATTTTGAGAACTTTGATATGAAGAGCCCGCTATATGGGGGACCAAGCTCCTCTGGTCCTGTGAGTCCCTAGATGAGCCCCCAACCTGAGTTTGAGGTGTCTGTTGTCAGAGTTTGCGACGGGCATGGTCTCTGGAAGGAGACTCCTTTCTCAAGATGCAAAAGGCAGAGCCACCACTGGAGAGAACGACGGATCGCCGCTGAGACCCGAATTGGGTGATCTAAGTTGTCCACCTCCTGATCCCACTGGACCTTGAGGTGCCATTGCAGAATCCTCATGTTCAGCCTGGCGAGAGGTACTGCAGCTATGGTGGCCACCATGTGGCCTAGTAACTGCAAGATTACCCTTGCTGGAAGAGAAATTGCTGCCTGAACCCTGCGGGCTAGGTCCATCAGATGGCCTGCCCTGTCTGATGACAGGAAGGCTTTGCCCTGGGTAGTGTCCAGGACTGCTCCAATGTACTGAAGCCACTGGGAGGGCCAGGGTTGTGATTTCGGCCAGCTTACAGTGACACCCAGGGAGAGAAAAAAGGTCCTTCGTTTCTTCCAGGGCCAAAGCTAACTGGTTTGCTGACTGGGCCGAAATAAGCCAGTCATCCAGGTAAGGGTAGACGAAGTGGGCTTTCCTCCTCAAGACTGCCACGACCACTGCTAGGCACTCGCTGAAAAGCCTGGGTGCCGACGAAAGGCCGAAGGGCAAGACCCTGAACTGATGGTGTTCATCTTGAAAGCAGAAGCGAGGAAACCTCCTGTGCAAGGGCAGTACCTTGATATGCATGTGGGTGTCCTGCATATCAAGGGAGCATAACCAGTCTCCCTGATGAAGGAGGGGTAACAGGCTTGCCAATGTCACCATTCTGAATCTCTGGTATCTGATAAACAGATTGAGTTGGCAGAGATCCAGTATGGGACGAAGATCTCCCATTTTCTTGGGAACCAGGAAAAAACAGGAGTAGAAGTCTGTGCCCTACTGGGTCGGTGGAACCGGCTGAATAGCCTTCTTCTGAAGGAGGGACTGTATCTCATCTGCCAGAAGCCAGGCATGGTCAGGTGAACAATAGGGGGGGGTGGATTGTCCGGGGGGATGCTGAGAAACTTGAGAAAGTAACCCCTCTGAATGGTTTCTAACACCAGTTGGTCCGAGGTAATACTGGACCATTCTGCAAGGTAAAGGGAAAACCTCCCTCCTACTGTCTCATTCTGCATGACCCAAGGATGAGGAGGGGCTTGCAGCAAGTTAGGCTGTGGAGGGGGGGTTGGGCCTGGGGCCCGAGGAGCTTTGGGTTGCTTGGGGCACTCGGCACCTTGAGGGACAGGATGACCGCACCTCTTGAACCCCTTTCCTTGGGGTTGCTTGCTCGCTGTCTTGCTGTCCCTGACCTTTATGAAAGGGCCGACAAACAGGGACCTTGAGGTTCTGACTCATACATATGAACGTCGGCAACAGCCTTGCGTGAATCTTGTAGCTTTTGATGAGTGACTCTGCCTCCTGTCCAAACAATACTGGGCCCTGGAAGGGAGCATCCAGTATGGAGTCCTGAAGGTCAGGGCGAAAACCAGACACCCTAAGCCAAGAGTGCCTCCTCAGACAGATTCCCATGGTGGCCGCACGGGAAGCCATGTCCACTGAATCATAAGAACAACAGAGGACGTGCTTGTCCACGTCCATTCCGGATTGGACGTAAGCTAGGATTTCATTCTTACTGTCCAAGTCAGGCAGAGTTTTAACCAGTTCCATGGTCTTTTCCCACAAAGACTGTTGGTAGGGGACCATGTGGGCCATAAAGCTCAGCGAGCGGATAGAACCCGTGGCTGAAGAATATACCTTTCTGACCCATGATCCAATTTATTGGACTCCAGATCAGGGGGCTGGGCGCTCAGGTGCTTGGGCTGGCTGACACGGCCGTGAGCAGCTGCCAGCACCAAAGAGTCTGCCTTAGGTTGCTCCCCCAAGAAAGGTTCCTCGTTGGGGGCTTTATAGAGTCTGTCTACCTTTTTAGGTACAGCCGAGCTGGATGATGGTTTCTGCCACGTAAGTCTGGTGACGTCCTGGAAGGGTTCCACCAACGGTGGGATAACTAGAGGTTTGGGTTCTCTGGACCCCAGAAACTTACCTAGCTGCTTCCATTCTGCGTCCAGTTCCTCAGTATCCCACTCATAAATAGACTGTATATGATGCATAATGTCCAGGAATGTGGGGTCGTCCGGGGACCTGGGCGAGTTCCTGGGGTCCTGGGGATGAAGGAGGAAAACGTTCCTTGTCTGAGGAATCCGAGGAAGAAGGGCTCGCAGCACCGTCATCCAAGGAGGTTGGTTGCCCGCTGGAGGAGGGGACCAGGGATGAGTGTCTTCTCCTCCGTTTGCCTTTTAGATCTGGTGTGGGGGGGGGGTCACCCTCATCAGGTTTCTCAGGAGGTGGAGGGGGTCCCATTGGAGGCTCCCTAGGAGGAGGGTCAGGGGGTCTGTACAGTAGGTCCCCTTTGACCGTATTCTACCAGGTCAGAAAAAAAGATCCAATGTCCGGCAAGGGGACGACAGGCAGGGCAGGCGTCGGATTCAAGGGACTGGGCGTCTGCAGATCTTGAGGATCTGGTGCCTGGTTAGGGGAACACCCTTTGGCTGTGTCCGTCTGTTGCTCAACATCTGTGTCCTTGGGGAACCCGGCATCTGAAGTGGGAGGGGGACCCTCAGGCAACCGACCCTCTGAATGTGGGTCAGGCGTCCGTATGTCATCCGGCGACAGCCTTCGATCTGGCATCAGGGCCTGAGTCACAGGAGAGGGCAACCGGCTCAAGGGGCTCTTGTCGGCTGGGAGCGGGCATACCTTGGGTGGAGGTGGAGGAGGAGGAGGCGGCGTCCGATTGCGAATGGCCTGCTGACACCTGTCCAAGTCGTCCAGTCATTTGCGTTTCTTGGGACAACCCGCCGGGCTTATGGCCAGAGTCTTTAGGCCTGCCAGAGAGTGACTGCCCTTCTTTGATCGACCCAGTTGAGGATTTGTGGGGTCGGTGGGCCAGGGAAGGCTGGGCGGACAAACACCCGGAGGAAGAGGAAGATGGCTCCCTGTGCTTACCTTGAGAAGAGGAGGGAGCAGACTTTGCAGATGTCCCTGCAGGAGTCAGAGGGACTGAACCCTGTGATTGGGTAGAATAGGACCCAGTCCAATTCAGCATTTATATAGCGCTTTTCATACACAGTATCCCAAAGCACTTTACAAGCAATGCTAGACTGGTAGTGAAGTGACTGAATGTGGGTTGGCGGCCATATCACACATCATCACCCACACAAAGCCTGGATAATTGCATGACCCGGTTTATGGGAAGGGGAATGTTGGCCAGGACACCGGGAATGTTCCCTGCTCTTTTGCGAAAAGTGCCCTGGGTTCTTTTACTACTACCTGGACACCCACCGGGACAACACCAGGATGGGCAGAAGGGACCTCGGTTTAACGTTTCATCCGAAGGATGGCACACCTCAGCAGTACAGCACCCCCCAATATTGCACTCGGATGCCAGCAATTTTTAGATGCAAGTCCAATCTCGGTGTGGGAGGAGAACCCACGACCTTCTGGTCAAGAGGCGGATGTGCTACCAACTGAGCCATGCTGACACCTGGAGAACGTGTTAAATGCAAGGATCTTTCCTTTTCTGTCTCTTCTCTGTCTGGTTGCACAACCAGAGTTTCCCTGTGAGACCTCGGACTTGATCAACCTGAACAGTCTCGCAATTCTTTGCCTCTCACTGTCTCTCAGTTTTCTCTTGCTGTCTGTTTTTTAACTCCCTTGTATATCTAGATCTGCTAATATCAAAGTATGTGCAAATCATTGTATGAAAATGTAACCGATAATGGGATCACTTTTGTTTGGAAAATATATAGTATTACTGTTCAAATACATATATTTATAATTTGAGATGATTGTAAACTCTAGCAGTTACCTGAGTGCAAATGTTGAGCCTTTTGCAAAAGCTGCAGGGGCCTCAAGAAGCACACTGTATTCTAGCAGCTCCTGAAACTTACAAGGACAGGATGTTTGCTAAGGATGGGGGTTGAAAAGACTTATAACAGAGCTAAGCTGCTACTGCAAGACAGATGACAAGAAAAAGGGACACAGAGACTGAAGGAAGATTTTATTTTATTTTGTCTCTGTACATAGTTATTATGAACAAGTTTATAATTTTTTATGTTACTGCTACTGTAAAATGTTTTTGGTGGATTCCACCACTGCTCCTGGTTTTCCCTATGCTTCCCGACCTGTGCCTCGATGACAGATGGCATCAGCAGTTGGATTTATGCTGTGCATACACTAAGACAGGAGTTTGTGCGTAGGTACTGGACATAGTACCAGGGAAGCACAGAGGAAGATATGGATTCTGCAGCAGCAAGTCCAGGAGTGATTACCAGGAGAATGGCAGCCAAACTAACAGGCACAGAAGTCCAGTCTGAGATTGTACAGCCAGCACAAGTTATGGAAAAAGAACAGGCAGTGACAGAACCTAAAAGCTTGATGGACTTTTTCAAATGGTGGGCTATACAACAAAAAGAGACTGAGATGCAGAGAGAAATAGAGATTCAGTGTTTACAAGCACAGAGGAGAGAAAAGATGCAGCGACAGAAGCAGCGATGGCTGGATGCCTTGCAAGCTATCAAAGGCAGAGGATCCAGCACAGACCCAGATGAGCAACAAAATACAAGCAACTTAAAAGCCATTAAACTTACTAAGTTGTGTCCCTCAGATGATATTCAGACATACCTGACAACCTTTAAAGAGTTGCCACAGCCTGCCAGTGGCCAAAGCAGCAATGGACAATCAGATTGGTAGCACACCTGACAGGGAAAGCCCAACTTGCCTACAGCAGTATGGACACTTCACAGTCAGAAAACCATGACCTGGTGAAAAGCGAAATCCTGAAAAGGTATGTCATCTCTGGAGAGACCTACAGGCAGAGATTTCGATCTCTTCGGTACAACTCTGTCGACAATCCTCGAGAAGCCTTCACCCGACCTAGAGAACTCCTGACGAAGTGGATCCAGCCAGAGAGCAAAACAGTCCCACAGATCATCGACACATTTGCCTTGGACCAATTCATCAACATCTTGCCTAGAGATGTGCAGCTCTGGGTAAAGGAACACCGACCAGAGAGTGGGGAAAAGGCTGTTTCTTTGGCTGAGGACTACCAAATGGCCAGACAGACACCACAGCAGCGAGGTAACAGCCAAGCACTGGTAAAACACTATTTTTCCCATTTAAACTCCAAGCCTGATAAGAACTCTGGTGGGGGTAACAAATGCATGCCCAAAGATGTTATTCTGCTATAACTGTAATGAGCCAGGCCATTTTGCAAGAAACTGTCATGGTAAGGAGAGTACTACTGGAGCTGATTTGTCCTTGGCAAACTGGGGCAAATACTTAACAGATGTGAAGGTGGGGGATAAGACTGTGAAGGGACTCATTGATTTGGGAAGCAGGCAGACCCTAGTGCATATTAAAGTGCTGGGAAAACACTGCGCAAAGGGACCAGGTACTGGTGTCATCTGCATCCAAGGGGACACTCAATACTATCCCACCATTCCAGTGACTGACTATTAAGGGTGTTTCACACCAAATGAAAGTGGTGGTAGTAACAAAGTTACCTGTACCTGTGATTATTGGAAATGACTTTCTAGAGTTTACTGAGTTCAACAAAGAGGGAGTAAATCCTGATGTTTCAGCAGCCATGGTGACAAGAGCTCAGGCAAAGAAAATTTCAGACAGTGGGGACACTTTTCGTTTCAGTGATTTTGATTCGGACTTGTTTGAGCACAGCTCCAAGATCTGGAAATCCAAGAAAGAAAGACGAAGCCTGAAGAAACTGTGGCAGCAAATGAATGACGGACATAAAGGGTTAAAATATGAAAATGCTGAAACTAAATTAACTGATTGTGATTTTCTTTCAGAACAAGCAAACGATGCTTCTCTCCAGGGTTATTTTAAGCAGCTGGGGGTAAAACCAAAACAGGATGGACCAATGTTTAAAAAATGTAATGGGTTACTGTACAGAGTTTGGGTTAAACCTCAGACACAGGAACAGACAGAACAACTGGTTATACCACAGAAGCATAGAACAGTTATTACAGATAGCACATGATAGTCCTATAACTGATCACTCAGGGAGGGATCGCACCCTTGCCAGATTGCTACATAGATTTTACTGGCCTGGAATTCATGAAGATGTTGCTACCTATTGTAATTCTTGTACTGAGTGTCAGAAAGTAGCCCCAGTCAGTAAACAAGAATTTGTCAATGCCGAACGTTCGCTTGCAGGTATTTGCAGTGGTGTTTGGCATGTATGGTGCTTTACCCTAATGCCCTGTGCAATTGCTGGTATTTGCACAATAAATTGTCAGCATGACCTTTTGTTACCCCCATTGCGCTTCATAGGCGGAAACACGTTTGGGCAGGAGGTGAAAATGACAGCTGTACTACTCATAAGGAAGTGTGGTAAAATGGCAATGTTGAAAATCTGGAGTGGAAATATTGAAAATTCGAAGCTAGGAGCGTTGTGGAACTATGCAATGGCATGCTCGAAACAGTCATTGTTAGAATTTTTCACCAAATTTTCAACACAGCCATTTTAAGACTCTCGCTCATGAACAGTGCCACTGTGATTTCTTAATGTGTCCCATACAATGAGTTCGCGACACGGACTGCGCCATTGTGCGCCATGGGCGAAACCCGCTTTGGGCAGGATGTGAAAATGACAGCTGTACTGCTCATGAGGAGGTGTGTAAAATGCCAATGTTGAAAATCTGGAGGAAATATTGAAAATTAAGAACCCACGAAAATAGCAAGTGGGAACTGTGCAAATACACGCCAGAAACAGTCATTTTTAGACTTTTCATCAAATTTTCAACATTGCCATTTTAAAACCTCTGCTAATGAACAGCATCACTGTGATTTTCTTACTGTGTCCCATACATTGATTTCGCGACAACGACCGCGCCATTGTGCACTACATGGGCGGAAACACGCTTTGGGCAGGATGTGAAAATGACAGCTGTACTGCTCATAAAGAGGTGTGGTAAAATGGCAATGTTGAAAATCTGGAGTGAAAATATTGAAATTAGCAAACTTACGAGCATGCGATGGAAATGCACAACGCACGCTCGTAAAGCAGTTATTTTTGTGGAATTTTTTCACCAATATTCAGCACAGCCATTTTAAGACCTCTGCTCATGATCAGTGTCACTGTGATTTTCTTAATGTGTCCCATACATTGAGTTCGCACACCGACTCGCGCCATTGTGCGCTACATGGGCAGAAACACATTTTGGGCAGGATGTGAAAATGACAGCTGTACTGCCTGAGGAGGTGTGGTAAAATGGCAATGTTGAAAATCTGGACTGCAAATATTGAAATTGCAAACGCACAGCGCGGCGTAGGAACCGCACAACGACGCTTGTAAAACAGTCATTTTAGAATTTTTTCACCAAATTTTCAACATAGCCATTTTAAGATGTCTGCTCATGAACAGTGTCACTGTGATTTTCTTAATGTGTCCCATACATTGATTTCAAGACAATTGATCGTGCCCATTGTGCGCTACATGGGAAACACGTTTTGGTGAGATGTGAAAATGATAGCTATACTACTCATAAGAAGGTGTGATAAAATGGCAATGTTGAAAATCTGGAGTAGAAATATTGAAAATTACTTATTATCTGACGTCGCGTGAGGAACTCGCAACACACACTCAGAACAGTCATTTGGTTTTGCACTAGCCTAACATATTAGATTCTATCGATAAAACACTGTCATGACGCGAGCTCAGCCTGGCGGGTGATTTCTACGCAGTGACCGCACAGTGACCGCGAAATCACCTTCTGGCCGAATAACGCCATGACAGTGACATCATTCATGAGAAGGGTCCCAAAACCCCATGTTGAAAATTTGTGCAAAATTCCAAAAATGCTTGGAGATATGCACAAAGTTGAAACCCCCTATCTAGCCCCATTATACAGCTTACCGCATTTCTCAGTTCGCGGTCACCTTGAAGAGTGCAGACGTGTTCCTGGTCCAACGAAGATCGCTGCCGGAGTCTGGAGGTAAGTATGGGGAGGTTAAAGCAGGGTGGGTGCGAGTTGTGGGGGCTGGGAGACGACTGCGGGGACCATTTTTATTTTACAGGTTTAAAAAAAAAAAAAAAAAAAGACGACGGATCGCTTGCCACTGGGTTGCCCCAGCGGGCAGAAGATGGCTGGGGGGAGAGGAGCCGACGGGGATTGGGCACCCCATCAGCAACCTACGCTGGGCCGAAAGGAGCCGACGGGATTAGGCACCCCCGGCAAAAAACGCGAACGCTTGCCACGCTGGGGTGGGCCCTGTGTGGCAGCAGGATGGCTTGGGTCGTGGAGCCGACGGGGATTGGGCACCTGTCGGCAACAACGCCACACGCTTGGGGTGGCTCCAACGCGGGCACCAAAGCTTTGGGGCGCGGATGCGCCGGGGGAGCGATGATGCGAGGGGGACGGCGTGATGCGTGTCAGTATGGCAGCGGTGCTTTGCTTTGAAGCAGAGGAACACCGCTGTCATACAGAGCGCCTGCACCTCAAGGGAGCAGTGCATTGATGGAGAGGCCTCACCTGTAAAGGTGCTACTTCTGTAACGCTCTTATGCATGCGCTGGGCAAGCGAACACAAAAGGCAAGGTGCTCCCCACCGATAGATGTGCCTTTGAGAGAACTGCAATGGATGTGGTTGGTCCTTTAGACAAAAGTAAAAAGGGTAATATATTTATCCTACTAGTATGTAACTATGCTACTCGATACCCAGAAGCAGTTCCAATGCGTACCTGTTACAGCCCCAAAAGTTGCAGCAGAGCTTGCCAAATTTTCAGCAGAAGGGGCACACCTAAAGAAATTATTACTGATCAGGGTAGTAATTTTGGTGCTGCATTGCTTAAAGAGCTGTACAGATTGCTAGGTATCACTGCCATAAGAACCTCCCTATCACCCTCAGACAGATGGTCTTGTTGTGCGTTTTAACCAAACCCTAAAACACATGTTAAAAATGTTTGTAAAAGGGGAAGGGAAGGATTGGGACCAATACTTGCCTTACCTACTTTTTGCCTGCAGAGAAGTGTCACAGGCCTCAACAGGGTTTGCACCATTTGAAATGCTGTACGGTAGGCAGCCAAGAGGGCTACTGGATGTGATAAAAGAAACGTGGGAAGATAACCCCGCCCAGAAACAATCTATAACATCTTATATGTGTGCCCTAAGAAAGATGCTGGCAAAATATGTTGAAATTGCCCACAGTAAACAGGAAGAGGCCCTAAACCAGCAAAGGTATATTATGACCATGGGGTAAAAGAAAAGGTTTTCGAGCCAGGTGAAAAGGTTTTGCTACTATTACCCACAACAGAAAATAAGCTGTTAATGAAGTGGCAAGGGCCATATAAGGTTCTTAGACATACTGGCACTGTTAACTACGAGATTGAGACCCCTGACAGGAAAAATCCTTCAAAGATACACCATGCTAACTTCCTCAAGAAATGGGTTGAAAAAATGCCAAAAGCTGCTTTGCTGGTTTTATCAGAAACCGATAATGAAGATATTAATGTAGCTTATGATAGACTGGAACAAACTGTAAATGATGATGCTATAAAGGACAAACCTCAGGACAAACTGCAGACATTCGTAATGTGCTAAAGACATTTAACAGTACTTTTACCACTGTACCAGGCTGAGCAAAAGGCGTTGAGCATGTTATAGGGACAAGGAATGCTCATCCTATTAGGCAAAAGACATACAGGTTGCCAGAGTGGTTAAGAGCTGACGTGGTTAAGGAGATACAAAAAATGAAAGAACTGGGTATCATAGAGGAGTCGAGGAGTGCTTGGTCATCTCCCATGGTAACTGCAAACAAAAAAGAAGGGGGTGTTAGAATCTGCCTTGATTTTAGGAAACTTAATCAAGTGTCAGAATTTGACAGTTATCCTATGCCCAGAATAGATGATTTGGTGGACAGACTGGGGAGTGCAAAGTATATCAGTACCCTCGATCTCACCAAGGGTTACTGGCAAATACACTTTGCTAAAGAATCCAGAGAGAAAACTGCATTTGCCACCCCTATAGGATTATATCAGTTTACCACCATGCCCTTTAGTTTACATGGTGCGCCAGCTACATTCCAGCGGTTCATGGATGTCATTTTATCCCCTCACATGGTTATTGTGCTGCGTACCTGGATGATGTTGTGGTGTACAGTCCAGATTGGAAAAATCACCTAGAATACCTACGAGCAGTTATCCAAGCTATCAAAAATGCAGGTCTGATAATTAATCCTACTAAATGTACATTGGGCATGCAGGAAAACAGATATTTGGGCTATGTGTTAGGAAAGGGAGAAGTTAAGCCAGAGGTTTCTAAAACAGAAGCTGTAGCTAACAGCCCTGTACCTAAAACAAAGAAACATGGGTCATTTTTAGGGTTGGCTGGTTATTATTGGAGATGTGTTCCCAACTTTGCTGAATTAGCTACTCCTGTAATTGAACTCACGAAAAAATGGTACCCAAATAATGTGAAATGGACCCCAGAGTGTGATGAAGCTTTTCAAGTCATAAAGGCTGCATTATGTTCAGCACCTGTTTTAAGAAGCACAGACTTTGAGAAACCATTTTTGCTACAAACAGATGCATCCGATGAAGGCCTAGGTGCTGTCCCAAGTCAAAGTGTAGATGGGACAGAACATCCTATTCTGTACATAAGTAGGAAATTGCATGGCAGAGAGAAAAGGTACTCCACTATCTGAAAGGGGTTTAGCAAAGTGGTCCATGGAGTCCCTCAAATTTTATTTACTAGGAACTGATTTTGTTCTTGTAACTGATCACAATCCTCTCTGTTGGCTTAGCCAGATGAAAGATAAAAATTACAGAATCACAAGGTGGTACCTGGCACTGCAGCCATTTAAATTCACTGTGATTCACAAATCTGGTAAAGAGAACAGTAATGCTGATTTTCTGTCAAGATATGGATCATGAATTGAGGATTCTGGAGGTTGAAAAACAAATGTATGAGTTTGAACTATACTGTTTGCTGTACTGTTAAAAAAACCTGAATGCAAATATGCTTAATTTCTGAAAGCAGCAAATGTTATTAGAGCATTAATAAAAAGTTTTGGAAACCAGTTTAATAAAACGGGTTCCCTCTTAAAGAGGGGGGTGTATGTGACAGGGTAGAATAGGACCCTGTCCCATTTGTTTTGGAGAAAGTGTTAAATGCAAGGATCTTTCCTTTTCTGTCTCTTCTCTGTCTGGTTGCGCAACCAAATTTTTCCTGTGAGACCTTGGACTTGATCAACCTGAACAGTCTCGCAATTCTTTGCCTCTCACTGTCTCTGTTTTCTCCTGCTGTCTGTTTTTTCCTCCCTTGCATATCTAGATGTGCTAATATAAAAATATGTGCAAATCATTGTATGAAAATGTAACCGATAATGAGATCACTTTTATTTGGAAAATATATAGTATTACTGTTGAAATACATATATTTATAATTTGAGATGATTGTAAACTCTAGAGATTACTTGAGTGCAAATGTTGAGCCTTTTGCAAAATTTGTAGGGGCCTCAAGAAGCACACTGTATTCTAGCAGCTCTTGAAACTTACAAGGACAGGATATTTGCTAAGGATGAGGGTTGAAAAGACTTATAAAAGAGCTAAGCTGTTATGGCAAAATAGATTACAAGGAAAAAAAAGAGATTGAAGGAAGATTTTCTTTTATTTTGCCTCTGTACATAGTTATTATGAACAATTTTATATATTTTTTATGTTACTGCTACTGTAAATAAATGTTTTTTGTGAATTCTAGAACTGCTCCTGTTTTTTCCTGTGCTTCCTGACCTGTGTGTCAATGACAAACCCAACCTCCCTCCACAGGCCGAAGATGCCCTGGAAGGAGACTTTTGGCGGGACTCAGACCTGGCCCGATCCTTTTCCCTATGGTGTTTCCCACCCGAAGCCTTCTCTCTGGGGTGAGGGGTGGGGGTCCTTGGCGGGAGAGGAACAGCTGCACTCTGAGGTCCTCTGCATGGCTGCCACCTTCTGCTCAAGGAGATATGCTTTAAGGGCATTGGCTCTCAGAGTCCTCATCTTATTGAACTTCTTGTAGTGTGGGCAGTCATCAGGCCGATGGTCAGGGCCTAGGCAGATGAGGCAGGCCGCATGGCCATCCTTGGCCGGTATCTGCTTCCCATATGCACACTTGGACTTGTGCTGGGGTGGAGAGGGTAAAGACATGCAAGAAAATGACTATCAAATCAAAATTTTAAACTATTAGAAAAACAGCAAAAAAGTGTGGTCGACTGCGAGGAAAGGCGTCCGTGGAGCCGAAATAAGCAGGTCAACAGCGGGAAAAGAACTGAGATGGCGCCAGGGGATCTGACGTTGGGCAGAGCTAACATCGGGGGCGGTCCCCACTACAGACTGCTAGCTAGAAGATTTTTCTGTGGGGTCCTAACGCCTGGCAGCCCTAGTCCTATTGGTAATACCTGCTGCAAGAGCTCCCCCTCGATGTTAGATCACAATATTGGTAGGAAATTGTCTAAGTCACAGAACCCAGAGAGTTGTCCTTATGGGGAACACTCAGAGGTCAGAGAGGTCACCAGTGGTATGCTACAGGGATCGGTCTTGGGTCCAATCCTCTTCAGCATCTTCATCTGTGATACTGGAGTAGGGACCGAGCAGAAGGTCTGCCTCTTTGCAGACAATACTAAAATTGGTGGAAGGGTGGCTAGTTAGGAAGGGGTATGATATATTTGGGAGGACCTGGAAAGCCTTAAGTAGTGGTCAAAGGTCTGGCAGTTGAAATTCAACATTAGGAAATGAAAGATCAATTAATGTACATGGGGCAAAAAATCAAAAAATACAGAACGGGGTGGGGCTAACAGTGGAATGTATGACTGAGGGACAATACCTGGGGGTGTAATAAGTAAGGGATGAGACACGACGAGGTGTGGTTTATCGGCTGATAAGAGCACGCCCCAGGTGCGTAATGAGGCACAAGGTGCTTGTGCCAAGTGCCTTTAGCACCTGGGAAGTGCTCATATCAGCCCATAAACCACATCTCGGAGTGTCTTATTCCGCTTATTAAATGGGTCCCCTTTGTAAAAACCTTCCCCTGGAAAATAAATTAATTACTAAAAGAAGTCCAGCAAACATAAGTGTTAAAATTATAAACATGAAAAAATAGTCCCCGCATTTGTAATGCAAACCATCTACAAAATTCAGCTATTAGAGGGTGTCTGTGAACTTTGTGTCTGTCTGCGCACACACACACACACAATCTCTCTGTTTCTCCCTCCACACACACAGACTTCATTTTTTTATTTATTTTTCATTTTGTTTTATGTGTTTGCTTCAGTGTTTTTTTTTTATCGGTGACTCCCTCACACACTATGCTCCTCCCTGCACACACACAGTCTTTGTTTTTTATTTTTCACATTTTCTTTATGTCTTTATGTTAGGCTTTTCACTCGCCTCTCTGAGATGCCAGTGTACAGGATGCCTGAACTACAGAGAAAAACACAAGGAGAAACAACTGCTGGAGCTGCTTGTTGACTGGAAGCAAGCGTGTGTCTCTGCAGCTGCCGTAGTAAGCATTTTGTGCTTCACACTTTTACTTACAGTGCTGCAGTAGAAGTGAGAGGGTACCTGATCATTGTGGCTTCCTGTTTCGTACTACTCGCTCGTGCATAGAATTTTTAAAATCTGACAGCCTGCCAGTAAGGAATAATAATGTTAATAGAGGGGGAGGGCAAGGTCTGGAGACAACGGGGCAGGAGGACCATTAAAACGGAAGCAATGAAAAAGATGATCAGAGAAGGAGCAGCTGTAACAAAAGAAAAGAAAATGAAAATTACGTACCTACCGTAATTCTTGATCTTTCTGTGTATCTTCACCATTCATCACTGGTGGGTTCTGGCCAGTGGAACAGGACCCTGTGGGAGCATTTTTTTTGTAAGTGGAGAAGTCGATGCCATGGGCGGTGCGGCCCTCGAGGCCAACGCACTGCGTGGTGCTCGCGGGTTGGCCAGTAACCGACGCCAACTCCTCCTCCATCCCAGTTCTGCACGCTGGAGAGAGAAGTTAACAGATTAAGAGGACAGAAGAGAGAGAAAACTTAGGGGTCTGGGACAAGTGGCCCCAACCTCTGGGCAAACAAGGGAGGGAGAGAGCAAGGGAGGGAGAAAGAGGATAGAAAAGAACAGAGAAGACAGGAGAGGAGAAGGAGACACTGCACCGCAGCTGCCGAGACCCAAAGGACTCCCTGAGGACCGAGGAGAAGGACACCACTAACTTTATCCACATTCCCTCTCTCCGCTGAAGGGAGTGGGAGAAGAAAACCCTCCATCTAAGGAATATCCAGAGGAAGAAGGTAGAGTGAAGAAGTCCAGGGGACATCAGCAAGTCACGGCACAAAATTTGAAGTGCTCTCTCTCCGACAGTTCAGGAAGAAGCGGGTAGCCAATGTCTCCCCCTCCTGTCGTGAGAGAATCCTGGGGGCAGGATCCTCCCAGTTGCAGGGTCCCCCTGACAAAACAAATTCCCCATAGAGGTTAGGGGTGTCACACCTCCGAACCAAGGAGTGGGAGATGCCAGAAGAGAATCTCACTAGGGGAGAAGATTTTATCATCTAGAGGGGAACCCTGTAAGGATAGGCAGCTGGATTCAGAGGTAGAAAGAAGGGAGTCACAGCTCCCGGGACAGGATTAGGGGTCACTACGGCTCCTCTGAGAAACAAAGTGCCCCAAAGAGAACCCTATGGTTCAAAGATCAATCAACAGGTCGAGCCCTAATATGGTTCACCCCTTACTCAAGTCTGAGTTACGTAGGACAGACGCCTTATGGAAGAAGGCATGCAAGACCAAATTGCCTGCTGACTGGGTTTCTTTTAGAACAGCTAGGAACCACTGCACAAAGCTCATTAGGGCCACAAAGGCTGAGTACTTCCAAAATGTATTGGCTTCCGCTAAACACAAAGCATCCAAATTCTGGCAAACACTGAAAGTCATCGAGGGGCATGGCCAGACCTCCTCTTTCTCTGCAAAGATTATCAATGTTAATAACACCTTTACAGACAAACAGGAAATTTTAACCCAACTAAATAATCACTTTGCGACAGCTGGCTTAGCTTCCGATGCTTCTCCCTCAAATGGTATGCATAATCAGGTAATTGGCCAAACCCCCAATGCTCTGCCCCCCTGCGGGCTAGCCCTACATCGACCTTTTCTTTTAGCACTATAATACACAAACAGGTCAAAGACTTCCTCCTGGCTCTGGACACCCAAAAAAGCACAGGAGCCGATCTCCTCGAACCCTTCTTATTAAAACTGGGTCACCACTATCTGGTAGCACCATTCACCCACCTGTTTAACCTATCCCTAACCCAAGGACTCCTACCCTGCCAACGGAAAGCAGCCCACATCATCCCTTTATTTAAGTCTGGTGACCCTACCGACCTCAATTATCGCCCTATCTCACTACTGTCCACAGTTTCCAAACTCCTTGAGAAATTAGTTAAATCCTAACTGAGGGACTACCTAGAACACAACAATCTGCTTAACCATCTCCAGTCGGGCTTAGGCCCAAACAAAGTACTGTGTCTGCATTGGCCAAGGTAACTAATGACTGGCAAATCGCACTGGACACCAAAAATCATGTCAGTGCACTATTCCTTGATTTGAGCAAAGCATTCAACACTCTCGACCATGACCTGCTCTTAACCATGTTATCCAGCATCGGACTATATGACTCTGCCCAAAAATGGTTTGACAGTTACCTGGTAGGCAAGAAACAGCTAGTGAAAGCTCAGGGAGATACTTCCCCCTCAAAAAATTTACAAAGAGGTGTTCCTAAAGGATCCATCCTTGGGCCTCTACTGTTTTTACCATATATGTTAATAATATAAATGCCAATATCAGCACAGCAAGTGTCCATCTCTTTGCAGATGACACTGTGCTGTATGTTGCTAGACCCTCAATGGAGCACGCATGCACTGCATTGCAACAGGACTTTGACACTCTCCAGTGCAACCTCCTGTATCTGAAATTATTACTAAATGCAAAAAAAAAACTAAAACAATGCTCATCTCCCCCCATGCCAGACCGGTTGCCTTCCCTTCCACAGTCTATAAACCTCAGATTCTGACCTTGTTAGGGGAATCGCTAGAAGTGGAAGAGACATTCAAGTACCTGAGATTCTTGTTAGAAAACAAGCTGTCCTTTGCTGCGCACTTACTGTAAATGAACTGACTAAAAAGTTGAAGCAAAGGTTAGGACTCTTCTATCGCGTCAAGCACCTGCTCACATTAGAAGCCAAATTAAGACTGGTACAAACCACTTTCCTTCCCTTGCTAGACTATGCAGACTTTATCTACAGCCATTGGCCCCTAGCCTCCTTCTGTAAGCTAGACATGCTGTACCACAGGGTTATCAGATTTATTACTTGTGTACTGTGTATAATACACACCACTGTGCTCTATACTCGCAAATTGGTTGGCAGTCCCTAAAAGCTAGGACAGCAAAAGATGCGGTACTTTGGACACTCAGGGCCCTGACGAACAGATTACCAAAATATATCTCTGACTTTTTTTCTATCCCCAAGGAGGTCTATTCCCTTAGGAAATACACGGTCATCCAGCTTGATACCCCTAGAGTCAGAACCTGTTTTGGCGCATCCTCCATCAGCCATTATCCCCCTGCCCTCCGGAACGCTACCCAAAAAACCTTAAAACTCTCCTATCTTTCCAGTTTATACTCCTTCAAGAGTTGCCTGAGTCAGGCCCTTCAGGAGTCTTGCAGCTGCTATCACTTAATCACCGGGTCTTCCTAACCGGTGCCCCCTGCTCAACCAAAGCTCTTACCTCTCACCTGTGCCCTCTCCTCCTAATGCCATCACCCCGGTAAGCTAAATTGCCTTTTTGCCTTGACCTATGTATCTGCTGTTGGTGACATGCTGTGATTTCTTTGTGTTACTGTGCTATTGTTTTGCTTATGCCTATAGAGTGAAATTCCTTGTCTTTTGTGATTTATGTTCTCATTATTACCTCCTCCGACGTATTGTGCTCACTGCACTCCTTGTATATAAAAATTACGTACCTACCGTAATTATGATCTTTCTGTGTATCTTCACCATTCATCACAGATGGGTACTGGCGGAGATCAGGACCCAGCAGGAGCCTTTTTTTTTTTTAAGGATAGGCAGAGCCGACGCAGCATCGGGCGCGCCCTCGAGGGCCGACTGTGACTACGAGCCGAGGTTAGCCAAGCAGGCGCCGACTCAGCCTGCCTACCAGTTCTGAGTCGCCGAGAGGTAAGAGGAAGGGATGGAGGGTGGGACAAGAGAGTCCAAGGGACAGAAAAAGGAAGAGAAAACTGAACTAAAAGGAGGAATAACGACTGAGAGGACAGCATAGAAGAAGTAAGACTAAGGGGATTGGGTAGGGGCCCCAATCTCTGGAAATGGAAGAAGGGAGGGGGAGAGAAAATTTAGGAGAGAGTGAGCGGTAACAAGGATCCAAGACCCTTGTCCGTCACCAGACTGTATAGGAACTGCAAGGAGTAGCAAAGCTTTCTTGCCAGAATTCAAGGCACAGAATAACTGGCAATACCCCAAAAGCAGAGTCGGCTATTCTGGAGAAGGACAGGATACAGGGACTTAGTACTCTCTGTAAAGATATTTGGTGAAAAAAAGGAAATTTTTTTTTTTAAACAGTTAGATGGATAACAGAAGGAGGGCAACCACCAGCTCCCACGCCGTAGGGGTGGAAATATGTAGTAGAGAAGGAATGCCACTCAAGCTGCAACCCTTAGGGAGAAACTACTCCCCTGTGTGTCCTCCAACTTTACCCCACAAGAAGAGGGGGTAGCACAGAGGAGGAGGACCCAGAAACTGAGGCCTCCTAGGGGATGGCGTAGGATCAGGATGAATGGTGAAGATACACAGAAAGATCATACCACGTGTAGGTACGCATATTTATATCTATCTGTGTCAATCTTCACCATTCATCACAGATGGTGAGTACTCCAAGCCCCCGAAGGGGGGTTGATCATTGCACCCTAAGGGACAGAGTCCTCAGCTCCCCGTGGGTGACACACTAAGGGAACTCTCTGGGCCTGGACGAGGCCCGAGAGTGGGAGAGCAGGACGGGTCCCCGGAGGGGAAGGAAGTTGCCCCGACAAAAGTCATCTCGCCTCACGGAAAAGAGATAGGTTCCTGTGAGAGTGAGCAAATCACCTCACGCCGGGCCAAGGGTGACAACTGGGAAAGCAAGGCCACACCAATCTCCTGGTGCAGATCGCTGTCCCTACGACCCTGGTAGCTACCTCACTGGCGTCGTAAGATGCCCTCGCTTGATGCCTTGCTAGCTCCAGGCCACGTGCAGAGAGTGCGATGGCTTGTCTGGTTTGCTCTAGTCAGGCAATGAGGCTAGGAGCTGACCTAGCCTGGACCACAAGAACTGAGACATCGATGACAATGAAAATTACGTACTCACTGAATTTTGATCTTCTTGGACGAGTCTCCACCACTCATTCACACTATTGGGATCTGCGCCGGAGGCACTAGGACCCATCGAGCAAACTTTTGCTGGGGTCGAGCCAGAGATGGCGCGAGCCCCAGCTCTCACGGCGATGACTATCTTGGCGTCGACTCCCAACCGCCTCAGTACCTTTTTACCAAGGAGGTGCAGCGAACTAACCTAGAAGGGTAGCCAACCTAAAACCGGACACAAGATACCCAGACAACCCATGTAAGAAGGGGTCGACAAAGAAGTCTTCACAGGCCTAAAGATTTGAGGGAGTGAAGACCAACAAGAGGTGACCTCGGGATGGAGGGAGGGCGTGTGAATGAGTGGTGGAGACTCGTCCAAGAAGATCAAGAATTACGGTAGGTACGTAATTTTCATATCTTCCTGGACATAAGTCTCCACCACTCATTCACACTATTGGGAGAGTACCGAGCTAATAATCCCCCAAGAGGGCGGCAGGAGAAACCAAGAGCTCACATTTCTTAAGACAGAAGTCCATTAAGGATGGCTCTGCCAAAGGAAGAATGTCGTCTGGCATGGACATCAAGTGCATAATGCTTAACGAAAGTATGCACTGAGCTCCAGGGTCTGCACTGCAGATGTCTGCAAAGGCACGTATGGATTTCCGCTAGGGATGCCACTACCGCTCTGGTAGAGTGAGCGTAAACTCCACCTCCAACTTAACCTGCGCCATGGAATAGCAGTGACGAAGGCACGCCACTAGCCATGATGAGATACATCTGATAGCTACAGGTTGACCCAGCCGGGTCTCACTGAAGGAAACGAACAGTTGCTGGCTTTTGAAAATCCTTGGTTCTATCTAGATAGAAACGCAAGGCCTCTTAACATCCAGAGAATGAAGAGAGCTGCTCCCTTCATTTTGAAAGTCTGCAAAATAAGAGGGAAGGACCAAAGGTTGGTTAAGATGAAATTCTGACACAACCTTAGGAAGAAATTTAGGATGAGTACGTAAGGACTACTTTGTCCTTATGGAACACAGTATACAGAGGGTCTGTGACCAGGGCATGTATCTCAGAGACCCACAGGCTGAGGTAATGGCCACTAGAAAGGCAGTCTTCCAGGTGAGGAACTTTAGTTCACAGGTAGCTAGAGGTCTCAAAGGTTTCGAGATGAGCATGTCTAGCACAAGATTAATGTCCCAGGCTGCAACCAGACGCCTTGTGGGGTCTGGTGTGCAGAATGCCCTTAAGAAATCTCTTAACCATAGGTAACTGAGCCAGTGAAAGAGAAAACCGCCTCATGATACGCCTGAAATGGCACTAAGGTGAACTTAACTGTAGAGTACTGGAGACCTGAATTTGATAGGTCCAAAAGGTACTCTAAAACTTTATCTGGAGGGCAAGAAAAGGGATTCAAAGAGGGCTTTGCACACCAGGGGGAAAAACGCTTCCACTTAGCCGTGTAAGTTTTCCGAGTGGCTGGCTTCCGCGCAGCCAGAAGGATATCAGAAACTCTTCGAGAGACATTGAACCAATTTACTTCTACCTCTTCAGGAGCCAAGCATGAAGGTGAAGAGATCTCAGATTGGGATGGACCACCGGTCCCTGAGTTAAAAGGTTCATCTGCAGGGGAAGAGGTCTTGGAGGAACTGCCAACATACTGTTGAGAAGTGGAAACCACAGTTGTCGAGGTCAAAAAGGAGCAATGAGAATCATCTTGTCTCCCTGAGACTCAAATTGAGGAGTACTCTCTGAATTAGAGGAAGAGGCGGAAAGGCGTAAAGAAAGCGCTTTGTCCACCGCAGCCTGAACGCATCCTGACAAAAATGCCAGGCCCTGGACTTCTGGAGCAGAAGAGAGCAGTTTTATGCTAAGTGGGGATACAAAGGTCCAGGACCGAGTTCCCCACTCTTCAATAGTGACTGAACTATGGTTGAGTCGAGAGACCACCTGTGAGGGATCTGTCTCTGTTCTGTTGAGACGGTCTGCCAAGTCGCTCTGTACACCTGGCAGGTAGATTGCTTGAATTAGAGCCTGTACTCCAAGCACCATTCCCAGACCCTCATCGCTCTCTGCATAAGGGGTAAGAATGAGCACCTCTGCTTGTTGATGTAATACATCACTGCTTTGTTGTCCGCTTGAAGGAGAATATTCTTAGATAGAGAATGTCCTTCAAAGCTCGGACCGCATAAAGGACGGCTCTCATTTCTAGGACATTTATGTGAAGCTGGGACTCGAGCTGAGTCCACACACCCTGGAGTGTGGAGAGCCTGACAGTGAGCTCCCCACCCCATTAGAGAAGCTGCCTGTGGTAATGGAGATCTGATGGTCCAGAGGGGCAAAGGGATATCCTTGCAGGAGACTGTCCTCTTGAGACCACCAGGTGAGAGACCTCTTTAAGGGTTCTGTCACCTTGATGAGATAGGACTGCAGGTGAGTGGTTGGAGACCACTGAGTACTGAGCATCCACTGGGTGGTTCTCATGTGCAGATGGGCCAGAGGTACAGTGAACACTGAGGATGCCATGAGGCCCAGCAACCGTTGCATCGAGAGCGCTGTAACTGATGTGTTCTCTCCGATGTAATGGGCCATCTGAAGGATATCGTTCCTTCTGTCCTCTGGGAGAAAAGCCTTCGCACAGGATGTGTCCAGAAGGGTCCCTATGAAAAGGAGCCTCTGGGAGGGCTGCAGCTGCGTTTTCTTGAGGTTTAGCAGGACTCCCATGGACGTAAGGAGGCGAGAGGTTGTCTCTACGGCATCCAGAGTCCCTTGCCTGGAAGGACTTGCCAGAAGCCAATCGTCCAGATAAGGGAACACCTGTATTCCGAGTTTTCTGAGGTGCGCTGCAAGAACTGCACAACACTTTGTAAAAACTCGCGGCACCGAGGATAGCCCAAAAGGCAGGACTCTGAACTGATAATGTTGTCCCAGAGCCACAAACCTCAGGAATTTGTGATGCCTCGGTGAATAGGGAATGTGCTGGTAAGCATCCTGCATGTCTAGGAGGCTAACCAGTCGTGTTGATGAAGCAAGGGTAACAGGGTTCCTAGAGAATTATTTTGAATTTCTCCTTGGGGAGAAATTTGTTTAGCTTTCTGATCTAGAATGGGCGCATCCCAGACTCTTTGGAACCAGAAAGTAAGAGAGTAGAACCCTCAGAGCCACTGATGCAGCGGCACAAGTTCTACTGCCCTGTTGTTTAGAAGGCCCTGAATCTCGGTGGTGAGAAGGTCTGACTGAAAGGCAGACGGCCTGGCTGCCATTTGAAGGACGATCCGGAGGGGTTTCCACAAAATTGAGTGAGTACCCCTCGTGGATTATCCGAAGGACCCATTTGTCTGAGGTTATGGACTTCCACTGGCTGTAGAAGTGCATCAGCCGACCTCCCACCGGAGAGGAAAAGTCCACCTCGGGCACCTGGGGTGGGACTTGGGCCAGCAATTCATAAGGTAGTGCTGGGCTCTTTGGGCCCTTACGCTTTCTGTTGCGCCTTCTTTTGAGGTTGGGCAGGTTGGTTCTTATGGAAACTTCTACTGCCTCGAAAGGACTGACGGTTATGAAACTGACGTTTACTGGCATGCCCTCGAGAGGGGGCAGGAGGGGGTCTAGCCAACTTAATGGCTGACCTAGTCTTTTGTGTAGCTTCTAGAGCTTGCTCGACCTGAGGACCAAAAAGATATGCACCATCAAAGGGCAATGCCATTACCTGCTGTTGCGCATCATTGGTGAAGCCTGAAATGCGCAGCCAGGAATGGCGGCGGGTGCAAATACCAGCAGCTGCTGAACGGGAAGCTTAGTCGAAAGCGCCCATGGCTGCTTTAACCTGTTGGTTGTTAGATTCAATACCCTGGTAATGGTTTGAAGAAGCTCTGGTTTTGAATCCGACTCTGGAAGAGCTTCAACCATTTGCTTGAGAGAGTACCACAGGATATACTCGTACTGAGAAAAATAGCCTTGGTAACTGGCAATACGCATACTTAGGGTAGAAGCAGCAAAGACTCTCTTACCTAAGGTGTCTATCTTACGAGATTCCTTGTTAATAGGTCGAGCTGTGGTGGTTTAAGGACGACCTTATCATTCTCTGCCAGGACTACAATAGGATCCGCAAAGGCTTGAGATGCCAAAATGGGACAATCCTTGGGGGCTGAATATTTTCTATCAATGGATTTAGCCACCGATGAAGAGAGAGCAGGATTATTCCATACCATCTGAGACAGCATCTCGAAGGAAGGCTGAATCGGAGGAGTCAAATCCGTAGGGATCTCCAATGCGTGAAGGTATTGGAGTCTTAACAATTTCCCAGGATCGATGTCTGTAGTCTGGAGAGAAAGTGTGGAAATCATATTCTTCAGCAGAGACTTAAAAGACAGGTCCTCGACCACAGGCTCTGCAGCAGTGAAAGATCCTGCTTCGTCCACCTCATCGCCCAGCCGAAGGTCTGGGTCAGGCTCAACGTCATCTCCTGACAGTCTAGGAGGGACTGTATGGACAGGAAAGGGATGAAAGCCAGAAGAGGAAGGAGGAAAAGAGACAAAAGGGGAGTCCCCGAGAGCCCCTGGCGCCGAGGAGGCGCACAGCGCCGAAAACGACGCCGAGGAACCACAAGGTGCCGAAAACGGTGCCGAGAAGCAGCACGGCACCGAGGACAGCACCGCGGCTCCGCATGGCACGAACAGCCGCACGGTGCTGCAGGCGACGCCGAGAAGCCGCACGGCGCCGCAGGTGATGCAGAGACGCCGCGCGGCGCCGCAAGGCCACACGGCGCCGAAGGCACTCCCAGAGACCAAAAAACAGGTTTTGAAGGAAAAACAGCAGGAGATAAAGGCATCGGTGTGGCCCCCTGCGCCGAAGCCATGTGAGGGGGGACACCTAAGCACGGAGTCGACGACACCGAAGAAGGTGCCGCGTGACCAGGAAAGTCCAACTGCCCTACCTGGTCGCCCAAAGGCCCACGAGCGACCGAGCCAGGTAGCCGAACCAACCTCCGAGCCCACTGCTCCATAAGAGCGGCCCACTGATGAAACTGCTCATCTGAAGACCTACCTGCGGGCGGGGTAGGACTCCGATGTCGAAGACGTCGGCTACCAGAAGCCGCTGTTGGCGACTCCGAGGAGAGACCGGCAACTAGCCCGATAACTGAACGCCTATGCGCAGATGTATCAGAGGGCGCAATTTCGGAGGATGCCTTTCTTTTAAACCCATGGTCAAGAAGAGCTCTCGAGGTCAATGGTGCCGAGATGCACTGCTTGGCTTTATGCTTCCGCAGGGACCGCCCATCTCCTGGGCATTGGACTGACGCTGTCAGACCCCTTCCGGAGAAGGCGGCGGATCGGACCCAGCCCGACTGACTGAACAGCTTTCATACGAAGTCTCTCTACCGTCACCTGACCTGCTCATGGTCGACTCCGTCAGTATAGGCTGAGACTTCTTTATTGTTTTTATTTAAAAATAAGAATAACTTAAGCAATACTGAATCGAGATAAAACTACAAAATAATAAAAACAAAACTATGCTGCTAGTTTGAAGTTTGACTCCCGCCAGGCAAGCGACGTCGTCACTGAAGCGCACTCGACGGTGGGAAAAAAGGAACTGAGGTGGTTGGGGAGTCGACGCCGAGATAGTCATTGCCGCGCAAGCTGGGGCTCGCGGCGCCATTCCTCGCAACACCATCTCTGGCATCGACTCCCCAGCAAAAATTTTGCTCCCGATGGGTCCTAGTGCCTCCGGCGCAGATCCCAATAGTGGGAATGAGTGATGGAGACTTATGTCCAGGAAGATCCTGTTGTAGGCTGCATAGTGGGCCTGATGAGCAGAGATGGAGAGAAGCAACCATGCCGAGTAGAAGGTCCTCCTCCCCCAGAAGTCAAAATCCAAGGAGACTTGATCTGGGGGCTGGTCACGGTGGAGGGTGCGAAGCCCATCAGGGGTGTCCAGGTGCGTCAATCCGGACTGCAGATGAGGCATAGAACCTGGAGACTCCGGGGAAGCGCAATACCTCTAGCTGAGGTCCCTAGGGGCAGGAACTCCGGAGAAGGGCCTCTGCCAGAAACGCATGGACGCCTCCCGAAAGGGAGCAGGCCAGGGCGGCACCACAAGGGTGGCCGCTCCGAAATCGCCTAGAAAGGCATGCGCCGCATGCTCAGGATTGCTCACAGACAGGGGAGAAAGGTGAAGGTCCTCCATCATCCTCACGAGGAAACGCCGATACTCGGAGAGATCAGCGGCAGGAGAGATATGGACAGATGGTTCCTCTTCCCCAGAAGAGGGGGATGAGGAGCTGGAGGTCACCATGCGCTCTGAGGGTGGCTGCATGGGGGGAGGTTGAAAAACCTGGCTGTCCATGGCCCTAACATAGGCAGGGAACTGAGCAGCCACCACTCTGAACTGCTCCCAGGTGAGAGGGCCGCTAGGACCAAAAATGCCTGGGAGCGCTGGAGAATGCGGCAGAGGGATAGGGGCAGAGCCAAGAGAAGATGTCGGCTGACCTCTGCCAGGGCTAGGGAGTGGACCATGGACACCCGAGGAGGGTGTCCTGGAAGACTCCACAGCTGACAGCTGTACAACCACGTTGGTACTGCCAAGGCTGCACCCAGAAGAATCCCCCCCGCGAGGCGACCGGGGCCGTATGGGTCCGGAAGGACGGTCCCCGCCTCCAAAGAATGGGACCCCTCAAGGAACCGGAAGGGAAGGGCGGGAAGTCCAGAGCATGCAAGCCGCCCAGGGCCCGGTGGACCCCAGAGAAAGGCCGACGCGCCGACCCCACACCCCTCAGAATCCGAGAGGGTCCTGGTCCTCGAGAGGGCCAGCCTAGGTAGCTGGCAGCTCTGGGCTGCCCCCGAAGGGGAGGCCCAGGAAGCAGCACCCTCCCCTCCTGTAGGCTTCTCGATGGGCCCCAAAGTTGGACGATCGAGACACACTACCTGAGGGGGTACCACCACCGAGGGGTCGAGGAACCCCCCCCAAGATCAGGTTGCATGGCAACGGTGGCACGCACCATAGCCTGCTGGTCAGTGCCACTGACCCTAACCTCAGGAACTACCTGATGCTCCTCAGAAGGGGGCTGGCTACGACTCATTGTGGGGACCACTGGCTCGCTCTCCTTCGCAGACAACCCCAATGGGTGTGACTGCCCGTCCGCCTCCGAGCTCGACTCCGACAAGGTAGAGTCTGAGGCCCTAAGCCAAACGGTCGGAAGGCGGGGGAAGGCAACCTTACCAAAAGGCCCGGCAGTCAGAGCAGTGGCCGAGGTGGCACCCGTGCCCTCCATAGCCCCGCAAGCGCGGCTGGCAGAAAGCGCCAGGGCCGCTCGGGCCAAAGGTCTAGAGCCAGGGCCAGCTGCGGCGCCATCAAGTCCACCGGCACCGGGGGTGGTACCAGGGACAGAGACGGCGGTGGCGGCAGCCCCAGCTACAACCTCGGCACCGACGACACCGCCAGGCCCCTCGGCGCCACGAGCGGCACCGAGAGCACCAACGGTGCCGAGGACGACGCCGACTGACGACGCCGAGGCAAGACAAGACAAAAGGCAATGCCGAATCCAGGGTCACGGCGCCGCGAGCAGCGTCGGTGCCGTTCAGGGCCCACGGCGCCGAGAGACGAGTCAGCGCCGACGTCGGCACCGACAGAGCCCACGGCACTGTGAATGGCGCTGAAGGCCCTGACGGCACCGACCGACGGCGTCGAGGACGACGCGTCGACCCAGGCTCTCCGACGAGGAGCACACTGGGGAGCTCTTCACTCTCATAGAAGAATTGCCATAGCGGCGCCTCCCGCCCACTCCCGGGGAAAGCGGACAGGCCTCTCGCGCCGCTGGGAGGAGCCTCACCAAGGCCAAGCTACTAGTAGCCGAGGCTCCCTCCTCCTTGGCCGAGTAGAACCAGGAAGGGACCCGGAGGAATGGCCGAGAGAGCGGCTTGGCCCGGCAAGCGCGAACCCTTCCCCGAAGTCGGCGGAGCTCGCCACACTTTAAACGGCCTGTTCTAGGACGCGGCGGTCCATGGAGAAGCAGGCGTCACACGAATCCATGTCGGGAAGCGGCCAAGACACGCGAGACACCGGGTCATGCTGGTCTGTAACAGAATACTTGCGGCCGCACCGGCACCGACGCATAGGGGCCGACCTGCTTGGAAAACTTCTTGCCTCGACTGAGACATGACCTACGGAAAAAAACACCAAAAACAGACTCGACGTCGCAAACTTTAAATAAAAAGGAAAGATCTTACTGGCGATATCGAGTGGAGGCAGAACCCAGAACTAGCAGGTAACCGACGGACTGTCGAACGAACGAAAGGCCTAAAATTTTCTTCAAAGTTTTTCTTCAGTTGGCTTCCCACGAGGCGACCTTGATGGCAGAAGACAAAGAACTGGCAGGCAGGCTGAGTCGACGCAGCCTAACAGCTAATCCTCGAGCGCCACGTAGTACGTCAGCCTCGAGGGCGGCGCCGATGCTGCGTCAGCTCCGCCTATCCTTTTAAAAAAAAAAAAAAAAGGCTCCCGCGGGGTCCTGATCTCCGGCCAGTACCCATCTGTGATGAATGGTGAAGATTGACACAGATAAGATCTACCATACCAATTGTCCGTAATTACTTGTGCACTGTTGTATATAATGTATATCCTGCCTTACCAATTTGTGTGCCCCCAGGGCCGCCTTGTTAATGAGCTTGCTCAAAGGTGCTTTACCCTGGTTAATTAAAGATTGACTGATTGACTAATTGATGGTTCAGATCAAGACTGGATGGGGGAAACTCGTCAGAATGACATAAAAAGCTCTGGTTAGCCCCCATAATGGGGGGACCATTGGTCCCTGCTTGTCTTTCCTAACAGAAGGCTCTGAATCCCTCAGAGGAAGAAGCAAAGCCAAGAGGTACCCGAAAACAAGAACCACAAGGCCTCAACTTGCTGAAAAACAAGTAGGGAGAAGGCGTGCCCAGAGACTGAGACCCAAGAGGGGAAGGTGGGTGGGAAACAGTGATGAATGGTGAAGATACACAGAAAGATCAGGAATTACGGTAGGTACGTAATTTTCATATCTTACAGTATCTGTGTTAGTCTTCACCACTCATCACTGGTGGTTGATTACTAAGCCCCTGAGGGGCCCTGGTACCTCCTTCAGGGAGGAAAGTCCCTCAGCCTCCTGTGGGAGAGACACAGTAGAGGGGAGACCCTTATAGGCCTAACTAGGCTTGTGACTGATCAGGATGGGGATTCTCTCTCTGCCTGGGAAAAGAAAGTCGCCCCTGAAGTTCCCGCCTCACTCTGTGGGGAAAAAAGGTGGGTTCCCCAGAAGGAGGAGGCAGTCACCCTTTGCCGGGCCACGGGTGATAACTGGGATAGACGAAGCCATGCCGTCCACCTTATGCAGATCACTGTCCCTGCTAGCCTGGATGCCACTTCATTGGTGTCATATGATGCCCTTGCTTGGTGCCTTGCAAGCTCCAGGCCATGTGCGGAGAGGGCAACAGCTTGTCTGTTTGCCTCTGAATCAAGCATAGATGCTAGGATCTGACCTAGCGAGGACCATAAGTGCCTGTTGTAGGCAGCGTGATGGGCCTGATGCGCTGAGAGAGAAAGTGAGAGATGTGCCAAGGAAAACACTCTTCTCCCCCAGAACTCAAACTCCACGGAATCTGTATCTGGGGGCTGGTCATGCTCTGGGCATCTATGCCCAGAAGGAATGTCCAGGATCATCACACCTGAAGGGGGTTGAGATAAAGCTCTTGGAGACCTCAGGGATGCACAATACCTGTGCCAGCAGTCCATCAAGGCTGGAGAGCAGACTGAAGGACCTCTCCAAGCGTGGTACGATGCCTCCCTAAAGGGGGAGGGCCAGGAAGGTACCACTAGGTTGCTCGCACTGAATTCGCTTAAAAAAGGATGCATCACCCGCTCAGGATTGCGACTTGCTAGTCTGGTGATGTGGAGCTCGTCGACCAACCCCGAAAGGAAACACTGATGACTGGTCTGGTCAGCGTCCAAGGAGAGGTGGGCAGAGGGATCGTCTTCCTCAGGTGAGGAAGCCAACAAATGCGGAGAGTCAGGCACCAGCTGCCCAGAAGAATGGTGAAACACCTGCTCGTCTATGGATCTTACATAGGCAGGGAAAAGGGCAGCCATGACTTTGAACTGCTCCCAGGTCAAGGGCCGTGAGGACTAGAGTGGCCTGGGAGAGGGGGGAGGGTTGGCAGAGGGGTCAAACACCTCTGAGAAAGAGGGCAACCTCTGCCAGGGCTGGGGGACCGAACAGTAAACCCAACACCTTGGGTGGATCCGTCGGTCGAGGCAGTCAGTGGCCATTCAACCAGACTGGAACAGTTGGGACTGAGCCCTAAACAGGATTCTCCCCTGCAAGGTGATTGGGGCCACATGGGTCCAGAAGGGCGGCCCCTATCCTCAAGAGATGAGATCTCTCCTGGGAAGACCTCAGGGGAGAAAGCAAAGCCAGCACTGCGACTCCTACCCGAACCCTTTCGGGCTACTAGGGAAGGACGCTGCCCCTGACCCTGCCCCCCTCGACCCTTCACACTCAGAGAGGGACTTCTTCCTCAGGGCCAACTGAAGTATCTCAACCTAATCCGCTGACTCCTGAGAGACAGCAGATGAGGGAGCACTCTCCCCTGCCCCAGGCACCCTGGCATGCCCCAAAGTGAGCACAGCCTGGGCACACATGGCAGGGGGGTTTACCTCCTCTGAGATCAGAGGTTCCACTGGTCCCAGAGGACCCTCTGCTGCTGACCCTGGCAGCAGAAGATCGGTCGGCGCCACAAGCAGCTCCAACAGCAGCACCAGTAAAAACTGCCAGACCTGAAAGAGGGGGTTGGACAGGGGCCGACGTGCTAGGCAGGGGGAGTCCAAGGAGTCAGAAGAATCCAGAAGCCAGTCTGGATCCACCACCATATCATCATCTTCCACGGAGGAGGCACGGATCCAGAACACCTCACGGAGCCCCCCCCCACTAACAGCACCGCAAGTGGTACCGCAAGCTGGTCTAGCACTGCCCACGCTGGCGCCCTGATCACTGAAACCGTGCACAGCACTGGGATCCAAGGCAACACCACAAACTGGCCCCGCACTGCTGATGCAGCCATCTCAATCCCTGGTGCTGCATGCAGCACAAGGATCCAAGGTGGCACTGAGAGGCAGCATCGAGGAAACTGCTGGGCTGGGCCTGGCAGACACAGGCCATGACACCAGGGGATCCTTCACCTCCAAAGAGGTGATTGCCAGGATGGTGCCTCCAACCCGACTCCCAGAGGAATCGAACCAGGCCTCCTGCACTGTAAGAGGGGCTTCTGCCGAGGCGAGGCTTGAAAGGGTGGAAGCTCCCTCCTCCATGGTCCGTATAGAACTGGGAGAGGACCTGAAGGAAGGGTCAAGGTACCTGCACCTGGCATCCCTGGTGTGCGCCTGTCTTCCAAAGGTCAGCAGCGTACATCTGACTTTGAACGCGTGGACTTCAAGGACTTGATAATCCATCAAGAAACAGGCATCGCAACGGTCCATATCGTGGTTTGGGCCCAGACAGGTTAAACACCAATCAAGCTGGTCCATGATGGTGTAAAGCCAGCCACAGGGACACGGCCGCATCAGGGGCCAGCCCGCCTTGGAAGATTTTTTCTTGTCCCCTGAACAAGACATGATCGGATGGGAAAAAACAACACAAAAATAGGATTTGGGGGCCAGCCCAGTGGCATGGAGGTTTGAGGCATCATACCTTACCTCCTGCAACGCCAGTGACCTATGTCTGCGGTGCAAGCAGGTTGCCAGGGGTCTGCCGGGGAGGGAGAGGATCGAGCGTCCAGAAGACAGCTCTCCTCTCCTGGGGAGGGGTGGGGACGGAGTCTGCTGCTTGACTGGCCCCTAGCGGTGGCTGGAGGCCGGCGCAATGGACCCACACAAGGGGGAGCAGAGCAAGACACCAAGCATGCCACATGTAGAAGCATGTGTGGCTCGGCCATTGGCATCACTGCATGCCTTGGCTCCATGCTCGGGCGCGGGACAAAAAACCGGAGGAGAAAATAAGCCAACCGGCAGGATAAAGCCGGTCTCACTGCTGCACTGGGCCAGCTGGCGCCTCAATTGGTGAGAGGTGATAGCCAGAATGTCACCCAGTGGTGGTGATCGGGGAGGGTGGAAGGGGGCCAGTCAGCAGGGGACAAATAAATAAGGGGAAAAAAAAATAAATAAAATTCGGCATCATCAAAATAAAAAAGGAAAGATCTTACCAGTTGACGGCACTGAGAATGCAGCTGTAGCAGAACTAGGACGGACTTCGTGATGGACTAGGTCGATGATGCAGAAGAAATTCTCACTCCACTCACGTGGTCGTGTATACTCGACGGGAGGGAGAAACAGACCTGGGATGGAGGAGGAGTCTGCTTGGTTACTGGCTAACCTGCAGCCACGCAGTGCTGGCCTTGAGGGGCTACGCCCATAGCAGCATCAACTCCTCCCTCACAAAAAAAATTTCCTGCGGGGTCTTGTTCCTTCGGCCAGAACCCACGAGAGATGAATGGTGAAGATTGACACAGATAAGATCTAAAACTGTAGGAACCTTTTGCTTTACATTTTTTATTTACAAGTTGTGCTAAGTGGATTTTTCGCAGCATGAGTGAAGTAAGCTGCACGGCTGGCGGGTGGTCGGATGACTGACAAGCAGGAACAGACTTTCACACTGCCAGTGTAGGTTAGAATTTATTTCTCAAAACGCTGTAGGTGGTATAGATTTCTGCATGTGCAGCATTCTTGTGAGCCTAACCAGGACCGGTTGTGAAGTTATGGCTGGACAAGAGCACAGGTAAATGTGACTCAGCCAATGAAAATGCTGGAAGTTTACTACCCATTTTATATTATCGGACAATTTAAAAACATCAGTGCAGTGCAACAGAACAGTGGGGAGGGCAAATAGAATGCTGGGATGTATAGGAAGGGGATCAGTAACTGGACGAGTGAAATTATTCTGCCAATGTACAGGTCCCTGGTTCATCCTTACCTGGAGGACTGTGTGCAGTTCTGGGACCCACACTTCAGAAAAGATCAGGGCAGAGTGGAGGGGATGCAGACAAGGGTACATAAAATGATCCAGGGTCAGTAAGAAAAGACCTACATGGAGAGGCTGAAACATCTTAACATGTACACACTGGAGGCGAGATGACAGAGAGGAGGGACATGATCGAGACAGTACGAACACCTCCATGGGATAAACAAAACAGAGGACAGAGAGTTGTTCACAATGACTGGGAACACAAGTACAGGAGAAACTCAAACTGGTAGGTGGGAGACTTAAGAGGGACTTCAGAAAGCATTTCTTCACAGAGAGAGTGGTTGGGGCGGTCATTTACCAAAGGAGATAGTCTGTGCAAGATCAGCACAGGAGTTCAAACGTAAGTGGGACATACTGTACATAAGGGGCTAGCAGCAACAGTGGCAAAGGGCGGGGTTTACAGAGGAGAAGGAGGAGGAGTGAAGGACCACTAGGGCCTCACAATCAAGCTTAGATAGGTAGACTGTGCAGACTCCACGGGCCGCAGGGCCTTTTTGTATCGACATCTTCTATGTTTTCATATCTTAATTAGTTTCTTTTAATCATACAGGTGCAATAGGGTGTGTAACCAATTCTGTTTCAGACCCCAACTTTTGCACCTTAGGAACTCTGTCCCCGTTCAACCGATTTGCCCTAAGTTTGGTGAAGTCTGGGCCATGTTCTCTGGGTACTGAAACTTTTACGTTAATTGTTTCAGGGGCAAAGTTACAGAGGTGAAAAAATGCTATAATTCACCATTTTTTAGAGATTTTTTTTTTCTGCTCACATATAACTAAAAAATGTCTCCCCCCTCATATCTGAAACTTACAGGACCAGTAGAGGCTGGCCCAAGGTACACACTTTCAGAAATTTGAAGTGTCAGACTTAAAATATCAGTTGAAAACAGTCCCAATTTCTAAGCATGCTCAGTTCAAACAATGAACATTCTATGGATAGCTGGATTTTTGCAAAGGTGAAATGATTGATAGTGATTTTCTTCAGTCTAATTTTAGCCAGATGACGAAAGCAATTTGAAGGAAATCGAAAGTGATTTACTGTATGCAGTATGAAAGAAATCAATCTTGATCCCAGTGCTAACCCTCCCAATAACTACAGAATATTTCCCCCCCAACCTCTTATACAAAATGACCAGCAGTGCTCTATCCCGCAGGCTGGTACACCCCCCTCCCAACCCGCACCATTTAAAAATGGCCAGTGGGTGCCCAATCCCACTGCTGTCTGCCACAGGTTTGTTCCAACACTGAGGTGCCCAACCTCCGCTGCCAGCTGACAATACTAAGCAGCACTGGGATGACCAGCCCTAGTGCCACCATAATTTGAACCCCCTCTCCCCTGTGTGTCTGTCAATCCATCCCTCCCTCCCCCTGACATGTAGCTACACTGGGTGCCCACACATGGCATTGCCAAACAGCCCAGTATGCCTGTAAAGATGAAAACTGCCCCCGAAACAAAGAAAACCATCCATTTATATCTTTGCTGGCCTGACCACACCCCCACTCAGCACCCACCAACCCACCCCACCCTTACCTATCTTAGGTCCACTTCACTCTACCAAGAAACAAGTCCTTTTTATTAATGCCAGCAGAGCTCAACAAACAGGTTAAGTGCCATCAATTTATTTTCAATGCATTCTGAACTTTCACGCAAAACGTCATCATTTTTAAATATGTTTGCCCCAACTGTTCAACATGGCCTTTTTGGGACCTCACCTCTTGAACAAAGTAGGTGAAACTGATCAAATCCATGCCACAAGATGATTCTACAGTCACTCTGCAAAATTACGTTCCCGGTGAAAATGTCACTTACCAAGTTCACGAGGAGGTGTCATAAGAAGACAACACTGAACATTTGGTAAAAAAATATTTTAAGATGACCATGTTTTGAGTGAACTTTACAATCTTTCAACTTTTAATGATAGCTTTGGTGATTTTCAATACTTTGACCCCAAACTTTCAACATAACCATTTTTTCACACCACATCATGAAAAATACAGCTTGATTTTTCAAATCCTACTCAAAACGTGTTTTTGCACTTCTGCCACAAAATGACATTTCAGTCTGTATTTTATAAATGACACCTGTCATGTTCGGGGTGGGGGGTTCATAAAAATGCTATGTTGAAAATTTGTAATCAGAATGACAAAAAAAAAAAGTTATGAAGAAATGTTCTGTTCAGGGCCAGCTCTTGCCCCAGTGGGTAGCACGCTGTAATTGTGCGCCAGACAGCTGAGTTTGGGGGTGAGCTCAGTGAGCCAACTGGATGGGCCAAGGCTGGGGGACAGCACTGTTATGTGACACCACCCACAGCTTGGAGAGGAACACTGCTGTGTTGACCACATGGGCAACAAGTAACCAAACAGTGTAGAGAACTCTCGTCTTTGCATTCTGCCCAGAGGGCCCTGCATCTCTGCAACTGTAGTTAAAGGGGAAGCACAGAGGGTCCTGCATTTCTGCTGAAAACATCAAGGCTAAAAGGGTACAATTCAAAAGGTATAAGAAGACACAGAGGGAGGGGGATAGGGAGGTGTATCCGAGGAAACTGAGGGAAGCAGATAAGCAGTAAGGAGATCAAAGGTGCAAACTGAAGAGACGATAGTCCAGGATGTAATAAAAGGGGACAAGACATTTTTTAGGTAAGACTGGGGGTGGGATTGTAAGGTTAAAAGGGAAAGGGTGATTGTGCAGAGGGGGGCCAGGAAAATGCAGACATTCTGAACAAACATTTTTGTTCAGTGTTCACAGAGGAATGAGAAGAGGAGGGGACACAAAAAAGGAACAGAAGTTTTGGAGGGATGGGGTGGACACTAGTCCTTTTTGGGAGGTGAGAGTCCTGAAGGGACTTGCTAATCTGAAGGAGGACAAAGCAACGGGGCCATATGGGTGCATCCAAGGGCATTGAGGGAGCTCAGGGAAATACTGGCTGCACCTCTGACAGTTCTATTTAACAGGTCACTGGAAACAGGAGTGGTTCTGGAGGATTGGAGGAGGGCAGATGTAGTCTCACTACACAAAAGTATTAGCAGGGAGGAGGCTGGCAATTTTAGGCCAGTCAGCCTGACATCAGTGGTGGGAAAGTTAATAGAATTACAACTGAAGAAAAGATTGTGAAATATGGGTTACAAGGCCTAAGGCAGAATGGGTTCGGGGGTCATGTCAAATGAATCTAATAAATTTCTTTGACTGGGTGACAGAGGATTAAGACCAGGGTGGAAGTGGCCTACCTAGATTTCAGTAAGGATGTCAACACTGTACCACATAGGAGACTAGTAAGCAAGCTGGGTAGTTTGGGAGTGGGTCCAAAGGTGGTAAACTGGATAAGAAATTGGTTAGGGGATAGGTGGCCGAGGGTGGTTGTAAATGAAGTTCACTCCGAGGAAGGAAGGGTGAACAGCGGAGTTCCATGGGGATCAGTGCTGGGACTGGTCTTCTTTCATGTCTTGTTAAGTGATTGATAAAAATTTATTTTTTTACAGGAAAAACATTTGTTGGGACAAAAGTCCCGTTTACAACAAAGTCCTGCATTCCAATTCATTATACAAGTACATTAAACAACATACAAAATATTACTCAAGTGCAAAAACACAATTACAACATTTACATTAAAAACACGTACAACAAAATCTCAAATGATTAAATAAAGTAACTTTAAAACTAAAAAGGTTTGTATCAGACTTCAGGTCTTCTGATAAATTATTCCAACTACGTGCTACACTATTCTGAAGAGTACTGTCACCTAATCTATTGAAGCATCTGTGCATTAAAATACTGTGTACTGATTTCCTTGTCTCAATATATGTTTCCCTGTTAGATTTTCTTTTCATCTGGTTGTGTACCGGATGATTGTATTTTTCATGCAATATCTTATGACATGTAACAAGCCAGAGATCATTTCTATAGGCCTCTAGCTGAAGCCAATTTAAGTCTTTATAAATTACACAATGATGCAACTTCTCACTACTACCAACAGCAAATTTTCCTATTCTGTAATACGCTCGATTAATCTGTTTTAAAGCTAGCTGGGCTGAATTCATATAGATTATAGAACCGCATTCCATCACTGGTAGGAGCATCTGTTTTGCCAACCGTTCTCTTGCCACTAATGGCAAACTGCCTGCTACTCTTCTGAGGGCCCCAAGTCTATGATTTACCTTTTTAGTCTGTACTGTTATGTGCTCAGTATATGTCATCCTTGAGTCTATCTGGAAACCCAAATATCTATAACTAGATACACTTTCAATTAAAGTTCCATCTTGAAGGTGGAGTTGCATCTCAGACCTACTTCCCTTATCTTGACCCACTGAGAATAACATGCTCTGAGTTTTCTTCGAATTGAGGAGAAGGCCAGAGTTACGCATCCAATTTTCCATTTGGAGTAAGTCATATTGTATTTTAACTGTCATATCTGTCAAGTTGTTTGCAGAAGTTAACAACACAGTATCGTCTGCGTACAATCTTATTTCACTGTGTTCAATAACTTGAACAAGATTGTTAACATAAATGTTAAACAATAATGGTCCCAGAATCGAGCCCTGGGGAACACCCCTCTCTAGTTTCCCAGGGCCAGACACCGAAGAGCCACATGCTACACATTGCTGATGATTAGTCAAATATGATTTCATCCATAGGAATATTGCCCCTTGAATCCTCATCTCCCCTAGCCTCTCCAAAAGCATTTCATGCTGAACTAAGTCAAAGGCTTTGCTGAGACCCACGAACACCGCCACAGTGCTCTTCCCTTTGGTTTAAAGATGTTACCACCAAGTCATTAAATTCCAATAGGGTGCAGCTCGTGGAGCTCCCCTTTCTGAAGCCGTGTTGATTCTCTGATAATTTGCCATTTGATTCCAAAAAGTAACTAAGCTGTAAATGTACTCTATGCTCTAGAATCTTTGACAAAATTGGCAGAAGAACTATAGGCCTGTAGTTTGAGGGGGTTGTTTTACCACCTCCTTTGTAGATGGGAATAACTTTTCCTATTTTCCATATTTCAGGAACGGTGGAGCCACTCAGGCTTCAATTATACAAATAGGTTCTAACAGGGGCTAGTACCTGTGCACCCAGCTTCAAAAATCGTGCCTCTATACCATCTACGCCTCCAGATTTATTTGGATTTAAATTTTGCAGTTCTTTTACTATTTCTTTCTCATGTATTTCCTCAAAATAAGTGACACTGCAGAGGCGCTGAAAGGGAAGGTCTGCCTCTTTGCGGAATGCGGATGACACTAAAATCTGCAACAGGGTGAACACTGGTTGGGGGTGGAAAGGATGAGCAGAGAAATGAAAATTATGTACTCACCATAATTCTTGTTCTTCTTGGACAAGTCTTCAGCATTTATTCATAATGCTGGGTTTCTATCATGGGACTGAGACACCCATAAACTGGGCAGGTCTCACATAGGTGAGAAAAGATAATGGACTCTCTGGTTACCTATTATAAAAAACTATATCAAGCTCAGGTAGACACTCGCTTTAGAGAAGCCATGGAATTTCTCGGAGGCCTTAGGCTGCCTAAACTTAATGACACACAGAAACAGGCTTTGCTCGCTCCGATTTCCCAGGCAGAGATAATGCTTACCATACAGCACTTAGAGGCTGGTAAATGCCCAGGCCCAGACGGGTTCGGCAGTGAATTCTACAAGACCTTTGCCCCCAAAACCGTGTCACTACTGAATAATATTTATAATCAGATTTGGTTGGAGGGAGAGGTGGTGCCCCCATCCTGGAATAATACCACAATCTCGGTAATACCAAAAGAGGGTAAGGACCTATGGAAGTGTGGGTCATATAGACCCATATCCCCTTTAAATCTAGATTATAAAATCTTCACAGTCATAGTGACGGCCAGACTTAACCCCATTCTACCTGAATTAATACACCCTGATCAAACAGGATTCCTAGAGGGAAGACAAGCCCTAGAAGGAGTTAGGCGAACCATAAATATAGTTGACACCATTAATAAACATCACATCCCCACATGTATTATGAACCTGAATGCCGAGAAGGCATTCGACAGGGTTACCTGGAGTTTCCTTTTGACAGTTCTGGGTAGAATGGGGTTCCCTCCAACATTCATGAAAGCTATTAAGGCTCTCTGTACATCCCCGCAGGCTTGTGTGAGGGTCAATCGGGGGCATCTCACAAAGATTCGACTTGGGTAGAGACACCCAGCAGGGGTGCCCACTTTCACCCCTGCTTTTTGCAATATACATTGAGCCACTGGCATAGGCTATCAGGGAGGATCCTGGCATTGGAGGAATAAAGATTGAAGAGGGTGAACACAAAATCTCCCTGTACACGGACGATGTCCTCGTGTACTTGTCTGACATGGGTAAATCTATCCCGAGACTGTGGGAGACACTAGACAAATTTGGTCAATACTCTGGGTACGCCCTTAATAAGCTTAGGACAGAAGTTCTTAAATTTTATTATAGCCCCTCCCTACCCGTACAACAATTAATCCCACTGAAATGGAATAACCAAAAGATAAAATATGTCGGCACCCAAGTCCCTAGAAATCTCTCCTCTCTGTTCTCACTTAATTTTGAGCCCTTAATACATCAAATAAGGGCGGACATTAAGGGTTGGGGACTTCTGAATCTGCCACTGTACTCAAGGACTCAGTTTGTAATTATGAATATTCTACCTAGATATCTTTACCTATTCCAGTGCTTACCACTGAAGATACATCACAACCAATTTCAAATATGGCAGAGAATTATCTCAAAATTCATCTGGAATAACGAAAGACCCAGAATCAGAAGTGCAATCATGGCAGCTGATAAAAACGGGGGAATGTCCCAACCTTGAAGACTACTATCTGGTGGCCCAACTAAGATGGGCTCTACTATGGTCAGCAGGTAAATATAAGGCCCACTGGAAAACGATAGAGGTGATGTGCTCAGAGGGTGCACCTCTTGGAGCCAGGGTGGCCAACCCAGAAACAAAACAGGATGGCACCAACACTTTGCCATTCTCAGTAAGTGAAACACACTTCAGGCCCTAAGGAGATTGTGGGTTAAATATCACCTCACAAAGGAACTGTGGCCACTCAGGTGGTTTGTGGGACACATCATTCACGCCCTCAGGACAGGAACTCACTTTTCAAAAGTGGGGAAGATTAGGCCTAACCACACTACAACAGTTTATGGCAGGACCGACATACAAGAGTTTGGGCAGATTAGGGAAAAGTTTCACTTGAGACAGGCGGATCACTACCGCTTTCTACAAGTCAGATCACATATACAAACCCTGCAGTGATGCCTTGGTAGGGACACCGCTCCGGGGAAACTAGGACTAGTGATAGAAGAAATACTGGGCCTAAAGAGAAAGAAAGACCATATCTCAGTCATATACGAGGCTCTTAGAGACAGGAGTATTGAGCACACTAAGCCTCTCAGGGATAGGTGGGAAGCAAAAATATGAGAGCAGATACAGGACAGAGACTGAGGCATAATTTGGGCACAGACCAATAGGACCACTTACTCCGCAATGTGGAGAGAATTTGAGTGGAAGGTGATGGCTAGATATTTCATAACCCCAGCAATTAAGAATAAATGGGACAAGAAGAGTATAACCCACATGCTGGAGGGGATGCCAAGACATACAGGTGAATCATACTCACATATTTTGGCAGTGCCCTAAGCTGACCCAGTTCTGGGATGACATAACACAGAGCCTGAAAACCATCTTCACCATAACAGAATCATTAAGCCCTAAACATTTGGTATTGGGGCTGGTGCCAAAGGAGGTTAAGGGGAAAGACAAAATATATCCGTAGAACATATTGGTGACATCTGTGCACAAAGCCATCACTAAGAAGTGGCTGTCCCCTGAGTCACCTACCCTGCAGCAATGGGTCTCCGTAGTCCACAAGATACCGGATATGGAGGAGCAGACTCATAAGATCAGCTTTGGAGGACAGAACTTTGTACTCAGATAGACACTCTGGGTGCTATGGAAAGAAGCCGGCCAATCAGATTGAAGATTATGGAAAGGGAAGGGGGACCTCAGGGTCTGTTGAAGGGTTCTTTTACGACACCGGTTATAATGGAAGCCTGGAAATGTAAAACAGGGGTTTGGGGGGGGCACTGGACATCCCTTATTTGCACTCTAACATTGATAAGGCAGTGGCCTACCTGATTAACTTTGTATGGAATGACTTTCTTAATTTGTAAAGAGATGTATTTGTGTTGTAAAAGTGCCTAAATATGCAATAAACCTGAATAAAAAAAAAATACATAATGCTAGGTTTCAAGCTGGAGGTGCTGGGACCGTGCAGGACCCAAAAATCCTCAGGAGGGCCAACATCAAGATAGGCCCAAACATGCACAGCACCGCGACACTGGCCTGCGCTGTATAGGCTATCTCAGTGTCGCGCCTCCAACCATCTCAGTACCTTTTTTACCAAGAAGGTGTAGTATAATCTAACTATGCAACACCTAAACTAACAAGGGCATAAGATAGCCCTTCTGACCCATATAAGAAGGATCACTGGAGAAACAGTCTTCACAGCCCAAACTGAAACAAGGGAGGTGAAGACCAAGAACAGATTAAGTGAGCTCGGGGGATGGCCGGTGGGCATATGAATAAATGGTGAAGACTTGTCCAAGAAGGTCAAGAAATATGGTGAGTACATAATTTTAATATCTTCCTTGACTTAAGTCTTCACCATTTGTTCCTACTGCTGGGAAGAGTACCAAATGAAGACAAAAGTCCCCCGAGAAGGGAGGTAGACGATGGAGCTCACTCGGGACAAAAGTCCATTAAGGACTGTCCTGCTGAAAGAGGCATGCTGTCTGGCATGGACATCCAGGGCATAATGCTTGACAAATATGTGCACTGTGCTCCAGGTAGCTGCTCTGCAAATCTCAGCAATGGTGACAGTGGATTTCTGCCAAGGATAAAGCCACCACTCTGGTAGAGTAGGCACGAACTTGGCCTTCCAATTTGACCTGTGCCATAGAGTAGTAGTGTTGAAGACAAGCCACTGTCCAAGCAGAAATACATTTAATGGTTACTGGCTGACCTAGTCAGGCAGCAGTAAAGGAGACTAAAAGTTGCTTGGATTGATGGGTGTCCTTAGTTCTGTCGATGTAGAACCAAAGGCCTCTTTTAACATCCAGGGAGTGAAGGGTGCGTTCCCCTTCATTCTGGAAGTTAGGAAAGTAAGTGTACAATACCAAAGGCTGGTTCAAATGGAACACCAAGACCACTTTGGGGAGAAACCTGGGGTGTGTGCAGAGAACCACATTGTCTTTGTGGAAGACGATATACAGAGGGACTGTGATGGAAGCATGTATTTCAGAGACCTTGTGAGCAGAGGTGACAGCCCCCAGAAAAGCTGTTTTCCAGCTCAGGAACTTGAGATCACATGTAGCCGAGCTGAGGCTCAAAGGGCTTATAATTGAGCATGTCTAGCATGAGGTTTATATCCCAGGGGGCAACCGGCTTCCTCGTGTGCAGAATGCCCTTCAGAAATCTCTTGAAAAGGGGCAGCTGAGCCAGGGTTATGTTCTGACCAGCTCGAGATAGGCTGAAACTACACAGAGGTAGCTCTTTACAGAGAAGTATTGCAGTCCAGCATCTGAAAGGTCCAATAAGTACTCCAAAACCTTGTCCAGTGGACACCGCAATGGGTCCATACAGACCTTGGCACACCATTCCAAGAAGCGCTTCCATTTGGCTGTGTAAGTTTTCCTAGTGGAAGATTTACATGCAGCCAGGAGAATATCCCAAGACTCTCTGAGAAACTTTGATCCTGGTCACCTCCATCTCTTCAGAAGCCAGGCATGGAGATAAAGAGAGTGCAGGTTGGGATGGACCAGGGATCCCTGTGTAAGAAGGTTCGACTGTAGAGGTAGGGGCCTCTGACAAGTTGTTGATTAATGGACACTAAATCTGATGTGGCCAGAATGGAGCAACTAATAGGTTACTCACCTATAACAGCAGTTCTAGGAGTGGTATATGTTGCTCATCCACACTGTCAGGCATGTCGTTTCCCCTTTAAGAATCGCTGGAAAGTCTCAAAGCTGACTCCCCCCTCTCACCTGCCTGCCAATGACGGGGGGTGGGGGGAAACAAGGGGTTCGATGTGGGTGGAAATGGTGGGGGTGCCACTGGATCACCAGGGCTGTTCCTTCAGGAGGTACCGTGATTGCGGCTAGGGCAGTGGGGTTCCATTAGACCATCAGGGACAGTCGTTTACATTACTCAGGGACTCGGTTGGGAGGAGGGACCACTTGACTACGAGGATGGTCTTTCATAACAATATTCGGGGGACTTGGGGGGCCACTAGACTACCAGGGCTTGTTTGGTATACATTGAAGTGATCACAGCTACGGGTGGGGGGTGTCCACTTGACCACCAGGGATGTGTGCTTGCCAATGGTGTTCTGGGTGGGTGGCCACCCACGGCTGAGCTGCTGTGTTGCGCCCTGCAATACTGCAGCCCACCTGTGGGTGTCCAGGGTTGTGTCATCTTTTCTGGGGCTCAACTTTGAGCTCCCTATGCCGCGCAATGCAGGGTTGTGCCGGCATGTCGCCCGCACATCCGGGCTGAATATCGGGATGTGCCACATATGAATGGGCACGCCCCTGCATTTGCGCCCATACATTAGCATTGAGCCTGGCGCATCGAGATTCACCTTTCGTCAGGCAGCCTTCTCAATATCCCGCCAGGGTGAATGCAGCAGGGTTGGCGTCATACCTGTTGGCGCCAGGCGCAACCCTTTGAATATCCCGCCATGGTGTATTTTTTCTGAGCTGTCCCTCTTGATATTTTACCTATCATCTCTTTTATATCACAGTTCATGTCCTCCACCACTCAGTAGGGCTCTCATATAAAAACATGATGTCCAATCTCACCTCCAATAAAGTCTGTGTTTCCAGAGAACAGTGGTCATCCTGTAAAACCGACACATTAATCTTCCAATAATTTCTACCAATGTTGTAGTGCTGTATTGTTCCTAGTGTAGACTTTATTTCTTTTTTTGAACTTAGATTTTTATTAATTTTTCATTATTAGACCATTTACATTTGATTCTCTTTACAGGGTAAACATTGCAGAATTCCATTCGTCTTGAAGTTAAAATCAATTTGACAGGACAATACATAAAAGCAAATGACATAAATTTCCATTATATTTCTTCTTGGGTATGGGAGCATCCTCTTATACATTTTTGCAGGCTGGACTGAGTAGTGGGAGTCCTCACTCAAGGTGGAGAGGGTGAGCCCCCATTTTCTCATATCGAACCAAGTCTATAGTTCTCTCAGTCTTCTTTTCTCTGCTCATCTGATAACTTCCCTCCCTTATCCCATCCGATTCGTCCTCATACAAAGTAATAAAACTGTGGTGTCCTTCTTTGTCTTATTAACTGACTGCAACCCTTCCATTTCTATTGCCCTTCTCCTGCCCAGAAGATATTCTAAGGTAGGGGCCGAAAAGAAGGAAAAAAAAAAAACACCCCAACCCTCATTTTAATTTATAGAGGAAAAATGGGCCTTGTGTGCGGTCTAAGGTATACTAAAAAAAAAAAAAATCACGGACAGTTTACCTCTGTTGTCAGAATTGATTGGTTAAGAGCAGGCATCTGTAGTTTAATGACATTTCTAGGCCTTCTACCCGGATATCTATCTAGTTTATTTATCCAGCTCATTTTGTCAGGAACTGGTCGAGCACCGGAGTGCCACTTTTGTTCTCCATATATTCATAGAATGAGAGCCATCTTGAGTTAAATTTATCTGTTTGCAACCTCAGTATAGCTGTGAGGGCTTCCATTTTCTTAATATTAATCACATTAGACCACCATTTTGAGTATGTCATTTTTCCCTGGAAAGCCATCTTTGTGTGATAGCTTTGGTAGCAGCTGCTATTAGTATAAAGAACAAGTATCTTTGGGCTTTAGTTTTAACCTCGGAGCCCCAATACCATGAGGAAAGTCTGGCTTATCTTTTAACTGCAGTATTTCTTTTATGGCTAGGGTTACCTCTTCCCAGTACTCCGCCAGCTTCCGACAACTCAAAAATATGATATTGAGACCTTTCTCCGTAACCCTCCAACATTTATCATTTCGGGAGGTGTCAAATTTGGTGGAGATCTCTGGAGTTATAAGTATCTAACTGAGATTTTCCATCTAAACTCTCTCCATACTGGTGAATTGGTGGTTTTATGTACTCCTTGCCATATAAGTGACCAGTCCTTGTCTGATATTTGGCCTCAAATTCTGCCTGCCATTTATTTTCTACAGCTTGAACCTGGAGTATCCCTGAGCCCTCCTGCAAAGTCTGCTGTAGATATGAAACAAGTTTTTGGAGTCTCCTTTTTGGCTTCTCAGGTGCATGCATTTTAAGCGGTGAGGTGAGGGCTGTTTTGTATAGCACTTATCCCAACAGTGTTATTGATAAAAGTGTCTACACTGAAGGTATCTAAAAATCTTTTGGGGTAGTTCAAATTCCTCTTGAGCTACGAAATGTTTTAACCCCTCCACACACACTATCTGGCACAGATATTGGAGTCCTCTGCCTGACTATCTTTTCCAGCAAGCATCAGCTTGTGTTGCTGGGAATTGTGGCAAGTACTTCAGTGGGATATACTTCTAAGCGGGGAAAATATCTCCCACCACTGTCTAACTCTAAGCCAAATTTTCAAGGTGTTTCTAGTCCAAATGTTACTTAAATTTTTAAGGTCTGCAGCTCTAATTACCCATGGCAGGTACCTCAGAGGGACCCAGGGGTGTTCTCCTTCCTCCATTCCGTGCACTATCCTTCTCTGTTCTTAGGCGACAGCATTTTAGTATAGGAACTGTCTGGGCGCTAAATAATATTTTAACAAGTCTGGCACTCCCATTCCCCTTTTCTTTCATCTCCGTTAGTATGCTCCACTTCTTGCGTGACTGACGTCCTGCCCAAATAAATCCGGACAGCTTTTTCATTAGCTCTCGCCATACCCCTTATCGATAAGAATAGGTAATGTCGAGAATAGGAACAAAATCTAGGTAGAATGTTCATCCTGATAGCTTCCACTCTGTTCATGAAGCTAAGGGAATGCTCTGCCACCTCTGCAAGTCTTCAAATATTCTTTCTTTTAGTATCTGGTGGTTATAAGAATATAATTTGTTGATGTCTAATGGAATCGTCACTCCCAAATATTTAATTTTGTCCTTAACCCACTTAAAGGGTACTATATTCTTTAGCTTTGTATCTGGCGGTCCACCCAGACTCAAACTCTCCGCTTTTTCTATATGTTCACCTTAAAACCTGAAATTTGGCCAAATCTACCCAACAATTGGAGCACCTGCTGGCACAGAACTAACTGGTTCCCCCAAATACAGCACTGTATCATCTGCATATAACGAGATCTTATTTTCAATATTGTTTATTAGTATCCCCTTTATATCTGGGCTTTGGCGAGTGTAGACTTTATTTCCTTCACCCTTCTTCACTGGACTCTCTCCAGCTAGGTCGTGGGGCTTACCTTGGCTGATCCTGTCCGACTGAAGCCCAGGTAATCCTCCTGGGGCGGCTCTCCCCACGGTCTGTCCCTGAACCCCCCCAGATCTATATCCCTCGAGGGCAAGGACTGCCAACTCCTGCTCAGCGCCTACCTATGAGGTGTCTGGACGAGACCAGCGTGGAGAGACCAGGAGGATACCCCAGCCCGACACTGGACATGGTGCCTTGGAGCCGCTTAGACCTGCCTTCGCCTACCAGTGGAACGAGATATTTCAGACTTGTTTTTTCGGTCCCCTGAGGAGCTCAGACGTGCAATGGCAGCCGGGCACTATATGTCACCACCCGGCGAGCTTCCTCCCCTACTGAATGTGCTCCAACTGTTTGTGCTGCACCCGACTACTGCCAAGTGCCTCTACAGAGCACTGTGTTCCCGGAACCCTCTGCAGGGAAGGGAGAGAGATGTCCTCTGAACGCTCGATCCCTTCCCTCCCCTGCCGACCTCCGGCAGCCCAGGCTCGTTCCTAAACCCGGGTCACCAGTGTGGCGTCCAGCGCCTCAACCCTCAGCATCACCAGGCCGCAGGCTCCTATTGTCATCTTAACTGCCAAGTGGTCTGAAGTTTCTAGGGGCACCAAATCCACCACCCGTCCTGCCAATCTCTCCGACAAAAAAACAAAACAAAAAAATTCTGGCTGAGGGTTTTCCTTTGTGAAAGGTATGACCAGGCTATTTACTCAACTTATCATATATATCACAGATCATATTCCTCTGCAGTACTGTTTGCAATGCATTAGTGTCGCAATATATTTTCTCAATTTTTCGGCCCCAATCTCCACTCGTAAGACCGCAATTAAAGTCCCCTCCCCAAAAAAATAATCTGGATGTGAATAAATAAGGCTTTATGTCCCAAAATAAAGTCGTCCTCTCAGCTTTAAGTTGAGGGGCATAAATCTTAATTAGTCTATACAGGTACGCCATAGTATTAAACAATAAATCCAGAATTAACATTCTACTCGGATGTAGGTCAATCATTTTTAGAAATTTAACTTGCACATTCCTAAAACGTATCCCCAAACCTGTACAACTCTCTTCTCCTATGGACCATAGTAGGGACAGGCCCATCTACACTCCTTCTGGGCCCGGGGAATTTCTGATAGAGTGTGTAACCGGGTGTCTTGTAAAAAATAAACATTCCCCCCCACCACCACCATATTGGAGAATATAATGTGTCCTTTTTCCCTGGGATTTTATGCTGTTTACATTGGAAGTGATAAAATTAATGCCTACATCCATTTAAGTATTTAGAAAAGATGGAATATTACTGTATAGTCAAACAAGTCACTTCCGTTTTTTCAGTTTCTTCGGTTTGGGTTAGTCCCCCAAAACACCATCCCCTGGTGGCTCCTGCTGTGAAGAAGCCACAGAGGACACATCTGAATCTCCCCGGCCTCCTCTCCTTCTATATCCATCAACGCCTCGTAGGCATTTTTTGTTGGGATAGTCTCTGCTGTTCCAGCCAAGTTTTGAGCCAAACTTTAGATGCACACTTTAGATGTGCATAGGTGTCTGGAGAGTCTTGGACCTCGTTATTCTTTTAAAGGGGATATCAGTGGTCATGTCAGGAGGAGGCATGCCTTGTTCCTCTTTCTCAACCTCTGATTGTAGCACACTGGGTTCAACTTCTGGGATATGGGCAAACTCAGGCCCCAGGTCCTGCAATTGTGCTGGAGAGGGGGGGTCTGTACCCTGAGCAGGCACAGGAGCAGGTGGCACCTTCGTAGGTATCCTGTTTTGAGTATCCACAACCAGGGGCAGGGGAGGGACTGTCACCTCAAGAGGGGGGGTTGTCCTGAACATCTCTGTGTTGTGCTGCCCTAGGTTTGACTGGTCTCTGGGGTTTCAGATCCAGGCCACTGGTGTTCATCACTAAGTCCTGGAATCTCATGCACTCTTTCTGTGCAGTGGCCACAAACATGTCTTGTTCAGCCCATACTGTTTGGTCCACACTGTTGTGCAAAGCCCATTCACAATCCCGGAAAGTATGTCCATTTCTATCACATAAGTTACACCTCATAGGCTGTTCACATTGGGCACTGCTGTGCCCCACATCTCCACAAAGACTACACTTCTGCTTGTCGCATACATTACTTAAGTGGCCCACCTCCTTGCACTTATAGCAGGCACGAGGCTGCCCTGCATAGAAAATCACACCCCTGTCCCGTCCTAAAAAGAAACAGTTAGGGAGATGGTGAACTGCCCCATTTTCTTGCTGCAAGATTACCTGGTATCTCTAACCACCAGTCCACAAATGTTCCTCATCCAGAATCAGTTCAGGGTAGCCATTTACCACACAATGCTGGTTCATCCAATAATTAATGTCCACCACATTAACCCCTTGTTGCAGAAGATTACAGTCACTCTTTAAAAGTGGTTTCCTCAGGGTATCGCTAAAAGGGTTTCCACAATACAGTATTCTTTAGCTGTTGATGCTGCTTCCAGAAGCATTCCAGGCCAGCTGGATGTTTAAAACTGATGTCAAAGATGCAACCTCCTGGCATATGAATCAGGGCATATATTTTATAGGCGTAATACTTCATGCTGTTCTTTAACAGCGCACGTCCTACGAAAAGCCTGTCTGGGACATCATTCATGTCTCCCATGAATTTCAGGTGAACCGCGTTCTGCCTAGCTGCAGGCTCCGTGGTTAAATGTACACTGTCTAGAAATAAGCTTTCCTGGACATTTATAGACCAGACATTTTGTCTTGGCTCTGTGTTCTGCTGCTTCTTCCTAGTTCTACAGGGACTGAACTACGGTCCACAACTGCATCCTCTGCTCTCCCAATGGCAGGAGGAGGCTACACGATCCAGTGTGTACAGGGGGGTGCACCCTCAGGCCTTATACCCCATCCACCCCAGAATCCCTTCTATTTCTTTAATACAATCAAGTATGCCTGTGTTTTCAACTGGAACATCCATCTGTGCAGTGTCTTTGGGGCTGCCCTGCCCAGGGGAGGTACAGAGGGTCATGGGAGCTACTGGTCCCATAGCCTGGAACAGGGTCAGTGTCCTTGATATCATCTAAAGGCTTCCCTCCCAAAGTTTGGGGCAGATTTGCATCCCAACCCTTTCTGTGCAAACTGCAAACCCACCCAGCTTTCTACAGTGAGTCAACCACCCAGTCTGGGCTGTCTGAAGAAAGGCCAGCGACTGAGGTTGCAAAATCTATACTAGTTTGCTCTGTGAGCTGGGTCACCCCCTCGTTGTGGGCCACACACCCTTTCTTTCCTTTACCCAAAGACTCTTTGTTTGCAGCTTTTTTTTTTTTTTTTTGCCATTCACTTTTTATTGATTTTAACAAATAATACAGAGACGATGAGGACAGGTTAAGAAACCAGGTGTACAGATACATACAGTACAACAAAACCGAGAAAGGCAACACCATAAGGTACAGTCTCTGTACCCCACCCCGCCGCTTGCAGCTTTTAACAGTAACCCCCAGGGCAGTACCAATATTGAAATTTATGCTTTTTTTCTCTAGGGTAGGCACATCCTCCTGTCTCATAATCACATCTGGTAAGTCTAACTGAATTACATGTGCCTCTGCACTGGGTTGCTGCCTGCTAATCGTTATTGTTAGTTCCCATTTGTTTGACTCCCCACTCCCATCCAAGTCATTAGCAGTAATCATCCCCCGTACCTTCTTGCTTGGAGAGCTTTTCTGTGGATCCTTGATTGCATCCACTGTTCCTTCATTTCCTTTCAGCTCTGTTATAATCAGGTCAGGTAATCCTGCCTGTGGGACCAAAGCATCTGCTCTCAAAACACTCCCCTGTTGCTGGAAAGCTCGCTCCAACTGTTTTTTCTTTCCAAAAAAAGAGCACTGTTCTTCTTCCTGAATCAGTCGACGCAGTTCCTCAGCCCCAGGAGAGGTCTCGTGAGCCGCTTCCATCACCGTTTCACCATCCAATTTAGGAACCCGACTCCTGTCCGGTAAAGATTCCTCTGCTAGTTCAAAAATATCTTCTGTAGTATAATCCATCTGAAGGTGTCTCAGGTACAGGAGAGATCAAGGAGGAGAATCACTCCCCAGCCCTGCAGACGTCCATCCTCTGCTCCAACAAGGGAAGACTGGCAATCTCAGCACCAGTCTAAGTGCCCCCTACCGATGAGTAAGGGAATTTCCCCAGTGCCCTAGCCAAATTTCACCACATTCACTAAAAATACCACCAACAGCTTAATCTGGTTCAAAATCAGTTGGAGTTCATCTGAATCCCCTTCCCCCGGGTCGTGCCTGAAAACAGGCAGAATTTGTCTAGTGCACTTACCGGTCAACAAAACTAAATAAAATAAATAAAAATAAAATAACCCTCTTTGCCACCGGGACAGCTTGTTTCAAGAACATTTATGTGTATGAGATTCTCCCTAATTCCACACTGCCTGAGTGTGGAGATCTTGGCAGTGAGCTCCCAACCGATCAGAGATGCATCCATGGTGATGGTGATCTGAGATTCGGTGGGCAAAGGGTGACCTTGAAGAAGACTGTCTTCCTGACTCCACCATACAAGTGATCTGAGTCAGAGGCTCTGTCACTTTTAAGTGGAAGGACTGTGGATGCATGGTCGGTAACCGCTGTGTGCTGAGCATCCATTGTGTGGTCCTCATGATGTGTAGATGGGCCAGAGGCACTGTGAACACAGACAATGCCATGAGCACCAACATCCACTGCATTGAAAGAGCTTAAACAGAGTTTTTCTTCCTGATGTAGTGAGTCATCTGAAGACTGTCGTTCCTCCTGTCCTCCAGAAAGAAAGCCCTCGCCCTGGAGTTATCCAGAAGGGCTCCTATGAAGAGGAGCTGCTGGAAGGGTTGAAGCTGGGATTTTTCCAGATTCAGTAGAACCCCCATGGATGTCAGGAACTGAGAAGCCATGGCGACTGCTTCCTGTGTCTCCTGCCTGGATGGGCTTGCTAGGAGCCAGTCGTCCAGGTAAGGGAAGACTTGAATGCTGAGTTTCCTGAGGTGTGCCGTGAGAAATGGAAATTACATACTTACCGTAATTCTTGATCTTCTTGGATGAAGTGTCCACCACTCATTCACACTAATGGAACTATGTTGGAGGCACTAGGACCCCATGAGAGCCAAAAATCTTCAGGAGGCTGGCGCAGGGGATAGGACTACACATGCGTGTGCACGGCGAGACTAGCTCATGCCTGTACAGGCTATCTCAGTGTGGACCCTCCAACCACCTCTGTACCTTTTCAACCAAGGAGGTGCAGGGTAAACTAATGTAAGAAAACCTAACCTTAACTTCAGGGTGTATGAAGGCCTACAACTTGTGCAGCACCCTCTGACTTAAGGGAAGAGGAGGAAAATATACAGGGAGTGTCTTGGGAAAATTATCTAAGGTTGGCTAGTGAGGCAAGTAAGGAAGTATGGTGAGCAAAGGCACAGAAGGAGCTGCAGATAGCTGAAGGAATTAAAAAAGGGCGGAGAAGGCTTTCTTTCACTATATAAGTGAGAAAAGGGACTAGAAGGAAGGGATTGTTAGGCTTAAGAAAGGGGTGGAGTGGGTGGAGGATAATGGGGGAAAAAGTACAGTTACGTAAGAACTTACCGTAACAGTAGATCTTCGAGAACAGCTCTTGCAGCAGGTTACACCATTAGGACTGAAGACGGCAGGCGCCAGGACCCCACGGAAATTTTCTAGCTAGCAGTATTCAGAGGGACCGCCTCCGACGTCAGTCCTTGACTCGATCGAGGCAATCGTACATAAAGGGCGGTCCCCAGAATCCTCAGTTCTCCCACCGAGACTCCTGGCTGCTGGATGACATCAGAAGAGGAGACTGAGGATCCGCCATCAAGTGGCAATCAGAGATGCTGAGAACACCTGATCCTACGAGAAGGATTTTGGAAATAGAATCTACCTCCAGCGGGGATGGTGGGAGGGAAAGTACCTGCTGCAAGAGCTGTTCTAGAAGATCTACTGTTACGGTAAGTTCTTACGTAACTGTACTATCTTACTTTCGAGAAACAGCTACTGCAGCAGGTTTGGTTACACCATTAGGACTGATTCCTAAGCAATAATGGAAATCCCACACCAATGGGAGGAGGGAAGGTAGAAATCCTTAAAAAAACATAGACCTAGGACAGAAGTCCTTGAAGGACTGCTAGACCAAAACCTGCTCTTCGCCTCGATGCAATATCCAGGCTATAATACCTGATGAAAGTGTGCACGGAGCTCCAAGTAGCCACAGCACAAATGGCCGAGGTGGACACATTCTTAAGGGCCGCAAAGGAAGTAGCCACCCCCTTGTCGAATGACCCTTAACCGAGCCCGGTAAAGGTTTGTTACGCTTCTAGTAACAGAACATTATACACTGAATGAGCCACCTGGACAGCGACTGTTTTTAAACAGGCGCTCCCATCATCCTGTGGGCAAAGGAGACAAAAAGTTGGTCCGATTTTCGGTGGTTTTTGGTTCTGGTCAGGTAGTATCGGAGACACCTATGCACATCTAAAGTGTGCAACAGGGCCTCTCCTCGATTAGTGTACTTGGGGAAATACACTGGTAGACTGATATCCTGATTAAGGGTGAGAGCTGAGACCACCTTAGGCAGAAACTTAGGATTAGTCCGTAGGGAAACCCTGTCTTGGTGAAAAACCAAATAAGGTTCTTTGCACATCAGTGCATGAAGTTCAGAAATTCTTCTGGCCAAGGTGACGGCAACTAAAAACAACATCTTCCAAGTGAGAAGACATAGCTCGCAATCCGTGGCTGGTTCAAAGGGTGGGAGCATAAGCTGCTCCAGGACAATGGGTAGATCCCATGGTGGAATCGGATCCTTAATCGGAGGCCTAAGGTGGAGAACACCTCTCAGGAAGGCTTGTGCCATGTCCAACTGAGATATGGTGCATTGGCCAATAGGAATGTGATAGGCTGAGATGGCAGAGAGGTGTACCTTAATCGAGGAGTAGGCCAAGCATGTCTGAAAGAGGGACAGGAGGTAGTCCAAGACCAAGCTTTCTGGACAATCCATAGGTGAAAGACCGCGTGCTTGTACCCATATACAAAATCTACGCCACTTCATGGCGTAAGTAGCATGGGTAGCCAGTTTCCTAGCAGCAGCAAGAACATCTGCTACCTCTTGCGAGACCCCGTATCGCATCATGGCTATGTCTCCAGGAGCCAAGCGTGCAGGTTCAGGGAACGAAGGTCCGGATGAACCAAGGAACCCACCTCCTGAGACAGCAAGTGGGAGCTGATTGGCACAGGCACTAGAGGTTCCCAGGACAGCTGATGTAGTAGAGGGAACCAGATCTGCCTGGGCCAAAATGGCACGATAAGTAATAGCATCGCTTGCTCCTTGCAAAGTTTCAGAAGAACCCTCTGGATCAACAGAAAGGGGGGGGGGGAGCATAGAGGAATCTACCCGCCCAGGAAAGGGACAACGCGTCTCGCCAGAAAACACCAGGCCCTGGATCTAGCGAGAAGAAATTGGGCAGTTTTGCGTTGGATGGAGACGCAAAAAGGTCTAACTCTGGTGTACCCCATCTGTGAAACAGATCCTCTGCTACCTCCTGAAGTAGTTCCCACTCATGGACTCTGGTCTGAGAGCGGCTCAGGCCGTCTGCGATAACATTGTCCATTCTTGGAACATGAACGGCAATGAGATTTGCGCCGTGTTGCAAAACCCAATCCCACACCCTCATGGCCTCCCTGCAAAGCAGGTAGGAATGGTTGCCTCCTTGTTTGCTGAGGTAATACATCACCGTGGAATTGTCTGTCTGTAACAGAAGGGTACCCGGTGGGATCTCCGACTGGAAGGCCTGCAGGGTGTAAAGAACGGCTCTCATTTCCAGGGTATTTATATGGAGATGAGTCTCTTGGGCTGTCCACAAGCCCTGAGACCGGACACCGTTGAGATGTGCTCCCCATCCAAGCCCTGAGGCGTCCATGGAGAGCGTCGCAGTCGGAGACAACGCAATGAAGGGAACTCCTGCCGACAAATTCTTCGGATCTAACCATTATTGCCAATCTCAGGTTACTGCCTTCGTGATCTGGATTGGGAGCTACAAATGGCCTTGCTTTTGATCCCATTGGACCCGTAACATCCACTGGGTCACCCGCATGTGGAGACGGGCTAGGGAGACTGTTGCAATAGCCGCAGCCATGTCTCTGAGCAGGCAAAGGACCAATCTGGCAGGAACGGTCTTCTTCGCCAAAATGTCCCTGATGAGGGATCTGATGTGTTACGCTCTGTCCTGGGGAAGGAAAGCTTTCCCGTGGACGGTGTCCAGAACTGTGCCTATGAACTGCAGAGTCTGTGACGGAACCAGGCGTGACTTTTCTTGATTGATAATGATGCCCAACGTCCCGAACAGAGCCTGAGTATGATGAATGGCGGACATCAAGGCCTCCCGAGAGGGCGCCATGAGAAGCCAGTCATCCAGGTAGGGGAACACGTAGTGGCCTTGTCTCCTCAGGGCCGCCGCTACAACCACCATGCACTTGGTGAAGACCCAAGGTGTCAATGACAGTCCGAAGGGAAGGGCTCAGAACTGATAGTGGTGGCCCTGAAACTCGAGGCGCAGAAACTTCCTGTGCGCTTGAGCAATGGGTATATGCAGGTAAGCGTCCTGCCTGTCCAAGGACGCTAGAAAGGCGTCCTGCTTGAGCATGGGAATCAGACCTGGGAGGGTCACCATGCAGAAGCATTTGTACAGGACCGACTCGTTGAGATCGCTGAGGTCCAGTATTGGACGGAGGTCCCTTGTTTTCTTTGGAACCAGAAAGAAGTGAGAATAATATCCTGCACCCCTCTGGTTCCTTGGAATGCGCTCTATAGCTTCTTTTTGGAGAAGCGTGAGCACCTCCTGCTATATGAGCAGGGCGTGCTGACCCAAATAACTGGAAAGCAGGGGAGATCTTGCTGGTGGGTGGTCCAGAAACTCTATGAAATGGCCTTTCTTGACCAGTTGGAGCACCCACCGGTTGGCGGGAATCGACTGCCACCCTAAAAAGTGGCAAATGATGCGACCCCCGACCTTCTGAGCCCGTTGATCCAGAGGAGGGCCGGGGGCCGGGAAGGAGTCATGCTGTGGCAGCAGTGGTCCCTGCAGGCTGAGCCAGTTTACTGTAGCGTTGGCCTCTGCCTGCGGATGGCTTGGCCTGGGCTTTGCGCTGAAAGGTGCCCCTTTTCTGCTGGCCGGAACGTGGCTGCTGCCTTTGTTGCCAGCTGCGAAAACGGCTCTGGTTCCTATGAAAGGAACTGGGTCTAGATCTGTACATGGCCTGTACAGACCTGACTGCCTTCCCAGCGTCCTGGAGTTTGGTGATAACTTTCTCCGAGGGTTCACCAACAAGAACTTCACCATTGCAGGGGACGTCCAGAATGTTCTTCTGCACGTCCAGGGTGAAGTCAGAGACACGGAGCCAAGAGTGTCTCCGGAGACAAACGCCTGAAGCTGCAGCTCTGGCAGATGAGTCTGCAGAATCGTATGCGGCTCGTAAAACTTGGGTACCCACATCAGACCCTATGCGGAGAAGGTTTGGGAGCTCCGCCTTCTGATCGTCATCCGGGAGTTTGTCAACCAGGTCCTGGCCCTGTTCCCACAGGGCGTTCTGGAACTGTACCATGTGGGTTAGGTAGTTCAGGGACCTGATGGCGCATGTAGCAGCCGCATACATGCGCCTAACCAGGGCATCCAGTTGTTTGGATTCCTGGTCCGGTGGCTGTGTGCTCAAATGTTGTGGTCTTTGGGACCGGTCATGCGAGGCTGTAATGACCAGGGAGTCTGCCAGAGGTTGTTCAGCCAATTACTGGTCCTCTCTTGGGGCCTTGTACAGGCGGTCAGCCTTCTTCGGCACAGCGGGAGTGGAGTGCGGACACTTCCACACAGCCTTGGTGACGTCTGCAAAGGTGTCCACCAAGGGTGGCACTACCACAGGTTTTAGGTCTTTCTGCCGAAGATAACGGGCAAGGCGCTGTCATTCGGGGTCGAGGTCTTCATCATCCCACCCCATGTTGTCCTGGATGTGCCTCATGATCTCAGCGAATGAGGGATCATCCGGAGGAGACCTGGGAAGGTCATGTGGGTCAGGTGAAGGAATGCTGAGTGGAGAAGGAGATCTAGAATAATCCGGGGTATCCGATCTGGAGTCCTCCCCTGACGGCGTGTACCGACAACATCTGGGTCGCTTGGGGCTGGGGGACCCTGATGAAGATCTTGACGGAGGCCTTCTCCTGTCTGCTCCTTAGGGGTTGATGGTTGTCCTGCTGGCCCCTTAGATGGAGGAGGGAGTGTAGGAGGTGAAGGGGTAGGAGGAGGAGGTTTGACAGGGACCACATCCTTTCGGATGGTGTCCCACCAGAAAGTAAAAAGGTCCTTTACTTCTTGAAGATTCATGCCCAACGATAGGCCTGGCACCGGTGGTCTGTCATCGGGTTGGGGCGTCGGGCCCACGGGTGTCTCCGGGGTGGGCAAAGGTTCCCTCGGGAGCACGGCATCCTCGGTGTCACCCGCCTGGTCTCGGGCAGTGCAGTGTCCTCCTCCATTGAGTCCCTGTGACTGGTGTCTGCCAGTGGCACGGGGGGGCGGTCTTCAGCTCCGGTGGTCTGAGGCCGACTTGATCATTTGGCAGGCATGCCGGTCCAGAGAACACCTGGCCGGCGCTCTGGTGCCTGGCTGGTGTCCTCGGTTCCGGCGAACGCCTGGCTGATTTTGTTGTTTGGCCAATGCCGGGTCCGATGTCCGCTTCAGGGGCATCAGATCTTTGGTCTTCCTTGGGGTAGGATCCGGACCTCTGGGAGGCCGACCTGGAGTCGGGGTCCTGACGACGGGTGGCTGAGGAAGACTTATGGCGTTTGGAAGACTTAGAAGAGGCCCGAGATCGAGTGGAGAAAGCCGAGGGCCTTGAAGTCTTAATGGGCTGGAGAGTTGAAGAACCACCTGAAGCCCGGATTTTGACCAGAGGGGGCTGAGACCGGGCCCTGGAGGGAGAGCGGTCCGATCTGGAGGAGCTACGGGAGTCCAAGGCCCGGTTTGGTGATCTAGACCTTACTTTCCCCCGGTGTTTATGGGCCTTGGAGGAAGAATCGCCCCTGGAGGAAGGTTCCTGGTCTATCCTTTTCAGTCCTTCTTCCAGCAGGTAAGCCTGAAGTGCCTTCTGACGGCGGATCCTGGTGCGGCTGTTGAACCCTTGGCAAAAGGTGCAGGCCTTGATATCGTGGTCTGGGCCTAAGCACCACACGCAGGAGGAATGGGGATCCTTAAAAGGGATCTGTTTTCCACAAACACACTTGGAAAGGTGTCCCTCAAGAGAAGGAGTTGGAGAGGACATCAGTTTGAAGAAACAGTAGAAGTTCTAAGTTGTCGTGCGCTAGGTAGAGACCGAGAGGCTGATGCTGGCGAGTCGACGGCAGGAAAAGAACTGGGGATTCTGTGGGGACTGCCTCCTTATGTACTATGCCTGACGTTAGGGGCAGGACCGACGTTGGAGGCGGTCCCCCGCTGAATACTGCTAGCTAGAAAATTTCCGTGGGGTCCTGGCACCTGCCGGCTTCAGTCCTAATGGTGTAACCTACTGCAAGAGCTGTTTCTCGAAGTAAGATGCAGAGATACTAAACGAATACTTCTGTTCTATCTTCACCAGGGAGAAGGATGGACCAATGCCTTCAGGAAGGAAATGAGGAGCAGAGGGGAAGGGGAACACAGATGTAGTGACAGAGAAGGATAAAGTGAGGGAGGGTCTGCTGGCATTGAAGGTGGACAAATCACCAGACCCAGACAGAATACATCCAAAGGAACTAAAGGAACTGGCTGAGGAGCTGGCAGGGCCGCTGGCAGACCTATTTAATAGTTCACTAGAGTCAGGTGTGGTACCACAGGACTGGAGAAGAGCACATGTAGTGCCCCTCCACAAATGCGGCCCCAAGGATGATACAGGGAATTACAGACCAGTCAGTCTGACCGCCATTGTAGGCAAGTTCATGAAGACCATAAGGAAAGGTTGATGGAATATCTAGAGGAGCATGGTCTCCAGGATGAGAGGCAACATGGATTCATGGGGAGGAGACTGTGTCAAACAAATCTGATTGACTTCTTTGACTGTGTCACTAAGACAGTAGACAGGGACCAAGCAGTAGACATCCTCTATCTTGATTTCAGCAAGGCCTTTGACTTTGTGCCCCACAAAAGGTTGATCAGGAAGTTGGTGGATCTTAGAGTTGGGGAAAAGATGGCCAGATGGGTGGAAAACTGGCTGAGGGACAGAACCCAGGGGGTGGTTGTGGGGGGAGTGTTATCTGGTACCAGAGAGGTAACCAGTGGGGTCCAACAGGGCTCAGTTCTGGGGCCGGTGTTGTTCAATGTTTTCATCAACGACCTTGGGGATGGCACTAAGGGCAAAATGTGCCTATTCACAGATGACACCAAGCTCTGTGGGACAGTGGACACAGCTGAAGGGATACAGGACCTACAGGAAGATCTGGAAAAGCTGGGGAGGTTGTCCAGGATCTGGCAGCTTGGCTTCAATGCCAAGAAATGCAAAGTTATGCATATTGGAGTCAAGAATCTCAGGACAGAGTACTACCTGGGTGGAGTCAGAGTATCTGCATCAAAGGAGGAGAAGGATCTGGGAGTGATGATCACTAGTGACCTGAAGCACTCCATGCAGTGCAAGAAAGCAGCAGCAAAGGCAAACAAGATGCTGGAATGCATAGCTAGGGAGATCAGTAGTAGGAGAGAGGAGGTAATACTGCCCTTGTACAGCTCACTGATAAGGCCACATCTAGCATACGGAGTTCAGTACTGGTGCCCACACCTCAATAAGGACATTTAACCTGCTGGAGAAGGTCCAGAGGAGGGCTACAAAGATGACAGCCGGTCAGCAGGGCAAGGCATACGAGGAGAGGTTGAGGGCACTGAACATGTACTTGAAAGGGAAAAAAAAGTTGATAAGCAGAGTCTCTTTAAGCTGAGTGGCAACCATAACACGAGGGGGCACAGCCTTAAGCTGGAAGGTGGGAGGCTTAGGAGGGAGGCCAGGAAGCAGTTCTTCAGAGAAAGAGAGACAGGCACAGGCATGGGGGATAGTAAGGATCATGGGTAGGGAGGATGGGAGGAGTGGGGAGGGAGGGCAGGGACATTAGCTCAAGCTGTGGACCCTGCAATATGAGCAGACTTGATAGACCAAATGGCCTTCTTCTGCTGGCTTCTTCGTATGTTCATATGTATGTTTGTATGACCCATGTAAGAAGGGTCAATTCAACAGTCTTCACAGCCCAAAACAAAACAGAAGTGAAGACCAAAGCAGAATGAGTAAGTTCGGGGGATGGTGGGTGGGAGTGTGAATGAGTGGTGGAGACTTCGTCCAAGAAGATCAAGAATTACGGTAAGTACATAATTTCCATATCTTCCTGGACTAAAAGTCTCCACCACTTGTCCCTAATGGGAGAGTACCAAGCTGAAAATCAAACTACCAAGTAGGACGGAAGGAGACAGAGTTCACTCAGGACACAAGTCCATAAGGACTGTCCTGTCGAAGAAAATGAACTCTCTGGCATGGACATCCAGAACACAGTGCTTTACAAAGATATGCACTGAGCTCCACCTCGCCACCTTGCAGATGTCTGCAATGGGTACATTAAGAATATCTGCAAGGAAAGCTGCAACCACTCTGATAGAGTTGTGTGAACTCGGCTTTCCCAACTTGACCTGTGCCCTGGATTAGTAGTGTTGAAGGCATGCAACTAATCAAGCCGAGATACATCTCATGACAACAGGCTGACCCAGCCGAGGAATGCTGAAAGAGACAATAGATGTTCGGATGCTGTCTCTTCGTTCTGTCAATGTAGAATCGTAGAACCCTCTTAGCATCCAGAGAATGAAGGGAGTGCTTGCCTTCACTCTGGAGTTAATGAGGTAAGTAGGGAGAAATAAAACTTGAATAACGGTAACTGAGCTAGTGACAAGCTGTCCACTGGCTCAAACAGACCGAAAACGCACAGAGGTGTACCTTCACTGCAGAGTAATGCAGACCTGCGTTCGACAGGTCCAAGAGGCACCCTAATATCTTACTTGGTGGGCAACTGGAGGGTCCAGACAGGACTTGCATCCCAGAAGGAGAAGGGGTTTTCACTTCGCCGCGCAAGCCATCCTGTTGGAAGGCCTATGCACAGCTTAGAAGATGTATGCGATGGTTTGGGGACCCTAAAACGTGCCCACTTCCATTTCCCGAGGAGCCCAGCATGGAAATGAAGGGAACGCAGGTTAGGATAGACTGAAGTCCCTGTGTCAGAGGTGCGCTCATAGAGGGAGTTATCTCGGGGGGACTTCTGATAGACTGTTGAACAATGCAATCATATCTGCCGAGGCCTGTCTAGGATGAGAAGAATCATCCTGCCCCCCTGTGCCTACAAATTGTGCAGCACCCTCTGTCTTAAGGGAAGAGGAGGAAAACATACTGGGAGTGTCTTGTCTACTGCAGAAAGTACATCTTGACAGGAAACACCAGGGTCTGGTTCTCTGAAACAGGACAGAGGCAGTTTTGCACTGAAAGGGGACACAAAAAGGAGCAGGTCTGAACTACCTCACTCTCCGAAAGTGACTGCATGAAGACTGGACTGACACATCGTACTCAAGGTACCACTGTCATAACCTCATGGCCTTCCTGTAGAGAAGGTAAGGGGGCGCCTCACCCTGCTTGCTGATGTAATACATCACAGCTGTGTTGTCTGTCTGAAGCAGGATCACTTCATGGCAGAGGGCATCCTTCAGGACTTTATTTATAAGATAACTCTCATCTCTAAGAAATTCATGAAAAAATTAAGTTCCTCCTGGCTCTACACCTGAGTATGGGGGTCTTTACAGTGAGCTCCCCATGACAGATTTTGTCCGAGGCTCTGTCATTTTGAATGGACGATTGCGGATGCGTGGTCAGAGACCACTGCTTGCTGCGGAGGGACGCCCTGAGTCCCAGCATCCGCCCGACAGAAAGGGACCTGAAAGAGTCATTTTCCATAACATAATGAGTCATCTAAGATGTAGTTTCTTCCTTCCTTCCTCTGGAATGAAAAACGACACCCTGGAGGTCCAGGAGGGCTCCTAAGAAGAGGAGCTGCTAGGAAGATGAGACTGGTACCTTGCCCAAATCAGAAAGCCCCCTGAAGAGATCAACTGAGAAGCTGTGGCAACTGCCTCCTGTGTCTCTTGCCCGGATGGACAAGCTAGGAGCCAAATGTTCAGGAAGTGAAAACCTGAACGCAGAGGTTTTCGCGAATTCCTCTCTGAACAGGTACTTGTTTAACCTTCCAAGGTCGAAAAATGGCGCATGCCGCCTGTTACTTTGGAACCAGAAGCAACAGAAATAGGGAGCTGTGCTCCATTTCTCTGTGGAACTTCTACTGTCCAGTTTCTGCAGAGGCTCCGTATCTCGGAAGCAAGAGTGTGACTGAGAGGCAGACAGACCGGGCTGCCGTCTGGGTGGAAGGTCTGGGAAAATCTGTGAAATTGGGACAGTATCCCTCTCAGACAATCCTGATGACCCATATGTCTGCTGTAATGGACTTCCACTGGCTGTAAAACCAAATTGCACGCCCCTCCCACCGCCAAGAGGCGTCCCCCTCAGACATCTGAGGTGGGACCTGGGGCTGGATCCACATAGGCGCTTTGGGGCTCCTGTGCCCTTTACTGGCTAGGTTCCTGATAAAGGCATCTAGGCCTTTACCTTGAAAGGACTGCCTGTGCGAGAATGTCGAAGGTCCTGTCCCTCTAAGAGGCAGCAGGTGCCACCTGTTGTTTAAATGGCAGCCGTATTGTACTGAGTGGCCCCCAGAACTCAAATTGAGAGCCGAACAGATAAGCATTGTCAAGGAGATGTTAACCACCAGCAGCAGCTGCCCTAGAGGCAGAGTCGTAGGTGTCCATAAAAACTTTCAGCTGATGATTGGGCTATAAGCCCCTAGCAGTGGAGAGTTAGATTCCGGGAGACTCTCAACCATTGCATTGATTGTGTTCCAGAGCATGTACTCGTACTGAAGAATGTAGAAACTCAAGATGTAGAAGTCTTCTTTGGTCCACAAATGAAGACTGAAATGTTATGGTGGACTCCATATCCCTGAGGAAAAAGAACTGGAAAGATCTTCCATCACACTGATACAGAAGACTCGCATTCCAGCCCATAAAATGAGTCATCCACTGCATCTCCGACAAAGCAGAATAGGGAGAGAGTCATCCAGATCCACTTCTACTCCAGAACAATCTCCAAAAGGAAGGTCTAGACCAGGAACGTAGGAGATGCCACCACCTGGACTGGCTAAGAGTTCAGCACCACCCATGGTGCCGGCACCATCCATGGAGCTGGCAATGGCACCACACACGGCGCCGGCACCATGCGCAGCACCAGAACCGCTGCTAGACCTAAAGAAGAGAAAGAAGGCAAACGGTACCCATGCCAGCCCCTGCAGGGAAAAAGGAGAGGAGGGTAGGCACGAGGAGTCAGTGTCGATGGTGTTGGCACCGGAGAGGGCACAGCACACATCCTGGCCCAACCGACCCGGCTGTGGCCTAGCAGCTCCGATGCCCGAAGCCCCCGGAACCGGGTCCACTGGCCAGGACAACTGGGCAGATGCCATACTCCCTGCTCTAAAAGAGCGGCCCAGAGGTAAAACTGCTCACTGGAACCCCATTGAGGACAGAGACGGGAGCTGGTGTCGAAGATTGCAGCCGTTAAGAGCGGAGCCCCAGAGGAACCCACAGAGTGGTTCAGGCCTACATCTACACCATTGGCGATCACCGCTGGAGCGTACCCGAAATGCGACCTCGGCGGTACCAATTCTTCTTCTACCGACAGGAGGAAGAAGAGCTCAAAGTCAAGCAGAGCGGGTCCTGGAACTGCTACTTTTATCCCCAGCACCAAAATGTCCGTGGTCAGACCGCCTCGGCAAACAGCGTGACTGGTCACATTCACGCCATCACAGCTTCCAACGGAGTCTCCCTAAGCGTCACCGCCTACCACCTAAGGTCGACTCCGTTGATGGCAGGCTGATAATTCTTCTTCTTCTTTTTTTCTCAATCATCTTTTTTCTTTTTATTAAAAAGAACACTAAAATAATGGAGTTAATGAATACTTAACTAACTAAGGCTGCTATCGTATAGACGAAGACTTGACTCTCGGCAGGTGAACAACATCGTCATTGAAGTGCACTTGACGGAGGGAGAAAAGGAACTGAGGCTGTTGGAAGGTTGATGCCAAGAGAGCCTATAGGACTGTGAGCTAGTCTTGCGGTGCCAAGCATGCACGGTCCTATCCCGTACTGGCCCTCCTGAAGGTTTTTGGCTCCCTCGGGGTCCTAGCACCTCCAGCATAGTCCCATTAGTGTGAATGAGTGGTGGAGACTTTTAGTCCAGGAAGATCTGCAAAACACTTTGTAGAGACTCAAGGCGCCAAGGAGAGCCCAAAGGGCAGGACTCGGAACTGGTAGTGCTGAACCAGGGCCACAAAGCAGAGATATCTGTGGTGACTTGGGTGCACTGAGACATGCTGGTAGGCATCCTGCATATCCAAGAATACCAGCCAGTCGTACTGATGAATCAGCAGTAGCAGCGTTCCTAGGGAGATCATCTTGAACTTCTCCCTGAACAGGTAGTTGTTTAACTTTCTGAGGTCGAGAACTGGGCGCATGCCGCCTGTCTTCTTTGGGACCAGAAAATAATGGGAGTAGAAACGTGTGTTCTGCTGTGCCCAGGGAACAGCTTCTAACTGCCCTATTCCTGAAGAGGCCCTGTATCTGGGAAGTAAGAAGGTCGGACTGAGCGGCAGACAGACTGTGCTGCCACTTGGATGGAAGATCTGAGGGGATCTCTGTGAAATTGAGAGAGTATCCCTCTCTGATAATCCTGAGGACTCATTTGTCCATTGTGATGGCCTTCCACTGGCTGTAAAACTGAGTCAGGTGACCCCCCACTGCAGTAGCGGTGTCCACCTCGGGCAGCTGAGGTGGGACCTGGCCAGATTTTCAGAGGGTGGTACTGGGCACTTTCGGGCCCTGTGCCTTTTGCTGCATTTTCTTTTGTGGCTGACGAGTTTGGTTTCTATTAAAGGCTCCTCAGCCTTTACCTCTAAAGGACTGCCTGTTACAAAACTGTCAACTGTTCCTGCCCCTTTGAGGGGCCACAGGAGCGGGCCTGGGCATTTTAATGGCAGTCCTGGTTTCTGAGCAACCTCCAGTGCTTGTTCAACTTGGGGGCCGTACAGGTAAGCACCGTCAAAGGGGATATTCATCACCTGCTGTTGAGCACTGGGTGAGAAGCTCAACGTTCTGAGCCAGGAGTGCTGCCTGATACAGACCCCAGTGGCAGCCGCCCTAACCACGGTGTCATAGACATCCACGGGAGCTTTTAGCTTACTGAATTCCATGCCCCTGGTAATAGTCTGGAGAAGCTCCATGTCAACGTCAGACTCTGGGAGGGTCTCGACTATTGATTTCAGATTGTTCCACAGGGTGTACTCATACTGAGAGTTATGGCCCTGGTAACAAGCAATACAGATACCCAAGGTTGTGACTGCGAATGCCCATTTCCCCAAAGTGTCAATCTTGTGAGACTCCTGGTTTATATACCGTGCTGTGGGCTCCTAAGGAAGGACGGCTTTATCATTCTCCGCAAAGCAGTACAAGAGCATCCACAACAGGCTGTGATGCCAGAATAGGCCTGTCTTTGTGTCTTTGGGGCGGGACACATAAGGGATTAATGCAGTCCTGTCCCACACTGCCTGAGACAGAGTCTCAAAGGTGGGGGGCACTGGTGCAGTAAGGTCCACAGGAATGTTAGGGACATTAAGGAACTCGAGACATAAAAGTCTGCCTGGGTCCACAAAGGAAATCTGAAGGGCTAGGGCTGACCCCATATTCCTGAGGAGTGACTGGAAAGAAAGGTCTTCAAACAAGGGTTCAGCTGATGTAGAAGGCTTGCTTTCCACCCCATAAAATGAGTTGTCATCTGGGTCTTCAGACAAAAGCAGGTCAGGGTCAGACTCATCATGTTCAGCTTCTACCCTGGAAAGACCACCGAAGGCAGGTCTAGGCCAGGTGTACACGAGAGACGCCGAAACCTGGATTGGCATTGAGGACCTCGGCGCCACACGTGGCACCAACAGCAACGTGGCACTGGCACCCGACGCTGCCACCTGTGCCGCACGTGGCATCGAAGACGAATGTCAGCGCCGACTGAGGCATTAAGGCCCTGATGCTGTCCGTGACATTGCCGAAGGCCGCAGCGTCACTGGTAAACCCCTGTCAGACCTGAAAGAAAGGGGAGAGGGAAGCGGTATCTGTGTTGGTCCCTGCAAGGAAACATGGTGAGGGGGTAAGGCACATGGAGTTGGCATTGATGGTGTCAGTACCAGAGAGGGCATCACACGCACAGCCTGACCTGGCCACCCCAATCGGGACCAGTGGCTCCAAGACCCGAAGGTATGGGAACCGGGTCATCCGGCAAGGGTAACCGGGACAGACGCCGCACCTGCTGCTCCACAAGAGTGGTCCAGTGATGAAACTGCTCACCGGAAACCCCATCAGAGAACAGAGAGGGGCTCTGGTGTCGGAAATCTTGGCTGTTAAGAGCAGGGACCTCCAGAGACCTCAAAGGGGTCGGAGTGGGCCTACCACTCTCCACTACCGAAGATTCCCTAGCAGACCTACCAGAGGGCAATCTCAAGTGGCACTGTTTCTTCTTCAAGCAACGGAAAGAAGAAGAAGTCGAGGCCGAGTGATGCCAGGTCCCCGATCGGGATCAGGAATGTGCCCGCTTCTTTTTGTGCTTCCGGGAGGACTGTCCTCAAATCCGAGCACTGGACTGCCCTTGGTCGGACCCCACCTCCGCAAAGGGTGGCAGACCAGACAAGCAGCTTTCCAGCAAAGTCTCCCTACCATCACCAATATCGTCCATAGTCGACTCTGTCGATGACAGGCTGAGAAAATGTATTTTCCTTTTTTAAATAAAACAAGAAACAATATTAGACAATTAAAACTAATCAAAACTGAACGACTATAAGCTGCTGTCATATAGACCTGAAGATCTGAATCTCAGCGGGCAAGTGATATCGTCACTGAAGCGCACTCGACAGCGGGGAAAAAAGGAACTGAGGTGGTTGGACGGTCAATGCCGAGACAGCCTACACAGGCTCGAGCCAGCCTCGCAGTGCCGCGCATGTGCAGTCTTACGTCAGAGCCGACCCTCCTGAATATTTTTGGTTCCCGCTGGACCCTAGCGCATCCAGCGCAGCACCCAGCAGTATGAATGAATGGTGAAGACTTTAAGTCCAGGAAGATCAAAAATAATCAGGAGCAGGAGAAAGGGAACTGCTAGCACCAATGAATTTTTCCATTAGAAAACCAGAAGAAGTAGAAACCACAGGCACCAAAGAAAAAAAGACTGCGGTACTTTGGGTGTGTGTGTTGGGGTGGGGGTGGAGTGGAACATAATATTGGGCAGGGTGTAGTAAAACGGTCACTGACTGGAGTTGTTTCTAGACACAGTGGGAACATTTTGTCCCACTGGGATGAACTACTGACTTCCAGTGGTAATTTTGCCCACTGTTAGTCAACAGTTCATCCCTCTGAGTCAATATTTTCTCCACTGAATCCCTCAAATCCAGTCAATACTTGAATGCTATTACCAAAGGACTCACCATACAATTATTATTTTTTATCAAAAACTACTGAGCAATACTGAAAACGGTCTTTGTTTAAATTAACACAATAAGCGCTGTCATATTTTATTTAGTTTTGTATTTATCTCCCAGTTGTAGTTAGCTCATTCACACTCACTCACATAGCAACCTACTGGATACCAAGTGGATCTGTAACATGGGAATAAATACAAAGTGAAACCCAGCATTGCAGTTGGTGCAAAGCCGGCAGCTGATCTAAACACAGCGGGTATTAATCCCGTAGTAATGCCCGCTGTTGCTATTCCTCTCACATCCACCAAAGAACGTCGCATACAATAATGCCTGCTATTGTACTACTGATTTGAAACCACTAACACGATGCAATTTGAGACAGCATAAGTGAATATGTCCCACCCACCCAGCCACTCGATGGGCACTGTAGTATTGACGCGGATAACATTACCTAAGCAAACACACAAAATGGAGAATTTCACAGGCACATTTGCGATTTGTGGAGTGATGGGCGTCACTCGTTAGGTTGATGAGCAATATGGGGAAAGTGGCTTACCTTTTCGGGCGAGCAGCGCATCTGCAGCAAAGTCACTACTGAGTGATAAGCTGTCCCCGAAATTGATATCAGGCGTGGACATGTTACAAGGGCATTAATCCAGATAAGTTAAATGTTTCTATTAACTAAGAGAATCTGCGGTCAAAGTTAAAGGTTTTTTCTCAGTAGTCTAATAGAGTTAAAATGTCTGTATCAGTAGAAGTACAGCAGCTAAGCGAGAGAATCAGAAAAGTGAAATTTGCGCACTACTGACATCGATAAAATATGTTAATTAGATAGGGTCACATCCTAGCATTAGCAACGAACATCGATGATACAAGATTACCGAGTGACATAAAAACACTTTGTACATATCGTTCTTGAAAAAACATACGATTGCACAAATCATTGTGTTGCCTTTCAATGAAAAACCTAATAATGTTTAAAAAAAAAAAACACCACTCTATGAATAAATATGGTTGCCAGAAAATCAGAGCTTGTGTATATTTTTTATTGCTATTCATATTTTCTTAAACAGTGCATGTGTCTGTATATATAATATATTACAGGTTATAATCCTACAGTTCCCATGTCCATATTGCCCATGTTACAAGAGCATTAATCCACTCCAGAGGAGGGCTGCACTAGGGGATTAATGTCTGGTTGGTGGTTGGAGGCCCAACCCCCCCCAACCCGGCATTAATCCCCTAGTAGAGCCCTCCTCTGTCATGGATTAATGCTTATACTCAATACCCAATAGAGAAAAACGTTTACTACAGGTTTCATTCTTCAGGGCATAGTACAGTAGAAAAAATAAACACAGCAGAAAAAAACAAAGACATTTCAAGATAAAGTCATCCTGAAGAAGGGCTGTCTACTCTGTAGGAAGCATTTTTCCTGCTGTTTATTTCCCTTTAGCAGACCACTTCAATACCCATGAGAACAAAGCCTACTAAACCAGCAAACCATATAATTATGTTAGCACTGGAATAGTTAAGAATATACTTACAGACTGTACGATTACTGAGTTAGGTGTCCTCGCAGAGAAGACAAAGCCAAGCTGTCTTGCTGCTCTTACTAACGCTCCCTCATCTGAAAAATAACAAAATATACCTCCTAAGATGTTAGAAAAATACATATTAACTGTAAGGCTCAATAAAATTTAAATGTGTTCTATGAATGGGATGGATTAGTAAACATTTTCAAACACTGGCATTTGCAAAATAAAATGCTAAACTACACTGTTTGCATTTAGATCGGCTTCGTAAGTAATAATGCACAGAAAAATATCTATATTTTTATTATAGTAGACAGGTATTGTTATGTTTTATAAATTAAAGGCCTGGACATGTGTTAGCCCACAGCTTATCATGGTTTACTAATAACCAGACTTAAATGCCACATAGAGAATATACAGTATGAAAATTACCTACTCACTGTAATTCTTCATCTTTCAGAATATCTTCACTATTCATCACAGGTGGGTCAATGCCAGAGGCATGGGGACCCTGAGGGAGTGTATGCTTTTAAAGCTTTAGAGTAGGGGACTGACATTGGGGATGGCGTTGCTCATGAGGCAAACGTATGATGTGGTGCTCGGGGGATGACCAGTAACCAGCGCTGACCCCCTGCCTCCTCAGTTCTGTTTGCCAGGAGAGGAAGCAAAGGATAAAAAAAAAGAAGGGTTGGGGCAAGACAGCCCAAGGGATAGATAAAAGGGTATAGGATACAAAAAGAACAAAGGAATAAAAACTGACCATAAGAGGAGAAGATGAGTTCCGAACGAGCGTTTTTGTAGTGGCAAAAGGATGACCAAGATAACTGAGCAGGAGGGAGAGAGAGAGAGAGAGAGAGATAGACAGTGAGCGGTGGGGACCCCGAATTCTCAAGAAGAAAAAACAGAGGTATCAGAAGAGTTGGCTTACTCCAGCTGAGGAAAGAATATTGCTTATGCTCTCTAAGGGCTAGCTGACCCTCAAGCAAGCAACATGGTCCACAAAAATGTCCAAGGAACAGCTTAGAAAGGATAGAATGGAAAGAAAGACATACTTCCTTGAAGTCTCAGAAACAGGAGAAGAATTGTGAGCCCTGAAAAAACATTGCCAGCCAGAGTTTCCACCTGTGGGTATAAGAGCTACAAGAGGTTAGAGTTTTAGGAGTCCCATATGACCAAAACATAACACGGGAGAAATATAGTCTCTGATCTTGAAAGGCTTGAGAATAGCTGAGCCAGGGCTCATGCAATGCACTAGAAGCACTGGATTCCAAGTCAAGGACTGATATCTACACTGATACTCTGTTCCACTATATATTGCAGGGTCCTACTGTGCCCCTGACACTGCCCTTTCCGACATTCTGGACCACCTAGGCACTCTAAAGTCTGCCACCTCGGGGGGCGAGTTACATATTCTAAGGGATTTCAACTTCAACTGACTCACACACAAAAACTCTGAACTCCACAGCCAAGTCTCTGCCTTAAACCTCACCCAACAAATTTCGGAACCCACTCAACAAAATCACAAATCTCAGAACCATTCACTCTTGGATTGGGCACTAACCTCCCACCCCCATCGGATCATCAAAGCTGGACTCCTCCCAGACTCCCTAAGTGATCAACACATGATCTATGTAGTAAGAAAAATATTCAGACCCAAATCACTGCCACCACGGACGTTGCTCACCGGGTCATACAAAGCCCTCAACCTAGAGGCGCTGCTAAGTGATTTGTCACGAGTTGATTGGTCCTTCGTCCCCCAGGCATCTTCCCTCGACTCAGCCCTAGAATTCTTTAAGGACACTTTCCTCGCAGTCTGGAATACCCACGCTCTCCTCAGAAGGACGCGGGTAAGGGGTGGCCACCTGCCCTGGATCTCTGCAAATCTAATCAACCAATTCCATGCTAGGGACCATGCCTGGAAAGCATACAAGGCTACAGGCACCCAGGCGGCACTCCAATTATATCGGACATCTCGTAATTCCTGCACAAGGCGAATCCGTCAGGCCAAAGCCAACTACTTCAAGACTTCCTTCCACACAAACCTAAATCACCCTACAAAATTCTGGAAAACAATTAAGTCACTTTTTTCTCCCCCTGCTCACCTCCCCCCCACCCTAAAAGTGGAAGGCTCCCTTGTCTCTGAACCAGCCGAAGTGGCCTCTGTTTTCAACGCCTTCTTCACTAGCTATGCGTCCTCACTCCTAGCCGCCCTACCGCCATCCACGGAGGATGCTCCCTTCTCGCTGCCAACATCCTCCCAGGCTACCGGCTTCTCTTTTTGCCAGGTCACCCCGTCCGATGTGCTAAAAGCCCTATGGTCACTCAACTGAACAAAAGGAAAATGCCCCTCTGGTCTTGATTCCAAAATGCTTCACCTCTCAGCCTCGACCATCGCCACCCCGCGGGCCGCCCTGTTCAATCTCTCATTTTCATTTGCTGATATACCTTCCGACCGGAAGCATGCCACTGTCATCCCCCTCCTGAAAGGGGACAACCCCTCGGTACCAGGTAACTACCGCCCAATCTCCCTACTCCCCATCCTAGCCAAACTACAGGAGCATCTTGTCCTAGCCCAACTCTCCCCCTTCCTTGACTCCTCCTCCTTCTTCACACCCTACCAGTCAGGGTTCAGGAAATCACACTCCACCATTACCTCCCTGATAAGGCTCACCAACGCCATCCTCACTGGCATGGATAAAGGGCACACCACCTCAGCCATCTTCATCGACCTCGCAAAAGCTTTTGACACAGTCTCCCACTCCTTACTGCTCTCCAAACTCTCTAGTGCCGGACTCTCAGGTGTTACCACCAGTTTGTTTCACTCATACCTGGTTGGTAGATCTCAATCTGTAAGAATTGGACCTCACACCTCCACCCCCTCCCCATCACCACTGGGGTTCCACAAGGCTTGGTCCTTGGCCCGATACTCTTCTCTATTTTTCTAAATGAACTTTCCTCAGTCTGCCCACATACATCCATTCACCTGTATGCAGATGACACCATACTTTATGCATCAGGCCCCTCCCCCACAGATGTGGCCTCCCTACTCCAGCAGGACTTCAATGTGGTACAGAAATGGTTTTGTACAAACCAGCTGGTTCTTAACCCCAAGAAAACAGTCTCCCTAACTTCTGGGACAAGGCAAAGGCTCTCCCAGCTCTGCAATACCCTGACTTTCTTCACCTCTGAGGGGACTCCTTTACAGTCTTGCACCTCCTTCAAATACCTCAGGGTCTGGCTCGACCAGCACCTAGACTTTTCCGCTCACACTAACTCGATCCACAAGAAACTGCATCCTAAACTCGGTGCTTTATACCGGAACAAGGGCAGCACCCCTCTGGCAACCCATAAAGAAATTGTCCAGAAGATGATCCTCCCAATACTTGACTATGGGGATATAGCCTACAGTGCTGCTCCCAAGTCTGCCCTAGCCAGCCTCGATCCTCTTTTCCACTCCTTCTGTCGCTTTGCCCATGACTGCCCCATTTCGAATCATCACTGCAACCTCTATAGATTCCTTGATCTGCTGCCACTCCACGATCGTAGACTCATCCACAGTTATCAGGTTCACAGCAAAATTTTGGGTACAGTCCCTTCCCTTGAATCTGCCCTCTCAGCCCCATCACAGCCCGCCTACTCCCTCAGGAGTGGAAACTCGAGGTTTCTCCATGTTCCTCATATGTCCATATCCAAGGGCCAAGCAGCGTTCAAATGCCTCTCACCAAAACTCTGGAACGCACTGCCAGCTGACATACATGACTTTACCACCACCTTACATATAAATCATCTCCTCAAAGCTCATTTCTCCCCATTTTGCGCCTGCACATAGATCCACCAAGTGACAGGTGCCCCGGCCCCCTCTCGTACTTTGGGCCTCCAGCTGTGCTGCAACCCATTTCCCCTTAACTAGTGCTCTATGCACTCTGCAACAGTCATACATATGACCATTTAGCTGAACACAATTTGTGCACACATTCTGCTCCCAGACTGTTTTGCTGTTTTTTTTTTGCTTTTTCTGCATACGTATTTATTGGTTTTAGTCCTCTGCCGCTCACACCCTCTTATGCTTATTTGAAATTTTCTTCTATATATCTAGATCTGTATATGATTTCTCAACTGCCTTGTATACGATTTACAACTGCCTTGTGTCTACTAACTTGTTCTAAGTGTATACTCAACTGTATTGCTCAATCTAATTTAGTACTACTGTATGCTCCACTGTTCCCTTTCCCCCCAGGACGCATCTGGAATCGAGCGGTACCCCGCTCAGCATGCCTTCCTGGTAAAACTCTTAAATAAATAAATAAATCTAGGCGCTCAAGGGGTAAAAGTGCAACCCTAAAGAGGGGAAAAATGACTGAGAAAAGGGAGTCCCTGCTAAAACAACAACTTCAGGGATTAAATAATTGATTAGCAGTTTTCTTCTTGGGACAATGCTAACTGTACAGAAAGTATTTACATAGGTTTTCTAGAAGTGTTATAGTTGTTAAACACAGTGAGGCAAGTGCTATGCATTTTCACAATGTTTTAGCACTTTTATGAGCAAAACGCTAATCAATTTTAGGAGTTAAATAAATCCCTGAACTTCCAGGTGAAGGAATCCACAAAACTGAACAATTCCTGTTCTCCAGACTCCCTTTCCCTCACTGAAATATCCTCAACATAGGGGACTAAGAGAAAGAGAGATGTAGCAGGTCACTTAAAAGTAAATGCAGGAGGTGAACTGCAAGGGAAAAGAAAGCTGAACGGGTAAGGGAACTTGGGTTAAAATTCCCACAACGTTCCCGGTCCCTAGAGTGTCTACTCCCCTGCAAGGCCTTATTCCCAAGAAGGGATAAGAAAAGCTTATCCAACAGCAAACTACTACAGACCCCCACCACCTGAAGGGCTTGGCGGGGGGGAACATAAAAATGGAAATTACGTACCTACTGTAATTCTTGATCTTCCTGGACGGAGTCTTCACCATTCATTCACACTAATGGGACTATGCTGGAGGTGCTAGGACCCAGTGGGAGCCAAAAATCTTCAGGAGGGCTGGCGCTGAGGTAGGACCACGCAAGGTGGTGCTGCGAGACTGGCTTGCACCATATAGGCTATCTCGGCTTCAGCCCTCCAACCGCCTCAGTTCCTTTTAGACGGAGGAGGTACAGCGTAAACTAACCTAGGAAACACTTAACCTAATCCAGGTGAAACATAGCCCAAATGACCTGTATAAGACGAGTCAACTTAACAATGTCTTCACAGTCCAACCAACAAGGGAGTGAAGACCAACAACAGAGTGAGTGAGCTCAGGGGATGGTGGGTGGGTGTGTGAATGAATGGTGAAGACTTCGTCCAAGAAGATCAAGAATTACAGTAGGTATGTCATTTCCATATCTTCCTGGACTAGGAGTCTTCACCATTCATTCACACTAATGGGAGAGTGCCGAGCTGAAAACCAATTCCCCAAGCATGGTGGTAGGATACAGAGCTCGCTTAGGACACAAGTCCATTAAGGACTGTCCTGCCGAAGGAAGTATGTTGTCTGATATCTACATCCAGAGTGTAGTGCTTCACAAAGGTATGCACTGAGCTCCAAGTAGCCACCTTGAAAACATCTGAAATGGTTACATTTCAAATCTCTGCCAGAGATGCCGCCACTGGTCTGGTACAGTGGGCACAAACCTGGCCTTTCAATTTGACCTGCTCCACTGAGTAGCAGTGGTAAGGGCATGCCACCAACCACGCTGAGATGCATTTAATGGCAACAGGCTGACCCAGCCAGGCCATGCTGAAAAATACAAACAGTTGCTTGGACTTTAAAGTCTCCTTTGTTCCATCGATGTCGAAATGCAAAGCCCTCCTGACGTCCAGTGAGTGAAAGGTGCGCTCCCCATCATTCTGGAAGTTAGCAAAGTAAGTAGGAAGAACCAAGGGCTGGTTAAGGTGAAAATCCCAAACCACTTTGGGTAAGAATTTAGGGTGAGTGCAAAGCACCACCTTGTTCTTGTGAAATACAGTGTATGGGGGTCTGTGACCAAGGCATGTATCTCAGAGACCCTGCAAGTGGAAGTTATGGCTACTAAGAAGGCAGTCTTCCAGGTCAGAAATTTCAAGTTACAGGTATCTAGAGGCTCAAAGGGTTTACGGGTGAGCATGTCTAGAAAGAGATTAATATCCCCGCGGCCACCTGTTTTCTGACTGGTGGCCTAGTATGTAGGATACCATTGAGAAATCTCTTGACTACCAGTAACTGAGCCAGTGTCTTGTTCTGTACTGGCTCATTGTAGGCAGAAATCGCACAGAGGTGTACCTTCACTGTTGAGTATTGCAGCCCTGCATTTGGCAGGTCTAAGAGGTACTCCAATACCATACCTGGTGGGCAACAAAATGGGTCCAGGAGGAACTTTGCACACCAGATAGAAAACTGTCTCCATTTAGCTGTGTAAGTTCTCCTAGAGGAAAGCCTATGCGCTGCCAAGAGGATTGCCAAAATTCTCTGAGAAACTTAAAACCTGCCCACTTCTATCTCCTCAGGAGCCAGGCATGGAGATGAAGAGAGTGCAGGTTGGGGTGGACCAGAGGTTCCTGTGTCAGGAGGTCCATCCACAGAGGCAGTTGCCTCGGAGGTACCTCTGACAATCTGTTGATCAACAGAAACCAGATCTGTCGAGGTCAGTATGGGGCGATTAAAATCTTGTTGCCCCCTTGTGCCTCCAATTTGAGCAGTACTCTCTGAATTAACGGAAGAGGAGGAAATGCGTACAGAAAACGTCTTGTCCACCGCAGTCTGAATGCATCCAACAGAAAACGCCAGGTTCTGGATTTCTGGAGCACAACAGAGGCAGTTTTGCATTGAGTGGGGACACAAAAGGTCCAGGTCCCGGACTGCCCCACTCGTTGAATAGCGATTGCATGACGTCTGGTGGGAGTGACCATTCGCAGGGATCCGCCTCTGTTTTGCTGAGATGATCCACTAGGTTGTTCTGAATTCCTGGCAGGTAGACTGCCTGAATCAACAACCCTTATTTCCAAGACATTTCTGTGTAGATAAGACTCCTCCTGGCTCCACACTCCCTCAGTGCAGGGGTCTTGACAGTGAGCTCCCCAACCAATCAGAAATGCATCTGTGGTGATGGTGATCTGGGACTCCAGTGGCGCAAAGGGCAGACCTTGTAAAAGCTCGTCTTACTGTGCCCAGCATGCAAGAGACTTGTTAGGGTCTCCATCACCTTTATGTGGATGGACAGCAGATGTGTACTCGGTGACCACTGGGTGCTGAGCATCCACTGTGTGGTCCTCATGAGCAGTCGGACTAGAGGCACAGTGAAAACTGACAACACCATGAGGCTCAACATTCACTTCATCAAAAGGGCTCGAACTGTGCTCTCCCTGATGTAGTGAGCCATTTGAAGAATGTCGTCCCTCCTGTCCTCCAGAAGGAAAGCCCCTGTCCTGGAAGTGTCCAGGAGGGCCCCTATAAGAGGAGCTCTTGGGAGGGTTGAAGCTGGGACTTTTCCAGATTCAAAAGAACTCCCAACGAAATGAGAAACTGAGAAGTCGTGGTGACTGCTTCCTCTGCCTCTTGCCTTGACGGGCTCACTAGGAGCCAATTGTTCAAGTAAGAGAAGACCTGAATGTCCATCTTTCTGAGGTGCGCCACAAGAACTGCAAAACACCTGGTAAAGACTCGAGGCACAGAGGACAGCCTAAAGGGCAGGACTCTGAATTCGTAGTGTTGACCCAGAGCCACAAAATGAAGATACCTGTGGTGACTTGGGTGCACTGGAACATGCTGGTAGGCGTCTTGCATGTCCAGGTATGCTAGCCAGTCGTACTGATGAATCAGTGGTAAAAGAGTTCCCAGGGAGATCATTCTGAATTTCTCCCAGAACAGAAACCTGTTTAGCTTTCTGAGGTCGAGAATAGGGTGCATGCTGCCTGTTTTCTTTGGGGCCACACAGTAATGGGAGTAGAAACCAGTGTTCTGCTCTGTATGAGGAACAACTTCTATCACCCTGTTCTTTAGGAGGCCCTGTATCTCGGAAATAAGAAGGCCTCACTGAAAAGTTGACAGACTGAGCTGTCGTCTGGGTGGAAGGTCTTAGGGATGCTCTGTGAAATTAAGAGACTATCCCTCTCGGACAATCCTGAGGACTCATTTGTCCACTGTAATAGACTTCAATTGGTTGAAAATAGAGTCAGATGCCCCCACTACCGCCGGACAGGTGTCCACCTTGGGCAGCTAAGGTGGGAACTGGTCCGGATCTTCAGAGGTTGGCACCGGGTGCTTTCAGGCCCTATGCCTTGTGCTGCATTTTCTTTTGCGGACGAGGAGTTTGGATCCTATTAAAGGCTCCTCAGCCTCCACCTCAAAAGGGCTTCCTGTTATGAAATTGTCAATGGTTCCCGCCCCCCCGGAGGGGCTGTTTTAGGTTCTCAACCATTGATTTGAATGTGTTCCACAGGGTGTACTTTTACTGAGGAATGGAGGAACTGAAGACATAAAAGTCTGCCTTGGTTCACAGAAGAAGTCTGTAGTGATATGGTCAAGGCCCCTACTTTTCTGCAGCACAGTGGGACCAAGTTCTGCGGCAAGACTACCATTTGCCGCAGAACTTCTGCGGCGGTGGTTTGTAATTTCTGTGGAAGTTCTGTGGCACTAACAAACTACCACATCACAGTGTCAGCTTGTCATCCTGACTTCACTTTCATGGCAGTGGTTATAGCAATCAGGATGGGGGAAAGCACAGTAACACTAGTTCAAAAAATAACAGACTTATAAAAATAATTTTATGCCTAAAAAAGCAAAACAAATGTCTCTCCCTTAAGGTCCTAGCCTGTTGCATGAATGACATATGCAGAGGGGATCTTATGTAATAAATAAGGTATTTCTATATGCATGCTATCTATCCCACTAATGAGGTTTCCACTGCCTATCACTTATATATTTGTATGTGCTTTCTACACCACTCGTGAGGTTCCCACTGTGTATCACTTATATATTTATATGCAATCTGTAACATACATACAAATATGTGTGTGTGTGTATATGTGGTGAGAGAGACAGAGATACTGTGTGTGTGTGTGTGTGTGTGTGTGTGTGTGTGTGTGTGTGTGAGATATATATATATATATATATATACACACACAAGAGATATCTGATGGTTCAGTGTGTGATAATGCATTTATCTTGTACCGTTTCCAGTGACCTCAAGTAACCTCCACGAGTGCCGAAGGCACGAAAGTGAGAGTTACTTAGAGGTCACTGGAAACCGTACAAAATAAATGCATTATCACACACTGAACCACTGCATATTCCATTTATGCAACAGGTTTAGATGTTGTGTGAACATTTTGATTTTGGTAGGTGTAAATAATTAGTCAAAAAAGGGAAAAGAAAATTGAATGTTATGCTGTTTTTTGCTAATTATAAAAAAACAAAATGGTATCTATAAATGAAGCACCACTCATTTTGTAGATATTTTTGAGCTGAACATTTTTCATGTTCACAGTACCATGCTATCATTTTTTGTTTTAAAGTTATTTATATTTGTTTGTCAAAAAAGTGAACAAAAAATTACATTTTCTTCTCTTTTCTTGCTAACCATATACAATATACAGGGTTTATATAAATGAAACATTATTCATTTTGTAGATAATTTTATGCTGAACAATTTTCGTGCTCACAGTACCATGTTATCTTTTTTCGTTTTTAAGTTATTAACATTTAAATATGGTTAGTACTGCTTCTGAGGCCGAACATTCTAAATTAATTCTGAAGAGAACTGTGTAGATAAATGAACTACTGATGTAGTTACTGTGTGAATAAATGGGTGATGATGTAGTTACTATGTGGATAAATAAATTTATTACCATAGTAGTGAAGATAAATAGAGAATGGGGAAGAGTTTGATATGAGGATTTAATGCACACCCGAGTTGTGGCATGCTACATAAACCCCAAGGGCGAAGCCCGAGGGGTTTATCAAAGCATTCCACAATGAGGGTGTGCAGTAAATTCTCATATGAAACACCCTCCCCATCTTTTATTTTTTATAATAACAGGCCAGCAATTTTTCTCCAGCAGTTTGTGAGACTGTTTGGCCCTGCCCACATACAGAATGTTGGCCAATGAGGCAGCAGCATAGTTTGACTGGCATGGCTCATGAATGTCATAACAACCAGCCGGTTGTTATGGAAAATATCAACCTGGTCAGTACATTGAGAGAAATTGCTGACCAGTTAATATATGGTTTTATTCTACAGTTTTTATCCTGACCCCTGTTGCATAAATAAATTTATTACCATAGTAGCGAAGATAAATGGTTTTATTCTACAGTTTTTATCCTGACCCCTGTTGCATAAATATATATATATTTTTTTTTATTTCCATGAACTTCCATCCTCATTCATACAGGTCCCACTGGAAATGGAATAGAGGAGTTATTGCAAAACTCATTTTTCATGTCAACCTGCTTTCCCTGACACACTGCGTAACACCATCAGGCCATGACATGCATGTGAACCGATTGTGAGATAGAGCTCTCCAGCCCATCACAATGTGTCCACCATGTGACAGAACACTGCACCATACCTTCCCAGGCTCCGAGCAGTGATGTGTTCCACCAATCCTTGTGCTGCCCAGCTAGCTCCCAGAGCTAATCTCTGAACCTGAGTTGCCGGCATGGAAACACAGCATGCTACCCTTTGGCCCAACAGCTGTCCCTGCACACAACATTGTTCCATAACTTTTAGGTGATTCTATCAACCAATGACAATGTGTAATCAATAACCCTGGCAAAAATGCGTACAGGGCAATTATTTATTTAACAAGTCTATTCTTTCAACAGAGTCTACACATTATTATATTCCACTTTTCGGGGCATAATTACTTTATTTTTCTTAAAAATGACAGTTAAATTCATTTTACCAGTTATTCATTTCAGATGGCATCTATATACCTTAAAGGCACAAATAGATTTGTACAAAGTGAGGTATGGACTTAACAGGTATGTGCTATTGACAAGGTTTTGTTTAAGTTGGTCCTAGTGCAATAATTTAAGACTGAAAATTGTATTAGGCTGTAGTGCAGGTTGAGCAAATATCACCATGCATGATGTACTGTGACACCGTCTCTGGCAGTGGAAGGTGTGGTAGATAAGTGACTGTTCATTTCTACTGTAGAATGCAGTCATTTAATTAGCTAATGTATGATGTTATAGCAATGATAACATCACATTCTGAGCATATAGGGGGGTTTGGATATAAAAAGAGGGGTCAAGAACCAGATTCTATGGATAAACAGAAATATTAATAAAAACTCAACAAGAAGAGCGAATTCTGCAGCACCACAGAAGTTCTGCAGTAGATTGCAAAGTCATACAAAAAATCTGGCGGTCAAGAGAATTTAGGCTTGGCTATGGTGGGACCCCATATCTCCAGCAGAGACTGAAATAAAGATCTTCCACCCCAGGCTCCACTGATGTGGTAGGCTTGCTTTCCAGTCCACAAAAATGAGCCACCCGCTATGTCTTCAGACAAAAGCAGAACAGGGTCTGACTCACCAAGTTCCACTTCTACCCCAGGAAAGACCTCCAAATGCAGGTCTAGGCCAGGCAATCACAGGAGACGCCACCCCTGGATTGGCGTTGAGGACTGCGCCATCCACAGCGCCGGCACCACAGGGGGCACTGGTGCTACAGGTGGCGCCGACACCACATGCAATGATGGCACCACACATGCCGCCAAGGAGGCTGAGACCCTAGGCACCACCTTTAACCTGCAAGACCTGAAAAAGGGGAGAGGAAAGCGGTACCTGTACCGGCTCCTGCGCGGAAACAAGGTGAGGGGGGAAGGCACATGAAGTCTGTATCGATGGCACTGCCACCAGAGAGGACACTGCACGCATATCTTGACCCGACCGACACGGCCATGGCCAAAAGACCCTGGAACGGGATCCACCAGTAAGGGCAACCGGGACAGATACCAAACCCACTGCTCCATAAGAGCTGTCTTGTGATGAAACTGCTCACCGGAAGCCCCATTAAGGACAAAGAGGAGATCCGGTGTCGAAGATCGTGGACAACAAGAACGGAGCCACAGGGGACCCACCGGAGTCGGGTCAGGCCTACCGCTCTCCACCACCAATGACCCTCATGCAGACATACCAGAGGATGACCTCGAGTGATGCAGTTTCTCCTTCGAACGAAGAGACAAAGAAGAACTCGAGGTCGAGTGATGGCAGGTCCCCATTCGGGACCGGGAACAGGCCCGTTACCTTTTGTGCTTCAGATGGACTGTCCTCCCTCCCAAGCACCAGACTGCCTGTGGTTGGACCCCCCTCTGCAAAGGGCAGCAGACCGGACACAGCCCTACTGCCATAAAAGTTTTCAAGCGAAGTCTCCCTATTGTCACCGCTACCATTTATGGTCAACTCCTTTGATGGCAGGCTGAGAATTTCTTCAGTTATTCTTTTTTCCTTCTTTTTCTTTTTTTGTTAAATAAGAAAAGAACACTAGGAGAAGTAACTTAATTGAAACTGAACGACTATAAACTGCTGTTGTATAGACGTGAAGATTTGACTCCCGGTAGGCGAGTGACGTCGTCACTGAAGCGCACTAGTCGGTGGGAAAAAAAGAACTGAGGCAGTTGGAGGGTCAACGCTGAGATAGCCTATACAGCATGAGCCAGTCTCGCAGAGCCGTACATGAGCGGTCCTATCTCGGCGTCAGCCCTCCTGAAGATTTTTGGCTCCCGCTAGGTCCTAGCACCTCCAACGTAGTCCCATTAGTGTGAATGAATGGTGAAGACTCCTAGTCCAGGAAGATCATAGGCTTCTTCAGTGCCATTCCCACTCTGATGATCTCTCTCTTTCTCTCTTCTTCCTTTCCTTCTTTTTTTGTTAAAAAAGGATGAAGGCTGGCCTGGTTGCGCTGACAGTTGAGTCACTGGATGCCACACCTCGCGCAACACCGGCAACCCGGGTTCAGGAGCAGACTCAGGTCATCGGGGGTCAGCCAGGAGGAGGACTGAGTGTCAAGGGACTGCTCTTTTCCTCTGGGAGGGTGGGGTGGGGTAACTGTGGCAGTCCTGGCTCCTGGCAGTGGCTAGGGGGAACTACGAGTCGCGGTACAATGAAGGGGACAGTGCAGGCAGATGTCTCATGTGCGGTGGGTGGATGCGCACATCGCAGCATCACTGGCGTCCTTGCATGCCTGTGCTGTCAGGGGAAACTACAGGGGATAAAACAGCTAAGCCTCCTGCGCTAATGAAGGACCGCCACAGTGGCACATCAGATGCTCCCAGGAGCTCCCTCTGGTCCTGACTCCTTGGTCTTCTATGAGGGGGTCCGCAATGCGACCTTAGAGAGGGAGAGGAGGTAGGAGCTCGGGTACGGCGCCTGATGTGGGAGCCACCGCGGGACCAGAAGGGGAACCATAGGACCACCCCAGGAAGGTAACGCAGATAACTAAAGTAAAAAAAAAAGGATTGAAGCTGGCGACCCAGGTTCAGGAACGGATCTGGGTGCCAGGGGCTGGCAGGGGAAGGAGAGAACTGAGCATCCGGAGGACTGTTCTCCCTCTTCTGGGGTGGGTCGGGTGGGTAGCCTCGCTCTGTAGTGGCCACCGATGGAAGCCAGGGCACTACAAAAGCAGTGCAGCAAGGGGAACCAGAAAAGCGTGAAAATGCACACATGCTGTCCGGATGATGGCGGCCCCACCTCCCCGCACCTCTCAGCCGCGATGCCTCTAGGCTGCATGTCCACACTCCACCAAGATGTAAAGAATGCACTCTGGTCTCCCTTCCCGAAGCCCTTCCGTGGGTAAGGCCCCCCCCCCCCGGGTGAAGGGATACGTCTAGGACAGCGAAGCCTAGGAGCAGCGGGATGGCAGGTCGGTGAAGAGGTAACGGCAAGACTGGCCAACCGATGGAGAGGATGACTGTGTGCGTTGGAGGAGGTAGAAACATATAATGCAAAAAAAAAAAAAAAAAGGATTGAAGAAAAAGGGATAATGTGGACCTAAAAGTATGTCTTTTTTTGTAAACAACCAAGGGAAATGCTATGGGAAGGGCTGGGGTAAAAACAGCCCCTAAGGAAAAGTTTTTTTATTGTTTTTGAGGGCCACAAAGGGTGTGTGGAAGGAAGGGAACAAGGTCCCTGAAGAGTTTGCCCTTAAGTGCCCTCCCTTAAAAAGGATTGGAAAAAAAAGGATAACGTGGACCTAAAGGTTTTTTTTTTTTTTTGTAAACAACCAAGGGAAATGCTACAGGAAGGGTTAGGGGTAAAAATAAAAAAGCCCCTAAGGAACAAAGTTGTTTTTTTTTTTAAAGGGCCACAAAGGGCATGTGGAGGGAACAAGGTCCCCAAAGAGGTTTGCTCCTTAAGTGCCTCCCTTTTTATTTCTGTAAATAAGAAGGGGCAAGGCTGGAAAGGAAAAGAAAAGGAGAGACTACCCAGAAGCCTGGTCATTACAAGAGAAGGTGGGTGGATTGCAGTGATAAATGAAGATATTCTGGAAGACCAAGAATTAAAGTAAGTATGTAACTTTCAAAACTTCCAAGAATCAATCTTCACCATTCATCACTGGTGGGTCTCAGTGCCAAGCTTATCACCAAGGGTGGTCCTGGCAAACCCTGAGGGAAACTGTTGTTCCCTCAGCCTCTTGTGGGGGAAGACACAGAGAGGCAGGGACCCCTCACATGACGAGTGATGCCTGAGACTCCCAAATGCAGAGAGAGGTGGCGGCTGCAGAAATACTGGGGAAGCCAAAGTCTAAGGAGGCAAAGTGGCTAAAGAAGAAGAACGACGCAACTCACCACAAAAAACACAAGGTCCACTTCTCTTGGACATGATAAATACTATATTTAAGTAACAGGTAAACACAGACGGGCACCCCCCAGGTGTCACATGTTTTTTGCAGTGAGCAGAGTCATTCCTCATCTTTAGCCATGATGCCCGAGACTGCTAAGGGTCAGGCGGAGGTTTCCCTGTCCTGGGAGCAGGAATGTGCCCCTCAAGCTCACGCCTAGCCCTGCTGGATAAAAAGTGGGCCCCCTGGAAATGTGAGGCAATCACTCTATGCTGGGCCAAGGGTGACAACCGGGAAAGATGCAGTCTCACCATCTGCCTAATGCAGACTGTGTTCCCACTAGTCTAGAGGCTACCTCGTTGGCATTGTAAGACACCCTCACCTGGTGTCTTGCCAGCTCCAGACCCTGTGCAGAATGGAATATGGCCTATTTGGTTGCCTCAAAATCTGGCAGAGACATTGGGAGCTAACCCAGCGTCGTCCACAGGTGTCTGCCATAGGACGCCAGGTGTGCCTGGTGTGCAGCAATGCACAATATGGTGCGTGCCGCTGAGAAGACATTTCTACCCCAAATGTCAAACTCGGCTGAGTTCAACTCCAGGGGACAATCGCGCACTGGGCGCCTATGCCCAGAGGGGGTGTCCAGGAGCTGAACCTCGGAAGTGGGGTGAGGCATGGCTCCTGGAGACCCCAGGGCTGTGCAGTACTTGCTCTGGATGTCCCTTGGGGCTGGAGACAGAGTGGAGGGACAGTGCCAGACACCTCTTGATGCCTCCACAAAAGGCCTAGGCCATGGAGGTATGACTGTGGAATCATGACTGTACTCCCCAAGGAAGAACAGCGTCAGACATGCAGGATTGCAACCAGAAAAATGGGACAGTTGCAACTCCCTTATCATCTCTGAAAGGAACTGCTGATAACAGGTGTACTAAGCGACAAGGGTCAGAGGAAAAGTGGACAGAAGTGTCTTCTTCTTCAGTGGAGAAGACAAAGACGTAGAGGAATTGGACTCGGGGCGATAGTGCTGGGGTTTCAGGCTGGAAGATAGCCTGGTCTTGTGCCCTAAGGTAGGTGGGGAAGGCACTCGCTGAAGCTCTGAACTGTTCCCAGGTCTGGGGTCCTGTAGGATCAAAAATGGAAATGACGTACGTACCGTAGTTCTTGATCTTCTTGGATGAAGTCTTCACCATTCATTAATTCACACTAGTGGGACTACCGCCTCAGTACATTTTTGACCGAGGAGGTGCAGTGTAAACTAAGCTAGGAAAACCTATCCTAACCAGTCATAAGATAGCCTGGATGATCCATGTAAGAAGGGTCAACACGACAACATCTTCACAACCCAAACAACAAAGGAGTGAAAACCAACAACAGAGTGAGTGAGCTCGGGGGATGGTGGGTGGGTCTGTGAATGAATGGTGAAGACTTCATTCAAGAAGATCAAGAATTATGGTAGGTATGTAATTTCTGTATCTTCCTGGACTAAAAGTTTTCACCATTCATTCACACTAGTGGGAGAGTATCGAGCTAAACACCAATCCCCCAAGCTAGGCGGCAGGAGATCGAGCTCGCTCAAGACAGAAGTCCATTAAGGATAGATCTGCTGAAGGATGTGTGCTGTCTGGCATGAAAGTCGAGAGCATAGTGCTTTATGAAGGTGTGCACTGAACTCCAAGTAGCTACGAAGCAGATGTCTGCAATGGATATGCTACGAATCTCTGTCAAGGAAGTCGCTACCGCTCTAGCAGAGTGGGCGTAAACCCAGCCTTCCAGCTTTACCCGCGCTGAGTAGCAGAGTCGGAGACAGGCTACTAGCCACGCAGAGATACATCAGATGGAGACAGGCTGACTCAGCTGGGTCGCACTGAAGGAAACGAAGAGCTATTTAGATTGGCGGATCTCTTTAGTTCTGTCAATGTAGAACTGCAAAGCTCTTTTCACATCCAGGGAGTGAAGGGCGTGTTCCCCTTCATTCTGGAAGTTGGCAAAGTAAGTTGGAAGCACCAGAGGTTGGCTAAGATGGAATTCCGAAACCACCTTTGGAAAAAACTTAGGGTTTGTGTGAAGAACCACCTGATCCTTGTAAGACACTCTGTATGGAGGGTCTGTGACCAATCCATGGATCTTAGAGACCCTATGAGCGGAAGTAATGACCACCAGGAAGGCAGTCTTGCAGGTCAGGAACTTCAAATCACAAGTGGCTAGAAGTTCAAATGGCTTGCAAGTGAGCAAACAGCTACTGGTCTTCTGACCGGGGGCCTGGTGTGAAGGATGCCTTTAAGGAACATTTTGACCAGAGGAAGCTGACCCAATGCCAGGTTATGCATTGGATCATGGTAGACAGAAATCATGCAGAGGTGCACCTTCACTGTGGAATATTGCAGCCCTGCATTCAACAGGTCAAGAAGGTAGTCCAACACCTTGTTTGGTGGGCAACAGAAAGGCTCCAGGAGGGACTTTGCACATTAAATCTAGAAACGCTTCCACTTTGCTATGTAAGTCTTCCTAGTGGAAGGTTTATGAGCACTAGCAGAATTTACGTGATCCGCTGGGAGACCTTGAACCTACTCACTTCTATATCCTTAGGAGCCAGGCATGGAAATGGAGTGAGCGCAAGTTGGGATGGATGAAGGGTCCCTGCGTCAGGAGGTCCATTCGCAGGGGCAGCTGCCTCGAAGGAACCTCTGACAATCTATTGGTCAGTGGAAACCATATCTGTTGAGGCCAGTATGGGGCAATTAGAATCATTCTAACCCCAGGAAATCTTACTGTATTCTGACATATGCAGTATGGTCCCACCACAGTACTGCCCTGGAGCTGAAAAGGTTAATAGAATCTATGCAAATGATAGAATGCTAGGCTCGAGCTTGGTTTTTAAACCACTGTTTCTGGTAAACAACCTTCTAACCGTCAGATTCTTCACTCTGCTTGCCTAGTCAGACGCCTTGGAGAACCCCCTGCATCTTTACTCAAGATCGTTTTATTTTTTTCGGTTTTTACCATTTAAAAATTATTTGTTTTTGAACTGCAGTCTCTGGTTTACAGGTAGACTAGTTTAGATTAGCAGATATTTGGTAAGTTCTCGGTTTCTGTCCGGTTTCACCAGTTGGGAACCAAGATTCTCTTTCCTTCCTATTTCTAAGGTAAAACTTACTTAAAATTGTTCATTCTTTCTGTCGGAACGTTACCGGGCTCAACCTCAGTTCGTTCTTGGGTCATTAAACCAACCAAAAAAAAAAAAAGTAGACTTTTAGTCCAAAGGGGTTTAGCAGTTTACTGTTGGCTATGTCTCAGACTCCTAAGAAAAGAGCCAGTCCAACAGGTTTCCAGCACTGTACTAAGTGTGGGGAAACTTTTGCTAAGGCTAATCCCCTTCTTATGAGTGTGTTCTGTCTTGGGTTTGGCCACTTAAAAGACAGATTGCGAGATATGCAAAAACTGTCCTCAGTCGATGCTAGACAGGTGTATAAACCGACTGAAGGAAAAGATGTCCGAAAAAAATGCTGACCCAGTTACAGGCAAATCTTCTGCCTCAAAAGAAACCGATGAACCGAAGGAGACAACCTCTGGAAAGGGTACTGGTTTGCAGGGACAAAAACGTACCACTGAACAGGCCGCTGAACCAGCAACCATGGGTAAGAAAAAGAGGAAGGAGAAACACTGCCAGCAACCATGATCCTCATAGCCCCAGACTGGGCCAGACAACCATGATACTCCCTACTTCAAGTCCTGTCAGTGAGAAGACCAATATCCCTACCCAGGAGGCACAACCTCCTAACATCCTCACAGGGCAGAATCCTTTACCCCAACCTGCAGTCCCTCAGACTCAAGGCCTGGCTCTTGAAGACATAGAATATGCTGACCTTAGGTTGTCAGAGAGAGTTCTTCAGGTGCTCAGAGGCTCCAGAAAACCTTCCACAAAACAAACCTATTCTTCAAAATGGAAGAGATTTTCACTCTGGTGACCAGGTGGTCAGTACTCAAGTCAGCTTCTCAGTAGTACTGGACTACCTGTTGCACCTTCATTCCCTTGGCCTCAAGTCCTCTACCCTAAAGGTGCATCTAGCAGCTGTCTCAGCTGGTAAGAAATCTTCTCTAGCTTCATATCAGGTGTTCAGGAATTTTTTAAGGGGCTTTTGCACTTGCACCCTCCACACAGAGAGCCCACTACTGCATGGGATCTGAACATCTGTACTGGACAACCGATGCAGCCACCCTTTGAACCTATGTCTTCAGCAGAGCTGAAGTATGTCACATGGAAAACTGTGTTCTTAATAGCCATCACCTCAGTCAAAAGGATCAGTGAGTTACAGGCTCTGGGTACTGAACTGAATTACATCTCTTTTCACAGAGACAAGGTAGTCCTAAGGACAAACAAAAAGTTTCTCCCAAAAGTGGTGTCTGATTTTCATCTAAATCAGTCCACCACCCTGCCAGTCTTTTTCACTGACCATTCCAGTTCAGGGGAATGCAGGTTACACAGTTTGGATGTCAAGAGAGCTATCAGCTACTACCTTGAGCACACTAAGGGTCACAGACAGGAAAGGACTCAGTTGTTCCTGACCTATAGAGAGGTAGGAAAAGGAAAACTTGCCTCACAGAGAATCATTGCCCACTGGATTGGTGCCTGTATTCAGCTTTGTCACAGCAAGGTGGGCAAGGAGCCCCCTTCCCCCGTTGGCCTCAGGGCCCATTCCACAAAGGAAACAGCTGCTTCCATAGCAGCTGCAAGAGTCATACCTTTATTAGAAATATGTAAAGCACCTACCTGGAAAACTGTTCACACGTTTGTCAAGCATTATAGCCTGGATACAAAGGCCAGAAGTGATGCACGATTTGGCACAGCAGTACTGCAGAGCCTGTTCCCTAAATAGGTTCTGTACCCACCTGCAAAAGGCACTGCTTGGGTAGTCTGCATATATCAGAATACAGTAAGATTTCCTGGGGTAAGAAGAAGACATTACTTACCATAGTAATCTTGTATCTTCCAAGGGAATCTTACTGTATTCTGAGTTCCCACCCTTCTTCCCCTTCTAGAACCTGTGGGGTACTGCACTACAACTCTATAACCGTGGTGGACTCCTGGGCTGGGTTTTTTCCTTAGACCATCTGTGACCTGAGTCTTAGAGATGAATGCCTATTGCTTTTCAGATAAGAGGATATTTATAGGAGGGGTGAATTGTTATTGTTGCTGTTTTTCTTAGTGTTAGTATTAGATAGCATAGATAGCTTCCTATGCGAGCTTCATTGGAATCTGACGGTTAGAAGCTTGTTTTCCAAAGACAGTGGTTTGAAAACCAAGCTTGAGCCTAGCATTCTATCATTTGCATAGATTCTATTAACCTTTTCAGCTCCGGGGCAGTACTATGGTGGGACCATACTGCATATGTCAGAATACATTAAGATTCCCTTGGAAGAAACAAGATTACTATGGTTAAGTAATGTCTTCTTCTGCTCCCTTGTGCTTCCAATTTGAGAAGCACCCTCTGAACTAACGGAACAGGAAGAAATGCATGCAGAAAGCATCTTGTCCATCACAGTCAGAATGCATCCTGACAGAAAATGCCAAGTTCTAGATTTCTGGAGCAGAATCAAGGCAGTTTTGCGTTGACTGGGGACACAAAAAGGTCCAGGTCCAGAGTGCCCCACTTGTCGAACAGCGATTACACATCTACTGCAAGTGACCATTCATGAGGATCCACCTCCATTCTGCTGACATGGTTCGCCACGCTGTTCTGGACACCTGGGAGGTAAACTGCCTGGATGGATGCCTCGTTCTCGAGACACCATTGCCACACTCCCATCGCTTCCCTGCATAGGGGATAGGAGTGTGCTCCACCCTGCTTGTTGATGTACTGCATCACAACCTTGTTGTCTGTCTGGAGTAGGATTAGTTTCTGATAGAGGACATCCCTCAGGGCTCGGACAGCATACAGGACCACCCTCATCTGATATTGATTTTAACTACTGTTTTATTGGTTTTATCATGTTGTTTTATCTTTTTGTAAAGCACCTTGATGTGAAATAAAATTTATTATTATTACTTTATCTACAGAACATTTATGTGAAGGTGAGATTCACCCTGGCTCCACACTTCCCGAGTGTAGAGGTCCTGACAGTGAGCCCCACAACCTGCCAGGGAAGCATCTGTGGTGACAGTGATCTGCGGCTCCGGCGGGGCAAAGGGGAGACCCTGTTGCAGATTGATTTCCTGCATCCACCATAGGAAGGACCATACCAGAGGTTGTGCCACTCTTATGTGAAAAGACTGCCGGTGCGTTGTTGGAGACCACTGTGTACTGAGCATCCACTGAGTGGTGCTCATGTGCAATCGTGCCAAGGGTACCATGAAAATGGATGATGCCGTGATGCCCAACATCCGCTGCATCGCAATGGCTCCAATCAATGTGTTCTGCCTGATGAAACGGGCCATCTGGAGAATGGAGTCCTTCCTGTCCTCTGGAAGGATGGCTCTCGCTTGGGTGGTATCCAGTATACCTCCTATGAAGATGAGCTATTGAGAAGGCAGAAGCTGAGACTTCTCTAGGTTCAAGAGGACTCCCATGGACATAAGGAACTGAGAGGCCTCGGTCACCGCTTTCTTTGTCCTTTCTTCTGAGGTATTTGTGGTGATCCGGATGCACTAGAACATGCTGGTAAGCGTCCTGCATGTTGAGGGACGTGAGCCAGTTGAACTGATGAATCAGTGGAAGTAGCATTCCCATGGAGACCATCTTGAATTTCTCCCCTGAAAAGATACTTGTTTAACTTTCTGAGGTAGAGAATCGGGCGCATCCTGCCTTTTTTCTTCGGAACCAGAAAGTAATGGGAATAGACTTTGGTGTTCGTCTCTGCAAGGGAAACTACTTCTATTGTCCTGTTCTCTAAGAGGCCCTGGATCTTGGCAGTAAGAAGGTCTGACTGAACAGCAGACAGGCTGGACTGCCGTTTCGGTGGAAGGTCTGGAGGGGTGTCCACCAAACTGAGGGAGTAGCCTTCCCTGACAATTCTGAGGACCCATTTGTCTGATGTGATCTGCTTCCACTGCTTGAAAAAAAGAAACAGATGACCTCCCACCGCCGAGAAACGTCCCCCTCGGGCAACGAAGGAGGAACCTGGACCGAATTCTCAGAGAGTGGCTCTAGGCGTCTTTGGGGCCTGCATCTTCTGCTGTGTTTTCTACTGTACTTGGGAAGCTGTGTTTTTATTACCAGCTCCTCGCCCCTTACCCCGAAAGGGCCACTGGCTGCGAAATTGCTGGCGGTTCCCATTAGTCTTCTCTGTGGCCTCTAGTGCTTGCTCTATTTGAGAGCCGAATAAGTAGGCACCATCAAAAGGAACATTCATAACCCTCTGCTGGGCATCACGTGAAAAACCTGTTGTCCCGAGACACAAGTGATGCCGTATACAAATCCCGGCAGCAGCAGCCCAAGAAGCAGTATCATAGGCATGTCCATTGCAGACTTCAGCTGCTGGTTATTGGGATTCTATGCCTCTGGTGATTGTCTGTAGTAGCTCCAAGGAGACATCAGACTCCAGGAGCTTCTCAACCAAAACCTTAAGTGAGTGCCACAGAGTATACTCATACTGAGAGAAATGCCCTTGATAGCTAGCAATAAGCATACCCAAGCTTGCAGCTGCGAATATCCACCTGCCCAGAGTATTGATCTTGCAAAACTCCTTATTGACAGGTCAAGCATATGATTCCTGAGGAAGGCTGACCTTGTAATTCTCGGTGAGCACCACCAAAGCATCAGCAAAAGCCTGCAAAGACAGGATTGGTCTATCCTTGGGCGGGGTGTATTTCCTAGTAATGACTTTTGACACCGAGGGAATCAGCACCAGTTTGTCCCAAATCATCTCTGACAAAGTTTCAAAAGGAAGAGGAACTGGAAGAGTTAAATTCACTGTGATTTTTGGGACAAGCAGGAAAGGAAAATTACGTACCTACCGTAATTCTTGATCTTCTTGGACGAGTCTCCACCACTCATTCACACTAGTGGGATTAGCGTCGAGGCACTAAGACCCATCGGAGAAACTTTGCTGGAGGGTCGGCGAGAGATCAAGGCCATGAAAGCAGCGGCTCTGAGCGGTAATGACCATCTCAGCGACGACCTCCAACCGCCCAGTACCTTTTTACCAAGGAGGTGTAGCGCAACTAACGTAAAGAGTAAACCCAACATTAAAAAACGGACATAAGATAGTCCGTATGACCCGTGTAAGAAGGGTCAGCAAAGAAGTCCTCACGGCCTAAAGATTTGAGGGAGTGAAGACCAATACAGCGGTGAGCTCGGGGATGGAGGTGGGCGTGTGAATGAGTGGTGGAGACTGGTCAAGAAAATCAGGAATCAGTAGCTCATATTTCTATCTTCCTGGACATAAGTCTCCACCACTCATTCACACTAGTGGGAGAGTACCAAGCTGATAATCCCCCAAAAGGGCGGCAGGAGAGCCAGAGCTCACGCATCTAAGATAGAAGCCCATTAAGGACAGTTCTGCTGAATGCGGAATGTCGCCTAGCAAGAACATCCAGTGCATAGTGCTTAATGAAGGTATGCACTGAGCTCCAGGTGGCGGCGTTGCATATATCTGCAATTGGAACATTGCGAATTTCCGCTAGGGATGCCGCGACCGCCCTAGTAGAGTGAGCGACACGCTACCTTCTAATTTAACTTGAGCCATGGAATAGCAATGACGAAGGCATGCCACTAACCATGAAGAGATGCATCTAATAGCGACAGGTTGACCCAGCCGGTGTCGCTGAAAGAAACGAACAGTTGCTGAGTCTTGCGAACATCCTTGGTTCTATCTAAATAGAACCGCAAGGCTCTCTTAACATCCAAGGAATGAAGAGCTCGTTCCCCTTCATTTTGGAAATTAGCGAAGTAAGCGGGAAGTACCAGAGGTTGGTTTAGATGGAATTCTGACACAACCTTGGGAAGAAATTTAGGATGAGTATGGAGAACTACCTTGTCTTTATGGAATACAGTATACGGAGGGTCCGTAACCAGGGCATGTATCTCAGAGACCCTGCGGGCTGAGGTAATGGCCATCAGGAAGGCAGTCTTCCAGGTAAGAAATTTTAGCTCACAGGTAGCTAAGGGTTCGAAAGGCTTCCGAGTGAGCATGTCCAGCACCAGGTTAATGTCCCAGGCTGCAACTGGACGCTTAACAGGGGGTCTGGTATGGAGAATCCCCTTAAGAAATCTCTTCACCATAGGTAACTGAGCCAGAGTTAAGGAAGAAACCGGCTCATGGAACGCTGAGATGGCACTAAGGTGAACTTTAACTGTGGAGTACTGAAGACCTAAGTTTGACAGGTCCAAAAGATACTCCAGAACATTGCCAGGAGGGCAGGAAAAGGGATTCCAAGAGGATTTTGCACACCAGAGAGAAAAACGTTTCCATTTGGAAGCGTACGTTTTTCGGGTGGCTGGCTTCCGAGCAGCCAGAAGGATGTCTGAGACTCTACGAGAGACGTTGAACCGATTCACTTCTATCTCTTCAGGAGCCAAGCATGAAGGTGAAGTGATTTCAGGTTGGGATGGACCAACGAACCCTGAGTCAAAAGACTGATTTGCAAAGGAAGTGGTCTCGGAGAGGCTGCCAACATACTGTTGAGTAGAGGAAACCATAGTTGCCGAGGCCAGGAAGGAGCAATGAGAATCATCTTGGTCCCCTGAGACTCGAACTTGAGGAGTACTCTCTGGATTAGAGGAAGCGGTGGAAAGGCGTAAAGAAAGCGTTTTGTCCACCGCAGCCTGAACGCATCCTGACAGAAAATGCCAGGCCCTGGATTTCTGGAGCAGAAGAGAGGCAGTTTTGCGTTGAGTGGGGATGCAAAAAGGTCCAGGTCTGAGTCCCCACTCTTTGAACAGGGACCGAGGCTACGGCTGGATTGAGAGACCACTCGTGAGGGTCTGCCTCCGTTCTGCTGAGGTGATCTGCTAGGGTCGTTTTGTATACCTGGCAGATAAACCGCTTGAATCAGAGACTTGTGCTCCAAGCACCACTCCCACACCCTCATTGCTTCCCTGCAAAGGGATAGAATGAGCACCGCCTTCTTGTTGATGTAATACATCACTGCTTTGTTGTCCGTTTGAAGGAGAATGTTCTTGTGACAAAGGACATCCTTCAGAGCTCGGATTGCATAGAGGACCGCCTCATCTCCAGGACATTTATGTGGAGATGAGCTTCAACTGAGTCCATACACCTTGAGTGTGGAGGAGAGACAGTGAGCTCCCATCCCATTGCGCGATGCCTGTGGTGATGGAGATCTGATGATCCGGGGAGCAAAGGGAATCCTTCCAGGAGATTGCTCTCTTGAGACCACCAGGTGAGAGACCTTCAAGGGCTCCGCCACCTTGATGGGATAAGACTGAGGTGAGAGGTCGGGGACCACTGAGTGGAGAGCATCCATTGGGTGGTTCTCATGTGCAGTCGGGCCAGAGGGACAGTGAAGACCGAGACGCTCATGAGACCCAACATGCGTTGCATCGAGAGAGCTGTAACCATTGGTTCTCCTGATGTAACGGGCCATTCAAGGATGTCGAGTCTTCTGTCCTCTGGAAGGAAAGCCTCGCTGAAGAGGTGTCTAGAAGCGTCCCTATGAAAAGGAGCCTCTGGGAGGGTTGCAGTTGAGATTTTTCAAATTCAGCAGAACTCCCATGGACGTGAGAAAGGCGAATCGTTTGCACGGCTTCCAAAGTCCCTTAGCCGGAAGGGCTTGCTAGAAGCCAATCGTCCAGGTAGGGAAACACCGAGTCCGACTTTTCCTGAGATGCGCCACAGAACTGCACAACACTTTGTAAAAACTCGTGAGCCGAGGATAGCCCAAAGGGCAGGACTCTGAACTGATAATGCTTGACCCAAAGCTACAAACCTGAGGAATTTGCGGTGGGTCGGTGGACGGGATATGCTGGTAAGCATCCTGCATATCCAGAGAGGCCAGCCAGTCGTGCTGATGCAGCAAGGGTAACAGGGTACCTAGGGAAATCATCTTGAATTTCTCCCTGGGAGGAATTTGTTTAACTTTCTGAGGTCTAGAATGGAGCGATCCCCCAGATTTCTTTGGAACCAGAAAGTAAAGGAGAGAACCCTGTGTTTCTGTGATGCGGGGCACCAGTTCTATTGCCCTGTTGTTCAGAAGGCCCTGGATCTCCGCGGTGAGGAGGTCTGACTGAGAGGCCGACAACCTGGGTTGTAGTCTGGGAGGACAATTCGGGGGGGTTTCCAAGAAATTGAGAGAATAACCCTTGCGAATTATCCGAAGGACCCATTTGTCCGAAGTTATGGACTTCCACTGGTTGTAGAAGTACATCAGACGACCTCCCACCGGAGGAGAAAGTTCCACCTCGGGCAGAGTGGATGGAACTTGGGCCAACGACTCATAAGGTAGCGCTGGGAGCTTTAGGCCCCTGCGCTTTCTGCTGCGTCTTCTTTTGAGGTTGGGCAGGTTGGCTTTTATGGAAGCTTCCCCTGCCTCTGCCTCGAAAGGACTGACGACTATGAAACTGACGTCTGTTCACATGCCCCCTAGAGGGGGCAGGCGGAGGTCTGGCCAACTTAATGGCCGATCTATTCTTCTGAGTGGCCTCTAAGGCTTGCTCCACCTGAGGGCCAAAAAGAAAGGAGCCATCAAAAGGCAGCGCCATCACCTGCTGCTGAGCATCATTCGTAAAGCCAGAAGTACGCAGCCAGGAATGGCGCCGAGTACAAATCCCCGCGGCTGCTGAGCGAGAAGCAGTGTCGAAAGCGTCCATGGCGGCTTTGACCTGTTGGTTATTGGACAATCACTACCTCTAATAACAGATCAGAAGCTCTGACTTGGAATCGAATCTGGAAGAGCTTCAGCCATTCTTTCATAGAGTGCCACAGGATATACTCATACTGAGAAAAATAGCCTTGATAACTATTGTCACCATACTTAGAGTGGGCAGAAAAGACTCTCTTACCTAATGTATCAATCTTACAGAGACTCTTTGTTAATAGGTCGAGCTGTAGTAGTTGAGGAAGAAACGACCTTATCATTCTCACCAGGACTACAATAGGATCCATAAGGCTTGGGATGCCAAAATGGGGCGATCATGGGAGCTGAATACTTTCTTATCAATGGATTTAGCCACTGGGGAATAACAGCAGGATTATTCCATACCATTTGAGACAGCGTCTCGAAGGAAAGCTGGATCGGAGGTCAAATCCGTAGGGATCTCCGAACATGAAGATACTGGAGTCTTAAGTCTTCCAGGATCGATGTCACCTAGATCTGGAAGAAAGAGTGGATCCCAGGTTCTTCAACAGAGACAAGGACAGGTCCTTGACCACAGGCTCTGTAGCAAAGAAAAATCCTGTTTCCTCCACTTCATCACCCAACCGAAGGTCTGGGTCAGGCTCAACATCATCTCCTGATGGCCCAGAAAGGACTGTTTGGACAGGAAAGGAGTGAAAGTGGGAAGGAGGAAATAGCAGAAAAACAAGGAGAGTCCCAAGGGCTGCGGCGCGAGGAGGCAAAAGCAGACTGAAAGCAGCACGAGGCGCCTCCCGGCGCAAAGAGGCACAGTGACCCATAGCGCCCGGCAGGCGCGCGGATAAACCAACGCTGCAGCGCGGCCCGGCGCGCGCCGCGGCGCGGGCGCCACGCGATTAGTGCCCTGACAGCGCCCGTGGAGCGGGCGCGTGAGCAGCTACCGCCCTATCAACGGCACCACCGGCGAGCGCGCGGGGCCCAGCGGGCGCGCAGGTCGCGCCATAAGGCCGCGCTGGCTGGCGCGACAAGCCAACAGACCCCTCGGGCGCGGAAGGCCCAGGAACCTGGAAAGCTAGAGAAGGAAAAAACCAGGAGATAAGGGCATCGGTGAGGCCCCTGCACCGCAGCCATGTGAGGGAAACACCTAAGCACGGAGTCGCTGGCACGAAGAAGCGCCCGCGACTAGGAAGGTCCAACCGCTCTACCTGATCGCCGGAGGGCCCGAGGGCTCCGAGGCAACCAAGCCAGGCAGAAGAACCAACCTCCGAGCCCATTGCTCCATAAGAGCGGCCCACTGATGAAACTGCTCATCTGGAGTCCTACCTATAGGCGGGAAGGGGCTCCGATGTCGAGGACGACGATTACCAGAAGTTGGCGACTCCGAAGAAGGAGACCGGCAACTAGCAACGATAACCGACCGTCGACGCGCAGACATACCAGAGGGCGACCTCGAGTGATGCCTTCTCTTTTTTGACCTGTGGGCCGAAGAAGAGCTCGAGGCCGAACGGTGCCGAGAATGCGACCGTTTATTTTTATGCCGGCGGGGGGACCGCCCATCCCCCCGGGCATCGGACTGACCGTTGTCGGAACCCCGCTGAGGAAAAGGAGGCTGAGCGGACCCAGCCCGGCTGACTGAACAGCTTTCATACGAAGTCTCCCTACCGTCACCTGACCTGCTCATGGTCGACTCCGTCCAGTAGGCCGAGACTTCTTCAAGTAAAATTGAAATATTAGAAAAATTTAACGAAAATAGAATAAAATTAAGCGATACTACTTATTGTGATAAGTTACAAAAAAACAAAGTGAAAACTATGCGCTAGTTTGAAGTTTGACTCTCGACAAGCTGACCGACGTCGTCACTGAAGCGCACTGTCGGCGTGAAAAAGGAACTGTAAGGCGGTTGGAGGTAAATCGCTGAGATGGTCATTACCGCTCGAGCCGCTGCTCGCGGCGCCGTGTCTCGCGGCGCCGTCTCTCGCGCCGACCCTCCAGCAAAAGTTTGCTCCCGATGGGTCTTACTGCCTCCGGCGCTAATCCCACTAGTGTGAATGAGTGGTGGAGACTTATGTCCAGGAAGATCTGTAACCGCAACAGCTGACCTGGATCCACCAGAGAGATCTGTAAAGCCAAGGCAGATCCCATATTCTTTTTTTTTTGTCGACTTTCTTTATGCTCTGACCTATGGGGAACTCTCTGCGGCAACCATCGTTCCTCCCCAAGCTCTACCTCCCACCACAGACACCTCCCACTCCTTGCACCAGCCTGATGGACCCCCCCCACTCTGAACCCCAGAGGTGGGGCCACCCTATCCACCCAGTGCGCTCCATCTAGAATTTAGAGTGCCAGGCTGGGTGACTTGCCTGGAAAGAAGACCCACCCGGTATTGGGAGGTTGGCTTAGTGGGGACAGAGGTGCCTTCGCCTATCCCTGATGGGGATTTTTTCCATATTGTTCCCGCAGGAGCACGGCCATGCAATGACATCAGCACCACTACCCACAGACATCCTCTGCGTTTCTCCTTATTTACGCCACATTAGTAGTACCTCCAGCCTCCACCGGGGGTCTCTACTGCGCCAGAGATACCCTGAATCCCTCCCCAGGAAGAGGAGAGCAGTCCATCGGATGCTTAATCCTCTCCCTCACCTGCCGACCCCTGGCACCCGAGCTTGTTCCCGAACTCGGGTCACCATCATGGAGTAAGGTGTGGCATCCAGCGCCTCAACCCTCAGCACCACCGGGCCAGCTTCAGATCCCATATTCTTGAGTAAAGACTGGAAAGAAAGATCTTCCACTATGGATTTGGCAGAGATTGAAGGCTTGCTCTCCTGTCCAAAAACTGAGTTGTCTGTGTCATTATCAGAAAAAATCATGTCCAAATCAGACTCATCAAGGTCTCCCTCCGTGCCAGACGGGCCAACAATGACAAGCTTTGGCTAGAAAAAAAATGAGGAATCGATGAGGTCACTACCGGCGTCGAGGCCCTTGGCATTAGCCGCGGCACCAGGGACAGCACCGCTGAAGCCTGCACCAAGGCTGGCCGCCAGACTCCAAAGTGGCCTGCGCCATCCCTCAAAAAGTCCTGACAGACCTAGAAGAAAAGGGAAAACAGTTGATGGGGGTAGGCATGAAGACTGGACGAGAAGGACGCTAGCACCACAGGCGGAGCCCGCACCTCTTGACCTGAACACCCCGGAGTCGGCTCAATGGCTCTGAATCCTGAAGGATCTGGAGCCGCTGCTGAAGGAAGACGAGACAAACGTCGCACCCACTGCTCCATAACAGCGGCCCAATTATGGAACTGCTCATCGGAAGCCCAAGTGGAGGACAAACAAGGCGCTCCTAGGTCGAGAATCACAGCCGCCAGGAACAGAGGCCACTGGGGACCCAACTGTAGTCGAGTCGGGCCCAGAGCTCCTAGCCACCGACGACCCCCGTGCTGACATATAAGAGGGCGACCTCAAGCAGTGACTCTTCTTCTTCGACTGTCAGGATGAAGAAGAGCTCGAGGCGGAATGGTGCCAGGTCCCCGACCTGGATCAGGAACGGGACCACTTCTTTTTGTGCTTACAGGAGGACTTTCTTCCCTGCCGAGCACCGGACTGCCTGTGGTCAGACCATCCCTTCGAAAAGGGCAGCGAACCGGATACTGCCCCACTGCCAGAACAACTTTCAAGCAAAGTCTCCCTACCATCATCGACACTGTCAGTCAACTCTGTTGAAGGAATGGCAGTAATAAGGTAAATAGTTTTTTTTTTTTTTTTTACAAATAAAATAATAGATAAATCACAAAACTAAGCTAAACAAACTGAACGAAAATGCTGCTGTCGTAAAGACTTGAAGACTTGACTCCCACTGGTGAGCAACGTCGAACTGAAGCGCACTCGACGGCGGGAAAAAAGGGTTAACACTGAGATAGCCTATACAGCACGAGCCAGTCTCGCGGCACCTCACATGCGCAGTTCTACCTTGGCACTGGCCCTCCTGAAGATTTTTGTCTCCCGCTGGGTCCTAGCACTTTCAGCGTAGACCCACTAGTGTGAATGAATGGTGAAGACTTTTAGTCCAAGAAGATATGCCCGGAAGAGGAGGAGGGATAGGCAGAGGAGGAATAGAAGGGTTATGACGGACCAGGCCAGGTCCTCTGTCAGAGCTATGAGAACAGGGGACCTCACCCTAGGGGAGGAGCTGTGCATCTCATCCACCCGCGAATGCCCAATAATAGAGATGCGATCTAGATGGTACCCTTGGAGGGAACCCCCAGGTGGGTAAATCAGAGCCATAGTGGTCTACAGGAAGGTCTCTATCCCCACCTGCCGCATGCCCAGATAGTTCTGGGTGTGCCAAAGGACCTGAGTCAACACTCAGAATCCTGCCAGAGCCACCAACCACTCCTGATGTGGAGCGCAGTATCACCTGGGACCTACCAGCCCTCACCTCACCTGAATGGACTGTGCGCCTTGGCCTATGCCTAAGGCATCAGCAGCAGAACGAAACTGGAGCAAGGGGGAGCCAGCATCATGAGCGGCAATGGAACCACCCTCGACACTATAAATGGCACCAAACTCAGATGCGGCAATGGGGGCAGCACCGGAACCCAACCCGGCATTGACCTCTCCCCCGGTGCTGGAATCAGTACCAGGATTGTCCCTGGTACCGCGAGTGGCACCATGAAACAGAGGAGAGGTGGAAGAACCCCTGGACGATGAAGCAGATGCTAAAGGCCTAGGACTAGGCCCAGAAAGGTCTCCTTCCTCACCAGGGTCCTGAAGCTAGTCGAGATCATCCTGGTCCTCACCCTCTGGATCATCCGACCACTAGAAGGACGAGATCCAGAAGATCTCCAAAGGTCAAGTGGCTCCAGAGACCTTCACTCTCCCAGAGCCGCAAATGGCAGCAGGTGGGGAACGTGAGGCACACCACCCAACCCACTAGCACCAGCCTTAGTGCCAGAAGCCAAAGCGTCGACGGACAGTGGCCCCAAAGGACCCACTGGTGCAGGCCCAGCATACAGATGCGACTCCGCAACCGGGGACATCTGGACCCCTGAGGTGGTACCGGACTGGGAGGGGTGCGCAATCAACACTCTGAGGGGAGACCAGCTATCGCGCAGCGCCCCCCCCCCCAGGCCTCCTGTCTCAGTGAGATGCGGACAATCAGAGGCCTGGTCTCCCTCAGCACTTGTAGTATTGGGGAGGGGCCCCGGGGAAGAGCCCAAGGACCTTATCTTAGAGTCCCAAGTGCAATGCCTACCTCTGAAAGGAGGGGGTCTCTCCGAAGTGCAAAAGTCCATAGAAAGGCAGGTATCACAGTGGTCCATATCATGGTCTGCTCCAAAGCAGGTCTAGGAGCAATCATATCAGTCTCAGATGGACAGGTTTCTCCCACGAGGCACTGACATATGGGGGACACTCTGTCTTCTTGGTTAACTTCTTCTGTTTCATAGGCACCTGGGATCCAGACACAAATCATTTGCAGAAATAAAAGAAAACTTGCAAAAATAGGGCTCAACGCTATAAAAAAAGGACAGAGAAGAAAAAAGGCAGCGACCAAAAGCCTAACAAAGTGAGACGGTGTCGAGCTAGTGGCAATGAATAGAACTTAGGCTGTGTGACAGTGCAAAAATGGCAAACGCTCCCACGGAGTGCTATCCTCAACAGCAGGAAGAACAGAACTGAGGAGGTGAGGGGCCAGCATCGGTTACTGAGGCAGCCCACTAACGCCACGTCATACGTTCACCTCAGAAGCAGTGCCATCACCAACACTGGTCCATACATGTGATATCTCCCTCTTTTCACAGGAGTCTCCTGTTTGTTTTGACTGAACTCCTCCTCCCTCCCTCCCCTCCTGGGAAACAAAATCACCTGCTTAAGTAAAATTCTGTCCAAAATATCCATTCATGTTTTTTGGGCACATAAAGACACATAAAAATTAAATCAGTGTTGAACAATGTATCTGATAACTTTATATAACTAATTGTTTATTCTTTTTAGTGCTTATTCTTGACAAAATAAAATATATTACATTTTTGTAATGACTTTTTTCTTATTTTTTGACGCTATTAAGGGCAAACTCATGATGTTACGGCATCTCCCTACTAGCAGGCCAATTTCCATCCTAATTTGACCCAAATCTCCCTCTTAAGCAAGTTAGACACATCACATGTATGTTGGTCCCCTACCCCATACACTCTCACAAGGGGCCCCATGGTTCTGGCATAGACCCACCAGTGATGAATGGTGAATTTGATTCTTGAAAGATCTCTTTAGACCACTGAGATCATCTCTCATTATTTCTGTATTTGCAGAAACTATCTTTATGGTTTTCACATTTGGAGAAGGTTCCTTGAAAATGTATGCCATAATACTGATGTTGTCTCAAAAGGACAACTACATCTATCTATAAGAAAGAATAAATTCTATCAGACTTACCATAATTTCTAATGTTGTCACTGGGTTAGTCATAAGTGTGGGGTAATTATGTCAACCAACTAAGGCAGCAAACACACCCAAAGCTGCAGTATCATAGAAGCATAGAATTTGTCTGCAGATAAGGATCACTTGGCACACCCAGTCTGGCCCTTTTTCCCTGTCTATACTTTCAAGGCCAACCCTACCTAATCTCCAGCTACCCGCCCCCACCGTGCCAATCCCACGCACACTTGAGGCCCACCACTTCTTTTGCCCCCACTGCCCCTGATGAAAAACCATGCCAGGCATCCACCACTCATCATCATGGAACACTTCCTCTCTCAGTGCTCCACTGACAGGTACAGTACAAGCCAGTGCAGAATACTGCCATGCAGTACATGTAGCATTATACAGTGCCAGCCACCAGGATAAAATCTTCATGTCACGCTGTCAGTCAATGACATCCTGCAGGATCTTGCAAGAAAACAATGCAATTCAATGGCAATTACTCCAATCTGTCATACAGTAAACTATGACATCTTTACCAGAGTGCTTCATTCAAGGGATTCAGCAGTGTACAGTAAATGAAAATTACGTACTTGCCATAATTCTTGATCTTCTAGGAATATCTTCACCATTGAGTCACACTAATGGGTTTGTGCTGGAGGCACTAGGACCTCATAGGATCCAGAACTTTTCAGAAGGGCTCGTGCCGAGGCAAGCTGTGCACATGCACGGCACCACAAGAGTGGCTCGCGGTGCTAGGCTTACCTTGGCACCAGCCCTCAACTACCTCAGTTCCTTTTTTACCAAGGAGGTGCAGCATAACCTAACTAGTTCTTATGCACTAAACCTAACAGTGTAAGGAAGCTCTGGTGACCTGTGTAAGAATGGTCAACATATGAATAATTCAGTGTCTTTACAGTCCAAGCTTTAAACAAGGGGAGAAGACCAATAAACATACTGAAGTGAGCTCAGGGGATGGCGGGTGGGCGACTCAATCAATGGTGAAGATAATCCTAGAAGGTCAAGAATTACAGTGAGTACACAACTTTCATATCTTCCAGGAATGAATCTTCACCACTGATTCACACTAATGGGCCAGAGTACCAAGCGTAGATAAAACTCCCTGGGGTAGGGTTGTAGGAGTCCAAATCCAAAGAGAGTACTGCTGCAAGCAAACTACCCAGCTGGTGCAGCTCCACAAAGAGGCAGCACATCTCGCACACAACAACGAAAAGGGAGTGGAGTGCACACAAAGAAAAGACAGAAAACTGGGAAATTACATTTTCAAATATTTTACTGCAAATTTGCAAAGGAATCTTACACCAGCTTACTGCTTCAGTAATGACCCCGAGCGCCCCGACTCCAACGAGTCTTCAGTGGGGGTAAAGCAAGCAGAAAGACCAATCATATAAATACATACAGTACACCAACCAGTGCACCTGTTGAATGACATCATACTGATTCAATTAATTTAAAGAGCCCATGTGTTACTATAACAAACATAATACTAGCATAAACATAAAAGTAATGTTATAAAAACTAAACTATTATTCCTGCAGCATTATCAGCTCATTTGTTTAGTTTCCAAGCATACCATTACTAAGATTTATTTCTTGCTTTTAGCTAAACTAAATGGTTACAGTAATTTTGCACTGATTAATACATCAATAATCATAACTCCATTAAATGTGAAACCGTGTAGGCTGGAGTGTCCAGGTACTGTATGAAGAGAGACAAAAGTGCTGAAAACAAAATAATTCTAATAATATCAAATTATTCCTATAAATGACATATTCCTACTATACCACAGACAATATATTTTCAAAATTTAATGAAGTTAAATGCACTAAATTATTTTTGTTTTTAATGTCTTTAAAGTGTTAAGTAAAGGACAAAGGAATTACAGTCGGCCAGGACTGATTAAAGTCTATGCATCAATAATCCTTGCTCCATCTATAATAAATCCAGGTAGGTTAGAGCGCCCAGGTACTGTCCAGAAAGAGAGAGGCAAGGATCCTACAACAGCATATGAAAGAAAAGTACAAAACTAGTGAATATAGAAAGATTCAGGTACGTTTTAAGCTATAGGAAAGACGTGTAAATGTATTTCTTTAACATTTAAGGAAAGGTTTAATATCCCAACAATCATTTAAACCTGTTGGCTTTACACTGCTTAATTTATAAATCCATGTACTCTCTTTCTGAAGCAACAGGTATGCACTATCTCCCCCTACCTTGGGGGGTGGAACCCATTCTGTTCCCATAAATTTCAAATAATCTGGTAGTGAGTTATGGTGCAAAGTAAAGTTTGCCCCTTCAGGAGTATCTTGTCTGTTATTTATAATCAATCTGACATGTTCTTGAATTCTTTGTTTTAGTCGACGCACAGTCTTGCCCACATAGGTAAGACTGCAACTAAACCATAACACATATACAACATATGGAGTGTCACGTGTTATTAGTTCATTTATGTTAACTGAACAGCTCTCAAATCTTGGATGTTTAAAATGTGAACCTATCTGTAAATATCTGCAAATATTCCATCTTTTACATTTATGGTAGCTACTTATTCTTAATGGTAACCAGGTATGGCTCTGATTGTCTGTTGGTTTCGGCATCCTATTATATACAAGTCTGTCTTTCAAATTCTTAGCCCTAGAAAAAGAAACTCTAGGTCTAACACCCACCGCACTTCCCACTTCGTCATCACTTTAAAGTATGGGCCAATTTTTGTGTACAATATTGCCAATTTGGCCTGCTACACAGTTGCATTCCGTGATGAATGTACATGGCATGTGCATATCATGCTGTTTCTTAGGCTGATCTAAAACTGCTTCTACTCATATTTTCAACCTTACACTTAGATTTTATTAATAAATCCAAATCATACCCTCTATCAGTAAATCCGTTAATTCATTTGCTTGTGATTCAAAATCTTCTGATGCATTACAATTACTTTTTAGATGTAATAGTTAACTATAGGGTATGGATTTTTTTAAGGCATGGAGGGTGTGCACTATCAGAATGGAGAAGGGAATTAGTTGCTTTTGGTTTCCTAAAAGTTTTGTTTCTAATATTTTTACGCTCTCCAGGTGTCTCACTTTCACTGATACATAGGGCCAGATCTAAGAAATTCAGCTGAATGGGATCTGCTGTATATGTGAATCTTAAATTCAAATCATTTGTGCCTAACCAGGTCATAAAATCATGCATCAAATTCATATTTCCCTGCCATACACAGATAACATCATCAATAAAGCAGAACCATCTTCTAATGTTCCTACAGTAGGGGTTTATTCTCAGGGTAAGCACAAAACATTGTTCCCAGTAACCCAAAAATAAGCTGGCATTGCTTGGTGCCATCGCTGCCCCCCATTGCTGTGCCACGTTGTTTGTAGTGAGTTCCTTCTAATTCAAAACTATTGTGAGTCTGAGGCTCAGACAGGGAGAGATGCATATTTGGGTTTGTTGGCGGTGTTGCTGAAAAGGGAGGAGAGTGGGAATAACAAATCTGATCATGTTGAATTAATGTTACATTTTTCTTATGGAGGGGACTCCTGTTAAAATGTTATCTTTAAATATTAATGGAATAACAACCCGGTCAAGAGGGCCAAGCTCCTTCACTACATACGTCAAGGGGTGGATTTAGTATACCTACAGGAGACTCACTTGTCCCTGGGGGAGCACTTAAAGTTGTCCGCCAGAGGTAGATACACCATTGCAACATCCTCCAGTAAGATGGGGAAGAGAAGATGGGTGGCAATTATGACTCCATCCACCACTCCTTATGTGATGGAATCAGAACTGGTTGACCCTAATGGCTGTTTTGTAATACCACAAGGGCAAATGTATGGGACAGAAGTGACTTTTGCAAATTTTTATTTCCCTCCGGCCCATCTTAAGACGTTTTTTGAATAAACTGGTGGAAATGCAAAGGGGAACCCTAATTCTTGGCAGAGATTTTAATATGACAATACCCCCAACTTTAGACATGTCGCACCCCCAGAGACACCTGGTAACAGCTTCCCAGCGATTACTTTGGGCACAGCTTCCAGCTCTTGGACTGGTGGATGTGTGGTGACACTTTTTTCCCTCGGGGGGAGGGGGGGAGTTATACCTATTTCTCACCTCGATACTAAACCACTTCCCGTATTGACTATTTTTTTAATCCACTGAACATGTGGACAGAGTGCAGGACTTGTCAATGGGTGCTCGAATTATGTCAGACCACACTCCCTTTTACTTAAGCAGGATTTAGGAAAATTAAACAAATCTACTCTATGGCGCCTAAACCTTTCCCTACTTAAAGATGAGGAGTTTAGAACAATGATGGAAGGACGAAATCCTCAAATTATTCAAGATAATCTCTCCCCTGATACCCCATCGGCACTAATTTGGGATACCCTTAAGGCTGTGGTTCGAGGGGAAGTTATAGCTTACGCCCCTTGGAAGCATAAAGAACGTGAGGCCAGATATAACCAGCTAAAGACACATCTGAGAGATTTACAGCAATTAAACAGTCATGGTAGGACTGTCCCGGATGTGGAGATAATGAGACTTAAGTCAGAAATACAAGGCATACTGGACTTAAAGGTCCAAGGAGGCTTCCTTTACCTTAGGAAATTTCATTATGAAGGTGGCCCTAGAGGGACCAGAGCTTTAGCTAAATGGATTAGGGGGTTCTGGCAGGTGGCCTGTGTTGTCGAGGCATAGGTCAGGAACCATAGGAAAAACCAGGAGCAGTTGTAGAATTTGCAAAAAATAATTTATTTGTACTAACGGTAACATAAAAAAAATAAAATTGTTCAGTATAATTATTTACAAAGGCAGAATAAACAGAAGATGCATCTGAATTTTCCTTCAGTTTCTGTGTCCCTTCTCTGCCAGCAATTGCAGCTCTGTCTTTTTTATACGTCCTTGCAACAATCCCCCTTCTTCGGCCCGGTGGTGCTGAGGGTTGAGGTGCTGGACGCCACACCTCACGCCACGCCAGCGACCCAAGTTCGGGAGCGAGATCGGGCGCCAGGGGTCAGCAGGGGAGGGATCAGATAGAGCGCCTGGCGGGCAGCTCTCCTGTCCTGGGGGAGGGTACTGGGATGTCCTGTGCTCCAGTGACTCCTGGTGGAGACCGGGGGTGCTGCAGAAGCGTGGGCAGCACGTTACAGCGTGCCGACACTGGCAGGGTTGCCGTGCACCAAGCACTGGGGGTGCACACGCAAGTGAGGGTGGGGACAGAAAAGAGGAAACACCCGGCTTGTGGTGATAGGCGACGGCACCTTTCCTCCATGCCCGGCGCTGGATCTGACTAGGCCGAGCCTCATTGCTCTTCTACCCGGGCCCTGCCTGCTTACCAGAGTCTGCCTCTTAAGGAGCCCAAGTAAGTGGTCGGGCTACCCTTCCCGGGTGAGTCAAACCGGGGTGCTGGCAGTGGGGGGGGGGGAGAGGGGCACAAGACTGCAGCGGATCTCAGGCAGGCAGGCACAGGGAAAAAGGATGATTGAGAGAGTTCCCCCAAGCCGTGACAGGACGAAATAAAATCCCCCTTCTTAACAAGCATCCTGTTTTTTTTAAATGTGTTCTTGTAAGTATCAGGCAGGTGCTGGCAGGAACACAGTGTCCCAGAACTGAGGCTCCTTCTCCCCACAGCTTTTGCAAAAGGCTAAAAAATTGCACTCGGGTATCCTCTTGAGTTTCCAATAGCTTTCTGCAGTCATCTCAAACTATAATAATATACATTTCAAAAGTTAACACTATATAATTGATAAACAAAGGGATCCCAATATCAATATCAATTATATTTCCACATAATGATTTGCATATATTTTTATACCAGCAGATATGCAAGGGAGGAAAACGCAAACAGCAAGGGAAGACTGAGAGATAGTGAGAGGCAAAGAACTGTGAGACTGTCGGATGATCAAATTCTAGGTCTCACAGGAAAATCTGGTTGTGCAACCAGACAGAGACAGAAAAGGAGAGAATAGAACAGATCCCTGCATTCAAACTCTTTCCATAACAACTGGGACAGGGTCCTATTTCACCCTGTCACTGCCTACCTCACAAAGACTAAAAATCCCAGGACTGGTGTAACAGCTCAAACTACTGCAGATATACTGCAGGATTTCAAAGATTAGTACACAGACCCATCTCCCCCTTCTGATCCCTTGATACAGGCCTTTTTGTCTCCCCTCACAACACCAAAGCTCTCCCAGCTTCAACAAGAATCACTACTCTGCCCAATCATAGCAGAGGAGATTAAGGCAGTATTAACTAAAGTTAAGACACTGAAGTGCCCTGGCCCAGATGGGTTCCCAATGGAATGGTATAAAACCTTTTTGCCCCAAAGAGAAGGTGACAGCCCCCACCCTGGCCTCTTGGGCTTATGCGGTGATTTCCACTATTCCTAAGCCAGGGAAAGAGCCCCAAATGCCAGAATCTTACAGGCCTATTTCCATCTTAAACCACGATTATAAAATCAATATGGCTGTTTGGGCCCATCGGTTAAAACACATCCTTCCAGTACTGACCCATACAGATCAAGCTGGTTTTCTTAAGATGAGGCAGACCTCAGATAACATTCAGAGGACTGTACATCTTATGGATCATATCTCTGGATACTCCCTCCCAGCCACCTTTTTTAGTCTTGATGCTTTCAAGGCTTTTGATAGGTTGAGATGGAGCTTTCTGTGGAAAGTGCTAGCCTCCTTTGGTTTTCCGGCAGAGTTTATTGCCTGGTTAGGTAATATATATGCATCCCCTAGGGCATATGTTAGAATAAATGGTAGTGTCTCGGCCTCTTTGCTTTTGGAAAGGGGCACTCGCCAGGGTTGCCCTCCCCCCCTTCATTCTGCTATCTATATTAAACCGTTGGCAATAGCCATCAGAAACTCAAGGGAATTCGGTTGGGGGGTGAAAGTTATAAACTGGCACTATATGCGGATAATATTCTGCTTTCACTTTTGGAACCTGAAAGGTCGCTTCCAGCAGTTTGGGACATACTAGGGGAATACGCTCAGGTCTCAGGTTATGAGGTAAATTCGACCAAAACGGAGGGCTTGACGCTGAATTTTTCTCCTCCCCCAGCCTTACAGGCACTTCTCCCTTTTAAATGGCAAGGGACAAAAAAAACAGGTTACTCACCTGTAACAGTAACAGTAGTGGCACGCACTCCCATCTGCTATGCAGGGAGGCGCTCCGGATCTGGACCTTTGTCAGTTGGCTGGAGGTGGATCTCTTGGCCATCCATGTGGCAGGAGTCTCGAACCAACTGGCGGATGCTCTCAGCTGCATAGGCCAGACATTCCATGAGTGGTCTCTCCATCCAGAGGTAGCTTACAATCTGTTCTCCCACTGGGGAAAACCATTGGTGGACCTGTTCACCTCCAGGGAGTACACCAAGCTGCGGCTGTACCATGCCAGCCCCCCTCAGCAGGGCTCACTGCAGGGGAATGCCTTCTCGAGGCCGTGGACCCCAGGCCTCCTTTACGCTTCCCTCCATTTCCCTTGATCTACAAGGTGTTACTCAAGGTGAGGAGGGACAAGGCGAAGGTGATCCTGGTAGCCCCAGATTGGCCATGCCAGTTCTGGTATCCAGATCTCCTCAACCTCAGCTGAAGGACCCCGGAGCGGCTTTGTACATGCCTGGATCTGATATCGTTGAACCAGAGGAAGGTCTTCCACTTGGATCTTCAATCCCTGCACCTCGCAGCCTGGTTCCTGAGCGGCTAGAGTTCCAGGCTCTGGGTCTTTCCGGGGATGTCTATACTGTGGTGGAAGCATCTCGAAAGGAATCAACCAAGAAATGTTATGCCTTCAAATGGAAAAGGTTTTCCATTTGGTGTCAGGGAAAGAGCCTGGACCCCTTATCCTGCTCTGAGGATAACATTCTAGACTACCTTTGGTCCCTCTCCAAAGGGAGTCTTTGGTCATTGACCCTTAGGATGCACCTGGCAGCCATCTCTGCTTACCGGGCGCGGGCCGGTCAGCCAACATTGGCACAGGAGACAGTGGTCGGGTGCTTTTTCAAAGGCCTGGATCACATATCCCCTCCGGTGCGTGAACCTCCACCTCCATGGGATCTCTTGCTGGTTTTGGCAAAGCTCATGGGCAAGCCATTCAAACCCATGCACAAGAGTGAGCTCTTGCACTTGTCGTGGAAGACTGCTTCCTGGTGGCTATCATGTCAGTCAGAAGGACAGGGGCGCTCCAGGCGTTTTCGGTGGACTCCCCTTATCTGGTCTTTCACAGCAACAAAGTTGTCCTGCGCCCCCACCTGAAATTCCTTCCGAGGTGGTGTCAGAGTTTCACCTTAACCAGGTGTTGACTCTGCCGGTATATTACCCTAACTACACCTAGGACACTGAGTACAGGCTTCATACTCTGGACCTCAGACGTGCTCTCTCCTACTGTAAGGAGAGGACGGCGGAAATCCGGGGAGAGGTTCGCCAGCTGTTTGTCACCTATGCTGAAGCCGCTTCTGGCAGACCTGCAGCCAAGCAGACTATTGCAAGATGGATCACATCATGCATAAGTCTGTGTTATGAGTTGGTGGGCAAGGAGCCTCCCAGAGGGATAAGAGCTCATTCTACCTGCCATACTGCTGCATCGGTGGCTGCTTCCAGGGACATCCCTATCCAGGAAATCTGTCGGGCTGCTACCTGGAAGTCAGCAAACACCTTCATTACCCATTACCACATCGACCTTGAGTCACGCCGAGATGCTGGTTTTGGGGCCTTGGTTATCCAGTCTCTTTTTCCTAAGTAAGGGGTGTGCGCCTTGCCTCCCTCCTCCTGGAGAACTGCTAGGAGTCTGCCAGACAGTGTGGATGAACAACATATCCACGCTCCTAGAAAAACAGGTTACTCACCTGTAACAGTAGTTCTAGGAGTGGTATATGTTGTTCATCCACACGCACCCACCCGATCTCCCTGGCCTAAGGCGCATAACCTGGCTTCCAGCGGGCTAGATCTGGCGTCATGGGGTGGAGCCGAGGTATTTACCACCCGGGTGGGTGGGAGGAGCCAGTTTGAAGACTTCCGGTAAGATTTAAAAGGGAAAGGGACAATGCCAGACAGTGTGGATGAACAACATATCCAAGCTCCTAGAAATGGAAAATACGTACCTACCGTAATTTTTGATCTTCTTGGATGAAGTCTCCACCACTCATTCACAATAATGGGACTATGCCAGAGGTGCTAGGACCCAGCGGGAGCCAAAAATCTTCAGGAGGCCCAGCGCCCAGGTAGGGCCGCGAGGAAGTGGCACCATGAGCTCGGCTCGCACCGTATAGGCTACCTTGTTGCCGACCCTCCAACTGCCTCAGTACCTTTTTTAATGAGGAGGTGCAGCATAAACTAACCTATATCAGACATAAGATAGTCTGAAATGACCCATGTAAAAAGGGTCACCTCAACAGAGTCTTCACAGCCCAACAACAAGGGGGTGAAGACCAGAACAGGATGAGTGAGCTCGAGGGATGGTGGGTGGGCGTGTGAATGAGTGGTGGAGACTTCGTTCAAGAAGATCAAGAATTATGGTAGGTACGTAATTTTCATATCTTCCTGGACATAAAGTCTCCACCCCAGAGCTAAAATAATCTCCCGAGACGGGCTACAGGAGAGAGGAACTCACTTAGGACAGAAGTCCATTAAGGATTGTCCTGCCAAAGGACTGAGGCTGCCTGGCATGGACATCCAAAGTGCAGTGCTTTACAAAAGTGTACACAGAGCTCCAAGTGTCCGCATTGCAGATGTCCGCAATGGGCACGTTCTGGATTTCTTCCAGAGATGTCGCAACTGCTCTGGTAGAATGAATGTATACTCTGCCTTCCAGCTTAACCTGTGCCATGGAGTAGCAGTGGTGAAGGCACGCCACTAGCCATGCTGAAATGCATCTGATAGCAACAGGCTGACCCAGCCGGGCCGTGCTAAAGGAGACAAACAGTTGTTTTGACATGCAGATTTCTTTAGTTCTGTCTAAATAGAACCACAAAGCTCTCTTCACTTCCAGAGAATGTAGGGTATGCTCCCCCTCATTCTGGAAGTTCCCGAAGTAGGTTGAAAGGACCAAGGGCTGATTCAGATGGAATTCTGAGACAACCTTGGGTAGAAACTTAGGGTGGGCCCTAAGAACCACCTTGTCATTGTGAAATACTGTATACGGAGGGTCTGTGACCAAAGCATGTATTTCAGACACTCTGTGAGCAGAAGTGATGGTTACAAGGAAGGCGGTCTTCCAAGTCAGAAACTTCAGCTCACAAGTAGCTAGGGGCTCAAAAGGTTTATGGGTGAGCATGTCTAGCACAAGGTTAATGTCCCAGATGGCTACTGGTCGTCCGACCGGTGGTCTAGTATGCAGACTGCCCTTAAGAAACTTCTTGATCACAGGTAGCTGAGCCAGAGACATGGAGTGTATGGGCTCACGGTTCGCTGAGATCGCGCAAAGGTGAACCTTTACAGTTGAGTATTGCAGGCCTGTGAGATCTAGAAGATACAGTAGGACCTTGTTTGGAGGGCAGGAAAAAGGATTCCAGGAAGATTTTGCACACCAGATGGAGAACCGCTTCCACTTAACTGTGTACATTTTTTGAGCAGCTGGCTTGCGTGCAGCTAAGAGAATATCGGAGTCCCTACATGAAACGTTAAACCTGTTCACCTCTATCTCTTCAGGAGCCAGGCATAGAGGTGAAGGGACTTCAGGTTGGGATGGACCACAGGGCCCTGGGTCAGCAGGTTCATAAGAAGTGGAAGCTGTCTCGGAGAAGTTTCTGACAATCTGTTGATTAATGGAAACCATATCTGACAAGGCCAGAATGGGGCAACGAGAATCATTCTGTCCCCCTGTGCCTCTAGATTGAGCAGCACCCTCTGAACTAGGGTAAGAGGAGGAAATGCGTCCAGAAAGCGTCTTGTCCACTGCAGTCTGAATGCATCCTGACAAAAAGCGCCAGGTCCTGGATTTCTGCAGCAGAAGAGAGGCAGTTTTGTGTTGAGTGGGGATGCAAAAAAGGTCCAGGTCTGTAGTTCCCCACTCTTCGAAGAGTGATTGCATGACGGTTATGTCGAGAAACCACTCGTGAGGGTCTGTCTCCGTTCTGCTGAGACGATCCGCCAGATCGCTCTGTACTCCCGGCAGGTAGACCACCTGGATCAGAGTTTTGTGTTCCAGGCACCATTCCCACACTCTCATCATTTCCCTGCGTAAGGGGTAAGTGTGCGCTCCACTCTGCTTGTTGATGTAGTGCATCACTGCTTTGTTGTCTGTTTGAAGGAGAATTATCGTGTGACAGAGTATGTCCTTCAAGGCTCGGACTGCATACAGGACGGCTCTCATTTCTAGAACATTTATGTGAAGCTGACACTCATCCTGACTCCATCGACCCTGGGTGTGGAGATCCTGGTAGTAAGCTCCCCATCCAGTAGGCATGCATCTGTGGTGATAGAGATCTGGGGATTTAGAGGGGCAAAGGGATAACCTTCCCGAAGGTTGTCCTCCTTAGTCCACCAGGAGAGTGACCATTTCAGCGGTTCCATCACCTTGATGTGAAAGAACTGTGGGTGCGTGGTCGGCGACCACTGAGTGCTGAGCATCCACTGAGTAGTTCTCATGTGAAGGTGCGCCAGAGGCACAGTGAACACTGAGGAAGCAATGAGACCCAGCATCTGCTGCATCGAGAGAGCCCAAACCGAGTCATTCTCTCTGATGAAGTGAGCCATCTGAAGGATGTCATTCCTTCTGTCCTCCGGAAGAAAGGCTTTCACGCTGGAGGTATCCAGAAGGGCTCCTATGAAGAGAAGCAGTTGGGAGGGCTTTCCCAAATTTAGCATGACTCCCATGGATGTGAGGAATTCTGAAGCTGTAGCCACGCCTTCCTGAGTCTCTTGTCTGGAGGGACTTGCAAGAAGCAAATCGTACAGATACAGGAACACCTGAATTCTGAGCTTCCTAAGATGCGCTCCAAGAACTGCAAAGTACTTTCTAAAAACTCGAGGCGCTGAGGATAGCCCAAAAGGCAGGACTCTGAACTGGTAGTGTTGACCCAATGCCACGAATCTGAGGTATTTGTGGTGGTTTGGGTGTATGACAACGTGTTGACAGGTGTCCTGCATGTTCAGGGAGGCTAGCCAATTGTTTTGATGAATCAGAGGTAAAAGTGTACCAAGTGATATTATCTTGAACTTTTCATTGTAAAGGAATTTGTTTAACTTCCTGAGATCGAAAATAGGGCGCATACTGCCTGTTTTCTTTGGAACTAGGAAATAATGGGAGTAGAAACCTGTGTTCCACTGATCCGGCAGGACTACCTCTACTGCCCTGTTGTTTAGAAGGCCTTGAATCTCAGAAGCAAGAAGGTCTGACTGAGAGACAGACAGCTTGGGCTGTCATTTGGGTGGATGATCGGAGGGGTTTCTGAAAGATTCAGAGAGTACCCCTCGTGGATCATTCTGATCACCCATTTGTCTGACGTGATTGATTTCTACCGGTAGTAAAACTGAGTCAGACGCCCTCCTACCACCGCGGAAGCATCCCCCTCTGACAGCTAAGGTTGGACTTGGACCAAGATCTTAGAGGGTAGCACTAGGCGCTTTGGGGCCCTGTGCCTTCTGCTGCATTTTCTTTTGCGGCTGAGGGGTTTGGTTTCTGTTAAAGCTCCCCCTCTGCCTTTACCATGAAAGGACTGACGGTTATGAAACTGATGCTAGTTCCCGCCCCTTTGAGGGGCTGCTGATGGCTGTCTAGCCATTTTGATGGCCGTTCTAGTCTTGTCTGTGGCCTCTAGCGCCTGTTCAACCTGAGGGCCAAACAGGTACATAGCATCAAAAGGCAAAGCCATAACCCTCTGTTGGGCATCATTTGTGAGCCCTGAGGTGCGCAACCAAGAGTGTCGACGGGTGCATATATATACCGGCCGCTGCTGCTCTGGAGGCAGTGTCAAAGGCATCCATGGCAGCTTTGAGCTGTTGATTATTGGATTCAATGCCTCTAGCAATGGTTTGAAGAAGAACGGCCATCAAAATGGCTAGAAAGCCATCAGCAGCCCCTCAAAGGGGCGGGAACCAGCATCAGTTTCATAACCGTCAGTCCTTTCACGGACCAGGGTCTGGGATGTGTTAACCTTCTCCCCTCTCTTCTTACCTTCTAAATTCTTTGTCCCACCTTACCTTCCTCCTCTATTTCCAGAGACTGGGGCCCCTCCCAATCCCTTTAGTTTCTGACTTCCTCTTGCTGTCCTCTCAGTTGTTATTTCTCCTTTTAGTTCTATATCTTTCCCTTTTTCCTGTCCCTTGGACTTCCTTGTCCCACCCTCCACTCCCTTCTTCTTATCTCTCCGGCAACTCAGAACTGGCAGGCAGACGGAGTTGACAGCGCCTAACGGCCAACTCGCGAGCGCCACGCAATGTGTCGGCCTCGAGGGTGGTGCCAATGGTGCATCAGCTCCGCCTACCTAAAAAAAATAAATAAATAAAAATGGCTCCCACAGGGTCATGACCTCTGGCCATGTACCCAATGGTGAAGATTGACACAGATAAGATAAGAAGCCACAGGGGACTCCAGAAGGGATGGAGTCTGGCCCCTGCTGCTGGTAACTGACGATCGACGTGTAGACGTACCAGAAGGCAACCTCGAGTGATGCCATTTCTTTTTCGACCAGAAGGCCGAAGAAGAACTCATGGCCGAGTGGTGCCGAGTCCTCGACGAGGATCGAGAATGGGAATCACTTCTTTGTGCTTTTGGGAAGACTGCCCACCCCCGAAAGCACTGGACTGCCAGTATTCAGACCCCCTGTGAGAGTGGTGGACCAGACCCAGCCCTGCTGACAGAACAGGTTTCATGAGAAGTCTCCCTACCGTCACCTGCCCCGTTCATGGTTGACTCCGTCGAAGGAGGGCTGAAGACTTTTTCTGACGAAAAATGTAATAATTTTACTTATTTATTTTAAACTGATATAAAACTAATAAAACTGATCAAAACTGAAAGACTATAGCTGCTGTCGTATAGACGTGAAGTTTTGACTCCCGTCAGGCGAGCGTCGTCATCACTGAAGCGCACTCGACAGTGGGGAAAAAGGAAACTGAGGCAGTTGGAGGGTCGACACCAAGGTAGCCCATACGGCGCAAGCCGAGCTTGTGGTGCCGCTTCCTCATGGCCCTACCTGGGCCCCGGCCCTCCTGAAGATTTTTGGCTCCCACTGGGTCCTAGCGCCTCCGGCGTAGTCCCATTAGTGTGAATGAGTGGTGGAGACTTTATGTCCAGGAAGATTAAAATATTTTGGTATTTATTTGCCCCAATGTCTTCAAAATTTATGCCTCAAATTATGAACCCCTTACACAAACACTGGAGGCAGACCTCCATCACTGGGCACAGTCGCATCTCCCCTTCTATTCTAGAATAGAATTTATAAGGATTAAAATTTTACCCAGATTGCTCTATTTATTCCAGACAGTTCCAGTCCTTCCCTCACCTTCATATTTCTCATCCTAGAACAAAGGTTTAGCTAGATTTATTTGGGCAGGAAGTAAACCCTGCATTAGATGGCCCTTTCTTCAGCTCCCAAAAGATGGGGGGGGGGGGACTGACTCTCCTTAATCTACTGCATTATGAATATGCAGTCGTGTTGAGTCAAATTTTGGGTTGGCTCAATCCCCCCTATAAGGCCCCCTGGAAGCTTATAGAGATTTCACTTAGCGATCTACATAATGCCTCTCAAGTAGCACCTATGTCGTCTCTTCTGCATTTAAAGGATTATTATACAGGGGCCCAACATAATTTACAAATTTGGTATAAAATAAGAGCTACCCCAGGTCTCCTTTAGACAATCTGATATTAAAGCATAGAGTTCTTTCTTGTATTGCAAATCTGGATTTGTATCCAATTGTTTGTAATTATTGACATTACCTAGCAAGTCCAAAACAACGTTTCTATAAAGTTCTTTATCTAGTAGGCCAGTGTTCCCCCCTTTATCAGCTTGTTTAATAATTATCGAGCTGTTCTCTGACAGCTCCTCCAGAGACTTTCTTTGTCTTTTTGTTAAGTTGTAATTTTTGGGTGAAACAGTGCCATCTAGAACAGATTTTACCTGCTTACAGACAGTTTTTTTCAAAAGCATCAATTACATCATTGTAAGATTTCTGACAGAAGCTAGATGGCAATGTTTCACCTAAAAATTACAAATCCAAATTTGCAATACAAGAAAGAACTCTATGCTTTACTATCAGACGCGTTGTCTAAAGGTGATATATCAGAATCAGAATATGGTGATATTTGGCAAGAACATCCAATCACTGCAGGTTTTTACATCTTACCAAAGATTCACAAGAACCAAGAAAGACCCCCGGGTAGACCTATAGTTTCAGGGGTAGGTTCTTTAACACAGAACCTCAAAACATTTGTGGATTTTTTCATGCAGTATAGTGTCACAGGACTTGAATCTTACATAAAAGATACTACAGATCTTTTGAAAAAAGTAGATACTGTGAAATGGGAGGATGATTACTGCTGGTTAGGGACAGACGTTGAATCTTTATACACTAGTATACGTCATGAACAAGGGATTACAACTACAAAATATTTTTTTGGAACAAAATAGCTCAAGTGACATACCTGTAGAATTTATTTTAAAGTCTTTGGAGTTTATATTGACTCACAATAGTTTTGAATTTGAAGGAACCCATTACAAACAACTATGTGGCACAGCAATGGGGCAGAGATGTCACTACTGCAGCAGAACAACTTGGAATGCTGCCACATAGTTGCAATTCTATGGTAGAACAGCATTCTAGAACTTTTAGAGAATTCACAAGTCAGTTTATTGTGAAAGAGAAAAAATACAATGCTCACATTTCACATACTACTATACACTATAAAAAAATACAGGATGAGCAACTTTATGCATAACCAGTGTGTTCTGTCACCTCGGGGTCCTGATTCCCATGGACCTCTCGAGCTTTGCTCTCAAGGTCAGAGGGATCAGCACCCCTCTGTGGCAGAACACACTGGTTGTGCATAATTGCCCATCCAGTATTCTCTATATTAGACCAGCCTAAGAAACAGTATGATATGCACAACCCATGTACATGCATCACGGAATACAACTGTGTAGTAGGCCAAATTGGCAGTATTATACAGAGAAACTGGCCCATACTTTTAAGTGATGATGAAGTGGAAAGTGCGGTGGGTGTTAGACCTAGAGTTTCTTTTTCCAGGGCTAAGAATTTGAAAGACAGACTTGTACATAATAGATTGCCGAAACCAACAGACACTCAGATCCATACATGGCACCCATTAAGAACAAGTGGCTACCATAAATGTAAAAGATGCAATATTTACAGATATTCACAGACAGATTCACATTTTAAACATCCAAGATTTGAGGACTATTCAGTTAACATAAAGGAACTAATAACATGTGACACTCCTTATGTTGTATATGTGTTATGGTGTAGTTGCAGTCTTACCTATGGGGCAAGACTGTAAGTCCACTAAAAGAATTCAAGAACATGTCAGATCAATTATAAATAACAGACAAGATACTCCTGTAGGGACCCACTTTACTTTGCACCATAACTCACTACCAGATTATTTAAAATTTATGGTAATAGAATGGGTTCCATCCCCCCCCACCCCCAAAGAGAGTAAGTGGATTTATAAATTAAGCAGTGTAAAACCAACAGGTTTAAATGATTGTTGGGATATTAAACCTTTCCTTAAATGTTAAAGAAGTGAATCTTTCCTATAGCTTAAAAAGTACCTGAATCTTTCATATGCCATTGTAGGATCCTTGCCTCGATCTCTCTTTCTGGACAGTACCTAGGCGCTGCAACCTATCTGCATTTATTATAGATGGAGCAAGGATTATTGAAGCATTGACTTTAATCAGTTCTGGCCTACTGTAATTCCTTTGTCCTTTACTTTCCACTTTAAAGACATTAAAAACAAAAATAATTACGTGCATTTAGGCCGGCCCGGTGGTGCTGAGGATTGAGGCGCTGGATGCCACACCTCGCACCACACTGGCGACCGGGCTCAGGAACAGACTCTGGCAGGGGAGAGGAAGGATTGAGTGTCCCACGACTGCTCTCCTTCCTCTGGGGGTGGTGGGAATGGCGCATTGTGCTGCAGCAGCGATCGCCAGCGCCAGGCCGCACCGCAGTGTCATGCATAGAAAGGAAAAGGGAGTGCATGTCCAGCTCCTGGGACCAGAAAAAGCGGAAATGGCAGGGCGACCTCAGTGCTGGATGGTCGTGCCCTGCGCCCCCGGACACGAGAGGCGCCTTCGGTAGGGTGTAGGCAACCCTGTACGATGGAGCGATTCGCGTGCCAAACCAGGTCTGAGGGTGCAGGTGCTGGCGGCCAGAGGTCACGGGGCCTGCTCCGCTAGGGAGAAAGCATTTGAATAAAAATAATTACATGCATTTAACTTAATGAAATTTTGAAAACGTATTGTCTGTGGTATAGTAGGAATAAACAGGTTACTCACCTGTAACAGTAGTTCTAGGAGTGGTACATGTTGTTCATCTACACTATTTGACATGTCCCTTTCCCTTTAAGGATCGCCGGAAGGTCTTCAAGCTGTCTCCTCCCATCCAACCACCCGGGTGGTATATCCCTCGGCTCTGCCCCATGACACCAGATCTTAGCCCGTTGGAAGCCAGGTTTTGTGCATCCGCAGACAGGGAGGTCGGGTGGGTCCATGTGGATGAATAACATATACCACTCCTAGAACTACTGCTACAGGTGAGTAACCTGTTTTTCTAGGATCGTGGATATGTTGTTCATCCACATTATTTGGCAGACTCCTAGCAGTTCTCCAGGAGGAGGGAGGCAAGGCACACACCCCTACTGATACTCACTTGGGGAAAACAGATTGGAGAACTAACGCCCCAAAACCAGCATCCTGGCATGACTCAAGGTCGATGTGGTAATGGGTAATGAAGGTGTTTGCTGACTTCCAGGTAGCAGCCCGACAGATTTCCTGGATATGGATGTCTTGTTAAGGCATCCAGCCTCAACTCAGTACTGATATATTTAGACATGTCATATGCGATAAGAAACCCTTAGCTGTCTGTGGATCAAAAACTTTGCAACCAAAGTTCATGACCTAGAAGGCAGAATCTCCCTGTTCGCTGATGACACAAAGCTCTGTAACAGAGTAGACACACCAGAGGGTGTAAACAGAATGAGAAGGGACCTGCAGAAACTTGAAGAATGGTCAGGGGTTTGGCAGTTGAAATTCAATGCAAAGAAGTGCAAGATAATGCATATAGGGGCACAAAAACCCTGGCACAATATATCAGTTGTGGGGTGAGGATATAGCATGAACCAAGCAGGAAAGGGATCTTGGGGTTATCATCTCTGATGACCTCAAGGTAGGGAAACAGTGTGACAAGGCAGCAGATAAAGCAAATAGGATGCTGGGATGCACAGGCAGGGGCATCACCAGCAGGAAAAGGGAGGTCATAATTCCACTATACAAGACACTAGTGAGGCCTCACCTGGAGTACAGTGTACAGTTCTGGAGACCTTACCTATGTAAGGCGTAGAGAAGGTTCAGAGGAGGGCAACAAAGATGGTGCATGGATTGCATCACAAGTCCTATGAGGACAGGTTGAAGGAACTGAACATGTACTCCCTGGAGGACAGGAGGGAGGAGAGAGGGATATGATAGAGACATGCAAGTATCTTACAGGGAGGAACAGGGTGCAGGAATACACTATTTTTAAGCGAAAAAGATGTTCCAGGACTAGAGGGCATGGGATGAAGTTGGAGGGAGGACGATTCAGAGGAAACGTGAGGAAGAATTTCTTCACAGAATGGGTGGTGGACAAGTGGAACACCCTGCCAGAGGAAATGGTGGGGGCTGAAACAATCACGGGATTTAAGAATGCATGGGATAGACATAAAGGAATTCTGGAGGTCAGGGGTAAGGGGCAACAGACTTCTAGGAAAACATAAACTGAACTTACAAGCTCGACTGGGTGGGCCATAGGCCCTTATCTGCCGACACTGTCTATGTATCTATGTATCCATATATGACAGGACACAAACAGCCTTTAGCGTATGTGGACTCCTAGATGAGTATATACCCATTAGGATTTGAATCCGCAAGAAAACAGTCTATATGTCTGTCCGTATCCCTTTACAGCTGTGTTCCCACAGAGAAAGAATAGGAAAAAAAAAATAAATAAATAAAACAACTCATTACACAAAGATCGAATATCTGCCAAGAGATTGTTTTGTCTGCACTGTGGAACACACAACAGACCGAAAATTTAAACATAAGACACTTTCAGCTTGTTTTTTTACTGGGGATTTCTTGCCCAGTGTTTTAATTTACAGAGGAAATTAAAATGAAACTTGGCAAACATCCAGACTCCACTCGTGGTCGCCATTTATGTAATCTAAACACTCTTGGTGTGAAGGGTAAATAATAATAATACAGATTCTTGTGTCTCAGAGTCTGCCAAGAAACATTCATAAACAAGCAAGGAGTACTAATAAAGTTTATTACACTACTTACGCCAAGCATGTGACAAAGAAAATCATAAGGGAGATGGGTTTCTCACCACTAGCCTGAAGAATGTACATAATCTCCAGGATTGTAGATCTTAGGTTCTCTAAGGTCTTCTCTCTCCCCGCTCTTCAGCTGTCTGCGAAAGAGTACTAATCTTGTAGAGCTGAACTACTAGTGTCCAGAGCAGCTACAGCGGGTTGCAAACAGCTAAATACTACAGATAACAGCATTGCAACAGAGATTACAACATAGTTACATATATGAGAAACAATATGTATTGGTCCTATGTCATTCTCCATTGGAGAATGACTTAGGAGACAGAATTACTAATGAGTATCATATGAGACAGAATATGCTTCCATTTGCATTATAGCTTGGACAAAAGAAATGCTGACGAGTTCAAACTACATGTGGCATTTCTTGCTTACATACAGTATAAAACATAGAGACATAACAAAGGCTTTCTCTCTCTCTGTCAGCTGGCTTAGACAAAGAGAACTGCTGACAGGTGCCTATTACACGTGGCATATCTGCCGGAGTGTAAAATACACACTACATATAATTATATGAGAATATAAATATACAGTAATCACTGATGATCCCTCAGAGTCATCTTATCAGTGATTAGGTAGATTATATATGAAAAACAAACATAAGCTAGATAAATGTATTATAGTGAGGTATAATGAATCATGCGTGATCATTATTAGCATATCTTAGCAGCAAAGCACAATCCCAGCACTCATGCTTACATGATGGTTGCCTGAAATCTACATGTTAGTGCAACATAGCAGTATCGCAGTACAATAGACCAGGAATACAGTGTGAGGTGTATATGGGACGATAGGGGGCATAACCCAGGCGTAACAGATCCAGTGAACAGAACCACGTTTCGCTCCAAGGATGGTATGATCTGGGACAGAGTGACCATCCGAAAGGTGCGTGACCTGAGATACTGATTCAGGTCATGCAGATCTAGAATGGGGCACCAGCCCCCCATCCGCTTGGGCACCAGAAAGTACCTGGAGACAAAGCCTGGGTCTGCTGAAGAATCCACCACTGGAGCTACTGCCTCCTTGAAGAGAAGCTGAGTGATGTCGTCTCAGAGAGCCGACTGAGTATGGATAGAGACTCTTTCCTCCTGTGGGGCTTGGCTTGGCTTGGAGGGTACTGCTCGAATTCCAGAGGCAGTCCTTGACCGACCACCTCCAAGACCCACCTATATGTGGTGATAGAGAACCAGACAGAAAGGAAGTGGTGGAGTCATCCCCCACGGGGGGGGGGACCCAGAGCTGGCGTGATGGGAGAGAGGGTGGCAGCCCCTGCCCTGTCACTTACCAGACTTGGAGGAGCAGGATCCAGGACCTGAACCTTGGCCTCCTATACGGACCTGGGAGGGCCCGGGCTTGGGCCAGGGGTGCCAAGCTTGAGCCTGCTGATGCTGTCCTCCTTGAAAGGATTATTACTGGGCCGCAGGGGAACAGTGCCGAAAGGTTTCTTCTGCTGCTTCTTACTCGAAGAACCTTTAGCAGAAGTGGTAGCCAAGGTGACACTGGACTGCTCAATACGCTGAAGGTGACCAGCCACACCTGGGCCGAAAAGGTCAGTGCCCAAGAAAGGCACATCAGCTAGTTTGTGTTGGGTATCTGTCGGGAAAGAGGAGAGTCTCAGCCAAGCCCTGCGGCGAGAGGCAACTGCGGCTGCCAACGAGCTGGCACAAGAATCCTCAATGTCCAGGGCCATCTGAAGTTGCTGTTTGGCAACAGCCTGGCCCTGGTCTCGGACTTGCTTGACCGTGGTCTGCACGTCTGCAGGAAGGTGTGGGAGGACTTCATCCAAAGACCCCAAGAGGGCATGGGAGAAGTGTACCATGATGGCAGCTGAACTTGCCTGACGGAGGCCTAAAGATGAGTCTGCACAGACCTTTCAAGTCAAATGATCCACGTTTTTGGAGTCCTTCTTGGGAGGTTGGTCAGTGTCAGCAGAACTGGCAGTACGCCTGAACACAGAAGTGGTCACCAGGCTCTTAGCCAAAGGGTGCTCTGTAAACTCCACAAGGGAACCCATGGGCACCTCATACTTGCGGGCCATGAGGGCAGATGGAGCTGGACAGGAGGCAGGGTGCTTCCAAAGTTCTAAGGATGGGCCAACTATGGCCTTGGCCACAGGAAAGACCTCCGTCGGGGTAACCCTCTCTTGAGGATGTCTGTGAGAGGGTACTCCGCCTTTTTCTGGATAGGTTCCAGTGGCATCCCTGTAGACTCAGAGATGAGGCGAAGAATGCCCTGAAAAGACGAAGGACCTTCCTCCTTCTCTATCCCACCAGCTGATTCGTCATCCCCAGGATGAGAATGTAGGCCGGTCTCATCAGAATCCGAGGAATCCGGATACAACGGTCGACTGCCCAGGTCACCTTCGACCTGCCAAGGGCAGTCCGGGGTGACAGTGACCAAAAGATGCCAGGGAAGCCCGGTGCTTGGTCTATCTCCTTTAGAAGGAGCCCCTCCCACAGGCTGCTTGGGCGGTGGTTCCACCACGATTGGTGGAGAGACTGGTTTAGGCCGAACCGGAGGTTTTGCCAGCTCTGTGGGCGGGGGAGCCGAATTAATCTGCTCCAAAGGGGTCGGCCTAGGAGGCGAAAGCTAAGTAATGGCCACAGTAGAAGCCGGGGTCGGCTTGTGCCGGGACAAAATCAGCTGTTGCCACGAGGTCCTCGTAGCGCCGACGGAATTTCCGCCGGAGCCTCTCCTCATCCAAGGAGGATGAGGATGACCGATGGCGGTGCCTCTTCTCCAAACGCTTGTGGCTCTTCCTCAATCGGGTCCTAGACCTCGATCAAGACAGGACAGGCCGATTCGGTCACTCAGGAGACACCAGCGGGACCGGTGATTTTTCCAGGGTTGGGGACCACTTCCTCGATGGGATTCCCAGTGGGCTGGGTCTCCTCATCGGGGAAAGAAAGGACCGGAGTCCGATTGAGAGAATCATCAACCGGAGTCGGCGATAAAGGGTCGAGCGGGTCAATGATTATTTCGACCTCGTCGATCAACACTTCGGTCGACTGGCCAGACAGCAAAGCTGAGTAGCCAGCGGCCGAAGAGGAAATTTCGAAAGAAGTTGAGACTGCCGGTTCTTGGGACTGAGATCTCTCCCGATCCCAAGAAAGTCTTCGACGGGATGAAGATGATCCCAGTTCCTTTTCCTGCTAACAGGACCGAGATGAGTGCATGCCCACAGGACCCTCTCCCTTAGTCGGGAGAGACTAGCACAACTCTCGGAAAGAACCCAAGAAGGTGGAGCCCAGGTTGAGCGGAACGAAGAAACTCCGAGAGGAAGATTCCGTGGCATGAGCCGCTTCCTCCTCGAAGGCTTGCATGCATTCCAATTGCTCGGTGGATCCCACAGCCTTGGAAACTACCCACTGAGCCTCCTTTGATTTCACCGGAGGGTTCCGGTTTTCCAGCCTCCCCAACTTCAGGCATGCAAGATGGTTGTCGAGGACATTGGAGTGAAATGCAAGACAAAAAGTCGCACTTCGAGGTGTCATGGTCGACACCCAATCAATAGATGCATGCGTTGTGGGGATCAGTGTGCAACATTTTTTGGCCGCATGAACACCGTCGAAATCCAGGGGAAGACTTGTCTTCCATAATCAAAGTTAAGCAGTTGCGATCGCTAATGCGAATCAGACGAATTTTCGGAATAACTGAAAGTTCTGAAGCCAGGGCCTACAAAATGCGGGAGCAAGAAGGAGGCAACCTGAATCTTCCAGCAGAAAGGAAAATCTGGCGTCATGGGGCGGAGCCGAGGGATATACCACCTGGGTGGGTGGGAGGAGCCAGCTTGAAGACCTTCTGGTGATCCTTAAAGGGAAAGGGAAATGCCAAACAGTGTGGATGAACAACATATCCACGATCCTAGAAATGTCATTTATAGTGATAATTTGATATTAGTAGAATTATTTTGTTTTCAGCATTTTTGTCTCTCTTTATACAGTACCTGGACATTCCAACCTACGCGGTTTTACATTTAATGGAGTTATGATTATTGATGTATTAATCAGTGCAAAATTACTGTAACAATTTAGTTTAGATAAAAGCAAGAAATAAATCCTAGTAATGATATGCTTTGCAACTAAAATGAGCTGATTGTGCTGCAGGAATAATAGCAGTTTAGTTTTTATAACATTACTTTTATGTTTATGCTAGTATTATGTTTGTTATAGTAATACATGGGCTCTTTAAATTAATTGAATCAGTATGATGTAACTGAATAGGTGCACTGATTGGTGTATGCATTTATGTGATTGGTCTTTCTGCTAGCTTTATCCCCACTGAAGACTCATTGGAGTCGAGGCGCTAGGGGGTCATTACTGAAGCAGTAAGCTGGTGTAAGATTCCTTTGCAAATTTGCAGTAAAATATTTGAAAATGTAATTTTCCAGTTTCCAGTCCTTTTCTTTGTGTGCACTCAGCTCTCTTTGGATTTGTTATGGTTGTAGGAGTCAAGAGCTCACTCAAGACTGTAGTCGAATCAGGACAGTCCTGCCAAAGGCAGCATACTGTGTGGCAGAGACATCCAGGGCATAGTGCGTAACAAAAGTGCACACTGTGGTCCAAGTTACAGCTCTGCAATATATCACGGACAGGCACAGAGCGAATCTCTGCCAGGGACGTGACAACTGCAGAAGTGGAGTGGGTGCGGAAGTGACCTTTCAGCAGGACCTGTGCCATGGCATAGCAGTGATGCAGACAGCTCACAATCCTGGCAGAAATGCACATGACTATAACAGGCTGTCCCTTTCAACTGGGAATGAAGGAGACCAAAAAGCCACTTGGATTGCATGAAATCCATAGTTCTGTCCAGGTAAAAAGTGAGGACCCTCTGAACATTCAGACAAGGGACAGTGCACTCTCCTTCATTCTGTAAGCTGGCAAAGTAGGTAGGCAGTGCAGTGGCTGATTCAGAGGGAACTCCAATGCCACTTTAGGAAGGAACTTACTGTGGGCGTAGCACTACCTTCTCCCTGTGGGAAACAGTATATGGGGGAATCTGTTACAAAGGCATGGATTTCAGACACTTTGCAAGCAGAAGACATGGCCACTAGAAAGCTGCTTTCCAAGTGAAAACTAGCTCACATGTCACAAGAGGCTTAAAGGGCTTGTGGGTGGGCATGTCCAACACAAAGTTGATATTCCAGGCAACTACCAGCTTCCGGATGGGAGGCCTTGTGTGTAAAATGCCCTTGAGGAACCTCTTGTCAGAGGCAATTGATCCAGCTTGAGGGTACCAATGGGCCCATGGTATGCAGATATAAGGCACAAATGGACCTTGACTGTGGAGTACTGCAGACCAGCATCAGAAAGGTCCAGCAAGTACTGCAGAAGCAAGTACTCCAGAACCTAGTCAGGAGTGCACTGAAAGGGATCCATGCAGGTTTTGGAGCACCAAATGGAAAACCTTTTCCATTTGGCTGTGTAAGCCTTCCTGGTGGAAGGTTAAGGGCAGCAAAAAGTATTTCAGAGACCTTCTATTATACCGTGTTCTTATTCACTTCCTTACAGTGGCAATTACAGTTGGTGGGGTAGGAGTAAGTAGGCTGTTGGTTAACTAGAATCTGCAGCTTATCCAATAGGTAGAGAAATGGACAGACTGAGTGGGCCAAGCAATCCTTATCTGCTGTTAAAGTCTATGTTTCTATGTTTCCATCTCTTCAGCAGCCAGGCCAGAAGGTGAAGGGAACGCAGTTTGGGATGGACTAGGAGGCCGTGAGTCCGTATGTCCACACTGTGTGGAAGGATCCTTGGTTTGTTGACTGATAGCCTGTGTAACAGAGGAAACCATACCTGGTACGGCCAACAAGGTCCGATCAGAGTGATCTTGCCCCCTTGCACCTCCAGATTGAGCAATACCCTCTGGACTAGAGGAACTGGAGGGAATGCATACAAAAAATGGTTTTACCACAGCAGTCTAAATGCATCCTGATAGAAAATGCCATGTCCTAGCTTTCTGCAGCAGACTCGAGGCAGTTCGGCAGTGAGTGGGGATGCAAAAGAGTCCACATCTGTGATGCCCCACTCTTTGAACAGTGATTTCACAAAGTCATTTATGAAAAAGGGCCCCTGTCTGGGCAAGCTCACCTGCCAGTGTGTTCTAGACTCCTGGCAGATAAATGGCCTGGAATATGATCCTCTGCTCCAGGCCCCCTTTCCACTCACTTATAGCCTCTGCAGACAATTAAGAGAATATGTTACAGACTGCCATCTGTCTGGAAGAGGACTATTTTGTAGCTGATGAGATCCACTAGGGCACATAGGTCATAGAAAAACAGATCATGTCTGCCACACACTGATGTGAAGATGAGGCTCTGACAGGTTCCAGACACCTAGTGTTTGGAGCCCTGACAGTGGGCTACCCACCCCAATAGGGGGCATCCATAGTAAGAGTCACCCGAAGCTTCAGTTGGAGAAGGGAAACGCTGGAGGAAACTGCCTTCCACTGACCATCATGCAAGTGATAGAACCAGAGGCTTGATCACCTGCGATCAGACTTAGGATGCACTGCATGAAGTGGGATGAAACAGATTCGCACTCCATAGCGGAACATGCATTCTGCAGGATCACCTGCATTCTGCCCTCTGGAGGGAAGGCTTGGTCATGACCGTAACTGGAAGAGCTCCTATGAACAGCAGCTGTTGTGAGCAGTTGGAGCTGAGAAATGAAAATTCCAAATTTACAGTAATTCTTGATGTATATCTTCACCATTCATCACTGGTGGGTACAAGCCAGAGGCACTAGGACCCCATGGGAAGCTCTCAGCTAAAGCTTTCTCTCAGGAGGAAAGGCCGATGTTGGGGACGGTGCTGCCCTCGAGGCCGATATACTACGTGGTGCTCACAGGTTGGCCAGTAATGGACGTCGGCCCCTCCACCACCTCAGTTCTGCTCGCCAGAGAGGAAGATAGAGACAGAGAAAAAAGTGGTGGAGGGTGGGGCAAGGGAGCCCAAGGGGCAGAAAAAGTAAAGGATATAAACTTAAAAAGGATTAAGCCGACCAGAGGAAAGGGGATAGGTCCTAAGTTCTTTGGGAGGGAGACCCCAACCATTGGGCCGGCAAGAAGGGGTTAAGAGAATGGGTAGGGAGGAGAGAGGAAGGAAGGAAGAGAGAGAAGACAGCAAAGAATAAGGAGGCAGGGGAGAGAGACAGAAGAGAATGAAAAGAGAGACCATGGGTAGAGAGAGAAAGAGTGGATCCTAAAATAGCTCCTGGAGACCTGGAGGGAGCGCAGTACCTGTGCTGACAGTCCCAAGGGGCTGAAACAGAGGAGGTGGAAAGCTGCTGAACACTGTGCGAATCCTCCATGAAGGGATGGGGCCATGGAGAAATTACAATGGATTCTTGACTGTACTCCCCAAGGGAGGCCAGTGCTGCACATGCAGGACTGTGGTCTAGAGATGGGGGAAGATGGAGTTCCCTCCAACATCATCTGATACTCGGTGAAGTCAGCATCAGAGAAGATGTGTGTGGAAGAGTCCTCTTTCTCAGAGGAGGAGGAAGCTGATGATGTGGAGAGACTCTGTACAGGGTGAGACGGTGCAAGGGTAGGAGACGGAAAAACAATCTGTGGCCCTAAAGTATATGGAGCATGCACTCGCCATCGCCCTATACTGTTCCCAGGTGAGGGGGACCAGGAGTCCTTGGAGAAGGGGAGGAGGAGGAGGAGACAGAGACAAAGGAGGAGAAGCAGAATGGTCCTGAAAGACTAAAGCCCCTCTGCCAGGGCTGTGGGAGCAAGCAGGGGACACCGCCCGAGGAAGGGGACTTCGCTGCCCAGCCATCAACTGCTGATCAACCCTCTCTGAGCCAACAGGGTGGTGCCCTATGAGGGAAGGAGACCAGAGTCATACTGGCCTAGAAGGGTGGCACCTGTCCCCACCAACAGCAGGGCTCTGGCCACTAGTAGGAGAGAGGGAAAGCCCACATCAGTGCTCCAACTCCATCCCAGGGTGGCCAAGGCCACTGGAACAGAATGGGATGTATGACAGGCCCCCCACCCACCGGGCCAGAGGACCAGGACCTGCCCCTTGAGAGAGGCCCTATCTTGGTCACAGCTCTCAGGGAAGGAGGAAGAGAAAAAAAACAGCACCCGAGTCTGCTTCCAATTCCCACTTGGACCTCACATTGGCACCGACAACCGACACTGCACCGAAGGCAGCACGAACAACAGAAACAGCACTGGAGGTGGCGCTGTCTCCAGAAGTGGCCTGACTGTGGCACCAGACACAGCACCAGCCACAGCGCTGTCCCCAGAGGAGGCACCACCATCACAGGCGGTGACAGTCGCGGCACTGATCTCAGAAGCAGCACAGACCACGGCACCAACCTCAGAGGTGGTACCAATCGCAGCACCTACACCAGAGGTGGCGCCGAAAGGAGCGTCACTTTCTGGATAAGCACCAGAAATGGCATCAAAGGCCTCTGCGGCACCAACAGAGGGAGAGGTGTCACTACAGATGGTGTCAGCCCAAGAAGAAGGCAAGGGAGAAGACCTCCTGCTAGGTCCAGAGAGCGTCCAGAGCTCCGGAGAACTGGGCTGCCAGTCCGGATCATCCGGATCATTCTCCAATTCCGAGGAGGAGACCACAAACTGTCCGCAAATACCACAGTACCTCTTCAGCCTTGGCCCTTTTCTCCAACCATGTCCTTAGAAACACGGACATGGGTATGGCCACATATGCGGTGTTTATGGACCTATCAAAGGCCTTTGACCTTGTTGACCACCACCTTCTCCAATCCACCCTGCTTAACCTAGGCTACTCCCCAGATGCCACCGCTTGTTTTAGCAGCTACCTCGCTAACAGATCCCAGTCTGTTCTTATAGACAAAGATGCCTCTGCTGCATTACTCATCCATACTGGTGTCCCCCAAGGCGTCATACTGGGGCCTCTATTAGTCCCACTGTTCATAAATGATCTTCCCTCAGAAAGCATAAATTGTAGTGCGCTCCTCTACGCTGATGACCTCATCATCTACCATAGTGCCAAGTCCCTCGAATCTATATCTTCTACACTCACTACAAACTATGGATCAGCTCAACTTTGGTTCCTCTCCAAAAAAAAATCTTATAAATGAGAAAAACACGAAGGCCATGCTCTTTGGCTTAAAGCCGTACCTTGCAAAGGCGACCAAATCAAAAACCTTATTACACATAGTCACCCCTGCAGACCCTCCTCTTGACACTGTATCCTCCTTCAAATACCTAGGAGTAACTCTTGATCCCTCCCTTACCTACAATGACCACATTTCTAATACTATGAAGAGAGCCCACCAGAAGCTGGGGCAGCCTACCATGTTAACCACCTCCGGACCCCAGAAGCTCGTCTTGCAACTGCCCAGGGAAATCTACTGCTCTTACTTGATTACTGCTCCCTAGTGTTCCCTTCCATGTCCTCCTCACTTCTTTCTTGTCTAAATATCACATACAACTCTGTCGCTTTGCCCTCCAGGTCCCTTCCTCCACTCATCACTGCTCTCTATCAGTCCTTAGGTTGGCTCTCTCTGCAGGACCGTTTTGAGTATGCTATGGGCTGTCTAGTCGACACCGCTCTCAGTAAGTCACATAAGTCCCTGTACTCCTCGCTTCTCACCGAAAGGGTGGTTACTCAGTGTCTCAGGGTCTCTTCTGTTCCCCCCCCCGGTAGTCCCCCATGTATCTACTGTCATGGGGAGCAAGGCTTTCTCTGCCTCTGCCCCCTACCTCTGGAACAGAATACCACCTGTTATCTGCATGTTACCCTCTCATCAGTCCTTCAAATCGAAGCTAAGAGATTGGCTCATGTCTCAGACCACCTGTGCCTGCTGTCTTGGAAACACCCTCGCCAGAAATCCGCCATAGGGTCCCAGTGCACCATTTGCCTTACTTCCCAAGTACTGGCTGCTACATAAACAATTGACATGTTTTTGACACCATTGTGAAAATGTTGATTGCAATAGTGTAATCCCTTATACACTGTATTGTAAACCTTGAACTGGCTCAATAATGTCTTGATTTGCTGTAAGTTTATGTCCTAGTTCTCTGCAAACAGACAAGCGTCGTTTTATTTGTCATGAGCTCGTCTTTATGTCCTTAATCCCTATTTTAAGATATGATGTTTATATATCATTGTTTCTGATACCACTGTACTCACTGTATTATATGTACCTACTGTAGTATATCTTGTACCTATTGTCTGTGTCACTGTACGGCCCGGGTCGAAACCGAAAATGGTCCTTTGGATCAGTTGCTCATCCAGTTACCAAAAACATAAATAAATACATAAAAATTCCAAGAGAAGCATCCCCAGATACTCTACCCATCCCAGCACCGGGGACGGTGTCGGGAGGGGACCCAGCGGCAATGGCAGAACCACTTCGCTCACCAGCACCAGGATCAGTGCCAGGAGCCGAGGCCATGCCTGCTGAAGCCTCTGAGTGAACTGCTGATGTAGGCCACCTGTATAGCTGAGACTGCGACACCGGAGTGGCCCAGTTCCCCAAAGGGGAACCAGGCTGTGAGGGGTATTCAACAGGTCCCCCGGAGATTGGCTGTCCACCTGACCCCTCACTCAGGCGTCTGGTCTTGGTGAGACCTGAGGCAGTGGAGGCCTGCTCTCCCCCAGTGAGTACAGCAGTATGGTAAAGGCCCAGGGGAAGGGCCCAATGACCTTACCATAGGCGTCCTTGTGCGATGCCGACCACAGAAATTTGGGGGAGTCCCTCCCCAACCTTGTCATGATGTTAATTAACATGCAAAAATCCATGGAAACACAGGCATAGAAACAATCCATATCATGGCGCGGCCCCAGAGAGGTGAAACACTGGTCATGTGGGCCCATCACGGAGAAAAGACTACCACAGGGGCACTGACGCATAGGGGTAGTCCCTGCGTTTAAACAGCGTTTTTTGCTCTGAACTGGACATGATCGGCTGTACAAAATAACAAAAATAAAAGAAAACACTCTACACTGCACTTTTTGAGAAAAACTAAAACAAAAGAAACAGTGCTGATAATGGTGACGGTAACAGCATTGAGTGACTGGCGAACAAGCAGAACCGAAGTCTTCTAGAGTCGTCTGAAAGTTTCTGTGCTGTCCTATGGAGTCGTGCTGCTGTCTCGATGGAAAAAACAGAATTGAGAGGTGGAGGGGCTAGCGCTCATTACTGGCCAACCCATGAGCACCACATAGTACGCTGGTCTCGAGGGCGGTGCCAGCCCCCACATCAGCCCCTCCTCCAGAGAGAGAGCGTTAGCTAAGAGCTTCCCATGGGGTCCTAGTACCTCCAGCTTGTACCCACTAGTGATGAATGGTAAAGACTGATACAAGTAAGATTTCTAGATTCAGTAGAACTACAAAGGAGGAAGGGAGGGAACTGAGAGGTCATGGCCACTACTTGTTCCAATTTGTGGTTGGACAAACTGGCTATCAGTCAAATGTCCAACCTGGAGTCATAATTTTCTCGGGTGCACCGTGAGTAGTGCAAAGCGCCTTGCAAAGACTTGGGGCATCGAGGAGGGTGCAAAGGGCAGGGTACTGAAGCTTGCTTATCCAGGGACCTAACCATTCCTGGAGAAATAACTAGAACTGGTAACTGCTTGGACTAGATTCTGTATATGGCAGTCTGCAGAATTTTTTTTTTTTTTTTTTTTTTATTAAATCTGTGCCAGCCACTAAGTGAGCTGCAAAGGGAACAGACACAAAGGGAAAAATAACCTTGGAGCTAGCAAAATGCAAGAAGCATGCCCTGAGACACAGCAGTAGGACCTGGGTCTAAAGAGTCCAGGCTAAGAAGTCATCATTGCTGCTCTCAGGAAAGATGAGGTGTGGGTCAAACTCATCCTCTTCTGTATCCTCCCTGGAGGAAGGGGAGTAGTGAGAGGCCTCTAAACCAGGAATCTCCGGCATTGAGTAGGTGCAACGGCATCAGACTCAGTGCCAGACCCAGCGCCAGACATATCGCATTGACATGAGAGACATGGCACCGGGGCAGCACTGTAAAGGGTGCCACAAGGAATGGACCCAATGTGGCACCAGGTGATCCCTGGCACCTACCTGGTGTCGACATGACACCAGACCCAGCACTGACGGGTGGCACCGGGAAAGGAATTGAGCTGGCATGAGGAGATACCTGGTGCCAGAACCCCCTGCACCAGAAAAGGAACTGAGCCAGCGTCAGGAGATCCCCAGTGCCAGGAACCCCCAGAACCAACCAGTCATTGACAAGAAATGACTCATCATTTGGACCAGCATAGGAACTGGTGCCTGACTAGGCCCAAAGGGCTACAGAGGGTTGAATCTGACACCAAGAGATCCCAGCGAACTGGCACCGGCATGGTGCCGACATGATGCCAGCGTGGTGTCATCCTAGCATCAGGACCAGCACTAGAAGTGGCACCAGGTCAGATCTCGAAAGACCCAAACCCAACACTGATGTTAGAACCAAACCCAGCACCAGCAATCCAGCCAGCACCAAAGTGACCGGGAATGGTACCCGGCTGGTCCCACCAAGTGACACAAGGTAGGGGTTTGGCCAGTGGGACAGAAGTCAGTGGCACAGTCACCACCAAGGGGAGAAGACTGTTGCTGGAGCCAAACACTCTATCTGGCATCACAGCTCTAGTGTCACCAACCCCGAGGGCCCAGGGACTGGATCCGCAAGCAGAGACACCCAAGCCTGACGCTGCACCCACTGCTCCAAGGAGCTGCCCAGGGGTGAACTGCCCACCAGAGTCCCCACTTATGGACAAAAGGGGACTCCAGGCCTGAGACCTCAATACCCCAGAACCAGAGGATATGGCAACGCAGACAGAGCAGATGAGGGCACAATGGCTGGGAGACAGAAGACACGTGGCAGACCTCCCAGAGGCCACCTCGAGGGGTATCCTTTCTTCCCCTTCTGAAGGGAAGAGGACAGAACTCGAGGTCAAGTGGCAACAAGAACCCGACCAGAATCGAGAACGGCCCACCCGTTTGTGCTTCGGAGGACTGTCCTTTCTGCCAAGCACAGTACCACTCATGGTCAGAACCCTTCCCCAATGGGAAAGTGGACTGGACATGGCCCCACTCCCATAGCAGCCTGCCTGAAAGGTTCCCTACCGTAATCCTGCACAGCTGTTGAACGTAGACTCGGTAGGGCTGAAAGGAAACTGACAAATATTTACATAAAATCACTAAACTGACATGAAAGAAAAAACTTTAGCTTTAAAAACTAAAACTGAGAAGAACTGAGAGTGGCTGTCATACAGACGTGAAATTCTGACTCTCGGTGTGCGAGCAATGTCGTCACTTAAGTGCATTCGACAGTGGGGAAAAAAGGAACTGAGGGGGTTGAGGGCTAGTGCCGAGATAAGCCTGGCATCGCAAGCCACTCTCACAGTGCCGTGAATGCAGTTTGCCTCAGCCCCTGCCCTCCTGAACAGCTCAGGCTCCCACGGGGTCCTAGTGCCTCCAGCACAAACCCATTATTGTGAATCAATGGTGAAGATTCATTCCTGCAAGACTGTCATAATACAAAATAGGACAATGTCTACTTTCAGACAATTCTTGTATCGGCAGACATACATAGATACATAGATGGTAGAGGACAAAACAAGACTAATAGGCCATCAAGTCTTCCCTGTTGTTCCTAGCTTCCTACCCCACCTCCCATTTGTTTCAAATTAACCCTTTATAAATGAAAATTATGCATTCACCATAAATGGAAATTACGTACTTACTGTAATTCTTGATCTTCTTGGATGAAGTCTCAACCACTCATTCACACTAGTATGACTATGCTGAAGGCACTAGGACCCCCGCGAGAGCCAAAAATCTTCAGGAAGGCTGGTGCCAGGATAGCACTGCACATGCGTGGCACAGTGAGACTAGCTCACGCTGTATAGGCTATCCTGGTGTCGACCCTCCAACCGCCTCAGTAGCTTTTCGACTGAGGAGATGCAGAATAGACTAACGAAAGAAAACCTAACCCTAACTTCCATGCATGTGATGGCCCAGATGACCCATGTAAGAAGGATAATTCAACAATGTCTTCACAGCCTGAACAACAAAGGAGTGAAGACCAAAACAGAACGAGTGAGCTCAGGAGGTTGTGGGTGGGCGTGTGAATGAGTGGTGGAGACTTCATCCAAGAAGATCAAGAATTACATTAAGTATGGAATTTCCATATCTTCCTGGATGTCACAGCATGTGGGAATAAACATCAGGCGAGGCAAATTTACAGGTTTCCAACACACCGTGGTGTGATATTTATTTTTCAAAAGTTTGAAAAATAATAGATGAAAACAAAAAAATTGCAAAGAAAATCACTACTTAACATCAGTATAATACAGTCCTGGATCTTAGAGCTTCTAAGACCCTTCTCATCTCCATTCAACATCTTGTCTGCCTCTCTTCTCCTCTCCTCTCTCAGGGCTGAGCCCCACTGGGCTGAACTGACGTGAACTTAGTGAAGAGGCTTTTTATATCTTTTGGTGGGGGTCACCTGACTAAGTCCTTTCTGTATTTACAAGTCTGGACATGTTGTTACATGTCTGAACATGTTGTTTCAAAACCAAGAGGGAGGGGGCTTGTGTCAGGGGATTTCCTGGTTCAGTTAAAGGTACAGTGTATATATCCACAGATATTGACTCTCTATAGTTCTGATCCACAATGACTAAGCATTTTATAAAGCATATCATTCAGCCTCATACATAAAACCCTACACAGCAACAGGTCTGTAGTGTGAACCCACGAAAATACCCCACGGACCTCCCATGCCTGTACCAATCATGACACCATTGTTTTATATGACTTCTGACTCCTTTTTCTTTAAAAAGGCATTACTAACTGTATTCATTCCTATTTAAAATAGCCTTCATGTTTTTGTACACAACATGAACTTATGCACTTTACACAACACCTCTCCAGGTGTTTGGCATCATTCCAGGGACTGGATGTATGGAAATGGAAAAAGAATGAAAAGAAAGAACTAGTAGGAAGTTTAGTAGGGAAAGTAAAGAGCTACGCTAGGTGGCCGACCTAGGGTAGGCGGGAAAAAGAAGAAAAGCAAAGAGAAAAGTGGTAGCTGTTGCTAGGAAATAAGGAGATAGAAAAGTGGTCCATCAGTCACAGCCGAGGGTGTAGCCTAACTCCACCACACTGGACTAAAATTCTCCACCATTCAATTACACTAATGGGAGAGTGCTGAGCTAAAAGTCACCCCAAGTAGGGGGGTAGGAGAAGAGTTCACTCAGGACAGAAGTCCATAAGGACTGTCCTGCCGAACAAATTTAATTGTCAGGTATGGACATCCAGAACATAGTGCTTTACAAAGGTATGCACTGAGCTCCAACTTGCCGCCTTGCAGATGTCTGCAATGTGTACATTATGAATCTCCACAAGGAAAGCCGCAACTGCTCCAGTAGAGTGGTGTGAACCCAGCCTACCAACTTGACCTGTGCCATGGATTAGTAGTGTCAAAGACATGCTATTAACCAAGCAGAAATACATCTTATGGCAACAGGCTGACCCAGCTGAGGCATGCAGAAAGATACAATAGTTGCTCGGATGCGTATCTCTTCATTCTGTCAATGTAGAATCGCAGAACCCTCTTAACATTCAGAGAGATAAAGGGAGCGCTCTCCTTCATTCTGGAGTTAACGAAGTAAGTAGGGAGAAGCAAACTTGACTAACGGTAACTGAGCCAGTGACATGTTGTCTACTGGCTCAAGACAGACTGAAAATGCGCAGAGGTGTACCTTCACTGCTGAGTATTGCAGACCTGCATTTGACAGGTCCAAGAGGCACCCCAACACCTTACTTGGTGGGCAACCGAAGGGTCCAAACAGGACTTGCACATACGATGGAGAAGGATTTCCATGCGTAAGCCCTCCTGGTTGAAGACCAATGCACAGCTTAGAAGATGTCTGTGATGGTCTGGGAAACCTAAAACTTGCCCACTTCCATTTCCTCAGGAGCCCGACATGGAGATGAAGGGAGTGCAGGTTAGGATTGACTAAGTCCCTGTGTCAGAGGGTCTGCTTGTACAGTAGAAGGATTCACCTCAGGGGAACTTCCAACCGACTGTTGGTCAATGCAAATCATATCTGCCGAGGCCAGTCTGGGATGATCAGAATCATTCTGCCCCCCTGTGCCAACAACTTGAGCAGCACCCTCTGAATTAAGGGCAGAGGAGGAAACCATACAGGGAGCATCTTGTCTACTGCAGTGAATAAATCCTGATAAAAAACACCAGAGTCTGGATTTCTAAAGCAGGACAGAGGCAGTTTTGCATTGAGAGAGGACGCAAAACGGACCAGGTCCGAACTGCACCACTTGTGAAAAGTGACTGCACGAAATCTGAACTGCTGCACTGTGCTCGAGGTACCACTCTCACGACCCCACGGCCTTCCTGAAGGGAGGATAGGAGGGCACCCCACCCTCCTTGCTAATGTAATACATCACAGTTTTGTCGTCCGTCCGAAGTAGGATCACTTCGTGACAGAGGGCATCCTTCAGGACTTTACTTATAAGATAGCTCTCATCTCTAAGATATTTATGACAAGATGAGGTTCCTCCTGGCTCCACATATTCATGTGGAGGTCTTGACAGTGAGCCCCCCATGACAGAGTTTGCCCGAGGCTCTGTCCTTTTGTATGGAGGATTGCAGATGCCTGGTCGGAGAATACTGCTTGCTGCGGAGGACGCTCTCAGTCCCAGCATCCGCTCAACCAAAAAGGGCCCAAATAGAGTAGTTTTCCATGATATAACAAGTCATCTGAAGATGTAGTTTCTTCCATTCTCTGGAATGAAAACCGACACCCTGGAGGTATCCAGGAGGGCTCCTAAGAAGAGGAGCTGCTGGGAAGACGAAACTGGCACCTTCCCTGAATCAGAAACCCTCCTGGAAAAACAACTGAGAAGCTGGGGTGACTGCTTCCAGTGTCTCTTGCCCGGATGGGCTGACTAGGAGCCAAATGTCCAGGAAGTGAAGAATTGAATGCCGAGGTTTTAGAGAACTCTTCACTGAATAGGTACTTGTTTAACCTTCCAAGGTCAACAAATTGGTGCATGCCGCCTGATATCTTGCAACCAGAAGCAATGGAAATAGGAACCTGTGCTCCATTCCACTGTGGAACAACTCTTACTGCCGAGTTCCTACAGAGGCCCCGTATCTTAGAAGCAAGAGAGTATGACTGAGAGGAGGACAGACTGGGATGCTGTCAGAGTATAAGGTCTGGGGAAATCTGCGAAATTGGGAGAGCATCCCTCTCGGACAATCCTGGTGACCCATATGTCTGCTGTAATGGACTTCCACTGGTCGAAAACCAAATTAGATGCCCCTCCTACCGTCGAGAGGCATCCCCCTCAGAAAGCTGAAGTGGGACCTGGGCTGGATCCACAGAGGTTGGTACAGGGCGCTTTCAGGCCCTGTGCCCTCTACTGCATTCTCTTCATGGCTGAGGGGTTGGTTCCTGATAAAGGCACCTAGCCCTCTACCTTGAAAGGACTGCCTGTTACGAGAATGTCGACAGTTACTGTTCCTCTGAGAGCCAGCAGGTGCCGCCTGTTGTTTAAATGGCAGCCCTATTGTTCTGACTGGCCTCCAGAGATCAACCTAAGGGCCGAACAGATAAGCACCATCAAGGAGACGTTAACCACCTGCTGCCAGCAGCAGCTGCCCTAGAGGCAAAGTTGTAGGCGTCCCTAAAAGCTTTCAGCTGATTATTGGGCTATATTCCCCCAGCAATGGAGCGTTATTTCAGAAGGCTCTCAACCATTGCATTGAGTGTGCTCCACAGAGACTATTTATGCTGAGGAATGTAAGAACTCAAGATGCGGAAGTCTGCTTTGGTCCACAGATGAAGACTGAAATATTATGGTGGACCCCATATCCCTAAGGAAAAAAATGGAAAGAAAATCTTCCATCAGAATGATACAGAAGGCTTGCATTCCTACCCATGAAATGAGTCATCCACTGCATCTTCAACAAAGCAGAATAGGGAGAGACTCATCCAGATCCACTTCTACCCCAGAATAACCTCCAAAAGGCAGGTCTAAGCCAGGAACACAGGAGATGCCACCAGCTAGATCAGTGAAGAGTTCAGTGCCATCTGTGGTGCCGGCACCACATGCGGTGTCCACAGTAGACACGGCAGGCACCACACACAGCACCAGATTCGGCACCAGACCAGGAACCAGATCCGGTGCCACACATGGTGCCGGCACCACCCACGGCGCCAGCACCATACGGCACCACACACGGTGCCAGATATGGCACAGGCGCCACACATGGCAGCACCACACATGGTACTGGCACCATACACAGTGCTGGCACCAAACATGGTGCTGGCATCAAACATGGTGCCAGCAGCAAACATGGCACCAGAACCACTGCTGGACCCAGACCTGAAGAAAAGGGGGAGAAGGAAAGCGGTACCTGTGCTGGCCCCTACAGGGAAAAAGGAGAGGGGGGTAGGCACGAGTAGTCAGTATCAACGGCGTCGGCACCAGAAAGGGCACCGCGCACATACTGACCCGACCGAACCGGCTGTGGCCCAGCAGCTCTGATTCCCAAAGTCCCTGGAACCGGGTCCACTGGCCAGGACAACTAAGCAGACGCTGTACCACCTGCTCTATAAGAGCGGCCCAGAGGTGAAACTGCTCACCGGGACCCCATTGAGGACAGAGACAGGATCCAGTGTCGAAGATTGCAGTCGTTAAGAGTGGAGCCACAGAGGAAACTACCAGAGTTGGTTCAGGCCTACCGCTGTCCACCACCAATGATCCCTGTGCAGGTGTACCAGAGGGCAACCCCGAATGGTACAGATTCTTCTTCCACCGACAGGAGGAAGAAGAGCTCGAGGTCAAGCAGAGTCGGGTCCCTAATCGAGTCTGGGAACGGGAACACTACTGTCCTTCCCCCAAGCACTGGACTGGACACAGCCCCACTGCCATCACAGCTTTCAAACTAAGTCTCCCTACCGGCACCACTACTGTCTAAGATTGACTCCATTGATGGCAGGCTGAGAATTTTTTCTTCTTCTTGATCATCATCTTCTGTTTTTTTTTTTTTGTTTGCTTTTTTTTGTTAAATAAGAAAAGAACACTAAAAATGGTAAGTTAATCGAATACTGAACAGCTATAGCTGCTGTCGTATAGACGAAGACTTGACTCCCGGTAGGCAAGTGACGTCGACATTGAAGTGCACCTGACAGGAGGAGAAAAAGAACTGAGGCAGTTGGAGGGTCGACGCCGAGATAGCCTATACAGTGCGAGCTAGTCTTGTGGCGCTGTACATGCGTGGTCCTATCCCACGGCCGGCCCTCCTGAAGATTTTTGGCTCCCCCGGAGTCCTAGTGCCTCCAGCATTGCTCCATCAGTGTGAATGACTGGTGGAGACTTTTAATCCAGAAAGATTTCTTGATCTTCCAGAATATCTTCACACTTATGGGTCTGTGCCAGCAGCACAAGGCCCCATTGGAGGAAACTTTTAGTCTACAGCTAGAGGGCTGATGTCAGTGACAGTGCCATCTAGGAGACCCACATTTGGCATGGCGCTCATGGACTGGCCAGTAAACAATGCTGGCCCCCTGCTTACTTCAGTTTTGTCAGCCAGGACAGAAACAAAGTGGAAGAGAAAAGAAAGAAGAGGGGCTAAAAATTGCCACAAGGGACAGAGAAAAGGATATAGGATATAAAATGAACAAAGCAATACAATCCGACTACCAGAGAAAGAGTGGAAGTGGGAGGGAAGGGTTCCTAGGTAGTGGGTTTAAAAAAAGAGGCCGAGGCCATTTGGGCGGCATGCCTCCTATAGCTATTCAGATCCCTGTACAATGCACTGGCATACAGGAAAGCAGAGCAATTCTACTTCCAGGAAATAAACTAATCTACAGGGAAACAGAGGTGACTGACTGAATGGAGTTACAGGAAAAGCCAATAATTTTGGAAGGACTCGGGCATACAGATGGAGGCAGGGGCCCCTGAAGAACAGAGGCTCTGGAGAAGGGAGATCTTACAGAGAGACCTTAGGTCCAAAGATCCCGGTAAACCAGGGAGTAGAGAGACTGCAACAAGTCACACTCCAAGACCTACCCTGGCAAACGAGGAACAGGATAGCTCTGTTTACAAGAAACTAATGTAATGCAGAAGAAAGCACAGGAAAACATTCCACCCTGGCTACCGGAAAAAAAAACAATCTGACTGGCACCACTGAGATAAAGACACTCTGCTGGAAAAGAAATCTCTTCTCCTTCTCATTTTCTTTTCAATATATTTTATATAATTTGTTTTCCCGGTTTATTGATTTTATATAGGTTTTTTTGTTTGTTATTTTTTGAGGTCCAAGCCTAAGCTAAAGGAGGCCAAAGATCCCTGTACCCCTCCTTTTTTTTTTATTTATTTATTTTTTTTTTATTTAAGCATGCCCAAGTGTGTCAGCGTGGCTCAGTTGGTAGCACATCCACCTCTGGATCAGTAGGTCGTGGGTTCTCATACCATACCAGGATTGGACTTGTACCTAAAAAGGCTGGCATCTGAGTGTAGTATTAGGAGGTGCTGTACTGCTGGGGTGTGCTTTCCTTCGGATGAGACGTTAAAACCTAGGTCCCTTCTACCCATCCTGCTGCTGTCCTGGTGGGTGTCCAGGTGGAAGTAAAAGAACCCAGGGCACTCTTCGCAAAGAGTAGGAGACATTCCCGGTGTCCTGGCCAACATTCCCCTTCCCATAAAACCGGTTCACGCAATTGTCCAGGCTGTGTGTGGGTGCTGATATGTGATATGGCCACCACTGCACATTCAGTCACTTCACTACCAGTCTAGCATTGCTTGTAAAGTGCTTTGGGATGCACTGTGTATGAAAAGTGCTATATAAATGCTGATTCTTCCTCTTCTTCTTCTTCAAGGGGACAAGGAAAAAGGGGAGAGAGAGAGAGAGTGAGCTGCCCAGATGCCTGTCTCATAATGAGCGGGGGATGGTGGACAGGTGCATGAATAGGTGGTGCAGATATTCTGGAAGATCAACAATTATGGTGAGTACGTAATTTTCATATCTTCCAAGAATCAGTCTTCACCATCTATTCCCACTTATGAGTCAGAGTACCGAACTGACTGTAACAGGGTTGAATGAGGCCCTGTTCCATTTGTTACACAGAAAGAGTTAAATGCAAGGATCTGTGCTATCTTCTCCTTTTCTGTCTCCTTGTCTGTCTGACTGCGTAGTCACATTTTCTTGTGAGACCTAGGAACTGATCACTCTGATGGTCTTGCGATCCCCCCCCCCCACACTATCTCCCTGCCTTCACTTACCATTTCTTGATTTTCTATCTTTTCTTTCCCCCTGTGTTTCTGTATTTATGAAATATATGTGAATTTAAGGCCAGCTCCGTGGCACCAAGCGATGGGTGTTCACTCGACACGCTGGCGATCTGGGTTCACGTCCCGAGCCGGGCCATCAGGAGTGCAGTCCAGTCGGGAGGGAGTTACGAGCATCCTAAAGATGCTTCCCTCCTCGGGGGGGGGGGTTGGACAGTCCCAGACTGCTGGTTGGGTGGCTCCTGGTGGTGGTTTGTGACTGGAGTTCCTGGCAGCATGCAGCCTCGACATGTCACGAATGCCCCCACTCACAGGATGCTGACGCAACTGGACCATTACATGGGGGTAGGGGTGGGTTGGGGAAGAGAACCAGGAAAATACAACCACTTAGCCAACCAGATGATGGCAGCCGGTCCCCACTTACCATGAAGACCTGAAGTGTCCACACCAACTTCGCGCTGCATGCCTGGCATAGAAGGAGGCCTTTGGGAAAATTTCCCTCTCCCAGTTCCCCCTTCCCCGGGAGGCCCCCCCCGCAAAGGGATACGTCGGGTCAACTGGGCCGCAGCAGTAATGAGGTCGGCGGGATGGTGACAGGGACTGTGGTGGGGCCCTAGGCCGCCTGAAGGAGTGGTCGGCTGAGGGCTTGGGAAGCATAAAGAAATAACAAAAAAAATGTAAATTTTATAACTGCTTTGGCTTTTCCTATGTTTCTTGACCTATGCCTTGATGATACTGACTACCCACGGATGTGGTGTGCTCACCCGGAGGGAAATGAGGGTTACTCACCTGTAACCGTACTTCCAGAAGAGGTATATGGCGCACATCCACACTTAGGCAGTCCTTCTTTCCCTTTAAATCTTTCCGGAAGGTCTTCAAGCTAAGCTCCTCCCACTCATCCAGGTGGTATCCTCCTTGGCTCCACCCCATGATGTGAGATCCTGAACGCTGGAGGCAGGGATCCGTGTAACACTTGTCAGGGAGAGTTTGGGGGGGTTGTGTAGATGTGTCCCATATACCACTCCTAGATAGGAAAATGACATACTCAGCGTAATTCTTGATCTTCCAAGATATCTTCACCATTCAGCACTGGTGGGTGACAGAAGGAGGCGCAGGACTCTGTGAGGGTGATAGTTTTAAGATTTTTTTGGGAAAGGAGCTGATGTCAGAGACAGCGCCACCCACGAGGCTGACGTATGACGTGGCACTCATGGACTGGCCAGTAACCGATGTCGGCTACCTCTCCTCCTCAGTTCTGTCCGCAGAAGAAGAAGAAGAGTAAGAGGAAGTAAAAAGGGTGGGGCAAGAGAGACCAAGGGATAGGAAAAAGGAAAGGATACAAGTAAAATATTAAAACCTGACCAGAGAAGAAGAGGTAAAAAGAAACTCTGAGCAAAGGTAATTAAAAAGGCCATGGATAACCAGGACCACTGGGCAGGCCAGGGAGATGGCGAGAGAGGGAGGAAGAGAGAGAGTGAGTTGATCCCAGGATCTCAGTCAAAAAGTGTGTACTGAAGAGCTGGCTTGGTCTCACACCAGACTATGGTGAAATACCATAGTAGAGCAACTCAGGGTAGGAAAACTGAGCCATAAAAAGGCACGGATAAGAATGGTTTGCAAGGAAAGAAGTACTTCTCTGAAGCCATATTAATCTGATTGCTTTGAGCCTTGAGGGAGCATAGCCTGCTTGTAGGAGGCCCTCCAAGTAGAGGACTACTACCAGTGCCCTATATGAGCAAGGATTATAGAAGCACTACACTACGAGTCTGAAGCCTGAAGACAGACAGGGCACAGACTTGTGAAAACTGATTAAAGGCTGCAAAAACAGAGGGAGAAGTACTTCTAAAAATTAGACGGAGATCCTGGATCCCATCAGACTAGGAGAACAAAATGTCAGGAAGGGTGCCCTCCCCTAAAAACAAGTCTGTAGGAGGATGGCAAGCCGAAATGGCTGCAGCAGCAGACTAAGAACCAGCGGATCAACTGAGCTGGAGGTGGGTCACTACAAAACACTGGTATATCCACAACCGAGATGTTGCAAGTTCCGTCCCACACAGTCATCCAACTGACCAGAAGTGGAGGTGGGGAAAGAAAAATATGAGGGCCACTAAGTCTGTCTCCCATCTGACTCTCTCTCCCTCCCTCCCCCACCCCCACCGAGGATCAGCAGGTCCAAAAAGTACAGTCACAGACATACATAGAAGTGTATGTCCATATACAGAAAAGAAACCTCTTCTTTTGACAGCAGAGAAGATTTAGAGGAAAGTAAGGGAAAGTGCCTTAAAAGCAGTTGCCTTCCCCCTAAAGGTGGATGGACAAGAGGTCCTAGGAGCCGAGGAACAATGAATATAATGGCTTGGTTTTTTTTTGTGTGTGAAGGATAAAAGTTTCTCTCGGGTGTCAATAGTCTACAACCCCACCTTTTTTTTTTTTTTTAAGAAAAGGCGGGAGACTTTGCTCACGAGCCTGCTCATGATAGGGAAGGTGGGTGGGTAGCAGTGCTGAATGGTGAAGATATCTTGGAAGATCAAGTAGTATGGTGAGTTTCATATCTTCCAAGGATCAATCTTTACCATTCAGCACTGGTGGGGAGTACCAAGCCACCACCCTCGGTGGTGTTGGCAATGCTGAGGAAAAACAAAGCACCCTCAGCCTCTAGTGGGGGAGACAGAGAGAGGCGGAGGCCCCTTACAGGTCTGGCAAGACCTGAGACTGGTCAGGGGCAGGCGGATGCTCCCATGACCTAGGAGAAGGAAGGTGCTCCTGCAGGGAAAAAGTGGTCCCTCTTGTAAGGTGAGGCAATCACTCTGTGCCAGGCAAAGGGTGATAACCATGAATGGTGAAGTCACGCCATCCGCCAGATGTAGACTGCAGTTCCCATAAGCTTGGAGGCTACCTCACTGGTGTCGTGAGTCACCCTGGCTTGGTGTCTCGCCTGCTCTAGACCACACGTGGAAAGGCTGATGGCTAGCCTGGTTGCCTCGCAATCAGGCATTGATGTCAGGATCTGTCCCAGTATCGACCACAGGTGCCTAGCGTAGGCAGCCTGGTATGCCTGGTGCGCTGCAATGCACAAAAGGAGGTGTGCCACAGAGAAATGAAAAGTACGTACCTACCATAATTCTTGATCTTCTCTTGTATCTTCACCATTCATTACTGCTGGGTGTAAGCCGGAGGCACTCACCTGTATGGTAGTTTTGTTTTTTTTTTTTGGGGGGGGTGGCCCACGAGGCTGACATATTGGTGCACGAGGGTTGGCCATTAGGTGCCATAGACTCCTCTTCCACCCCAGTTCTGTTCTGCCGGAGAGGATGAAACAAAGGGGAATACAGAAACCCAAGGTGAGGCAAGAGAGCTGAGGGATAGGATAAAGGAAAGGATATAAATTGAAAAAGGAAGAAGCCGACCAGAGGGTAGAGGGATTTGACTTTTTACCTTAAGAGGCCATAGGGTTCCAACCCTTGGACAGCAGCACAGGAAAGGGAGAAAGAAGGAGAGAGAGAGATACAGCATACATAGGGGAAGAAGAGGGGCCTTCAGTCATGCCGAGTTGGAAGACCATTGATTTATTTTAGCCTCAAAAAATCAAAGATATGAAGACACAGGTGCAAGGATTCTGTCAACTTCAGGGACCACTGGACAGAGGTCCAGAACAAGGGAATTTGAAATGGTCTTGGGAAATATAAAACATGGCGCGGAGTTAGCTCTCCTCCTTCTCTCCACTAAACCCATATTTGGGATGAAAGTCCTGGAACATGGTCCTCTACAGTTTAACTCCTAATGGTTCAGTCAGGGGAGGGTGGAACCCATTAAACAGGAGAAGACTCTGTCCAGAAAGACCACTAAGGTAGAGGGAAAACAAGAAAGAGAAACAAAAAGGGGAGAAAATCCCTAAGGGTGCTCTCACAATTTGCAGTGATGCAGTCCACACGTCAAGAAGATGAAAAAAGGTGGGCATCCGAGCCAAATTAAAGAGGATACCACAGTGCACCCTACTGAGAATAGCAGGGAGTTCCCTCCGAGGCCAGGGCGAAGACCCTACTCGCCACCCTTCTAAAATGAGCACTGTGTGACTTTAGAGAAGGAACAGAGGGCCTTGAGGTACCAGGGGGACTCTGCCCCCAATGGGCCTTGAAGAGGGGAAGGCCAAGCAGGGTGGAGGTGGCGTCCAAGAGCTGAGGCCCAAGAGGGGAATGTGGGTGGGAATCAGTAATGAATGGTGAAGATACAAGAGAAGATCAAGAATTACGGTACAGTAGGTACGTAATATTCATATCTTCCCTTGCCAATCTTCACCATTCATTACTGCTGGGTGAGTACCAAGTCCCCCAGAGGGGACCTGGCACTACTACCCTGAGGGAACAGATTCCCTCAGCTTCCTGCGGGGGAGACACAGGCGAGATTGACCCTTCTGCCACACTAGGTCAAAATGGCCTAAGGCTGGTTAGACTGAGGAGGTGTCCCCCATTGCCAGGGGGACGGAAGACACCCCTGAAGATTCCTCCTCGCCCTGTGGGAGAAAATACGGGTCCCCGGAAATCACCCTACGCCAGGCAATGGGTGACAATCTAGACAGGCAAAGCCATGCTGTACGCCTGATGCAGATCGCTGTCCCTGCCAGTCTGGAAGCCACTTCGTTGGCATCATACAATGCCCTTGCTTGGTGTCTTGCAAGCTCCAGACCCTGTGCAGAGAGGGCAACGGCTTGCCTAGATTCCTTCAAATCAGGCAAGGATGCCAAAACCTGCGCCAGCATCAACCACAGGTGCCTGCTGTAGGCAGCATGGTGAGCCTGTTGTGAGCTGATGCAGAGTAACACATGAGTTGATGAGAAAAGTCTTCTTCCCCACCAGTCGAACCCAGCGGAATCCGGATCCAGTAGTCGGTTGTGTGCTGGGTGTTGAAGCCCGGAAGGAGTGTCTAAAGCCGTCAGCCCTGAGGGTGGGTAAGGCACAGAACCAAGAGACTCCTAGAGAGCGCAATACCTCCACCTGCAGTCTGCTGGGGCGGGGGATGAGGCGTCTGGTGACTGCCAGGTGCAGACAGATGCTTCCTGGAAGGGAATAGGCCAGGAAGGCACCACTAGGTGGTTAGTGCTGAATTCGCTCAGAAACAAGCACGTCTCCCACTCTCAGTATTACGTCTTACTACATGGGAGATATGGAGCTCCTGAACTAGCCTCGAGAGGAACCGCTGATATTCAGTGAAATCAGCGTTGGAGGAAAGGTGAACAAAATGTTACTCTTCCTCAGATGAGGAAGCTAAGGAAGTAGAGGAGCTCAGGTGTTCGGAGTTCTCCTGCAGCGGGGGAGACAGGCGAAAGACCTGCTTGTCCATAGCTCTAACATACCTAGGGAAGGCCACCGCAGTGACCCTGAACATCTCCCAGGTTAAAGGACCCGTATGACCCACATGGCCTGGGAGGCGGGGTGGTGTCTACAGAGGGACTGTGGAAGGGTACTTCACAAAAGTGTCCAGCCTCTGCCAGGGCTCTGAGAGCCAGCAGCAGATCCTCCCATGCGGGGGGATCTCAGCGTCAATCCAGTCAGCATATGATGCAAATGTGTAAACAAATCCTGGCTGAGCCCTGAGGGAGACTCTCCCCTGTGGTGCAACTGAGGTTGCATGATTCCAGATAGGCAAACCTCAGTGTTGCCCACTGAGGATGTCCTTGAAGTTTCAGAGGAGGAGAAGCAGGGCTCAGAGCTTCAGCTCCTCTCCCCTACCCACAGGGTAGTGGAAGAAGACCTCCGCACCTCACCCTGGCCTTTCAACCCCTCGGGCTCCATGGCCACCCTCTTCCTCGAACCCAAAGACAAAGGATCCCCCAATCCTGCAGGCCCCCGAGGGAGGCCACAGAAGAGGGGGCTCCGTTTTCACCAAGGAGGCCACAGCAGCACCAGAAATGGCAGCTGCTATGGCCCCCACAGTCAAAACAACCACACCAGTCCCCCCCCCCCCGAGACTGCTATCCACTGCGGCGCCCCCAACGCTGGTGTCAGCATGGGGGGCCGCAGGGACCACAAGTTCCAGGGAGTCCGGGAGGTGAACATTGGGTTACCCAGTGCTATGTCCAAGAGGACTCCCTGACTCCGAGGAGCTGGGACACCAGTCTGGATCAGTTAGCAGGTTATCCGCCTCCGAAGAGGAGTAAACCACACATACCGCCAGACTGGCAACCCCGGGGCCTCTATTAGCAGCGGCACCGCCTCAATCACTGGCACCACGAATGGTGCCAGGATCCGAGGTGGCACTGATAGGCGGCGCCGAGGGTCCACCAGTGCCAGGCCCAGAAACCATGGGCCGCAATACCGGGGGAGCCTGCACCTCCATGGAGGTGACTGCTGCGGTGGTGCTTACAAACCGGCTCTGCAGGGAACCGAGCCGCTCCTCTGGCACCGTGGAAGAAAGCTCCTCAACGACATGGTTAGAATCCGAGGTGGTTTCCTCCTCACTGGGCCATATAGACCTGGGAAGGGACTCGGAGGTAGGGTCAAGAGATCTTGCCATGGCATCCCTAGAGCAAAGCCGTCCTCCAAAAGCTACGCAGATCTCAAGAACACAGCGGTCCATGGAGAAAAAGGCATTGCAGTTGTCCGTATCATGGCTGGGACCCAGGCACTGCAAACAAGCATCATGTCGGTCCGTAACGAAAAAATGCCGGCCACAGGGGCACTGACCACTTTGGATTTTCTCTTAGTCCCCAAACCAGACATGACGCAAAAGAAATATAACAAACTTAAGAAAAAGGACCCAGTGCCATTAGTAGAAATAAAAGGAAGGGGCATACCGGCTTCCAACAGCATCGGGTGAATTCAGAATCGGGATGGAGATGGAGAGGCAGGAAAAATGGTGTCGAATGGTGAAGGCCTAGTGATGCAGACGAACTTCGGTAACTCGTGCAGCAGGTGCGACCTTGACGGCGGGAAAAACAGAACAGTGGTGGAGGAGGAATCTGCGGCGCCTAACAACCAACCCTAATGTGCCACACAACGCGCCGGCCTCGACTCCCCCCCCAAAAAAAAAAACAACTCCCATAAAGGCGCACACCTCTGGCTTACACCCAGCACTTGTGAATGGTGATGACTGACAAGGGAAGATCACCGTTCTACCCCAGTGGTCGAATTCAGCCAAGTCGGACTCTGGGGGGGCAGTCGTGCTGTGGGCAACGATGCCCAGAAAGGAGTTTCTAGGAGCTCCACACCCAAACTGAGGTGCGGCATAGTTCCTGGAGACCCAATGAGTGTACAGTACCTGCACTGACAGTCCCTTGGGGCTGAAGCAAGGGAAAAGGGACGGTGTCAGACACTGTGCGAAGCCTCCATGAACGGCCAGGGCCAGAGGTAAAACAAGCATGTCAGCACTGTATTCTCCCTGGAATGACATCCTCGCACGTGTAGGACTACATCCTACAAACCTGAAGAGATGCAGGTCCTCCGGCATCTGTGAAAGGAAGTGCTCACAGGCAGTGAAATCGGCGTCTGATATTAAATGAATGGAAGAATCCTCTTCCTTGGAGGAGGAAGTCGAAGATGCTGAGGTGCTGGATTCAGGGGGCGGAAATGCAGGGGTTGCAGGTCGTGAAATGACCTCATCCATGGCTTGAAGGTATATGGGAAAAGCACCAGCTATAGCCCTGAATTCTTCCCAGGTCACAGGCCCCGAAGGATCCAAGAAACCTGGAAAAGGGGAGCAGGAGGCAGAGGAGGGGGGAGGAGGTCCTGGCAGACCAAGGCAGGTCCTCTGCTAGGGCTGAGGGAGTGGCCAGGGGACCCTTCCCAAGGAAGGGGCCTGTGCAACCCAGCCACAGCAGGATGCCCAACCCCAGAGGTGCGAATGGGGTGGTGCCCTTGAGGGGAAACCCTGAAGTGAGGAGATTGGAGCTGTACAAAGCCCAACGGGTGGTCCCCGTCCCCACCAACCACAGACCTCTCCAGTTCCGGGAGGGGGGGGGGATAGGAGCCTAGAGTTCGTATTATGGCTCCTCCCAGAAGCCCCAGGGGCTCAAGAAAAGGGTCATGGCACCAATTCTGGTCTCCCACTCCCTGCCTCGCCAGAATGGGATCTGCCCCTTGGAAGTGACCCAGAGTTAGAGGCAGGTCCCAAAAGAGGAGAAGAAGCAACCCGTGAGTGGCACTTGAAACCACTGTGACACCAGTCTAGCACCGAGACCTGAATCGGTGCCGCCCAGGGCAACTAAATCAGGTCCGGCACCAGAGATGGCGCCATCTCCCAACCAGGCACCAGCCCCAGCCCACCTCACCTCACCTCCCTCGGTGTCAGGTTGACACCAGACACATCCCTGGCAACACAAGCAGCACTGAAGGACACAGAGAAGACAGCACCATGGCCAGCATCGAGAATGGGATCCCCCAGCTACACATCAACAGATGGCCTCGGGCTGGGTCTATGGAAGTCCTGGGGCTCACCAGAGCTGGGGAAGTCAGGATCATCCCAAACAGGTGGTATATGGTACCGAAAATTATGCTGAATAACTAATGGTATTGAATTATCATGGACAGTATCGAGTGAAAGTGGTCGAACATAGAACTGATGCAGTTTCTTCTGTGCTGCTCCCACGAAATGATGCTGCCTCGACAGTGGGAAAAACAGAACTGAAGGGGAGAGGGAACTGGCGTTGGTTACTGGCCAGTTCACGAGCACCACATCTTATGACAGTCTTGTAGGTGCTGCCATCTCAGATGTCGGCTCCTTCCCCCAAAACACCTTAAAGCTATTGCTCCCCCAGTGTCCTGTGCTGCAGTATGTCACCCACCAGTGCTGAATGGTGAAGACTGTTCCTTGGAATATCTATGGTGACAGGTAAGTAACCCTCATTTCTAGGGGCATGGATATGCTGCAATATCCACATTTAGGCAGACTCCTAGCAGTTCTCCAGGAGGAGGGGGCAAGGCACACACCCCTATTAAGAAAACAGGAATTGGTGAATCGAGGCCCCAAAAATAGCATCACAGTGTGACTCAAGGTCAATGTGGTAATGGGAAAAGAAGATATATGCTGACTTCCAGGTAGCAGCCCTGCAGATCTCCAGGATAGGGATGTTCCTAGAAGCAGCCACCGAAGCAGAGGTATTTCTCGTGGAATGAGCCTGTAGTCCAACTAAAGGCTCCGTACCAGCCAACCGATAGATGAGGTCAATGCAGGACACAATCCACCCACCAATCGTCCACTTAGCCACCAGTCTGCCAGGTGCGACTTCTGCGTAGGTGACAAAGAGCTGGCAAACCTGTCTTGAACTTCAGTCATGCACTCAGTGTAATAAGCAAGTGCTTGCCTCAGATCCAACGTGTGAAGCCTGTGCTCGGGCTCCAAGGTTGGACTGGTGGAATACACCAGTAGATTAATTAACTGGTTAAGGTGAAACTCCAAAGCAACCTTAGGGAGGAACTTCGGGATGGAGTGGAGGACAAACCTGTCCCTGTGGAAAACCATATATGGAGACTCCACAGAAAGAACCTGGAACTCGCTGATCCTTCGGGTGGAGGTGACAGCCACCAAGAAGACAGTCCTCCATGACAGGCGAGAGATGTCACACCTGTGCATTGGTTCAAATGGCTTGCCCAGGAGCACTGACAGTACCAGCAAGAAGTTCCAAGGTGGTGGAGGGTCACGCACCAGCTGGGGCATGTGGTCATGGCCCTTAAAAAAGCACCCGATTACTTTTTCCTGTGTCACCATCGACATACGAGCCCACGCCTGGTATGCAGAGATGGCTGCCAAGTATACCTTGAGGGTTGTCAACCTCAGGCCCCACTGACTGAGGGACCACAAGTAGTCCAGGATGCTAGCCATAGGACAGGACAGGGGGTCTAGCTCCCTGCCCTGGCAACAAAATGGAAAAGTGCTTCCACTTGAAGGCATAGCACTGGTGAGTCGACTCCTTCCGAGAGGCCTCGAAAACATGGAAGACCTTGTCAGACAGACTCAAAGCCTGGAACTCTGGCCGCTCAGGAACCAGGCTGTCAGATGCAGAAACTGTAAGTCTCGGTCAAAGATCTTCCTCTGATCTCAAGCAAGCAGGTCCAGGCACCACAGAGGTCTGTTGCTGAGGCTGAGGCGATCAGGGTACCAAAACTCGCTTGGCCAGTCCAGGGCCACGAAGATCATCCACATCTTGTCCCTCTGAACCTTGATCTACACCTTGCGGATCAGGGGAAAGGGAGGGAAGGTGTACAGGAGGCCCAACGTCCAGGGCCTCACGAAGGCATCCCCCATCAGTGTTCCACACTGCGGAGGGTGGGCACAGAACAGCCTCCACTTTGCAGTCTAGCAGGAGGTGAACACGTTGACCAAGGGAGTGCCCCACTGAGAAAACAGGATTCTCCATCTCCTGGCGAAGAGACCACTTGTGAGACAACTTGCCCACTCGGCTGAGGGCATCCGCTAGCTATTTGGAGGCACCGGCCACGTGGATCGCCAGGAGATTGGTGTCCAGACTGTGCATGAGGGTTCATGTGCAGAGCGCTTCCCGACACAACCAGAGGGAATGCATTCCACCTTGGCTGTTGAGGTAGTACATGGTCGTAATGTGGTCCATCTGGTCCTGCATGACCTGACCCCAAACAGATGGACCGAAGGCCATCAGAGAAAGAGGAACCACATGAAGCTCCAGCAGGTTGATGTAGTACTGGGACTCCTTGGGGGTCCAGAGACCATGAGCCCTGTGGTCCAACAGGTGTGCTCCCCATCCCACCGGAGATGTGTCAGTTGTCAGAGTGACTGTCGGCTTTGGGCAGATGAATGGGACTCCTTTCTGCAGGTGTTCCGGGATGAGCCACCACTGGATGGCATCCCACATTGGCTGCATCACTGTGACCAGCTGGTTCAGGTAACCGATGTATTGGGACTACTGGTGGGTCAGCTCCCACTGCAGGGAGCGCATCCACCAGTGAGCCCACTGGACTACACTGGTGCAGTACCCCAGCAGCCACAGAAAGTCCCTGGCAGGGTCAGATTGCCCAACCTGAAATGATCGGGCAAGGAAGGTAAGAGTCGCCACCCAGTACGCTGCCCGTTGAGCCTTGGCCCGAAGGGAGTCGAGCTCAGCCCTGATGAAGTGGATGAGCTATGAGGGTGGAGTTGGCCAGGTTGACTAGAAGGCCCAAGACACAGCAAGTCTGGAGGGACAGATCCTTGGACCTCTCCACTTCCTCCAGAAAGAAACCAGTAATCAGCCAGTCGTCTAGGTAGGGGTAAACCCAGATTCCTCGGTTCCACAGGAATACTGCCACCACTGCAATCCACTTGGTGAGGCCCTGGGGGCCAAGTAGAGGCCAAATGGCATCACTCAGAACTCATAAAGCACCCCCTTCTGTGCAGAACCGAAGAAACTGCCAGTGGCACAGACAGACAGGGATGTGGAAGAAGGTGTCATGGAGGTCGAGACAGCAGAACCACATGCCCTGCACCAATGATGGAATGATTTGGTTCAGAATGATCATCTGGAACCTGTCATTCTTCAGGAACTGATTGAGATCATGAAGATCCAAGATGAGGTGCCAGTTCCCCCCCCAAATCCATTTGGGAACCAGAAAGTATCTGGAAATGAAGCCCTAACTAGCCATGGAGTCCCGGACTTGGGCTACAGCTCTTTTCTAAAGGAGTTGAGCAATGTCCTCCTGAAGGGCGGACAGCATGTTGGAGGACACCATGGGCTCCCATGAAGGGTAGGCTCAGAAGGGCGGGAGAGGCTTGAAATTTAGATGCATACTGTGACCCACCACATCGAGCACCCATTTGTCCAATGTGATGATGGACCAATCATGCCAGAAATGGTGAAGCCAACACCCCCCCATAGGAACCCAAGGCTGGTGCAGGATGGGCGGGAGAGTGACACCCCCCAACCTGTCACTGAGCAGGCTTGGCAGAAGCTCTGACTGCGGAAAGAGCCCTGCCTCCCCGGCTTCCAGACTTCTTAGTGCCAGGTATGGCGGGCTAAGGCTTAGGTCGCCAGATCTGGGACTGCTCCAATTGGGGCTGCAGTGGCTTGGACTGTGGTGCCAGATAGGGCTGAAACTGAAAGGGCTTCTTTTTCTGTTTCTGGCCCTTAGGGTCCTTCTGAGAGAATGTGATGGCACCCAAGGTGGCATTGGATTTCTCGATCCTAGTGAGGTGTCTGTCCACCCCAGGACCAAACAGGTCTGTACCCAAGAAGGGGGCATCCACCAGTTTATGTTGGGCATCCGCTATGAACATGGATATCCGTAACCAAGCCCGATGCTACATGGTGACTGCAGTGGCCATGGACCAGGAGCAGGAGACACCAATATCCAAGGCCATCTGTAGCTGTTGCTTGGCATCAGAAAAGTCCCTGATCCTGGACCATTTTAACCGCCAACTGAAGATCCACAGGAAAGGGGGGGGGGGGAGAACTTGGTCCAGGAAACCCATGAAGGCATGGGTGAAGTTGGCCACCATGATGGCCAATGGAAGAGGTGGCACAGACCTTCTTCGCCGCATGGTCCAACTTCTTAGATCCCTTGGCAGAAGGTTTGTCGATATCCCTGACACTGTCCACTCACAGGAAAACAAGAGTCCACCACCAATCCTTCAATCGAAGGATGGCTGGTTAATCCAAGACGCGAGCTGATTGGCACCACACACTTGCAGACTATATGGGCTAGAAGTGCCAGGCAAGTGGCTGCACATTGCCAAAGATCTCTAGAGAAGGACCAAGAATAGCTTTCGCCAGCAGGAATGCAACCCCCGGGGAGTCGTCCTTGTTGAGGATTTCTCGCGGGCTATTTAACCCACTTTTGGGCCGGCTGCAATGAAATCTCCATGGATTTGGAGATAAAGCGGAGCTAGGCTCCAAAGGAGACCGGCCCATGCTCAGTGGTGAGCTCTTCGATGAACTCCAGGTTGAAGGACACACTCTGGACAGAATGCATGGAAGAGTCCTCAGACTACAAGGACTCCTCAAACACCTCCCTCGATCTGGGCAGTATCCTGTGAACATGGTGACTGTGATAGAGCGACTACAAAAAGGGTGACTCAAATATGGTGCCTGTGTTCTGGGCTACATGGTAGGGTAGTGACAGGATACCAAGGTGGGCGACTACAGCAACGGGATGTGTATACATATATACACATGCTGGGGGGGGGAGGGACCAATACCGCACGACAGGCAGAAGGAGAGGGAGGTATGTGGGAGGTAATGTGGCAGATGGCTGCCGACCTGGCCATGTGACGTGGTGGGTAGGGTGGCAGGCTGGGATTGGAAGAAGTGCCTGGTTTGGTTCTGGGGCAAGATCGCTTTTTGCGTTGGGGCCGTTTTTTAATTTTTTTAAGTTTTACACCGCCATGCACCCCTCCTTGGAGTTGAGAATCTTTAATTGGGAAGGGTGTGGGGGGCACAGCCCCCTGCACAACATGTAAAACCGTCGCCGGTTTTGTAGTCGCTGCAAGTGTACATCGCCATTATTTATTTTCAGCAATGTACACTCACCCAAACGGTGATCGATATTTCACAATCGCCATTATTACATAGAACCAATCTGGGCTCCCCGTGGACCACCTAGGGCTCATCTGAATGTGTTATCTTGATGGACAACCAACCGGCAAGATCGGAAGCAGGTCATGCAGCCTTGGATGGGGTCCTGTGCAAGGGCTGTGAAAGACAGGGCTGAACCAAATGGGGGAAGCTGAAGTCAGCTCGGCCGGAGATCAGAACTGGCCATGGCAAGGGTGATTAGGGGAGTACTGGAGGCTGCAGCAGGGCACGGCCATGGCCCAGGACTCCCTGCGGCCACAACTCCCTGTAATGACACCACAATTTACGGTGGAACCTGTCCTCGTCCGAAGATGAGAGTGATGAGAAACATTGATGGCGCTTCTTGGTTGACAGCTGAGAGCTGGAACGGCAGCATTCCTGAAATCTTGATCAGGAAAGGGAACGGGACCTTGAGCAACAACAATCAGGTCATTGGGGAGGAGGTGCAGGGAAGGGGACCATGTGCTAAACACAGACCAGGGCCTGTGGAACCCCCAGGGGTTAATCTCCTGAGCGTCTGGATCAGCTGGCTTGTCCAGCCCCTCCTGAGAGAGGGCCAAGAAGATCAACGTCCTCAAAAGTAAGTCATCCTTGCCATAGCCAACAATGGGTTGACTGGATCAAGAAATATCTTGGCCAGCTGCTCAGCCCGCATCTCGGCCAGCAAGCCCAACAGGGACACCGAGGGGCCAGCGGCCTGGACTGGATCAGAAGGGTCAGCTGACACTGACAGCTCAACAGCTATCTAGCCAGGTGCAGAATCGCGAGGGTGGGAGGAGTGAGCCTGCTCCTGGCCCCACGACCTGCAACAGGTACTCATAACCTTCGAGGACCTGGAGAATTTGGGCCCTCAGGAAGGGCCCTCTCTGAGGGTTGGAAAGGACTGGCACAAGTCCCAGAAAGCTCTGGTGAATGAAGCATCCAAGCCCTCTGGACGCAGTGCAGAGTCTGAAGCAGCACCTACTGGGGCCTGGGGCTGTCACCTCTTCAAATGCAGCAAGTTGTGGCGCCGAGCCCACCGCCACCGAAATGGCCCTGTGAGCAACTCTGGATCGAACCAGCGGGTCCCGTTCGTCCAGGCAGCCTAAGAGGAGGCAGCCACAATGGTTCTCCAGTGTGGAAGGCTGCAGGGACTAGCACAGGCTGCAGGCCTGTGAATCGTGCTGAGCCCCAAGGAAATACACGCATGAGGCATGAGGGTCTGTGTACGATATCTTCTGGATACAAGTGGTGTGCCGCTTGAACCCAGGACCAGACATTTGGTCATCATGCTCCATGAGTAACTGTTACAAGAAATGAAGGAGAAAAAAGTTGCCTGAAACAGACCAAAATGGACCTGCACCACGCAAGAGCTGCGAAGGAGGAGACCTGATGCTTCCAGCAGAAAGGAACATCTGACATCACAGGATGGAGTTGAAGAGGATACCACCTCGGTAGGTGGGAGGAGCTTAGCATGAAGACCTTCCGGCAAGGTTTAAAGAGAAAAGAAGACTGCCTATATGTGGATAGTGCACCATATCCATGCCTCTAAACCCTGCCATTCCCCAGGTGACATGTACGGCTGCAATGTACTGTTACCCTACACAGCAACTCGTTGCCAGATTTCTCGTACTGTAACTGCTAAAGAAAATGCATGTCCTTACCTGGAGACGAAGCCTGGTAGATAATCTGGTCACTTTCCCTCTCTGGCACAGCAGTATGGCAGATGGCCATCATTGTTAGAAACTCACAAATTACTGCTGCAGTAGGCTAAAAAAGACATATAGCATGCAAATTAGTCTAATAACACAAAATGTCATATTACAAAAAAGAAAGTCATTATCACAATATTTTACAATTAATCACTTAAAAACGGACAGTACTGCAGGTATGCATGAACAAGGCATTAGCAGTTGTTTTACTTTGCAACATCTTGTTTTCAGTGGTCAGTATAAGTACTTTATCATAATACAGCACCTACCGAAACAACAAGCTTTACAATATAATGAGCATAAAAGGCCAAATGAATACACAGGGTTTGAATTTAAAAGTATTTCAGCAGATTTGGAATACCAAATTTCCTGCAGAATACCAAATTCCCCTCTGTGGTAATCCAACTCAGATACACAGAAATGTGACGGCAGAGAAAGGCTCCACGGCCCATCTAGTCTGCCCAACACCCTACCTCCCCCCATCTGTTATGTTTCCACCCTCACTTCCCAACCCCTTAAATCCATCCCAAGCCCTCTTGAACCCTCCACCGTTTCAGCTGCCACCACCTCCTCCTGCAGCTTGTTCCAGGCCTCCACCACCCTCTCTGTGAAAAACTGCCCCCTGACATTACCTCTGTATTGCCCACCTTCCAGTTCGAGGCTACATCCCCTCGTGTTTGCTCCCTTCTTCAATTTGAATGAACTATCACCCTCCACCTTGTTTATTCCCTTCATATATTTAACAGTCTCAATCATGAACCCCCTCTCCCTTCTAGTCTCCAGTGGGTACAAATTTAGCCTTCTCAATCTTTCCTCATAGAGTACATCCTGTATCCCTCGTACCATTTTGGTTGCCCTTCTCTGCACCCTCTCCATCAGCTCAACATCCCTGCGTAGGTGAGGCTTCCAGAACTGCACCCCATACTCCAGATGCGGCCTGACCATGGTTCTGTATAATGGCATTAGCACCTCCCTCTTTCTGCTATTAAAACCCCTCGCACTGCAGGTCAACATTCCATTTGCCTTTCCCACCGCATTACTACACTGGCTGCCCACCTTGAGGTCTCATGCTACCATAATCCCCAGGTCTCTTTCTGAACTAGATTACCAAGTTCCCCCCCCCCCCTTTAGTTGCTGTTGCTGCAACACGGAAAAAACATCTAAGTGCCACCTCCCTTCTTAGGGAGAAATTACTTAAAAGTCATATTCCAGTGCAGAACAATGATCCTCATCTTCTTTGTGTCACCACCGGAAATAAATGAAAATTACGTACCTACCGTAATTCTTGATCCTCTTGGACGAGTCTCCACCACTCATTCACACTATTGGGATCTGCGCCGGAGGCACTAGGACCCAGCGGGAGCAAACTTTATTGCCAGAGGGTCGGCGCCAGAGATGGAGCCGCGAGGAACGGCACATGAGCCTCAGCTCGTGCGGTAATGACTATCTCGACGTCGACCCTCCAACCGCCTCAGTACCTTTTTTACCGAGGAGGTGCAGCATAACTAACCTAGAAGGATAGCCTAACCAAAAACCGGGCATAAGATAGTCCGGACGACCCGAATAAGAAGGGTCAACAAAGAAGTCTTCACATCCTAAAGATTTGAGGGAATGAAGACCAACAACAGAGGTGAGCTCGGGGGACGGAGGGTGGGCGTGTGAATGAGTGGTGGAGACTCATCCAAGAAGATCAAGAATTACAGTAGGTACGTAATTTTTATATCTTCCTGGACATAAGTCTCCACCACTCATTCACACTATTGGGAGAGTACCGAGCTAATAATCCCCCGAGAGGGTAGCAGGAGAGACCAAGAGCTCATGTTTCTAGGACAGAAGTCCATTAAGGATGGCTCTGCCAAAGGAAGAATGTCGTCTGGCATGGACATCCAGTGCATAATGTTTAACGAAAGTATGCACTGAGCACCAGGTGGCCACGTTGCAAATATCTGCAATGGGCACATTGCGAATTTCCGCCAGGTATGCCGCGACCACTCTAGTAGAGTGAACGTAAACCCTGCCCTCCAACTTAACCTGTGCCATGGAATAGCAGTGACGAAGGCATGCCACTAACCATGCTGAGATACATCTAATAGCGACCGGTTGACCCAGCCGGGTCTCGCTGAAGGAAACAAACAGTTGTTGAGCTTTGCAAAAGTCCTTGGTTCTATCTAGATAGAAACGCAAAGCTCTCTTAACATCCAAGGAATGAAGAGATCGTTCTCCTTCATTTTGGAAGTCCATAAAGTAAGAGGAAGGACCAAAGGTTGGTTTAGATGAAATTCTGACACAACCTTAGGAAGAAATTTAGGATGAGTCCTAAGGACTACTTTGTCCATATGGAACACAGTATCTGGAGGTCTGTGACCAAGGCATGTATCTCAGAGACCCTGCGGGCTGAGTAAATAGCCACTAGGAAGGCTGTCTTCGGGTGAGAAATTTTAGCTCACAGGTAGCCAGAGGTTCGAAGGTTTCCGGTGTGAGCATGTCTAGCACAAGATTAATGTCCCAGGCTGCAACTGGACGTCTTTGTAGGAGGTCTGGTATGCAGAATTCCTTTAAGAAACCTCTTAACCACAGGTAACTGAGCCAGCGATAAGGAAAACAACGGCTCATGATACGCTGAAATGGCACTAAGGTGAACTTTGACTGTCGAGTACTGTAGACCTGAATTTGAGAGGTCTAAGAGGTACTCCAGAACTTTATCCGGTGGGCAGGAAAAGGGATTCAAAGAGGACTTTGCACACCAGAGCGAAAAACGCTTCCACTTGGCTGTGTAAGTGGCTGGCTTCTGCACAGCCAGAAGAATATCTGAAACCCTTCGAGAGACATTGAACCGGTTTACTTCTACCTCTTCAGGAGCCAAGCGTGAAGATGAAGCGATCTCAGGTTGGGATGGACCACCGGTCCCTGAGTCAAAAGGTTCGTCTGAAGGGGGAGTGGTCTCGGAGGAACTGCCAACATATTGTTGAGTAGTGGAAACCACAGCTGTCGGGGCCAGAAGGGAGCAATGAGTATAATTTTGTCCCCCGGGATTCGAACTTGAGGAGTACCCTCTGAATTAGAGGACGAGGTGGAAAGGCGTAAAGAAAGCGTTTTGTCCACACGCAGCGTGAGCATCCTGACAGAAAATGCCAGGCCCTGGATTTCTGGAGCAGAAGAGAGCAGTTTTGCGTTGAGTGGGGATGCAAAAGGTCAGGTCTGGAGTTCCCACTCTTTGAATAGTGACTGAACTATGGTTTGAGAGAGACCACTCGTGAGGATCTGTCTCTGTTCTGCTGAGACGGTCTGCCAGTTCATTCTGTACTCCGGTAGGTAGACCGCTTGAATTAGAGCCTTGTGCTCCAAGCACCATTCACTCTCTCATCGCCTCCTGCATAAGGGGTAAGAGTGAGCACCGCCCTGCTTGTTGATGTAGTACATCACTGCTTTGTTGTCCGTTTGAAGGAGAATGTTCTTGTGACAGAGAATGTCCTTCAAAGCTCGGACCGCATAAAGGACGGCTCTCATTTCTAGGACATTTATCTGAAGCTGGGACTCGACCTGAGTCCACGTACCTTGAGTATGGAGAGCCTGACAGTGAGCTCCCCACCCCATTAGGGACGCGTCTGTAGTAATGGAAACCTGATGGTCCAGAGGAGCAAAGGGATACCCTTCCAGGAGATTGCTCTCTTGAGTCCACTAGGTGAGTGACCTCTTTAGAGGTTCTGTCACTTTGATGGGATAGGACTGCGGGTGAGTGGTTGGGGACCACTGAGTACTGAGCATCCACTGAGTGGTTCTCATGTGCAGATGTGCTAGGGGTACAGTGAACACCGAGGATGCCATGAGGCCTAGCATCAGTTGCATCGAGAGAGCTGGGACTGAGTTGTTTTCCCCCGATGTGACAGGCCATCTGAAGGATATCGTTCCTCCTGTCTTCTGGAAGAAAAGCCTTTGCACAGGAGGTGTCCAGAAGAGTCCCTATAAAAAGGAGCCTCTGGGAGGGCTGCAACTGTGATTTTTTGAGGTTTAGCAGGACTCCCATGGACATAAGAAAGCAAGAGGTCATCTCTACGGCGTCCCAGAGTCCCCTGCCTGGAAGGGCTTGCCAGAAGCCAATCGTCCAGATAAGGGAACACCTGTATTCCGATCTTTCTGAGGTGCACTGCGAGAACTGCACAACACTTTGTAAAAACCTGCTGCACCGAGGATAGCCCAAAGGGCAGGACTCTGAACTGATAATGCTGTCCCAGGGCCACAAACCTCAGGAATTTGTGATGCCTTGGGTGAATAGAAATGTGCTGGTAAGCATCCTGCATGTCTAGGGAGGCTAGCCAGTCATGTTGATGAAGAAAAGGTAACAAGGTTCCCAGAGAAATCATTTTGAATTTCTCCTTGGGCAGAAATTTGTTTAGCTTTCTGAGATCCAAAATGGGGCGCATGCCCCCGGTTTTCTTTGGAACCAGGAAGTAATGGGAGTAGAACCCTGTGTTCCGTTGATGCAGCGGCACTACTTCTACTGCCCTGTTGTTCAGAAGGCCCTGAATCTCGGCGACGAGAAGGTCTGACTGAAGGGTTGACAGCCTGGGCTGTCGTTTTGGGGGACGATCCGGAGGGGTCTCCACAAGATTGAGAGAATACCCCTCGCGGATTATCCGAAGGACCCATTTGTCTGAGGTTATGGACTTCCATTGGTTGCAGAAGTGCATCAGACGACCTCCCACCGCTGAGGAAAAGTCCACCTCGGGCAGTTGAGATGGGACTTGGGCCAGCAACTCATAAGGTGGCACTGGGTGCTTTGGGGCCTTGCGCTTTCTGTTGTGTTTTCTTTTGAGGTTGGGAAGGTTGATTTTTATGGAAACTTCCTCTGCCTCTGCCTCGAAAGGACTGACGGTTATGAAACTGGCGTTTATTGACAGTCCCTCGAGAGGGGGACAGGAGGAGGTCGAGCCAACTTAATGGCTGACCTAGTCTTTTGCATAGCTTCTAGAGCCTGTTCTACCTGAGGACCGAAAAGATATGCACCATCAAAAGGCAACGCCACTACCTGCTGCTGTGCGTCATTCGTGAAGCCTGAAGTGCGCAGCCAGGAATGACGGCGGGTACAAATCCCAGCGGCCGCCGCTCGGGAAGCAGTGTCGAAAGCATCCATAGCTGCTTTAATCTGCTGGTTATTAGACTTGATACCTCTGGTAATGGCCTGAAGATGCTCTGGCTTTGTATCCGATTCTGGCAGAGCTTCAACCATCTGTTTGATAGAATGCCAAAGGATATACTCATATTGAGAGAAATAGCCTTGGTAGCTGGCGATACGCATACTCAGGGTGGAAGCAGCAAAGACTCTCTTACCTAATGTGTCTATCTTACGAGATTCTTTGTTAATAGGTCGAGCTGTAGTAGTTTGGGGAAGAATGACCTTATCATTCTCTGCCAGTACTACAATAGGATCCACAAAGGCTTGAGACGCCAAAATGGGTCGATCCTTGGGGGCTGAATATTTCCTATCTATGGATTTAGCCACCGAAGGTGTGAGAGCAGGATTATTCCATACCATTTGAGACAGCGTCTTGAAGGAAGGCTGAACCGGAGGAGTCAAATCCGTAGGGATCTCCGAAGCAATGAAGGTATTGGAGTCTTTTAATTTCCCAGGATCGATGTCTGTAGTCTGGAGAGAAAGAGTGGAGATCAAGTTTTTCAGCAGAGACTTAAAGGACAGGTCCTCGGCCACAGGCTCTGCAGCAGTAATAGATCCTGCTTCATCCACTTCATCACCCAGCCGAAGGTCTGGGTCAGGCTCAATGTCATCTCCTGACAGTCCAGGAGGGACTGTATGGACAGGAAAGGAGTGAAAATCAGAGGAAAGGGATGAAGGAAAGAGAAAGGAGAAGTCCTGACAAGCGGAAAGCCCTAAAGTCCCAGGCGCCCGCAGGCGTCTGCCCGAGGCGCCTGGCACCAAGAATGGCGCTGAGGAACCACAGGCGCCGAGATCTTTCAAGCGCCACGGCCCGAAGGCGGCACCGGAGGGCGCACTGGTGCGAAGGCAGCGCCAGGCCGTCGATGCCGAGGAGGCAAAACACCCACAAACTCCGAAAACAGGTTGTGAGGTAAAGAAGGAAGAAGAGCAGGAGATAGAGGCATCAGTGTGGCCCCTGCGCGGGAGCCATGTGAGGGGGAACACCTAAGCGGAGTCAGCGGCACCGAAGATGGTGCCTTGGCGACCAGGAGAGCTCAACAGCCTACCTGGTCTCCCAAAAGCCAGAAGGCCCCTGGTGACCGAGCCAGGTAGCTGAACCAACCTCAGAGGCCCACTGCTCCATAGGCGGCCCACTGATGAAACTGCTCATCGGAAGACCTACCTGCAGGCGGTGGGGCTCCGATGTCGAACGTCGGCTACCAGAAACAGAAGCTGGCGACTCCGAAGGAGAGACTGGCAACTAACCCTGATAACCGACTGTCTGGCGTAGACATATCAGAGGGCGACCTCGAGTGATGCCTTCTCTTTTTTTGACCTGTGGGCAAGAAGGCCAAAGCGTGCCGAAATGCGACTGTTTATTTTTATGCTTCAGCGAGAACAGCCCGTCCCCTCGGGCATTGGACTGACCATTGTCAGACCGCCCTTCCAGAGAAGGCGGCGGACCAGACCCAACCCGACTGACTGAACAGCCTTCATACAAAGTCTCCCTACCGTCACCTGACCTGCTCATGGTCGACTCCGTCAAAGTAGGCTGAGACTTCTTTTTTTTTTTTTTTTTTTTAAAATAAGAATAAACTTAAGCGATATTTATCGAGATTTTACTACAGAATAACAAAACTGAAAACTATGCTGCTAGTTTGAAGTTTGACTCCTGGCGGGCGAGCGTCACTGAAGCGCACTCGACGGCGGGAAAAAAGGAACTGAGGTGGTTGGAGGTTCAACACCGAGATAGTCATTACCGCATGAGCTGAGGCTCGCAGTGCCGTTCCTCGCGGCTCCATCTCTGGCGCCGACCCTCCGGCAAAAAAGTTTGCTCCCACTGGGTCCTAGTGCCTCCGGCGCAGATCCCAATAGTGTGAATGAGTGGTGGAGACTTATGTCCAGGAAGATATAAAAGTATCTAGGCCCAGTATTACTTTACATGGAAAGTATTACTGGGCCTAGATACCAGCATTTAGGCCCAGCCGTGAGAAAAAAGATGAGGCACATCTCACTGTGCTGGAATATGACTTCAAATAATTTCAATGTGACAGAGGTGAAAGTACAGTTATGTAAGAACTTACCATAACAGTAGATCTTCGAGAGAGGCTCTTGCAGTAGGTAATTATATATAGGACTGAAGCCGGCAGGCGTCAGGACCCCACAGAAAAATTTCTAGCTAGCAGTCTCTGGCGGGGGACTACCCCCACGTCAGGTGACCGCATCAGGCGATGTCAGTATAAAGGGAGGTCCTCATGCCCGCTTCAGTTCTTTTTCCCGCCAAAAGCCCAAAAAGGCAAGACGAGAGAGAAGCGGATATTTCCTTCCTGGAAAAGGAGCTGAAAAAGCCAAGGGGGTGGAGGGTGGGAAGGCATTACCTACTGCAAGAGCCTCTCTCGAAGATCTACTGTTACGGTAAGTTCTTATGTAACTGTACTATCTTACTTTGAGAGGGCTCTTGCAGTAGGTAATTACATATAGGACTGAGTCCCAAGCAGTCTGGAACAAGGAGAAGCACACGGGAGGAGAAAAATTACACAACCATAGAACCTCCAGCTGTAAGGGTCTCAGCCAGCCAGAAGCCTGCTGTACGGCGAGAGGCAATGTCCAAACTATAGTGTTTCGTAAAGGTATGGACAGAACTCCAAGTGGCAGCTGCACAAATGTCAGCTGCTGACACATTCTTGAAACAAGCCGCAGAGGCAGCAACATCCCTAGTGGAGTGGCCTCTGACTTGACCCAGCAGGGTCTTGTGATACTTGTCGTAACAGAAAATGATACGAGTCAGCTATTTAGATAGGCATTGCTTTTGTGAGCAAAAGAGACAAAAAGCTGATCAGATTTCCTGAGATCTTTCATCCTAGTAGTGTATCTCAGTATTCTATGAACATCCAAAGTATGCAAGAGGTACTCCCCTTGATTGGAGTGTTGCGTAAAGAAAGCAGGTAGCTCAATGGATTGATTCAGCATATATTCCGCTACCACCTTAGGGAGAAACTTAGGGTTGGTACGAGAGCCACATGTTCCTTTTGAAAAATCAGTTACAGAATTTTGCACATCAAGGCCTGAAGCTCGGAAATATGTCAAGCTGAAGTAATGGCCACAAGGAAGAGAGTCTTCCAGGATAGGAACTTCAAGTCTGCTGAGGCTGCTGGTTCAAAAGGAGGCAGGGTAAGCTTCTCAAGAATAAAATTCAGATCCCAAGGAGGGGTAGGAATGCGAATAGGGGGTCTTAAATGGAGAACCCCTCTAAGAAAAGTCTTAGAGACTTCCAGCTGCGTGAAAGTTCTGTCCCCAAAAGGAACATGATAAGCGGAAATAGCCGCCATGTGAACTTTCAAAGAGGAATGGCTGAGACCCAGGTCAAAGAGATGACGCATATAGTCCAGAATTCTCCCGACAGGGCACGAGAATGGCTCGAAATCCTTGGAAGAGGCCCAAATCAAGAACCGTTTCCATTTCATGGTGTAGGTAGATCTAGTGGAAGGCTTTCTGGCCTCCACCAGAATCTCAGCCACAAGCGGGGAGACCCCGAATCGGGCTTGAGCTACATCTGCAGGAGCCACACATGCAACTGAAGGAACTTGAGACCTGGATAAAACAGGGTCTCCTGATCTTGGATCAACAAAAGTTGCGACAGAGGAAGAGGAAGTGGAGGTTCCTCTGCATACTGTTGCAGAAGAGAGAACCAAACTTGCCTGGGCCCGAAAGGTGCGTTTAGGATCATGTGAGTTCCTTCTGAGCTGAGTTTGTGTAAGACCCTCGGAATCAAGGGAATCGGGGGGAAGGCATAGACGAATCTGTCCTTCCAGTCTAGAGACAGAGCGTCCCTGAAAAAAATGCCTCGCCCTGGAGCGAGCAAGCAGAAGGGGGGAAGTTTTGTATTTTGAGGAGATGTGAACAGGTCTACCCGAGGTGTTCCCCAGCACAGTAAGAGATTGTCTATTTGTCTATTACCCCCTGATCCAGTTCCCATTCGTAAGCCTTTGCTGATGACCGACTGAGGTGGTCTGCCAGCGTATTTTTGACCCCCGGAACATGAACCGCCGTCAGATGAAGGTTGTGTTGCACAGCCCAACCCCAAACTCTCATTGCCTCCCTGCACAGAGGGTAGGAACGCCTTCCTCCCTGCTTGTTGATGTACCAGACTATGCACATGTTGTCCATCTGGACAGCCAGATGACCAGGAAGCACATACAAGTTCAGAGCTTGGACAGCATATAGAACGGCTCTGAGCTCGAGCACTTTTATATGAAGAGTCTGCTCAAGCCTGGACCAGGAGCCCTAAGTCCTGTGACACCCTAGATGGGCTCCCCAACCCTATCCCGAGGTGTCTGTTGTCAAAGTTTTGGAGGGAGGTTTGAAGCAGAAGGGAACTCCCTGGCAAAGGTTTTCTTGTACCATCCACCATTGCAAGTCCCGAACCATGGGGTTGGAAACCAGGACTTCTTGGTCTAGGTCGTCCAACATCTGGTCCCACTGAGAGATCTTCATATGCAGCCGAGCGCGAGGGACTGTCAGAATAGCAGCCACCATGAGCCTGAAGAGGCAAAGCACTGACCTGGCTCTGACCTGCCTGCGACCGGACAGCAGGCTTGCATGAGCCTGAAGGGTGTCCACCCTGTCCGGTGCCAGAAAGGCCATGCCGATGGTCATGTCCAGGATCACTCAGATGAACTGGAGCCTCTGAGAGGGGACCAGATGGGACTTGACCTGGTTGATGGTGATACCCAGGCTGGTAAAAACCTGCAGGGTAAGGGAAACAGAGCACAGGAGATCCCCCCTGGACAGGGACGCCAGGAGCCAATCGTCCAGGTACAGGAAAACCTGCACTCCCTGGGTACGCAGGTGAGCCGCTACCATGGAAAGGCATTTGGTGAACACTCAGAGCACAGATGAAAGACCAAATGGGAGGGCCTTGAACTGGTAGTGGTCTCCCTGGAACGAAAACCGAAGGAATTTGCCATGGGAAGGGCATATAGGGATATGCAGGTAGGCATCCTGCATGTCCAGTGCACACAGCCACTGTCCCTGCCGAAGTAAGGGCAGAAGGCTCTGCAGGGAGAGCATTCTGAACCATTTGTACTCCACGAACATGTTCAGGGAGCTGAGGTCTAAAATAGGCCTCACGTCTTTTGATTTCTTTGGAACCAGGAAGAAATGGGAGTAGTAGCCTGTCCCCCGAAGGTGGGTTGGGACAGGCTCTATCGCCGCCTTCAGAAGAAGGGAGAACATTTCTTCCCGAACCAGAGGAAGATGTTCTGGGGAGTAAGACGATCTGGGGGTGGTTTTCTGGGTGGTTTCTGAAGAAACTCGATTGAGTGTCCTGCTGCTATCAGTTGGAGCACCCAAGCATCTGATGTAATCCTCTCCCAACCCGGTAGATGGAAGGAGAACCTCCCTTCTACTGGTTCCTCTGGTAGGTCCAGACGCTGTGGGAGAGGAGAGGAGTCAGGAGGTGTGGGGCAACACCCTGGCTGAAGCTCTCGACACTTTTTTGGGTGGGGGAGGGGGCTTGGCAGCTGGAGGGGCCGACATTTGTTGGCCCGCTTGCCCTGAGGCTTCGCTTTGGGCAGAGAACGTCTGTGAAAAGGGCGGCGCTGTCCCTGAGGGGGCCTGTACATAGAGTCAACAGACTTAAGCGCAGTACCCTTCTCTTGCAGGTTGGTTGACATCCCCACCGAACAGCACAGAACCCCTGAAGGGTGCGTCCTGAACAGCGGACTGCACTTCAGGGACCAAACCTGTCACCCGGAGCCAGGCATGATGCTGAAGACCTATGGCAAAGGCCGAACTCCAACCAGCAGCGTCCACTGCGTCGTACATGGCATGGAGCATGTGCTGACTGGCCGAACAAGCAGATTGGACTAGATTGGCCGCTTCCTGCTTTGTCTGAGACTCAGGAAGGGAGTCTAACTTGGCTTCCACCTCACTCAGGATAGCCTTCTGGTAGTCCCCCCATAAGTGCGACATAATTCAGGGCCCTTACCCCCAGAGTGGAAGAAGCATACATCTTCCTCCCGTACTGGTCCAGAAGGTGGGATTCCTTGTCCGGTGGAGACGAGCTGAGATGTTTTGGGTTCGCCAACTGGACATGAGCGGTGCTAATCACGACAGAGTCGGCCTTGGGGTGTGTATTCAAAGAATCCACACCCTCAGGAGCCTGGTATAGCCTTTCCACCTTCCACGGAAGGGGGCCTAACGCCGATGGCTGTTTCCAAATAGTGGAAATGAGGTCTGTATGAGACTCGATCCAGGGTGGAATCAATGTCGGGAGCAGTTTCAGGCAGATCCAAATGGGCAGCAAGTTTCTTCTGCTGTGGATCTGGCTCCAGAGATTGCCACTGGTGGACCTCCTGGATCTTTCTCAGCAGCTCCAGAAAAGAAGGATCTTCCGGAGGTGACTTTGGATGAGTCCTTGCCCTGGGTCGGTCTGGAGTGCATGGCTCATCAGGATTGGAGCACCCATCGGAATCGGATTCTGAGGTCTCCAGAGAGGAAGAAAAAGACCCCTCCCGGAGTGGGGGAGGAACGGACCCCTCGGGCAACCCTCGGGGAAGTATGTCCTCCTGGCCCTGGCACCAGAGGGCTCACCTCTGGTGTCGAGTAAAGGGGAGGGAGTCTCTTGTCTCCGGCGATGGGCATCCAGAACCGGGTCCGGCATTGGCAGATGGCTCTCCACCTCCCTAGTAAGCTAAGCCTTGGCCTTAGCCCACCATGAAGCCAGAGTCTCCTTCAGATCCACTAGCAACTGGGGGGGGTGGTGGATTAGGAGGAAGCGGTGGAGGGAGATACGGATATTGAGGGTATCCGTAATGCGAGTATCCATAGCCCGACGGCAGGAAGCCCAGCATCGGGTACTGAGGCACCGGGTACTGCGGCGTTGGGTACTGTGGTGCAGGATACTGTGGTGCAGGATACTGCAGTCCCGGCTAGGACGGCGTCGGATAAAACAGGGCCGGATACCCAGGAACCAGGGGCTCTGACTGAGCAGAAGGCCCTGGGAGAGGCCCAGCAGTCGGGCCAGGAACAGGTGGCCCGGCATTGGGACGGCATCCGGTAAAGGGATGTCACCCGGCGTCGGATAGGCTGGTGTCGGAGCGGGCATCCAAGGGTCCGACATCAGGTCATCCGGCCCAGTGGGACGGAGACCTGATGGGAGTGTACCGGCGTCCTCTGTGTCGCCCAGGAAAGGAGGACTAAAATCCCTGGGGTCCAACAGGGGAAATGCTGAAACCTCAGTCAGCAGCGAAGAACCGGGGACAGCGGACTGGTTGATCGGGTCCGGCATTGGCTCTAACACCGTGCGTCCATCAGTGGGGGCTGACGTCCGCCTTACCGGCGGGATCCGGGCGGGCGTCGGAGGAGCTGGCACCCGACTTATCGGAACCGACACCCGATGAAGGCCGCGATGGAGGAGCAGTCTTGGTGGGCGTTTTCAAGGCCATGCGCTGCCTCGGAGGGTCGGGCGTCTTAGCGGCCTTGTCCGTGCGGGCGTCGGTGGCACCGACGTCCAGCTTACTTGACCCGCTCGACCCAGAAGGCCGCACGGTGGCGATCTTCCCAGGAGTGGCTGCCTCCTTTATCTCGGAGGCTCCGACAGGCCTGAGCGCGAGCCAGACGGGAGGGCCACCGCCGCCTTAGAAACCTCCAACACAGCCGTCGACGAGTGGTCCCCTGGGGGGGGGACGTTACCTTCAGCACGGTGACTCCAGCCGGAGTCGCGGAGGCCGTGGAACTGGAGTTCCGGTCCCGGTGCCTTTCCTTCTTCTTGCAGTGACCCTAAGGGGAAGTTGAGACCTGCCGAAGCTTATTCATCTCCTTCTCCATGGAGGACATCTTCTTCTTCAAGATATGGGCCTCCAGGGACTGCTGACTCCGTTTGCAGGTGGCGGCGTTAAATTGTTGGCAGTGCGGGGACTTCACAGGGCGTTCTGGGCCTAGACAGAAGAGGCACAGGGAGTGTCAGTCCTTATGCGGGAGCTACAGGAATTGCACTTGTTCTTATGCAAATCGGATGGAGTAGGGGACGACATACATGGCAGATATTAAAAGTTTTTACGAGAAATCGAGAAAAATGACGAAGCAGTGAACTTAACAGTGAGGCGCTTTCACAAGCTAATGGCAGGATAGAACTGGAAGGAGGGTGTGGGGGACTGCCCCTTTATACTGACGTCGCCTGACGCTGGTCATCTGACGTGGGGGCAGTCCCCCACCAGAGACTGCTAGCCAGAAATTTTTCCGTGGGGTCCTGACGCCTGCCGGCATCAGTCCTACATGTAATTACCTACTGCAAGAGCCCTCTCAAAGTAAGATCTGGGACTGGGTGGAGGATGTCGAGGCTCAGATGGGTTGAGGGCGGATTCGGACTTAGTATAGGGTGGTGGGGCTCAGATGGGCAGTGAGGGGTTCCATATTGCAGCAGCGATGGCTGGTAAGGGGAACATAAAGACATACCTCAACCGTTTGTAACTGAAATATGCTTTTACATATGTCACCAGTTTTTATACTATTCTTAGCATATTTATTTTATTTAGCTTTTGTTTACCGGGTAAGCACACCAGACAAAGAATGCCTATTTTCATGTGCGACCCCAGAGATTACAAGGTAAGTTTACAAACAGTATAACAACATTATGTCTGCATGTTAGATAATGTGTGCCATGTGTCGAGGGCCGGTCAAATGAAATGCCATTATTTGTGCAAAGGTGAATTTTAATTTAGCAACGTAGTATTATGAATTTCTGCTGTAAAGTGTAAGTTTACAGTACATTCTCTGTATGTGGGAAGTGAAACACAGGGTGCACACGCTCACAGCATGAACAGGTATGGGCAGACAGGAATGAGTATCGGGAGAAACACCATTTGTACTTTTGTCATTGTTTACTGGAATAAAGGGCATCACTGAGGCCTTTTCCGAGTCTTTGTGACTTGTTTTTATGAATCCACGTCAAGTGCACTTTCTTTGTATTTCTCCCTGTATGTGGGAAGCACATCTCCCATGTGGGAGGAATGGGGAACACAGTAATTCTGAAGGAAAAAATTAGGAATGTCCCACCTAATGTATGGCAGTTGAGCGTTTCATTTTACGGAGAGGGAGAAAAGATCACAGCATTGTCCTAACAGTATATGGACAGAAAGAAAAGCTAAATATTCACCATACCTGAAGAGCTTCCTGAATATCTTCTTCATAGAGAACCACTAATGGGTCTGAGATAGAATGTGCCAGGAGCCCATGGGAGCCAGACATTTTGGGTGGATGGCAGCACAAGTATGGCTCCACACATGCCAGCTGGTATACAGCAGTACCCCCTCCCCCAACCACCACAATTATGTCTGTACTCCCCATCCTCCCTCTCCCCTGTCATACCTGAAAACAAGCCTTGGCTCAGTGCGCCTTTCCTGATCACCAGTTTTAAATAAAGAAACAAATATCCTTTCCCCCTCATTCTGATGGATGGCAAAATATGTCGGAAGAATGAAGGGTTGGTTCAAGTGGAACACTGACAGTACTCTGGGAAGAAATTTGGGATGTGTGAACAGAGCCATCTTACAAACATATGAACATATCAAAACGCCGGCAGAAAAAGGCCTAGAGGTCTATCAAGTCTGCCCAAGTGTGCAGCTCGCAGTATACTTTACTGCAGCTGCACCCCCGACCCCCTTCTGATCATCCCTGCCCACCACCACCACCACCACCACCCTCTCTAGCCTCCTTTCTGAACTGACCTTTCCTTTGACCCTGTCCTACTCCTTTTTAAAACTGCCCACAGTCTTCAGCGAGTTCACCTCTTCCAATAATTTGTTATACCCTGCCACCACCCATTCTGTAAAGTAGTGTCTCCTCATTTCCTTCTTGACTCTTCTCTTCTCTTCTCCAATTTCAACCTCTGTCCCCTCGTGACCCTCCCTCCCTTTAAGCTGAACAAGCCCTCCGTACTAACCTTATTTATACCTTTTTTTTAACTATTTTCCCTCCTTCCGCGGGCTCCATGGGGCTATGACCCCCCTCGGAGGGGGAACACCCTCTCGCTCGATCCTGAGCTTGTCTGCCCCCCGAGGTTTCCCCTCCACGGCAGGGCCAGGTGGAGGTGTGCCGGCAGTCCACCACCACTTGGTACGGCAAATCTGGTGGCATGGGACAGACTTCGCCAGAGCGATCAGGCCATCACGGGTCCGTGGAGCCCCGGCCTTTTTCCATTTTCTCCCTCCCTCCCCTCCAACGCGAGCATGACGGCTTCCAAGCCTCCCGACCCGTACTGCCCTCCAGCCACTGCTTAGAGGGCAGTCAACAGGCAGGATGACTAGTCCCCTTCCCCGGAGAGAGGACAGCTGTCCTCTGGATGCTCAATCCTCTATCCCCCTGCCAATCACCAGCAGCCCAGGCTCATTTCTGAACCCGAGTCGCTGCCAAGGCACAAGGTGTGGCGTCCAGCACCTCAGCCCTCAGCACCACCGGGCCGGCACTTATTTATACCTTTTAAGTATCTGAAGGCCTCTATCATGTCCCCACTCTCCTCCCTTCTACCTTCCAAGGAATACATGTTGAGCTCCCTCAACCTTTCCTGATAGGGTTCCCCCCAGCCCTAGGATCATCTTTGTCACCCTACACTGCACCCCCTCCAGTAATTTGACATCCTTTTTTAAATAGGTGCTCCAGAACTGCACACAGCACTCCAAGTGTGGTCTCACCAGTGCCATGTACACTGGCAGGATGACTTCCTCCCTCCTAGATGCGATTCCTCTGGCTATGCACCCAAACATTTGGTTGGCTCCTGCTGCTCCTCTATGGCACTGTGCCAAATGCTTCATGTCCCCTGTGACTAGCACCCCTAGGTCCTTTTCCTTCTCTGAAATAGATACCTGCATTCCCCTCAGCCAGGAGCTAGTCCTGGGGTTTCTGGCTCCATGGGGCATGACCTTGCACTTCTTTGTGTTAAACCCCAATTGCCATATACTTGACAAGTGCTCGAGTTTTGCTAGGTGCTTCCTGAGTTCTTGCTTCCCTTCTTCACTGTCCACTGTCACGCAGTTCTTTGTGTCATCTGTGAACAGACTCTTGATCCCTTCTGCTATGTCCCTGATAAAGATGTTGAATAACACCAGTCTGAGCACCGAGCCCTGACATACCCCACTGGTCACAGGTCTTGGTTTTGAGGGCTCTCACTTTACAACTGTCAAGGCCCCTAGAATTCTGCAGCCGCAGAATTTTGTGCAGAACTTGCAGCCTACCGCAGAACTTCTGCAGTGCCACAGAATTCTCTGTCCTTGGTGATTCTTTATTAATATTTCCATTTATCCATAGAACCTGGTTCTCTTCCCTCTTTTTATATCCAAAACCCCTCTATGCTCAGAATGGGATATTATCAGTGCTATAGCATCATACATTAGCTAAGAAATGACTGCATTCTGCCACAGAAAAGAACAGTCACTTATCTACCACAGCTCTCACTGCCAGAGGTGGTCTCACAGCACATTAGGTACGATGACATTTGTTCAACCTGCACTACAGTCTAATACAATTTTCAGTCTTGTGTTATTACACTAGGGCCAACTTAAAACCTTGACAATAGCATAGACCTGTTAAGTCTATATCTTACTTTAATACAAGCTTATTTGTGCCTTTAAGGTATAGAGATGCCATCTGAAATGAGTAACTGGTCAAATGAATTAACCTGTCATTTTTAAGAAAAATAAAGTAATTATGTCCAGAAAAGTGGAATATAATATTATGCAGACCTGTTGAAAGAACAGACCTGTTAAATAAACAATTGCGCTTTACACATTTTTGCCAGGGTTATTACTACCTACTGTCATTGGGTGATAGAATCACCTAAAAGTTATGGAGAAATAATGTGTGCAGGGCCAGCTGTTGGGCCAGAGGGTAGCATGTTGTGTTCCCATGCGTGCAACTCAGGTTCAGAGACGAGTTCTGGGAGCTGGCTGGGCAGCACAAGGATTGGGGAGCACACCACTGCTCTGAGCCTAGGAAGCTGTGGTGCAATGTTCTGTCACACGGGGGACACATTGTGATGGGCTGGACAGCTTTATCTAACAATGGGTCCACATGCATGTCATGGCTTGATGGTGTTACGTAGTGTGTCAAGGGAAGTGGGTTAACATGAAAAATTAGTTTTGCAATATCTCCTCTTTTGTTTATTCCATTTCAAAAGGGACCTGTATGAATAGGGATACAATTTCATGAAAATTAAAATAAAAATAAGTTTATATATGTATATACACACCCACACACATACATCCCCACACATATCTGTATGTATGTTAGCATGTTACAGATTGCATATAAGTATATAAGTGATACACAGTGGGGACATTATGATTGGTATAGACAGCACGAGTATAGAAATACCTTATTTATCACATAAGGTCCGCTCTGCACATTTCATTTATGCAATAGGCAAGGATCTTAGGGGATAGATTTTCTTTTTGCTTTTTTAGACATAAAATTATTATAAGTCTGTTATTTATTGAACTAGTGTTACTGTGCTTTCCCCATCCTGATTGCTATAACCACTGCCATGGAAGTGAAGTCAGGATAACAAGCTGACACTGTGATGTGATCATTCGTAAGTGCCACAGAACTGCCGCAGATGTTCTGTGGCAAATTAAAATCCTGCTGCAGAACTTGGCCCCAGTGTGCCGCAGAAAAGTAGGGGCCTTGACAACTGTCCTCTGCTGCCTGTTCTGCAGCCAGCTCCTGACCCACCCCACTAGTTTCTCCTCAGCCTCCAGATTAATCAGTTTGCCCAGCAACCTTTCATGTGGCACAGAGTTGAAGGCTTTGTTGAAGTTCAGATACAGGACATCCATGGCATGGCCCCTGTCGAGTGCCCTTGTGACCCAACTGAAAAAGTCAATTAGGTTGGTCTGAGAGGATCTCCTTGAGAAAAACTCACGTTGCCTTTCGTCCTGGAGACCATAAATATCCAGAAATGTTACCAATCTCTCCTTTTGAATGGTCTCCATTAACTTCCCCACAATGGAGGTAAGGCTGACCGGTCTATAGTTACCCGGCTCGTTCCTGGGACCACTCTTGTTGAGAGGCACCACATAAGCCATCCTCCAGTCCAGGGGCATGCACCCCATCTTCAGTGAGGTGTAGAACAGGTCCACCAGTGGGCCCGCCAAGACCTCCGCTAACTCTCTTAGGACTCCTGAATGCACTCCATCTGATCCCAGGGCCTTGTCCACTCTCAGGACTTTAAGGCCCTTTAAAACCCTATCCACCTGGATAACCCCACCTATTACCCCTGCTCCTATCGTTCTCATCCCTCTTTTCCCTTATGGCATAGGCCCATCCTTTTCTCTGGTGAACACTGAACAGAAATACTCTGCCTGGTCGACAACCTTTTCTGCCCAACCCTCTTCCCTCTTAATCCGGACAATCTCGTCCTTACAACTCCTCTTCTCTCTTATGTACCTGAAGAAGTCTTTTTCCCCTTCTCTGATCCCCTGAGCCAGTCTCAGCTCCCTTGAAGCTTTAGCTGCCCTGACCACTCTGCTCACTTCTCTGGATTTCCTCGAGTACTCCTCCTTGTCCTCCCCATGTCTAGTTCTCTGGTACCTGCCAAAGGATACTCTCTTGTCCCTAACATTTTCTGCTACCTCCCTGCTGTGCCAGCTCGTTTTTTTGGTCCTGGACTTCTTACTCTGGGTCTTGGTACATGTGTTGGTGACCTCTGTTAGACCCAGCTTGATAATGGACCATTTCTGAACAGCATCCATCTCTGGGCAGGCTGTGGCAAGATGCCCCCAGGATGTTACCCATCCTGCCAAACTCTGCCCATCTGAAGTCCACCACTCTCAGCTTGGTTCTGGCTGCTTTCTTGCCCAAGTTAAAGAAGAACCACACTGTGCGATGATCACTACCCACAAGGGGGTCCTGCACAACTATATCCTGGACATGGTCCCCGTCTGACAACACTAGGACCAGTATTTTACCCTCCCTGGTTGGCGCTATTACCCCCTGCAAGAGGTAGCTGTCCTGGAAAGCCTCCAGAAGTACCTGTTCCCTGGCATTAGAGGCAGCTGTGGTGCTCCAGTCCATCCCTGGCAGACTGAAGTCACCCACTATGACAGTGCTACCCTTGCAACTGAGTTTTCTAATTTGCTCCCCCAACTTCCTGCCTTTTTCCTCATTCTGGACACTATGCACCAATGGGGCGGAGTGGCTCCTCACTGTGCCCCCTACATGGCATTCAGGAAGGGGGGTGTGCAGACCCACCACACCTGAACCTCGCATCCGGACAGCCTCCGCGCATGGGCGTCCTCCCGGGGCGCAAGCAGCACCACGCCAGATTCACTAACCCACTAGTGCTGGCCACATGTGTGTGGTGGGAGGTGCAGGAGAATGTCAGGGCTGACCCTGCCGTAACCCACTGCATGCCCCAGCTGGCACAGCAGAGAGTTGCTGGGGGACCGGGATAGGGTGCACTGTGACACCCCTTACCGTTGGGCTGCAGGGAGCGGCCAGGAGCAGCTGGATGGGTGAGCACTCAGACATTCTGCGAGTGGCGCTTAGCAGGACCAATGGAGTGGCGTGGAGTTGAGCTGCATACAGCCGGCCCCGGATCCGCGACATCCATCGCAAGGGATCCACTTTGTGCCCCAGGGGGCATCCGCTGATTCCCCGCCCAGGACGCCAACTCCTCCTCGGCCACCCTGGGAGTCCTGTGTGCCGAGGGGGAAAGTCATGACAGGTGGCTGGTATTGCGAATGCCAGCATGTGCGCAGCTGTCCATGGGGTACAGGAGTGTGGGTGGGGTACACATGTTTTCCACATTCCCCCACCCACTTGGTGAATAGCGCCCTCTGTGAGGGTGGTCTGTACACCACCCCAACCTAACTGTCCTTCCTTAAAGGTTTGGAGCTGTACCCATAAGGCTTTTGGCTTGCCCTCCTCCAATTCCTCCCTGGTGCATAATATCCCATCCCTTACATAAATAGCCACTCCTCACCCTTTCCCCACCCCTCTGTCCTTGTGATGCACCCTGTACCCAGGGATCACGACGTCCCAGTCATGGTATCAGATGGCCCAAGACTCTGATGTCACAATATCTACCTCCCACTCTGCCATCATCACCTGGAACTCATCTGTCTTGTTTGCCAAACTCCTCATGTTCAAGGGCACTACCTTCCAACGTGACCCCTGCCCCTCCACTCCCATTCCCAATCCTCTGCCCCCCCCCCTTATTGAATTCCCCCTCCCTCCCCTCCTGACTACCTGGGGGGAGACCTTCGGGTCTTCCTTGTGTGGTGACTCCAATTTGCACCTTGTCATTATGAAGAACAGTATATGGATGATCTGTGACCAGAGAATAAAATGACGTACTCACTGTAATTCTTGATCTTCTAGGAACATCTTCCCTATTGATTCACACTGATAGGTTCTGAGCAGGAGGTGCTAAGACCCTGTGGTAGCCAGATCTTTTTAGGATGGCTGGTGCTGAGGTAGGCTGCATGCATGCATGGCACCATAAGACTAGTTTGCGCTACATGGCTTATCTTGGCACTGGCCCTGAACCGCCTATGTACCATTTTTACCAAGGAGGTGCAGCGTAACCTAACTAGCAAAAATATACACCTAAATAAAGGGCATAAGATAGTCCTTATATTTTATTTTTATTTATTTAAGGATTCGGAAATTACCTTTGAGCATAGGCTCTTTTATAAAGGTTCCTCGTCAAGATGGAGAGTATCACTGTCAAATAAATACAGGTCACAATACATTAAGGCAATCGCATAGAGTAAGAGAACAATGACCCATGTAAGAAGGGTCAACAACAAAAAAGCATGATTTTCACAGCCCATACCAAAAACAAGGGGTGAAGACCAACGAACAGAGAGAGTGAGCTCAGGGGATGGAGGATGGGTGTGTGAATCAATGGGGAAAATGTTCCTAGAAGATCAAGAATTACAGTGAGTATGTCATTTTAATATCTTCCAGGAACTATTCTTTACCATTGATTCACACCAATGCGTTAGCGTATTCAGCTGAGAGAGCTCACTCAGAACAGAAGTTTATTAAGGATTGTCCTGCCAAAAGAGGCATGCTGCCTGGCATGGACATCCAGGGCATAGTACTTGATAGTGGTTCACTCATTACCTGCATAGAAGAGCTCAGCAAATGAAGATAAATGGCACCCTATCCTCTAGTCTACAGGTTTGCTCTGGGGTACCCCAGGGCTCCATTCTTGGCCCATTCCTATTTATCCTGTACCTGAACTCTCTCCCCTCGGCCTGCACCGGACATCTCCTCCTCTATGCGGATGATGCAATGATTTTCAGTTGCCACCCTGATCCCACCCTGCTTCAACAGGACCTGCAGCGCTCCTTCAAGGAAACTGAATGCTAGTTTTCAACCCATAAACTTATTCTCAATTATAAAAAGACAAAGGTAATGCTATTTTCCCACCACCAAAATAAATACAAGTCCTCCGCCCTCTCCATCCTCAAGGCACCCCCCCCCGCCCCGGAATTTGTTCCCCATTTTAAATACCTTGGTATCACCCCTTAATCCTGTCCTCTCCTTCCAAGAAAACATTACTGCTACCTGCTCCACAGTGAATGCCAGAATTGGCCTCCTCTACAGAATTAGGTCATACCTCCCCCCTGCTGCTCTTAGACTGGCTGTCTCCAGCTCTATTCTATCCCTGGTAGACTATGGTATAGTCATCTACGGGTCTGCCTCAAACTCTGTCCTGAGCAAAATTAAACTTGCTTTAAAGAGGAACGGTCATCAACAGGATTTCTTAATGTCTGAAAGTCCATAAAAAGCTAATTTGTTTGAACCATTGTGTTGATCTCTGAGTCTTTGCAGTCCAGAGTTATTCACAGGTAAATCACCCTGTAATTAAGGGCTGGTGGCAGCCACATGTTTTGGGCTCCTGACAGGAAATGATGTCACCAAGGGTCTAGGATCTCCTTTGACTGTATTTAATCCAACAGGTTAAATAGGAAACAGACTGTTTTATTAAGTGTGTTTTAAGGTGTTAGTACAACACTTTCTACATTTATAATAATTGTTTTGTATGTGCATTGAAACTAGTGAGTTATCATCTTTACATTTCAAACTTTTAGTAAAAATAATCCATCTTCAGAATTGCTTTAATCTCTAGGTGATACTGCCAGTGCCAGCTGATCATCAAAAACTACACATCTCAAGGCTGGCTCTGTGGTGCCAACAGGTATTGGGGCCCCATATCAGGATTTTCTAAACCCTGGCTGTGTTCATGTCAGTACAAGTTTGAAGCTGACTGCCCTTAACCGCTGTGCTATGCTGCCTCCTAATAATCCAATAGAATTATGGCATTGTTACAGTAGAAAATCCCATTCCATTCAAAGTATTTCAGTAAGAAACTTTTAATTTTAACTTCATCAAAAGAAGTAAAATACTCTTTAATTAATGGTGATCATTTTTACACACAGATATCTCCAGTTACAACCTCCCAGTTGATATTTGTGGTTACAATCAACACCTGTCAATTAAGCAATCAATCAATGCAAAGACATAGACAGGATGGAGGCTGTCCAGAGGAGGGCAACTAAAATGGTGCAGGGTCTGCACCGGAAGACATATGAAGAGAAACTAAAGGAGCTTAATATGTATACAGTAGCCTCGAAGAAAGGAGGGAGAGAGGGGACATGATAGAAATGTTGAAGTACCTCAAGGGAATCAACAAAGTCCAAGAGGGTAGCATCTTTCAAAAAAAGAGGTGTGCAAGAACAAGGGGGCACAATTTGAAGATGGGGGGGGCGGCTCAGAGGTAATTTAAGGAAGTATTTTTTCACAGAGAGGGTTGTGGATGCATGGAACGGCCTTCCGGAGGAGGTTGTGGAGTCAAAAACAGTGGTGGAATTCAAGCTCCATGGGACAGACATAAGGCCATTCTAGGGGAAGGGGGTAGGAAGAAGTAGGCTGCTGGTTAACTAGGATCTGCAGCTTATCCAGTAGGTAGGGAAATGGGCAGACTGGGTGGGCCAAGCGGTCCTTATCTGCCGTCAAATAATATATGCTTCTATGTTAAGCATCACCACAGAAAGCTAACTGGTGCGCAGTTTCACTGTGGGCTAGCTGAACATCTTGCCTAACATGGCAGCTCCATTACCGAGCACCGGTACCAGCACTCAAGCTTTGCCACACACTGTTAAGACAACTAATATTTTAAATATTTTTAAATATCTTTCTAGTCGATCCTGCAATGAAAATGAAAAAAATCAATCTGGTTGATCCTGCTGCTCATACCCTTCGAGTGTGTTTTACACTATGTAGCAATGCTGATGTACCGCAACTTTTCAGAATGTCGTTACCTCTGTGATGTAAAAAAAAAAAAGAGACAGGCAGTGTGTGTGTGTGTGTATATATATGTATGTGTCTCTGTCTCTATCTCTATCTCTGACAGAAGTGCTGAACTGTGCTGAAAGGGAAAAAAGTATCACCATTAATTAAATAAAATGTGTGTGTGTGTGTGTGTGTGTGTGTGTGTGTAAAAAACAGAACTGTACACACACACTTGGTGTGTGATGCTTTTATAAACCCTGCGGGGTTTATGTTGCAACCCACACCTCGGGTTTGTGTAAAATTTTGGTTATACACACCCACCCATATATTATTCTATATTTTAATAAAGCATTTCAGGTTATGCATGTTTTAACAATGTTGTCCATCCATGTGTTTTTGCTATTAACAAACAAGCAATTGTGTCCTATTTTTTTCAAGACAAATCTGGATAGAAAGAGTATAATATTTTCAGAATCTTAACACATGCTCAAAATCCATTCTGCTGTATGAATGAAGCTTGTTCAGAGCTATACTGCCAGCTGATAATCAAATGCTACACATTTCAAGGCTGGTCCCATAATGCCAGGCCAGTAGATACGTAGCACATTTGCAACTTGTAGACCTGAGTTCACACCAGAAATTGTAAGAGAAAAGGCTGCAAGAGAGGGAACGGAAAAAGACAGAAGTTGGTGCTGTGGCAGTCCCAGAAATCTGTACTGACATGAACACAGCCAGGGTTTAGAAATCCTGATATGGGGCCCCAATACCTGTTGGCACCACAGAGCCAGCCTTGAGATGTGTAGTTTTTGATGATCAGCTGGCACTGGCAGAATAGCCTAGAGATTAAAGCAATTCTGAATGTGGATTATTTTTACTAACAGTTTAAATAAATGTAAAAGTGATAACTCACTAGTTTCAATGCACATACAAAACAATTATTATAGATGTAGAAAGTGTTGTAATAACACCTTAAAACACACTTAATAAAACAGTCGATTTTCTATTTAACCTGTTGGATTAAATACAGTCAAAGAAGGACCTAGACCCTCGGTGACATAATTTCCTGTCAGGAGCCCAAAACATATTTATTTATTTAAAGGTTTTACCAGGAAGGCAGACTATTGCTCAATTCCAGATGCACCCTGGGGGTAGGGGGAGAAGGAGTACAGACAATAACACATAGTCAAGTCAATTACATGATAAATATACAAGATAAGCATACTCAACTCAATTACACAATAAACATACTTGATAAGCATACAGGGCAGAGACCAAAAATGAGCAGAAGAAAGAACAAGGCATATGACAGATATAATAACTACAGGTTTGATTACTGTGATAAGACATAGGACAGAAAAAGAAGAATTGGAACAGTACGTAGTAGTGTTTCCTGCCCTATTTCAGAAGGTACTGGGCACCTAGTTAACAGCTCCTGTGGGTGCGTGTGCAGAAGGGGTAAAAATGTGTTTTGATGAGGGAGTTAAGGTGCTGACTGGGGGAGGTGTGCTGGATATCTGAGGGGAGCGAGTTCCAGAATTTGGGCACGCGATAGTTGAAGGCTGCTTGGCCTGCCAAGGTTGACATGAGTGGAATGGTCAGTAGACGTGAGTCATTGTTTCTTAGTGCATAGCCCTGGGGGGTATGGACCAAGAGGACAGAGGCAAGATATACAGGGAGGGTCTGTGTCCAGTATTTGGCCGTGAGGCTTGCACTATGGGAGAGACGTCAGTCCTGCAACAAGGGGAGGTCTAGGTTGCGGTACAGGGCACAGTGATGAGTGTTAGGAGGACAGTCACGTGCAAAGCGACAGAAGGAATGGAAGAAGGGGTCCAGTTTGGCTAGGGTGGACTTAGGTGCGGCACTGTAGACTACATCCCTGTAGTCAAAGATGGGGAGAATCATCCTCTGCACAAGTTCCTGTCGAGCCGGCAGTTGGATGCTACCACGGCTGCGATACGAGGCACCTAGCTTGGGGTGTAGCTGTTTGTGGATGGCATCAGTATGTGCAGAGAAATCTAGGTGCTGGTCAAGCCAGACCCTGTGATATCTGCAGGGGTGCAAGTCTCAACAGTAGTCCCATCCAGGGTGTGGAAGGAGGGGGTGGAGGGTAGCCTTGAAAGTCTCTGCCTCGTGCTGAAGGTCATAGAGGTAGTTTTCTTGGTGTTGAGAAAGAGACGATTAGAGCAAAACCAGCTCTGAACTGCGTTGAAGTCCTGCTGGAGTCTGGTTGTTACAAGAGAAGACGAGGGGCCGGATGTGTAAAGAACTGTATCATCCACATACATGGGGCAGAGGGCAAGTCATTGAGGAAAATGGAGAATAGAAGCGGGCCAAGGACTGAGCCTTGTGGAACACCAGAGGTAACGGGAAGGGAAGCAGAGGTGGCTTTGCCAATTCTGACAGCTTGTGATCGGCCTATCAGGTAGGAATGAAACCAACTGGTGGCCACACTTGACAGCCCAGCTTGAGAGAGCTTGGATAGAAGGAGTGAGTGGGAAACAGTGTCGAAGGCTTTAGCCAGGTCGACAAAAATGGCTGAGGTGATATGGCTCCTATCCATACTTGTGAGGATCTAATCCATGAATCTAAGGAGAGAGGTGGTGGTGGAGTGAGACTTCCTAAATCCAGACTGGTAAGGGATGAAAAATAGAGGAGGAATCAAGATAGGAGGAGTGTTGTGAAAAGACTAGATGTTCCTGGATTTTGGCCAAGATAGGTAGGAGGGAAACTGGGTGGTAATTTCCGGGAGCAGAGAGGTCACTGCCTTTGGGAAGTGGGATGGCTGTAGTGTGTTTCCACTTGGTGGGATAGCAGCTAGAGTGAATGAGAGGTTAAACAGTGTTGCAAGGGGGACAGCGATGGCAGAAGGCAACAAGTATAACAACTTGGAGTCCAGGCCAGTAGGGCATTTGCCCATGGCGGGATTTAGGGCAAGAAGGGCTTTGTAGATTTCAGCAGGGGAAGTCTGACGGAAGGCAAAAGGGGTGTCAGCTGGGGAAGCATTTGGGGGAGGTGGCGGGTTTGATTGGGAGGCCTGGGGCTTGAGGGAGGCCGAAAGTAATGAGGTACATTCAGTACAGAAGGAATTGAAATGAGAGGCAACTTTCAAGCGTCTGTAATTGTGGAGCTGCCTACGTTGAGAGCAGGGTGGGGGGTTCAGAGTGAGGGGCAAAAAGAAATTTGACCTCCTTCCAAAATTTTGATGGCTGGCTTAAGTAAGATTTGAAAGTGTCACTGAAGTAATATGCCTTTGCCCTGTGGATCTGTCTGGTACAGGCATTCCATAGGGCATGATACTTCTGTTGGTGCACCGGAGAGCCGGAGCCCTTGAAAGCCTTTCAGGCTGCATCCCTGTCTTTGAGGAGTGTCACAATGTCTGAAGTAATCTATGGCAGGTGGGTATCCCTCACCCGTGCACATTTGAGAGGGGCATGTGAGTTCCAGACAGCAGTGAACCTGTCCTTGAAAAACTCCCAGGCGGAGTTGATAGAACTAGCCCTGGGGATGTAAGACCAGTCAATGCTAGACAAGTCGTACAGGAGAGATGCAAGGTCCAAGAATTTGAAGGATCTTGTAGGGATGGTTCTTGGGGGGGGGGGGTTGCTTTCGGTCAATGGATTTTCCTGAGTATATCCTATTATGGTCACTTAGAGAGTCCAGTAGCAGTCCTGCGGTGAGTATACAGTGAGGGTGCAAAGTAAGGGACAAGTCCAGTAGTGAGTGATTAGATGATTTGTGGTTTAGGCGAGTGGGCTCGGTGATTTGCTGAGACAGGTTTAATGCGGCCACCTGGTTCTGTAACCTGGAGCTGCTACTTGAGAGCCAGTTTTGGTTGAAATCACTGAGGATGTGCAACTCACCTCCAGAGGCCAGAGTTGTTAGGGTGTTCAGATGTTCCAAGATAGAGGGTGTGGTTGAGTCAGGAGAGCAGTAGGAGCCTGCAATGAATATGGGGGAGTTGTGGGCGAGGGAGAGTTTAATTAGTATGGTGTCGATGGTTTGCGCAGGTCTGGACAGCTGGACTGGTGTAAACTGCAGTGAGGAGTTGATTTACATGGCGATGCCTCTACCTCTTTTGGTGCCAGGGCGGTCACAGTGAATAACAGAGTAGCCCGAAATTACGAATTCCTCATCCAGATAGTGTGGTTTCAGCCATGTTTCAGTAATGGTCAGTATGTCTGGTCTTAGTGAGAGAACAGTTGGTTGCAGCAGACTAATTTTGCTTACTATACTGTAGATACTTGGGTGCATGAGTTTAAGGCCTCGGAGCAGTGAGAGACTGGGGCAAGATTTGGATGGGGGTGGGGTTTGGACTGGGGTTGCATTCATGTTCCCAGATAGCGGAGCAATAGGGATAATCAGGCCTCTGTTTTTGGCAATGCCCATAGGAGTTTGCGCTACAAATACAGTGACTATTCAGGTGCTACCGAGGAGGCTACTGCCTGCATTTTCAGGGCAACTAAGCCGGCACGGAAGGAGGGCGGTAGGACAGAAGGACCAATACGCAGATGTGTATGCAAGGGAATAGGGAGTAACTGTACAGTTGAGGTGGGGGGGATGGGTAGGCTGGGGTGAGTAGATGTGGCAAATAAGGCTGCTCCTCTGGGAAGAAGGAGGGAGGTAACAATGTTAGTGGAGTGAGAAGAAAGACTGCTGCTAGCCCAGCAAACCACATTTTGGGCATAGACAAAGGAGGTCATTACAGCAGGTTGCAGTCTCTAGTGGTGGATGCTGATAACCAGCAAATAGTAAAGCGGGCTGATAGGCTTTCACCTTCACGTGATCACTCCTATAAAAGGAATCGGACAACCAAGGGGGGTGGTGGGGAGCCAATGCAAAGCATCGGCAGGGCCAAAAATGGAGTTTGAATCCAAGTCCCTTTTGCACCTCACAGTGCCGCGTACCTGCTCCTTAGATGTTTCAGGGGTGCTTGCAGCTTGGGAAGGGCAGAGTCCCATCTGACCCTCATGACCACAAGTGGTGGAGCAAGCTGTGGAGACGCAGAGAAAAACACAGTGGGTTAAAAAGGTACACAGGAGGGAGGGGTTGGAACAGGGGAGGGGCTGGCAGCAAATGAGAGAAGGGCAGCCTTAGCATATGGAAGAAAAAAAATACTTTAAGTTGGTGGAGTCAGAAAGAGAAAAAAATAAACTATTTGCATTTTCTGTCTTTACAAATTAGGGAGAGACATTTAGGGAGAGCAAATCAAAAGTATATGCAGCAGACGACCCTCGCTGCTCCCAGTAGTGCCTAGAAAAACAATTGCAAACAATTACAGCACCAGCGATCCTGAGGAGCTAGGATAGATAAGCTTATTTCACTCTAATTCTCAACTTTGGGTCAGCTTAAGGCACAGACCAAAACCCCACAGTGTGCGTGTGAGAAATTAACTTAAAGAACACAGTGCAGGGGCACAAAAATCATCCTCTCGGGGCTATAAAAAAAGCAGTAAAACTATGATGACTTTAAATAAATTTGAGGCTTGAACAATAAAATAGTCCGTTTGTAGTTAGTTCATGAAGGTAGTCAGAGGCAGTGGGAGCTACACAGTTTTGAATCTTGGCACCAAAAACTGAGTTTGAATCCTAGTCCCTTTCGCACCTCACAGTGCCGCATACCTGCTCCTTAGATGCTTTGGGGGTGCTTGCAGCTTGGGGAGGGCCAGGTCCCACCTAGCCCTCATGACCACGACGAGCAGTGGAGCGAGCTGTCTGACACCAGCCCTTAATTACAGGGTGATTTACATATGAATAACTCTGGACTGTAAAGATTCACAGATCAACACAATGGCTCAATCAAATTAGCTTTTTATGGGCTTTCAGACATTAAGAAATCCTGTTGATGACAGTTCCCCTTTAAGCAAAGCCTGCTGCCTGGCCACTAGCTGCGACAGGTTGATGCCTACCTGCGATCTCTATCAACGCCCGGCCTGGCTAAAGTTCAAAGGGTGTCTCTACTATCAGACTTGCCTACTAGCAAAAAGAAATCTCTATGGGCCACTCACCCCCGGCTGTAACCTTCTCCTCTCTCCAGGGCAGCAGAGTCAGGTGACCAGACACACCAATAAAACTGTTTTCCAAGTCCCCTTCTATAGAAACACCACCGGTCAAAGGTCCTTCAAATATAGGGACCACATCCTGGTTTCATCAAACTGTGACTGTCGCCAGCCCGCCGGCGCAGTGGAAAGGTTTACTGCCGCGACACCAGTGACCCGGATTCGGGAACGGACTCAGGCATCAGAGGGCCAGCCGGGGAGAGAAGGCTTGAGCATCTGCAGACAGCTCACCTTCTCTCGGGGGAGGGTGGGGCTGAGGACCAATGCCTACTGACCTCTGGCAGAGGCCAGAAGTACAGCAGTGTGCTGAGTCCCACTGTCTAAGAAGCGTGACAGATGCTGGAGTCACCTTGTGTCCTGCACATCACGCTCCTGTGGGAGAAAAAACAGAAAAATGGCGCCCTGGCCGATCGGGTGCCGGCCTCCCAGATCCTCGCTGACCTCATGGACCTCCATCAGCCGCCTCAGCAGCACCCAAGATCATTGGCATGGATGGTAAGGCTCACTCCCTACGAAGGTACGAGACCCACCCAATGAAGGGATACATCAGGGTAACCTGGGGTGACTGCGATGTGTGGCGGTGGGGTCGGGAGCAGCCAGGGTGAGAAGTCCCCTGAGGGGCCTAAAAGAGAGATTGGACAGGGTGCGGGTTGGAAGCATAAAAAAAAAAAACTGACTGCCCGTAACACTGTTGTAACCCTCCTACTACTTTCCACTCTTGCACCTCAGCCCCACGACAATGCCCATTGGGCGGCTTTCTGGTCTCTACTATTTTCCAGCTGTCCTTTGGTCCACTTCCTTGGCCTGCTTTGTACTTTCTCCTCCACAGCTCCATTGCTCCTGTCTCCAATATTTTTCTCCTCAGACTTACTGCACCAATTTTGGTTACTCCCATGTCAATTGGCAATGCTTATTGTATTGCACCGTTGTTAGATAACTCCCTATTGTATAACTTTCTCTTTGTGTATAATTACTGTCATTGTTCATGATGTCTGTAACGCTTGCCTGCCACACTTTGTACTGACGTGGAGCCTTTGAAAAAGAGTCCCCGACTCAAAGGGTTGTAATTCCTAGACTTTTATAAATAAACAAAGTGTGCACTGTGCTCCAGGTGGCAGCTCTGTAGATAACAGCGATAGAGATAGAACGAATGTCTGCCAGGGATGTAGTGATCGCTCTTCTAGAGTGAGCATGAACCTGGTCTTCTAGTCTGACCTGTGCCACAGCATAGCAGTGATGGAAGCAACTGACAATCCATGCAGAAATGCATTTGATCGGAACTGGCTGATCCAACCAATTAGGGTGAAAGGAAACAAAGAGCTGCTTCGACTGTTGGAAATCCTTCATTCTATTGATGCAGAACATAAGGGCTTTTTTTTTTTTATTGTTATATTTCTACTCCCGCAGCTCGGCCTGTGATCATCAGGCCACCGTCTTCCACACTCCATGTGATCCCCATTGGCTCACTCACTCAGGCTAGCAGGCAGAACCCACGGTGGGGCCCCCTACCCTGCCGCCAGGTCTAGATCTAATACCAGAGTGCCATTCCTTTTGGTCTGAAGGTGTGTGGAGGCACGGCCATCAAGCCGGCATGACCGGCCCCCTTTTTCCTCCATGTTTTACCCCCTCTGGAGTATGGACGTGCAATTACCTCAAGGCACTGCGTGCTGACATCCACTGTACTCCAACCCCTAGATGCACTGCACCTGTAGTGCCCCCAATTCCCATCGGGGGCTGCTGCAGAGCAGTGCAGGCCCTGAACCCTCCCCAGGGAAAGGACAGCAGTCAGTAGATGCTCGATCCTCTCCCTCCCCAGCCGACCCCCAACGACCCGGGCTTATTCCCGAACCTGGGTCACCAGCGTAGCACGAGGTGTAGCATCAAGCGCCTCAACACTCTGCACCACCGGGCCAGCTCTATAACGGCTCTTTTAATGTCTAGAGAGTGGAGGGTGTGCTCCCCCTTCATTCTGAAAGTTGGGAAGCATATAGGCAGCACCAAAGGCTGATTTAAGTGAAACTCCGACACCATCTTGGATAAAAACTTGGGATGTGTGTGGAGAACCCCCTTATCTCTATAGAAAATAGTTTGCAGGAGATCTGCAACCAGTGCATGTATCTCAGAGACTCTGCGGGCAGAGGTGATGGCAACTAGAAATGCAGTTTTCCAAGTTAGGAATTTTAGGTCACACATCGCCAGGGGTTCAAAGGCCTTATGGGTGAGCATGTCCATACATGGTTCAGGTCCCAGGTGGCAATGGGTTTCCTGACTGGAGCCTTGTACACAAAATGCCTTTCAGGAACCCATTAAAGAAGATAGGAAGTTATTTTATGCTGCAATTAACTGTTAAATAAATTCTAAATAAACACTGAGCTTTGTGTGTATTTTTTGTATTTTAAATGTTTAGAATGTACACTTATTTGTATGCTCATTATGTTGAAAGGACCATCAGCTTGAGAGTGTGTGTTTTTGTGTCAGAAGTCAGCATATGGCAAGCTTTGAAAAGTCCATGTCACAAACCCCAGATACAATATTCAGTTCTTTGCTGCATTCACACTGCACTAGTCAACTGCTTCAACAGTATACTGCACTATTTAAAAGGACACTAACCAAAAGAACCGCCACTGAGCAATGGACGTAAGAAATTACATAATGCTTTGGGTGAGGGGTGACACGACTACTTTGCCCAAAGCTTTCTCAAGAGACTCCATTGCTCAGTGCCTGCTCTTTTGGTTGGAGCATGTTTGATTTAGTGTATCCAGGCATGGGCAGTTTGAGTGGTGCCACAGAGTACAGTTACATAAGAACTTACCTTAACATTACATCTTTGAGAGGAGCTCTTGCAGCAGGCAACACCGGTAGGACTAAAGCCATCAAGTGTCAGGACCACACAGAAAACTTCTAGCTTGCAGTATACAGTGGGGGACCGCTCCCACCGACATCTACACACTGACATTTGCCTATCCTATAACAGGGTGGTCCCCCAGACATACCTCAGTTCTCCTGTCAGAGACCCCGGTGCAGAAAGCCAAAAATGGAGAACTGAAGCGGTTCCTCAAGGCCAAGGAAAAGCAGTGAAGCTGCAAAGGAGAAGAAGCAATAAGGGGGAAGGAGGGAGGGAAAGCAGCACCTGCAACAAGAGCTCCTCTCGAAGCTCTACTGTTTTGGTAAGTTCTTACATAACAGTACTATCTTGCTTTGAGGGGGCTCTTGCAGCAGGCAACACCAGTAGGAGAGTCCCAAGCAGTACTGGAACTGAACGAAAAGTCAGCTGGGAGGAGGTAGAAAGCAACAGCCAAAGGCTCAAGAAAGAAGACCCTGAAGGACTGCTAGGCTGAAACTGGCCTGGCACCTAGAAGCAATGTCCAAACTGTAGTGCCAGATGAAAGTGTGGACAGAACTCCAGGTGGCAGCTGCACAAATGTCCGCAGCAGACACATCTTTGAAGCAGGCGGTAGATGCGGCCATACCACTAGTGGAGTGGCCTTTTACTGCCCCGGGCAAGGGCTTGTCATACTTATGGTAGCAGTACATAATGCAAATCGCCAACCACTTTGACAAACACTGTTTTGAAACAGGTGCCCTTTCTCTCTCTCTTGGGGGCAAATGAAACAAACTGGTCAGTTTTCCTAACAGCCTGGGTGCAGTTTATATAATACCGAAGTACCCGATGGACATCCGAAGTATGAAGCAAAGCCTCCCCCGATTAGAATGCTCAGGGAAATAAACCAGACACCCTGATAGGACAATAGCTAAGTCTGCAGGAGCCACACGTGGAGATGCATGGACTTAAGATCTGGATGGACCAGAGTGCCCTGCTCCTGGAAGAAAAAGCCAGTGCAGAGGGGCAAGGGAACTGGAGGTTCCACTGCCAGCTGCTGAAGTAGAGGGAATCAAATCTGGCACAGCCAGTAGGGGGCTATGAGACTCACTTCTGCCCCCACTGACTGGAGTTTTAGAAGAACCCTCAGCAGGAGTGGGAAGGCATACAGAAATCTCCCCTTCCAGGAGAGGGACAGTGCATTGCACCAAAAAACTCCAGGCTCTGTCCGGCATGGTGGCACTGAGGGTTGAGGCACTGGACGCCTTACCTCGTGCTACACCAGTGACCCAGGTTCTGAAACTACCTCAGGTCACTGGGGTGCCGGCGTGTGGGGAGGAGCAGGATCAAGTGGAGCCGGTAGACTGCTCTCCTCTCGAGGGTGGTGGGGGTGGGTTGTTGCCCTCCCAGAGTTCCACTCCCACTGGGTGGAGGTCCAGTGGGAAGTGGAGGGGGAAGCAAGGACGGAGGGCAGAAGGGGCTGAGCTGGCACCACGGTGTGCGTGTTTGCCTCAACCTGATTGGTGATATTAAGCCCAATCCTGGTCCTACCTATCAGGCCTCTTCACCACCTACAGAATGGGTCTTGAGCAAGGGGTTAAAACTTGCTCACCTTAATATTCGCAGACGTTTGCTCAACTTGGATGAACTCACTGCATGGGCTGCACACTATAAGCCTGACATTCTTGGCATAACAGAGACCTGGCTGAAACCCTCAATTCCTGACTCGGCCTGTGTGCTACCTGGCTATCAGTTTATTAGACAGGATCAGCCGGGGCATAAGCGGGGTGGTGGCATTCTAATTTACTTTAAGTGTCACCTTAAAGTGTCTCTGGTGGTGCACCAGCAGACCTCTCTGTCCTCATGTGAGCTACTGCATACTGTGTTGTTACTCAGGGAATACAAAAAAGCTGCACGTTGTATGCACATACAATTCCCCCAAGGGTGGTCTGCCTGGTCTTACCCACCTCCTGGACACTGTTGGTCCTAATGTCGGGACAACAAACTACTAATCCTAGGAGATGTGAACTTGAACCAGACTGGAGGCAATTCTAAGCAGTTTGAGCTTCTACTTGCGAGTCTGGCCCCGACACAGCTTATCTGGGAGCCCACTAGATGGTCAACGAATGGAATCACTAGCTCCCTGCTGGACTGGGTTCTGTCAAACTGCCCTGAGAGGGTTCATTCCGCCGGAACCCTGCCTGACTCCATCTCTGATCACACCCCTGTATTCTGTGTGTGGAAAATCCCTTCTCCAAAAACTTCTCCATAAAATCATTCATGTTAGAGATTTCTCTAGGTTTGATCTGGGGACATTTCAGGAGGATCTGAGGATCACTGACTGGTTTGGGGTGCTTAGTGCCCATGACACCTCTACTGCTGTCTCCCAGTTTCTCACTGTCTTTGGTGCCCTGCAGGATAAACATGCCCCCCTTATTAGGCGGCGGGTCAGGGGGTCCGCCACAAAATGGCTACACGGGAGCCTCTTGGCCCTCATGCGGGCTAGAGACAAGTGCTGGGCTCACCTCAAAAGCACGCTAGATCAGTCCATCTTTCAACAATATAGGAAGCTCAGAAATGAGTGCAAAAAAGCCATCAGGGCAGCAAAGAGTGACTACTGTAAATCTTCCCTACTTAGCTCTGCTAAGGACCCACGAAGGTTCTGGAGGAACATAAAAAACCTTGTCAGTGGCTCCTCCAATCCTGGGATATCCGATATGATCATTGGTGGCTCCACTTGTAATAATCCAGTCACAATAGCAAACGCTTTTAATTCCCACTTTTTGGATTTGTCAGCGTTCATTTCCCCTCTCCCTGCTGGAGCAAATACCAGTGGTCCCTCGGCCTTCCCCCCCTCGGAGGAGGCTCACCCCTTACATCCATTATTTTATCTCAGGGTGGTGTCTGTCATGGAGACGCACAGACTTCTCTCTGGTCTCCCCCTGCACTCCAGTGCTGGCCTTGATAATATGGAGCCCAAGCTTCTGAAGCTAGGTGTCTTACACATCGCCTCCCCAGTGGCACATATCTTTAACCTGTCCCTTGCCACTGGGGTTATCCCTGATATTTGGAAGGTGGCGAGGACTGTTCCTGTTCCGAAGCAGGGAAATCCCGAAGTTCTGGATAACTGTCGGCCGATCGCCATCCTATCGGCCATTAGCAAATTCCTAGAGAAAGTCATTGCTGAGCAACTCACTGAGTACATTCAGGCCCATGAGTTGCTGTCCCCTGCGCAGCATGGCTTTCGAAAAGGGTATAGCACATCCACGGCCCTTGTCTCAGTCTCATCTAGCATCAGGGCGGTCATGGACCAGGGAAAACTCTCTGGAGCCATATTCATTGACCTATCAAAGGCCTTTGACCTTGTGGACCATGCACTACTTTGCTCACAGATGCAGTCCCTTGGCCTGTTCCCCCTGCCCTGAATTGGCTTACAAACTACCTCCAGGGCAGAGTGCAACTGACCAAATTCAACAAGGTCCTCTCTGATCCCACTTCGGTGACCACTGGCGTCCCCCAGGGCTCTGTCCTGGGGCCCCTTCTCTTCTCTGTATTTGTTAATCTCCCAGCCACTGTAACCAACTGTAGTGCCACCCTTTATGCGGATGATCTGGTCATCCTGGCACACTCCCGTGAGATTGGGACTCTCAACCTCCTGTTGACTGAGGACTTTAAGAACATTCAGTCCTGGGTAACGTCACACAGACTGGTCCTCAACCTGAAAAAAACTCAGCCCATGATGTTTGGGTGTTTGGCCAAGATCAAGACATCCCCTGCCCCTCTGTGTGTCATTGGTGAGGATGATACCACCCTCCTAACCACAACTTCCATCAAATACCTTGGAGTGACACTTGATCCCCAATTTGACATGGGGAGTCACATCCTAAATGTCTGCAGAACTGTAAACTGGGTCTTGCCTACAGGGCAAAGAAAAATCTGACGTCTGCTGCTCGTCTGGCTCTTGCCAAAGGTGTGCTGCTCCCTTCGTTGAGCCATGGCCTACTCCAGTTTGCCTGCACCTCCAAGGTTCTACTTACCCAGTGGCACACAACCTACAATAATATCTGTCGCTTCGCCCTGACTGCCCCTAGACTCACCCGCCACTGTGAGCTATATGCCAGACTTGGCTGGCTTTCCCCGGCAAATCACCTGAACTTTGGTCTGGGCTGCTTTGTGGGTAAAGTGATCAGAACTGGTATCCCTCTGGGGCTGGCACAACTTCTCAGGCCTGCTGAACCCTCCTCCTACTCCCTCAGGTCTCAGGAACTGGATGAGCTCAAAGTCCCCTTTACCCGAACCCTTATGGGGGAATAGGGACTTTGCGACAAGTGCTCCTAGGCTTTGGAACTCCCTTCCTGCCCATGTTTGCTCTTCCCCCTCCCACTTGTGCCTCCGGAATTCTCTGTGGAAGCATCTGAAGCTGTCCTCAGCACGCGAGTGTCCCAATCCTCCCTAAACTTGGTCTCCGCACTGGACTCTCACTTGAATGCATGAGATCTGTCTGATTAATTCCTCAGGAACCAGCTATCTCTGTGGTCCTGCTAAATGGTTCATGTACACTGTGATTACTGTACCTGCCACTGAATGACCTAGAATATTTACTTTTTGTTGTAGTTTATTACCTATTACTGCTCACAGTAGACTATCTATGTTAGTCTATTTCCCTGGTATCAATGTACTCAGCCCTGCTCATTGTTATGTACTCTGCTTGTACCTGTACCTTCACTGTACTCTCCCGGGTCGTTCCTGAAAATAGGCATATAACTTGTCTAGTGTACTTACGTGGTCAACAAAAGCTAAATAAATAAACACTGGGACGGGAGGCCTGGGCGAGTGGTCAGTAGGACAGCTAGCCTCCTCTGGGGAGTCAGCTGAGCACAGCTCGCAGTCTGTTGCCCATCCCTGGTGATGGCATTGCAGCTATATGCTGGGCCCATGCCAAGGAATTCCTCAGCAGCACAGCCCAGTGCCGTCTTGGCTCCTGATAACACCCTGGTGTTAATGAGCGAGGTGGTGCAGGCTATGCTGCTGGGCCTCACTCAACACCGTTTGCAGGTGCTGGGTCAGGGAGGATCCAGGGAGGGTCTATCGGGCAATCTTCCTGATCTTGTCCTCCGGTTTGGAGGACGAGGACTGAGATGATCCCAAATGGCTTCCTGGCTTTCCAGAGCCCCAGGACCTTCCTCGACCCAGCCCAAGGCCTTCTGACTCTCTGGAGCCTGGGAGTCCCCTTCTTGGCGCCGCCCACAGTGCCACCTCCTCTGCATCTCTCGGTGCTGCTTATGGTGCCAACCCCAGCACTGGTAAGGAGGGCGGTGCCAGGCCTGGTGCCAAGTTAGAAACCGGTGCCATCTCTAGTGCCAAGCGTGTTTCAGGTACCACAGTTAGCACCGGTTCGATCCCTGGTGCTACAGCTGGTGCCGGGATGAATTCGAGAGCCACCCATGGTGCTGGGTCTGCTGCTTATCCCTGGTTAGGCCCTGCTCCCAGTCTCAGACCTCTCTCTCGAGGGTCAGGTCCTTCCTTTCCTGCTGATGTATGGGTTGGGAGGTCGAGGTTGGCGCCTAGGTCAGTTTGCAGAGCTGCTGGGGGCTCTAGGAAGAGCCAGAGTGCTGACTAGGGCCTTCTTCCCCCACCAGAACCATCAGGACCTGCAGATGGTGGGGAAAGGGGCCCTTCAAAGGGACCAGAATGGCTCTTATCTCTTCACCGGGGGCCCAAAGGTTCCACCCTATCTGCCCCTCTACGGTTGGTCATTCTTCGATGGTCAGGTTGCGCAGCCCCTTCCCCCGGGATGGCCCCCTGCCTGCTACCGAATCCCTAGCAGAGGACCTAGTTTGGTTTCCATAACCCTTCTTCTTCTTCTTCTTCTCTTCCTCCGCCTTCTCCTCTTCTCCCAGGTTTCTCTGGCCCTACAAGATCCATGACCTGAGAACAGTTCAGGGCCATGCCGAATGAGTTTCCTAGGTACTTGAGGTCAGTGGATGAGGTCATTCTCCAACCTGAACCCTCTGCACTGCCTCTCCCTGAATCCAGCTCCTCTGCATTTTTGTCTTCCTCCACCGAGGAAGAGGATTCCTCCATCCACCACTTCTCTGACGCTAATCTCACAAGCTATCAGTGCTTCCTTTCGGAGATGTTAGAGGAGGTGCACATCTCCAGGTTTGTAGGATGCAGTCCTGTGCATGCAACACTGCCATTCTTTGGTGAATACTGCTCAGACACTACCGTCATTCTTCCATGGCCTCAGCCTTTCACAACAGTGTTGCACAGTGTTTGGCACCGTCCCTCTGCCCCAGCTCCAGCCCCGAGGGACTGCCAGCAGAGGTACTGTGCACCCATGGGGTCTCCAAATACAATGTCCACCCCTCCATGGGGTGGAGGTTCTGGATACCCCCTCTGGGCATCGTCACCCAAGGCATGACTGCTCCCAGAGTCTGACTCGGCCAAGTCTGATCACACCAGGCTGCCTATGCCAGGCACCTGTGGGCGACGCTGGGTCAGCTCCTGGCATCCATGCCTGACTGTGAGGCAACCAGGCAAGCCACCAGCCTTTCCACACATGGACTGGAGCTAGTGAGACACCAGTCAAGGGTGTCTAATGATGCCAACGAGATACCTTCCAGGCTAGAGCGAACTACAGTCTGCATCAGCCGGACAGCATGGCTTTGCCTTTCATGGTTATCACCCTTGGTCCAGCGTAGGGTGATGGCCTTACCTTACCAGGGGGCCCACTTCTTTTCCTACAGGGTCAGGCGAGAGTTAACAGAGTGACTTCCACCTCTCAGATGGGAGCCTCCGCCTGAACCTGACCGATCTTGTGTCCCGCTGGACCCATGGGGGGCCCCGCCTCCTTGTGTGTCCCCCACAGGAGCTGATGGACTGTTCTTCCCTCAGGGTTTGCCAACACCACCGATGGTGGCAGCTTGGCACTCTGACCAACTCGTTATGGATTGTGAAGACTGATTCACGGAAGGTATGAAAATTATGCACTCACCATAATTCCTGATCTTCCTGAATATCTTCATCATTTATAATGACTACCCGCCAACCTTCCCCTTAAGGCCAGACTTCTGGGCAGTGCCTCCTCCTTCCTTCAGTCTTTTCCCCCTTAAAACTGATATCTCAGGGGGCTAGTCAACAGCACTTAAACCCTGGGAAGGCTAAAGGACTCACACATCTGCTCATGAGGCACTCCTGCTCAGCCCTAGCAGATCTCCTTCGGCATGCATCTCTGGGCTGCATGCCAGTCTGGCCCTCCTTTAGAAATCTGGAGGTCAGCCCCATAAGCTTAAGACTCTCTTCTGGTGCCAGTCTCTTGCCGCTAGCTAGGTTACTCTTTTCTAGAGAGTACAGAGCTTAGACCTAGGATGTCGGGGCTGAAGTTCTTTCATTCTTCTGTGTTTCAGATCCCTGAATCCTTTAGGGCTTTAGCAACATTTTATCGAGCTCAGCCCTTTGTCCTTCTTCTGGTCAGACAGACAGCTTCTTCACTGGCTTATCAAAAAAAAAAAAGCCTCTTTGACTTCTTACAGAGAGAGAGAGAGAGGAGGGAGAGAGGAGTGACAGAGAGGAGCTCCTCCCCTTTTTCCCAAGCCTCTAGGGGTTTTTTCTACTCCATTAGAGCCCAGCGACTCTTGGATGGTTCTCTTCTTTTTCGCAGAGGTCAAAGCACTCTGTTTCAGTCAACCTTGTCAGAGGACACTTCTCTGGCTGGCGCCTCTCCGTTTCCTGAAGTGTTTATGACCCTGAGACGTGCTAGAATCTCCCGCCCCGCCCAAATGATGCTCCAACCTCTCTTCTGTACCAGGACCTCTCTCTCCTGACAGCATCCGTCTTGGGCGGGTTCCACATCCTTGGAGTATGTCTCCTCTGCTTCCGTAACAGGTACTGAACCTGTGCCACAGCCTGGTTTAGTTTGGTCTTCAACCCCCTTCTTTCTTATCTGCCTCTCAACCAGCCTCTGGCCTTCAGCCTAAGCCTTTGGCCTTCTACACCTCTACTGAAAGGATGTTGCTATTTTCATTCCTGCTACACCCTTCACTGAGGCAATCTCCATATCTCCATGCTACTGTTTTCAGGGAAAAAAAAACAGAGGTGTATGCGAAGGGGTCAGTCCCCCTCAGTCTTCTACGGAATCATATGGTGAGGTACCCTTAGTATCAATGATATCGAAGCCTTACCTCCTTGGCTGAAGCCATAAGCTATTTTCTCATTCTCTGATCCTCTACAGGCCAGTCTCTCCTTGGCCTTCCAGAAAGTTACCTACCTTCTCTAAGTCAGGGGTATTGGGACCCTCCTGGGATTCTTCTCTCTCGCTTTCTCTCTCTGTCTTTCGCTGTTCCTCGCCTCTACATTCCTGGCCTGCCCAGCTGCTCTGGTCTTTTAAAGCCAACCAGAGTTCCTTACCCATACCCTTCTCTATTCCCTCTGTTGGGTTTTATTTATTTCATTTATATCCTACTTCCTTTTTTTCTTTTTCCTTGGGCTCCCTTGTCCCATTCTCCCTGTCTTCTTACTCTTCTTCTTCTTCTCCTCTCTGGCTCGGCAGTGCCAAGGAGGAGGGGGAGCCGACGTAGGTTATTGGCCAGTCCATGAGCGCCACATAGTATGTCTGGCTCATGGGCACTGCCGTCCCTGACGTCGGCTCCCCCACTCTAAAAAATCTTAAATCTGAATGCTCCCACAGGGGTTCTGTGCCTCCAGCTGAGACCCACTCATTATGAATGGTGAAGATATTTAGGAAGATCAAGAACTGTGGTGAGTACATAATTTTCATTTTTCTTTGTTGTTGACCCTTCTTATGTGAGTCATAAGGGCTATCATATGACTTTTTTAGGTCACGGTTATGTTTAGTTAGGTTATGCTTCATCTCCTCGGTAAAAAAGGCACTGAGGTGGGCGCCAACCCGGTGGCACTGAGGGCTAAGGTGCTGGATGCCTAACCTCGTGGCACGCCGATGACCCGAGTTCAGGAATAGGCCGGGCCGGCCGGAGGTCGGCAACAGGGGGCTGGATGGAGCTGCTGACAGGCAACTCTCCTCTCTGGGGAGGTGTAGTGGCGACCCTCGGCTGATGGCTGCCTCCTAGTAGAGGCCAGGGACAGCACAGGCCTTGAGGGTGCCAGGCATCAGGCCAATGGGGTGGGTGGAAAATACAGGTTACTCACCTGTAACAGGAGTTCTAGGAATGGTATATGTTGTTCATCCACACTCATTGGCAGGTATCCTTGCCGCTTTAAATCTTGCCGGAAGGTCTTCAAGCTTGCTCCTCCCACCCACCCGGGTGGTATAACTCTCGGCTCCGCCCCATGACGTCAGATCTGGCCCGCTGGAAGCTCAGGTTGTGCGTCGAAGCCGGGGAGGTCAGGTGGGTCGTGTGGATGAACAACATATACCATTCCTAGAACTCCTGTTACAGGTGAGTAACCTGTATTTCTAGGGACATGGATATGTTGTTCATCCACACTCATTGGCAGACTCCTAGCAGTTCTCCGGGAGGAGGGAGGCAAGACGACACCCCAATACTTACTTGGGAAAGAGAGACTGGAGAACCGAGGCCCCAAAACCAGCATCCCGGCGTGACTCAAGGTCGATGTGGTAGTGGGTAATGAAGGTGTTTGCTGACTTCAGGTAGCAGCCCTGCAGATTTCCTGGATAGGGCGTCCCTGGAAGCAGCCACCGTTGCAGCAGTATGGCGGGTAGAATGAGCTCTTATCCCTCTGGGAGGCTCCATGCCCGCCAACTTATAGCAGAGATCTATGCAGGAGGTTACCCACCTGCTTATCGTCCGCTTGGCTGCAGGTCTGCCAGATCTCGGCTTCAGCGTGGGTGACAAACAGCTGGCAGACCTCTCCCCGATTTCTGCGTGCGCTCCTTATAATAAGCGGCGCCCTTCTAGGGTCCAGAGTATGGAGCCTATATTCGGCCTCCGAGGTGTGATTGGGGTAGAACACCGGCAGAGTCAACACCTGGTTAAGGTGAAACTCCGACACCACCTTCGGAAGGAATTTCGGGTGGGGCGCAGGACAACCTTGTCCCTGTGGAAGACCAGGTAAGGAGACTCGATGGAAAGCGCCTGGAGCTCTCCCATCCTTCTGGCTGACGTGATAGCCACCAAGAAGGCGGTCTTCCACGACAGGTGAGAGAGAGCACACCTGTGCATAGGTTCGAATGGCTTGCCCATGAGCTTTTCCAGTACCAGCAGTAGATCCCACGGAGGTGGAGGTTCCCGCACTGGAGGGAAATGTGATCAAGGCCTTTGAAAAGCGCCAGACCACCTTCTCCTGCCATCGACTGCTTCCCGGCCCGCGCCCGTAAGCAGAGATGGCTGCCAGGTGCACCCTTAGGGTCGGCCGACCTAAGCCCTTGACTAGAAAGGGACCATAAATAGTCCAAGATGCTTGCCAAGGAACAGGAGGAAGGGTCCAAGCCCTTGCCCTGACACCAAATGGAAAACCTTTTCCATTTGAAGGCATAGCATTTTCTGGTCGACCTTACGGGACGCCTCAACTACATTGAGGACCTCGTCGGAAAGACCCAAGGCCTGGAACTCTAGCCGCTCAGGAACCAGGCCGTCAGGTGCAGGGATTGAAGGTCCGGATGGAACACCTTCCCCTGATTGACTGAGAGCAGGTCCGGGCGAGCTGGAAGCTGCCACGGAGTCCTGGAGCTGAGACTGAGGAGATCTGGGTACCAGAACTGGCGAGGCCAGTCTGGGGCTATCAGAATCACCTCGCCTTGTCCCTCCTCGCCTTGAGAAGCACCTTGTGGATCAAGGAAATGGGGAAAGGCGTAAAGAGGCCGGGGTCCATTGCCTCGAGAAGGCATCCCCCTGCAGCGAGCCCTGCTGAGGGGGGCGGGCATGGAACAGACTCAGCTTCGCGTTCTCCATGGAGGCAAACAGGTCCACCTGAGGTGTGCCCCAAAGGGAGAACAGATGCTGTACTACCTCCGGCAGGAGAGACCACTCGTGGGATGCAGCCCCTATCCGGCTCAGGGCATCGGCCAGGGTGTTGGAGGCTCCTGCCACGTGAATGGCTAGGAGATCCGCCTCCAGGCTGCGCCACGAGTGACCAAATGCGGAGAGCTTCCTTGCATAGAAGCATGGAGCGCGTCCCGCCCTGGCGGTTTAGATAGTACATGGTCGTGGTATTGTCCGTCTGGACTCGGACCACTTGACCCCGGAGGAACGGAGCAAAGGCGGTGAGAGCTAGGCGGACCGCTCGGAGCTCCAGCAGGTTGATGTGGCATCGGGACTCCCGCGGGGACCAGAGGCCATGAGCCCGGTGTTCCCCCAGATGGGCACCCCAACCCATCAGAGAGGTATCGGTCGATAGAGAGACCGTCGGCTCGGGGCAGACGAACGGGATGCCCTCCTGCAAATGATCTGGAACGGTCCACCACTGGAGAGCGTTCCACATCCCCTGTGTCATCGACACAAGCTGGTCCAAGGGATCGCAGCGTTGTGACCACTGGCTGGCCAGTCCCCACTGAAGGGGCGCATGTTCCAGCAGGGCCCAACGGACCACGCTGGTGCAGGCCGCCAATGAGACCCAGGAGGCAGGAAGTCCCAGGCAGGCGCAATTGCCCAACCAGAAATGATCGGGCAAAGGAGGAAAGAACCTCGGCCCTGTCCGCGGGAGCCGCGCTCTGGCTCGAAGAGAGTCGAGCTGCGCCCGATGAATAGAATCACCTGCTTCGGCTCGAGTTCCGACTTGTGCCTGCTGGATAAGGAGGCCCAGTTGAGAGCAGACCTGAGGGCCAGATCTCTGGACCACCTCCGCCTCCTTCCTGGAGGAGCTGCTATCAGCCAGTCGTCCAGGTAAGGGTACACCGGACCCTCGGCGCCAAGAGGAATGCTGTCACCACTGCCATGCATTTGGTGAAGACCCTGGAGCTGGAGACAAGCCGAAGGGCATGGCTTGGAATCGAAGAGGATCCTTCCGCTCGAAGCGAAGGAATCTCTGGTGAGGCAGACGGATAGGGACGTGAAAAAGCGTCTGCAAGTCCAGAGAGGAACTACACTGCTGCTCCAAGGATGGTATTATCTGCCAGAGTGACCATCCTGAAGGTCTAGACCTTAGAACTTGTTTAGGGTCGTGTAGGTCGAGAATGGGCGCCAGCCCCGTCCGCTTCGGAACCAGGAAGTACCTGGACACAAACCCTGGGTCTGAAGGAGGGTCCACCACCTCTCTTACCACCTCCTTCTGGAGGAGGAGGCGATGTCGGCTCGACGCAGGCCGCCAGTGAGGCTGGGATCCTGAAGCCCCGAGGGCGGCGGCTCTGAAGGTGGTGCCTGCTCGAATTCCAGAGGCAGGCCTCTTCCCACCACCTCCAAGACCCACCTGTCCGTGGTAACAGCGGACCAGGCGGAGCGGAAGTGCGAAGCCGCTCTCCAAGGGGACCCAGGGTATGGTAGACCGGGATGGGGCGACACCCCTCAGCCAGCAGTCACTGGGCAAGCTTGGAGGAGGGACCGCCGAGGCCTCCTGGGCCTTTCCTCCTGCCCACTCCTGTTAAGAGGCGGCTTGGGTTTGGGATGCCAAGGCCGAGCCTGCTGGCCCTGGCGTTACTGGGCAGCGTGTCGGCGGGGCACAGAGGCGAAAGGGGCTTAGGCTGTGGTTTGCGGCCTTTGTCCTTCTGAGCGGAAGGAGACCGAGTCCAAGGTGGCATTGGACTTCTCGATCCTCTGCAGGTGACCTTCCACCCCAGGGTCAAGAGGTCAGTCCCAAAAGACATCCGCCAACTTGTGCTGGGTATCCGTAAAGGTGGATATCCTCAGCCAAGCTCACGACGCATAGCCACCACTGGCCGCCACCGATCTGTGTACATGAGTCTCTATATCCAAAGCAGTCTGGAGCTGCTGTTTGGCCACTGTTCGTGCTCTGGTCCCGCACCTGCTTAACCGTAGTCTGCTGATCGGCGGAAGATGAGGGATGACCTCATCCAGGGAGCCCAACAGGGCATGAGAAAAATGTGCCATGAGGACGGCCGAACTGGCCTGGCGAGCCGGAGAGAGGACGCAGCGAGACTTTACGCCCGACATAGTCCATTTCTTGGACTCCTTGTCAGGAGGTTTGTCCACATCCCTGGCGCTGCCGGCGCTACCGAAAACGCTGTCGGTAACCAACCCCTCAGCAGAGGGGTGTTCCGAAAAACCGGACAAGGAACCGGTAGGGACCGCATACTTCCTGGCCATCCTGGCCGAAGGCGCAGGGCAGGAAGCAGGGCGCTGCCAAAGCTCCAGTGCGGGACCCACTATGGCCTCGGCCACCGGAAAGGCCTCCGTCGGAGAATCCCTCGGTCCAGAATCTCCGTGAGGGGATACCTGGCCCGTTTGGAAACGGGTTCGAGCTCCATCCCGGTAGACTCCAAGATGAGCCGAAGCAGTCCTAGGAAGGACGACGGGCTATCGTCCATTGACTGACCTCCTGAAGACTCCAAGTCCAGTCGCTTGGAGAAAAGGAGGAATCATCTTCGGACTCGGAAGAGTCCTCGAAGAGCTGCCTCTGGCCTGAGCCACCCTTCACCTGCCGAGGTCGGTCGGGAGTGAGGGTAACTGACAGCCAATGGGGTAGACCCTTAGCCGACCGAGAATCTTTGGTGGGAGCCCCAAGTGGTGGCTGTGGGCGGAGGTTCCACCAGAATCGTGGAGCAGCTGGTTTGGCCGAACAACCGCCTGGGTATAGGCTCGGATAAGTCGAGGGGTTGTGTTGGCGGTTCCGTGACAGCCTTAATTGTGGCCGGGAAGGCGACGGGTCGGCTTATTCCCCGACCAGGAGGAGCTGTTGCAACATAAGATCTCGTGCCGTCGGCCGTAATTTCTGTGACCTCCCTCATCGAGGAGGAGGGCGAGGCCGAGCTGCAACGCCGCTTATCAAGGTGCCGGACCGAGACCGCCTATGACGTGGGATCGGCTGGACTGGCTAAGAGGTCCGAGGACCAGAATCCCGAATTTCCGAGGTCGGTAAGGGAGGTGTCCGTCGAACCGCACCCTTCCGCCTCGGATGGTCCATCCGAGGGCCTCGGAACCGGAGGCAGCAGGCGAGCCCACGGATCCTCAACTCTCCGGGGAACCGGGAGAGGGGAATCTCGCTGCTAAAGGCGACAGTCGTCAATGGGTCGAGAAAAATCTCGACTTCATCGGTGGGAGTCTCGGGTCAACTGACCTGGACGGGGACACCGTGAGGCCAGTGGTCAAGCGGAGCGGTCGACCGGCTTTCGATGGTCGACGGTTCGAGAGGGATCTTTCCCCGCCTCCCAAGAGCCGCCGACGAGGGATTCTTACTCTTGTCCCTCTTTTGGACCGAGAATAAGGTCCAGCAGACGCGGCCCTTCTCCTTTAGTGGAGAGGGACAGACAAAGCTCCAAAGAAGCCTGTAGGAAGAACCCAGAGAGAGCGGGATAAATGCCGCGGCCGAGGAAGACACGGCCCGCGCCACCTCCTCTTCGAGGGCGACCATCCGCTCGAGCTGATCCGCCGAGCCCGCCACCGTGGACACCGCCAACCGGGCCTCCTTGGACTTCACCGGAGGGAAACGCTTCTCGGGACGGCCCAGTTGCAATCGGGCAGCACGGTCTTCGAGGACGTAGGCCGAGAAAGATGAGCACAGGTCGCAAGCCTGCGGGTCGTGCTCAAGGCCTAAGCAGTAGACACACGTGAGTGTGGATCCGTCCGAGACATCTTCTGCCCGCATGGGCATCTCCGAAATCCGGGAGTCGATTTGTCCATCGCAGCCGCGAGGGATAGAAGACTGAAGTCTTTTTGCAAAATTTTTTTAAATCCGCAAACGGAGAAATAGGAACCAGTCGCAAACGCAGAGCGTTAAGGAGGGAACCTGAGCTTCCAAGCGGTAAGGAAGATCTGGCGTCATGGGGCGGAGCCGAGAGTTATACCACCCGGGTGGGTGGGAGGAGCAAGCTTGAAGACCTTCCGGCAAGATTTAAAGCGGCAAGGATACCTGCCAATGAGTGTGGATGAACAACATATCCATGTCCCTAGAAGGGGTTGTTACCGGGGCCGTAAGGCACATGCACACCTCCACATGCATGCGCTCAAATTCCTGGGGCCCCTGGGAGAAAATGGAGGAGAAAGTCACCGGCGGCAGGATGGTGACCGACTCCCCGCAGGTGCCGTTCCCAGGCCAGGCATAAGGTGAGCCCCGGTAATTCCAGGTGACAGAGTTGGGGGTCAATCAGATGGGGGCTGTCGGCAAGGCATAGAAAAAGTGATATGATAAAAAAGAAGTACTGAGGCAGTTGAGGGCTGGTGCCAACATAAGTCATGCAGCGCGAGCTAGTCTTGTGGTGCCGCACATGCACACAGCCTACCTCAGCACTGACCCTTCTTAAAAGTTCTGGCTCCTGTAGGGTCCTAGCACCTCCAGCTCAGAACCCATCAGTGTAAATCAATTGTGAAGACAGTCCAAGAAGATGAAGAATTACAGTGAGTATAGTTTTCATTTTTGGGGGTTTTAATATGGCTGAAATAGTGGCATATTGCCACGAGTTGGGGCATACAGCTGTCTTATAACTTTCTTGCAGTGTACGGAGGAGAGGTTCTGGAATTAGATCTATACTGGCCCTGTAAAATTCCACTCCATAAACTTCTAGCCCTGGGGTTTTGCCATTTTTGGAATCCTTATTGCAAGATGCAGTTCTGATGCTGAAATTGGCTGTGAATGCTGGGTTATATGTGTCTCTATAAGTGTGGGGGAGATTAAGTCAGTGTACGAAGGAATGAGTATCAGCTGGGGGGGGGGGCTCCTCTGCAGCATACGGTGCCGGTGCAGTATAACATTCTTGTAGAATCCGGAGGATATCTGGTGTCCCCGAGTGGATTTTACCAGTCAAGGGGTCGGTCAGTTTAGTGATGGTTGCTGCCACACGTTGTTTCCTGAGACGATAAGCCAATATTTTTGCTGCCCTGGAGCCACCCTCGTAATAGGCATGTTGCAGCCACTGTAGGGCCTGTTCTGTTTTGTATGTAGGTATATCCTGGATCTGTGCCTGCGTTTGTTTAGTGAGGGGTAAGAGGGACTTGTCTACTTGCATATGTGCAAGTTGTAGAAATTTTAATTTATCCTGGAGGAGGATCAGATGTTCCTAGCACAGTTTTAATAATGTCCCATAACACCTGTGGGGTTACTCCACCTAAATCATGATCTTTTATGATGCTAGGGATTTTATCTTGTAAAAAGTTGTTTGAATTCAGGGTCTTGTAGGAGTGAGGGGTTGAAGCGCTACAGTATAATGTTTGTTTCCTCTATGCTGGGATGACCAAATGTAATGCTATAGGGGTGTGATGAGATAGGGAAATTGTGTCTATATCTGCTTTTGTAAACCACTTCAGATGTTCTGCCCTAATACAAAAAGATAGTCAAGTTGTGAGTAGTGTTTATGTGGGTGAGAATAAACAGTAAACTGTCTAGTCACAGGATGGAGATGACGCCATACATCTATGGGTCCTATGCCCTTAATTAAACACCGGAGGTGTCGCTGTCCAGCAGTGGATGGAGCTGGGTGGGGATTAGTAGTATCTAAGGAGGGATTTAACAAACAATTGAAGTCCCCTCCAATGAGTAATGTTCCCTGGTAGTGGGCAAGGAACGCATCAATTAGTTGCTGAAAGGAAGATGCATCACTATCTGGAGAATATAGAGACCGCATACAATTAGGGGTTGATCATTCAGGGTCCCCATTACCACAGCCAGTCTACCTTCATTGTCTGTGTAGGTAGAATCTATGTGGAGCAGGGAATGTTTAGGAATTAAAGATAGTCACACCTCTGCGTCTGCCCTTTTTATAGGCGGATTCTATAATATGTTCGTATTTGAATCTAAGTAGTTTGTGGCGTTTCTTACTGCACAGATGTGTTTCTTGTGACAGTAAAAGATCCAGGCATAACTTTTTCAATGCCCTAAGAGTCTTATAACGTTTAACCGGGCTGGACTCCTGGGACCAGCCACAGGCACTCTGGGTCACCTTGGAGACAGGGAATGGCATCACAATCTGCACAGGAGTTGTATACAGACCCCCGTCTCAAGGGGAGGAAATGGACAAGAAAATGATAAGAGGACATTCTCAAAATGGATGAAAAAGGGGAGATACTGTTGATGGGGGTCCTGAATATGCCAGATGTTAACTGGATGACATGCACTGCAGCCACATCCAAGAGCAGGGTCATCCTCGATGCCCTGCAGGGGGCAGGCCTTAGACAGCTAGTGCTGGAACCCACTCAGGAGGGAGCAATACTAGACCTGGTACTCTCAAATGGAGAGAGGATCACAAATTTAGAAGTCAGTAGACATCTGGGAACAAGTGACCACTGCACAGTGTGCTTCACAATGAGCACAACCATGGTGATAAGCCATACAAAAACAAGGATACTGGACTTTAGAAGTGCTGACTTTGGCAAAATGGGTGAATACCTGAAGAATACACTAGCAAATGGCCAAAAAGGAGGGGTGGAAGAACAATGGAGAAAAATCAAAACTGCCATCATAGAGGCAACAAGCCTTTGTGTGAAACAGATAAAGAAAACAAAGCGGAGTAAAAACCACTATGGTTCTCAAAAGAGGTGGCAGGGAAGGTTAAGGAGAAAAAGGCTGCATTCAAAAAGTATAAGGAATCACAGAAGGAGCACAACAGGGAACTGTATCAATTAAAGCAGAAAGAAGTGGGGAAGGCAGTCAGAATAGCAAAAGCCCAAACTGAGGTAAAAATAGCCAATTCAGTTAAGAAGGGGGATAAAACCTTTTATAGGTACATTAGGGAGCATAGAAAGGTTAAGGGAGGAACAGTGAAGATTAATAAGGGAGAGGAGAGGTGGGCAGAGGGAGACAGTGAAAAGGCAGAGATACTGAATGAATACTTTTGCTCAGTATTCACAAAAGAAGATGAGGAGGAGTTACCTAAACCAGACAATAGAAGCACTCTGGGTAGGTGGGTTGACACCAGTCCATTTACAGAAGAAAGAGTCCTGAAAGAACTCCTAAAACTCAAGGAGGACAAAGCAATGGGGCCTGACGGGATTCACCCCAGAATCCTAAAAGAACTAAGGAAGGACCTAGTGACACCACTGACCACACTTTTTAACAAACCGTGGGAGGATGGGGTGGTGCCTGAGGACTGGAGGAGGGCAGATGTGATTCCCCTTCACAAAAGTGGGAGCAAGGCAGAAGCAGGAAACTACAGACCTGTAAGTCTGACCTCAGTGCTAGGGAAAATGATGGAATCACTTCTGAAAGAAAGAATTGCTGAGTACCTAGAGGCCAGCGGGGCACAGAACCCAAAGCAGCATGGATTTACAGCAGGAAGGTCATGTCAGATGAATCTAATACAATAGTTCTTAGACTTTGTCACAGTGAGCCTCCCCAAATCCATGGAAAAGATTTTGAGCCTCCCCCAAAAACTGAAATAATCTTGGTCCTCCCCAAAGAAAAATAACATACTGTACTTTGCGCAGTACATCTTGAATAAATTGAAACCCCTTTCAGTACTTGGTTCACATTCAGTTCTTTCATCAGTTCTTTGTCTTATACTGATGTAGAACCTTTGAAAAAGAGCTCTTGTGCTCAAAGGTGTTATCTGAATAACAAATAAAATAAACAAATATTATTCAGCATATTGTAACCCCCCCCCCACAGGCCACCCTACTTGCTCCGCTATTTTCATTCTTGAACCATTGTTACCCCTTGTTGCAGTACCTTCATGGGTGAGACTACTTTCTCTGTTTGCTTTCTATATGAAATAACCTTCCTACATACTTTGCCTCCCCCCTCCTTCCCTGCTCCTAAGCAACTTCTTCGGGGTTACTTTCCTCCTTCCTGCTATTACTCTTAGCACTTCTATGCTCAACCCTTGTATTTGGGCTATTCTGCCATCAGTCTACAAATTGATCAATTACCAGCACTCATTATTAGTTTATTGTTCATTTTTGTTTGCACTATTGTTCATTGTGTGTTTCTTGATTGTTTTGCAGTTACCTTTTGAAATGTATTCACTACCTACCCTTCCCCGGGTACACCTGAAATGAGCCTTGGCTCATTCACCTTCCCTTGCCACCTATTAGTAAATAAATACATAAAATTCACCTACTATTATTGTCTTATTGTCTTTCAGTTTGCTTCATCTCTTCACACAAAATACATAAAACTCACAATTTAAATACAGTACATTTTCAGACTTGCTTGAGCCTCCCCTGGAACAGGTTGGAGCCTCTCCAGGGAGGCTGGCCTCACCATTTGAGAACCCCTGATCTAATAGATTTCTTTGACTGGGTGACCAAAGTAATAGACCAGGGAGGGGCTGTGGATATGGCCTACCTAGACTTTAGCAAGGCATTTGACACAGTCCCACACAAAAGATTAATAATCAAGTTAGCCAGACTGGAAGTGGGTCCCAGGGTGGTAGCCTGGGTAGCAAACTGGCTGCACAACAGGACACAGAAGGTAATAGTGAATGGAACACATTCCGAAGAAAGGGGGGTCACTAGTGGAGTACCTCAGGGCTCAGCACTGGGTCCAGTCCTCTTTAATATCTTTATAGGTGACATTGCAGAGGGTCTGAAGGGAAAGGTATGCCTCTTGCAGATGACACAAAGATCTGTAACAGAGTTGATACACAAGGGGGGTAGAAAGGATGAGAAGGGACTTGGCAAAGTTGGTGGAATGGTCAGACATATGGCAACTTAGATTCAATGCGAAGAAGTGCAAGTAATGCACCTGGGAAACAAAACCCAGGAGAATAGTACACAATAGCAGGGAGGTACTAACAACAACAATGGAAGGACCTGGGGGTAGTCATATCAGATGACCTAAAGGTGGGTAAGCAATATGAAAATTGGTTATGAGAGCCAGGGGATACTGGGATGCATAGGAAGGGACATCACAAGTAGAAAAAGGGAAGTGGTTATTCCTCTGTACAGACAGTTGGTGAGACCCCATCTAGAGTACTGTGTGCAGTTTTGAGACCTCATCTACGCAAGGACATGAGACAGGATGGAAGCAGTCCAGAGGAGGGCAACTAACATGGTGCAGGGTCTGCATCAGAAACCATATGAAGAGAGACTGAGAGAGCTTAATATGTATACCCTTGATGAAAGGAGGGACGGGGGACATGATAGAAACATTCAAGTACCTCAAGGAATCAACAAAGTCCAGGAGGGTAGCATCTTTCAGAAAAAGAGATGTGTAAGAACAAGGGGCACAATTTAGAGGCGGCTCAGGGGTATATGAGGAATTTTTTTCACAAAGAGAGTGGTGGATGCATGGAACCACCTTCCTGGGGAGGTTGTTGGGTCTAAAACAGTGGGGGAATTCAAACATGCATGGGACAGACATAAGGCAATTGTAGTGGGGGGTGGCAGGAAGTAGGCTGTTGGTTAACTAGAATCTGCAGCTTATCCAGTAGTTAGGAAAATGGGCAGACTGGGTAGGCCAAGTGGTCCTTATCTGCTGTCAAAGTCTATGTTTCTATGGACAGTCCGTTCACATTATGTGAAATAATTTTAAAATCTGATGCCATTTAACAAAATAAAGTAAGGAGTTCCCTTCCCCCATAGGGGATATTCCTATAGGATCCTATAGGGTGTCCCTCTATAGTCTGTTAGGGTGACAGTATCATTCTTGTTTCTTCTTAAAGCATTAACCTTTGCAGAACTTTCAAAAATAGTAATCAACAGTAGCACTCTTTGTGACAACACTACATGTAGAGCTACGGTGAAAACAGCGTGATGACCACAGTAATTTACTACAGAAAATAAACTGAAAAGATAATGGGATAAAAAACATGAAATTTATAACTAGGCTGAACAATAACAACAACAGTAATAACCATATCAACCATAGGGGCACAACGTGAGGCTCCCAAGCAGCTGGCCAACCGGGCCTATAACTAAAAAGCCACTGTCGGTAGGCCACGGGGTCTAACACTTCACTACTCCTCCAGTGGCAGAGGGCAAGGGTATGGGCTTCCAGGGTATTTATTTTTATTTATTTATTTATTAGATCTCGGATTACAGTACCTCTGAGCTAAAAGCTCGTTTACAGAGGTTCCACGTCAGTAAAAGATACACAGAGTAAGGGGCATATTTGTCACAGGCCTCATTGAATTTGTGGATGAAGGTTTCAAGAGCTAAGTCCACATATGTTGCAGCGTCTATAAAGCCCCAGTCTTGGTGGCTTACGTGTGCTTTGAGCGCTTCCAGTTTCCTTTTTTTCAGAATGCTAGTTGTGTTTTTTGCTGGGATCTTTAGGGACTTGTTGGACCAGTTAAATAGGACAGGGGAATGGTCACTGATGGAATCAGGAAAGACAACTGTGCTGGTTATTCTCTCAGGACAGTTAATGACAAGTCAGTCTATCAGCGTACTTGTCCCAGTACTGTACAGTAATTTATATGTGTAGGGGAGTCAACTAATTGGGCTATGTTAAGGGCAGACAGGGCATCTCTATAGGGTCCAGCTTCGGGGGATAACCAGTTGATGTTGAAATCCCCAATCATTATAAGCTCCGAGTTTTTGTGAAGGTCCGCAAGGTAGTCAAGGACCACCTTGAAACCGCTGGATTGTTCCTTGGGTGGGATATAAACAGATACCAGCGTTAGTGTTTTTCCTTTTGTGCTGAATAGTATTTTTATAGCCAACAATTGGGTGTTACAACTGGGTGTTATAGGAGGTAGCACTTGTCCCTAAATGTGCTCTTTGATGTATACAACACATCCACCTCCTCTCTTACCTAATCTGGCCAGTCTAAAGGAGGTGTAGCCAGGTAACTGGATGGCCGTATCCATGATCCTTGAGGTAAACCAGGTTTCAACTACTGAGATTATATCAGGTTGGTGTTGGGCAACCCATACCTGAGGCAAGCTGAGCTTTGCCAGAAGGCTGCAGATATTAATGGAGGCTATGGTTAGTCCGCTGTGTTTTCTAACTGAGTTCACTGTACTCAACATGGGGCCAGGGTTAGGGTGGATATTCCCTGAGAGCGGCAAAAGTAACCAGGCCAGTCTGATTGCCTGCCACTTAAGGTACGTTACTGCCTGAGAGCGGCTGCAAATTTTAGTTATATTATACTTAACTTTGGCACAGGTAAGGATCATGCTTATGCTTGGAGTGGGAAGGGGATACGAGTGTTGGCATATGATCGGAGCAAGCTTGTGGGATTGCGGTTTATTACTGATCATTGTAGTCGCAGGGATGTCTATAGATTTGTGGTTATGCCGTTAAAGCAGTTTTTCATTACTTACAGTAAAATCAGTGTGAGAAGGGCTCTTCATTGGGACTTGTGCAAGCACTAGCCATGTAATTAAAAGGCTAATAGTTCTTAGAAGGATCGTTGTGGTTAGCGTGAGGGGGTATTAGGCAAGTAGAGACTCTGGAATAGTTAGGAGCACAAAGGATGACTATAGTCCCTGATTTGTTTCCCTTAGTCCACTCTTTAGTCGAAGTACTTTCTGGTAGAGTACAGTGATGAGCGGTGGATTGCAACAGCGAGAGCTGTGGCGCTGACCTGAGGTTTGGATTCCCAAAACAGTGGCAATAGCTAGCTCAGCGGCAGGGGCAGCAGGTCTAAGGCTGAAAGAGGAAGGATGGAGACAAGGCAAGCGAGTTCGTGGATTGCTGATCTTTAGATGAGGCACCCAACAGACGGCTAGGGGGAGAGCTAAGGCTAAGGTTGTAGTTTTTTGGTTTAAAATGGGTGGAGGACAAGTACTGTATAAGACAGTACGGGTGGAAAAGGGCAACTCGTTAAAGATGCAAACAGCAGAGGATCCGGGTCTTTAAGACAGGAGGGTTGTTAAGGTTGGTGACCAATAGGTGAGGGAAGTAGTATGAGGGGAGTTTAAGTGTATTTAATAAAGGTTGGGGTGGGGGTTGGGGTGGGAGAAAAAGCTGGAAAGCTGTGGTGCGAAGGAGTGGGACCCAGGCTTCACCTAGCAGCAAGGGATGGCTGCCTTGATCAGCCTATGGGAAGCAGGGTTTCCCTTGAACCGACCAATGGGCAGCACAGTTCCCTGAGAGTCAACCAATCAGGCCAGGAGCCGGCACCAGGGTTCAGGCCGGAACTGTGGAGCAGGATAAGGCGTACCTTTGGATTCCTTCTGGCGGTCAGGCTGAGCAGGAACGGCGGCAGGTGAAAGCCACGTCCCGAGGAGGGCTGACCTACTTCTGGCTGGAGCGCCCGAGCAGGGCCTCCGGCTGGAAGAGACCCCAGGAAGGGGGGTGTATAGAAGATCACCTGTAGTGACAGCAACCAATGATGCTGCCTTGAGTAAAATTCAATATTGCTAGGAAGCTGGGCTCTCAGGAGGTCTGCTTGACTTCTTAAAGGTTGGGTAAAGTATTATAAAATGGTTACAAACCAAACTGGGGTAGGGATGGGCTAATAAATTGGTGATTCCAGGGTTCTGGCTTTCCTTTTTCACAGGGTCAGCTCTCAACCATTTTGTAGGGCAAATGCATTTATTGGCCAGAGGTCAGGTAATTACAAAGACGTATCATTTTATAGAGGATGATGTTCACTGGGTGATATCCTACTGTTTTTTCCACTCCTCACCCCCGTTATTCTGTTAAGTATAATAATACACGATGCACTATGTAGCCTTTCAACTGAATGTCCTTGCAAACCAGTTCATAGCCTCAGATTTAGCTCAGTATATCTGTTAATGCTGTTCTGAGAATTAGAAAGTTTTATATTAGGCGCCATATTAGGATTTCTATGTGAGATGGTTATACTGTTCCTTCGCTGCTATCTCACTTCTAGGTAGAAAGTCGTCCTGTGTGTTTCCTATCTTGATTTATATCTCAGAGATGGCATAGTTTCTATAACAGACTTGTCTCTTACTTCATGAATATGGTCTCCTTGTATTAATCTTGAGTGGTACGTGGTAATGGGTATCAGACCACTGTTTGCATAGTAGAGAGGAGAAGTGCACTCGAGTAGGGACCCACCCTACTCCAGCACTGTACCATCTCTATTTGTCCAGGGAGGTTTTCAACATTTTTAGCTAGGAGGCTACACTGAGGGTGCAGGAATAGCTGTGTTACCTGCATCGGCCTTGCTGCTCATCTCTTGACTGTCAAAAGGAGGTAGTAAGGTCTGACCTCAGCTTCATTATACAAGTTGAATGTAGCAATCAGCTAAGCTTTCTTCTATGTGCTTGCTTGTGGCACTAAAAGGCTGGAAAGGGTTAGAGCCATGGTGAGCTGCCATATCTGCAGGGCTCCCCTTCCTCCTCCATAATTAAACCTGCTGGTTAGTGCCCAGAACAGTGTGGGCTGTATCTTCAATAATACAAGTCAGCATAATGCAGCATTCTCTCCCAGCAACCAATCAATGAGGGGTCATGAAATGAGGCTTACTGTGGAGGGTGTTAAATGGTGCACCGCCAGTGCCACCACCTTCCCCCAAGAGAACACTCCCAGCCCCCCACTATTCACAGTACACGGAATAGCCATTGAAGAGATGCTGTCTTCAGGTGCCCAGTGTATTCTGAAAATGAGCCACGATCTGCATCAGAGTCTCCTGTGCATGTTGTTTTAAAGTCACTGCCATCACTAAATGGCACTGCAATGCGTGTCCTTCCTGGGAGTGCTGTGGAAGCGGCTTACAGGATTTTGTGGAAATACCTCTCTATTCCAGATCGCGGTTCACCTTTGCTGACGAGGTGTACATTTTCTGACTTTCTGGATACTGTGTTATAAGTTTTGCAGGATAGGCAGTGGGAAACGTCAATTTATGTCGGTGCAGTGTAGGAAATAATGGGATGTACTCCCTTCTAAGTCTCATCGTTAAGGGGCGAAGTCATTGTTAAAAAATCAAACAAAAAAAAAAAACAGGAGTACTTCCATCTTCTGTGCCCAAAGCTTTTCTAAGGATCTGTTCTTTTGTGTGGTAATTTAAAAAGCAAATCAGGATAAAGTGATACTGTGCTTCAGAGGATTGCGGTTTTGGTCCCAACGCTCTATGTGCGCATTCAATCTCTATCAAGAAGTCTGCGTTCAAATTAAAATTTGCATGTAGGGAGGCATCTATGAAACTGTGCATATCAGGACCTTCAGAGTCCTCTGGGAGACCACACAGTCTGATATAATTTCAACATGATCTGTTTTCTGCCTCCTCTTGGCGTTGTGCAATTTCTTTCTGTGTTACTGCTAATTTTAATGGTGTAGTTCTGAGCTATTTCATGCAGTCTGTCTGAGTTTCCACCATGTGTTCCACTCTTGTAACTTGGGCTTCTAAGGTGTCGATTTCACCTCTCATTGTGGATAAGGATTATTTTCAAATCTGCAAATTCAGCTCAGAAAGCTTTGAGCTCATTAAGTATTAAATCTAGTTTTTGAGCTCTCTGTTTTTCCCCACTTTTCAGGGCTGCCAATACGGATGCTTGGGCCATGAGGGCGAGTTCTGAATGGGCCAAGTCCGAGAGAGATCAGACACCGATCCGTCACCATTGATCTGTAAGCCTTCATATTTATTTCATCTTCACTGCATCTGTGCTTGTTTGTGCCTCTGCCGTAGTAGTTTTAAAGATGATCTGTTGTTGATGTTAAGGCTTTTCAAGGTTATATTTTGGTTGAGGATTGGACCTCTGTTTTCAGGCAGCCATTAGCTGGAAGACATCACCAGAAGTCCCCATCAAACCTACTTTAAATGAGATATGCCACTTCACAGGCAGCCAGTGCAGATCACGCAATGCTGGAGAGATATGACATGCTCAGAAAGGCCCATAAGTAATGAGGCAGCTACGTTCTGCAGCAGGTGCATGTACTGCAGCATACCCCCGCTAACCCCAAGATAAATTACACTAGTCTTAAGAAACTGTGGGTACCCTGACCCTGGCTCAGCTGCCACTGTTCAAAAGTTTCCTCAGGGGGATCTTGCATGCGAGACCTCCAATACAGAACCCAGTTACTCCCTAGGATCGCAGTCTTCTGTTAGACATGCTCACTCACATACCATTTGAGCCAACTGCGACAGGTGGCATGAAATTCCTGACTTGGAAAGCGGCATTTCAAGTGGTCATCGCTTCTGCACGCAGTGTCTGAAATCCATAATCTTCCAGGAACTAATCTTCACTATTGATTCGTACCAATGGGTTCTGAGCCAGAGGCACCAGGATCCTGCAGGAGCCAGAACTTTTCAGGAGGGCAGGCGCCAAAGTAAGTTGCACGCATGCACGGCACTGCAAGACTAGTTCACACCGTATGGCTTACCTCGGCACCAGCCCTCAACCCCCCAAGTTTCTTTCCTCCTGCCGTTAAGTGCGCTTCAGTGATGACGTCGCTCACCCGCTGGGAGTCAAAGCCTCACATTTATACAACAACATTCAGTTCTGTCAGTTTTATGGTTTAAAGCTAGTGTTTGTTATTTTTGTCTCAGTTTAGTAACATTAAAAATAAAAAGGAACAGATTTTTCAGTCAGTCTCAACAGCCCTACTGAACAACAGTCGAGGATCATGGACGCCGACGATGACAGTACGGAGCCTCTTCAGGCATGCTGGGCCATGTCTGATCCACTTCCCTCTCCAGGGAAGGGTTCTGAAGATGGGCAGTCCTGTGTTTGGAAGAGAGGACAGTCCTCCTGTAAACACAAAAATAAGTGGGCCTGTGCTCGATCCCTGTCAGGGACCCAGTGCTGCTCGACCTCGAGTTGTTCCTCTTCCCATTTGAGAAACTTTGAACCTGCTTGTCTCTATCTCTTTAGGAGCCGGGTGTGGAGACGAACGGAGCACAGGTTGGGATAGACCAGGGATCCCTGCGTCGGAAGGTCTGCAGAGGGATAAGTTGTTGGTTAATGGAAACCACATTTGACATGGCCAGAACGGAGCAATCAGAATCATTTTGCCCTGGGCCTCTAACCTGAGCAGCACCTTTTGAACTAGAGGAGGAAATGCATACAGAAAGTGATCTGTCGACCACAGCCTGAAGCATCCTGACAGAAAACACCAGGTTCTGGATGTCTGGAACAGAACTGAGGCAGTTTTGCACTGAGTGAGGCTGCAAAAGGTTTAACCTTGGGGTTCCATACTTGTCGTAAAGAAACTGAACGTCGTCTGGAGCTAAGGATCACTCATGCCGATCTGCATCTTTAAATTTTTTAAGACTCCTTGTGGTTAGGGATGACCACCCTACTGTGGTATAAAAGTAGGCAGCAGTGAGTTCTAGGTGCTGAATTTTTGATGACTCATAGGGCCCTGTGATATAGCACGGCATCTGAGCAACAGTTATAAATCAGATCTGCATAATCCAGGAGAGGGCGAAAGGTGACCTGTACTACAGTCTTCCTAATATCCATTGGGAAACAGTTCTTGTTTCCGTAAAAGAAGACTCGTCCGAGTCTTAGTTTTTTTGGAAAGGTCTTCAATGTGTGTATTGAACAACATGCATCTGTCAAGACATAATCCAAGATATTTTAAATTGTCAACACTTCAATTACGTCTCCTAATAGTGTGGTCAGGGAGATCGAAGGGAACCATATTTGCAGCTGAGAAGAACATTATTTTGGTCTTTTTGGAATTCAGCAACATATTTGACTGGAACAGATTAAATTGTAATTGACTGAATTCACACTGGAGATCGTTACATACACTAGACAGTGAGGGCCTAGACATGTACAGGATCATATCATCATCATAGAAATGGAGGTTAGCCAGGTCATGTGATGGCTGGCTAGTGGAGAACCGCATGCTGTCATCTCTCCCTGCTTCTCCTGCTTTAAAATTTCTTTTCTAGCCACTTTAAAACATCTTGTGGACTTAGATATAGCAGCTCTAGTTGTCTACTTACTGTGGTTTGGGAATCGGCGACCGGAGCATGGAAGTAATCATGAAGACAGCTCCCCCGCGGCATTCACCTCCCTCAACTCCTGAAAAAGATAAGGCCGCAAAAAGGCCGAAGCAGCAAGCCTCCAACTCTTCTAAGAATCAACCGGGCAGAACCGCGCTTTCAGAAAAGCGGTTTATAGAATTAATGCGGCCGCTACAGGAGACCATTTCTGGTATTTCATCATATCTCCAACAGCTTCGCTCCTCGGTCGAAATGCTTTCCACCCGAGTAGGTAACTCGGAAGTGAGACTCCTCTCATTTGAGAAATGGCAGGGGAGAGTGAAACAAGACTCCGGTGCTACCAGGCGCTGGCTTAAAAAGCTAGAAGACAAGTTGGAAGATTTGGAGGGGCGCAGTAGGCGTAACAACCTACTGATTTTGGGATTACCGGAACAGGAGGAAAAGTCTGCACCTATCTTGTTCCTCCAAAAGTTCTGCACCAAAATCGCAGGCTCATCTCCAACTGGCAGCCTGTATATCATAGAAAGAGTGCATCGCTCCCTGCGCCCTCCTCCACCTGCCAGTGCTCCCCCTCGACCACAAATTTTCAAGCTGCTAAATTATCAAGACAAGCAGCACATTCTGGCAAAGCTAAAGAAGCCCAAGAGTTGCTTTGGGAGGGTCACAAGATAAGGATCGCGCAGGACTTGCCGCAAACTGTTCGGGCCAGAAGGCAAGAGCTCCACCCCACAGTCTCCAAATGATCGAGGCTGGGATCCCATACAGGGTCAGGAATCCCGCCATCTTGCAGACTAAACATGCAGAAAAACAGATTTCTTTTGAGATTCCGGACCAGGCTAAAACTGAATTGAGGTTTCTGCTACCTGACTTGTTTAGCTGACTAACGTTGTGCAACCATGAAGAAGTTCCTTGTTCTGTACAAATGTGCTGAATAATTGGACTTTGCTTTTGGGACAGCTAGATTTCTTAGAACTTGTCTCATTCACCGAGAAATGGAGAATAAGACATGGGCCCAGATAGTCAAAATGCGTCAGGCTGTGGCGCAAGCCTGGGCGCAGCGCAACTTGGCTGCGCAGGGGCGTCAACTGGGCGATATTCAACGGAGCTGCGCCATGGCTCAGCATCGCGATATCGCACTCTGGCCACCGCAGTGTGCATGGCGCAGTGGCACTGCACCAGCGCAAGTGGCCAGGTGGAAGCGAGATGCGCTAGCGCAAGTTCCGTTGCGCTATGCGCAGCAACTGCGATATTCAAAAGTGCACATGCAAATGGGGCCATAATGTATGCAAGGCGCAAATGAGGCCATTTGCATGTCATTATGGCTCCATTTGCATGCAGGTGTGCCGATCGCTGGCGACTTGCACCTGGCGCCCTGCCAGGCAGCAGCCATCGGGGACCGACGCCCCCTGCAACGCGGCAATGTGCCCTATAGCCCGATCGTGGGCATTTGTAAAATAAAATGTATCCAATATCCCTGGTGGTCCAGTGGACCGCTGTTAGCCCGATCGCGGGCATTTGTGAAATAAAACGTATCCAATATCCCTGGTGGTCCAGTGGACCACTGTCAGCTCAATCGCGGGCATCTGTAAAATAAAACGTATCCAATATCCCTTATGGTCCAATGGATCCATTCACATATCTGAATGTGTAGTACGGTACGGGCTGCATACCCATTGACTCACGCTGGGGACCAATGGCGACAGCCTCACCGACGGTGTCAGTCGACGGGCGCAGAGTGGCAGGCAGGTGGGTGCTGCTGCCCGCCGCTGACCGGGGAGGAAGGTGGGCTCAGTGAGGCGGTGGGGAGGGGGTCCACTGGACCACCAGAGATATTGATATGTTCTTATTTAACTAAACCCATGATCGGGCTGACAGCAGTCCACTGGACCACCAGAGAATATTGGATACGCTTTATTTAACTTAAGCCCACGATCGGCTGACAGCGTCCACTGGACCACCAGGGATATAGGATTCTCTTTCTTCATACCAATGCCCGCGATCGGGCATGAGGGGGGCCCCACCACGGAGGTGCAGCTGGAGCTTGGGTGGCCACCCACAGGTGGCAGCTGCTGTGTTGCGTCCTGCAATATGGCAGCTCACCTGTGGGTGGGCAGCCGTTGATCCTTTTTTTTTTATTAGGATCAACTTTGTGTGGCGCAAGTAGGGGTTGCGCATGCATGGACTCAGCACATCCCAGGCTGAATATCGGGATGTGCAGAGTATGCATGGGCACGCCCCCACTACCTGCGCCGCATACATTACTGATGCGCTCCGGCACATCAGGATTTGTGCCAGGCGCAAATCCCATTTGAATATCACGCCAGGGCGCATCTGTGGGTTGTGCATGGTGCAACACTGTTGTGCCATGCACAACCCTTTTGAATATCTGGGCCTCGATCTTGTGGAACATGTGATCATAGGGCAGCTGTATTTTTGCTCTTTATTTTTTTTTTCTTTTTGTTGTCTTCTTTTTTTTTTTTTTTTACATCCCTGGACAGCATGAATAGACTGCCTTATTTACTCCCAGTAGAAAAAGTGTACACTTTTTTTATTTTCATTTCCCTGGGGTGTATTATGGGCCTTTGCAGGTATAATTAACCAGGGATGTTTTTAACTCAGGGCGACCTGACAGTTTGTGTATAAAATGTGGGTGCTTAATATGCACTTAGCCAGAGAGAATAACAGTGGATCCTTTTTATTTCCTTTCTTCGTTTTTGTTTAACAGGTTGTGCACAGTTTAAATTGGGCATATAGACTGTCCTACCTACAGGTCACCCTCTTATTTGATGGCAGACAAGAATATGCGCACAATTGTATCTTCGTAGTTTAAGCTGCCCGTAGTTAATAATACCAGTGAATAATGTTATTTCTGTTTACTGTTTTTCTGGTTTTCTAATGTTAGTAGAAAAAGGAAAAGATGAATCAGTAGTGATAAGCAGGGGAAGGGGGTTCATGACTGGGTCTCCTTGGTGTAGCTTTACTAACATCACCTGGTGGTATACTGAAGGTGGTGTAGTTTTTTGAACTGGGGTTGGTTGGTGTTGTTAGGGAGGGGGGGTTCTGTGTCTTACGATTGATTATAGGGGATTTTGTTTTACATGTTTCTAGTTGTGCTTCTGCATGTTTTCTGGGGGTGCGAGGGGGTGGGGGTTTAGCAGTATGGGTGTTTGGGGATAGGGCGGGCATTCTGTGTGTTATGCCACTTCAATTTTCCGGTTTCCACCAGAAGGATAAGTCAGGGGTACATCCTCCCAAACCACTGAGTCTGAAGGGTGAACATTTTAAATATATCCCAAGTGGGTCTCTCTTTATCTCCTTCCTGTCATTCATATTTTGTGCTGTTATGAGAATAGATGGGGCGTGTATATAAATTTGTGTCTTGGAACATAAAAGGTGCTCAAGATAAGCGTAAGCGGGCAATTATTTTGCATCATCTTCACCACACTGGGGCACATGTAGCCTGTCTCCAAGAAACTCATCTGCCCAGGAAAGACCTCACCCTCTTTTGGAAGTCCTGGGTAGGGCAAGTTTTTGGGGCAGGTATGTCCACAAAACATGGAGGGACAGTAATTTTACTTGCCAAGTCTGTCCCTTTCACTATGACCCAGGAACTGTGGGACCTGTTGCGTCATTATGTTATAGTCCGGGGCAATTTGGAATCCTACCCTATAGTTTTGGGAGCAATATATGGCCCAAATTCGGACTCCCAAGGGTTCTTTACCAACCTAATCCCCCTCCTGGTTAATGACTCTCCCATGTTAACAATCCTGGGAGGGGACTGGAACCTGGCACCTCAGTCTGAGGTTGATAGGTCCAACAGTAGACAAGTTGGCCTTTCCTCTGGCCAACGGGCCTTAAGAGACCTCATGGTGAGTTCTGGATTGGTAGATGTTTGTCATTTACTACACTTCTCTGACCGTCACTACACCTATCTCCCCCATAAAACCCTGTCACGAATCAACTTTTTCTTAACCAATTCCTTTTGCCTACCGGGAGTCCTGGAAGCTTCTATTCTCCCCAGGGTCTTATCAGACCATTCCCCAGTTAGCCTGACATACCTGTTAGGACCAGGTGTGAGGCATAACTCAATCTGGCGCCTCAACACTCAGCTATTGAGAGCACCATCCTTGCTTACCCATATTCATGATTTCATCACTGCCTTCCTGGATACTAACAGACACTCTGTAAGCAGAATCGAAACAGTCTGGGCGGCACACAAGTGTGCACTACGAGGCAATTTTATTCGACTCACTGCTACCCAGGCAGGCAAAAATAAATAGTAGTTAGACTTCCTTTTGGGGAAAATCCAACAGCTCGAGCACACCTTGAGTCGCCCCTCCCCTGCCTAGGACTGGGCTGAGCTGCACCAATTCCAATTCCAATATGCATAAATAATGGCCCAAAAGGCCGAGTTAGCACTCCACCACACTAAGTTAAACCACTTAGAATCAGGGGGAAAAACAGGTAAGCTATTATTTATTTTTTATTTATTTAGCTTTTGTTGACCGGGTAAGTGCACTAGACAAATCCTGCCTATTTTCAGGCACGACCCGGGGGAGGGGGATACAGATGAATGCCAACTGACCTTGAACCAGATTAAGCTGTTGGTGGTATTTTGAGTGAACGAGGGAAATTTGGCCAGGACACCGGGGAAATTCCCCTACTCTTTTCGATAAATGCCATGGGATCTTTAACATCCACCTGAACTACCACCAATCCAGGCAGATGGGACCTCGGTTTAACGTCTCATCCGAAAGACGGCACCTCAAAAGTGCAGCACCCCTCTCATGCTGCACTACAGTGTCAGTACTGGGATATTAACCCAAGTGCCAGATGTGGGAACTGAACCCACAGTCCTCTGATCTCCCGGCCTCAGAGGCGAGTGTGCTACCTACTGAGCCACTGACACTGCAAAAATTATTATTAGCCCTCAGGCTCAGGCAGGCAGATGCTTGCAGAGTTATACCAGGTTTGCGCCCCACCCCGGAAGGAGCCCTGATATCAGATCACAAGGAAATTGTTAACACTTTTGCTAGTTATTTCCAAAAATTATCTCCTCGGGCCCTATGTCCCTCCCGGGGGCTTGGGGAGAAAGTAATGACCTTGAGGATGGTGGCAGAGAGGTCTGAGAGAGTTCCGATGCCGGGGGAGACAAACAGAATCATAACACATCTGAAACTTCTTGTGGCTGCTCCAGTAGACACCCAACCAGCTCTAGTAGATACCCATGCAAGATGACTTCCAACATCCATGTATCTGAAATGACAGCTTTTCAATGCTAGCAGAAAAGCCTTAAAAGCCCCATTACAGGAGCAGAATTGTCCACTTCAGGCAGTGGAAGTATACCAGGGTGGTAGCAACAAGGCAGAAGGCTGTACCCAGCCCATGTGCTGACTGTGTTGCATTTCTTTGCACCTTCAGCTTCTGACCAAAGGGTCTGGTCCTGGACTGTGCAACAAACAATCATGTCCTATTGAAATGTTCTACCTGGACAAAACACAGGCAGGCACGGTGGGAGCAAAAACAAGAAAAAACGAAAAACAAATAGAGGTTTTAAGAAAACTATTCTGCAAAGGAGGACACAGCTTCAAGGGGAAAATATGCATCAATTATAAAATGTATAATTACTATAGCATCGAAAATAAACATATTCATCTGCCACAAAAAGCTCAGTTAAATGTATAGCCAATGATAACCTAACAAGATACCTCCCTGCAACACGCCTCATTATTTTCCATTAAGAAAGAAAACTTTTTGCACATACATGTAACCCCCCTACAAATGGAGGTTCCCAAAAAGTCTTCCTTGAGCTTGCCTAAATGCTCACTGCCAGGCTGGGGTCTTGCGTTTCAGCAGTTTAAATGTGATTACCAGAGCCTGTATAGACTCTGTGTACTGTCTCTTTAAGAGCTGCCTGATTGCAGCATAAGTAATCTGACAGGGAGCTCTGTTGAAAGATGCAACTATTTACTGAAAATCATTTAGAGTGCTAATGATAATGTAGTTTGTCTAACCTGCTTTCTTTGTAGCAAGGACTGTTTTGTTTGTCTCCACTATCTTGGTCCTGGACTGCAAAGTGGACCAATCAGTATTGGTGGGACCTAAAACGTAGCTGGATTACAGGAGCGGTCCGAATTCAAAATCTGTAGGAACTGTAGTTTGAACTTGATGCGCCTTTTTTGCAACTGAAGGGGGAGCTCTTGCTTTGACTGACAGCCAAATCAGCCAACCAAATCTTTTGGATCTTGGGGAAGCCCGGGCTGCTTGCAGTTTTCAGTTAGCTCTAAGCTGAAAGCTGAACAAAAAGGAGCTGAAGTGATTCTGAGCAGCAATCCTGAGTGGATTCGCATGGGAGAACTCTGAAAAGGCTAAGTTTTTGGCCTGCATGTCGGTGTGCTGCTCCTGAGAGGGAGAGAAGAGAATTACTTTGGACTAAATCCAAGTTTGTGTGACTAAAGTAAGCTACTGAAGTGGGCCAGGCTCAACCTGAAGAAGACCGAAGATTTTGCTGAATGCGACTGGCCTGTCAGGAGTTCCAGCTACCCCAAAGCTCCCGGTGTGTGCAGAGACTTTGTGATTGTGACCGGGGAGCTCTTTTCCTGGTACAGTAGAATTCCCTTACATGTAAATGTGCTATGAGCTGCTAGTGGGTCGTGAGTTAGTCCCCCACTGTGTGAACTGTGTTCTGCTTGCTGGAAGCTGTATCCAGCCCAAAATGGACTGCATCCAAATTTGTCTCCATGCGGTCTGGGCCTTGCCAGACTGGCCCAGCCAGACTACCCACTGCACAGAGAAGCCATTGACGAGAGACCTGCCTGGGGATCAGCCCCCTGCTGCATGCTTGAACAGGAACGATGCCTCTGCGACTCATGTGGGCCCTGCTTCTCCTGGCATTCCAGATCAACCACCTGCAGTCTTGATTTTCATCCAGCCTATGTCCAGTCTTGGGTATCATAAGTAAATACCAGGGTAGCTCCCTGCAACAACAGCTTAATCTGAGTGTGTCATCTGATTGTCTTGTTGTTTCGTTTCCTTTATGAACTGAGCCCTCTGGCTCCGGATTACAAATATTGTGTACTGTGCATGTTGTGTTTTCCATCACAGGGCCCCAGCCAGCTGCAACCCCGGGCATCGGTCCTGGGTAGCCCATCTCTTCTCCACCTGGGTACCCAGAGGTGGACTGTGTGAAGGGACTCAAAGCGCATGCATACTGTAACTGCTTGATTGATATAACCGCTAAGCTAATTAACCTGATTTTGCCCCTCCCTTGTTCAAGTCCCCTGAATAAATCAGATCTAACATTTTCTGCATGTAACCTGACTGTGGTTCCAGTTTGTGCTCAAAGTACTGTACTGTTGCTATTTGCTGTGAATAACCTTGTTTTACAGGGGGTCCCCAGGGTCAAGCCAGAGGAACCAACCCTGGTGGTAAGTGCAAACAGTGTGGGCACTTGTGTGGTGTACCAGGGGTATTATGAAAGTGATTATTGTACAGTGTTCAGGCTACTAGAGGGGAAAGAGGGGGGCTACAGTGTCCTGGAGGGCTGTGCCCAGGTTAGCTTGACCACTACCAGCCCTGATCTCCGGGTGGAGGCACCCGTTTCAGAACTCAGGCCCCTTAACCTGCTACTAGCCAAGCAGGCAGGGGTAGTAGCCCTTGGGATAGCACCACCTAGGGGTTACATACATAATCAACTGAAATTTGGTGTTTAATTATTCAAGTGCCAGTTTACATTAAGTACCCCACTAAAGAATCCTTTCACAACCCACTGAAATCAATGTTTCCCCCTGCAAATTAACATAGAGATCAATGAGATACTACTTACGTGATTACTTTGGAGATTTTCCAGCAATGATGGATCATTAAATACCATTTCTTCACTTGTCTGTGAATTCTGCCTAAGAGGAAATAAAACAGAGATGCAATAAGACATGGGTCACTACGTCTATTAAAGAAATGCATTTAGCTGATCTGCAGTTATTTACAGTACTTCTGCTACAGATGCAGTCTAGAGATGGGAACATTGCAAAGTAGTTAACATGTTTAACATAAAACATTGTGGTTATGTTTTAAAAAATATATTTCTATGAAACAGGATTTAGCAAAAAGCAGTATGCAAAAATGCTGTGTTTATCAAATGCACATCTTAAATAAATTGTTTGCAAGCTGAAAACAGATGCCCTTTTTTTTTACTGTCTTTTTTCTACTGAAATTCACAAGTCAGAGTGAGGACATACTGTGTGTTACAGCATTCTGGAACAGCTGCAGAAGTCTGGACAAGGGCTGTATACTACCTGAGGCAATGCAGAGCTGCACCATTTTTTGTGCATCTTAAAGCAAGGGATGAAATTTGACAATCGCAAAAGCAGTCTCTAACCACATACAACCCTGTGATACCAGGGTCAGCAAAAGCTGAATTCTACAAGGACAGACCGCTACTGGTGACTCAGCTTCCTGAGACCAGACACGTTTTCAAGTCTTGTTTTTCTTGTAGTGAGCGAAAAGAAAAAATTACTTACCATAGTAATCTTGTTTCTTCCAAGGAAATCTTACTGTATTCTAACATAACTGTTCTTTTTTAGGCTTCTGTGACTTGAGTCTTTGTGATGCCCATGATGATAAGAGGATGGCTGATCTAAAAGGGGGAAGTTCATCTGTTGTTATTAGAATAGTTTAGTTTGTTTTTGCTTATGCATGCTTCATGAGAATCTGACGGTTGCAGAACGTGCAACCAGGGACAGTGGTTTGAAAACCGAGCTCAAGCCTAACATTCCACTATTAGCATAGGTTCTATTAACCATTTCTGCTCAGGGGCAGTCCTATGGTGAGACCATACTGCATTTGTCAGAATTCAGTAAGATTTCCTGGGGCTTGAAAGAGGTGAATTCATTTAAATGCTGATCAGAAAGTATGAAGGACGATACAACTAGCTTTTCGAAGATGGCAGCTGCATCGGATGTGTCAGCAAGAGCATTGCTGCTTCCATGAGCACTGCTGCTTCCTCAAGCCCTGCTTGAAAAACTAAAAATTATGTACTCACCGTAATTCTTGATCTTCTTGGACCATCTTCACCATTGAGTCACACTGATGGGTTCTGAGCCAGAGGCACTAGGACCCAGCTGGAGCCAGACTTTTTCGGGAGGCCCGGCTCTAAGGTAGGCGGTGCACATGCGTGGCACCTCAAGTCTAACTTGTGCTGCATGGCTTATCTCGGCACCGACCCTCAACCACCTCAGTACATTTTTTACCAAGAAGGTGCAGCATAACCTAAGTAAAACACCTAACCTAAAAGGGCATAAGACAGCCCTTTCAACCCGTATAAAAAGGGTTAACAACAAGAAAGCAGTGTCTTCAAAGCCCAAACAGAAATAAGGGAAGGTGAAGACCATCAAACAGAAAGAGTGAGCGGGGGGCAGTGGGTGAACGTGTGAATCAATGGTGAATTGGGAATAAGAAGATCAAGAATTAACGTTGAGTACATAATTTTCATATCTTCCTGCACCGTATCTTCACCATTGATTCACACTGATGGGTTTGAGTACGAAGCTCAGGTGAAAGTCCCGTCCATTCCCCCCACCCCACCCCACCCCGGGCAGGGTGGTAGGAGCTGGAGCTCACTCAGGACAAGAGTCTACTGAGGGTAGTCCTGCCAAAAGAGACATGTTGCTTGGCATGGACATCCAGGGCATAGTGCTTGATGAAAGTGTGCACTGTGCTCCAGGTGGCAGCTCTGCAAATGTCAGCAATAGGTACAGAGTGAATCTCTGCCAAGGACGTAGCAACTGCTCTGGTGGAGTGGGCACAAACTTGGCCTTCCAACTTGACCTGTGCCTTAGAATAACACTGCCGGAGACAAGCTACATACAACCCAAACAGAAGTGCATTTGATCGTAACTGCCTGACCCAGCCGGTTGGGGCTGAAAGAGACAAAGCTGCTTGGATTGTCGAAAAGTCCTTTGTTCTATAGAAGTAGAACTTGAGGGCTCTTTTAACAACCAGCAAGTGACGGGTGAGCTTCCTCTCATTCTGGAAGCTGGGAAAGCATGTAGGCAACACTAAAGTCTGGTTCAGATGGAACTCTGACACCACCTTAGGCAAAAACTTAGGGTGTGTGCGAAGATCCACCTTGTCTCTATGGAAGACGGTATACGGAGGGTCTGTGACCAAAGCATGCATCTCAGAGACCGTGCAGGCAGAGGTGATGGCCACCAAAAATTCAGTTTTCCAAGTTAGCTATTTGAGGTCACACGTAGCCAAGGGTTCAAATGGCTTATGGGTGAGCATATCCAGTACAAGGATGAGGTCCCAGGTAGCGACAGGTTTCCTGATTGGAGGCCTTTTTTTTTTGAAATTTAAATTTATTGAATTTTAGAATAGAAAGAAAAATACAATACATAAGGGAATACACCTTAAGGGATTGTAAAGGAAAGGGAAAGGGTTACATGCAACCAGGTTAATAAACACCGTAAATAAATATATACAATCACCGTAATATAAGCCGGGACAATACAAAGGAAGAAGAAAAAAAAAAAATACCCCACCTACCTCAACCCCTCCCTTTGCCGGAGAGTTGCACAAGTAGAAGGAGGCCAGGTCGAAAAAGAGGACATCTGTAATATGGAAACTAATAGCACTGGATGATCTAAAGTGGCATAAAAAACTAAGGATAAGAAAAGCCAGAAACATGCCTACCCTAAATAAAGTGCACTCAACTTGCCCCATTTCCGATCGAAAGACGCCGGGCTATGCCTGAAACTAGCAATAAGTTTCTCGGTATTGAGACTGAGAGAGATCTCCCTAAGCCACTGTTGATAGGTAATAATATCTTGGTCTAACCAATGCCTGAGGACCAATTTTTTAACTGCCATTGAAATAAATGCCATGTGGTATCTACGTTCCTTCACCGAGATGCCGGAGTAGTCACCCAAAATACAAATACCAGGGATAAATAGCTCTTTCAGACCTAACAGAGGGTCAAGACAGTTTCTGAGAGCGTCCCATAAAGGTGCCACATTAGCACATTCCCAAAAAATATGCAACAAGTTCCCTTCGGCGGCACCACATCTCAAACAGAGACTAGACTCCAGTTTACCAAACTTGGCCAACTTAACTGGAGTATAGTAGAGATTGTTTAAGATATAGTATTGGGTCAGTCTGTGATTATCTTGGGATAAGTAACGATACACATCCTTCCAAATTGAGTCCCAAGCGGGGAGAGGGATCGAGCCAGAGAGTGACCAGATTTTGGAACCCTCTAAGGGAGCGGGGAAAAGGTCAGCCAACAATTTGTTATAAATGATAGAGATACTTCTACGCGAGCCAGCTGCCTCCTGTATTTTCTCAAGAAAAGGCCTTATTTTGGAGGGGGAACAGGTCGGCCCCAAGGTTTGGAGGATCAGATGTCTCAGTTGAAAAACTTTAAAAATACATCTCTGAGGAATGTGAAGGGACTTTAAGATTCCATCTGAATTGAGGAGAGTACTTTGCTCATACAAAGACTCCACAGACAGATTTTGTAGCTGCGGAAGCCAGTCAGTGACTAACCAGCTACCTCCAATTTTGAGGTTAGGATTTAAAACCAGAGGTTGGGCTGAATCTTTGGACGGGAGGAAGTTAAAGAAGTTCCAGCACTGAGAAATAATTCTAATGGACAGGCCTATAGGGGAGTCACGGATGGCCGGGGGGAGCGTGGAGAATGGGTGCCAGAAAATGCGAGAAGGGTTTAGATTTGCTTGAGCTAATAAATTTAACTCAAGCTGTTGCCATATGGGTGGAAATGTGGAAGGCTGAGTGTTGGACAGCTTCCCTAATCTAGCCAAGTGACTAGCCCAATAATAAAGCAAGAGATTGGGTAGGCGAAGGCCCCCCTTATCCCTGGGCGCGGTAAGCCTGAGAAAGGCTCTACGAGGTTGTTTCCCCTTCCAAACAAAGTTCGATAGTGTCGAATTAACCTGAGTAAAGAACTGCCTGGGTAACCAAATGTTAAGATGAGTCAGGGGGTATAATAGCCGGGGCAGGATATTCATTTTAATAATATTAATTCGCCTCAGGTGGAGAGAGAGGCAACTGCTGCTAAACGATCGAGGTCACCGAATTCTCCTGACGGCATTGTCTAAATTGAGTTCCTTAGCCAAGCCTTCCCCCCTGGTTACATGAACACCTAGGTATTTAAAGGAAACCGGGGACCACTTCATACCGAACCGCTCAAAATCCAATTTAAAGGTGAGAGAGTTAACCGGGAATATGACCGATTTGGAAACATTCAACCTGTAGTTGGATACCTGACCAAAACGGTCAATGGTTTGGAGGACATGAGTTAAAGATTGTACAGGGTTGGTAAGGTATAACAGTATGTCATCAGCAAAGACCGATAAGGTTAGGGAAGTTGCGAGGGTACAACCCCTGATTTGCAAAGAACCTTTAATACTCACCAGCAATGGTTCCAAGTACAGGTTGAATAGGTAGGGGATAGGGGGCAACCTTGACGAGTGCCAGCGCATAAGGGAAAACTGGAGGAAAAGACCCCGCTACAATAAACTTTAGCCGAGGGGGATTTGTAAATAGCCATAATCATTTGGATAAAGGAGTCATTGAAGCCCATTCTCTTCAGAGTAGCCCATAGAAAGTCCCAGTTCACTCAGTCGAAAGCTTTTTCTGCGTCAAGCGCAACTAGGACCATAGGATCTGGCAAGGTACGGGTTACCTGAAGGACATGGGCAAGGGTTCTCAGATGGTCAGCAGATGAACGCCCCTGAATGAAGCCAACCTGTTCCGGGCTCAGCAAATGCTGCCAGACCCTTTTGATTCTGGACGATAAAATTTTAGATAGGATTTTGATATCATAATTTAAGAGCGATATTGGGCGATAGCTGGCAGGCTCAGTTAGGGGCTTATTGGGTTTAGGGATTAGGATTATTATTGCTTCTAAAAGAGAGGATCAGTCACCACCGAGAAAACAAGTATTCATATAGCTTAAGCAACAGAGGGGATAGTTTTGCAGAAAACCTGTAAAAGGTTGAGGGGTAGCCATCCGGCCAGGGCTTTCCCTAAAGGTAGGTCTTCGATTGCCTCTTCTACCTCACCCAGAGTGATAGGGGCAGACAGCAAATCGCAATGATGAGACTGAAGGACGGAGCTTAATATTGTCCAAGAAACGCCCTACCGACTGGACATGCGACACTGTGAGCTGGAACTGTAAATACCTTTATAAAAGACTTCAAAATGTGGGCAATCTCCCTAGGTAGCGACTTAGAGGTACCGTCCTGAGCTTTGAGAGCCGGAATTAAACGGGAGCTCTCTATTTCCTTCAATCTCATCGCTAACATCCGGCCCGATTTTTCCCCTTGATCAATATACCTAGTTCTGGACTTAAAAAGAGCATAATCAGCTTTGTCGCGGGTTAAGTCGTTGTATTCATTCCTAAGTTTGATGAGAGCCGATAAGTTAGTTGGGGAGTTGGAGGAGAGAAGTTTGTCTTCGGCCAGTCTCAACCTACTAGACAGAGACCCGATTTTAGACTCCCTTACCCTTTTCCTGGTAGCCACGCTCTTGATAAGCTCCCCTCTGAGAAAGCATTTAAAGGAGCACCACAGTAAATCCGCGCGACTCACAGAACCTTGATTCAGGTCGAAATACATGAGGATCATGTCCCTGATTTGGGAGACAGAATGTTCTTCCTTCAGAATTTACGTGATGAGTTTCCACAACGTGTCACGCTGGACCCTGGATACCGGGAAATCTTGATCCAAACCAGGGAGTGATCTGAGATAACTATCGGCTCGATACCCACTTGGGAAGTACAACTCATTAGTGAGGAACTAACTAGGATGTAATCGATTCTTGACCAAGTTTGGTGAACCTGGGAATAGAAGGAGTAAAGCTGATTATCGGGGTTAAGAAGACGCCAGGGGTCACAGAGACCCAACAGGCTAATAAAGTCAAAAACGGCATGTTGTGCAGGGGACGCTGGTTTAATTGGTCTATAGGTTTTGTCGAGATCGCTGGACGGGCTACATTCCATTCGCCCTAAGATGAAAAAGGAAGGTAGAAATCTGCTCAGGATATCTGCCAGGGACATAAGGAAGGATGGGTCGCCACCCACCGGAGCCGTAAATCGCCTTAAAACCAATTACTATTATCAAGCTGACCCTTGACCAAAACGTATCTGCCTCTCCGATCAATAACACAATCATCAGCAACGAATCTAATGTGATGTTTAATTAGGATTGCAACCCCTACTAGCTTGCGAGCCAGGGCAGTGAAAACCTGAGTAAACCCCAGCCTCGGACTTGCTTTTCCTCAGAGGCAGCCAAATGGGTTTCCTGTATAAAAAGTATATCTACGTTAAGTAGGAGCAATTAGAAAGACCTGGCGCCTCTTGAGAGGGTCGTTGATGCCTCTAACATTCCAGCTTGCAATTTCAACAAAACTCAATGCCATGATAGCTTACCTAGTAGTAGGCCAAGCACAGGAGCATCACCCACATTACAGATAATAGCCGTGAAATTACCGCAGGATAGGCCCAGCAATAGTAATACACCCCACAGGTGGTGAAACTCTCCGAGGCACCTTCCCCCCCATAACCATTGGAAAGACAATCCACAACATATAATTTAGTCACCAACACACATAGATAAATCAGAACACTGGGGTCACCGATACCAGGGAAACAAAGCCCAGGACACGCTGATCTGTAAAAAGTAACCACCACCCCAACCCCAAATGAAAAGCCCAACAACTACCACCACAATACCCCAAGAACTATATACAATCCGTCCTCTCTGTATCAGAAAGGCAAGTACACCACAAAAGAATGGCCTTTGAAGGATCGTCCCCAGGACTGGCAGACCAACGGCTAGCTGTAATAAAACCCTGAGTGGTGTCCCCATTGACAAACAGCAACGTGGAACAAAATAGCAGGGCAAGTGTTGGTACCGCAGCCCCCAAAATTGGTTGTGAGACTGCATCTCAAAGCACACCTTCCCCACCGCCTCCCCGCCAGAAACGAAAGGGAAAAGAAAAGGAGTAATAAAACGTCTACCTACCCCAACAAAACACACCCCAACCCCCCAAAATGGAGCTTGGAAAGGAACCAAGGCACACAGCAACAATACATAGATCGGAGCCAACATGACTTGATAGGGAAGGGAAAAACTCACCACGTGGAGAGGACAAACCAACAAACGCTAGTCCCTTCGCTCCGTTACAGGTGAAGCAGTAACGGGAGCGAATATAGAAACGGGGAGCTTGGGATCGAGGTCTACAATTCAGCCACCGCAATACCCGGATAGGGGGAAGGGGAAGGGAGGGAAAACAGGTTGGACCCATCCGTGCATCGGTAAACAAACCGTGGAACCGCACAAAACCGAGGTTCCCACCCCCCCATCCCCACCAGGCGGAGGCCCCAGCCATGAAGGCCCAAGCCACAACCCCGCCAGAGACCTCCCCAACCCACACGAAAGTCCGCTAGCCCCCAGGAGAGACCAGAAGCTGGCACATCAACCAAACAAGGCCAGACAGCCAAGGTAAGCACAAGAAAACTTAACACTGCAATTCAGCATAACAGTCAGCCTGATTTGAAGAGGTCAGGCAACCTCTTAGTAAGTTCGCTTTGGCATGTTCAGGAGTCTCAAAGGAAGCCCAGGCGTTGTCAGGTAGACTTGGAGCCTAGCGATAGTTCATACGGAATTTGAGGCCAGCTGCAATCAATTTTGTCACCAACGGTGAAATTTCTTCTCCTCAGTCGGGTTTCAAGGGGTAAATCCTGGTTATTCTCAGTGTGCGATTCTTCCACAAAACTGCTTGCAGACTCTTGACTTTCGACAGGATGTGCTGCCTTCCAGGTAACTGAGCAGCTTAATCAAATGGGTCTAGGAGAGGAGCCTGGCGGAGGTTTAGGCTTTAGGATCTGTGGGCACGCCGATGTGGTAGGAGGAGTATGGGAGAAGGGCCCACAATCTTAGTTAAGAGTTTTGCACAAAAGACAGGATGTCTGGTCCCTCCTCACCCTCCAGTAACCCCAACACCAAAATGTTGTTCCTCCTGCTACGACCTTCGAGGTCCTCAGTTTTCAACTTCAGCTTCACAATTTGTTGTTTGAGCAGGATTATATCAGGTTCACATTTAGCCTTCCAGGATTCCAAAGAGCTGGTCCGAGCCTCCGAGTCGCCCACACGAGTCGTGAGGGAGGCGAGATCACTACGCATAGATTTAAGCTCTGCTGAGATCTCCTGCAGAGTTTCACGAAAAGGAATCAGCTCCTGCAGAAACCGATCTTCGGTGAGCGGGCAGGGGGATCCGGATTTAGCGCCTGACCCGACGGATTGGGTTCTCGACTTTTTAGCCGCTTTCTCGGGGGTATTCAGCGGCGTGTGCTTGGCCCCCGACTTTTCATTTCGGCTTCCATCATCGCACCGCACCTTGGCAGAAAACTCGTTGAAAAGGAAGACAAACGCCAAAATAAAGTGACGGTGGGTTGTGTGGGGTTAGGGTAACAGATAGCTCGCCTGAAATAATTGGCAGGAATCGATAAATAGCGAGATCCACTGGCTGAGAGGGGAGAGCTAAGGAACTAGGCTGCCATTAAGAGCACCGCCCCACGTGACTCCCTGATTGGAGGCCTTATGTGCAAAATACCTTTCAAGAACCTCTTAAAAAGAGGCAGTTGAACTAGGGCGAGATTCTGAACTGTCTTGTGACAAGCTGAAACAGTGCATAAATGAATCTTAACTGAGAAGTATTGCAATTCTTCATCAGAAAGGTCCAGTAAATACTCCAAAACGTTACCTGGTGGGCATCGGAATGGATTTATACAGGATTTGGAACACCACTCAGTAAAATTGTCTCCATTTGGCTGTGTAAGTCTTTCTGGGAGAGAGCTTGTGAGCAGCCAGGAGAATCTCAGAGACTCTCTGACAGACCTTGTATCTGCTCATGTCCATATGTTCAGAAGTCAGGCGTGGAGATGAAGGGAGCGCAGGCTGGAATGAACCAGGGATCCCTCCATCAGAAGGTCTGTTCACAGGGGAAGAGGCCTCGGAGGGGGAACTGACAAGTTGTTGAACAGTGGAAACCGTATCTGCCAAGGCCAGCACAAGGCAATCAGAATCATTTTGTCCCTGTGTCCATCTGATTTTAACAGTACCCTCTGAACTAGAGGAACAGGAGGAAATGCAAACAGAAAGTGATTTGTCTACTCCAGCCTGAATGCATCCTGACAGAAAACGCCATGTTCTGGATTTTTGGAGCAGAATTGAGGCAGAGTGGGGATGCAAAAAGGTTCATTTCTGGGGTTCCCCACTTGCTGAAAAGAGACTGCACGACGTCTGATGCCAATGACTACTCATGAGGATCTGCTTCTGTCTGACTGAGTTCGTCTGCCAGACTGTTCTGAGCCCCCTGGCAAATAAATTGGTTAGATCAAAGAGTCCTGCTCCACACACCATTCCCACACTCTCACTGCTTCCCTGCAAAGAAGGTAATAGTGTACCCCCCAACTTGTTGATGTAGTACATGACTGATTTGTTTGTTTGAAGGAGGATTACCTTGTGACAGACAAAGTCCACTAGGGCCTGAAGTGTGTACAGGACTGCTCTCATCTCCAAAACATTGATGTGGAGATGGGACTATAGAGGGCTTCAGACTCCCTCAGTGTGGTGGCCCTGGCAGTGAGCTCCCCACCCCAACAGAGATGCGTCCATGGTCAAGGTTATGTGAGGCTCTGGGGTGAGAAGGGGAGACCTTGAAGGAGATTATACTCCTGCGTTCACCACTTTGATAGGGTAAGACAGAGGATGCACTGACAGAGACCCCTGCGTGCTGAGCATCCACTGAGTTGTCCTCATGTGCAAATGCTCTAGAGGCACCGAGATAATAGAGGAGGCTATGAGGCCTAACATCCGCTGCATGGAGTGAGCCCGGACGGACTTACTCTCCATGATGAAGTGTACCATCTGAAGATGGCTTTCCTTTTGTCTTCTAGGAGCAAGGTCCTTGTCTTGATAGTGTCCACGAGGGCTCCGATAAAAAGGAGCTGTTGAGAGGGTTGAAGCTGCGACTTCTTTAGATTTAGCAGAACCCCATGGAGGTCAGGGACTGAGCTGTTGTGGTCACTGCTTGTTCCATGCCCTGCTTGGACAGGTTGACTAGTAGCCAGTCATCCAGGGAGGAAAAGACGCGGAAGCCCAAGTTTTCGGAGGTACACTGTGAGAACCACAAAGCACTTTGTTAAGACTCGTGGCACTGAGGATAGCCCAAAGGGCAGGGCTCGAAATTGGTAATGCTGGCCTAAAGCCATGAAACGGAGAAATGTATGGTGGCTAGGACGGACCGGAATATGTTGGCAGGCATTCTGCACGTCCAGGGAGGGCAATCAGTCCTGGGACTTGAGAAGCAGCAGCAAGGTCCCTAGGGAGACCAACTTCTCTTGGTTCAGTAACTTGTTCAGTTTTCTGAGGTTGAGATTGGGGCGCATGGCCCCCAACTTCTTCGGAACATGGAAGTAATGGGAGTAGAAGCCTGTATTGCGCTCTGCTTCTGGCACTACTTCCACTGCTCTGTTGCTCAAGAAGCCTGCTATCTCCATGGCGAGAATATCTGACATGGCAGCTGACAGGGGGTGCTGCTTCTTAAGTGGATAGTCTGGAGGGATTTCTGAGAAATTCAGTAAGTATTCCTCTCAGATGACCCTTAAAACCCACTTGTCTGTAGTGACGGATTTCCACTTATGATAAAACTGAATCAGACGCCCCCCCCCATTGGAGAGGAGCGGTCTGCCTCAGGCAGCTGAGGCAGAGCCGGGGCCGGAGTTTCAGACATTGTTCACTTGGGAACTCAAAGCAGCAGGTTGGTTGGACAGAGGTCTGGGGTTATATTCTGTTTTAACTGAAATATTTGAATAGTTTGTAAGTGAAATTAGCTCTATGTGGTAAAAATTATTACCTTGAATTAGAACTGTTACTTGGGCTGTGATATTGTAACTTTGGAGGTTTGGGGACTGTTGTTTGTCAGGGTTAATTAGAGGGAAATTTAAATGTGTTGTTTGCCTGGTGTTTGGTAAGAGCCCTCCCACACACCCTGTTTTGTAGGCTTTCTTAAATACTGAAAAACCACTGGGGGTTGGGATTGAAGGGCTGAGTATTTCTGTTTTAGGACTGAAATTCGAAGCAACAGGAGCTGGTGGGCCTGTGACATCATAAGGTACCTGATGTCTGCTTACACACACTGTTAGTGGACCAACACACACTGGACTGTATGTGTTTGTGAGACTTTGAACTTTATTGGTGGGGTTGAAATTGGGTTTGTAAATAACTACAGTCAGTATAGAGAGAAACTGTGTTCCAGGGGAAAGGGACTAAGAAAAGGGGTGTGCCATTATAAACAGAGGGGGATAAACAGGGTGGCCATATTCCACCATGGCAGGCATCTTCAGAAGGGTTGTAGGCTGCACAGGCTGTGGGATGGCAATAATTCTAAATTGGGCCTGAGAGAGAGGCTGCCCACCTGTAGACAGCTATCTTGTATCAGGAGTGAGGTATATTGGTTAAGGAGTAAGCTGGGGAGCTGGGGGGTGTCCAAGGATAAGGGGTGTGGATATGGGCAGGAAGGTGGGGCTGAGGAGGCTGGGGCAACGCCTGAAATTACAGGACGCTATGTTACAGCAAGCGGGGGGGGTATTAGGGACAGAGGACCCTTAGATAGGGAAGTTGATGCTAAGGGGAAAGCGTACGGGGTGAACATTCTGAATACAAAGAGAGTGGAGGGGGAAGAGTCAGGAGGAGCTGTTGTGCGGAAGCCTAAAACAGCAGACCGAGGGAAGGGAGCTCCTAAGGTGAACAGAGCAAGAGGGGAAGAACAGGGGCAGTTTAGAGGTGCAGTCAGGGGAAACTCGGGTTACTTGATGGAGGCTGACAGAGTGTCACAATAAATTTGATCTACTAAGCAACCTAGAGGGGAAGGAAGGGGTTGGTGGAAATGAGAAAACTTATACAGAGGCCGGGGGGAGGGAGTCTGATACCCATAGGGCATCACAGACCGGCTATGGAAAGGATAGAAATAGTCCCAGAGGGAGAAGGGGAAACATATATGTTAAGCAAATGGGGGAGATGCAACATATTCCAGACATGAGAGAGGAGAGCATGATTGGAGAGAAACTGGGAGACAAGGAGGTGGGAGAGGAGCCCCCCTTCAGCAGGGGGGTCAGTACCAAGGATGGGGCCCTAGCTAAAGGGGACCCACAGAGAGCCTCTGGAGGCAGGGGTACTATTACAAGGGGGGAGGATGGTGTGGGGAAGGAGAAACCATCAGGGCCAGGATAAATGGTTCGGATAAGAGAGGGTTAAAGGGGATACCTATTCAGAGGGAGTTTGAGTTAAGTGGGCAAAATAGCAAGAGAGGCAGAAAGGGGAGGGTGACAAGGGGGTCTCTAATAAGGCAGGAAGACTCCCACTAAATTGAGATCATGAATAAAGGGGGGAAGGGGGCTGAGAGGGCATAGTGGAGGTAACCATAAGGATGATGGCGGTGTTAAGGTTCTGTTATTGGGAGACTCGATGATTAGGGGTATCCAGTGGGAGGGACAGGGGGGTGGATGCCATAGCCAGGTGAAGGTAGTGAGTATCTCTGGGCTAACAGTGCACAGAGCAAAGTTCATGGTGTATGAAATGGTTAGGGATTGTGGAGGGAAACCGGATTTCCTGGTGCATTTGGGAACTAATGATCTAGAGGGAAATAGCATTTTGGAAATCCAACAAGGTTCCAAGAACTTGCCAGAGTCTGTCGGATAATGGATGCAACATTTTTCGGAGATATTGCCAGTACCAAAGGCCTCAGTGGAGGAAAAAATGAAGCTCACAGAGGTTAATGACTGGCTCAGGAAGGGAAGAAGAGAGTGGGTTGGGGGTTAGGGGAACTGGAATGGAGTTTGGGAGGATCAGGGACTATATGCCAAGGACAGGTTTCATCTTGCCCCATTAGGGAAGGAAGTCCTTAAACAGGGGATGGCTGACTACATATAAGAAAGGTGGGGTTTAAACTTGTGAGGGGGGGAAGGGATAAGGGAGGGGCTGACCAGAAGCCCTCTCCTCCAGATGAGGGGAGTAGCCTTCACGCCAAGGGGAAGGGGGAAACAGATTGGGGATGGAGGTTTCAGGAGGAGCAGAGGGAGGATGGAAGTATAAGGAATCTGGGTGGGGTTCGACAAAGAGGATCAGGGATAAGGGGTGGGGGTTGGTGTTAGTAAATGCCAGGAGCTTGGGAAACAAGTTGCCAGAGTTCCAGGCCATGTTGTTCGGGGCACGGAACGGCCAACAAGAACCATGACTGGGACCTCAAACGCACGGGGTACACTATGCTCAGGAAGGATAGAAAGGAGGGCAGAGGGGTGGAGTGGCTATGTTCATTAGAGATGACATAGAAATTGCTAGGGTAGAAGAGGCAGAGGGAAACGTGGAGGCCTTATGGGTCACCTTACGATCCCCAGCAGGAGATAAGGTCAAGCTGGGTGTAGTATATAGGCCCCCCGGGATGAGTGATGTTCTAGAGGATGGTTTGCTGGACAACATCATTGCCCAGTGTGGACCAAAAGGGGAAGGAATGGTGTTGATGGGGGACCTTAATATGCCAGGTACAAACTGGGGAACCATGTCCTCTAAGGTGGCCAAGGAGCAGAGGCTGCTGGATGGCTTCCAGGATGTGTCTTAACACAGCATGATGGAGCCCACAAGGGAGGGCATGTCCTGGATGTGGTTCTGGCAGATGGGGATCTGGTGGGGACATGGTTGTACAAGACCCCCTGACTGGGAGCGACCACAATACTGTCTGGTTTCAAATAAGCATGGGGGAGGGGGAGATCTAGGACACTGACAGTGGACTTCAGGGGGGCAGACTTTATGGGCATGGGAAATATTCTCAAGGATCACTTGATGGGGCTTACCTCAATGACAAGTGTGGAAAGGAGATGGGAGGTCATAAAACGGGGACTTCATGAGGCAGTCAGGATCTGTGCTAAGTTGAAACGTAAGGGAGCAAGGTCACATAAACCATGCTGGTGGTCCAGTGAGGTACAGGTAGCAGTCAGAGAAAAGAAGGCGGCCTACAAAAATATAAAACAACAAGAGGGATAGGGATAAGGAAATGTACCAGCATGCATCTAGAAAAGTCACCCATATGGTGAGGGGAGCAAAGTCCCAGAAAGAGCAGCGGCTGGCACAGGGGATACATGGAGGGGAAAAGGGGTTCTTCCGGTACATTGGGGAGCGGAGAAAAACTAAGGACCATCTCAGCAGATTGAGATCAGAAGGAGGGTGGGTGAAAAGGTAGGACCAGGCAGAGGTATTTAATCTAGTACTTTGCCTCTGTGTTCACTAGGGAGGGATGGGATATCTACAAAGCAAGGCACAAGGGATAGAAACATCAGTGGGATCAGGGAGTAACAGAAATGGAGCAAGAGGGAGAGAGAGGTACCCCAGGGGTGTCACATCTGGGTAAAGATAAAAAGGCCAGTAAGGTGGAGGGGACAGATGATGCTATCTCCACCAAAAGGGTGTGGTTAGCCCTCAAGGCCCTAAAGAAAGACAAATCTCCTGGGCCAGATGGCATTCATCCAAGAGAACTATGGAAATTGGCGGACATACTGGCTGCACCCCTGGCGGAGCTTTTCAGCAGGTCACTTGAGACAGGGAGGGTACCTAGGGATTGGCGAGAGGCACATGTGGTACCAATCCATAAAGAGGGGTCGAGGGAAGTACCAGGTAACTATAGACCCATCAGTTTGACCTCGGTGATGGGATAATTAATGGAGAGTATACTAAAGGAACGATTGGGGGTGTACTTGGAGGAGGTGGGAGGTCTGGATAGTCGGCAACATGGGTTTGTGCCAGGTAGATCATGTCAAACCAACCTTGTGGAGTTCTATGAATGGGTAACATCAGAATTGGATAGGGGTAAGCCTGTGGATGTATTATTCTTGGACTTCAGCAAGGCGTTTGACTCTGTCCCCCACAATGGTCTGGTGGAGAAACTGATGGGGTTAGGAGTAGGCCCTTTCATGGTCAGATGGACTGAAAACTGGCTAGCTGGACGACTCAGAGAGTAGTGGTCTGTGGGAGCTCTCCTAACCCAGAGAGGTTGGTAGTGGGCACCGCAGAGGCTCGGTCCTGGGTCTGATCCTGTTTAATGCATACATATCGGACATCAGGAGGGTATAGGGTGTGAAATGAGTCTCTTTGGGATGACTCCAAGATGGGAACAGTAGTTGAGGAGAAGAGGGAGGTTGCCCTTCAAGGGGACCTGGACACCCTGGAAAGCTGGGCTCACACATGGAAATTAAATTTCAATATCACCAGTGCAAGGTGTTGCATCTTGGTCGGGAAACCTAAACACAGATACACCTTGGGAGGGAGGCACTGGAGGCCTCAATAGGGAAAAAGACCTAGGGGTCATGATAGATGGATGTATGAATAACTCTGAGCAGTGCAGGAGAGCGGCTAGCAAGGCAAACAGGATGTTGGGATACATCGTGGGGGATCACCTCTAGGAGCAAGGAAGTGATTCTGCGCTGTACAATGGACTGGTTAGACCACACCTTGAGTACTGTGTACAGTACTGGAACCACTTGAAGAGGGACATACAGCTCCTGGAGAGGGTACAGAGGAGGGCAACAAAGATGATACGAGGGCTAGGATTTGACATATGAGGACAGACTTAAGGAGCTCTGCCTGTTTTCATTGGAGGAGAGGAGAGACAGGGGACATGATTGAGGTCTTCGGCACCTCAAGGAATAAATAGGGTAAACATGGAGGGGATCTTAGACTAAAGCAGGAGGTATCACCAGAGGGCATGGTTTGAAGTTGGAAGGTGGAAGGGTGAGGGGAAAGAGGAGGAGGTTTTTCACTGAGAGGGTGGTGGACCCTTGGAATGCACTGCCTGGTGAGCTAGTTCAGAGATCCACAGTGGAGGGCTTCAAGAGAGGATGGGACAGACACAGAAAGTGGATGTATCAGATGATGGCCTGTCCCAGGGGGGTGGGGATGGATGATACGGGTTTCTGGAGCACAAGGGATGGGAGGGTCTCGGCACCCAACTAAGGATCTAAAGTTCGAGCAGACTCGATAGACCGTAAGGCCTAATCTGCTGGCAAATAGTATGTTAGTATGTTAGTAGGTTGACACTAGGCGCTTTTGGGGCCTGTGCCTTCGGTAGCACCTCCTATTGTGATTGCACAGGCTGGGACTTGACTTGGGTTCCTCTGCCTTTGCCATGAAAAGACTGCTTACTGTGGTAGAACACTTGTCCCTTTCCTCTTTCAGGGTGAGCTGGGACAGGCCATGAAGTCTTAATGGCTGTTCTAGTCTTCTGAGAGGCCTCGAGGGACTGTTCCACCCTGTTGGTCAAACAGATAAGGGCCCACTGAAGGGGACATTCATGACTTGCTGCTGGATGTCTTTGGAAAAACCCTAAATCCAAAGCCAGGTGTATCTCCTAATGCAGATACCTGTGGCTGCAGAGCAGGAAGCAGTGTCATATGCGTCCATAGCCACCTTTAACTGATCACTGTTGGACTCAACAATACGGGTAAACAGTCTGAAGAATTTTCTGCTTAGTGTCCAAGTCTGGCAAGGCCTCTGCAAGAGATGAAAGGGAGGTCCAGAGGACGTGCTTGTACTTGGAGAAATGCCCTTGATAGTTAGCTACTCATATGCTAAGGGTAGCTGCTGAGAAAGCTCTCTTTCCCACCATGTCTATCTTGTGCAATTCTTTACTGATGGGATTCACTGTGACCTCTTGAGGGAGAATGGCCTTGCCATTCTCGGCCAGAGTAACAATCTTATCAGCACTAGGCTGGGAAGCCAGGATTGGTCTGTCTTTAGAAGCAGTATACAAATGATCTATCTACTTACAGACAGAGGGAATGGATGCAGGACTGGCCCACATTGCCACCGGAAGAGTCTCAAAAGCAGGTAGGACGGGAGTTATAAGGCTGACCAGTATATTGGGAACATGGAGCCACTCCAGACAGAGTAATTTCCTTGGGTCAATGGCAGAAGTCTCGAAGGCAAGGGTTGCATGAATATTGCGAAGCAAAGCCTGGAAAGAAAGGTCCTCCCATTGAACAGGATAGGGGCCCGGAGTAGGGTTATCCAGGATGTAAAAGGAGTCATCGTCACTGCCCTAGGAAATAATGAGATCGGGGTCATACTCGACCCCCTCCAACTCCTCTCTAGAAAGAGGAGATGGGAGAGAAGTGGACCTAGGAATGCCCTGCCCAGCTCTAGGGGTCAGACAGACAGGCGACACCAGCACTGGCAGAGAAGCCAGTGCTGGGCCTGGCACCAGACCCAGCACCAAAGGGCTGAAGAGTCAGTGCTCAAGCAGTGCACCAGTAGGCCCGGTTTCCAAGCCAAGGACTGATATCTAGGAGCTCGAGAGATAAAAGTGCAACTCTAAGAGGGGAAGAATGATTGAGAAAAGGGTGTCCCCGCTAAAAGGCAATTGCCAGGTATAGGAATCCACAAAAAGGGATGATTCCCATCCTCCAGACTTCCATTCTCTGACTTAAACATCCCAAATAGTGAATTAAGAGAAATGTAACAGGCCACTAAAGCAAATGCAGGAGGTGAATTGCAAGGGGAAAAGAAAGCTGAACTGGTAAGGGAACTTGGGCTACAATTCCCAAAACATTTCCTGTCCCTAGAGTACCTGCTCCCCTGCAAGGTCTTGTTCCTAAGAAGGGATGAGAAAAGCTTATCCAACAGCAAACAACTATAGACCCCCACCACCTAAAAGGGCTGGGGGGCGGGGAAAAGTACGAAACAAAGGTTTCTGCAACCCATCACCACTCTAGTTCTCTCCCTCTTTTTTTTTAATTGAAGAAAAAGGGTAACAAGGACCTACAAATTAGTCCTTCCAGTTTGTGTGTGTGTGTGTGTGTGTGTTTTTTTAAGGGAAGGCTAGGAGAACGGTTAGGGGTAAGAACTGCCCCTGAAAAAAAAAGCACTTTTTTTGGAGGGCTGTACAGGGGCGTGTGAAAGGAACAAGTTCCCCGAAGAGGTTTGCTCCTTAAACGCCTCTCCCTCTTAAAAATAAAAAAAAGGGACATGGCTGTAAGGCAAAGCAAGGCAATTTTTATTTAAAAGACGCCCATCCCTGAGGCTCCGGGTGCTGAACATATTAAAATTACATACAAAACACAATCAATAAATTATCTATACAAAATAACACACCACAATATACAAAATAAATAACTGGCCCTATAACTCAGTATTATAAAATTCATAAATACTATTATCAGCAATAACTACTGGCTAAGTTACAGCCAGGGGCCAGATTAGGCGGAGAATTCAGGGAGCAGAAGGAACTATACCGCAAAGTCCATGAAGGCCTGATCATACAAGAAGGCCTTGAGGCAGGCTTTGAACACCTCAGCAGAAGGGGCCTCTCTTACAGCTGGAGATAGCGAATTCCACAGGATGGGGCAGCGACACTAAATGCACTGTCACCTGCTGTTTTTAGCCTCGTCCTAGGAATCGCAAGGAGGCCCCTAAAGGAGGAGCAAAGGGAGTGGACCGAGACAGCAGGTGTAAGAAGGTCCTTCAGGTAACCAGGGCCCAAGTCATGTAGTGCCTTAAAGGTAAGCAAGCCCACCTTAAAGGGGACCCTCCACCTGACCGGCAGCCAGTGCAGTTCACGCAGCACCGGGGTGATGTGACAGTACTGAGGCTGTCCTGTCAACAACCTGGCCGCTGTATTCTGCACCAGCTGCAGTCGGCACAGGGTACCTCCAGAGACCCTGAGATGTACCGCATTACAGTAGTCGAGCCTGGCTGTCATGAAGGCGTGAACCAAGGTGGGGAGATCCGGGGACAGAACTAGGGACTTTATCCTGGCAATATTCCTCAGATGACAGAAACTGGTACTGACAACGGGCGACACCTGAAACTCAAGCATCAGTCCGCTGTCAAGAATAATGCCCAGATCACGCACCCTAGAGGAGGCCATCCGCTGTCAAGAATAATGCCCAGATCACGCACCCTAGAGGAGGCCTTCAATGGTATAGACCCAAGAAAAAGCCTTGCTTCTGCACCAGAGGCCAACCTATCACGCCTTCTGTTCAACTCATCTGTAAAGGAAAGGAAAAGGAAAAGACTGCCCAGAAGCCTGGACATTGTAGGGGAAGGTAGACGGGCTGCAGTGATGAATGGTGAAGATACTCTGGACGATCAAGAATTACAGTGAGCATGTAATTTTCATATCTTCCAAGAATCAATCTTCACCATTCATCACTGGTGGCTCTGAGTGCTAAGCTTACCACCAAGGGTGGTTCTGGCAAACCCTGAGGGAAATGGTTGTCCCTCAGCCTCCTGTAGGGGGATATACAGAGAGGCGGGGTCCCTCATGGGCCTGGCAAAACCTGATACTGGTCAGGGTCAGGTGGAGGCTCCCGTGGCCTGGGAGCAGGAATGCATCCGCAGGTTCACACCTGGCCCTATGGAAGAAGAAATGGACCCTCTGGAAATGTGAGGTGTTCACCTTATGCCAGGCCAAGGGTGACAACTGGGAAAGACACAGCCATCCCATCGGCCTAATGCATACTGCAGTTCCCACTAGTCTGGAGGCTACCTGGTTGGCGTCATAGAATGCCCTCACCCGGTGTCTCACCAGCTCCAGGCTCCGTGCAGAAAGGCATATGGACTGTCTGGTTGCCTCACAATCTGGCAGAGATGCTAGGAGCTGACCTATCACCCACAGGTGCCTGCCATAGGACGCCTGGTAGGCATGGTATGTAGCAATGTGCAACTTGGTGCCCGCTGCCAAGAAGGCTCTACAACCCCAGATGTCAAACCTGGCCGAGTCCAACTCCGTGAGACAGTCGCACACTGGGCACCTATGCTGAGACGGAGTGTCCAGGAGCTGAACCCCAGAAGAACGGTGTGGCACGGCTCCTGCAGATCCCAGAGGTGCACAGTACCTGGGCTGGACATCCCTTGGGGCTGGAGAGTGGGCAGAAGGATGGAGCCTGACGTCTCTTGAGGCCTCCACAAAAGGCCTAGGCCACGGAGGTATGACAATGGAGTCATGATTGCACTCCCCAAGGAAGGACAGTGTCAGGCATGCAGGATTGTGGCCGGAAAAATGAGACAGTCGTAGCTTCCTCATCATCTTCGAAAGGAACTGCTGGTAACATGTGTAGTCAGTGTCGGAGAAGTGGACGGAGGAGTCCTCTTTCTTGGCCCAGGAACACAAAGATGAAGAGGAGCTGAACTCAAGGGGTGGTGGTTCCGGGGTTTCAGGCTGGATGATAGCCTGGTTCAGTGCCATAAGGTAGGCGGGGAAAGCACTCACCGAAACCCTGAAGTGCTCCCAGGTCAGCGGTCCCACAGGATCAAAAATGCCCAGGAGAGGAGGGGGGGAACAGGCAGAGCAGGAGGAGGAGGGTCATGATGGACCAGGCCAGGTCCTCTGCCAGGGCTACAAGAGCAAACAGGGGACCTTGCCCAAGGGAAGGGCTGTGCTGCTTGTCCACCCGAGAATGCCCAACCATAGAGATACGATCCAGATGGTGCCCTTGGGGAGGAAACCCCCAGTTGGGGAGATTGTAGCTGTAATGGTCCCACAGGGTGTCCACTATCCCCATCTACTGCAGGCCTAAACAGTTCCGGGGTGGGAAGGGGGACAGAGGACCCAAGTTAACACTCTGATTCCTGCTATGCACCTTTGGCTAGGCCTAAGGACATCAGCAGCACTATGATCCTGGAGCAAGTGGAAGCCAGCACCATGGGCGGTGACAGAAGCCCCCCTTGGAACCGCAAGCAGCACCGGAGTCAGATTCGGTGCTGGGGACAGGGCCGGAACCTGTCCTGGTGCTGGAAACGGCACCGGAACCCAACTGTGTGCCACACCCGGCACTACCCTCTGCCCAGCACCAGAATCTGCACCAGGACAGTCCCCGGCACCGCGACCAGAACCACAAGACACAGGGGAGGTGACGACATGACTGGCATTAGGCTGAGAAGAACCCCTAGGCAACGTGGATGCTAAAGGCCAAGGACTAGGCACAGAAAGGTCTCCTTCCTCACCAGGGCCCAGAAGCCAGTCGAGATCATCCTGGTCCTCACTCTCTGGATCATCTGACCGCTCAAAGGATGAGATCCAGAAGATCTCCAATGCGTGACTGGCTCCAGAGACCTTTCCTCTCCCAGAGCCACAAATGACAGCAGGAGGGGATCCAGCTGTGCAGGCCGCACAACCGCTCTCACAGGAAATGGCCTCAGTGCCAGGAACCAAAGAGGCCCAGGACCACGGCCCAGAGGTGGAGGTCCAGAGTATAGCTGCGACTCCGCCATTGGGTGTGTCTGGACCCCTGAGGGGGCACCAGACTGAGCGGGACACACAATCGGTCCCTTGGGAGGGACCAGTTGTCCCACAGATCCCTCCCCTAGGCCTCCCATCATAGAGAAATGAGGACTAGTGTAGGCCTTGTCTCCCTCAGTATGTGTAGTACCAGGGAAGGGCTCAGGAGAAGAGCCCAGAGACCTTAACTTAGAGTCCTGAGTGCAACGCCTCCCTCCGAAGGTGGGGGCCTTCCCCACCTCATTGCACCAAGGTGCACAAGTCCATAGAGATGCAGGCAAGGCAGCAATACATGTCATGGTATGCTCCAAGGCAGGTCCAGCAGCAATCGTGTTGGTCTTGGATGGATATGTTTCTCCCACGGGGAGCAATGGGGAGGGGAAGAGTCTATCTTCTTGGTCATCTTCTTCTGCTTTTTAGATCCCTGGATCTTGGACATGATTGCTTCTCAGAAAAAAAGAAATAAACAGCAAAAAAAAGGGCTCAGCGCTGTAAAAGAGGGTCAGAAAGAAGAAAGGCAGCGACGAAAGGCCGAAAAGGCTATACAGTGTTGAGCTAGTGGCGATGAACAGAACTTAGACCATGTTATACAGCAAAAATGGCAAATGGTTTCACAGACTGCTTTGCTCGATAGCGGGAAGAACAGAACTGGGACATGGGGGGGCCAGCATTGGTAACTAGCCAGCCCATGAGTGCCACGTCATACATTCGCCTTGTGGGTAGCACCGTCTCTGACGTCAGCCCCCTGCCACCAAAGCTTTAAAGGCATATGCTCCCAGGGGATTCTAGTGCCTCTAGCATAGATCCACCAGTGATGAATGGTGAAGTTGGATTCTTGGAAGATCTGCAGTAATCCAGATGTGAAAGACAAACAGTGAACCAATGTACCTGTAATCTCAGGACTTAAGTAAGAGTGAATCTTAGTGATGGTGCGTAAATGGGGCCTTGGATGGACATGTTTCTCCCACGGGGAGCAATGGGAAGGGGAGAGTCTATCTTCTTGGTCATCTTCTTCTGCTTTTTAGATCCCTGGGATCTTGGACATGATTGGTTCTCGGGGAAAAAAAGAAATAAACAGCAAAAAAAGGGCTCAGCGCCGTAAAAGAGGGGCAAAAAGCAGAGCTGACAATATTGCTGACATGAGATTCCAAGTGCAGTGACTGGTCCAAAAAGACTCCAGGGTTATGATCAACTATGGAGAGATGAACAGTAGAGCAGCCATAGTGCGGACCACGATCAAATGGCTGAGAGATTTGGTCTTTACTCTTATATTGCGTACAAGAAGTTCTGTCTTGGTGACTCTTCGAGTGAATCCGAGATCATCCATGGCTGGATGTCAGCAAGGCACAGCAACATCCAAGTTAAAATGGTTTGCAATAGTGAGTCAGTGACTGGGGCACAGATCAAGGTGTCGTCAGCACAACTGCAATAGGACAGACCGTTAGCTCTGATGATGTCTGCTAGGAGTGACATATAATACAAATAAGCAGGGCCCAAGAACAGAGACTTCTGGAACGCCATCTGGTAATCTTCCCTGGGTTTAGGTGTGGATGTAGTGGGAGTTAAAAATGAGTGTTATGTACTTACTGTGACTGCTGATCTTTCTGAATATCTCCTCCATAGATTACCACTAATGAGTTTAAGCCAGAGAGGACAGGCCCCCGTAGGAGTCAGAACATTTCTGATGGGAGCTAGAGGATCAAGCAGGACCCGCGCATGTCACCACACACGCCCTATAGTACAAAGTGGCTATTAGTGCCTATAAAATGCTCAAGACACTGAACAAAGTCTAGAGACAAAATAATCAAAGGGTGTTAAAGGTGACTGGAGACAGTTTTTACACCTCTAGATGCCTTCCTGTTTCTATTTGTGACTATAGAAACATAGACAATGATGGCAGAAAAAGTCCAGAGGTCCAGCCAGTTTGCCCAAGTTCTCAATAATCCCTGGAACCTACTGTTTCACCAGGGTACTAACCCTCCCCGTCATATCTCTCTCTTCTCCTCCCTGGTCCTGTCACCCCCAGTAACCGCTATTCCTTTCATTATGTCCCAGCCCTGCTTGAATCCCCCGACAGTTTTCGCACCCACCACCTCAACCAATAGACTGCTCCAAAGTTTCACCACCCTTTCTGTAAAGTAATACTTCCTCACATCCCTCCTGAACCTACCTCCTGTTAATTTCCAGTCATGTCCACGTGACTGCGAATTGGTATTCACACTAAACAGTTCCCCGCAGTTCACATTGTTAATTCCTTTAAGGAACCTGAAGGTCTCTATCATATCTCCCCTCTCCCTCCAGGTCTCCAGTGGATACATATTTAGTGCCTTGAGGCACTCCTCATAGGATCTGCCCTGCTGGCCCTGAATCATTTTGTTACTCTGCGCTGCACTGTCTCCAACCTATCCTTATCCTTTCTGAGGTGAGGACTCCAGAACTGGGTGCAGTACTCTATGTGAGGCCTCATCAGGGATCTGTAGAGGGGACATACTACCTAGTCAATAACACTGTGGAGTTAGCCCTACAAAGTGGTGCTACCATACTAAAACTCATAATAATAAAAACACCAAAGTAGAGCACACACACCTCATTGATGCAAGGGCGGTCTATTAAAAGTTCATTTTATTAGCAGATGCCACCAACCGTGGCATCTGCTAATAAAATGAACTTTTAATAGACCTGTGCCCTTGCATCAATGAGGTGTGTGTGCTCTACTTTGGGGAAACATTACCTCTATCTATCCAATATTCTAATATGTTTTGACCTTTTTTTGTTAAAGTAACAAAATATTTGTTTGCCTTTGTAAGTACCCTGAATCCCTTTCTATACTGCCTAAACATTTATGACATCAGTAATAGCATGGAATGGTGTAATCATAACTTATATCATGGAATAGCTCAGAAATATAAAAACAAAGCACAGTAGCTGGTGAGGAGAGTGGAACCTTATGTAGATATGAGGGTTCCCTAAAGCTAGATTATGTTTTTATCAAAAATTGATTAAAGCATATCAAAAACATACTGTAACTGTCACGGAAAGAAAAACTGGAGGGTTTCATATCACCTTTAAAAGCTAGTTGGTAAAATTGAGTTTTTAGTTTGCATTTACATAATGCAGGATTGATGCAGGCTCAGATATCCAGCAGTAGTCCATTCCAAAGGTGCGGGAAGCAGACCAAGAAAGTTCAGTCACAAAAAGTGGCCCGTCGGCTAGTCAGAACATTATAAATATGTACGTCAAAGGATCGAAATCAATGAGTAGGATGGTGGTGATGAAGTAATTCCGCTAAGTATGAAGAAGCAAGTCTATTTTGGCATTTAAAAAAGGCAAACATATTCTGTAGTTAAATCTATGTTTGACTGGGAGCCAGTGAAGTTTTGCTAGCAGTGAAAACACATGATAACATTTCCTGATGCCAGTACTGACTCATGCTGCAGCATTTCGAACAAGCTGGAGACAGTGCAGTTTGTGTAGGGACACCAAAGAGGAGGGAAAAGAAAATTACATACTCACCGTAATTCTTGATATTTTTGGACAGTCTTCACAATTTATTCACACTACTGGGTTCTCAGCTGGAGACGCTAGGACCCTGCGAGAGCCAAAAATCTTCAGGGGGCTAACGCTGAGGTAGGCTGAATGCATGCATGGCACTGCGAGGGCTAGCCTTGAACCACATAGCCTATCTTGGCAACAGCCCCAGTACCTTTTTACTGAGGAATTGCAGCACAACATAAGTAAGAAAATACTAATCCTAACAAGGCCATAAAATAGCCCATTGGACCCATATATGAAGGGCCAACAGTAACAACAGTGTCTTCACTGCCCAATCGAAACAAGGGAGGTGATGAATCCCAGAACTTTGACCTCCACATCACCTCCACCTGTAAATCGATCAATGCAAAAATCGGAGGAGCCTATTGCACAAGCTATGCCCTCACGCCATCCGCCGGGCTTGCTGTGGCACAAGGTTTTCTACTTCCTGTTCTGGCCTACGGCTCAGTCACATACCCATGAGCTTCTAAGACCCGCCTCCTCAGATGGGACACCACCTACAACAGCATCTGCGGCTATGCTTCTGGGTCGCACGCTTCAAACATCACTGTCAGCTATATGCGACCTAAAATGTCCTAGTCCCTCTGCCCACTGGCTACTAGCCTTTGGCTCCCTACTACACGGTATAACCAGCTCAGGTCTACCCAGATCTCTCTCCTCACTGTTATACTCCCAAACCCCCACCTATGGTCTCCGATCAAATGACTATACCCCTCTTTTCATCCCCAGATGCAAAACCTCCATGGGTACACGTGTTTTCTCTTACTTGGCACCTAAGTACTGGAATGCTATCCAGCAAACTATTCGCTGAGCCCCCACCCATGCTCACTTCAAGAAAATCCACCGTGGATATCTACTGGCTTCAAACCACTGTACATGCTTCCAGCCACCATAGCCCACTACACTCATTTCCACCTTCTACCCTGCTCTCTCCTACACTTGCCTTTTCCCTCTTACTCTTGTCCCCCACCCCATCTTTCCTCTCTCATAACCCTGCGTCATATGATGGCACTTACTGTTGGTCTGGACCCTCCTGATAGTTCTAACATAGACCTATTTTATACGTGTTTTGTGTAGTTTTACTGTTCTAGCTGCACTGGCAATATTTGTTGAACACTGTAAAACAATCTACTTGTCAAATACTGTTTGTATCGCAAATTATCTTATTGTCTACCTCTCCCTTGTGCTGTGTCACATTGCACTGCTCATGTATTTTCACTTGTATACTCCCGGGTCATGCCTGAAAATAGGCATCTCTATGTCTAGTGCACCCACCCAGTTACCAAAAGCAAATAAATAAATAAAAGACCAAGATGCAGGGAGAGTGAACTCAGGGGATGGTGGTTGGGCGTGTGAATAAATAGTGAAGACTGTCCAAAAAGATCAAGAATTACAGGGAGTACATAATTTTGAAATCTTCCTGGATATAGTCTTCGTCATTTATTCACACTACTGGGTAGAGTACCAAACTCAGTCAAAACAAATCCCCAGAGCAGGGTGGTAAGAGACAGAGATCACTCAGGACAAGAGTCCATTAAGGACTGTTCTGCTGAAAGAGGCATGTTACCTGGCATGGACATCAGGGCATAGTGCTTAACGAAAGTGTACACTGTGCTCCAAGTTGCTGCTTTGCAAAGTTCCAAAATGGGGACAGAGCAGATTTCTGCCAAGGAGGCTGCAACCGCTCTGGTGGAGTGGGTACTAACTTGGCCTTCCAATTTGACCTGAGCCATTGAGGAACAGTGGTGAAGGCAAGCCACTATCTAAGCAGAGATGCATTTAATCATAACTGACTGGCCCAGCCAGTTAGCATTGAAGGAAACAAAGAGTTGGTTGGAATGATGGGTATCCTTTGTTCTATCAATGTAGAACCTGAGGGCTCTTTTTACATCCAGGGAGTGGAGAGTTCTTGCTCCCTCATTCTGGAAATTAGGAAAGTAAGTGGGTAACACTAAGGGCTGGTTTAAATGGAACTCCGAAACCACTCTGGGCAAAAACCTAGGGTGTGTGTGGAGAACCACCTTGTCTCTGTGAAACAATGTATACGGAAGGTCTGTTACCAAAACGTGTATTTCAGAGACCCTTCGGGCCGAAGTGACAGCCGCCAGGAAAGCTACTTTCCAAGTTAGAAATCTGAGATCACACGTGGCCAGGGGTTCAAAGGGCTTGCAATGAGCATGCCCAATATAAAGTTGATATCCCAAGGCTTTCTAACTCGTGGCCTTGTGTATAGAATGCCTTTTAGAAACCTCTTTAAGAGAGGTAGTTGAGCCAGTGTAAGGTTCTGGACCAGCTCATGGCACGCTGAAAGAGCACAAAGGTGAACCTTTACAGATGAGTACTGCAGTCCTGCATTGAAAAGATCTAACAAGTATTCCAAGACCTTGTCCGGCAGACACCAGAATGGATCCCAATGAGATCTGGCACACCACTGAGAGAAATATTTCCATTTGGTTGTATATGTCTTCCAGGTAGAAGGCTTGCTTGCAGCCAGGAAGATCTCGGAGACCCTCTTGGAGACTCTAAACTTGCTGACCTCTATCTCTTCAGGAGCCAAGCATGAAGACGAAGAGAGCACAGGCTGGGATGGATCAGGGACCCCTCTGTCAACAGGTATGTCTGCAGGGGTAAGGGCTTCGGAGGGACCAGAGACAACTTGCTGATCAATGGAAACCAGATTTGCCATGGCCATGATGGGGCAATTAGGACAATTATCCCCTGTAGGTCTCTAGCTTGAGCAACATTCTCTGACCTAGCGGAAGAGGAGAAAATGCATACAGAAAGTGATTTGTCCACCGCAGTCTGAATGCATCCTGACAAAAAACGCCAGGTCCTGGATTTTTGGAGCAGAATTGAAGCAGTTTTGCAAAGAGAGGGGACGCATAAAGGTCCAGGTCTGGAGTACGCCACTCGTCAAAGAGAGACTGCATGACGTCTGGGGCGAACGACCACTCGTGAGGATCCATTTCTGTCTGACTGAGTTGGTTTGCTACATTGTTCTCTCTTGACAGGTATACTTCCAGAATCAGAGCATCTTGCTCCAGAAACCAGTCCCATACCTTCACTGTTTCCCTGCAAAGCTGGCAAGAGTGTGCCCCACCTTGCTTGCTGATGTAGTACATCACTGATTTGTTGTCTGTCTGCAGAAGGATCACCTTGTGACTGACCAAGTCCACCAAGGCTCGGAGTGTGTAAAGGGCTGCTCTCATTTCCAGAACATTGATATGGAGATGAGACTCCAACAGAGTCCATACTCCCTGGGTGTGATGGCCCTGACAGTGAGCTCCCCACCCCAGGAGAGACACATCTGTGGTAAGAGTTATCTAAGACTCTAATGAAGGGAAGTCCTTGAAGAAGGATGTCCTCTCGCATCCACCATGTAAGCGACCGACGAAGTGGTTCCATCACTTTGATGGGGTAAGACTCAAGATGTGTGGTCGGCAACCACTGAGTACTGAGCATCCACTGAGTAGTCCTCATGTGCAGTCATACTAGAGGTACTGTGCAGACTGAGGCGGCCATAAGGCCTAGCATTTGCAGCAAGGAGTGAGCCCGCAACTGAGCCATTTCCATGATGAAATGCACCATCTGAAGAACAGCCTTCCGTCTGTCCGCTGGAAGGAAGGCTCTTGCCTTGGTAGTGTCCAACAGAGCTCCTATGAAGGGGAGTTGCTGCAAAGGCTAAAGCTGCGATTTCCTGAGATTTAGAAGGACCCCATGGAGGTTAAGAACTGAGTTGCTGTGTTCACTGCCTCCTCTGTACCTTGCCTGGATGGACTTGCCAGAAGCCAGTCGTCCAGGTATGGAAATACTTGGAACCCCAGCTTTTGAAGGTGTGCTGTGAGAACTGTGAAGCCCTTTGTAAAGACTCGAGGTGCCAAGGATAGCCCATAGGGCAGGACTCTGAACTGGTAGTGCTGACCCAAGGCCACAAATCAAAGGAACTTGTGGTGGCTTGGGTATACCAGAATATGCTGGTAGGCATCCTGCATATCCAGGGATGCCAACCAGTCCTGGGGTTTTAGAAGTGGAAGAAGGGTCCCCAGGGAGACCATCTTGAACTTCTCACAATACAGAAACTTGTTTGGTTTTCTAAGGTCCAGGATGGAATGCATACCCCTTTGTCTTTTTTGGAACTAGAAAGTAATGGGAGAGGAAGCCTGTGTTGCATTCTACTTGAGGTACTACTTCCACTGCCCTGTATCTCAGTAGGCCCACAATCTCTGACGTGAGGAAGTCTGACCTAGCAACAAATAAGATGGATTACCTCCTGGGGAAGGGGTTCTGAAAAGTTCAGTAAGTACCCTTCCCAATTGATCTTCAGGACCCATTTGTCCATGGTGATGGAGTTCCACTGATTGTAAAAACAGGATAGACAACCCCCGACTGGAGAGGAGAGATCTGCCTCGGGCAGTTGAGCCAGAGTCGGGGATGGAGACTCAAAGGGTGGCACTGGGAGCTATTGGGGCATGTGCCTTTTCTTGCCTTTTCTTTTGCAGCTGAGGAGGTTGGTGCTTGGCTGGAGCTCCTCTGCTCCTCCCATGAAAGGGCTGCCTGTTATGAAAAGACTGGCAGCCTCTTCTCTGATGCACATGCACTGAGTCCCGATTTTACTTTCCAAGGAGCAATTTCTATTTAAAATACCCGTCAGTTTCTGAAATGAGTTATACTGCTGAAACCAGCAAATTTTCTTTAACACAGCAAGCTATTTACTTGATTTGCCATAAAAATCACTGAAACTGTTCATGCACGAGTTTGGCAGCATTCAGTGCTAGTTCTCTATCGGGGACGCGTGGAATGAAGCAGACAACGAAATAAGGTTGGGACGAATGAACATCCTTTTTGCTGAAAAATAATGATTCCAGGGAACAAAAATACATTGCAAATGCCTTGTAAGCAATTACATTGTAGAGCTGTGTTAAGTGGCACAAGCAGTACAGGGTAAAAAGCCGACAGTGTCACTTTAAAACCACTGGGCTTGAAAAGGGACTTGGCCACAGTTACTGTGCAGCTTTCCAGCTTAAAACTGAAAATGAATGTTAATAAAACCAAAATAGTATTTGGAAATAATGGATGTAAAGAAAATTACTTGAGTCTGTGTAAGGAAAATTGAAGTTGTGGACACCTACAGTGTAAATGTCTTGGAGCACAAATTCACAGAAAACTAGCGTGGAAAGTGAATATAGTGACGATAAAAGAAAATTCAATTATATCAAACAAAGGTATACAAAGGTTTGCCCATTTATATGCAAATAATTCATTTACAGCTCTAAAAAGAACATCTGAAGCTAAAATTAATTCACAAATACTATATTCTAGTGAAGTTGGGGTATAAACAAACATGTTAAACTACTGGACACTATACAAACTGGCTTCTATCAACTGATTGTGTCCCTTCCCTGGAATACTCCATCTGAGCACTTTTATTAAGAATCACATATCCTGCCTTTAGAAATCAGAGCTACAATTCGAGCTTTACCTTACTGGGGGAAAACTGTACATATGGAAGATGGTAGGCTTCCATTTTTAGCTTGACAAGATTACATTAAAAGCCATTATGACGAATCTTGGTTTAAGAAGCTTAACTGTAATTTAAGGGAAAAACTGGCTACCAGTACGCTGGGATCTTTTCATGTTAATCAGTTCAACAGCTTATATTAATGAGACTATACAAAGATTACAAGAAATTCACTGGCAGTCACAGACAGCCAAACTTCAAGATATAACTGGAAGCAAAAAGTATAGGGAGAATATCAAATTAGGTGAAACACCTTTCTACCTAGTATACTGTGAAAAAGCAATACATAGGCATGCTACTTGCAAGTTTCTTATGTAACTGTAGTATTATACTATGAAAGAATTTATGGTTTTGAGAGCTGGTGGTATAACACATATATGTATATGTAATCCAAACAAGTTAATAATGGTGTCACATTTGGTTTTTAATTGTAGATTGTTAGAAGGGCAAAAGAAAACTTACCTTATTCCAATCTACAAGACTGCATAATTGAGATAATAAACAGAACATACCTGAAGTAATTTTTTTTGTAACATGGCTAGGAGACAGGGCCCATTGTTATTGGTCAAAGCACGTCAGGTGACCATGGATTAATTCTCAACTAAACCACAGTTGCCCTCCAGAGCGAGCATATGCCTCCTGCTGTGTGTATCGGTAGTGCGGTCACCAGTGCTAGCAGAGCAGCAGCAAATGTTCCTTGGTCCACTGTAGGGTTCATTCTGATTTCTCTTGGAACGGAACCCACAAGAGACCCTCAGTGAGCACTGCATTTGTTTTTTAAGGAGCAACCCCTTCCAGCACAACAATATCCCTTTTCCCCCATCATGGCTAAAACCTTACTTTTACTGAGCAGCAAAGTCACCCAGATGGTCTTTTTGATGGCTCAGCCTGCAGTTATCCTCACTGCAGTGGGTACTGCACTATGCTGGCTTGCAACCTTGTATGTGAATGAAGAGGGATAGTGAAAGCAGACAGGCAGGGCACGGTTCTCGGTAGTGATAAGGGGCAATCAGCGTGCATCTTCAAAAGCAGACGGGCAGGGCACGGCTCTCAGTAGTCAGACAAGGCTGGCAGTTGCTCAACACGTGACCTCTTAAGTAACAGATGGCTGATTCACGGCAGACAACAAAACCAATTCCAGCAGCAACTTGTAACATGGCTACACATAGGCCCTGTCACCAGATGGGCGAGAGACAGAGAGGGCAAGAGCCATGTTACAAGCACATTAACCCACCCGAGAGTGTGGGTTTACTTTAGAATTAATCCACGCCTGGGTGGTTGGAGGCACTCAGCCTGCGGCTTCGTGTCCCAACCACCACCACCACCTGCAGGTGTGGATTAAAGGACACCTAAACAATATTTTTTTTACACATTTTATATATTTTTTTAATTACTTCATAGGCTTTTAATGGAGAGGCTGTTGTTTATATTTACACTGAAACTGCATTCATTAAAGTAGGATAAAAGCAGTTTCATAACATTTGAAAATTGTGAACACAGCCTCTTCTGATTCAAAAATCCTGCTCTCAGAATTCTAAAACGGCTTCTGTGATTATGTTAGTCATAAGAGAGATGCCAGCTGTGCAGACAAATGCCAGTTCTACTAACCATATGAAAATAACTTAAAAATGAAAAATTATAGCATGGTACTGTGAGCATGAAAGTTGTTCAGCACAAAAATATCTAAAAAATTAGTGATGTTTAATTTATAGATGCCTTTTATTTTTTTTTAATTAGCAAAAAAAGGAGCTAAATATTTGTCACTTTTTCAGCAAACAAATGCAATAACTTTAAAACAAAAATAATAGTATGGTACTGTGAGCATGAAAGTTGTTCAGCACAAAAATATCTACAAAATGAGTGGTGTTTCATTTATATAAGCCTCTTAGTTTTTTCATAATTTGCAAAAAAATGCAGAACATTCAATTTTCTCACCTTTTGCAACAAACAAATGCAAATAGCTTTAAAACAAAAATGATAGCATGGTACTTTGTGCACAAAAGTTGTTCAGTACAAAAATAGCTACCAAATGAGTGGTGTTTCATTTATAGATACCTTTTACAGTTTTATAATCAGCAAAAGATGGCAGGAAAATACAGGTTACTCACCTGTAACAGGAGTTCTAGAATATGTTGTTCATCCACACTGTCTGGCAGGTATCCTTGCCGCTTTAAATCTTGCTGGAAGGTCTTCAAGCTGGCTCCTCCCACCCACCCAGGTGGTAAAACTCTCGGCTCCGCCCCATGACGCCAGATCTGGCCCGCTGGAAGCTCAGGTTGTGCGTTGAAGCCGGGGAGGTCGTGTGGATGAACAACATATACCATTCCTAGAACTCCTGTTACAGGTGAGTAACCTGTATTTCTAGGGACATGGATATGTTGTTCATCCTCACTGTCTGGCAGACTCCAAGCAGTTCTCCGGGAGGAGGGAGGCAAGGCGCACACCCCCTACTTAGGGAATAGAGACTGGAGAACCGAGGCCCCAAAACCAGCATCCCGGCGTGACTCAAGGTCGATGTGGTAATGGGTGATGAAGGTGTGTGCTGACTTCCAGGTAGCAGCCCTGCAGATTTCCTGGATAGGGACGTCCCTGGAAGCAGCCACCGATGCAGCAGTATGGCGGGTAGAATGAGCTCTTATCCCTCTGGGAGGCTCCATGCCTGCCAACTTATAGCAGAGATCTATGCAGGAGGTGACCCACCTGCCTATCGTCCGCTTGGCTGCAGGTCTGCCAGGTGCGGCTTCAGCGTAGGTGACAAACAGCTGGCGAACCTCTCCCCGAATTTCAGCCGTGCGCTCCTTATAGTGAGCGCCTCTTCAGGGTCCAGAGTATGGAGCCTATATTCAGCCTCCGAGGTGCCACTGGGGTAGAAACACCGGCAGAGTCAACACCTGGTTAAGGTGAAACTCGACACCATCTTCGGAAGGAATTTCAGGTGAGGCGAGGACAACCTTGTCCCTGTGGAAGACCAGGTAAGGAGACTCGATGCAGAGCGCCTGGAGCTCTCCCATCCTTCTGGCTGACGTGATAGCCACCAAGAAGGCGGTCTTCCACGACAGGTGAGAGAGTTCACACCTGTGCATTGGTTCGAATGGCTTGCCCATGAGCTTTGCCAGTACCAGCAGTAGATCCCACGGAGGTGGAGGTTCTCGCATCGGAGGGGAAATGTGATCAAGGCCTTTGAAAAAGCGCCAGACCACCTTCTCCTGCGCCACCGACTGCTTCCCGGCCCGCGCCCGGTAAGCAGAGATGGCTGCCAGGTGCACCTTAAGGGTCGTTGACCTAAGCCCTTGCTGAGAAAGGGACTAAAGGTAGTACAATATGCTCGCCAAGGAACAGGAGGAAGGGTCCAGGCCCTTGCCCTGGCACCAAATGGAAAATCTCTTCCATTTGAAGGCGTAGCATTTTCTGGTCAACTCCTTACGGGATGCCTCAACTACGTTGAGGACCTCGTCGGAAAGACCCAAGGCCTGGAACTCTAGCCGCTCAGGAACCAGGCTGTCAGGTGCAGGGATTGAAGGTCTGGATGGAATACCTTCCCCTGATTGACTGAGAGCAGGTCCGGGCGAGCTGGAAGCTGCCTCGGGAGCCTGGAGCTGAGGCTGAGGAGATCTGGTACCAGTACTGGTGGGGCCAGTCTGGGGCTATCAGAATCACCTGCGCCTTGTCCCTCCTTGCTGAGAAGCACCTTGTGCATCAAGGGAACAGGGAAGGCGTGAAGAGGCCGGGTCCACGGCCTCGAAGGCATCCCTGCAGCAATCCCTGCTGAGGGCGGGCATGGAACAGACTCAGCTTCGCATTCCTGGAGGCAACAGGTCCCACCTGAGGTGTGCCCCAATGGGAGAATAGATCTTGTACACCTCCAGCAGGAGAGACCACTCGTGGGACACAGCCCTATCCGGCTTAGGGCATCGGCCAGGGTGTGGGAGGCTCCTGCCACATGAATGGCTAGGAGATCGCCTCCCAGGCTAGCACGGTGACCAGATGCGGGAGCTTCCTTACATAGAAGCATGGAGGCTCGTCCGCCCTGGCGCGGTTTAGATAGTACATGTCGTGGTGTTGTCCGTCTGGACCCGGACCACTTGACTCGAGAAACGAGCAAAGGCGGTGAGAGCTAGGCGGACCGCCGCTCGGAGCTCCAGCAGGTGATGTGCCATCGGGACTCCCGCGGGGACCAGAGGCCGTGCGCTCGGTGTTCCCCCAGATGGGCACCCCAACCCATCAGAGAGGCATCGGTCGATAGAGAGACCGTCGGCTCGGGGCGGACAAACGGGATGCCCTCCTGCAGATGAACTGGAACGGTCCACCACTGGAGAGCATTCCACATCCCCTGGGTCACCGTCACTAGCTGGTCCAGTGGATCGCAGCATTGGGACCACTGGCTGGCCAGCCCCCACTGAAGGGGGTGCATGTTCCAGCGGGCCCAACGGACCACGCTGGTACAGGCCGCCATGAGACCCAGGAGGCGCAGGAAGACCCGGGCAGGGCGCAATTGCCCAACCAGAAATGATTGGGCAAAGGAGGAAAGAACCTCGGCCCTGTCCGCCGGGAGCCGTGCTCTGGCTCGAAGAGAGTCGAGTTCTGCCCCGATGAAAAGAATCACCTGCTTCGGCTCGAGTTCCGACTTGGCCTCGTTGATGAGGAGGCCGACCTGAGAGCAAACCTGGAGGGCCAGATCTCTGGACCGCTCCACCTCCTGTCTGGAGGGGCTGCTATCAGCCAATCGTCCAGGTAAGGTAACCCGGACCTCGGCGCCGAGAGGAATGCTGTCACCACTGCCATGCATTTGGTGAAGACCCTGGGAGCTGGAGATAAGCCGAAGGGCATGGCTTGAACTCGAAAAGGATCCCTCCGCCGAAAGCGAAGGAACTCTGATGTGACGGACGGATAGGGACGGAAAGAACGCGCTGCCCTGTAGGTCCAGAGAGCAGAACCACACGCCATGTTCCAAGGATGGTATTATCTGAGCCAGAGTGACCATCCTGAAGGTTCGAGACCTTAGGAACTTGTTTAGGTCGTATGGGTTGAGAATGGGCGCCAGCCCCGTCCATTTCGAACCAGGAAGTACCTGGACACGAACCCAGGTTTGAGGGAGGGTCCGCCACCTCTCTTATCACCTCCTTCTCGAGGAGGAGAGCAATGTCGGCTCGGCGAGCTGACAGCGAGGCTTCGAACCCCGAGGCCCCCCGAGGTGCGACGGCTCTGAAGGGTGGGGCCTGCTCGAACTCCAGAGGCAGGCCCTTTCCCACCACCTCCAACACCCACCGGTCTGTGGTGATAACGGACCAGGCGGAAAGAAGTGGGGAGCCGCCTCATGGGGGGCACCTGGGGTGAGTATGACGGTTGGAGCTACACCCTCAACCCGTCACTGGGCAGGCTTGGAGGAAGGACCGGCCGAGGGACCTCCAGGGCCTTTACCTCCCTGCTTCCTGGAGGAGGAAGCCGAGGGCTTGGGTTTAGGATGCCGAGCTCGAGCCTGCTGGCCCTGACGTTGCTGGGCCGGACGTGCCGCGGGCGCAGAGGGACGAAAGGGCTTAGGCTGCGGCCTGCGGCCTTTGTCCTTCTGTGCGGATGAGACCGAGTCCAAGGTAGCATTGGACTTCTTGATCCTCTGCAGGTGACCTTCCACCCCAGGGCTGAAGAGGTCGGTCCCCAGGAAGGGGACATCCGCCAACTTGTGCTGGGTATCCAAAGTGAAGGTGGATATCCTCAGCCATGCCCGACGGCGCATAGCCACTGCGGCCGCTACTGACCTGGCACATGAGTCTCCAATGTCCAGAGCAGTCTGACGCTGTTGTTTGGCCACTGCCCTGCTTCTGGTCCCGCACCTGCCTGACCGTAGTCTGCAGGTCCGGCCGGAAGATAAGGAACTACTCCTCGGCCCAGGGAGCCCAACAGGGCATGAGAGAAATGTGCCATGAGTACGGTAATCTGGCCTGACGAAGGTCGAGGGAGGACGTGAAGGTGACTTTATGCCGGCATAGTCCAATTTCTTGGACTCCTTGTCGGGAGGTTTGTCCACGCCCCCTAGCGCTCGCGCCGGAAAACACTGTCGGTAATTCAGCCCTCGGTGAGGGATGTTCCGAAACCGGACAAGGAACCGGTAGGGACCGTGATACTTCCTGGCCATCCTGGCCGGGGGCGAGGACAGGAAGCAGAGCGCCACAGAGCTCCAAGGTCGGGCCCACTATGGCCTCGGCCACGGAAAGGCCTCCGTGAGGGAATCCTCGGTCCAGTATCTCCGTGAGGGACACCTGGCCCCAGACACAGGTCTGAGCTTCATCCTGGTAGACTCCGAGATGAGCGAGCAATCCTAGAATAAGACGAAGGGCTATCATCCATCCGACTGACCTCCAGAGGACTCCAAGTCTACTCGCCTGGAGAAAAGGGAGGAATCGCTGGCCGGACTCTGAAGAGTCCGCAAAGAGCTGCCTCGGCCTGAGCCACTCCTCCACCTGCCGAGGTCGATCGGCAGTGAGGGTAACAGACAGTCTATGGGGCAGTCCCTGAGCCAACCGAGAGTTCTGGTCAGAGCCCCAACAACGGCTGTGGAGGCGAGGTTCCACCGAATCGGTGGAGCAGCTGGTTTTGGTCAACAACGGCCTGGGAACAGGCTCTCGGGTGAACAAGGGGTTGTTCTCGGCCGCTCCGGTGACAGCCACTTAATGGCGGGGAGGCGACAGCGGGCTTGTTCCTGGTCAGAAGAGCAGCTGCTACGAGGTCCTTTGTATCGATGTAACTTACGCCGAAGTCCCTCGCCCGAGGAGGAGGACGAGGACGAGCAGCGGGCGCCGCTATCGCTGTGCAGACCGAGACTGCCTATGACGGCGGGATCGGCTGGACCACGGCAGTCCGAGACTGAGACCAAGACTCCTCGGCTTTTCCGAGGACGGTGCGGGGAGAGGACGGGTGGAACCGGCTCCCTCGGCTCGGAGGGTTCACCCGAGGGCTCCAGAACCGGAGGCACTGGCAAGCCAACGGATCCTCAACTCCCACCGGGGGAACCGGTGAGAGAGGATTTTCGGCTTCGCCGGTCGACAACCCGTCCAACGGGTCGAGAAAGATCTCGACTGCGTCGACAGGAGTCTCGGTCAACTGACCTGACGGGGACACCGTGAGACCAGTGGCCGAAGCTGAACGATCGACCGAAGTCGATGGCCGACAACTCGGGGAGAGGGACCTTTCCCGCTCCCAAGAGCGTCGACGGAGGGACTTACCCTTGTCTTTCTTCCTGGACCGAGAAGAAGGTCCAGCAGACGTTGGTCCCTCTCCTCTAGTGGAGAGGGACAGACAAAGCTCCTTAAAGGAAGCTGTATAAGAGGAACCCAGGGAGAGCGGGATAAATGCCGCGGTCGAGGAAGATGCGGCCTGCGCCGCCTCCTCTTCGAGGGCGATCATCTGCTCTAGCTGATCCGCCGAGCCCGCCGCCGCGGAAACCGCCGACCAGGCCTCTTTTGACTTCACCGGAGGAAAACGTTTCTCAGGGCGCCCCAGTTGTAAACGGGCAGCACGGTCTTCGAGGACGTAGGCTGAGAAGGAAGAGCACAGGTCGCAAGCCTGCGGGTCGTGCTCAAGGCCTAAACAATAGACACACGTGGAGTGCGGATCCGTCCGAGACATCTTCTGCCCGCAAAGGCATCTCCGAAAACCGGGAGTCGATTTGTCCATCGCAGCCGCGAGGGATAGAAGACCGAAGTCTAGAATGCAAAAAACTTTTAAATTCGGAAAACCGAAGAATTAGGAACCAGTCTTATACGCAGAGCGTTAAGGAGGGAACCTGAGCTTCCAAGCGGTAAGGAAGATCTGGCGTCATGGGGCGGAGCCGAGAGTTTTACCACCCGGGTGGGTGGGAGGAGCCAGCTTGAAGACCTTCCGGCAAGATTTAAAGCGGCAAGGATACCTGCCAGACAGTGTGGATGAACAACATATCCATGTCCCCAGAATTAATTTTTTTCCCACTTTTGGAGGTATGGCATAATGGATTATGTTATTTCCTACTGAAATATTACTGATATGTTTTGTTCTCATGCTGATTGATCTGATGACATCACTTGTGGCTTCGCCACTCATGATGTCGTTGGGTCAATCAGCATTCGAACACAAAATATCAACAATATTTCCAGTAGTGGGGCAGCATATCCCTTTTATATTCTTTGCAAAAAACTCTGTTAATGCACCAGTTTGAGTTACTATTAAAGCGGCAGTAGTATGGAAATGTGATGTTAGGGTTTTCAACACAAACTCCACATTGCCTCCCCAAGCAGCTAAAGGGGAAAGGCAACACAAGCAACCACAGACATCAATCATCAGGTAAGACAAACAACATACAACTCTCTCCAAATGACATGCGACATCCGTCATCATAGTCCAGCACTTCTGTAGCCATGGATACACATGCACACCACCTGGGAAGTGTGGTAAAAAATTTCAATTAAGATCACACTGTAAATTGTAAGCAAGGAATAACATATGACAGTGTGTGCAGCAATGCTAAATTATCGCATACCCAAGGTGGGTTGTGAGGCATGAGACACAGCCAAATGTCTTCATCCACCTGGAAAATGCGGTATATGATTCCCATAAGGTCACACTGTAAATTGTAAGTAAGCAATAACACATGGCAGGGTGTGCAACAATATTAAATTGCTGTATGCCCCTGGTGGGATGTGAGGCATGAGGTGCAGCTGAGTGCCTGCAGTCACCTAAGAAGTGCGATATAAAATTCCCATAGGATCACTTTGTAAATTGTAAGTAAGCAATAACACATGGCAGAGTGTTCGGCAATACTAACTTGCTGCATGCACCAGGTGGATTGTAAGACATGAGGTGTAGCTGGGTGCCTTCAACCACCTGGGAATTGCGGTACATCATTCAAACAAGATTATAGTATAAATTTTAAATGATCAATACCACACAGCAGGGTGTGCGGCAAGGCTAAATTGCTGCATGCCCCAGGTGGGTTGTGAGGCACGAGGCACAGCAGAGTGCAATACAAAATTCCCATAGGATCACATTGTAAATTTTAAGTAAGCAATATCACATGACAAGGTGTGTGGTAATATTAAATTACCACACACCCTAGGTGGGTTGTGAGGTATGGGGCAAAGCTGAGTGCCATCGACCAGCTGGGAAGTTCTGATGTCGTTACTGAGGTGCCAAAGGCACATATGCTGCCATGAAAGCTCATGTTAAGGACATGGGAAAGTCAGCTGGTGGTTGCTCTGAGTAGCATCAGGTATCTGGCTTCTTTGCCTGGAAACAGAGGTAACATTCTTACTTAAATGGCACACAGCTGAATGACAAAAATGAAACCAAAAAAGGGAAACAGCAGCACAGTGAGATGTAGCTCTGGGTAGTATGGCTAAGGCAGTTTTCATGTGCACTGATTAAATGCAAGGGAGAAAAGAAAGTGTCGGTGGGTGGCTGCATGAGAAATGCAGCGTGCCCTAGATCACTTTGCCTGATAACGTAAAGTGGAAGTACGAGAATCTGTGGCTCACACTGTCATGGTGAGGTAATACTGACAGAGCAGGAGAAAACAGAAATGGAAACATTACGTGTACAACAGCTTTGTACCCCCTTCCCCCGTTTGAAAAGCTGGAGGTGGGAGCTATTTGAAAAGCAAATTGCAGTTTGGTTAATTGGAGGAGGCCACGAGAACAAAAGATATCAACAATATTTCCAGTAAAGAGGTAGCATATTCCATGTATGCCATACCTCCAAAAAAGTGAAAAAAAAAAAAGTCTGCAGTTTTTGTTTTGCTAATTATAAAAAAACTAAAAGGTATATATAAATGAAACAGCGCTCATTTTGTAGATATTTTTGTGCTGTATAAATGTCATGTTCCCAGTACCATGCTATCATTTTTTTTTGTTTTAAAGTTACTTGCATTTGTTTGTTGAAAAACTAACAAACAATTGAATTTTCTGCTTCTTTTTTTGTTTGCTATTAAAAAGAAAACTGAAAGGTATCTATAAATGAAACATCACTCATTTTGTAGATATTTTTGTGCTTAACAACTTTCATGCTCACAGTACCATGCTATCATTTTTTGTTTAAAAGTAATTTGCATTTGTTTGCGGAAAAAGTGAGGCATCTCTCTCATGATTGACATCATCACAGAAGCCATTTTGGAATCCTGAGAGCAGGATTTTTGAATCAGAAGAGGCTATGTTTACAATTTTCAAATGCTATGAATCTGCATTTATCCTACTTTAATAAATGCAGTTTCAGTATAAATGTAAAGAACAGCTTCTCCTTTACAAGCCTATGAAGTCATTTTTTTTTTAAAACAAAATGTGTAAAAAGATGGTTTAGGTGTCCTTTAATTCTCAAGACGACCCACGCTCTCTCGTGGGTTAATTACAAGTAACAGTGAAAGTCACACTTTTGCAGAAGCCACTTCTGCTGCTAAAGCTCTGATGAAATTATACAACCTTACAAAGTACAGTTTTAAAAGCTATCCATTTTTGAATAATCACTTTTATCTGTGTAGTATATCATATGAATGCAGTATATGTATTTTTATTCAGTGTCTTGTTTGTAGATATCTAACAAAGGTGTTCTTGTATACATACTTCTAATAAAGCTGAACTTGAACAAACCACAGGGGGCAGCTGCAGTATAAGGGCTGCTAGCTGCACAATCGAGCAGACTCGATAGACCAAAAGGCCTTTATTTGCTGGCAAGTTCGTATGTTCATATAATCAACTTGAGACCAGAAACCTGACTCAGTACTACCTCCAATTTTCAATTAGCTGAGGCCCCAGACCAGACAATTATCACTCCTCCCCCAAGCTAGAGGGATAGACGCAGTTCTTACAATATGATTACTAAATGTGGGCTGCTCTGGTTGTCTCAAATGTACCCTTCACTCAATAATAAATACTACAATTTAAACAAGTTGCACCACAACTCACCCAACTTATTTTGGCTCCAAAAAACACATGCCTCTTTTTTTGTCCCTCCTGTGGCTAATGCAGGTAGCCTCTGAAGGTTCAGCTTCACTTGCTCCACAGGCTGGTTCACCAGATCTTTAGGCACCCAAGTGTACCCACACCTCTCCTCACTATCCTCCCTATTCTGTATGTCCCAGATGCTTGATGCCATGGGAAGACATCTAACCATCCCCAACCCCTCCTCCTTCCCAAACCACCACCTTCTCTACTCCCTTGATCATAGAATCCTCAACCACTAAGACTCTTCTAGCTGCTGCCTTCTTACTTTCACCAGTGGGTGCCACCAGGTCATCACTCCCACTTCTCCCTACAGACCCAGAGTTGTCCTCCCCCCTCCCCCCCATGGAGTCAGGCAGCCGAGTCTCCTCCAGGGATGCAAAGCGATTTGCCATCAGGATGGTGAGGGATTGGTTGACCTCCTTGTGGCTGCCCTTGCCACCAACCACTCTCTACCCTCCCTGGACCAGTGGGTTTCTGGGGGAGTGGGGTTGTAGTCTGTATGCTCCAGTGGATCAGGTGCCACAGGAGAGCTATCTCTTCCCTTGCTGCTACGAGCTCTGCAAAGTTCCTGCAGAAGTGTTCCCTTCTCCAGAGTGTAACCCTAGAGAAGAGCAGCCCACAGCCCCTGCAACTAACGTGTTCCCCCCAAACCTCATCCCTATAACGATCCTTATGATATCCCACTTCTGATATTAACCAGTCTTCCTCTACCTCTCTAGTACCGTTAAAGAAAAAAAGTTAAATCTGCAGACTGGAAACTGGCTTCACACAGTCTGTCAAGCTGATTTCTGACAACAGGCAGTACTACCTTAGCTGTAACAAATTCCCAAGCTTCATTAACTTCTGAACAGCTGGGGAGTCCCCCCACCAGCCCAAAAGTATGAGTCTAAAGAACTTTGGTGGTGGCTCAGCCAGTGAGAGGCATGACTGGCAGTTAGTATCCACATTAACTGTGGTAAGACGTTCAAGACATGCGTAGAGCTAGACGAGGTGAAGCTACGTGCAAGAGTCTGGTGCAAATGTGGATGTACCAAACATTAACAGAGATCATAAGCACCCCCAAAGGCTCCGAGGCTACCCAAAGACTCCCTGGGCGGCCCACCCACCACTCATTAATACACTCCTCAAGGAGGAGAGAAAACTAGGCGCCATCCACTTGCATCTTACTGTGGTTCGGATCACCCCATCTGCCGTGCTATACCACAACTGTGCTTCCTCTGAAAGACTGTGACAAAATTTAACCAAGGAACTTCCCCCTTCAACTGAGGGAGTCTGTGATTCTTAGCAAACCCCTAGGCCCTTAAGCCTTCAGATAGATGGTTTGTATCTATGGTTGTATACGGGAACCCCCCCCAGCTGCCAGCAAAATCAGGTGTCCACCCCCCAGTAAACAAAATACAAATTGTTCAACAAATAGTACCTTTCTGATTACCAAACACTGCCAAACTGCAGCGAAGTAAATATTGTGGTCATGAAGCACTGCAGTACGTTGCAAACAAGGCAATATTGAAAAATGAAAATTACGTACCTCCCATAATTATGATCTTTCTGTGTATCTTCACCATTCATCACTGTTGGGTACTCGGCCAGAGGTCAGGACCATGCGGTTTTTTTTTTTTTCTTTTTTAGGTAGGTGGAACCGACGCACCATCAGCACCGCCCTAGAGGCCAACACACTGCGTGGCGATCGTGGGTTGGCCGTTAGGCTGCGTCGACTCCACCTGCCTGTCAGTTCTGAGTCGCCGGAGAGGTAAGAGGAAGGGAGTGGAGGGTGGGACAAGGAAGTCCAAGGGACAGAAAAGGAAAAGATATATAAGCCAAAAGGAGAAATAACGACTGAGAGGACAGAAAGGGAGAAAAAGTCAGAAACTAAAGGGATTGGGAGGGGCCCCAACCTCTGGAAATGGAAGAGGGAGGTAGGGTGGGTAAAGAATTTAGGAGGAGAGGGGGAAGTTAAACATCCCAGACTCTGGTCTGTCTCCAGATTACATAGGAACTGCAAGGAGTAGCCAAAGGCTTTCTCCCAGAATTCAAGGCACAGAATGGCTGGCAAACACTCCAGATAAGCAGAGTCGGCTATTCTGGAAGAAGGACAGGGTACAGAGAATTAACACCCTCTCCAGGAAAGATTATTGGTGAAAAAAAGGGGACTTTTTTTTTATAAACAAGGAGAAATAAGTTGGATGGAAACAGGGAGGAGGAGAGAATGGTGGGGAACTGTCAACTCCCACCCCACAGGGGTGGAGCCAAAGCACTGGAGAAGGAGTGCCCCCCCTGCTGTCCACTCTCCCCGGAACATTATCCCCCTGTGTGCTCCTGTTTTACCACACTCCTGAAAGAAAGGAGAGGGGAAGGATGGGCACAAAGAGGGAGGGGAACCCAGAGACTGAGGCCCCAGGGGGATGGAGGGTGGGATTGTGATGAATGGTGAAGATACACAGAAAGATCATAATTACGGTAGGTACGTAATTTTCATATCTTATCTGTGTCAATCTTCATTCATCACTGTTGGGTGAGTGCCAAGCCCCCCGAAGGGGGTTTTCTTTTACACCCTAAGGGACAAAGTCCCTTAGCTCTCAGTGGGTGACACACTAAGAGGGAGAACCTTCAGGGCCTGGAGAGGCCCGAGAGTGGGGAGAGTGAGATGGGGTCCCCCCGGAGGGGGAAGGAAGTTGACCCGACAAGCGCCATCTCGCTCTATGGGAGAAGAGATAGGTTCTCTGGTGAGCGGAGTTAATCACCCTACGCTGGGCCAAGGGTGACAACCGGGAAAGACGCAGCCATGCCGTCCGCCTAGTGCAGATCGCTGTCCCTACGACCCTGGTAGCTACCTCATTGGCATCATAGGATGCCCTCGCTTGGTGCCTTGATAGCTCCAGGCCATGCTCAGAGAATGCAATGGCTTGTCTGGTGTGCTCCGTATCAGGCAATGAGGCTAGGAGCTGACCTAGCCTGAACCACAAGAACCTGTCACAGGCTGCACAGTGGGCCTGATGTGCAGAAATGGCAAGTAATAACCTTGCCGAGTAGAAAGTCCTCCTACCCCAGAAGTCAAAATCCAAGGAGTCTTGATCTGGGGGCCAGTCATGGTGAAGGGCACAAAGCCCATCAGGAGTATCCAGCTGTGTCAATCCAGACTGCGGATGAGGCATGGAACCTGGAGACTCCGGGGGTGCGCAATACCTCTGGCTGAGATCCCTAGGGGCAGGAACTCCAGAGAAGGGCCTCTGCCAGGAACGCAACAACGCCTCCCGAAAGGGAGCAGGCCAGGGCGGCACCACAAGGGTGGCCTCGCCAAAATCGCCTAGTGCTCAGGATTGCTAACAGTGGCAGGTGTTAGGTGCAAGTCCTCCAACATCCTCACGAGGAAGCGCTGATACTCAGCGAGATCAGCAGCTGGAGAGATGTGGACAGAAGGTTCCTCTCCCCCAGAAGAGGGGGATGAGGAGCTGGAGGGCACCGGCTGTTCAGAGGGCAGCTGCTCGGGGGGAGGTTGAAAAACCTGACTGTCCATCACCCTAACGTAAGCTGGGAACTGAGCAGCCACCGCTCTGAATTGCTCCCAAGAGAGAGGCCCACTAGGACCAAGGACGCCTGGGAGTGCAGGAGAATGTGGCAGAGGAATGGGGACAGAGCCGAGAAGAGATGTCGGCTGACCTACGCCTGGTCTAAGGGAGCGGATCGGGAGCACCTGCAGAAGAAGGTGCCCCGGAAGACCCCACAACCGACAGCTGAACAACCATTTTGATACTGCCTTGGCTGCGCCAGGAAGAATCCCCCCGTGAGGTGACCGGGGCCGTATAGGTCCAGAAGGATGGTTCCCTACCTCAAAAGAATGGGGCTCTCTCAAAGAGACTGAGGAGGAAGAGCGGAGATCCATACTACGGCTTCTCCCAAAGCCCGGGTGGACTCCCAAAAAAGGTCGCCGTGCCGACCCCACGCCCCTCGACCCCTCGGAGTCCGAAAGAGCCCTCCTCCTCGAGAGGGCCAGCCCTAGGTAGCTGACAGCTCTGGGCAGCACCCAAAGGAGTTATTCAGGGCACAGCACCCTCCCCTCCCGTAGGTGCTCTGATTGTCCCCAAAGTTGGGCGATGTAGGCACACCACAGGTGGGGGTACCACTGCTGAGGGGTCAGTGAACCCACCAAGACCAGGCTGCAGAGCAATGGTGGCCTGCACCACTGCCCGCTGGTCAGCACCCCTGACCCCAGTCTCGGTAGCCACCGACCCCACCTTAGAAGGGGGCTGACTCCGTCTTGTCGAGGAAACTACTGGGCTGCCCACTCCAACAGCCAACCCCAAAAAGTCAGACTGTCCATCTGACTCAGAGCCCGACTCCGCCTCCAAGGAGTTAGAGGCTGAAGCCCTGTGCCAGACCGGTGAGGGCGCCCACTGCCATCTTTGCCAAAGGAAGTGCCAGAGACCAAAGCCATGCCCGAGCCGGTGCCAGTGCCCCGTATAGCACCGCGAGTGGAATCCACAGGGGGCACGGCTCCAGCCCGAACAGGAGCTCCAGAGTCGTGACCAGCCACGGCACCATCCGGCTTGCGGCACCGATGATGAAGATGGCGCCGCCGACGGCCCTGACGGAATCAGCGCCGAGGACGGCGCCACCCGGCTCCACGGCGCTGCGAACGGCGCTGATGGCGGAATCCGACGGCCCCACGGCGCCGAGTCCCGAGGATACGGCGCCGTGCTCAATCTTGGCGCCATGGACGGTGCCGAGGTGAGACACAGACAAAGACAGCGCCGTAAGCAGTATCGGTGCCGTGAACGGCTCCGACAGAAACCACGGCCCGTGTGACAAGTCGGTGCCGACAATGGCTCCATCAGGGCCCGCTGCACGCGAATGGCTTCTGGGCGTCTCGAACGGCACCGACCAGCGCCGAGGACGCACCAACCTGGGCCTTGGCGAACTGCTGGTCCGACACCGGGAACCTTCACCCTGAAGGCGGTGCCATGGTGGCACCTCCTGCCCACCCGAAGAAGCAGATGGGCCTCCTGCGCGCGAAGGAGCCTCAGCAAGCGGCACGCCACTCAGTAGCCGAGGCCCCTCCCTCCTCGGTCCATGTAGAACTGGGAGGGACCCAAAGGAAAGGCCAAGAGGCGTGGCTTGGCCCGACCCCAGTGGGCAGAGCTTGCCCCACTTTCATGCGCATTGCTCGATGACCGGCGGTCCATGGAGAAACAGGCGTCGCCTGAATCCATGTAGCCGTGATGGGCCCAGAACACGAAAGACAACGGTCGCTAGTCGGGTGACGGAATATTGGCCGTGATGGGCACCATCACACGGGGGCCGATCTGCCCTGGAAGTTTTCTTGCCCTCCGGACCAAAACATGACTTCTACGGGGAAAAAAACACCAAACACAGACTCGACGTCGCAGAAATATCGAAAAAATGGAAAGATCTTACCGGGCGACATCGAGTATGGCAAAAACAGAACTGGCAGGAGGAACCGACGGACTTCGGCACCGAAGGAATAAATTACGATCGAGAAACTGTGGAGCAGGCCTCAGGATTTTTCTTCTCAGCATCCCACGAGGTGACCTCTACGGCAGGAGACAAAGAACTGGCAGGCAGGCGGAGTCGACGCAGCCTGACGGCCAACCTGTGAGTGGGGTCCTGACCTCCGGCCAAGTACCCAAAAGTGATGAATGGTGAAGACTGACACAGATAAGATCAGCCATTATGGTGGGAAGAGACAGCCACACGCTAAACATGAGAGAGTATCTCTGCTGGTCCCAAATTCTGAGAAACATCGCCGGGCTGATATCCCAAAAGAGAAATAGACAGAGGGACAAAGTAAAAATACCTGGTGAAGTGACATAGATAAGTCAGAAGTCTGTTTCAGCCGACGATGTGCCCTTTCCATGTAGATCCTCTGCACGGGGCCTGCCAGACTGTCTTCCACGCAGCCTCTGACTGCCCTTGCTATCAGCATTTATCTTGCTGGCTCCCCACTCACTGTACCAGCCATGAGTAGTGCAGTAAGTCTGTTTCAGACTTGGTAACCAGGAGGGTCGGATCTATTGTCACTCCAACATCAGCCAGAAAGGGTTTGGCGTCCTCCAGCTGCTGGAAGAATTTCTGCCCAGACTCTGGAAATTTTCATTTGGGCCTTCATTCCCTTATCCTTAAGAACCTTCACTACGTCAAGTACTTTCTGCCATTGCACCATTGCCGTGGGTGTGAAATCATAATCTAGATATAGCTTTGTGTCTCCAAAAGCAACTTAATTTTTTGCCATAGGCTTTTCCAGATACTAGCATTTTAATTTTATAGCCCAAGAATTTCATGACTATAGATCATGGTCTCAGATATTGGCCTTCAGATTTGGGAGCTAGTGCCCTATATGTTTGCTCAATAGTCACAGAGATGTCCTGCGAAATATCTTACAGTTCTCATAAAAAAGGGCCCATGTATTCAGTCATGTCCCCAGTCTCTGTATTCTCCAGAAGGCCATAGACCAGAAGACTGTTGTGTCAGGAGCATAATTTCAAATCCTCCATCTTAGCTGTGGTTTCGTGCTTCCAATGATAAAGGTACATTAGGGCTGTGTTATATGTTTCGGCCTTTGCTGCCACTTCTGTGAAGCCGTGCTCTATGTCCGTGGTCAGTGCCAGGATGGCCTTTACTTCAACCTGTGCAGCAGTAAGCGTGTCTTACAAGGTAGAGCTGATACTCTGGAGTTCCAAGACTAGAGATTTTGAGGTAATCATAAAGTTCTCTTCTCTCTCTCCAGCTCTGCTGATCTTTCTAGTGAGCTGCCCCCCCCCCGTGACAATGGCGTGCTGCTGCTCTTTGAACTGAGGCCCCATTGAGATTTCAAAATGTCTGATACGAAATATTTTGATCTGTATCAAGTAGCCATCCTTATTTATTGAAATGTTTCACCAGGAAGGCACACCGAGCAACAAGTCGCTCATCTCCCGGTGCGACCTGGGGGGAAGGGGTACAATTGGAATGAGACATTACACATTCAAGTTACAAGATGAACATTAACATACAGTTGTAAGGCAGGTGTTACAAACAGTGTTACAACAGTGTTGCGCATAACATGTAGAAAGAGTGGACAATAAGAAATGCCGGGTTAATAAGTAAACAAGTGATTACATGAAAGAAAAGGGGGGGAAGGGGTGAGGTGGGGGAGGGGGAAGAGTCATGCCCCTGGAGACCCCTTCAGGATGCAAGGAACCCTGCAAGGGGACTGGGCGGACAAGAGAGAAGGGGATAAGGCAGTGACCCAGAGAGACCCCTTTATTATTTATTTGTTGCAATCTTGCCATTTTTTGCAGTGTGGCTCATCGTTCAGCAGGAGTGGGGGATTAAATTACATTTCAGAAAGGCTCAAAGTAGGGCTCAAGCAGCGAGCTGCTTCATCAGCAGTGATGTCACCGGAAGTCCACATGCCTTATTCTAGCTGATCAGTTAAAGAGGCCTAACTTGAGCTACCCTCTAAGGTCTAATGGTATGTTCCTGGTGGCTGTCCCTAAGACCTGTACAGCCTCAGGAAGCCAGGATTCACTGTCTGTGTACTTGAGCTCCAGAGCTCTCTCCCACTACTGGTTGGTAGTGTTCCTTCCCACTCACTATTGAGGAGGAGTGGCTACCTGATGGCTGACTTTGCCTACACAAACACTTAACACAGTAGGCATATCTCCCCTTTTTGGGGGCGTCCTTTCCCTCATCCTGTGTTTGTGCTGCTTATGGATAGTATTTTGCCTGCAGACCTTAAACATGACCATTATTGTGTACTGCACTGAAATAGTGACCAGTTCTTGGTCTCTAGTGTTTTACAGTAACTTTTTCTCTATTTTTTATTCTACAGTACAAGCCATATAAACGGGACGCACTTAAGTGGGATGACCGCTTAAACGAGACGTCTGTGCTTGAATCGATTTTCCCCATTGATACAGTAACTCCTGAATTTAACAGCATTTAGACAGCACTGCCTTGCAGTCAAAATTCACTTTATTTAGACAACTGACAGCAGATTAGCAGCTGATTCAATTACTGTGACCTTTGCCAGCATATAGTAATTGTCTTCAATCAGCTGCAAATCATTTAAAATCATCTCTCTAGCTGATCATTGTGTCTGTAGCAGTAGCTGACCTTGCTGACAGAGCTGAGAGTTATGTCTCTTCCAAGAAATTAGCTAACTTTGGCCAACTGTGTTAGTGTGCTTGAACTGCTGAACAATCCAACTGCCTCCCTGTAATCCGTGGCAGCAGAGTTAAAAATTTTGAAAAGTCAGGCTGGTAGAATCAACAAAAACAGGGAAGCAGTCCTTGCTTAGTGGCACGCTAACTCAAACGCCAGTAGAGAGACAAAGAGGCAGAGCAAGGACAGCACGGTAGAAGATGCCCTGATGATGTGGTTCTCGCAGGCTGTGGACAAGGGTGCTCAAGTCTCTGGTCATGTTAAAAGCCAAGGCCCGGCCAGCCCGGCAGTGCAGTGATTGAATTTCTGCTTGCGGTGCCAGTGACCCAGGTATGGGAATGAGCCCGGGACACTGGAGGGCCGGCCGAGGGGAGGAGGATAGAGCATCCTATGGACAGCTCTCCTTCTCTGGGGGGAGGGTGTGGGATAGCTCCAGTGCCTGCTGGCTCCTAGCAGAGGCTGGGAGCAACACAGGACACACAGAGCAACTTGCAACAACTTGCAACAGGAGGGAGAAGCGGACGCTGGCATACGCCTTGCAGTCACTACGCTGACCTCCACAAAACATAAGGAGGAAAATGGCTGGATGCTTTCCGGATGACGGCCTCCGGATCCTCTGCCCGTCTGCCTCCTCCAGGGAGCCGTTCCCCACAGGCCTCAGCAGCGCCCCGTGGCCTAGAAAAAGAAGTGCTGATGTCGCCCCTCCACTGGTGCATTCCCCCTCGAAGGAGAGGGACCCGTCCAGCGAAGGGAAACGCCAGGCTAACATGAGGCAGGCTGCTATGTGGGACCTGCGGAGGGAGGTCAGGACTCGAGAGGGGAGTACAGAGGGCAGGAGGGGTCCTAGGAACACCCGAAGGAGTGGCAGCATCTGAGCAAGGAGGGGGGGGAAACAAATAATGCAAAAAAAAAAAAAAAAGCCAAGGCCATTGAATTAGCTCGTCACATATTACACTCCAGTTTCGAGGCAATGGATGGATGGTTACTGAGGTGGAAGATGCGGCATCAAATCGTGTTCAAACGAGAACATGGTGAAAAGCAGGATGTCGACATTAATGCTGCACAAAGCTTTGCTCACTGAAGTGCTGCCTGGAATCCTGTCAGAGTACCGACCAGTTGATGTGTTTATTGCTGATGAGACTGGTTTACTTTACAGAAGGTACCCTGACTGTAGACACACTCTTAAACAGAGTTAATCAGAGGTAAAAAAGCAAAGGACAGGATATCTGTCCTATGTTGTGCCAATTAATGCAGTACTGAAAAAAAAACTGCTTGTGATCAGGAAAAGCAAGCATCCATGATGCTTTCTCAAAGATCTTAAACTGCTTCCAGTGACTTACACAAAATCCAGCAATGCCTGGATGACAAGTGGCATATTACTGGACTGGCCTATCATTTGGGATGCAGAGCTTAGAAGAAGCAAAACAAAAATTCTTCTTTTTGTTGACAACTGCTCTGCTCACCCTCACGATATGCAAAGAAGGCTGAAATTTATTAAGTTGGTTTTCTTTCCCGCCGAACACGACCAGCATATTGCAACCTATGGATATGGAAGTTATAAAAAATCTTAAAGGCCACTATCGCTCCTATGAGTCTTGCAGAATTCTACAGTCCATAGATGAGGGGGAGATCAAGCATGCAGCAGAAATAGCCCACAACATTAATCTACTGGATGCAGTTTATATACTTCACAGAGCGGGGTGCAGTGAAGAAAAGCATCACTGCTAACTGCTTTGGCAAAGCAGGATTTAATTATGGTGGCATTGCTCTAGGAAGTGAACCAAGAAACATCGGTGTTTCTGGCCAATTCTGTGCTGAAAGGATCAAAAGATGCAGACATACATAAAGAGGACACATCAGAGGACACTCATGAAGCTGCACCATTGGTATCTACCTTGGAGGCTCTAACACGTCTGCAGTCCGCTATGCAATGGTGTCAGCAACGTGGGCACACATCTACCTGGCAACAGCTGTTTGAATGTGAATGCTCAATGCAGGCACACGTTGTTACAGGAAGGAAGGCAAAACACTATCACCGATTTTTTTCCAGCCATAGACTACTCCGACATCTCCTCCCTCTACATCGCCAGCAATACCACAAGACCTAATAGCTGAAGCGCATTTGTCCTTCTCATTCCTTATTGAGAGTGCATCTATCCTGATGGAAGATCACACCAAAGTGTATACTGTGCTTTAAGACAATGAAAAAAACAGGACATGACAAGTTTAGCACAAAGCACAAACCATACACAGTAAAAACATAAGCAGTAAAAAAAAAAAAAAAAAGTAATACACTACAGTAAGCACACTTTTCACAAAGCACACTTGCAGAAACTCCCGTTAGTCACAGTCTGTATTCAGTATGCATTCCACCTAACCTTAGTTCAGACACCACAAAAAGCAACAAGATCTGGTAGAACCACTACGACTGTGCATGCATTAACTAGATAAGGGTGTTTCATGGGCTTAAACATAAACATTTATTTTAAAAATATTAGATTTACAAACCTTTGAGTCAGATACTCATTTACACAGGTACCACATCAAGAAGACCAAAGCAGTTCAAACAATATACAATAGCTAAAGCAAATAGACATCAGGAGTCAAAGAGAAGCCCAGAGTGTTCACATGAAGGCTGTCGCATACCCTAACTGAATCAAAGTACAGTACATTGAGAAAGGGCATATTTAAGCAGAGGCGAAGCCGAGTGCTTCCACCACCCCAGGAGTGACGTTATTACACGATAACACACACCCTGGAGTGCCTTATTGCAACTATACAATGGCTTGTTGTCAAATACAGAATTTAAAGGATGTTTTTGTTAGCATGGAAAAATATTTCTTAAGAGAAAATGCAAGGAATGACCCAAATCCAAAGCTACGGTGATGTTACTGTGTAATAACATCACTGCTCCAATGGGTCAGCAGGCAATCAGCTTCTTACATTTTTCCTTGTCATTGTATAATTAAAAATAATGCCACCATCTGTATTATAGTTACCTGTATGTTTTGCAATTTATTCTATGCACTGTTATAGCAATCAACTCAACAGAACCAGGCCATCATATGCATGAAGGTACTGTACCCTAACTGAAAACACTGCTGAGATAACTATATGTTGTGACAAGGTGGAAGATAAACACAATGTTGAGACAAGTTTTTGAAGACATTTGATGTGTTTTTTTTAGACTGATATACAGTTCACACACAAAATTCATATAATATAAAAGTGCATATGCCCAAATGCCACATTTCATTACAAGCTGTTCTCTTGAAGGAATATACTACTATATAAGGCCTAAAAATGGGCATCAGGTAAATGTAAACTGGGGTAGGTGTGTTATTGAGGGTATTGCATAGTTTATCTTTTATTGCTGCTCCACCGATCAGCAACATTTGCACAAGCTGTGCCCAGTCCAGATTTTACAGCTCTGGCCTGGGTCTGGTGATCTGGGTTTTACCCATACCCCCACTGCATGTGGCTTAGTGATATACTGTACAGATGGATGCAGAGTCTAACCCACTGAAGGCTGAAGTTTTAGAAAATCATTATGTTTAAAATACCAAGACTCATCTAAATCTAGTATAAGAAAACAGCTGCTAAATAGCTCTAATTCATTATTTGTGTTTTTGATGTTAAAACACTCCTGCTAGCTAGACCTGATGCACAGAGAAAACAAAAGTAGTGAATTACAGCTATTTAGTAGCTGTTGTCTTACAGAAACCCCCGTTAGCTTGCTCTCAGGTATCTAACTAAACTGTTGACATTTGTGCTCCCTGGATAAGAACAGTTACAAGGCTCTGCTGTTGCTAAACTAATTTTAAAGCAGTACACATGCTAAATCTAAGGGCATGGCTACATCACTGTCACATGAGACAATGGGGCATCGTAGGAGAAAGAAAGCCTATAAAACTGTTTGTTATGGAGATCCCCAGGGGTCGTAAAATTACCATACAGCCAGCAAGCTAATTTAGGAAAAACTCCTAATAGCAGACAGAGGGAAGGACACACTAGGATTTAACATACATATCAAAACACTCTGCATATGTTGTTTGCACATTCTGGTTGGACTACTCCTTTAACTTTCTGTGGTCTCAATTAACTTCTCAAGCCAGAAGAAAAATAGTGCTCTAAAGCTTCCTATATACTACACACAGGCACAGAAGCTGGAATAACAGGTTCCAAGGAGTATAAACTCGGCAGGAATGTTAGGGGGGTGGCAGCTCTGATATTTGTTCCAATCTTTCTTTTCACTGATAGAAACTGAGCAAGGAAAAAAGTAAAATACATTTAATCACAGACTGTTTACACCAAGTACATGAACCTGCATGATTTATCTGTAAAGACAATTAAAAATGTATTCCTAAATGCATTACTAAAACCAATGCTTTCAAGGTTTGAAACTACTAAAAAGACAACATATATATATATATATATATATATATATATATATATATATAGATATAGATATAGATAGATATAATATGGTAAACAAATATTGTATCCCAAAAGCTGAACTTCGTTTTTAGTATATAAATGTTTAAGAAAAACCTGAAAGCTGAGTCTTTCCTTTTGAGACACCAGGTGACTCTGATAATCATTTGTTCCAAGGGTTTTTAAGTCAGTTTGAACGCATTAAGTATTATCTGTTCTAGTCCTTAACAAAATGCAGGGACTGCACAGATTTGTTCTGTTCCTTGGCCAGATACCAAACTAATGACTCTTTTTTTCAGCATGATAGGATCCACCTCATGCCCCTCCCACATGAATAAAAAAAAGGTGGGCTGGATTTTTAGGAGCTTCTTGGTGGAGGTGGGTTGGATCTTACTCCCCCCCAAAAAACAATGCTGCCTCCCACTACTCAGGTTGCAGTTCTTGTACCACCCATTTAAGAAAGAAAATAGTACCCTGCAACCATTGACTAACATGAAAGCAAATTTATTTGAGGGCAGAAAACATTTCTTGGAGGAGACTATTTACACCTTCAGTCAGTTCCACGGACAGAAAACATGACATCACTCCTTTTGTACATGCAATACTCCTGTTGGCTATGCCCACAGTCATAAAAAAGACAACTTCATTTTACAGAGACGCTCGCTTAAATGGGAAGATCCTGTTTCCACTAGCCCATCCTGTTACAGTGGCTTCTGCTGTATGTAATATATATTACTTGCCTTCCTTGCTTATATAACCTTGGATTCCTTTATATTACTTTGTGAGATGGCTGCCTCACTGCCTTACTTTGTGATCTCCTAGGTCACACCGGAAATAGGCACTGTAATTATCTAGTGTTCTTACCAGGTTAACAAAAACTAAATAAAATAAATCCTCCCAGGCATGATTCTGTCTGGTACCAAGATACTTACCCAGAGAGGAGTGTTGGTCCAAAACAGACTCATCGCTAAAGCAACTGACCTTTACAGGCACCCTACCTGACATAAACAGTCAACAAACGAACAGTAGGCCAAGAGAAACTTGTAGCTCTGCAATGAAAACTTAACAGATAAATAAATTGTGTACTCTGTGCTGAAGCAAAAAACAAAACAAAAAAAAAACATACTGCAAAAAATGTAAACTAGGGTGGGAGGAGTTCCTCTATGTGGTAGTCACCGTTAAAGATATTGGTAAATATATTTTGAACATCTATAGAATCCTACTGGTGCAGAACAGGCATCTCTGGATGCCATTAGGACAGTCTGAGAAAAAGAGGCTAACATTACATCAGTGACTCAGATTGGGCACATTGGCTTAATTGGGGATGGTGTGTCACATCCGGCCCGGTCTGGCGGGAGCTTTTTTGGAAAATGCTGGCAAAATTCTTTCATACATCATCAGTTACATGTCATTATAGCACTTCGGGTTCGGCAATATGCTGGCGGGTCTGTGGTTTAAAAGGGAATCATTGGCACATATTCTGAGGTTGCCCGGCCCTAGCCGGATTCTGGCAATCCATTCGGCTGGCAGAACAGGATATTACTGGAATCCTCCTTCCCTTGGAATTCAAGGAATGGGTGCTGGGGCTCCCAACATCCACACATCAGAGGGGGGACACTAGAGGTGTCTTGCTGACTCTAACAGCAGTTGCCCTTAAATGCATTACAACAAAATGGCTGCAGCAGGAGCCCCCACCCCCACCCTGGGCGAATGGACTCAGTGGGTTAAAGAGGTATTATCCATGGAGGCCTTGACAGAAAAAACTAAGGCTTCACCATGATCAACTTGATGCAAGGTGGTGAGGATGGGAAACTTAGCTCATGAATAGGCGTGAACTGTAGAATACAGGAATAGTAGGGGACAGGCTCCTCGGAGGAGGGAGAGGGATTTCTGGTGGTAGGGGATGTGTGATTACCTGGGATGCTGAAAGCTTTGAACTGGCAAGTGCTTATATTACGTCAGTTCGGGGGGGAGGGGGCGCACATATGGCCATTCAGCCCAGCAAGTTGTGTGTTAAGTTAGTAACATTATTAGACATTATCCCCTTGTAGACGGGAATAGTATTTTAGCTTATTTTTTTTGTGTGTAGCAGACTTCAGCACTGTTAAAACACAGTTACCTTCATAACTCCTAAAGAGCACATACTACATGTTACTAATGCATGATTTGAAGGTGAAATGTTTGACTGTGCCTTCGGATTCTTATTTCCAAAAATGTGTTGCTGTAAATATTTGCTTTGATGCAATAAAGCTGAGTTAAAAAAAAAAACACAAACTAGAAACTAAGAGACCTACATGGGAAAATCCCGATGTCCTGTTCATCCCCTGACAAGATGTGCTCTTCATAGGGGAAAACGAAAACACCATAATTTATGCTGGCAATGTGCATAGCACCAAAAGTTCTAACACCCGTGGTTGCCTTGTGCCTTCCTACCTAAGACTAAAGAATGGGGCTCTATAGAGAAGATTGATTCTTGAAAGATCTAGACTGTGATCTGTGTTCTTCGTTTCTTTTTGTTATGCAAGGACAAGGTTGAGGTCAAATGGTTCCTGGAACCCCACGCCAAGCATAAGTGCAGCTGAGACAGTTTTCATTTTTACAACTATGGGGGACGACTTACTCTCTGGTCATAAGACTGTTTGGTACCAAAACATTAGCTGGAGAGAAGTGGTGGTCTGAGACAGCCTCAGTGCCACAACAATCTGCCTTTTTAGATGACCAACCTTGCATAACGGACTTTGAATGTCAAACAACGTAGGGTTGATGGAATACTTGAAGAAAATTTGAAGTAAAATCAATGCCAATGCTGTTACAACAATAAAACTCAGGTGTATGAATGTAAGATACATGTGACAAACTAGACAAGAATGCTGTTTGTATGGAAATTGAAGTTCTGGTCCCCAGCACGAAAAGTACAGCGCTACGATGGTGGGAAAAAAGGAACTTAGGTGGTTTAGGCTGGAACTACTATATACCCTGCGGGTGCACAGATGACACAGTGTTCTAGTGGGAGGCAACGGTGCGCGTGGCCCTAAAAGTACTGGTTCCCTTGGGACCTGTCACTTCTGGCTCCATGACCAAAGAGTGTAGTTCTATGGTGAAGATTGATTCTTTGAATATCTACCAATCCATTGTTCTTGCCATGCTCAAGTTGCTATGATTCACCATTTTGTAATGAGATGAACACAAAATTACGTTGTTGATCTGTACAGCTGCAATTTCTTTCTCCCCGTACACTCCTTACTCCCCACCCCGACTGCAAATAAATTTCAGTCAATGAATAAATATACAATACCTGACTAAATGCAGGATATGTGTAAGCAGAGAAAGAAAAGCTATCTAGTGCTTACCAGTCATCCTCAGAAAGTTCATAATCATCAGGTTCAGGACAGTGACTAGACAATAAGCAGAAAGGGCAAAGACAGAGGCAATATTAACTCACAAAGAGATGGGAAAATGCACACATGCAGTAACAAGACAAGTTTTAAACAGAGAAGAGGAACGCATGCATTTACACTGCTGAACTGAGCACACTGATACATCAGTGGTGACAAATATTTTTTAAATAATTCTAAGTAGGAAGTAATAGCGACTAGAGTTTAAGGGGATAAGCAAATAACCCTTCTGAGAATATATACACATATATCAAGCTAGTATTATTCTCCCTTTTTTAAAAGAAATGATTGGCTTATATATAAAAGAAATATGATATTGTGCTTTACTAAAATACAAATCCATTAGAAACATATATCTGGGTAAAAAAAAAATATATATATATCTGATGTATTGTAAATTTTTTTTTCCTGTCAGCACCAATGTTGTCTTTGGAAAGTCTTAACATATGGGTAAAAGGCACCCCTGCTAAGGGCACTGGCACAGCTCAAAGCTGTGTCATTAGCACAAAATGTTTGTGACCTAAGGATTCCATAGCCTCTAACTGATTTGTAACAGTAACAATTATCATAACGACCCCTCCAATTCCTCAATTATAATATTCAAACCAAATATCCCATATGACATAAAGAATAAAAAAGTGCACTTAATATTACCTTTATAGGAGGATCCAAAAAACTTGGATCTCTGGAAGAACCAGACACTCCTAACAAGGGTCATGAGTAAGTAAGTTGCTGAATTCTGGGCAACAGTAAATACAAAGAAAGTTGCTCCAGTGCTAGGCAGTGGTTCCACAGTGAGATGCGATAGCAAATACTCACAAGAAGCCAGATCCAACACTTTACTCAGTAATAAGGAGGCTCAAACAGTTGACTGTTTTAGAATTTGACATACTCCAAACGTTTCAAGCCGCTCTGGGTCTTTGTCCATGAGCCAGAGTGACTTGAAATGTTGTGAGTATATGGCTGCATGTATGGGATGCATTTTTTATCCTTTTTATCAAAATAAAGGATATTCTGAACTTTGAGAGCAAGCATTTGAACTTCCTTCTTATTGGGTAAAGTGCTGAGACCGGCTTCCTGTGAGTATTTGAACTCTGGGCAAGCAGATGTTACTGTAAGTTTATTGGTTATGCTGGGAGGGCCTCCTATGGCTTTAGGAGTGTCGCCTCAAGTGTTCTTAAGATGTGAGAACTGCGAACTGAAGATGAGTAGTTTTGACATCTTAAGAATGCAAGAGGTGGCACTCTTAAAGCCAGAAGAGGCCCTCTAGCATAACCAATAAACTTATTATAGCTCAAAGTGGTTGCCACATTTTTTCATTGAGCAGAAAGCATTTTTGTGTGTTTTTGCCTTCAGTTATGTCCTGCACGAGCACTGTTTAGGGTGGGTAGGAGGCAAAGAGTCACTGTATCGCTGTGAATGCGTGGTAGAGACTTCGTCCAAGAATATCAAGAATTACGGTAGGTACGTAATTTCCATATCTTCCTGGACATAAAGTCTCCACCACTCATTCACACTAATGGGAGAGTACTGAGCTAATAATCCCCCCGAGAGGGCAGCAGGAGAGACCAAGAGCTCACAAATTTAGGACAGAAGTCCATTCCGGATGGTTCTGCCAAACGAAATATGTTGTCTGGCATGGACATCCAGGACATAGTGTTTGATGAAAGTATGCACTGAGCTCCAGGTAGCCGCACTGCAAATATCTGCAATGGGCACGTTGCGGATTTCTGCCAGGGATGCCGCGACCGCTCTAGTATAGTGAGCATACACTCTGCCTTCCAGCTTAACCTGCGCCATGGAATAACAGTGGCAAAGGCATGCCACCAGCCATGCTGAAATGCATCTGATAGCAACAGGTTGACCCAGCCATGTCTCGCTGAAGGAAACAAACAGTTGTTAAGCTTTACGAAATTCTTTTGTTCTATCTAAATAGAAACACAAAGCTCTTCTGATATCTAAAGAATGAAGAGAATGCCCCCCTTCATTTTGGAAGCTCGTCAAGTAACTAGGAAGGACCAAAGGTTGGTTTAGATGGAATTCTGAAACAACATTAGGGAGAAACTTAGGATGAGTCCTAAGAACTACTTTGTCTTTATGAAACACAGTATACAGAGGGTCTGTGACCAAGGCATGAATCTCAGAGACCCTGCGGGCCGAGGTACTGGCCACCAGGAAGGCCGTTTTCCAAGTGAGAAATTTCAACTCACAGGTAGCTAGAGGCTCGAAAGGTTTTCGAGTGAGCATGTCTAGCACAAGATTAATGTCCCAGGATGAGACTGGACGTCTAATAGGAGGTCTGGTATGCAGAATACCCTTAAGAAATCTCTTAACCACAGGCAACTGAGACAGTAACAAGGAAAGTACTGGCTTATGATAAGCTGAAACAGCACAAAGGTGAACCTTGACTGTAGAGTATTGCAGACCTGAATTTGAGAGGTCTAAAAGGTGCTCTAGAACTTTATTTGGTGGGCAGGAAAAGGGATTGAAAGAGGATTTTGCACACCAGAGCGAAAAGCGCTTCCATTTGGCTGTGTAAGTTTTCCTAGTGGCTGGCTTGTGCACAGCCAAAAGGATATCTGAAACTCTGCGAGAGACATTGAATCTGTTCACTTCTATCTCTTCAGGAGCCAAGCGTGAAGGTGAAGCGATCTCAGATTGGGATGGACCACAGACCCCTAAGTCAGAAGGTTCATCTGAAGGGGAAGTGCTTTCGGAGGGGTTACCGACATACTGTTGAGTAACGGAAACCATATTTATCGAGGTCAGAAGAGAGCAATGAGGATCATTTTGTCCCCCTGGGACTCTAACTTGAGAAGTACTCTCTGAATTAGAGGAAGAGGCGGAAAGGCATATAGAAAGCGTTTTGTCCACTGCAGCCTGAACGCATCCTGACAGAAAATGCCAGGCCCTGGATTTCTGGAGCAGAAGAGAGGCAGTTTTGTGTTGAGTGGAGATGCAAAAAGGTCCAGGTCTGGAGTTCCCCACTCGGCGAAAATTGACCGAACTACGTCTGAGTCGAGAGACCATTCGTAAGGATCTGTCTCTGTTCTGCTGAAGTGATCTGCCAGTTCGTTCTGCACTCCTGGCAGGCAGACTGCTTGAATTAGAGATTTGTGCTGTAGGCACCATTCCAACACTCTCATCGCTTCTCTGCATAAGGGGTAAGAGTGAGCACCACCCTGTTTGTTGATGTAATACATCACTGCTTTGTTGTCTGTTTGAAGGAGAATGTTCTTGTGACAGAGAATGTCCTTCAACGTCCGGACCGCATAAAGGACGGCTCCCATTTCTAAGACATTTATGTGAAGCTGGGACTCGACCCGAGTCCATGTACCTTGAGTGTGGAGAGTCTGACAGTGAGCTCCCCACCCCATCAGGGACGCATCTATGGTAATGGAAATCTGATGTTCGAGAGGAGCGAAGAGATACCCTTTCAGAAGATTGTTCGCTTGCGACCACCAGGTGAGTAACTTCTTCAGAGGTTCTGTTACCTTGATGAGAAAGGACTGAGGGTGAGTGGTAGGGGACCACTGAGTAATGAGCATCCATGGAGAGGTTCTCATGTGCAGGCATGCTAGGGGTACAGTGAACACCAAGGATGCCATGAGACCTAGCATCCGCTGCATCGAGATAGCTCGAACCGAGCTGTTCTCTCTCTGATGTATCGGGCCATCTGCAGGATATCACTCCTTCTGTCCTCTGGTAGAAAAGCTTTCGCACAGGAGGTGTCCAGAATAGTTACTATGAAAAGGAGCCTCTGGGAGACTGCGGCTGTGATTTCTTGAGATTTAGCAGGACTCCCATGGACGTGAGAAAGTCTGAGGCTGTGGCACTGGCGTCGAGGGTTCCCTGCTTGGAAGGGCTTGCTAGAAGCCAGTTGTCCAGGTATGGGAACACTTGTATTCCGATTTTTCTGAGATGCACTGCAAATATCGCACAACACTTTGTAAAAACTTGCGGCGCCGAGGACAGACCAAAGGGCAGGACTCTGAACTGATAATGCTGGCCCAAAGCTACGAACCTTAGGTATTTGTGATGCCTTGGGTGAATACGGATATGCTGGTAAGCATCCTGCATGTCCAGGGAGGCTAACCAATCGTGTTGATGAAGCAAAGGTAACAGGGTTCCTAACGACATCATTCTGAATTTCTCTTTGGGAAGAAATTTGTTTAATTTTCTGAGGTCCGAAATGGGGCGCATGCCCCTGGTTTTCTTTGGAACCAGAAAGTAATGGGAGTAGAACCCTGTGTTCCATTGATCCAGCGGAACTACTTCCACTGCCCTGTTGTTCAGAAGGCCTTGTATCTCGGAGGCGAGAAGTTCTGACTGAAGTACTGACAGCCTGGGCTGTCGTTTGGGGTGACGATCTGAAGGGGTCTCTAAAAGATTGAGGAAATACCCCTCGTGGATTATCCGGAGGACCCTTTTGTCTGATGTTATGGACTTCCAGCGATTGTCAAATTGAGTCAGATGACCTCCCACTGCTGAGGAAGAGTCCCCCTAGGGCAGCTGAGGTGGGACTTGGGCCAACAACTCAGAAGGCGGTACTGGGTGCTTTGGGTCCTTGCACCTTCTGATGCATTTTCTTTTGAGGCTGAGGGGCTTGGTTTTTATTATAACCTCCCCAGCCTTTGCCTCGAAAGGACTGACAGTTATGAAACTGGCGTTTGTTAACTCCCCCTTGAGAGGTGGCGGGAGGAGGTTGAGCCAATTTAATGGCTGACTTAGTCTTTTGTGTGACCTCTAAAGCTTGTTCTACTTAAGGGCCGAAGAGATACACACCATCGAAGGGCAATGCCATGACCTGTTGCAGGGCATCATTCGTGAAACCTGAAGTGCGCAACCAGGAGTGGCGGCGGGTACCAATGCCCGCCACCACTCATGAGGCTGTATCGAAGGCGTCCATAACTGCTTTAACCTGCTGGTAGTTGGACTTGATACCCCTGGTTATGGCTTGAAGAAGCTCTGAATTAGCGTCCGAGTCTGGTAGAGCTTCAACCATTTGTTTGAGCGAATGCCAAAGAATATACTAACACTGAGAGAAATAGCCCTGGTAGCTGGCGATACGCATACCCAGGGTGGATGCAGCAAAGACACTCTTACCTAAAGTATCTATCTTACGAGATTCTTTGTTTATAGTTCGAGCTGTAGTTGTCTGAGGAAGGATGACCTTATCATGCTCTACCAAGACTACAATATGATCCGCAAAGGCTTGGGAGGACAAAATACGTCGATCCTTGGGAGCAGCATACTTCCTATCTATGGACTTAGCCACAGAAGGAATGAGAGCAGGATTATTCCATAACATTTAAGACAGTGTCTCAAAGGAGGGTTGTACTGGGGGAGTTAAATCCATAGGGATGTCCGGAACATGAAGGTATTGGAGTCTTAAAAGCTTCCCAGGATCGATGTCCATAGTTGAAGAGAAAGAGTGGAATTCAGATTTCTCAACAGAGACTTAAAAGACAGGTCCTTGACCACAGGCTCTGTGACAGGATTAAATCCTACTCCTTCCACATCATCTCCCAGTCCAAGATCTGGGTCAGGCTCAATATCATCTCCTGACAGTCCAGGAGGGATTGTATGGACAGGAAAGGAATGAAAATCAGCTGGAAAAGAGGAAGGAAAAGAATTCGGAGAGGAGAAGCCCTGAAGATTGGCTGAAGAAAAGCCCGGCCTCGGCGCTGAAGAAGAACATGGCTCTGAAAGGCCGCACGCTGCTGACAAAGCAGACGGCGCCGAAGAACACGGCGCCAAAAAACCACACTGCGCCGACAGGCACATTGGCGCAGAGGATGGCACCAAAATCGGCACCGAGCAACCCACCGATGCCAACGGTGCAGACACCAACCCAGGGCCCTGAAAATTTGGATTTGAGGGGAAAGAAGAAAGAAGAAAGAATACCAGGAGATAGAGGCACTGGTGTGGCCCCCTGCGCCGCAGCCATATGAGGGGGGAAAACACCTGAGCGCAGAGTCGATGGCACTGAAGAGGGGGCCGCATGACCAGGAAGGCCCAATCGCCCTGCCCAATCTCCTGAAGAGCCCGAAGGCCCCGGAGTGACCGGGCCAGGCAGCTGGACCAACCTCCGAGCCCACTGCTCCATAACAGTGGCCCACTGATGAAACTGCTCATCAGAAGCCTCTACCAGAAGGCGGGGAAGGGCTCCGATGTCGAAGAGGTTGGTGACCAGCAACTGACCCCAATGACCGACCACTGACACGCAGACATATCAGAAGGCGACCTCGAGTGATGCCTTCTCTTTTTTGACCTACGGGCCGAATAAGAGCTCGAGGCCGAACGGTGCCGAGAATGCGGCCACTTTTATGCTCCGGGACCGCCTTCCCTTCAGGGCATCGGACCGCCTGCTGTCAGACCTCCTCCGGAGAAGGCGGCGACCAGACCCAGCCCGCTGACTGAACAGTTTACACGAAGTCTCCCTACCGGCCACCTGACCCGCCATGGTCGAGACTCCTCAATGTAGGCTGAGACTTCTTTAATAAGAATAAATTATCGTAAGCGGTACTTTATTCGAAAAATACTACAAAATAAAAAACTGAAAACTATGCTGTTAGTTTGATGTTTGACTCCCAGCGGGCAGGAGGGTCGACGCTGAGACAGTCATTGCCGCACGAGCAGAGGGTCGCGGCGCCGCTCCTCACGGCTCCATCTCTGGCGCTGGCCCTCCTGAAAAAAGTTTGCTCCCGCTGGGTCCTAGCGCCTCCAGCGTAGATCCCATTAATGTGAATGAGTGGTGGAAACTTTATGTCCAGGAAGATCAGCCAGTCTCCCTGCTTGAGCAGAGGAAGGAGGCCATGTAGAGTCACCATCTGAAACTTTCTGTACTGGATGTAAAGGTCCAGTTCCCTGAGGTCTAGAATGGGCCTCAAATCCCTAGTTCTTTTGGGAACTAGGAAGAACCAAGAGTAGAATTCTTTGTTTCTCTGCCACCTGGGCACTGGTTCTATGGCCCTTTTGTGCAGCATGGTAAGCACCTCCTCCCCTGAGCACTGCTGTATCGTCTGGAGGATAAGAAGTGGGAACTGGTGGAACATCTGGAGGTTGTTCAAGAGGTTCTAGAGCATGGCCTTGTTTGATTAACTGCAAGATCCAAGCATCTGTGGTAATGGTTCTCCATTGGGATAGATGGAGGGAGAATCGACCTCCGACCACCACCTCCTGGCTTGGAACAAGAGGAGGGGGGGTCTGGCAAGAAGTCAGCCTGAGGCAGGTCCAGTGGCTGGGGCTACTCCTCCCCTGAGGTGCTTAGCAGAGGGACCAGTGGTGGCGGAGGAGGCAAGCAAGGTAGAATTGAAAATTAAGTACTTACCATAATTCTTGATCTTCCTGGACGCAGTCTCCACCACTCATTCACACTAATGGGATAGCGCCGGAGGAGCTAGGACCCAGCAGGAGCCAAATATTTTCAGAAGGGCCAGCGCTGGGATAGGATCATGCATGCGCGGCACCACGAGACTAGCTCGTACCTGTGTAGGCTATCTCGGCGTCGACCCTCCAACCACCTCAGTACCTTTTCAACCAAGGAGGTGCAGCATAACTAGTAAAAATAACTTTTCCTAACCTTCCGGGCCTGAACGGTCCAGATGACCTTTGCAAGAATCTCTGATCTCTGTAATAGACTATGGTCTCATCATTTATGGCTCGGCCACAACCACAACCCTTAGATGTCTCTCAACTGCCTTAAATAAAGCATGTCGGCTCATCACTGGTGCTCACCGTCTCACCCACACATGTGACCTGTACACTCAGACCGGCTGGCTCCAACTATCAAACCGCATAAAGTTTCTCACCTGCTCCATGGTCAAAAAAATCTACCTTGGCCTTGCACCTTCTGGGGTCTCAACTCTGTTACAACACTGAATTAACAAATGGTGCCTTATGAGATCCACGCTACAGCTACTGAAAGTCCCCCACTGTCACACTTCACAGGGACAACGCTCTTTTGCTTGTCGAGCACCACTCTGGTTCAATGGCCTCAGCCCAACCATCTCCTCTGTCCCAACTATTGGTATGTTTAAAACTAGGCTCCGGACTATCTCACTACCAACAGCTCCTGTGACTGCCCAACTTAACCTTGTTTCTCCACTTCCCTTTCTGCTCTAGTTGTCCCCCACTGGATTCTACCTCACATCCTGGTATACCCAATGCTGCACTTTTCACCCTCTCGCCACCCTTCCTACATTCCTTCCCCCACCCTCTTCCCTCTCCCTATGACTCTGGCACTTCTTATCTGTTGTCTATTTTCTCTGACAAATGCCGCTGGCTGCCTTGTTACAATGCTACCCTTGAACTGTATCAATCTGTACTCTGTTTGCAATGTCCACATTGTTGTAATGCCTGTCTTGATGTTCCCCATAATTTATATTTCTCTGACGTGGAACCTTTGTAAAAGAGCCATGGCTCAAAGGTATTTGTAATCCTAGACTTGATAAATAAATAAATAAATAAAATAAAATAAAGAAGGGTCAATTGAACAATGTCTTCACAGTGGGAACCACAATAGAAACATAGACTTTGATGGCAGATAAGGACCAATTGGCCCACCCAGTCTGCCCATTTCATTACCTATTGGATAAGCTGCAGATTCTAGTTAACCAACAGCCTACTTCCTGCAACCCCCCACTATAATTGCCTTATGTTTGTCCCATGCACGTTTGAATTCCCCCACTGTTTTAGACCCCACAACCTCTCCAGGAAGGTGGTTCCATGCGTCCACCACTCTCTCTGTGAAAAAGAATTTCCTCATATTACCCCTGAGCCGTCCCCCATCTAACTTTAAATTGTGCCCCCTTGTTCTTACACATCTCTTTTTCTGAAAGATGCTACACATCACAATGCCGTGAAGACCAAAGAAACAAAACGAGTGAGACTAGGGGATGGTGGTTGGGCATGTGAATCAATGGTGGAGACTGCATCCAAGAAGAACAAGAATTACGATAAGTACGTAATTTCCATATCTTCCTGGACTCAGGCCTCCACCACTCATTCACACTAATGGGAGAGTACTAAGCTAAAACCAACCCACCCTGAGCAGGGTGGTTGGAGATAGGGCTCACCCAGAAAGAACGTCCAAGGACTGTCCTACTGAGAAAAGAGCTGTCTGGAAAGAAGATCCAGAACATAGTGCTTACAAAGGTATACACTTGCACTCCAACTGACCACTTTGCAGAAGACTGCAATGGATACAAAATGAAACTCTGCCAGGAAGCCGCAACCACTCTTGAAGAGCGGTGAGAATTGGGCCTCTCAATTTGGTCTAAGACAAAAATTAATAGTGTTGAAGACATGCTACTAAACTAGCCTAAAACATCTCAGGGCAAGAAGGTGATCCAACTGGGACAAGCTAAAGCTACACAAAAAATGTTGGCGTGTAGCTCTTCGTTCTGTGAAGAAAGTCACAGAACCGTTGAAACAATCAGAGAGTGAAGGGAGCACTCCCTTCCTTCTGGAGGTAAGGCAAAACACTTTCACTAACTGAAAGAGCCGGAGACAAAGTCTACTGGTTCAAGCTAGACCGAGAAAGCGCAGATGGATACCCCCACTACCAAGTATGGCTAACCTGTGAACAACGGGTCCAAGATGCGCTTGAACCCCTTACTTGGTGAGCAACCTGAGGTCTAGGTAGGGTTAGCCCATCACTGGAGAAAGGTTTCCACTTAGTCACTTAAGTCTTCCTGAGGGAAGGCCAAAGCATGACTTAGAAGCCACCTGTGGTGGTCTGGGAGAACCAGAGCCTACCCACTTCTTCTTCCAAGAGGAATCATTCAGCCCCTGTTTGCCTACAACTCTTGTAGCAGTCTCTGAACTAAGGGAAGAGAGGGAAAGTGTACAGGAGGAACATGTCCACTGCGGAGAAGCATTCCAACAGGAAAAACCAGGGTCTAGATTTCTGAGGCAAGATGGGGCAGATCTGCGTCAAGAGGGGACATGGAAAGGACCAAGTTTGGGCTGACCCATTTGTTGAAAGTGACTGCATAACGACTGAAGTGTAGGGAATAGGGAAAAGGCTCTAGATTGCTTGCTGATGAAAAATAAACAACACAGGTTCGTCATCTGCTCGAAGTGGGTAACTTCATGTCAGAGGCTCTCCTTTGCCCTGGAGGTAACTAGGGGAGCTCCTAAGAGAAGGAGCTGCTGGGAAGGTGAAACTAACACCTTCCCCTAAATAGAAAAACTCTTCCTGGGAAAGGGAGAGGAGAGCTGAGCAGCTGCTTCCAAACAGTCTAGTCCGGAGTGACTGGCACGAAACCAATGTGCAGAAAGCAAAGGTATTAATACTGAGAACCCATCTCTGTACAAGGACCTACTTGACCTTTATGATCAAGAATGGAAGCATGCCGTCTGTTAATCTGGAGCAAGCAAGGAAGTAAGAACCTGTGTTCTGACTCGCTGTGGAGTCACTTCTGTTGCTCTGAGGCTCTGATCAAGAGAAGAGAGTCTGAAGAAAAGAAAAAAAAACAAAAAAAAAAAACACTGGGCTGCCCCCTAGGTCTAGGGAACATCTCTGAATTAAAAGAAAATCTCCCTCGGAGGAAAGCAATGACCCATACCTCCACTGGATGGACTTCCCCTAGAAGTAGAAGAAGTCAGATGCTCTCCACCATAGTCTAGAGACGACCACCTCAGACAGCTGAGGCAGAACTTGGGCCGGATCCGGAAGGATGGTATCGGGTAGTTTCGGGCTAGGCACTCTGCTGTGAAGATATATATATATACATATTTATATATATATATATATATATTTTTTGTTTTAACAATTAGTTAGAGCCTGACAAGGCTCTCAGACTTCTACCTTGAAAGGACTGCCTGATACAAGAATGAAGAAGATGTCATCCATCTGAGGGGCAGGGGGAGCCTGAGTGTCCATAACTTAAACCGGGACTGGACCAATAATCACAGCTGAGGAGATGTTAATCACCCGTTGCCGATGAAGCCACCGAAGGGGCAGTATCACAGAGGGGGCTAATATACCCCTATAAAAGGTGCGGAAGAGTCCGGAAGGCTCCTGACCATTGAGTTAGTGTGTTCCACAGGGTGCAATTGTACTGATGACTGAAAAGAGTCCAGAGGCAGAAGTGTTTGGTCCATGGAAGAAGTCTGAAATGTTATCCCTGAGGAAAAACTGAAAAGATCTTCCATCACAGACTCTGCTGATAGAGAAGGTTTACCCTCCAGTCTCTAAAATGAGTCATCCACTGTATCACCAACATGTAGGACAGGGAGAGACTCACCCAGATGCACTTCTATCTCAGAAGAACCTCCAAAAGGAGGTCTAGGTCAGAATCACTAGAGACTCCGCCACCAGGAAAGGTGTCGAGAAGCTCGACACCACTTAAGAAGTTGACAAAGTGCTGAGTGGAATGTGGAATTCCGCCAGTAGAACAGCACAGAACAAGAGTCCCACCAGCGGTAAACCACCGGAAGGACACAGGATCCCACATGGACCTCCACCCACTAAGATCAGCAGAAAATATTCCGCGGAACAAGACTTCACTCTTCGGAAAACACTTTGCAACAACTTCCACGGAAGAAGAGGTCCGCAGAAAGGAAAACTCCACCATCTGTTCTACTGGACAGCACGAACCAGCATTACCCATGGCACCGGCATCACTCACGGGTGCCCATGACACCATCTGAGGCACTGGACACCCATGGATCCGCCCATGAAGCTGCCCGTAACCAACGGCACCAGCGGTGCACGCAGCAGCACCAACAGCACCACCCACAGTGCCGTGCGGCACCAATGGTGCCATCCACGGCACCACGCAGCACCAATGGTGCCATCTACAGCACCATACAGCAACAACAGCCCCAGCGGCACTGTCCAGGGCACCATGCAGCACCAACGGCGCATCCACAGTGCCGTGCGGCACCAACGGAACCAGCAGCACTGCCCACGGCATGTGACACCAACAGCACCACCCATGGCACCGCACAGCAACACCAACGGCAATGCCAGTGGTGCCAACAGCACCTGAAGATCCTGAGGAAAGAGGAGAGAAGGAAAAGCTGTACCCATGCTGGCCCCTGCATGGAAAAAAGGGGAGGGGGTAGGCATGAGGGTCAACGTGATGGCGAAGGCACCAAAGATGACACCGTGCACATCCTGATCCAAATGACCCAACCCTGGTCCAGTGGTTCCAAGGCCCGGAGGCCCCGAAACTGGGAACACTGGCCAGGAAAACTGGACAGAAGTTGAACCCCGTGCTCCAAAGGAGCGGCCCAAAGGTAGAACTGATCACCAGAACTCCATCAAGGACAGAGATGGAATCCAGTGCTGAAGAACGCGACCGTTAAGAGCAGGGCCAAGAGGAACCCACCCATGTCAGTTCAGGCCTACCGGCCCTCACCACAAACAGTCCCCATGCAGACGTGCCAGAGGGCGACCTTGATCGGTACTGATTCTTCTTCCCCCAAGGAGGAAGAAGAGTTGGAGGTCAAGCGAAGCCGGAACTGCCAGTTTTGTGCTTCAGCGGACTGACCCCCCCCCCAAGAGCACAGGATTGCCCTGGTCAGACCCCTTCATAAGGGCGGCAGACCGGACACAGTCCCTCTGCCACAACAACTTTCAAACAAAGTCTTCCTACCATCATCGCTACCATCTAAGGATGACTCCGTTGATGGCAGGTGAGAATTTCTTTTTCTTCTTCTTCATAATCTTCTTTTTCTTCTTTTTAAAATAAGAAAATAATACTAAAATGTTAATTTAAACGAATACTGAACGGCTTAATGCTGCTGTCATACAGACGAAAACTTTGACTCCGGCAGATGAGCGACGTCAACATCCAAGAGCACTCGGTGGTGGAAAAACGGAACTGTGGCAGTTAGAGCGTTGATGCCAAGATAGCCTACACAGGTGCAAGCTAGTCTCATGGTGCCGTGCATGCGCAGTCCTATCCCGGCGCCGGCCCTTCTGAAAATTTTTGGCTCCCACTGGGTCCTAGCGCCTCTGGTGCTATCCCATTAGTGTGAATGAGTGGTGGAGACTTGAGTCCAGGAAGATCTGGCCCTGCACTTGGCCTGGAGCTTGGTTCCAGAGCCAGATTTGTGAAAGACCTTTACAAAAGGAGGGCCTTGGTTTGTTCCTAGGCTAGGTATGATAAAGGAAGTGGACAGACCTAACAGCCCTGCCAGAGGCCTGAAGGTTAATAATATCCTGCACATCAGGATCAAAAAGTTTGTGACCCACAAAAGGGGCATTCAGCACCTTCTGCTGGACATCAGCAGTGAAGCCAGAGACTCTAAGCCAGGAGTGCCTTCTAAGACAAATGTCAGTGGCAGCTGCCCTGGCTGTAGTCTCAGTTATATCATAGGTGGCTCCGAGAAGATGCTTACTAACATTGTCCAAGGCTTGGAGAATTTTGAGACGCTCCTGTCTCTGGGAACCGTCAGGAAGGGCCTGAGCAGCCGCCTTGCCCTTCTTCCAGTGGGTATTCTGGTACTTGATCATATGAGACAATTAGCTGGCAATTCTAAGGCCCAGTGTGGCTCAGGCAAAAGTCCTCTTGCTCCAAAGGTTAATCCTCTGAGATTCCCGGTAACGGGCGAAAAAGGGACATTTTTTAACCAGGAAAGGCACACTAAACCAGAGCTTGTTTCCAAGTGCAACCTGGGAGCACAAGGAAGTTAAGTGACTTGCTCAGGGTCATACAGTATGCAAGATAGGGAAGATGGGATTCAAATCCAGGTCTCCAGGTTTGCAGCTCAGTGCCCTTAACCACTGCGCTATACTGCCTCCTATTACACTGTGGTTTCTGTTTTGGATGTAAATATTCAGCTTGTTGAGGTCTAAAATGGACCTCAAGTCCCCAGTTCTTTTGGGAACCAAGATGAACTGGGAGTAAAACCTTATGTTCCTTTGCCACCTGGGCACTGGATCTATGGCCCTTTTGCACAGCAAGGTGAATACCTCCTCCCGGAGCACTGCTAAGGTGCTTGGGTGCCTTGGGCGTGTCATGAGCTGCCTTGATTATCACTGAGTCAGTTTCTGGCTGGGCTGCATAGAAAGGCAGCCTTAAGGTCACCTGGTAAAGCTTATAAGCCTTTCTGGGCATGGCTAGTACCAAGTTGGGATTATGCCAGGCAGCCCTGTCTGCACCCTGCAGTGCTGGAAGCACAGGAGGAATAACTTTGGGTGGAGATTCTGGGGATCTCCAAGAAATCCACCAGATTCCTCCTTGTGATGTCCTCCTCCATCTGGAACCCCATAGTGGAAGAGAGCTGTTTCATAATATTAAAAAAATGAGTGGTCCTCTGGGGAGGAATCTGGGGGGGGGGGTCTGACCAACTCCTCACTCCTGGAGGAGACAGTAGACCTGTCAGAGGAGTCAACCTCCACATCTTCCTCTTCATGAGGGAGGATGAGATCAAAGTGATATTTCTCCTTTACATTAGCCAGTTCTGCAGCAGGGACCTACGGCCGGAGCACTGACGACTCTCTAGAGGGCATGGGGCAGACAGGCTGAACTGGTGTCGATGCCAAAGCAGCATCCGACGACAACGGCAATGAAGGCCCACACAGTGGAACAAACTGTTAGATGAGTGCTGAGGTTATAGCAATGAGAACCATGTTGAGGTTGACGGCAGGGTAGGTAAGCACCACTGACAGAGAGGGCAAAGAGCCCTGCTCCGATGAACCACCACTAGCCACAGCAGAGGTGGTAGGGCCCAGTGCCTATGGACCTCGTGGTTCAAGAGGTTGTGACAGTGGGGCTGGGGCCGACGACTCCTCTGCAGCCCTAGAAAGGCTGGGAGAACTCTCCACCATGGGGGCCCAACAGCAGCAAAGGCCTGCATGGAGAGAGGTGTTGATGCTGAAGCACTCAATGGTGCAATCCCAGGAGAAGGAGAAAGAATCTAAAGGGAACTGGGATCGCCTTTGGGGAACACTCCTTAGGCCGGTCCTTATCCCGACAAGAATACTTTCCTGAGGACCTGTCCTGGGCCTCGGTGGCCTGACAGCCCAAAGAGAACAATGGCGACTGGGAGGAGGAGCCCCAGAAGACTCCTGCTCTCTGCTGGCAGCCTGTTGCTCCATAAGGAACTGCTTCAGGGCTTTCTTGTGGTGCTGCCGGGTGGTGAGGTTAAACTTAAGGCAAAACTTGCAGGCAAAAGCGTTATGGCCAGCCTTAGACAGCAACCACAAAGTTCGTGGTCGTCGGTTGAAGAAATCTTCTTTCCGCAGTGACGGAAAAGAGCCAACAAAGGATAGTTCTTGACATACAAAAATAAAAAGAATCAATTTAAAATAGTGATTCAAAGATTGTAACAAAAGAAAAGGCAAGTACAGTTTTGGCAGTCGACTGAGCGATGAAGCTTCTGCAGAGTCCATGCACGAATAGCCGACAGCAGGAAAGAACTGAGGAGGGAGCGGGTCTGCCCACGTTTATATAGGACTGTGACATTGAAGCCTGATGTCGGTATGAGTGGCCCCTGCTAGACTACTATAGAAAAGTTTCCATGTGATCTTAGTGCCTGACGGGTAAGTTCACTGACCTGATAACAGAGATATCCCTGAAGATCAGCAGAGAGACAGTGCCCAGCACAAAAAAGGCGGCAAGGTGTGAGGCACTTAGAAATAAACAGCTTGCAGTAGTAGCTCTCACAAAGTCACCTCAATGGTGGCAAAAACAGAACTGAGGTGTACAGGGGACCAGCATCAGTTACTGGACAGTCCACAAGTGCCATGTCATATGTCTGCCTCACGGGCAGCACCATCACTGACATCAGCACCCTAGCTCTAAGCTCTGAAAGCTTTGGCTCCTGCGGGGTCCTAGTGCCTTTGGCTCAGACCCAGATGTGGTAATAAATGGTCGAGCTTGATTCTTGAAAGATCTGAGGAATGACTGGGCCACCCATGTTTATACAGACGCTGATGCCCGACATCGTTGTGGGCAGCCACTGCTAGCAAAAGTTTCCAAATGGTCCTAATACTTGGTGGCTATAGTTCTAAATTATCTTCGAAGATGATCACAAGATTTTACGTAATTCTGTAATAGGGCCTTTAGTAACCATATTGCTCATTTATGGACATCCTGAACATTAAGATTTTATGCACAGGTTCGACACTTGATGGTCTCACTTGTCATCTACTATTAATCTTTTAGAACCCCTTGGGTTTCGCGGTGAACAGTTGATAGCCCTCACTGATACAACGACCTGGGTGAGATATGCTTTTTACCCTACTGCAATGCATGGCATATGTAATGTATGATATACTGTCTCGTTGTGGATCAAACTGTAAGTTCTACATACAAAAACTAACATAAGTTTAAAAAGTTTGGTGTCAGATTAATTAGGGAAATCAAGTCCCTAATTTCAGAATCCTCAGGTAGGCCATGCGACAGCAGTAATCCAGTCACAGAAAGCCCACACCACCAGAGCAGAACTGGAAACTACCCTAATCCCTAACCCTGCAGCAGAATAAGCTTGCCGACTAGCATCATCTATTACCTTGTTCCCAACTAAGTTAATGGCAACTCCCTCAATTAGTATAGTTTTGTGTTTAACCATATTGGATATCGCTGTATTAGTGACTGGTGACTTCTCTGAATTATTTATCAATGGTGCTCAAAAAGGATAGCAATTAGCCAATTTCTTTGAGAACTGCTGCTTTTGCAAAGGTCTAACTCCTGATTGGCCACCTGCTCAAAATGTAGAAAACAAGAGCATTTCAGGAGTTTAATAAAATGGGATTCAGGGACAGGGGAACAGCAGATTTATTTCTATCAGTTGCAGGGTTCTACATGTCTCTTCAGTAAAAAAGTAATTAAACAGAGTGCCAAATTAGAGAAGGACTCCGCACCCTCTGACCATTCTCCTTCCTCAGACATTTCATCATACTCCTCCTGTGAAACTCTTGAAGCTGCAGGGTTCTATTAGGAAGAGACTCGTCACTGGTTTCTGGCTGTTGGACAGAACCAAGCCCTGAAAAATCAGAGATGTTTTACAAATGTGGAAGAGCATCCTTATCATGCTCCAGTATATCTGCATATGCCTGTTGTAAACCCCTGTGGCTGAGGGGTTCATCTAAAATTTCAGTGTCTTCACAGGCGAGCTGTAAGATTCTTTGGTATGAAACATCTCATTCAGAAGATTAGAAGGCTAACAAACAAGTTGAGAGGCCAAGGGGTCAGATCCAGGGTTAGAAAATGAAAATTACGTACCTACCGTAATTCTTGATCTTCTTGGACGAGTCTCCACCACTCATTCACACTATTGGGGATCTGCGCCAGAGGCACTAGGACCCATCGGGAGCAAAGTTTTTGCTGGAGGGTCGGCACCAGAGATGGCGCCGCGAGGAACGGCGCTACAGCTCTAGTCGTAGTAACGCATTATTTTATCGACCTCCAACCACTTAGTACCTTTTTCTAAGGAGAGGTGCAGCGAACTAACCTAGAAGGGTAGTTTAATCCCAAAATCCGACATAAGATAGTCCGGGCGACTCTGTAAGAAGGGTCAACAAAGAAATCTTCACGGCCTAAAGATTTGAGGGAGTGAAGACCAACAAGAAAGGTGAGCCTGGGATGGAGTGGGAGATAGAATGAGTGGAGACTCGCCCAAGAAGATCAAGAATTACGGTAGGTACGTAATTTTCATATCTTCCTGGACATAAGTCTCACCACTCATTCACACTATTGGGAGAGTACTGAGCTAATAATCTCCGAGAGGGCGGCAGGAGAAACCAAGAGCTCACGCTTCAGGACAGAAGTCCACTGAGGATGGCTCTGCCAAAGGAAGAATGTCGCTGGCTGGACATCTAGTGCATAATGTTTAACGAAAGTATGCACTGAGCTCCAGGTGGCCGCACTGCAGATGTCTGCAATGGGCACGTTGCGGATTTCCGCTAGGGATGCTGCGACCGCTCTAGTAGAGTGAGCGTATACTCTACCCTGCAACTTAACCTGTGCCATGGAATAGCAGTGGCGAAGGCACGCCTCTAGCCATGATGAGATACATCTGATAGCGACAGGTTGACCCAGCCGGGTCTCACTGAAGGAAAAGAATAGTTGCTGAGCTTTGCGAAAATCCTTGGTTCTATCTAGATAGAAACATAAGGCCCTCTTAATGTCCAAAGAATGAAGAGAACATTCCCCTTCATTTTGGAAGTCCGCAAAATAAGAGGGAAGGACCAAAGGTTGGTTTAGATGAAATTCTGACACAACCTTAGGAAGAAATTTAGGATGAGTACGAAGGACTACTTTGTCCTTATGGAACACAGTATACGGAGGGTCTGTAACCAGGGCATGTATTTCAGAGGCCCTACGGGCTGAGGTAATGGCCACTAGGAAGGCAGTCTTCCAGGTGAGAAATTTTAGCTCACAGGTAGCCAGAGGTTCGAAAGGTTTCCGAGTGAGCATGTCTAGCACAAGATTAATGTCCCAGGCTGCAACTGGACGTCTTGTAGGAGGGTCTGGTATGCAGAACTCCTTTAAGAAATCTCTAACCATAGGTAACTGAGCCAGAGTTAAGGAAAAACGGGCTCATGATACGCTGAAATGGCACTAAGATGAACTTTGACTGTAGAGTACTGCAGACCTGAATTTGAGAGGTCCAAAAGGTACTCCAAAACCTTATCTGGGGACAGGAAAAGGGATTCAAAGAGGACTTTGCACACCAGAGCAAAAACGCGTCCACTTGGCTGTGTAAGTTTTCCGAGTGGCTGGCTTCCGTGCAGCCAGAAGAATATCTGAAACTCTTCGAGAGACAATGAACCGGTTTACTTCGACCTCTTCAGAAGCCAAGCATGAAGGTGAAGTGATCTCAGGTTGGGATGGACCACCAGTCCCTGAGTCAAAAGGTTCATCTGCAGGGGAAGTGGTCTCGGAGGAACTGCCAACATATTGTTGAGTAGTGGAAACCACAGCTGCCGAGGCCAGAAGGGAGCAATGAGAATCATTTTGTCCCCCTGGGATTCGAACTTGAGGAGTACCCTCTGAATTAGAGGAAGAAGCGGAAAGGCGTAAAGAAAGCGTTTTGTCCACCGCAGCCTGAAAGCATCCTGACAGAAAATGCCAGGCCCTGGATTTCTGGAGCAGAAGAGAGGCAGTTTTGCGTTGAGTGGGGATGCAAAAAGGTCCAGGTCTGGAGTTCCCCACTCTTCGAATAGTGACTGAACTATGGTTGAGTCGAAAGACCACCGTGAGGGTCTGTCTCTGTTCTGCTGAGATGGTCTGCCAGTTGTTCTGAATGCCTGGCAGGTAGACTGCTTGAATTAGAGCCTCGTGTTCAAGCACTATTCCCATACCCTCATTGCTTCCTGCATAAGGGTTAAGAATGAGCACCGCCCTGCTTGTTGATGTAATACATCACTGCTTTGTTGTCCGTTTAAAGGAGAATGTTCTTGTGACACAGAATGTCCTTCAAAGCTCGGACCGCATAAAGGATGGCTCTCATTTCTAGGACGTTTATGTGGAGCTGGGACTCGACTTGAGTCCACGCACCTTGAGTGTGGAGAGCCTGACAGTGAGCTCCCCCCCATTAGGGATGCGCCCATGGTAATGGAGATCTGATGGTCCAGAGGAGCAAAGGGATACCCCTCCAGGAGATTGCTCTCTTGAGACCACCAGGTGAGTGACCTCCTTAAAGGTTCTGTCACCTTGATGAGATAGGACTGCGGGTGAGTGGTCGGGGACCACTGAGTACTGAGCATCCACTGGGTGGTTTTCATGTGCAGACGTGCTAGGGGTACAGTGAACACTGAGGATGCCATGAGGCCCAGCATCCGTTGCATCGAGAGAGCTGTGACTGAGCTGTTTCCCCCGATGTGACGGGCCATCTGAAGGATATCGTTCCTCCTGTCTTCTGGAAGAAAAGCCTTCACACAGGAGGTGTCCAGAAGAGTCCCTATAAAAAGGAGCCTCTGGGAGGGCTGCAGTTGCGATTTCTTGAGGTTGAGCAGAACTCCCATGGATGTAAGGAGGCGCGAGGCCGTCTCCACGGCGTCCAGAGACCCTTGCCTGGAAGGGCTTGCTAGAAGCCAATCATCCAGATAAGGAAACACCTGAATTCCGACCTTTCTGAGGTGCGCTGCGAGAACTGCACAATATTTTATAAAAACTTGCGGCGCCGAGGATAGCCCAAAGGGCAGGACTCTGAACTGATAATGCTGTCCCAGAGCCACAAACCTCAGGAATTTGTGATGCCTCAGTTGAATAGGAATGTGCTGGTAAGCGTTCTGCATATCTAGGGAGGCTAACCAGTCATGTTGATGGAGCAGAGGTAACAGGGTTCCCAGAGAAATCATTTTGAATTTCTCCTTGGGGAGAAATTTGTTTAGCTTTCTGAGATCTAGAATGGGGCGCATTCCCCCGGACTTCTTTGGAACCAGAAAGTAATGGGAGTAGAACCCCGTGTTTCGTTGGTGCAGTGGCACCACCTCTACTGCCCTGTTGTTCAGAGGCCCTGAATCTCAGCGGCGAGAAGGTTTGACTGAAGGGTTGACAGCCTGGGCTGCCGTTTGGGGGGACGATCCGGAGGGGTCTCCATAAGATTGAGTGAATACCCCTCGCGAATTATCCGAAGGACCCATTTGTCTGCTGTTATGGACTTCCACTGGTTGTAGAAGTGCATCAGACGACCTCCCACCGGAGAGGAAAAGTCCACCTCGCAGCTGAGATGGAACTTGGGCCGGCACTATAGCAGCTGGCGCTGGGCCCTTGCGCTTGTTGCGCCTTCTTTGAGGTTGGGCAGGTTGGTCTTATGGAAACTTCCTCTGCCTCGAAAGGACTGGCGATTATGAAACTGTCGCTTACTGACATGCCCTCAAGAGGGAGCAGGAGGGGCCGAGCCAACTTAATGGCTGACCTAGTCTTTGTGTAGCTTCTAGAGCTTGCTCTACCTGAGGACCAAAAGATATGCACTGTCAGAGGCAATGCTATCACCTGCTGCCGCGCCGTCATTCAGAAGCCCGGGCGCGCAGCCAGGAATGACAGCTGGTGCAAATACCAGCAGTCATTGAATGGGAAGTTAGTGTCAAAAGCATCCATGGCTGCTTTAACCTGCTGGTTATTAGATTCAATACCTCTGGTAATGGTTTGAAGAAGCTCTGGCTTGAATCTGACTCCGTAGGGCTTCAACCATTTGCTTAATAGAATGCCACAGGATATACTCATACTGAGAAAATAGCCTTGGTAACTGGCAACACGTATACTTAGAGTAGAAGCAGCAAAGACTCTCTTACCTAAGGTGTCTATCTTACGAGATTCTTTGTTAATAGGTCGAGCTGTAGTAGTTTGAGGAAGAACGACCTTATCATTCTCTGCCAGGACTACAATAAGATCCGCAGGCTTTGAGATGCCAAATGGGACGATCCTTGGGGCTGAATATTTCTATCAATGGATTTAGCCACCAAGGGGTAAGAGCAGGATTATTCCATACCATTTGAGACAGCTCTCAAGGAAGGCTGAATCGGAGGAGTCAAACTGTAGGGATCTCCGAGGCATGAAGATATTGGAGTCTCAACAATTTCCCAGGATCGATGTCTGTAGTCTGAGAGAAAGTTGGAACCCAGATTTTCAACAGAGACTTAAAGGACAGGTCCTCACCACAGGCTCTGTAGCAGTAATAGATCCTGCTTCATCCACTTCATCACCCAACCGAAGGTCTGAGTCAGGCTCAACGTCATCTCCTGACAGTCCAGGAGGGACTGTATGGAAAGGAAAGGAATGAAATTCAGAAGAGAAAGAAGAAGGAAACAAGTGAAAAGAGGAGTCCCCGAGAGCCGCCGGCGCCGAGGAGGCACACAGCACCGAGAACGGCGCCGTGAGGCCACGCAGCACCAAAAACAGCGCCGAGCGCAGCACCGATGCCAAGGATGGCGCCGAGAGGCCACACGACGCCGAGGGTGCTGAAAACACTCCCAGACTCCAAAAAACAGGTTTAGAAGGAGGAAGAACAGGAGATAAGGGCATCGGTGTGGCCCCCTGCGTCGTAGCCATGTGAGGGGGGGAACACCTAAGCGCGGAGTCGACGGGCACCAAAGAAGGTGCCGCCGACCAGGAAGGTCCAATCGCTTACCCGGTCGCCTAAAGAGCCCGGAGGCCCACGGGCCACCGAGTCAGGCAGCCAAACCAACCTCCCGAGCCCATTGCTCCATAAGAGCGGCCCACTGATGAAACTGCTCATCTGAAGACCTACCTGCGGGCGGGGTAGGGCTCCGATGTCGAAGCCGTCGGCCATCAGAAGCAGAGGTTGGCGACTCTGAAGGAGGAGACCAGCAATTAGCCCCGATAACCGAGCGTCTACGCGCAGACATATCAGAGGGCGACCTCGAGTGATGCCTTCTCTTTTTAGACCTGTGGGCCGAAGAAGAGCTCGAGGCTGAATGGTGCCGAGAGTGCGACTGCTTATTTTTACAGCCTGGGACCGCCCATCCTCTGGCATTGGACTGACTGCTGTCAGACCCTCCGGAGAAGGCGGGCGGACCGGACCCAGCCCGACTGACTGAACAGCTTTTCACACAAGTCTCCCTACCGTCACCTGACCTGCTCATGGTCGACTCCCAAAGTAGGCTGAGACTTCTTTATTGTATTTATTTTAAAAATAAGAATAAATTTAGCGATACTGTATCGAGATAATACTACAAAATAATAAAAACTGAAAACTATGCTGCTAGTTTGAAGTTTGACTCCCGACAGGCGAGCGACGTCGCCACTGAAGTGCACTCGATGGCGGGAAAAAAGGAACTGAGGCGGCTGGAGGGTCGACGCCGAGATAGTCGTTACCGCGTGAGCTAGGGCACGCGGCGCCGTTCCTCGCGGCGCCATCTCTGGCGCCGACCCTCCAGCAAAAAGTTTGCACCCGATGGGTCCTAGTGCCTCCGGCGCAGATCCCCAATAGTGTGAATGAGTGGTGGAGACTTATGTCCAGTAAGATCTGGCTGTGTTGTAGGACACAAAGGGTGGTAGTGAACGGAGTTCAGTCTGTTGAGAGGGAGGTGACCGGTGGGGTGTCTCAGGGGTTGGTGCTAGGCCCAGTCCTCTTTAATGTCTTCATAAGTGACATTGCAGAGGGTCTGGATGGGGAAGGTGCCCTTTTCAGACGACACAAAGATCTGCAACAGAGTCGCAACACCGGGGTGGGGAGGATGAGAAGGACCTGGGTAGGCTGGAGGAATGGTCAAATGTATGGTGGATGAAATTCAATACAAAGAAAGTGCCAAATTACTTGGGACACAGGAACCCAAGAGTGGAGTGCTCAATTGGGGGGGGGGGCTGTCGGTTAACAAACAGGAGGGGGATCTAGGGGTAATTGTATCTTTTTTTTTTTTATTATTTTTTTATTGATTTTAATAAGACAATACATAGCTGTATACAGGACCCAAATACATTCATGGCTAAAATGACAAAGTTATGATTATAACAGTCAATTGAGTTCAGGTTCCATAGCAGGTACAGATTTAGGTTATACTCTAAATTCCACCTGAGAAATAAATATAAATATAGACATAGACATAAGGCTTGGGACACATCTCTAAAAGGGGTAATGCAGATTACATGACTAATAAGTTGCTTAAATAGGGTTCAGTCTTCTAATATACTTCTAGTTTAATTAGCCCTCCCCCTTTCCTCCCTGTAACCTTATAATACTCCAGTTTCTATAATGTAGATTCAAAGTACAAATTTTGAATAATGCTTCAATTGATATAGGGTCAATTTTTTCCATAGATTATCAAAACTACTAGTCTTATTATTTAGTCTAACTGAAATTCTTTCCAAATAGCATATTTCATATCTTAGCTTTCTCCAAGCTTCCTTGGTAGGGACCCGCATGGAAAGCCAAAGTCTCGTAATTATTTTCTTAGCTGCAAGGAGGAGTAGTGTCAACATTTTGTACAGCATTTTTTGAATTCGTATTCCACTAGGTGGGGTTGCTGTCTGTATAAAAGTCTGGCTGAGCATCTCTGGTCTCTCATATATTGCATTTAATTCTTGTATAACTTCTTGCCAATAGCCCATTATCAGTGGGCATGACCATATTATATGTCCCTATCCCGCTTTTATTTGGCCACATTCCCTCCAACAAGTATTGTGTTCCCCTTCATGGAAATGTGCCGTTATATCAGGTGTTCTAAAAAACCTTTTTCTGGCCTTCCACGCGTATTCCCTCCAGTACAAGTTGGAGGAAAGTTTTGAATACATCATTGTTGAAACCTGCCACTGATCCCTCTCAAGGTCTGAGATCAACTCCTTAGACCATCTAATTCTAAGATACTCCAGAGAATCAGTGCTATACTCTCTAAACGCTGAATACAGGGCCCCAATTATATGTTCCTTCATCTGCCCCCTTAAGTGATATATCACCATCTGAATTAGAGAAGAAGGAGATTCCACTACCTCTGAAAGAGTCTCCTCAAAGGGCACCAGGCTTTGTCTAATTTTCATATATGCTCCATATTGGTCTATAGGGAGCTGTGCTCCAATTGCAATTTAGCAAAAGAATACAGTCCCATAGGCCCTACCAGTTTAAAAGTATATTGGAGACCTAATTGCTCCCATTGCTGGTTTGAAATCTTAGAAAGATACCTACGTTCTGAGGGGGATATGGTATATCTCAACATTTGTTGCCAACTCTTAAGAAACTCTGAAGTGTACTGCATAAACCTTGTTAAGGGTATATCTCTCAATGATTACCCCAGAAAAATGAGGAGAAATTTTCTAACCCATTGAGCGTGACCTCAATCTCTTTCCAATATGTTTTATATTGGGTCACAGCATGTAGTAAAGATATCCGAATCTGAGCTGCTTGAGCATATCTTCTCATATTAGGGCGATTAAGCCCTCCTTGTGCCCTAGATAACTGCAAGATATGATACCTTATTTGAGGTGTCTTACCTCCCCATATAAATCTAGAAAATAACTTACCCATGTTTGAAAATATGTATCTGATGGTATTATAGGGAGGGTCTGTAAGAAGAAAAGTAAACGTGGCAGCACATTTTGTTGAATTGTTTCTACTCGAGCTATGATTCCTATACGGAGTGAGGTCCAACGAGACAGGTCCAAGATAATTTGTTGGGTAACTGGCTCAAAGTTCATCATTTCCAGATGTAGCAATGCATATGGTATTTTAATGCCTAAATATCTCATCTCCACTCTATTCCAGCGAAATGGAAAATTTGCCTTTAGGGTCCTAGGGGGTTGAAAGGAATATGCCAAGACTTCCGTCTTGGTGTCATTAATCTTACATCCTGCCAGTTTACCGAACATAGCTAGCTGCTCCCAAACCGCTGTGATTGGAGTCTCCGGTGAGGTGAGGGTCAGCAGGATATCATCTGCAAACAATGTCAGTTTGTGTGACCATTCTCCCACCAGAATTCCTACTATTCTATCCTGCGCCCTAATATTAGCCGCTAACAGCTCCAAATAGAGGGCAAAGAGTAGGGGGGATAGAGGACATCCTTGTCTTGTGCCCCTGGTTAAAGGGAAGGGAAGGGGGAGTACACCATCTAATTGAGATAGGCCATGGGCATCTGATACATTGCTTTAATTTGAGATATAAATCTATCTGGAAATGCAAATCATTCTACGGTAGCCCACATATAGGGCCAAGAGACCCTATCAAACGCCTTCTCGGCGTCAAGGCCAAGAAAGACAAGGGGGATCTGGCTCTGTAATGCATATTCCGTAAGTAGAAGCATCCTCCAGACTGCATCATGTGCTTGTCTCTTCATTATGAAACCCACTTGATCACCATCAATTAAATTAGGAATCAAGGTAGCTATTCTGTGGGCCAATATTGACAAATCTTTTATAATCACAATTAAGTTTCAAAATGGGTCTATAGGAAGTTACTAAGGAGGGAACTTTTCTAGGTTTGGGAATGGCCACTAATTCTGTATATTTCCAGGAGGGTGGGGGGAGTTGTTCATTCTGAATATTAACATACATGCAAAGAAGGGGTGATATCAATAATTTGTGAAATGTCCTGTAAAATTCCATAGGGTATCCATCAAGGCCCGGTGCTTTTTGGTATTTAGTCAGTTTGATGGTCTCCCATTGTATCTGAGATCCTAAAAGTGGCTGGTCAATGCGAGATGGCAGTTAGAACAGCCAGCAGAATGCTGGTGTGTATAAGGAGAGGCATCACCAGCAGATAAAGGGAGGTGGTGACTCCACTGTACAGATCAGTGGTAAGACCTCACCTTCAGTACAGTGTTCAGTTTTGGAGGCCACATGTAAGGAAGGACATAGAAAAGGTAGAGACAGTTCAGAGAAGGGCTACAAAAATAGTGCAGGAGCTGCACCTGAAGCCACATGAGGAGAGGCTGAAAGAACACAATATGTACTCTCTGGAGATGAGGAGGGAAAAGGGCAGACATGATAGAGACATTCAAATACCTTAAGGGGCTACATAAGGCACAGCGGAGTAATAACTTTCAGAAAAGAGGGTGGACAAGAAGAAAAAAATTACCCACCTTAGTAAGAACAGGTTACTCACCTGTAACAGTAGTTCTAGGAGTGGTATATGTTGTTCATCCACACTGTCTGGCATTGTCCCTTTCCCCTTTAAATCTTGCCGGAAGTCTCCAAGCTGGCTCCTCCCACCCACCCGGGTGGTAAATACCTCGGCTCCGCCCCATGACGCCAGATCTAGCCTGCTGGAAGCCAGGCTGTGCGCCAAAGCCGGGAGGTCGGAGAGGTGGATGAACAATATATACCACTCCTAGAACTACTGTTACAGGTGAGTAAACTGTTCTTCTAGGAGCGTGGATATGTTGTTCATCCACACTGTCTGGCAGACTCCTAGCAGTTCTCCGGGAGGAGGGAGGCAAGGCACACACCCCCTACTTAGGAAACAGAGCTTGGAGAACCGAGGCCCCAAAACCAGCATCACATCCTGACTCAAGGTCGATGTGGTAATGGGTAATGAAGGTGTTCGCTGACTTCCAGGTAGCAGCCCGACAGATTTCCTGGATAGGGATGTCCCTGGAAGCAGCCACCGAAGCAGCAGTATGGCCGGTAGAATGAGCTCTTATCCCCTTGGGAGGCTCCTTGCCCGCCAATTCATAACACAGACTTAGGCATGATGTAATCCATCTTGCAATAGTCTGCTTAGCTGCAGGTCTGCCAGAAGCGGCTTCAGCGTAGGTGACAAACAGCTGGCGAACCTCTCCACGAATTTCCGCCGTCCTCTCCTTATAGTAGGAGAGAGCACGTCTGAGGTCCAGGGTATGGAGCCTATACTCAGCATCCGAGGTGTAGTTAGGGTAATATACTGGCAGAGTCAACACCTGGTTGAGGTGAAACTCTGACACCACCTTCGGAAGGAATTTCAGGTGGGGACGCAGGACAACTTTGTCCCTGTGAAAGACCAGATAAGGGGAGTCCACCGAAAGTGCCTGGAGCTCCCCTGTCCTTCTGACCGATGTGATAGCCACCAGGAAGGCAGTCTTCCACGACGAGTGCGAGAGAGGAAAATTACGTACCTACCGTAATTCTTGATCTTCTTGGACGAGTCTCCACTACTCATTCACACTGCTGGGATTAGGGCCGAGGCACTAGGACCCATCGGAGCAAACTTTTTGCTGGAGGGTCGGGCAGAGACGGCGCCATCGAGACACGGCGCCAAGGCCATGTGCTCCGAGCTGCAACGACTTCCTCGGCGCCGACCCTCCAACCGCCTCAGTACCTTTTACCAAGGAGGCAGCGCAACTAACGAAAGAGTAACTGTAATATTAAAAACACGGACATAAGATAGTCCGTATGACCCGTGTAAGAAGGGTCTGTAAAGAAGTCTCACGGCCTAAAGATTTGAGGGAGGAAGACCAACACAGGTGAGCTCGGGATGGAGGGAGGGCGAGGTGAATGAGTGAGAGACTCGTCCAAGAAGATCAAGAATTACGGAGGCACGTACTTTTCCTATCTTCCTGGACATAAGTCTCCACCACTCATTCACACTAGTGGGAGAGTACCAAGCTGATAATCCCCCAAAAGGGCGGCAGGAGAGCCAGAGCTCACATGTCTAAGGTAGAAGCCCATTAAGGATGGTTCTGCCGGACGCGGAATTGCCTGGCATGAACATCCAGTGCATAGTGCTTAACTGAGGTATGCACTGAGCTCCAGGTGGCGCGCGTGCAGATATCTGCAACTGGAACATTGCGAATTTCCGCCAGGATGTCATGACTTCTAGTAGAGTGAGAGCGACACTCTACCTTCTAATTTAACCTGAGTCATGGATTAGCAATGTCAAGGCATGCCACTAACCATGATGAGATGCATCTGATAGCGACAGGTTGACCCAGCCGGTGTCGCTGAAAGAAACAAAGAGTTGTTGAGTCTTGTGAACATCCTTGGTTCTGTCCAAATAGAACCGCAAGGCTCTCTTAACATCCAAGGAATGAAGAGATCGTCCCCTCGCTTTGGAAATTAGCAAGTAAGCGGGAAGTACCAGAGGTTGGTTTAGATGGAATTCTGACACAACCTTGGGAAGAAATTTTGGATGAGTACGGAGAACTACTTTGTCTTTATGGAAGACAGTATACGGAGGGTCCGTAACCAGGGCATGTATCTCAGAGACTCTGCGGGCTGAGGTAATGGCCACCAGGAAGGCAGTCTTCCAGGTAAGAAATTTTAGCTCACAGGTAGCTAGGGGTTCGAAAGGCTTCCGAGTGAGCATGTCCAGCACCAGGTTAATGTCCCAGGCTGCAACTGGACGCTTAACAGCGGGTCTGGTATGAAGAATCCCCTTAAGAAATCTCTTCACCATAGGTAACTGAGCCAGAGTCAGGGATGAAACCAGCTCATGGAACGCTGAGATGGCACTAAGGTGAACTTTAACTGTGGAGTACTGAAGACCTGAGTTAGATAGGTCCAAAAGATACTCCAGAACCTTGTCAGGAGGACAGGAAAAGGGGTTCCAAGAGGACTTTGCACACCAGAGAGAAAAACACTTCCATTTGGATGCGTATGTTTTCCGTGGTGGCTGGCTTCCGAGCAGCCAGAAGGATGTTCGAGACTCTACGGGAGACGTTGAACCGATTCACTTCTATCTCTTCAGGAGCCAAGCATGAAGGTGAAGTGATTTCAGGTTGGGATGGATCAACGAACCCTGGGTCAAGAGATTGACTTGCAAGGGAAGTGGTCTCGGAGAGGCTGCCAACATACTGTTGAGTAGAGGAAACTATAGTTGTCGAGGCCAGGAGGGAGCAATGAGAATCATCTTGGTCCCTGAGATCGAACTTGAGGAGTACTTCTGGATTAGAGAAAGCGGTGGAAAGGCGGAAGAAAGCGATTTGTCCACCGCAGCCTGAACGCATCCTGACAGAAAATGCCAGGCCCTGGATTTCTGGAGCAGAAGAGAGGCAGTTTATGCTGAGTGGGATGCAAAAGGTCCAGGTCTGGAGTTCCCACTCTTGAACAGGGACCGAGCTACAGCTGGGTCGAGACCACTCGTGAGGGTCTGCCTCCGTTCTGCTGAGGTGATCTGCTAGGTCGTTTTGTATACCTGGCAGATAAACCGCTGAATCTGAGACTTGTGCTCCAAGCACCACTCCCATACCCTCATTGCTTCCCTGCAAAGGGATAAGAGTGAGCACCGCCTTGCTTGTTGATGTAATACATCACAGCTTTGTTGTCCGCTTGAAGGAGAATGTCTCTGTGACAAAGGACATCCTTCAGAGCTCGGATCGATAGAGGACCGCCTCTCATCTCCAAGACATTTATGTGAGATGAGATTCAACGGAGTCCATACACCTTGAGTGTGGAGGGAGAGACAATGAGCTCCCCATCCCATTAGCGATGCGCCTGTGGTGATGGAGATCTGATGGTCCGGAAGAGCAAAGGGAACCCTTTGAGGAGATTGCTTTCTTGAGACCACCAGGTGAGAGACTTCAAGGGGTTGCGTCCACCTTGATGGGATAAGACTGGGGTGAGAGGTCGGAGACCACTGAGTGAGAGCATCCATTGGGTGGTTCTCTGTGCAACCGGGCCAGAGGTACAGTGAACACCGAGGACGCCATGAGACCAACATGCTGCATCGAGAGCTGTAACCGATTGATTCTCCCCGATGTAACGGGCCATCCGAAGGATGTCGAGTCTTCTGTCCTCTGGAAGGAAAGCCTTCGCGGAAGAGGTGTCTAGAAGCATCCCTAAGAAAAGGAGCCTCTGGGAGGGCTGCAGTTGGGATTTTTTCAGATTCAGCAGAGCTCCCATGGATGTGAGAAGACGAGAAGTCATTTGCACGGCTTCCAAAGTCCCTTGGCTGGACGGGCTTGCTAGAAGCCAATCGTCCAGGTAGGGAAAGACTCGGAGTCCGCCGTTCCTGAGATGCGCCGCGAGAACTGCACAACACTTTGTAAAAACTTGCGGCGCCGAGGATAGCCCAAAAGGCAGGACTCTGAACTGATAATGCTGATCCAATGAAGTTATGGACTTCCACTCGTTGTAGAAGTACATCAGACGACCTCCCACCGGAGGAGAAAGTTCCATCTTGGGCAGTGTGGATGGAACTTGGGCCAACAACTCATAAGGTGGCGCTGGGGGCTTTAGGCCCCTGCACTTTCTGCTGCGTCTTTTTCTGAGGTTGGGCAGGTTGGCTTTTATGGAAGCTTCCCCTGCCTCTGCCTCGAAAGGACTGACGACTAAGAAACTGACGTCTGTTCGCATGCCCGCGAGAGGGGGCAGGCGGAGGTCTGGCCAATTTAATGGCTGATCTAGTCTTTTGGGAGGCTTCTAAGGCTTGCTCCACCTGAGGGCCGAAAAGATAGGTGCCATCAAAAGGCAGCGCCATTACCTGCTGCTGAGCATCATTCGTGAAGCCCGAAGAACGCAGCCAGGAATGGCGTCGAGTACAAATCCCTGCAGCAGCTGAACGAGAAGCAGTGTCGAAAGCGTCCATGGCGGCTTTGACTTGTTGGTTATTGGATTCAATACCTCTAGTAACGGTCAATAGAAGCTCTGACTTGAGTCCGAATCTGGAAGAGCTTCAACCATTCTTTTCATAGAGTGCCACAGGATATACTCATACTGGAGAAAATAGCCTTGATAACTGGCAACACGCATACTTAGAGTGGAGGCAGCAAGACTCTCTTACCTAATGTATCAATCTTACGAGACTCTTTGTTAATAGGTCGAGCTGAAGTAGTTTGAGGAAGAACGACCTTGTCATTCTCTCGCCAGGACTACAATTGGATCCGCAAATGCTTGGGATGCCAAAATAGGACGATCCTTGGGAGCTGAATACTTTTATCAATGGATTTAGCCACTGAAGGATTACGAGCAGGATTATTCCATACCATTTGGAGACAGCGCCTCAAGGAAGGCTGGATCGGAGGAGTCAAACTGTAGGGATCTCCCAAGCATGAAGGTACTGGAGTCTTAACATCTTCCCAGGATCGATGTCTGTAGTCTGAGAGAAAGAGGATCTCAGGTTCTTCAACAGAGACTTAAAGGACAGGTCCTCGACCACAGGCTCTGTAGCAAAGAAAGATCCTGTTTCTCCACTTCATCACCCAACCTCAAGGTCTGGGTCAGGCTCAACATCATCTCCTGATGGTCCAGAAAGGACTGTTTGGACAGGAAAGGATGAAAATTAGAGAGGAGGAAATATCAGAAAACAAGGAGAGTCCCCGAGACTCCTGGCGCCAGACGGCAAAGCGGGCCGAGGACGGCACCACGGAGGCGCACGGTGCCGAGGTACGCGTTTCGCAAGCGCACCGCAAACCCCATGTGGCGCGGCAATGCTCGGGCTGGTTGGCGATGCCGCATACGGCACCGCGAAGCCGATGGCGCCGCAAACGGCGCCGCTTCACCCAGCGCGCTCGCCAGATCCAACGGCGCCATGATTTACCTCAAGACCCATCGGCACCAAAACGGTGCCGACAAGCCGTCAGACCGCCTCGAAGGCTCCGGAAAAGCCCCAGGAACCTGAAAGCAAGAGAAGGAAAAAAACAGGGATAAGGGCATCGGTGTGGCCCCGCGCCACAGCCATGTGAGGGGGAAACACCTGCACGGAGTCGCAGGCACCGGGAAGAAGGCGTCGCGACTAGGAAGGCGTCCAACCGCCTCTACCTGATCGCCGGAGGGGCCCGAGGGCTCGAGGCAACCGAGCCAGGCAGAAGAACCAACTCCGAGCCCATCGCTCATAAGAGCGCCCACTGATGAAACTGCTCATCTGGAGCCCTACCTATAGGCGGAGGCCCATGCCGAGAACGACGACACTAGAAGTTGGCGACCAAGAAGGAGACCGCAACTAGCAATGATAACCGGTCGACGCAAGAGACATACCAGAGGGAGTGACCGAGGATGCCTTCTTTTTGACCAGTGGGTCAAGAAGAGTTTCGAGGTCGAACGGTGCCGTGAAAGCTAACGGCTTATTTTTATGCCAACGGGTACCGCCCATCCTCGGCATCGGACTGACCGCTGTCGGAACCCCGCTGAGTTTTTGAGGAGGAGGTTGACCGACCCAGCCCGCTGACTGAATAGTTTCACTGAAGTCTCCCTACCGCCACCTGACCTGCTCATGGTCGACTCCGTCCAGTAGGCGAGACTTCTTCAAGTAAGTTAAATTTAAGATATTAGAAAATTTTTTCAAAATAGAATAAAATTAGCTTGCTACTACTATCGTGATAATGTTACAAAAACAAACTGAAAACTGCTTAGTTTGAAGTTTGACTCTGACACTGAGTGACGTCATTATACTGAAAGCGCACTCGACGGCAGGAAAAAAGGAACTGAGGCGGTTGAGGGTCTGGCTGCAGAAGGTCGATTACGCGCATGCAGCTCGCGCCCTGCCTCTCTGACCGACCCTCCAGCAAAAGTTTGCTCCCGATGGTCCTAGTGCTCCGCCCTAATCCCACTAGTGAAGGTGAGTGGTGAGACTTTATGTCCAGGAAGATCTCACACTTGTGCATGGGTTCGAATGGTTTGCCCATGAGCTTTGTCAAACCAGCAAAAGATCCCACGGAGGTGGAGGTTCACGACCGAGGGGATATGTGATCCAGGCCTTGAAAAAGCACCATCACCGCCTCCCTGAGCTAATCGTGGCTGACTGCCCGCGCCCGGTAAGCAGAGATGGCTGCGGTGCACCCTAAGGGTCGATGTCCGAAGACCCCCTTTGGAGAGAGACCAAAGGTAGTCTAGAATGTTAGCCACAGAGCAGGATAAGGGGTCCAGGCTTTTTCCCTGACACCAAATGGAAAATCTTTTCCATTTGAAGGCATAATATTTCCTGGTCGATTCTTTTTCGAGATGCTTCCACCACGTGTAAACATCCCTCAGAAAGACCCAAAGCCTGGAACCTAGCCAGGAACCAGGCTGTGAGGCAGCGGGACTGAAGGTCCGGAGTGAAAGACCTTCCCTGTTCACAGTGATATCAGGTCCGGGGCGTGTACAGCCACCCGGGCCCTGTAGCTGAGGCTGAGGAGATCTGGATACCAGAACTGGCGTCCAATCTAGGGCTACCAGAATCACTTCGCCTTGTCCCTCCTCGCCTGAGTAACACCTTGTGGATCAAGGGAAATGGAGGGAAGGCATGAAAGAGGCCTGGGGTCCACGGCCTCGAGAAGGCATCCCCCTGCAGCGAGCCCTGCTGAGGGGGGCGGGCATGGTACAGCCTCAGCTTGGTGTTCTCCCTGGAGGCAAACAGGTCCACCAACGGTTTGCCCCAACGGGAGAACAGGTCGTAAGCTACCTCTGGATGGAGAGACCACTCGTGGGATGTCTGGCCTATGCGGCTGAGAGCATCCGCCAGTTGGTTCGCGACTCCTGCCACATGGATGGCTAGGAGATCCGCCTCCAGCCGGCTGACGAAGGTCCAGATCCGGAGCGCCTCCTTGCACAGCAGACGGGAGTGCGTGCCACCCTGTTTGTTGAGGTAGTACATGGTCGTGGTATTGTCCGTCTGGACTTGAACCAATTGACCCCGGAGCTGAGGAGCGAAAGAACAGTGCCAGTCTGACTGCTCTGAGCTCCAACAGGTTGATGTGGCATTGGGACTCCTCGGGGTCCAGAACCCATGGGCTCTGTTGTCCCCTATGTGGGCTCCCCAGCCCAAGAGAGAGGCGTCGGTCGTAAGGACGACCATCGGCTCGGGGCGGACAAACGGAACCCCTTCCTGCAAGTGTCTCGGGACGGTCCACCATTGGAGAGCATCCCACATCCTCTGGGTGACTGTGATCAGCTGGTCGAAGAGACCCTGACGCCGAGACCACTGGGCAGCCAGCTCCCACTGAAGGAGGCACATGTGCAGTCTGGCCCAGCGGACCACTGAGGTGCACGCCGCCATGTAACCCAAGAGGCGCAGGAAGTCCCGGTCAGGGTGCAAGTGCCCAACCAGAAATGATTGGGCAAAGGAGGAGAGAACCTCTGCCCTGTCCGCCGGGAGCCAAGCTCTGACTTGACAAGAGTCGAGCTCTGCCTCGATGAAGCCCTATCACCTGAGAAGGTACGAAGTTCGATTTGGCCTCGCTTGATCAGAAGGCCCAAGTGAGAGCAGGTTCGAGGGTCAGGTCCCTGACCTCTCCACCTCCTGAAGGGAGGAAACCCACCAGGAGCCAGTCGTCAGATATGGGTAACACGAACCCCTGATGCCGAGATGGCTGCCACCACTCGCGATGCATCTGGTGAAGACCTTGGGGCTGATGACAGGCCGAATGGCATGGTTTGAACTCTAGCAGGGTCCCTTCACCCTGAAGTGGAGAAACCGCTGGTGGGACGGATGGATTGGGACGTAAAAGCGTCCTGAAGATCCAGTGTACAGAACCACATGTTTCGCTCCAGGGATGGTATGATCTGGTTCAGAGTTACCATCCGGAAGGTGCAAGACCTGAGATACCGATTCAGGTCGTGGAGATCTAGAATGGGGCGCCAACCCCCCCGTCCGCTTGGGCACCAGAAAATACCTGGAGACGAAGCCTGGGTCTGAAGGAGGATCCGGCACCAAGTCCACCGCCTCCTTGAGGAGGAGTAGTGCAATGTCGCCCAAGGGCAGACTGGTGCCAACTGAGATCTTTCTCCCGTGGCACGGGCTCGGCTGGGAGGGTACTGCTCGAACTCTAGGAGCAGACCCTGCCCGACCACTTCCAGAACCCATCTATCCGACGTAATACCGGACCAGGCGGAAAGGAAGTGGCAAAGCCGGCCCCCCACGGGAGGACTCAGAGATGGCGTGATGGGTGCAGGGGAGGCCACCCCCGACCCGTCACTGTGCAGGCTTAGAGGAGGAGGAGGAGGCACCTGGACCAGCACCTCAGCCTCCTTTGCGGGGCTGCTGGGGACCCTGCTTGGGCCTAGGGCGCCAAGCTTGAGCCTGCTGCTGTTGTTGCCCTCCCTGGAAGAAGGCTGTCTGACGTAGGGGAAGAATGCTGAAAGGGCTTCTTCTTGCGCTCTGCTGGTTCTTGCCTGAAGAACCTTAGCAGAGGTGGCATCTAAGGTGGCATTAGACTGCTCAATCGCGCTGGAGATGACCTGCCACTCCCGGACCCGAAGAGGTCGGTGCCGAGGAAGGCACGTCAGCTAGCTTGTGCTGAGTATCCACGGAAAGGAGGATAACCTCAGCCAAGCCTCTGCGGCGAGAGGTACCGCTGCCGCTAGTGAACGGGCACAGGAATCACCAGTGTCCAGAGCTGTCTGGAGCTGTTGTTTGGCAACAGCCCGGCCCTGGTCCCGGACCTGCTTGACCATGGTCTGCATGTCTGCTGGGAGGTGAGGAAGAACTTCATCCAACGACCCCAAAAGGGCATGAGAGAAGTGTGCCATGATCACTGCTGAGCTTGCCTGATGAAGGCCCAGGGATGATGCCGCGTAGACCTTCCGGGCCGAGTGGTCCATAAGTTTGGACTCCTTGTCCGGAGGGCAGTCGTGCATCCGAGAGCTGCCCATTCGCCTGAATACTGAGGCAGTCACAAGGCTTTCTGCCGAGGGGTGTTTCAGTAAACCCCGCTAAGGACTCCTCGTGGGGCACCGCTGTACTTGCGGGGCCATGCGGGAGGATGGAGCCGGGCAGGAGGCTGGACGCTGCCAGAGTTCCAGAGCTGGGCCAACTATGGCTTCAGCCACTGGAAAGGCCTCCGTCGGGGTATCCCCCCTCTTAAGAATATCCGTGAGGGGATATTCTGCCTTCTTCTGAATAGGCTGCAGAGGCATTCTGTGACTCTGAAATGAGTCAAGGATGCCCTAGAAGGAATAAGGCCCTTCTTCCAAGCCTGACACCGACAGCTCATCATGAGAATGAAGGTCCGGTATTATCCGAATCGGAGGAGTCCAGATAAAAGGCTTCCACCTAAATCTCCCTCGACACTTCAGGGCGATCAGAGTGACTCATAATCGACAGTCTGTGTTGAAGACCAAGACTGTCGAGCCCCTTAGAGGAACCCCTCCCAGGGGCAGTTTAGGTGGAGGTTCCACCAAAATTGGTGGAGCTCTGTATCCGGCCGAGCCGGAAGGTGCACGGGGGCCCCCGAAAGGACCGGAGCCTTAGAAGCCGAAGAAGTCGGTGTCGACCGAAGAGGCTGAGGCCAAGTGATAGCCAGAACCACCGGGGTAGCCGGCTTCTGGCCTTTAGCAGAAGTTGCTGCCACATAAGATCCTCATAGCATCGACAGAGTTTCCGCCGAAGCCTCTCCTCATCAGAGGAGGATGAGAAACGGTGGCGGCGCCTCTTCCGGGAGTGTTTGTGTCCCTTCTTGGGTCTACCGACCGAAGAGGACTTAGTCCTCGATCGAGACCGACGGCGTTGGCTCTGTCGGTCAGGGGATGCCGGACTCAGTGAAAACCGAGGATCCGGCTCCTTGCCCTCGATCAGGATACCCGCGGGGCGGGTTTCCTCGTCGGGGAAAGAGAGAATAGGCGTTCTCTCCAGAGAGCCGGCGACAGGCGTCAGCGACAACGGCTCGATCGGGTCGAGAGAAATCTCGTCCGGTTCAGCCGTGTCCTCAACTTCAGTGCCTTGTCCAGACGGAAAGTCTGAAAAACCGGCAGCCGAGGAGGCGATCTCAACCGTAGTCGAGACCCCTTGCTCCTGGAAGTCGGACCGCTCCCGGTCCCAGGAGTGTCTTCTTCGGCTAGAAGAAGACGGATTTGATCCTTCTTTTTGGATCGGGAGGAGTGCGAGCCCGAGGGTGCCTCACCCTTAGTAGGGAGAGACTGGCACAACTCCCGAAAGGATCCTGTGAAGGTGGAGCCCAAGTTGAGCGGCATGAAGAAGCTTCGGTTGGCCGAAGCTTGGGCAGCTTCTTTCTCGAAGGCCGCCATCTGCTCGAGCTGCTCGGCAGATCCCGCAGCCGCAGAAACCGCCCACCTGGCCTCCTTACATTTCACTGGTGGATTGCGAAGCTCCGGTCTGTCTCCCCAGCTTCAGGCACGCCTGACGGTCCTCCAGAACGGTGGGATGGAAGGCAGAGCAAATAGTGCATTGCGAGGTATCGTACATGGTACCGAGGCAATAAACGCACGAGAGGTGGGGGTCGGTGCGCGACATTTTTTGTCCACAAGGACACCAGCGAAACCTGGGGGACGACTTGTCATCCATGTCCGAAAAGTTCGGATCCGAGTCATATACTCTTACGAGTTTCAAAGCGAGAAGATGCAGTGAAAACCATCGATTAGACTCCAGGGCCTCAATCGCTGCAAAAAAGCACGAGGGAACCTGTATCTTCCAGCGGAAAGGAAGATCTGGTGTCATGGGGCAGAGCCGAGGTATTTACCACCCGGGTGGGTGGGAGGAGTCAGCTTGAAGACTTCCGTTAAGATTTAAAGGGGAAAGGGACAATGCCAGACAGTGAGGATGAACAACATATCCACGCTCCTAGAATTGTGTTTTTTCTGATGGAGTATTGCTGTATTCTGACATTATGCAGTTAGCCCCAGCACTTGAACTGCTCCGGAGAGGAAAGAGTTAACTTTATGCCAGAGCATAGAACGCTGAGCTCAAGCTTGGTTCAAACCTCTGTCTGCTGCACTCTGAAGTGTAACCGTCAGATTCTTATGAGCTAATACTAACTAACTACACCTACTATGTGGAAATTGTAAAATCTACTAGCCAAAAGGCAACCAAATATTTTGGGTCCCCAAAAAGCTCAAGTCGAGAACTCCAAACCAAAAACTAGGTAGTGAACAAAACATAACTATAGAAAAATATATAACTTAACCCACTCCCCCTCTCTATAAAGGGAAGAGTGCCAATTGCACCCCTGAGGTGCAACATTGCACCTGCCAGCCTACTTCCCAAAAACAAGGTTCTGAGAGGGGAGGCAGGGAGGGAGGTCAGAATACAGCAAGACTCCATTAGAAGAAACATAATTACTATGGTGAGTAATTTTTCCTTCAAACAACATTGAAGTCTTGCTGTATTCTGGCATTATACAGACTATCAAGCAGTACCTCCATGGAGGAGGGTACCGAACCTATTTTGGGAATAGGCTCTGCAGTACTGCTGGACCAAACCAAGCATCACTCCTAGCCTGGGTATCCAGAGAGTAATGCTTGGTGAATGTATGGACTGTTTTCCAGGTGGCTGCTTTACATATCTCTAACAAGGGTATATCTCTGGCAGCAGCCAGAGAAGCAGCTGTACCTCTAGTCAAATGAGCCCTCAGGCCTGAGGGGGTACTTTGCCTAGCTTTTCATAGCAGAATTGTATACAAGAGACAATCCACCTGGCAATAGTCCTCTTAGTAGCAGGTTTACCCTTTCCCATATCACCATAAGTGAGAAACAACTGAGGACAGTCAAACCTAAGTGCCTCAGTGCGCTCAATGTAGTAGCTAAGTGCCCTCTTAACATCCAAACTGTGTAATCTTCTCTCTCCTGAAGAAGAATGATCAGTGAATAACACAGGAAGAGACATGGACTGGTTCAGATGACGATCTGAAACCACTTTAGGTAAGAACCTCCTGTTTGTTCTAAGGACCACCTTATCTCTATGGAAAGAGATAAAATTAGGCTCCACTGACAGAGCTTGTAATTCACTGATACACCTGCCAGAGGTAACAGCTACCAGGAACACAGTTTCCCAAATCAAGTACTTAAGTTCTGCTGAGGCCAAAGGCTCAAAGGGTGGTTGCATAAGCTGAGCAATGCAAACATTAAGATCCCAAACAGGAGTAGGATCCTTAAAAAGAGGATTGGTATGGAGCAATCCTTTAAAGAATTTACAGAGAACAGGATGAAATGCCAGTGAAGAGGCCTTTCCCACTGACAGAAATGCAGAAACAGCTGACAAGTGTACTTTCAGGGTAGCTGGTCTGAGGCCCAAGCCATCAAGATGAACCATATAATCCAGAACTGTAGCCAAGTCAGCAGAATCTGGGGATATGTGCTTATTGGAACACCAAATGCTGAATCTTTTCCATTTGGAGTTATAAGTTTTTCTGGTGGCAGGTTTTCAAGAGGCTTAGAGAATGTCCAAAACCCCCTGAGACAAATGCAAGCTTGCATATTCTAGCTCTTCAAGAGCCATGCCTTGAGATTGAGAGACCGAAGGTTGGGGTACTAAATCCTCCCCTGAGAGGAGGTTAACAGGTTGTGATTCTTGGGAAGAGACAGGGGAAGATGGACTGCTAAGGACAGCAGCAGAGGATACCAAGGCTGCCTGGCCCAGTCTGGAGCAATCAGGATCACTTTGCAAGATTGTGACCTTATCTTGACCAGACCTTTGAATAATAGAGGAAAGGGGGGAAAGGCATACAGAAATGACCCCTCCCAATCCAGAAGTAGAGCATCCAGGGGGACTGAGCCCAAGACTGGGGGTCTGCAACAGAAGACAGGAAGTTGGTGATTGTCTGGGGCTGCAAAGAGATCTATCTCTGGAGCGCCCCACCTTGAAAAAAATCACCTTTAACACTAGGGGATCCAGGGACCATTCGTGATGGTCCTGAGAAATCCTGCTCAATGCATCTGCTAGCACATTGTCCTTCCCTGGGAGGCGGACTGCCACCAGAGATGTCTGTAGGGAATAAGCCAGGGACCATAACTTCATAGCTTCCATGCACAAGGCCCTAGACAGTGTGCCTCCCTGCTTGTTGATGTACCACATGGTGGTGGTGTTGTTTGTCCTGACCTGAACCACCTTGTTCTGTACTGAGTCCGAGAAAGCTTGTAGAGCCAGGTACATTGCCCTGAGCTCCAGAAGATTGATGTGAAGTACAGACTCCTAAGGGGACCACACTCCCTGTGCTGTTAGGACTCCCAAGTGAGCTTCCCACCCCAGGAGAGAAGCATCTGTGGTTAAAACCACAGAGTGAGACTGAGTGATGAATGGGACTCCTTGTCTGAGGTTGTCCTGATCCAACCATCATTGGAGAGCTTGGATCAGAGTCTGAGTCATTGGAATTAGTTTGGTTAGAGCAGGAGTTCTCACACTTTGTCTTAGTGAGCCTCCCCCAAGCCTTGGAAAAGATCTTGAGCCTCCCCCTACTACAGAGATAATTTTGGGCCTCCCCATAGTTAGAACAACTATCATACTTTGTGCATTACAGGAAGAATCCAATGAAGTGCATTTGAGTCGGTGAGTTTATCATTTTATTTAACTTGTTATCCCCCCCCCCCCCGGTCAGCCTACTTGCTCCACACTTCTGACTTTTGGACCCTATTTACCCCTCATTGCAACACCTCTATGAGTCAGACTGTTTTCTTTGTCAGTTTTACCCTGCTTTTTAACACCTTCTCAGGGACCATTTTGCTCCTTCCTGGCCTTGCTCCTAGTATCTCTCTGCTTAGCCTTTGTATTTGTGCTTTTCTGCAACCAGTATAATGCTTCAGTTGTTACCCAGTTCCTATTCATTTGCATTATTTTGTATTTTGTTTTGCAGTTTCCAAGAATTGTATTTCCTCCACACAGCTTTCCCCATGTCATACCAGGAAACAAGTGTTTGTTGAGCATGTCTTTCCTGGTAACCATTTTGTACATAAATTCATATGCCATTATTCACTTTCAGTTTGCTGCATCCTTTCACACAAAACATCCAAAACTTGACATTTAAATATAGAATGTTTTAAGGCTTGCTTGAGCCTCCCCTGGAACAGGTTGGGGCCTCACCATCTGAGAAACCCTGGGTTAGAGGATCTTTTTTCTGAGACCAAAAAGCCCTCAAGTGGAACTGGATGTCCCTCATCTCAAAGCTGGACCCTTGTACCACTGCAGTGGAAGCTGCCATGTGGCCCAGGAGTTGAAGAAAATGCCTTGCTGGTCGAGACACCAGAAGGTGAAAAGAAGAAGCCAGGTCTATAAGGGCCTTTGCCCTTGCCAGAGGGAGAAAGGCTCTTGCTTTGACAGTATCCAACTCTACCCCTGTGAAGGTCAAGAGTTGCACTGGTTCGAGAACTGACTTTAGAAGACTGAGGAGGACTCCTAGAGAAATGAGCAACTGCTGGGTCACTTGAAGGTTTGACTTGACTTGGTCTGGAGACTGACCCACAATGAGCCAGTCGTCCAGGTATGGAAATATGGAAATGTTTTGTCCCCTTAGAAAGGCCACTACTACTGCTAGGCATTTTGTGAACACCCTTGGTACTGATGTTAGGCCGAAGGGCATTGCTCTGAACTGATAATGGCCAGAAGGCAGTTCGAACCCGAGGTACTTTTTGTGGGAGCACCTGATGGGAATGTGAAAATAGGCATCCTTGAGGTCCAGGGAGGCTAGCCAATCCCCTGGCCTTAGAGAGGGAATAATTATTCCCAGAGTCACCATTTTGAATTTTGGCTTTACTAGGTGCTTGTTTAGGTATCTTAGATCGAGGGTGGGCCGCCACTCCCCTGTCTTTTTTGAGGTAAGGAAGTATCTGAAGTACAGACCTTTGCCCCCTGTGAGATGTAAGAACTTTCTCTCTATGGCTCTGAGAGCCAGCAGAGAGGAAACCTCTGCCTCTAGGGCAACGGTTTCGGAGATGTTTGCAGGTGGAAAAGACCTGACCCTCAGCTTTGGAAATTTTTTGAAGCTGACGGCCAGTCCCTGACTTACAACCTCCAGGACCTACTTGTCTGAGGTAACAGACTTCCAGGCCTGGAAGTAGTAAGCCAGCCTGCCTCCTACAGGAATGGGGAGTCGACCTGGGCTGACACATCAGGGTGTCTGCTTGGCAGGACCCTTAGACTGAGAGGAGGATGCAGCCCTGCTCATCCCCCTTCTGCCTCTCCCTCTGAAGAACCCCCTCTGAGGAAAAGGAGAGGAGGCCAGTGCCTGGTAGAAAGGCCTGTTAAAGGGCCTGCCCTGCCCCTAGATTGCTGCTTCTAAGGAGTTGCCTGCCTTTCCTTGGCCTGTGCACTCCTGTAGGTGGTCATGTATTCATCCATCTTCTTCATATAATTCTCTGTCTGCTCCCCAAACAGAGAATTCTCCATGACAGGGAAATCCATTGCTTTAGCCTGGGTGTCTTGTGAGAGGCTAGTACATCTGAGCCAAGCCAATCTCCGAAGAGCCACAGATGTAGACATGACTCATGATGACACATCATTGGAGTCCACAGCAGCATGAAACTGGATCTTAGATGCCTCAATCCCATCAGCATCCACCTCCTCCAGCTCCTTGGCAAGCTGGGGGGAAGCCTGTTTAGCCAGTTCCAGAACAGCATCCCATCTGGACTTCTGGTATCTGGCTGTGTACGCCATGTAGTTAGCCTGCCTGAGTCCCAAGGAAGATGCCATGTACTGTTTTTTAGCTATGGCATCCAGCTTCCTGGAGTCTTTATCTGGGAGGTGTGAAGCCAATGGTATGTTAGCCTTATCACAGGCTGTAGCCTGCACGACCCCAACATGGCTGCATTGCTGGTACAAGAACTCCGTTACCTGAGCCTGACAGCATGTACCTCTTGTCCATTCGCCTGTCCACAGGAGGTAGAAAATTTGGTGTTTTAAGCAATCTTTGTGTCTGTTTCCCAAAAACATTTATGGAGGGGAATAGACAGTCTCTTGGACTCTGGGATGTCCATCATCTCCACATAGTCAGGCTCCTCTTGTTCCTCAACAGCTTCAACCAGAGGGAGCTGGAGGGTTTCTGCCACTTTTTTGTAAAACATAAAGTGGGATGGGGACTCAGAAAGCCTAGGAGGGGAAACACCAGAAGGTCTGTCTGGGGAGATGTCTGGTTCTATGGGCTCATCCAGACCTTCCACACCATCATTATCATCATCATCGTAGTCTTCATCCCCCTCCAGATCCAGTTCATAATACTCTTTTGGGGAATAGTCCAGAACCGAAGGAACTGACCAAACCGATCGCCTACCAAGAGGCGCCGGATCGGTCGGAACCGGACGGAGCGATTCAGCTATACTAATTGTCCTGGCAATTTCCTTGGCGGTTGGACGATGTGGTTCTGGATCCGAACCGGCCAATTTCTCCTTTTTCTTTCTCTTAACCGGAACCGACCCCTCAGGATCAGCTCTCCTTTTGCCCGAGGGAGTCTCGCCCAGGTCAGTGGGCACTCCCTCAGGTTCGGTCGGAATTGAACCAGGCTGGCCATCCGGGTCAGCGGACTTCTCGGCCTCCTTTTCCCTAAGCCTGCCCAATCTTTTAGTTAAGGTGGTCTTAGGAACATTTTTACAAATCTGGCAGTCTGAATCAAGGTGGTCAAAACCCAGACAGTATACACAGGTGGTGTTGGTATCAGCCTTAGCAAAGGCCTCCCCCACACTCACTGCAGTGTTGAAACCCAGTGGGCCCAGTTTTTTTTTTGGGTTTCTCAGACAAAGCCATCCTAAAACTTACCCTTTACTCGGCAAAAGCCTGGCAAGACCCCCTTATAGGTTCCTAACAATGTCACGGGTATTTGAAAAAAAATTTTTTAAATACGTTTTTTTTTTAGAACCGATAAGGACCGGTACCTCACACTAAATACAGAAACAAAAATAAACTTGGGAGAAAATAGCAGACAATCGGTTCAGCCGAACTGACTGAAAAAGTATTTTTTTACAATTTCCACACACAAATCACAATAGTCCACTAGCTAAGTACTTACTGTACCGCAGACAGAGATCTGAATTGAAATAAAATTAAAAAATAGCGGTTTAAAACTGACGTTTTTACTATACCGAACCGATAGCGAAGGAGAGATCTCCGGAGCAACTGTTCAGTTAGGCGGAGTAAAGAATCTGACGGTCACACTTCAAAGTGCAGCAGACGGAGGTTTGAACCGAGCTCGAGCTCAACGTTCTATGCTCTGACATAGAGTTAACTCTTTCCTTTCCGGAGCAGTTCAAGTGCTGGGGCTAACTGCATAATGTCAGAATACAGCAAGACTTCATGTTCTTTAAACTAGGGGACATGATTTGAAGTTGAACGGAGGTAGAATCAAGGGCAAAGTGAGGCAGTACTTCTTTACGGAAAAGGTGGTGGATGCTTGTAACTGCCTCTCCCCAGGGGTGGTGGTGGCAAAAACGGTGGAGGAATTCAAACATGAGTGGGACAAACACAAGGAGACCCTAGAGACAGGGAGGAGAAGAAAAGCTGCAAATCGTCAACAGTCTGCAATGTAAATAGATGATAGGAAAAATGGGCAGACTGGATGGGCCTGGCGATCATTATTTATTTTATTTATTGAAACGTTTCACTGGGAAAGGCACACTGAACAACAAGTTGCTCCTCTCATGGTGTGTCCTGGGGGAAAGAGTAGTGGAAATACATACATGCAAACAACAGCAAATATTATTACAACAATACTGGCAACGGTGAACAGCAAATAACAGAAAGAACATATTAAGTGCAGCATATGAGTACAATTGTTTACAGAGGTCACAATGGACAGGTCAAGTGCATTACAGTAGGATAATACCTTAAATTCATGATGATGGTACCATTTAGCCTGAAAGGAATGGGTGGATAGGGAGTAACAGCAGAGGTGGAAAGGTAGTGAGGCTGGGAGGGGGAGCAGATGAATAGGAATCAAGGTTATAGATATAGTGATAGTTGTGAATTGCTAGGAATCTAAAGTCATAGTTATATAGTAGTTATAGATAACCTGAAGGAATGGCCAGGTAGGGATTTCTGCAGGGAAAGGAATTAGTGAGGCTGGAAGGGAACTATAATTCAGAATAGTTACTGAATATATTGAATAGAGGTTGGGGAGCAGGTCAGGAATACCAGGTAGGTTAATTGCAGGTACAATTCACAGACAGGAAATTATGTAGGGCTGAAGTTATAGAGGAGGGGGAGGAGGAGTGGTGAATCTGGTGAGGAAGTGAATTCCATAGTTTTGGAAAGCGATGCGAGAAAGCAGCCTGGCCTACGGTGGTAGACTGGCAAGGGACGACCAAGGTCGGGAGTCGTAAGATCTAAGTGAGTGGGCAGAGGGAGGGAGGACTGACAGAGAGGAAGTGAGATAAGATGGGAGTGATACAAACCAGAATGTAGAGACAGATTTAGCACAATGATAGAGGTGTCTATTTTCTAGTGAGGGAAATGCCAGGGGAATGATAAGAGTTGACAGTGGTGGGTGAGAGTCCAGAGCAAAGCGACAGAAGGAGTTGAAGAGGGTATCCAATCTGGCTAAGGAGGTCTTGGAAGCGGCACTGTAGACTACATCACAGTAGTCGAAAATAGATAGGATCATCTTCTGGACAAGTTCGCGCCTAGCCAGGAGAGGGAGGCAGCTCCAGTCCCTCTATAGAGCGCCAAGCTTGGGGGTGCAACTTTTTCAGGATGGCATCCACATGACACGAGAAGGTGAGATGTTGGTCAAGCCAAACAACCAGAGATCTGAATGAGGAGGTGTCCTCAAGGAATGTCCCGTCAAGGGTATGGAAGGAGGGCAGGGAGGAGAGCCCAGAGAGTCTCTGCCTAGTGCTGAAGGTCATGGAGACTGTCTTCTTGGCGTCTGGAAAAAGCTGATGAGAGCAAAGCCAGCGCTGAACATTACTGAAGTCCTGCTGAAGTCTGTTTGCAACATCAGTGGGGGACTGTCAAGAGGTGTAGAGGACTGTGTCATCTGTATACATATGTATTGAGGTTGATGTACAGACAGATGGTAGGTCATTAAGAAATATGGAGAAAAGTATAGGACCCAACATGGATCCCTGAGGGACACCAGTGTTGACGGGGATGGAGTCAGTACTTGACTGACTGGGTCTGACCTACAAGGTAGGCTCAGAACCAGTTAATGGCTGAGTCAGTCAGACCTGCTGAGGAAAGGAGTTTAGCAGTAGGGTGTGGGAAACTGTGTCAAAAGCATTGGCTAGGTTGACAAAAATAGCAGACGTGATTTGACTGACCACTGTCCATCCCTGAGAGGCTGGAGTCGGTAAGCCTAATCAAGGAGGTGGTGGTGGAAAGGTTCACTGCAGGGTATGCCGATAGATTCTATGTATCTGTGTAAGTAGGGATTTGTGTAACTCAAGTTTGCCACTGCCATGTGATAAGCCATATGTACCTTCCCATGTGACACCAGCAAATTCAGCGCTAGGTTTTTTTTTTTGTTTCTTAATTTCTTTATGCACCCCATTTTCTGTTGCTCTGTTTCCCAACGGTGAGGAGGTAGAGATGTGCAATGGCGCCAATGGGGGCATCACGCATGCTCCCATGTGCATCACACCGGATGTGTGCCCCACCACCACCCCACTGTAGGGTCACTGTGCCAAACCCCAGCCACCGCTAGTGGCCAGGCTAACACTGGCCACTGATCTACTCCCTTTCCGGAGGAGGGCAGTACTTGGGACGCTTGATCCCCACCCCCAAATTCCTGCAGCCGCTCCTGACCTCAGGTCATCAGCACTGCAAGCAGTAGCGCTACTGCTGTGCTGACAGGTCAGCAACTCAGCGCTAGCTTTACTAGTGCAAAACAGGTAGAACATACAGTAAGGAGACTACCTCATACTCCTTATATACACTTTGCATTATTTGAAAGAAAAGAGTCTGTAAAAAAGCTTTGGTGCCAAAACATGCACTCTTCTACCAATAAATGTTCCCCAGCAGAATGAGCCTACGAGTTTAAAGGGGCACTGCCAACCCCCCTTAGGCCTCAAAGTGTCCCTAGTGTAATAAATACATTTTAACATTCAGCAGAATTTGAGGCTGTATAGCTGGTTGTTTTGATCCTGATTTCTTTTTCTTTTTAAAAACAAAGAACAGACTGCTCACCATACTAATGTTACCACACAAAAATGTGTGCATTTACGGTCCTTGATCAGCTACCACTGCATCCTTCCCGGACTTGGGAACAACACTAACACTATCTAGACACTCAAGAGGAAGTACGAGAAGAGGATACTACTGCATCATGAGTGGCTGCACCGTTTGGTGTGTTCATAATATTCAGATGGTATTTAATAACAGTAGAAACATAGAAAATGATGGCAGAAAAATACCACAGTCCATACAGTCTGCCCAAGTTCCCTATATAGCCCTGGGACCTAACGTTCCCCAGGGTCTTAGCTTTCTCCCCTCTCCCATTCACCCCCACCCCCCAATGCTGATGTCCCATGCAACCACTATACTCTTCATTCTGTCCCAGACATGCTTAAAATCACTAACATTTTTTGCACTCACTACCTCAAACGTCATCCGGTTCCACGGCTCCACCACCCTTTCAGTAAAATAATACGTCCTCATGTTCTTCCTGAACCTCCCTCCTGTCAGCTTCCACCCACAACCATGTGACCGTGAGCTAGTATTCAAGTTAAACAAAACAGTTCCCTACAGTTCACCCTGTTAATTCTTTTTAGGAATTTGAAAGTCTCTATCGTATCTCCCCCTTCCCTTCTGGTCTCCAGAAAGTACATGCTCAGTGCCTTGAGGTGCTCATAGGACCTGTCCTACTGGCCCTGAATCATTTTTGTTACCCCGCGCTTCGACACGTTCAGTGCCTTGAGGCGCTCCTCATAAGACCTGCCCTGCTGGCCCCGAATCATTTTTATTACCCTGTGCTATACTATCTCCTGCCTATTCCTGTCTTTCCTGAGGTTAGGACTCCAGAACGGACTGCAGTACTCCAGGTGAGACCTCACCAAGGATCTATACAGGCGAAGTACTACCTCCCTTTTTCTGCTATCAATAACCCTCCCGATATATCTAAGCATCCTATTTGCCTTGCAATAAGCTTTGTTGCACTGACTCAATTGCTTTAGGGAAACACTGATGATAAATCCAAGGCCTTGTTCCTCAGCCATGGTACTGAGTCTCACCCTTCCCATCCAGTACTCCTTCCTGGGTTCTTGTTCCCTAAGTACATAACTTTACACTTTTTGGCATTCAGTTTCAACTGCTAAACCCTAGACCACCCCTCTAGCTTTTGCAAGTCTCTCTGCATTTATTTTATTCCCTCGTCACTATCCACACTCCCACAGACCTTGGTATCATCTGCAAACAGGCACAGCCTGCCTCAGATGCCCTTGCCAGTGTCACTGATGAACATGCTGTAGAGGACTGGATCCAGGACAGATCCCTGCAGGACCCTGCTAGTGACCTCCCTCACTTCTAAAACCTCACTGACCAGTTGCCTCCCCTTTAGTTAGTTACCAACCCGGTTTACTATGGCCTTAGCTGCACCCAGATCCTCCATCTTCTTCAGCAAGGGTCTGTCAGGCACCAAGTCAAAAGCCTTGCTGAAGTCAAAGTAGAGCAGATCTACAGTGTAACCCCTATCCAATTCTCTTGTTACCCAGTCAAAGAACAGTACCAGATTAGTCTGACAAGACCTCCCTGCCACAAATCTGTACTGTCTGCTACCCTATTACTCTCTAAGTCGTCCTCTAGGTCCTCTTTGACCAGTGACTCTATCAGTTTCCCCTATGATAGAGATGAGGCTGATAGGTCTGTACTTTTCTGCTTGTTCCTTGTCCCCTCCCTTAAGAAGCAGAACTATGTCTGCCTCCCCCCAATCCCTTGGAACCACCGCTGTTCTTAGACAGCTGTTGAAAAGACCTACCAGGGGTTCAGCCACTTCCACTGCCAATTCTCTGAGTATCCTCAGATGCAACCCATCTGGGCCAGGGGCCTTATTTATCTTTAGGGTTGCCAGCCCTTTCAGGACCTTTCTCTAGTAAATGTTGTTTACTCCATCTCTGAGACACCCTTGGCAGCCACTTTGATGCAGCTGTCTGGCAATGTCCTACTATCCTCCTTAGGAAAAACTGAGCAAAAGTAATTGCTAAGGAACGTGGCCATTTGCCCATCTGCCTCAAACATGCTATCCCCCTCAGTTATCCTTACAATTCCCCATCCTTTCTTCCTTTTTTCACTAGTATACCTGAAGAACTGTTTCTCTCCAGTCTAGATCCCTCTGCAATACGCAGCTCTATGTCTGCTTTTGCCTCCCTAACCGCCTTCATTGCCTCCATTTTTCAGCAAATATCTCCCTATTCTTCCTCCCCTTGAAGTGCGTTAAATTTGTAGAATGCCTTTTTGTGGCCCTCACTGTTTCCCTGACCCTTGCTGAGAACCACAGCGGTCTCGTGTACCTGTTGTGTTTGGCTACTGTTTTATGCATACTTTAGATGCCCCAAGGATGGTCTCCTTAATTGTCCTACATCTCTCTACCACCCCATTTATGTTGTTCACCCCAACTAACTTATCCCTGACCAGCTCCATTAACCTACTGAAGTCCACCCTTCTAAAATCAAGCACTTCAGTTCTTGAATGTGGTTTGCCAGACCCGAGGATGAGTTTGAACCATAGAGAGTTATGGTAACTATTCCCTACTGGCTCCCCTACTCCCACAGCTCCTACCACCTCTGAACTGCTGAGCACCACATCAAAAATCGCAGTCTGCCTAGTGGGCTCCTTAACTAGCTGTACTAGCAGATAATGCTGAAACGTGTCCAGCAAGGCCTGGCTTCTGGTGCTCTTTGCCACTGGAGCATTGCAATAAAAGTTCAGCAGGTTCAGCTCTCCCACCACCACTACTTCGCCCTTATCTACCTCTCTTTCCAGTTCTTCCCTGAACTTTCTGTCCCTCTCCTCCCCTTGCCCTGGCAGTCTGTAGATCACTCCCAATCACAGTTTCTTGCCTGAGGCTGCCGTGAGTTGTACCCACAGCAATTCAGTCTCCCCATTACTATCCCTGATGTACCATCGTTCCCCACCTCGATACCCTCCTTCATAAAAAGGGCTACTCTCTCCCCTCTACTAATTCTCCTATTCCTCCTGAACATTGAGTACCCCAGGACTGTCAGTCCCCAGTCATCAGTCTCTGCAGGCCAGGTTTCCGTTCATTGCCCATATTTCCAATATGGCCACAAGGTCAACCTCAGTGTCTGCTACTAGAGTCTGGAGCTCACTGATTCTATTACCTAGGCTCCTGGCATTAAGGCATACCTCCCTCCATTTGCGCCCTGATCCTACTTTGTTACTACCCTTGTGTTTCCCCTGTCCTCTTAACCCCTTGTTTTTCTTAGTGTTTGCACCCTTTCTGTTCCCCTTCTCCAATGTCCCTTCACCTAGTCTGATATGGGTCATGGCTTTCTATGTACCTGCTGTGCTGTTACAAGGCCCTAGCTATGGGAGAGTACTAACTAGAATCCCTTTCCTCTCCCCTGCCATCAAGGTTCCCTTAGGCCCAGTCTCCCCACAATCAATTTAAATGTATAATATAGACATAAAACTTCTATCCCAGTGCGCAGGTTAACTTTCTTGTTAAGTCTGTCACCCTTGAAGAGCCTCCTGTCTCAGATAGTCCACTCCAGTCCTCCACAAAGTGGAACCCCTTATCCTTACACCAATCCTTAAGCCATCCACTAAACTCCTCTGTTACCTCCCTCCTTATCCTATCCTGCTTCCCCTCTCTACCCCACACAGGGAGGACTTCAGAAAAGGACAGGGAGGAAGAGTGTGCCACCAATCTGTCCCCCAGTCTATGAAAGTTCTACTTCACCATCTCCACTGATTGGTTTGCCAGATCATTAATACCCAGGTGTATCAGCAACCCCACCCCCCACTCCTTCTCCATTATCCTTCCCATCCTATCTAGATCCCAGATGGCAGATGCTCCAGGAAGGCACCGGACCACCCCCTCTCATCCATCCCTCTCTCCCCCACCCTCTCTATCCTACTATTCATTGAGTCCCTGATCACTCAGACTCTCCTTATAGACTTGCTCCCCTTGGGTGCCATTACACTGTCCTGCCCTTTCCTACTCACCGTCTCAGAGATCACCCAGCAGAGTCAGGTGCCTGAATCTGTTCTAGGAGTGTGAAGGTATTCGTCATCTGGACAACCTCCTTGTGGCTGACCCTGCTTCTCCTCCTCGTTCCTCTCCCCACCATTCTCCACCCCCCCGACCAGTAGGTCTCTGGGGGATTGTGGCTGTCGGGGTGGGCTCCTGCTGAGCTGATGACGCAGCTGAGATTGGGTCTTTTTCTGCTGTCAATGTCTCTGTTTCTGTGGAACAATATAGGTTTTAAAAGCACATTCCTCCTACACATTGGTTATGGTATTTTTTGTTCACTGCTTGTCATGTTTTTCTGACATGACTGGAAGCTGCGCACCAATGAGTGTTTATCCACACAACTGATGGTGGATAAACTGAGGATGCTGTTTGGTGCATTACATGGGATGTTCTCAAGGAGACTTTATATATTGATATTTTTGTTCAGTTTACCCTGATATAGTTAACATTTTTCTCTGTTGTTCTTTTCAGATTGCACTGAGGGTAAAGTTCCTCTCATTAGAGGGGGGAACACATAGGGTATATCCCTTGATGTGAGTGCAGTGAAGGGGAGGAAGGCTCTGCTTTCTTGAAGTGGCAGGTGATGGGGGTCAAGGGTATAGAGAAACCCTCAGCCAAGACCGGCAGCACTCAGTTTTCCTACATGAAGTACTATACTTCACTGATTAACAACAGTACAGCACTTTCCTGAAGCTACATTATACTGTGCCATGCTGACAAAGAGCTATTTGCTGCAACCTGATTTTGTACTGAACAGGGCAGAGAAAGTGTCAGTGGTTTTCCATTTTCAGACTTTGTGGATTGTTTGTGAGGCCATGTATACAGACACAGAAACACACAAACATTACAATCTTTTTGGGAATCTATCAAAACCAGAACCAGTTTGGATCCTCTCCTGTGCCTTCAAGACACCTTCACCCCAGAGATCTGTATGATCAGGGATTATGGTAACCAATTCTTGGGGCCCAGGAAAGGTCATATGGCATTAATTGCTCTGGTCACAAAATGAATAATTTTGCAACACTGGTTAGATACCACAACCCCAGCATGGGCTAAATGGTTTAAGGAGATGCTGAATGCCCTCAATGTAGAAAAATCAATAGCCAGTTTTTATCACACTTTGCATACTTATAGGTCTCGCTGGGAGACTTTACATACGTTGTTACTTCTTAAACATTAAGTGGGACCACATGCTCTCTGTGGAAACTGTGTGTTATCTTACTTCAATAATATTTATATTTCTTTCAGGGATTCCCCACTGGCTCAGGGATGCTTCCAAGAGTCCTGCCTGGGTCTTGGGAATGTGGGTGGGTTAGGAAGGGGGGACTTGTTTCTGTTTGTTTGTATTATTTATTGTTTGTTAACACATGGCACTGTGCTTTCTGTTTGTCTATTTGTTGTTGTTGGCTGTTGGAAAGGCAATAAAGTATACTAAATAAAAAAAGAAAAAAAAAACAAACACATAGTATTTGATGTCAGATAAGGACCACTTGACCAATCCAGTCTGCCCATTTTTCCCAACATACCAAATCACCACAGAACCTAATTGATCTCTGGCTCTTTCTCCCTCCTCCCCTTACTTTCCACTAAGAAACCCTTAAATCTATCCCTTGCATTCTTGAATCCCACCACTGTGTTGGCTTCCACCACCACCGGTGTAAAGCTGTTCCAAAAATCCACCACTCTTTCTGTGAAGAAGTATTTCCTTACATTTCTCCTGAAACTACCCCCAGCTTCACAGCATGTCCCTTTGTTTGTGAGCTCCTTTTTTTCCAAAAAATACTTCTCTCCTGTACCTTATTTACCCCCCTGAGGTATTTAACAGTCTCTATCATATCCTCCTCTCCCTTCTCCCTTCCAGGGTGCAGATACCGAGGTCCTTTAGTCTCTCCTCATAGGGCTTTTAGTGCAGACCCTGCATCATTTTAGTTGCCCTTCTCTGGACTGCCTCCACTCTATGTCCTTCCAAAGATGTGGTCTCCAGAACTGCACACAGTACATCAGATGGAGTCTTACCAGTGAACTATACAGAGAACACCATCTCCTCCTTTCTGCTGGTGATAACTATGCACACAAGCATCCCATTAGCCCTCCCAAGTACCTCGGTGCACCACCTGGCCACCTTTAGGTCATCTGATATGATGACCCCCAAGTCTCTTTCCTGCTTGGTGGTCATCAATATCACTCAACCCGTTTTGTGCTCCCACCCCAGGTTTCTGTACCCTAAATGCAGTATTTTGTACTTTTTTGCACTGAAACCCAGCTGCATACCCATGACCACTTCTTGAGTTTTCCCAGGTCTCTGCTCATCCTTTCCACAACCCCTAGAGTGTCCACCCCACTGAAGACTTTGGTATCATCTGAAAGAGGCAGACCTTCCTCTACAGCTCCTCTGCACTGTCAGTTATAAAGACATTAAAGAGTACTGGTCCCAGCACTGATCCCTAAGATAATCCACTGGTCACCCTCCCTTCCTCGGAGTGAACTCCGCTTACCATCACCCTCTGTTGCCTATCCCCTAACCAATTTCTTATCCAGTTTACTACCTTTGGACCCCCTCCTAAGTTACCCAGCTTGCTTATTAGTCTCCTATGTGGAACGGTGTTGAAAGTCTTACTGAAATCTCAGTTGGCCACGTCCACCATTCCACCCTGATCTAATTCCTTGGTCACCCAGCCAAAGAAATCTATCAGATTTGTTTGATATGACCTCTCCCCTACGAACCCATGCTGCCTTGGGTCTTGTAACCCACTGGATTCAAGACCGTCCACAATCCTTTCCTTCATCTGCGTTTCCTTTAACTTTCCCAGCACCAACATGAGGCTGACTGGTCTATTAATTGCCAGCCTCCTATCTGCTACCACTTTTGTGTAGTGAGACTACATCTGCCCTCCTCCAGTCCTCTGGAACTACTCCCGTTTCCAGTGAGCTGTGAAACAGAACTGTCAGAGGTGCAGCCAGCACTCCCCTGAGGCTGAGCTCCCTCAGTACCCTTAGATGCACCCCATCTGGACCCATTGCTTTGTCCATTTTCAGATTAGCGAGTCCCTTCAGGACTCTCTCCTCTGAAAAAGGACTAGTATCTTAAAGTCCTGCTTACAGCTAAGCCAGGTTCAATTCCTTGGGGAAAGAGACCTCGGGGTTATGATTTCCAGCAACCTGAAGGTGGGGAGACGGTGTGAAAAATGTGGCGCAAAAAGCAAGTTGCATCCTCGGATGTATAGGCATTTCTCAAGCAGAAAATTCGAAGTGATAATCCCACTGTACAGATTCTTGGTGAGGCCTCGCCTGGAGTACTGTGTCCAGTTCTGGAGACCTCACCTAACAAAAGGATATAGACCGGTTGGAGACAGTGCAAAGAAGAGACACAAAGATGGTTCGAGACCTTCACTAGGAACCCTCTGAAGAAAGACTCAGGAAATTGAACATGTACTCACTGGAACAGAGAAGAACAGGGGAGATATGATAGAAACATTTAAATACCTCAAAGGAATAAACTCGGTGCAGGATCAGAGCCTCTTCCAAGAAAATAAAGAAGTACAAATGAGAGGCCACAGCAGGTGCCTAAAGGGAGGCAATTTTCGGACTAACAACAGGAAATACTTCTTCGCTGTGAGGGTGATTTAGCCGTGGAACAGACTGCCACAGGAGGTGGTGGAAGCAAAGACAATCAGGGGATTCAAGCTGTCTTGGGATAAACATTGTGGTATCCTGAAATAATGACTCTACCAGGGTGGGGGTAGTCAAATGGGCAGACTTGATGGGTCATGTGGTCCCCATCTATGACACAGTCTTATGTTTTTACGTCTTTCATATACAGCAGAAGCCACTTAATTGGCATGCGGATAATCAGGATGTCTGCTTTGCTGGGACGTCCTGCCAGGTACCGAATAAGTGGCTATGTTAGCCTAGAGGGGTTGTAACTGTTTAAATGGGATACCCCTGCCACCTAAATGAGACAATTTCTGGGGAGACTTGCCCAAACCTGTCCTCCTGCTAAGCCGTTAATTCCTTTTCACACCTAATTATTTGTGAATATCAGTCTGTGGCTCCTGTCTTGTCTCTGAAACCTGAATCCTGTTCCTCACTCCCAACTTGTCTCGTCCATGGCATCGCTCAAACTAAACCCAGTTAAAGACTCCCAACTTGTCCCCACCATGGAACTGCTGAGCTGAACCCCCCACGCCACCACCACTTTTAAAAAAAGCGTTCTCTCTCTTTCACTCTCTACTCACTGATGCTGTTTTCCTGTAACATTCTAGGACACTGATGTAAGAGAGAGAGAGAAGACAGAAGAGAGAGTGTGAGCAAGTGCCCCTTCGGCTATCTCCTGCCTCAAGTGGACAATAGCAGAGCAGTTGTTTGTTCCCGACTGAGACTGGGTCTTCTAACAGATTAAAAGTGTGCTAGCATCAGTGAGAAATCACCAGGAAGTACAGATGTCTCTCATCTCTTTAGTGTTCCTGCTCTCCATTTTTCTGTTCTCGGCTTTCTCCGGTTTTGCAGCCCCCCACCCACCCACACACACACTATCACCCAGTGTCTGCCTTTAAAAGTGAGTTGCTCTCTGGCTGGTCTCTTGTACAATGGCAACCTTCCTCAAAATGCATTTGCTTGCTCACACACACACACACACACACACACACACACACACACACACAAAGCTGCTCCATGCTACAACAGGATGAGTCCTGTGATTAAAAAAAAAAAAACCTCAATAGAAAGAAAAATACAGAGACAGGTAAAGAATCACAATTTAAAGCATGGGGGGTTAGAAACAGCTAATAATAATAAAATAAATCTTTATTTATACCATGCCTTTCTTAAAACCAAGGCGCCTAACAACAATTACACATAAAAACAGAAATAACATAAATCTAAAACTGCTGAGTTCATAAAATACAGTAATATATCATCATCAAAAATAAACCTCTGACCAGAAATAGGTCTTTAAGGCCATGGACGCACACTGCTGACGCGGACAGGGTAGAGTATTCCAGAGGGCAGGGGCAGTGTACATAAAAGCACGAGCTCTCGAAGATTTCAAAGAATCCCTTGGAATCTCTAGCAACCCCTCATCTGCCGAGCGGAGCGACTGCCTAGGGCAATATGGTACCAGAAGCTCTTTCAGGTAGTCCGGACCAAGTCTGTGTAGGGCTTTGTAAGTCAAAAGACCAACTTTAAAGGTGATCCATCACTGTATTGGCAGCCAGTGCAGATCGCGCAGAACAAGAGAAATATGACAGGTACGAGGAGTACCTGTCAATAACCAGGCCACAGTGTTCCGCACGAGCTGCAAGCAGCAGATATCAACCCCGGGAAGCCCTAGATAAAGGGAGATGCAGTAATCAAGATGCAAGGTCACAAAGACGTGAACCAATGTGGGCAGATCACCGGACGGAATAAGGTGCTTAATCCTGGAGATGTTCCTCAGATGGTAAAAGGATGATTTGACAACTGCTGACACCTACGGTCATAGTGTCAGCTCTTTGTCAAAAATCATCCCCAGGTTCTGCACCCGTTCAAAGGTAGGGAGCTGGACACCTCCCAGAAAAAGTCCTGAGGGTTAACCAACTCCTGTTCCCTCTATCCTGTGACCTGGGTCCACAACCATCACCTCAGTCTTCTCTGAGTTCAACCTCAGCCAGCTTGAATTCATCCAGCACTGGATCTCAGTGAGGCAGTTGTTAAATACTGAGAGAGCTCTATCCTGGTTAGGTGCAAAAGAGAAGCAGAGCTTGGTATGATTAGCATAGCAGTGAAACCTTAGCCCATACCTTCTTACAATGTCTCCGAGGAGCAGCGTATACACTGCGAACAACATGGGGGACAACACCGAACCCTGAGGAACCCCACAAGACCGAGAGACTGGGCAGGAAGAATTAATCCCCGACACCACCCTCTGAGACCTGCCGGTGAGGAAAGATCTAAACCACCTGAGGACTGTACCAGACAGGCTACAGATGAACCTCAGGCATTTGAGAAGGACCCCATGGTCCACAGTGTCAAAAGCTGAAGAGAGATCGAGAAGGACCAAGATGGAATGGCTCTTTTGATCTCTTGCCATCAGGGGATCATTGAGCACCCGAACCAGCGCTGTCTCAGTACTATACTCAGCTAAGCAGAAGCACCCAGCATAAATAGAGGCAAAACAGAGGCATGACAATGCATTTCAACTGGCTTCTGTAAAATGGGACGGTCACTGAATCAGGACAAAAATCCCACCACCAGGGCGTCCCAATTAAGCAGCTTCTCCTGTTTTTTTATCTAAGATGTACTATGTGTAATTTTTACTTCATTAAAAAATGTAGCGGTAGTACCATATACTTTTTGTGTAACCCTTGCCCTAGTGCATTGGGGTTTTCTTTTACATTTAAACTGCTCATCATGACCCCAGAATATTGTCATCACTAGCTGTCTAGCAGGCCGATATCTGGTACAGGGCCAATACGATGGCTATACCACAATGATGGCTCCTAAGCAAGAAATGAAAATTACATACCTACCATAATTCTTGATCTTCTTGTGCATCTTCACCATTCATCACTGGTGGGTGATTGGCCGTAGACGAGCACCCACGGGAACTTTTTTTGCTAAGGAAGGAGCGGCTGCATCATACAGGCCAATGCAGTATGGCGCCTCCAGGGTTGGCCAGAAACAGCTTGTTGTTCCTCCTCCATCTCAGTTCTGCACGCCAGAGAGACAGAGGAATAAAGAGGATATAGAAAAATGAGGGAGGGGCAAGAGAGCCTGAGGGACAGCAAAATGAAAGGATGTAAACTGAAAAAGAAATAGGCCGACCAGAGGACAGAGGAGGAGGAGGATCTGGGAGGGTATGGGACGAAAGGCCCCTAGTCTCTGGACAGCCAGTAAGGATAGGAAAGGGAAAGAGATGAGAGAGAGAGAGAGAGAGAGAGAGAAAGAGAAAAAAGGGAGGAGGGACCAATGTCCACACATTAGGTGACTCAGCTTCTGAGACCAGAAGTGCCTCCAGGAAGACAGACAGCCCACCACACATAAGGTAAGGTAAGGTAATCTTTATTTATATAGCACTCTTCAACGAACATCAGAGTGCTTCACAATAAAACCACATCAACAATTAAATTCAACATACAAAGATTAAAACCATAAAGCAAAAAATAATTACTCAATATAGTACTTCACCAAATGCCAGCTGAAATAAATATGTTTTCAAGGTGGTCTTAAAGCTCTCCACTGTCAGGCACTCCTGAACCTGACGAGGCAGAGAATTCCACAGGGTAGGAGCCATAAAAAGCTCTAGCTCCCAATGTTTTAAGCCATACCCTGGGAATGTCCCGCAATCTCTCGTCAGTCGAACGGAGAGGCCGGGGAGGGCAGTAGGGGTGCAGGAGATCTTACAGGTAGCTCGGTCCCTGTCCATGTAGGGCTTTATAGGTCAATAAAATGATCCTGAAGGTGATCTGCCACTGAACAGGCAGCCAGTGCAGTACGCGCAGCACAGGTGTAATATGACCGGACCATGAAGATCCAGAAAACAGCCATGCCGCTGCGCTCTGCACCAGCTGCAAGTGGCGGATAGCAACCCCAGAAAGTCCTAGGTAGAGGGAGTTACAGTAGTCAATGTGTGAAGTTACAAAGGCATGGATCAAAGAAGGCAGACTGCTAGACGGAACAGGTGATTAATCTGGGCAATATTCCTCAGATGGAAAAAAGAGGCCTTAACGACAGCTGACACCTGAGAACAAAGTGTCAAGCCGTCATCAAGTAATACCCCCAGATGCTGCACCTGATCAGAGGTCAGTAACTGGGCCTCCAAGCCAAAGCCCAGAGGGGCCCCCTGCCCCTGACCCGTCCATCCAGCGACCCGGGTCCAATACCAACACCTCAGCCTTATCTGGATTAAGCCTCAACCAGCTAGAATTCATCCAGTCCTGGATTTCAGCCAGGCAGTTGTTAAAGACCAAGAGTGCACTATCCTGGTCGAGAGCAAAAGACAGGTGGAGCTGTGTATCATCTGCATAACAGTGAAATCCCAGCCCATACTGTATCACAATGTCTCCTAAAGGCAACATATATGCCGTGAACAACATGGGGGACAGCACGGAGCTCTGTGGTACCCCACAAGGGAGAGGGAAAGCCGCAGAGGAATACACCCGAGACCACCCTCTGAAATCTACCAATGAGGAATAATCGAAACCATCTGAGGACCGTACCAGACAGCCCACAGATAGCAAGCAGGCGATCCAGCAGCACCCCATGATCCACAGTGTCAAAAGCCGAAGAGAGGTCGAGACACACCAGAATGGTACGTGATCTCCATTCCTTGCACTCAGGAGATCACTGAGCACCCAAACCAGAGCAGTCTCGCTACTACGTCTTTTACGAAATCCGGATTGGAGAGGATCATAGATTTCATGGATGGTAAGATGGTTCTCCAACTGTAGCGCCACAACCTTCTCAATAACCTTCCCCACAAAGGGAAGATTAGAGATTGGATGGTAGTTAGCGATGCAGTCTGGGTCAAAGGAAGGTTTCTTAAAAAGGGGAGTCACCACTGCTTCCTTTAGGGAGCAGGGAAACTCACCTATCTCCAACAAGCACCAGACTATCTCCACAAAGGACAGGACCAATAACATCAAGACAGCCTGATAAAAGGCAAATCCAAACTACAACTGGTTGGGCGCATCTCCCTGAGAATCCTCATAACATCCTCAATTGCTAACCGGTCAAACTCCATCCAGGAAGGCTGAGGGAGAGCAACATTCAGCTGTTACCGTAGCTGAATCTCGGCTTACCAAAATCCCCTTAAGGCTAGGAAGAACAGAGAAGGTCCCTCCCTCCTCCCTTTAAATCCCTGAGGGTGGAAACCACCCATCTGTAAGGATTCCTCACTCCCCCCCATTCCCGTTTTCCAAAGGAAGAACCCACAGGGTTCGGGGGGAGCGAGGATCCCACCCATTAATGTCTCCCTCCCAGAGGGGAAGGAGAACGAGAGAGGAAGAGAAGTAATATGAGAAAGGAGAGGAGGGCAGGCCCCATCAGCCCCAGCCCCCTCATCCCAGGGAACCAAAGAGCTAGCACACCCCCACGATGTGGGCTGTCCCTGGAGATCATACCCAGGACAAGGGGAAGAGGCCCACTGTCATCGAGGCACAGGTCAGGAAGCATAGGAAAACCAGGAGCAATTGTAGAATTTGCAAAAAGTATTTATTTGTACTAGCAGTAACATAACATATAAACTTGTTCCGTATAACCATTTACAAAGGCAGACCAAATAGAGAAGATCCATCTGAGTTATCTTTCAATTTCTGTGTGTGTCTTGCAAGAAATTGCAACCCCCCCCCCCCAACAAGCATCGTTTTTTTTCTAAAATGTTCTTGTATATAGCAGGCATGAGCAGCCAGAACACTATGTCCTAGAACTGAGGCCCCTTTACCACAGCTTCTGCAAAAGGCTTCAAAATTGCATTTCAGGTTGACCCCTTAAGTTCCCAATAGCTTTTTGCTATCATCTTAAACTATACTTATATACATTTCAACAGTAACACTAAATAATTTCTAAACAACGGGATCCCAATATCAGTTACATTTCTACATAATGATTTGTATATATTTTTATACAAGCAGATATGCAAGGGAGGAAAAGACAGAAACAGCAAGTGAAGGTTGAGAGATAGTGAGAGGCAAAGAATTGCAAGACTGTTGGGGTGACCAAATCCTAGGTCCCACAGGAAAATTTGGTTGCGCAACCAGACAGACAAGAGACAGGAAAGGACGGAACAGATCCCTGCATTCAAACTCTCCATAACAACTGGGACAGGGTCCTATTCTGCCCTGTTACACCCACTAGAAGTCCTCTACTGGGCTTAGTTGGAAAGCCCTACTCATCCTCTTCCCAAAATTCCTTCCATCCGCCTCCTAGGATAAAGAGGGGCTCCAAGGAAAAGAGGGACCCAAACAGATCCCCGAGGAGGAGGAGGGCAAGCAGGAAGGGGGCATCACCCAGGGACTGAGGCCTTGTGAGGGGAAGGCAGGTGGGATTCAGTGATGAATGGTGAAGATACATAGGAAGATCAAGAATTACAGTAGGTACGTAATTTTCATATCTTCCCTGTGTCAATCTTCACCAGTCATCACTGGTGGGTGAGTACTGAGCCCCCCTCCCGAAGGGGGCCCAGTATATCCCTGAGAGAATAGCATCCCTCAGCCCCCACGTGGTGGAAACACAGGGGGAACCTTCCACCAGCCAGTTAAGTCTGGGACTGGCCAGGGCGAGGCGGGTTCCCCCATTTCCTGAGGGAAGGGAGGCGCCCCTGTAGTTCCCATCTCGCCCTGTGGGAGAAAAGATGGTTCCCCCAGGAAGAGGAGGCCATCACCCTACGCTGGGCCAAGGGTGACAACCATGAAAGGTGAAGCCACACCATCCGCCCAATGCAGATTGCTGTCCCTACAAGTCGTGAAGAGACTTCACTGCATTGTAAGATGCCCTTGACTGGTGCCTTGCCAGCTCCAGACCTATTGCAGAGAGGGCTACAGCTTGCCGGGTAGCTTCCAAATCAGGCAGCGATGCCAGTGCCTGGCTCAGCATCAGCCAGGGATACCTACTGTAGGCAGCATGGTGCATCTGATGTCAAGCAATACAAAGCAGATTCTTCGCCGAGAAGAACACTGTCCGCTCCAGACGATCGAACTCCACAAAGTCAGGATCAGGGTGTCCGTTGCAGACCGGACGTCTATGTCCGGTAGGTGTGTCCAGTCGCCTCAATCCCATAGTGGGATGAGGCAGAGTGCTTAGAGACCTCTGGGGTATGCAGTACCGATGCTGGCAGTCCACAGGGGATGGAACTGTGGCAGATGGAAGATGCCAGGTGCTGTACGCCTCCTGGAAGGGGACTGGCCAGAAGGGGACTACCAAATGGTGTGTACCGAACTCGCCCAAAAAGGCTTGCGTCGTAAGCTTGGTACTGCAAAGAGCCAAATAGGAAATATGCATGTCCATGACTAGCCTCACCAGGAAGCGCTGATACTGGGCTTGATCAGCGTCAGAGGACAGGTGGACAGAGGGCTCCTTTTCTTCAGGGAAGGAAGACGAGGAGGATGAGAAACCTGCAGAGTCAGACTCCGACTGTGGAGGGGGTACAGGTCGAAAGACCTGTTCGTCCATGACCCTAATGTACTGGGGGAAGTCCACAGCTTGAGATCTGAACTGTTCCCAGGTCAAAGGCCCCTAAGGACCTACATGGCCTGGGAGAAGAAGGGCTGGATGCAGAGGCATGGGGGAACTGGCCACCATATGTGGCACACCTCTGCCAGGGCTAAAAGACCTATCAGGTGATCCTAGAAGAACAGGGAATCTGTAGGTCTGCTCCATCACCGTCCTGTGGAGTAAAGAAAAATGGTTGGGATGAGCCCTACAGGGAAAGCTTCCCTATGAGGGGACTGGGGCCGCATGGATCCAGAAAGGTGGTCATCAGCCCCACCCAACAAAAACTCCCTCAAAAGAGATGAGGGAGAGAACTTAGGCTCAGCACTGCAGCTATAGAGGAGAGCCGCAGCGCCTCACCCCATCCCCTCAACCCAGATTCCAAGGAAGACTTCTTCCTCGGACCCTGTGCCAAGGGACCCCTCCAACTCCGCAAGATCCCTGAGGAGAATCACAGAGGAGGGGAATCTGGTCCTTGCCTTAAGAGAGGGGACGGCACCAGGGGCAGCAGCCGACCCCTGTCCCAAAGCCTGGACCACCCCACCCATAGCAACGGGGTTGCTGACCCACACCACCCCCCAGGTGCCGGCATCGGCCCAGGGCTCAGCGCCAGCCACAGTCACCAGGGCTGCACGGGGCACCTGGGGAGGCACAAGGGTCCTGGGCCCCAGAGAACCCCCCCTACCCGACTCCTGGGAGTCAGGTTGCCAGTCCAGTTCCACCTCCTGGTCATTCAGCTCTGAAGAGGAGGAGATCCAGAGGAGCTCCGGACCGGTGATCCCAGGGGTTCTCCTGCCATCAGCACTGTGGGTCAGCCCAGCACCCCTTGCGGCACTTCCCCGATCACTGGAGCTGCAAACAGCTCCAGGTTCTGGGGCAGCGCCGGTGGGTGGCATCGAGGAATGCCCCATGCTGGGCCCAGCAGCCTTGGGCCCCAACGGGGGAGCCTGTACCTCCGAAGAGGTGATTGCCAAAACGGTGCTCCTGGCCCTCGCCCTGCGTAGAGCCAGACCGGTCCTGCGGCACTGCGGTAGAGACCTCCTCAATGGCAAGGCTGGAAGAGAAGGAGGCCTTCTCCTCACCAGACCATGCAGGCCTGGGAGGGGACCTAGAGGAAAGGCGAAGAGTCCTACACTCGGACTGACGAGAGCGACGCCACCCCCCGAAAGTCGGCGGAGCCCTGCTGACCTTCAATACGCGGTACTCAAGAATGTGGCGGTCCATTGAGAAGCTGGTGTTGCAGTGGTCCATGCCACGCTGGGGTCCAAGGCAGTATAGGCAGACATCACCCCGGTCCGTAACAGAAATTTGCCGGCCACAAGGACACCAACGCATAGGAGGCTGGCCCATTTTCATTGAATGCTTCTTGTCCCCCGAACCTGGCATGATGCAACGGTAACTAAAACTTTAATACAGAGAAAGACTTGACACCATTAAGAAAAGGATAGATCTTACTGGTTATGTTCAGTAACAATGCCGAGTGGACAGCAGAACCAAGGCGGAACTCAAGGCGGCACGGGAAACGGCTCCAAGGCATCTGGAAATGGCTCCGAGGAGCAACTCCAAGGCACTGAAAAACTATTTTGACAGACTATGCCGCAATGGCATATCAGCAATTCACTTCAGCTGCAGGCGAGGTGCTATCTCGAAGGCGGGAGAAGCAGAACTGAGCCAATGGCCATTTCTGGCCTACCTGCGAGAGCCATGCAGTGCGTTGGCCTCGTGGGTGATGCCAGCTCCTTCCCCTAGCAAAAAGAAAAGCTCCCGTGGGGTGCTCGTCTCCGGCCAATCACCCACCAGTGATGAATGGTGAAGATTGACACAGAGAAGATACACATCTGTGACTTGTTTCTAGCTTCTGTAGATTGTTTTGGGGGGGCCTGGTGCACCACATAGTTTGGTTTAAAGCCTAGCCAGGCTATCATGGTTGCATACAGGTACATTACTCATGATGCACTGCATTAGGGAAATATGTTTCATTTTGTGTTTATCTGAGATGTGGTTACGCTGTCCAAATGATATTTTAACACTGCATCACTTTATATATTTTTTTTTAATGTGTACATCAAAATATTTTGTCTTATCTCACTTTCCTCCTGCAATACATCAGCGTCCTATTTGCTTTGAAACTATTGGAACTCCGCTACCTAGGCAATCAGTGCAAAGCTCATTGACAATCATATGCAAAAGATATGTAAGGGCTGACTCAGTCGTACAAATAAAGTATGCACTGTCACCTGGGAAATCAGGATTCCCATTTAGAGCCCTGAAAGCCCACAGTGGGGCCAGCTAAGGGTGAAGTACTGTATACCATGGACGTGAGGTGCTCAGTAACTGGGGAGGGAAGAAGTATGGGTAGAAAAGAGCAGCCTGGCATTTGTGCATCTCCTGCCAGCCAACCAAGAAGCAGCATAAATGTTAGAAAAAGGATGTATACCAATCACTTGCTCAGGGTAGACTTGTTGCAAACAGCCTCACACATCTGGTGCCCCATGCACAGAGAACATGAATAAAAACTAAGCTAGTCCCATAGGACCTTTACATAAGCACTCAGACAAAATTTATTTAAACACACATAAACAGACTTTCCTTACCTACTCTTCATTTCCTTGAGTGAATTCAAAGCAGAAAAGGCATAGCAGTCCAGGTTAAGGCATGTTAGGATGCCAAAACGTTAGCAGATTCACGCGAGGTTTAGCATGCGTCCATTGGTCCCCCAGTTACTCTGGTATGGAGAACTGAAGGAAGCTTTAAAATGTTTGTGGCCTTTTTTCCAAATGTCATATGGAGGAGAGCTCTGCATGTACTGCCTTGAATTTACATGATAAAATAAAGCTTGGGTATGGAAACTCTGTGTGTTTAAATAAATCTGAGTGCATATGCAAATTCCCTGCAGGACTGTCCTTTTTCCAGCACTGCAGTCTGTGCAGACAGTGTCTCACTCACCTTCCAGGGTGCAGCCACAGTGACCCTGATCATCGGGGTAGGGGACGGGGAAATTCAAAGAAATAATAAAAAAAAAAAAAAAAAAACCACCTTCTAAAGTACAAATGTTTATTTTTCTTTATTTCATTAAATATTAAAATGTCTCAGTTCCAAAAGAGGAATTTGCTGAAACATTAAGTAAAATCAGCAATCTTCCATTTAAAAAAAAAGTTTATTTATTCATTCATTTATTGAATTTTGATATCCGAGTGGGTCCACTGAGACCAAAGATCCCTTTTTCAGGTGAGACCTGGGATTAAGTACAAGCAAATTACAAGCAAAGATACACACAGCTCAAGTACAAATAATTTACATGGGATGGATTATTGCATCAAATATATATTAAAAAAAAATGCCATGAAAGATCAGTGTGCTCAATCAGCTACATGAAGCTCACAGATTTTTTTTGTACTGAAAACACCATCTGTATGCCATTTTCACTCAAGACTCACACAGAGATAGCACATTTAAGAAAAACACGAAGGAGTAAGGACTGATTCTGGGTCCAAGCATTCAACTCTCCACTTCTCCTCAAAAGGCCTCTTCAAACAGTAAGAAAGTAAAGAAGTCAAACCTTAAAGGTGACAGGAAATATAAGCTAATTGGCTGCGGTCAGTAATGCTGCTGCTAACAGCAATGAAATTCATACTGCCAAATGAGCTGTATTTAACTGTACCTGAATAAACACTGATATGAAAAAAATGTTCTTCAATTGTTTTCTTTTTAAGTAAACATTCTCTACAGTTTGTTTTATGGATCCAGTAGGTTAAGAGTTTTTACTATTTCAAGGTTTGTGTAAAAAATGCTAATTGTGAGCTGCTGATCTGTCAGAACCATGTTCAGTGTTCTGTGCACAAAGTGTGGCATAGTTTAAATGCCAGCTCACAGGTTCCATGACGAGAACTGTAACAGAATACTGCTTGTAAAAACAAAATATAGGGAATACTGGATGGGCAACTATGCACTACCAGTTTGTTCTGCCACAGAGGGGTTCTGATTCCCTCTATCTGGAGAGCGAAGCTCGAGAAGTCCATGGGAATCAGAACCCCGAGGTGGCAGAACACACTGGTTATGCATAAAGTTGCTCATCCTGTATTTTTTATAGTGTATTGTATTATGTGACGTGTGCATCATGTTTTTTTCTCTTTCACAACGAAACTGACTTGTGCAGTCTCTAGAGGTTTTAGAATGCTGTTCTACCACAGAAGGGTACAATCACATTCCATGACCTTTTAACTGTGGTACAACAGCATTTTGAAAAAGATGGATTTCTATATAGAACAATGCTCTACTATACACTATACTGCAAAATACAGTTTTTCATATCCTGTTTTCTTCAAGTACAGTTAAATACGAATAATGTAGGGGGATGAGGGTCATATCTGAAGATAAGAACTAATATACAGCTGCCAATCAGAAATGATTTCCTGTCTTAATTCCCAATTCCCAGTACGTCACATTATTTCTTTCTGAGTACAAATTTGTGATCTAAATTGCTTAGCAGTGACTAATACTGCACCGAAAACATCTAACTGCCCTCTTTAAGACATTCAGTGTAAACCTTAAGTTGATTAGAACTCACCCATAAGCATTTCCTGCTACTGTGCACTTCTTAAACTGCATTACATTGCAAGTCAGCGTGCCAGTCTTGTCTGAAAATATGTATTTGACCTGAAATGACAATTTTTTTTTAATTTGTTAGAAACAACTGAAGGTTTTCATTTCATATTAGTAAGGTTATGCATTATGGATTTTGTAAAATTAAAAACTCTCTAGCCTACACCAGCTATTCGTGGTTACATGAGACTAAACTAGGAAGAATGGTAAACTGCCAGGAAGAATGCAAGAGACTGCAGGCAGATACACAATATGCAGACTATGTAAGCAGACAGAAGAGTAGCAAAGGCAATTCCATGTAGAATAACTGGAAGCGACACGTTCTGGTATCACAAATACAGAATGGGATGAGGACTGTACTATGGCTCAGGACAGTTTATTGAACAGCACTCCCATAAAATTACCTATTCTGCATCATCATTTTTACAGCACATTTCTTACTGTAGATGTTATGGCTTCTAAATACAGTATTTGCACTGCCTATGGGTTATCCATCCTTCCTAAGTTAAAAATCGTTGCACAATGTGCACTTTTCCTTTCAACAAATACTGGAAGGATTTGGAATGGTTTGGAGAAAGATATTCATAGACATGTTTACCCTTATAGTTTTCATATTAATGCTGATTGCCACAATACTTATTTGCTTTTCTTAATTGACATGGCATGACACCTATTTCCATCTCTGAGGGCCTGAACTTGAGGACTCATAATTCACTTCACTGTTCATTCGAGCTAATAATTTGCACTTTTTGTTTTGTCTGAGGTGCTTCCAGATTCCACTAGCACTGTGTTAACTTGCCCTTCACAACTGATTTTTTTTTGCTCACTTTTCTCCGGTAATTATTTATTTATTTATTAAATTTTGGTGACCGGGTAGGCCCACTGAGCCCTGAAGGTCCCTTTTTCAGGGGCGACCCGAGATAACAATACAAGATAAAATACAGTGGAGAAAAACTTTTGATTACATAGGTTGTTCAAGCATAAGGTGGTTACAGACATGGTTATCATCATGACACAGTTTTGCCTTGGTACTACTTGGCATAGTGATATACATGAGGTAGCACTGGTCCCTAGGTGTCCAGATACTAGAGGGAGGTACATGGTTGGCTCACCTTTGGGAAGGTTTGCTGCAGAAAAAGGGAATACCTTAAGAGCCGTGGCAGTGGCATGCACTTGTGGCCAGTATATGGGACTTGAGCCTGGTGCAGAAGTTCATGAGTGAGGAGGCGTCCTGGACCGGGGGGGGGAGCTTGTTCCATAGGCTGGGGGCTTGGCAAGAAAAGGATCTGCCACCAGCATTGGTCCTTACTCTGGGGACTTCTAGTAATGTTCGTTCTGATGTCCTTAAATTCCTAGGTTTGTGTTTAATGGCTATGGTTCCGGCTATGCTTGGTGGAGTGGGGGGTTTGAGTAGCTTGTAGGCCTGGACAAGCAATGGGTATTGGAGGCGAGTGGCCAATGTGGGTCACTGGAGCTGGGCCAGAGTGTCACAGTGGTGACGTCGCGGGTGGTCTTGGGTAGTAAACCGAGATATTTTGTTCTATAGGATTTGCATCCTGGATACCTCTTGCTTTGCCATGCCCTGTATAATCGGGGCCGCATAGATCAGGGTAGGGAGCAGGACACTTGTCGCAATGGAGAGCCTGGCCTCAGGGATGAGCTGGTCCCTGAGTCAGTACACGGTATCGAGTTTGCGATGTAGGGTCCTGGGTGACCTGGTGCATGTGGTCCCTGTAGGTGATAGACTGATCCAGAGTTAGGCCTAAGTATTTTAGGGAGGGAACTACATTAATGCTTTTGCCAGAGAGTGTGGTTAGTCGGAGGGATGAGGACCTGTCAAGTCCCAGTGATCTTGGCCCGAATAGCATTGCCTTGGTTTTGTCTGCATTAAGTACCATTCTGTTCTCACACAGCCATGTCTGTAGGGATGTGAGGTCCTTTTGGAGGAGTGGACCAAGAGCGGCCACATCGCCCAAGGGTCGGTAGATGACAGTGTCGTCAGCGTACTGTACAACCAAGCTCTCCCCACAGTAGGTACTTAATTCGTTGGTAAATAGGGAGAATAGGAGGGTGCCTAGTATTGAACCCTGAGGTACTCCCTGTTTTAGAGGTAATGGCTCTGACATGGCCCCTTCCATGTGACCCTCTTTGTCCGGCCTGATAAATAACTCCCAAACCACTTGAGGGCATGGGGGTCTTGGCCCACATTGTGCAACTTCTGTAGCAGAAGATTGTGGTCGACAAGGTCAAATGCCTTGGACAGGTCTATAGAGACTGCACCTGTGGGTATCCCTTTGTCCACTGCCCTGAGCACTTCGTCCAAGAAGTTAATGAGGGCAGTGTCAGTACCGTGGTTTGGTCTGAATCCATGTTGAGAGGGAGCAAGGAGCTGATGAGCTTCCAAGTAGTCCCGGAGTTGGTTGTAGATTAGCCTTTCTTGCAACTTGGCAAGTGTGCAGAGAAGGGAGATCGGCCTATAGTTGGTTAGTTTTTCCCTGAGTCCACCTTTGTGGATAGGGACTACATTGGCATGTTTCCACTGGTCAGGGACTGCTCCTTCCCTCAGTGATCTGTTAAGGTGCATGGTTAAGGGCCTGGGATAAGAAGGTGGCTCCAGCCTTGAGTAGCCGAGGGTTGATCCCATCTGGTCCCCCTGATCCTTTAGGTTTCAGCGTCTTTAGGAGGGTTAGGACCTCAGTGCACTTTGCCAGTCTCAGGTGGAAAGAGGGTCATTCAAAGTGTGTTGCTCCAGCTGAGCTTGGGGCCAAAGTCAGGGAGGATTGGCCGGTCTTGTAGGCCTCCAGATCTGTGAAGTGGTTGTTAAGGGCAGCCGATATTAGAGAAGAGTCAGTAGTGAGCTGACCGTTGATCTCCATGGGGCTGGATTCAGTCTTTTTGCTGCCCTTGATTAGGTCATTGACATGATTCCAGAATTGCTTAGGGTTGCCTAAGCTAGTTTTCTGGAGGTGTGTGATGTACTCTCTTTTAGCAAGTTTAATGGCTCTCTTGGATTTGTTTCTTAGGGCTCTGTATTCCACAAGATCTGCCGGGGGGGTGAAGAGCCTGAACTTCTTCCAGGCTTTGTCCCAAGCAGCCATTAGAGTTTTGAGGGATGGACAGATCCATTGTAACAGCTGCCTTTCACCCTCAGTCTCTTCATAGGAGTGAAGAGGTTGGCAGCTATACTTAATAAGTCCTGAAAGTATTCCAAGGCCTCAGCCAGAGTTGGGAAGAGTGTTATGGGGCTCCAGTCCCAGCTACTTAGGTAGTGATTGAATTGTACTTCTGAGAATTTGGTGTAGTCTCGGGGCAGTAAGGATTCTTGGCTGGACCTTGGGTGCTCTGTTCTTCCATATACAGAAAATCAGGGAATGGTCACTCAAGGAGTCTGCCATTGTGCCCGCACTCTGGATGTTTGCAGGGTTTGACACCAGAGCCCAGTCCAGGGTGGTGTGATTCCCAGTTTTGTAATTCAGTCTGGTCATTTCAGAGATGACCTGCGTCAGACCTGCTTCATGGGTCAGAGACATCGAGGCATGGCCAGGGTCCTGGGCCCAGTTGAGGTTGAAGTCGCCCAAAATGAGTAGCTCCATAGCTACCTCTTGGGCCAGTGCATTTGTGACGGCTTCAAGTGATTGGAGGGCAGACTTTGGTGGGTGGTAGACATAACCTATTGTTAGTTGCTTGGTGTGTCCTAGGGTTATGCGGATCAATATACCTTCACCCTCAGCAGGGAGACTTCCCTGCAGGGTTAGAGGTGACATGGTGAGGTCACTCTTTGTATAGATTAGCACCCCACCCCCTTTTTTGGATTCCCTGTCCTTGCGGTAGGTGCTATAGCCCAGTGCTTGTATCTCATGATCAAGGATGTGGGCTTTTAACAAGGTTTCAGAGATAGCTAGGACATCAGGCTTGTAGAGGTCCAGCCAGGCTTGGACTGCATGTATTTTAGGTCTGAGGTTACATACATTCATACGTGCTATCTTCAGACCCTTGGCAGACACCCAGCGAGGGTCCTGAGGGGATGCCACCAAGATACTGGTGGTATTGGAGCCGGGGTCAGGTTAAATATCTCCTGCCAGGAGTAGTAGCGTTACCAGTAAGCTAAGTAGTTTAGTACTGGGTATGGTGATGAGGTTCCTTCGACGCATCCTGCTCATAAAGTAGAACAGGTCGTAGCATATACCCTTTTTTACCATCTCGCGCCTGATGAGAGCAAGCGTTGCTTGAGATAGGGGTTACCGCTTGTGGAAATCATGGGAGGGGTCATTGTGCAGATGGCCCCTGGTTCGAGGTGGCATGGGTCAATGAGCCTATCCACCCAGAGGAGGGTCAGTGAGTAGATTATGGCAAGAAGTGCCCCTGTTAGGAAAGGATTGTGGTTTCGAGCACATCGGGTGCGGGTGGGTGGGGAAGCATGTGCTTTGTAAGGGCATGGTTGGAATGATCTTATATGGATCAGTTGGAATAGGGTGCTCTAAGTCTAGCTGCCCTTAGATCTATCAGGGGGTCGGCACTCGCTGACAGCTTAGATTGTCAGTTGCAGAGCAGTCCCTGGCTTAAGGATAGATTTCGGCAGCAGTTTTTAGATGAGTTTTTCACTAGGGAAGGGCCACTGCCTTGATTGCTGGGGGGGGGAGAGAAAAGGCAAAAACGCTTTATCTATTCCAACAACAAAACAAAAGGACGTGTATGGTACCAGTAATGACAAAAGAGGTAGTGAGGAGTAGTAGTAGGTGGTTGCACCCCATGGCAGTTTGTTTGGTGTTGCTGGCCTGCTTAACTGCTAACTGGTTTATAGTTGAAAGAGTATATAGTTGAATTAGAGTGAGGTCCCCAACAATAGGGCAGGTAGAGCAGTAATTGAGAGGAGTTAGATGGAGTGGCTGGAGAAAAGGTTGAGAGGAAATGTGTGATCCTGTGGGTGGGACTGCTTTAAAAAGGGGCGGTGAGAAAGTGGGTCAAGTCAGGTATTGAAGACAGGGAGGCCAATAGCATGAAAATGTGCAGCAGTGCAGTGACCAATCAGCTGCTAGGCTGAGGAAGGGACAGTGAGGTCCTATATAATACTGGGGCGAAAAATTCAGTCCAGAACACAGCACAGAAAGAGATTTCCTGAGATCAGAAGCCAGTTGGAAAATCAGCCAAGGAGTAAAGCTGCCAATCAGTGCCTGGTTCCTCCACTGGGCATCCAGTCAAAGCAGTGGAAATCAAAACCACGAGTTTCGGAGGTCCGTGCGCATCTGATTCTGTCCAGGGGTCAGTCGGGTGGTCTGTTAGCTGTGGCCTGCTCGGAGAGAGCCAGGGCCACAGGAGCAGCTTGGGAAGCCCGCAGATGAGCTGTCTGAATCTTTCCGGGGGTAAGTCGGGTGGTCTGTTATGTTCCCACCATCTTTATCCTCTCCTTCCCCAGCTTGTTTCCCCTGTCTATCCCTCTATCCTACTTGATGTCCCCCCACTGGACCTCATTTATTCAATAACTGCTAAATAATCTGCCCCTTAACCGTAATCCATTCCTGCAAGGAGTTGGCTCCAAGGCTGCATTAAATTTCTGTACTATGTTCCTTAGATATGCCACTTCTAATTAAATGCATATTCCACAGGTATGATGTATTTAATTGTACGTTATGTTACAAATGTGACTGTATGATTATTTATGATTTTTTTTAACTGTATGTCTTGTTACAAATGTAACTGAATGTTTATTTTCTCGGATATGATAAATGCTAAACTGTATGTCTAATTTTTCATCCAAAACAGTCAAACGGCGAGAGCGGAGCGTGGCATATAGCTCTCGTGCTACCACAAGATAGAAGTATAAAGACAACTGACCTATTAGGTGGAAAAGGTATACTGTTATTAGTGCTGCTTGGGGTCCCTACAGAGGTTTAAGCAGCAGACTGCAATAGGGTTCCCTAGTGTTTGGTATCAACGTTTTTGGGCTGCCCAGGTGCTGACTAACCTGCCTTTATAAAGGCAGGTTATACGCATGGTTTACTAATAGCAGAAGGTATTTGGGCAGCAGTGTCAGTGGCTCAGTAGGTAGTATGCTCGCCTCTGAGGCCAGGAGATCAGAGGGCTGTGGGTTCAGTTCCCACATCTGGCACTTGGGTTAATATCCCAGTACTGACACTGTAGTGCAGCATGAGAGGGGTGCTGCACTTCTAAGGTGCCGTCTTTCGGATGAGACGTTAAACAGAGGTCCCATCTGCCTGGATTGGTGGTAGTTCAGGTGGATGTTAAAGATCCCATGGCACTTATCGAAAATAGTAGGGGCATCTTTATTAAAATCATAACAAAAATCACAAAGAAGAAATCATCATTACAGAAAAAAGAAACAAAGAAAATAAATTATGAACTTATGTAGGGAATATAAACTGAACATATAAACAATTGAAAATAAAAACCCCAAGAACCCACTCCCCATCATTACAACAAAGTCTCCGACTGTAAGGACTAAAGTAGTTAACAGAAATTGTGAAACCCAACAACAGTGGGTAGCTAAATTACCAGAAACCCCGATATCGTTCCCAAATGTTCTGTTTGAGAAATTTCCTTTCAACTTTCCTAATGCGGTCAATATTGTGCACAATTTTCTCATGAAGGTCAGCAGGGGACACATACCGCTGTTGAAACAAAAAGTAACACCTGACTTGCCAAACCCAGTATAATATAACAACAGCTAGTAAATTCAATGTACTGGAATTATACCCGTCACATGTGTCTGGAAATAGACCAACAAATAAGGTTCTTGTGTCCCACTTTTTCCACACATGTTGCCAATGTTTACGTTGCCAAAGAAACCAGAACTGTTCAATATAGGGACATTCAAAATATAAATGAACCATAGTCTCAGGTGTCATTGTACAGGAATCTCTAAAACAATATAGATCTAGCAACTGTTTGTGCTTGTGGTTCCCCTGAAAATTAATTTTGCTGTGCACACCAAGCCACGAGATATCCCACATAACTAAAGGAATTCTTGCATCAGTTAAACGATTCCCAATCTTATCCTTCTCAAGCGTGGTAAAATCCGGAAAGGCTTCCTCTGAAAAACAGGAATCCACTATAACCTTATATGAACTTCTTCTAGAGAGCTCAGTCACCATCTTTTTCGTAATGCTCCATGTTTTAAGCATAGAAACATAGAAACATAGAAGCATAGAGGTTGACGGCAGATAAGGACTGCAAGGCCCATCCAGTCTGCCCATTTTTTCTACCTTATGAATGTGCCACACACCTTTACACTGTCAATGACCTACCTATCCATATTCATCTGTATTGCTCCCTTTTGCCTATCCCATGCCTGTTTGAAGCCCTGCACTGTATTCATAGCCACCACTTCCTGAGGTAGACTGTTCCATGCATCCACCACTCTTTCTGTGAAAAAGAATTTCCTCACATTCCCCCTTAATCGGCCTCCCTCTAGTCTCATGCTGTGTCCTCTTGTCCTGCTATTTTTCTTTTATTTAAACATGTTAGACTCTTTCACATTGTTAATGTCCTTAAGGTGTTTGAATGTTTCAATCATATCACCTCTCTCCCTCCTTTGCTCAAGGATATACATATTGAGCTCCGTTAATCTGTCCTCATATGTCTTCTGATGCAGACCCTGCACCATTTTGGTTTCTCTCTGGACTGCCTCAATTTGGTTAATGTCCTTTGAAGGTGTGGCTCCAGTACTGCACGCAGTACTCCAGATGGGCCTAACTAGTGTCTTGTAAAGAGGGATTATTACCTCCCTCTTACAACTTGTGATACCCCTACTAATACACCCGAACATCCCCTAGCCTTACCTACTGCTTTAGAGGTCTGTTTGATGATTTCAGGTCATCAGTGATGATGATGCCCACGCTTTTTTCTTCCTTGTGACTGCCACCAACTCCCCTCCCAGCCTATTGATGGCTTCCGGGTTTCTCTTCCCTATGTGCATGATCTTGCACTTCTTTGCATTAAATCCCAGTTGCCACTCTTCTGACCATTTTGCTAGTTTATCCAGATCTCTTCTCATTCTGCCCACCCCATCTGGATCATCTACTCTGTTGCAGATCTTGGTGTCATCAGCATGTCAAACACCACTACCCAATCAGAAGATAAAACATATTTCTGCTTATTTTTATGTACAAAACAATCAGTAATCCATTCCTGTAAAATATCCGACAGAGAAGCCGTAACCATCAGAACCCAAGGTTTACCTACCAAGTTAAACATAGGTTTCAAATTGGTAGAAAAGAAAACAGAAAAAAAGAAAACAAGCAGGTGAACCATATTAACCCCACCATGGTGATAATCAACATATAAAACATTTCTCTTAACGGGGTTCAGCCGGCTGCCCCCAAAACAGGAAAAAAGATACCCATAAGCGGCACAAAAAACTGTTTAGGCACTGGGAATATATGGGCAACAAAAAGAAACAAAGGCAACAGGCAAGTTTTAATCAAAAAGACTTGTTTCTTTTTCCCCATGGACCATTTATTTCAGTTTGCAAATCTTCTCACTCCCAACATTCAGTAGTAATTCCCAATTATACTGTGCCATGTCAGGTGTTCCAAAAAAAAGAACCAAAATTTTGTGTGGAGAATCTACCAACTGAATACCACTAAGATGGGAACCAACCGGCATGCGATCCCACTAAATTAAAACAGACACTCTTCTGAAAATTAAGCCTGGAGCCAATATACTGTAAAAAAAAAAACAGGGAGAACATGACATAATAAATGTCCAACCGATGCCGTCGGTACCAAAACACATAAATCATCCGCATAACAAATAGTTTTCAAGTTACACAGGCCTAAACCAGATATACCAGGGAGACTAGGGGACCTCTGGAGGAGACGGATAACTGGATATAATGCCAAAACAAACAAAAGCAGGCTTAAAGGACAACCTTGTCTAACACCCCGACGGATGTAACATGGGGACCCAATCCAGCTATTAACATAAAGTCTTACATAGGCCAAGGAATAACAAAGGCTAAGCCAATTTACAAATGTACTAGGAAAACCACAGGCCCGGAGAGTTAACCAAATAAATTCCTGGTACACACCATCAAAAGCTTTGGTCAAGTCAAAATTAAATAAATATCCAGAACGAGTCCCACTGTGCCCCTGAGAGAATAATTCCCTCACCAGAATCACGGCATCTCGGATAGACCTACCTGGTATAGAGCAGTACTGGGAGGAAGAAATTAAAGAGGGTAACAATTTCAGTATTCTATTACCCAATAACTTTGCAAAAATTTTAAAATCAGTATTCAACAAAGTAATAGGGCGCCAATTACCCAAATCAGATCTATCACCCTTCTTGAATAGAAAAAGCATTAAACCTTCGTACATTTGTTAGTAAGACGGTCCTCAGATAAAAAAGCATTAAAGATAGCTAGTAACTGATGTGGCATAACTTCCCACAAAGATTTATAAATTTCAGAAGATAGGCCATCCGAGCCGGAAGCTACCATATTTCTTAGGCTTGTTATGACCACCTTTACTTCCTCTAGTGAGAAAGTGGCCACAACAGCCCGCTGCTGTACCATAGTTAAGGTAGGTACATCCGAGACCTGTAACAACAAATGCATTTCCTGAGATTCTGACACTGGAGATTCAAAAGTGTGTTTAACAAAATCTCCTACACACTGCAAAAGGTCGGATTTCCCTCTAACTGTATGGCTGTACTTATCAGTCAGACTAGACATCTGTTTATCAGAACACCTCCGCCTACAATTGTTATACGGGTTAAACTGACTCTTTTTCCCAGAAGTCCTAAATTTCTGTTCAAAATCCAGGGACTTCTGCCTGTCATACTGAAGTTGTGTCAGAGTAGTTTTAACAGTTTGTATGCAATCCCCACAATCAGATTGTGACAAATAAACCGCAGAAAACAGATTATGCAATTCAGCCCTTAGGAGCCGAGATTGTTGGTGCCGACAGTCAGCCAAAAATCTACAATGTAATTTAAAATAAGCTTGTTATGCAAACTTTGTATCCACCCACCAATCAATCACGGAATCATAAAAAAAAGCACAGTGTTCCTGTCAGAGAACAGGTCCAAAAATCTCTTATGAAACTCCGGATTCGATAATAAATTAGTGTTAACCCTCCACACCCCAGGTCCATTAGCAGTCACAAACCCCAGATTAATCTTCAGACCTAATCAATTATGGTCCGAGGTTTCAATAGGCAAAACAATACCCTCAAATTCTCCAATGTTCCATGAACAAAGCCAAAAATCTATCCTGGAAGTCAATCTGCCTTTTGAAAAGGTATACAGGGGATTCTGAGCAAACATATCCACAAGATCCAATTCCTTAACTATAGCCTGTAATTCATGTGAATCACAATACACCTTCCCCTTAGGCTTAATATCTAGGCTAGAGTTAAAGTCTCCCCCCCAGAGAACTATTCTGCTGGTCAACAAATAAGGCTTTATCATCCGAAAGACCTGCACCCTAGCAGCTTTTTGTTGAGGTGCATAAATATTTATAAGTCTATAGGTCAAACCATGCCACAAAGTATCCAAAAACACTGCCCTCCCAGGCACCAAGTCCACTAATTTTTGAAGTAAAAAACCCAGACATAGAGAAACAAAACCCAAGACCAGAACATAGGTCTTGACCAACAGACCAGTAAGAAGGCCCTGAAACCCAATCCTTAGTAGCTATATCAACATCCATGGCAGTGTAAAACTGAACATCCTGCAAAAAGTAAAATCATAAGGCAAGGATTGTAAGGTCGAAAAAGTAGCTTTTCTTTTATACACATACCTAATACTATTGACATTTAAACTGGCTAAGGTAAGGGAGGTTTGAGTCAGGGTCATAGCAACAAAGGTAGTAAACAAGAGAAAAAAACTCAAGAAAAAAAACACAATCATTTCTTTTTTCGAGTTCTTGTTGACCTCTTCTTCAAGCCTGTCCCTGGGGTGTCTGATAATGGAACAGGAACAGGAGGAGCTTCAGATCTTGAAGAAGAAGGGAGCGACCCCTCCGGGTCATCCCCATCCATAATGTCTCCCCAGCTCTGTAAAGGTTCACAGGGATTAGCCACCTGTATTGAAAATTGTTGTTTGTCCTCCATGGGTTTGTTAGACCGGAGCCGCATACAAACAGGGTGAGAAACCCCCAAATCATCCTTAGACATCACACCCACCACTGCTGGAAGGGGGGGGGCGGATCCACTGATAGTAGAACAGATGAAACAGGTGGAGGAGGGGGCACAGGAAGGGGGGGTCTACAGGGGCTGCCTGACCTTGAGGAGCAGCCTGCCCACCTCCTAAATCAGTAGAGGGATGGGGCCCATCCTTATCATGAGCAACAGGACCCGAACCCGGGGGGCGGGGGTGACTTAGTGGAAGAGGCAGATTTAGCAATATAAAAATCTTGTTCCATATAATCCGCTGTGTTATGGGCAGCCCAAGGGCAAGCAGCAAAAACATGAGTATCCTCACCACAAAGATTGCAAGTGGGAGGGACAGTACAGGATAGTACCAAGTGACCCAAAACTCCACAAGCTGCACACTTAAGCTGATCACAGTCAGAGTTGAGATGAGACAAAGACCCACACCTGTAACAGGATCGAGGCTGGCCTGGATAGAATAAAATACCACGATCCCTACCCAGATAGAAACAGTTAGGGAGATGCTGAATCCCTTCCTCAGACATTTTCAGTTGCACATTAAACTTCCACCCTCCAGTCCAAAACCCGTTATCATCAATCAGGGCGTGCGGCACCCCAGTGACAGTAAACCGTTTCTCCAACCAATAAAGGATATCCAGAACATTCACCCCTTCATTGCGAAACAGAACAGTAATCACTTTAGCAGTAGGACTAGTGATAGGGATGACCACAAAAGGACAGGGTCAGAGCAGGCAGCATAATAAGCAGCCCAAAATTTATCCAAGAAAGCAGCTGAACGAAATGAAATGTCAAAATTATGGTCCACCGAGGTATGAATAAAGGCATACACCTCAGTCGGCTTAATGCCTAACGATTCAATTATTAAACGTTTTCCCACATAATTACAGTCCGGGGGGAGGTCCAGTCCACCTCTATAGTAAATCCTGGCTACAAAACGCTTCCTTGCAGGCATGTCAGAGTTTTTAAACAGCGAGGCATAGCTAGCAGGTTTTTTAAGAGAAGCATCCTGCAGGCATTGTTGCACCAAACCCCCAACTGATCCCAAAACCAGGCCCCTGCCCGAAGTAGAGGAAGACTGACCTGAAAGTGGAGGGACAGAGTGTGTACCAGAGGTACGTGATACATCTGGAGAAGTAGCCAAGTCCGATGAAGCAACAAAAACAGTCTCCGGTGGCTGAAACACCATGCCAGCATCGGTAACTGCAGGAGTAGGACTCGGAGGGCTCGCCTGGACACCCGGAAGTGTAGCAGCAGCGCGGTCCGGCTCTAAATCAGGAAACCCCCACTAGAAAGTCGCAGAAGAGGGTTCCAGGACCTCAAGTGACCACTCACCTGGCAAGGGAATACGAGGGTCAGGGACCCATTTGGCTTGGGTCTTAACCCAACCTGCTTTCTCCAGAGCCTACTCAGGGGGCCAGGACGAATTTTGCGCTGTGAAGGGAAAAAAATCACTGTCAGCCATAGAAGCCGGCATACATGCAGGTTCCACCGGTAAACCATCTGTAGGATCAACATTGCTCTTTTTCGCTGTACCAGGGGGTGCCGTCGGACTGCAATCCGGATGCTTCAATTTTTTCTCATCCTCCGAAATCTTGACATCAACAGAAAGGTCAGTACCAGCCTCCGGTAAGAGCTCTACAGCCTCCACCAGCAAAACAGGATCTTCCACAGGTAAAGAGGTATCCATGCTATCAGTATCTGCAGGACAAACACAGTCAGGGACCATCGAGTGCTCCACCACCACGTCCTCACTCTCAGAAGTCTGGGACATACTGAGGTAGTTCCAGCCATCCCAGGGGGCCCCCTACTGCAAGAGTAGGGGAAGTTCCACGGTGTCCTGGCCAAATTTCCCTCATTCACTAAAAAATACCACCAACAACTTAATCTGGTTCAAGGTCAGTTGGCATTCATCTGTATCCCCCTCCCCAGGTCGTGCCTGAAAATAGGCAGGATTTGTGTAGTGCACTTGCCCAGTCAACAAAAACTAAATAATAAATTAATAAATAAATAAAATAAATCCCCTTAGCAATGGGCGACGTCACAGAACAGCATCCATAAACTGCGCAGCCCTAGCCAGCGGCGTCTGCAGGCGTCAGCAGGGGACAGAAGGCCAGTGATCGTAAGTAAGGGTATTCGCTGAAACAGGTTAGTGTGCCTTAGTAGTAAAAGGGTTCGTGTAAGTGTAAAGTTAAGCCAGTAGCCAAAGGGGATATAAAAAAGACATACATAGTAGACCTACTACTTACTATATGTAGATCTATTAAACGGTGAAACAGAAGTGTAGGTGCTGAAAAAGTGTCATGTTCTGAGGTTTCTAATCAATCGCTTGGACTAAAATACTACGGAGTATGTTTTAAAAGACAGTACACCCTTGAGGTGTAAAGAAATAGGGTATAGGTACTAGCGCTTGTTGGAGGCATTGTTGGGGACATTAAATTAAAGAAGGCAAGTGTTTAAGAAAGAGTGGGAATCGTGACATTTGGAGCTTTATTTGGACTAGCCTTTTCTTGGTGGAAATACATGTGAGAGGTATAAACACTGGGTAGTAAAGAAAAGGAGTGCGCAAACAGAGTGAGGGGGAAGGGCGTAGAGAGAGGCAACACAGACTATAAAGAAATAGGGATGGAAATGAACAAAGGAGAGAATATGGGGACAATGGAGGTACAAAACAAAGAAGGCATTAAATCACTATTAACATCAGAGGGGGACCTAATGATTTGTTGTAGAAACTGCCAAATGTTTCTAGTGGTAGAATTAGGGATAAATTATGCTGACTTTGAATGTGAAAAATGTAAGACAAATAAGGAATTAAGTTACAACTTGCAGATGGTTTTAGAGAGATTGAAGGCACTTGAAAAAAGTCAAATGGAGTGTACAGAAAGATTAAGAATTATGTCTAGTCTGAATAAAACTGATGGCAACAGGGGAGGAAATGGATCTGAGTTAGGACTAGGGAAAAGAAAAACACAAGAGGAAAAGGGGAGTATAATTCATAGTAAGTGGAATAGGAAAAGCAAAGCAAAAAGGAAAAGAAGAGGGAGTAGCCCACTGCAACCAGAAGTAAATGAACAAATTGTAAATGGGGAGGAGAGGGAAATATTGGCACTTAGAAATAACAATAAAGAGGGTGAAGTGGTACATGAGAGTATACAGTCAAGAAATAGTTTTAATGCATTGGGAGACAATGGTCATTTAAATGGGGGGGGGGAGGAATGTGAAGACAATCAGGAAGAACATGTGGAAGGAGAAAATCAAGAGTCAAGACAGATAATAGTTATAGATGACTCGATTATAAAATTTACTGACCAATATATTTGTAAGGAGGACAAGAAGAATAGAATGGTAAGCAGTTTTTCGAGGGCAGGTATCTTGGACCTGCACGACATAGATACATAGATAGTGTCGGCAGATAAGGGCCTATGGCCCACCAAGTCTGCCCATTTGAGCTTGTAAGTTCAGTTTATGTTTTCTTAGAAGTCTGTTGCCCCTTACCCCTGACCTCCAGAATTCCTTTATGTCTATCCCATGCATTCTTAAATCCTGTGATTGTTTCAGCCCCCACCACTTCCTCTGGCAGGGTGTTCCACTTGTCCACCACCCGTTCTGTGAAGAAATTCTTCCTCATGTTTCCTCTGAATCGTCCTCCCTCCAACTTCATCCCATGCCCTCTAGTCCTGGAACATCTTTTTCGCTTAAAAATAGTGTATTCCTGCACCCTGTTCCTCCCTGTGAGATACCTGTATGTCTCTATCATATCCCCTCTCTCCCTCCTCTCCTCCAGGGAGTACATGTTCAGTTCCTTCAACCTGTCTTCATAGGACTTGTGATGCAATCCATGCACCATCTTTGTTGCCCTCCTCTGAACCTTCTCTACCCTGTCTATGTCCTTACATAGGTATGGTCTCCAGAACTGTACTCTGTACTCCAGGTGGGGCCTCACTAGTGTCTTGTATAGTGGAATTATGACCTCCCTTTTCCTGCTGGTGATGCCCCTGCCTATACATCCCAGCATCCTATTTGCTTTACCTGCTGCCTTGTCACACTGTTTCCCTACCTTGAGGTCATCAGAGATGATAACCCCAAGATCCCTTTCCTGCTTGGTGCATGTTATATCCTCACCCCCAACTGATAATTATTGTACGCAGGGTTTTTGTGCCCCATATGCATTATCTTGCACTTTTGCATTGAATTTCAACTCCAAACCCTGACCATTCTTCAAGTTTCTGCAGGTCCTTCTCATTCTGTCTACACCCTCTGGTGTGTCTACTCTGTTACAGAGCTTTGTGTCATCAGCAAACAGTGAAATTCTGCCTTCTAGGTCCTGTGCAATGTCACTGATGAAGATGTTGAATAGGACGGTCCCAGCACTGATCCCTGTGGTACCCACTGGTCACTCTTCCCTCTGTGGAGTGACAGCCATTTACCACCACCCTCTGTGTCCTGCCACCTAGCCAGTTACCTACCCACCACACTGCTGTCCTGCCCACACCCATATTCCCAGTATGTGTAATAGTCTTCTATGTGGCACAGTGTCAAAGGCCTTGCTGAAGTCCAGATAGGCCATGTCCACTGCCCTCCCGATCCACCCTCGTCACCCAGTCAAAAATTCAACGAGGTTGGTCTGACATGACCTCCCCCTAGTGAAACCATGCTGCCTTGGGTCCTGTAGTCCACTGACAACCAGATGTTCCACCAATCTCTCCTTCAGTAGTGCTTCCATGATCTTCCCCACTACTGAGGTGAGGCTGACTGGTCTGTAGTTCCCTGCTTCCTCTTTGTTCCCACTTTTGTATAAGGGGACTACATCTGCTGTCCTCCAGTCTTTGGGTACTGCCCCTGTTTCCAGTGATCGGCTAAACAGGATAGCCAGAGGTTCAGCCACCACCTCTCTTAGTTCTTTAAGGACCCTGGGGTGCACCCCATCTGGCCCCATTGCTTTATCAACTCTTATTACTTCCAGTTCCTTCAGGACTCTTTCTCGTGTAAATGGTCGATAATATCTCTAAGACAGCGGGAGAGCATCCTGTGGCACTGTTTCATGTAGGTATAAATGACATAGTTAGAAAGACGTAACCCGAAATGCAAAAAGATTATAAAGAACTGGCCGAGAAATTGGTAGATAAAGGGAGTGAGATATTAATTTCAGAGATCCTGCCTGAACCAAGGGCTTCAGTATACAAGGAGAGAAGAACAGCCTTAACAAATGAGTGGCTTTTGAAATGGGCTGGGTCAAACGGCTACAGATTCGTCAGGCATTGGGGGGCATTTAAAAATAAAAAGGAGCTGTATGGAAAGGATGGACTTCATTTGAATTTTAGGGGTAGTAGGATCTTAGGAATGAGACTGAAAAATTAGATTCAGTGCCGTTTAAACTGAAGGAAAGGGGGACGAATAGTGGTATAATGGGTAAAAGAATACAAAATAAAAAGGGTTCAAGGAGTAACACCACTGAAAGTAATGTTCTGTAATGCAAGAAGTTTAAACCAGACATGTATGTCAGAACTAGAAGTACTGAAGAGGAAAGACAAATGAGATATGATAGGGGTAGCTGAAACATGGTGGAATAATGAAAATGAATGGTCACAAAATATACCAGGTTATAAGCTAATAAGTAGAAATAGGGAGGGAAGGAGGGTTGGGGGGGTGGCTCTTTTTGTTCGGGAAGAATTGGAAACTAGAAGAATTGAGGAAACAATTGAATTAGGAAAAGCAGAAATCGTAACTGTTGAACTCCTAGGAACAAAAGATAAAAAATGTAGGATTTCAGTGTTCTACAGAGCTCCTGATACAGAACTGAAAGATACTGAATTATTCCTGGAGTATACTGTAAGTTTGGCAGAAGATACAGATGTAGTAATGAGGGGAGACCTGAATTTGCCAGGGATTAAATGGGGGAAGGAAACCATTGGGAAATAACATAGAATGTAGATTCCAGGAATAGTTAATGGCAGTAGGTTTACAACAATGTATCCAGGAAGCAACAAGGGGGGACATCTTGGATGTGATTATCACAAATACAAATGAAATTATTAAGCATGTTACCATTCAACCACAAGTGGGAACAAGTGATCTTAGTTCCATATTGTTTGTGTTGGATTGGTCAATAGAAATAGTAAAGGGTAGTACAACCCAATATTTGTATAAAAAAGGGGATTATAGAGTGATGAGAGAGATGTTAAAAAACATAGACTGGAAGGGGGTGATGAACAATAAGGACACAGAAGAATCGTGGAAATTGTTTATACAGATTATAAATGATATAACAACTAAACATATCCCACAAAAGAAAGTTTATAACTGTAAGGGTAAAAAGCCTCCATGGCTAACTAGGGGTATAATAAGACTATGTAGGAAGAAAAAGGTTCTGTTTCATTAAATGAAGAAAGAAATGACATCAGAGTATAGAAATAAATATAAGAGGTGTCTAGAGAGACTTAAAAAAGAAATAAAACAACCTAAACAGCGACTGGAAATGAGACTGGCAATGAATAAAAATAATAAAAGCTTTTATGCCTATGTAAATAGGCGGGGGGGGAGTTGTATGGCAGGTCCCCTGACTATAGATGGGGAGATGATATCCGAACCCTTAAAAATGGCAAATGAGTTTGGTGAGTGTTTTTCCGCAGTATTTAGAAACCATGAGGGAAATGTGGAATTTGGGGAAAATGGATGTGGTCAAATTGACCCAAAATTAATAATAACGGAGGAGAAGGTAATGAAGAAGGTTATTGAGTTGAAGGTGGATAAGGCAGCGGGCCCCTATGGGATTCACCCATATATGGTAAAGAAGTTGAGAAATGAGCTGGTACCAGTGATTACCATGCTGGGGCAAAAGTCGTTGGCTGAGGAAGTGGTGCCTGAGGACTGGAGGAGGGCATTTGTCATGTCAATATTTAAAAAGGGGAAAAGGGACCAGGCGGTAAACTATTGACCAGTTAGCCTGACATCGGTGGTGGGAAAGATAGTAGAGGGAATACTTAGCGAGGCTATAAAGAGTACTATGAAAGGAAAGGGTAAAGTTGACAGGAAGCAGCATGGATTTGTTTCTGGAAGATGATGTGAGACAAATCTAATTACATTTTATGAAAATATAAATAAATGGGTGGATGAGGGGAAAAGTGAGGATATGGTAATGCTAGACTTCAGTTGGGCATTTGATACGTTCCCTCATAACAAAATAACTGAGAAACTGATCAGACTAGGAATCGATTATTTTATTGTAAACTGGATATATCAGTGGTTGAGTAATAGGAAACAACAAGTAAGGATAAGGGGTTGTTTGTCGGAACCACAGAGGGTGGGGAGTGGAGTGCCCCAGGGGTCGGTGTTGGGACCTCTGCTGTTTGGAATTTTTATAGGGGACTTGAATATCAATAGCATAAATAAGGTGGTTAAATTTGCAGATGATATCAAAATGGGGGGGGGGGTGAATACTTTCGATGACAGATTTACGTTTGGTAGAGACTTAATAAAAATTCTGGAATGGGCTGAAAGTAACAGTATGGAATTTAATAAAGAAAAATGTATTAAAATGCATCTGGGTAGGCATAATGTGCATCAGGATTATTACATGAAGAGTTTACAGTTGAAGACAACGGTATGTGAGAAAGATCTGGGGGTTTATGTCCAGAATGATTTAAAAAGTAGCTTACACTGTAGGAATATGTCAAATAGAGCTTTGTTCTTGGCGAACAGTATAAGAAGGAGTTTTCATTCAAGAGGAATAGAGGTGCTGATGCCATTGTATAAAACACTGATTAGGCCTATATTGGACTACTGTTCTACTGTATGGAGTCCCTTCTTAATCAAGGATATAAAGTTGGTAGAAAAGCCGCAGAGGTCTTACACAAGACTGATATCAGGATGTGCGGGTTTAAATGATGAGGAAAGGTTGAAAAAAACTGGGTTTATGGTTTCTGAAGGATAGGAGAGTCAGAGGGGACTTAGTGAGTTTATACAAAATACTAAGAGACAATAGTATGTTTATGGAGATGAAATTGGAATTTAAAGATAAATCATATCAGCTGAGAGGGCATGACAGGCAGTTGAAGGAAACAGTAAGTAGGACAGAAATAAGAAGAAACGCTTTTATATGTAGATCAATAAAAATGTGGAATGGACTACCCCAGGAAGTGGTGGAATCTGATAGTGTGGGTACATTTAAGATAAGATTGGATAGGTATCTTACTGAAGTTGGTAACTTCGGTTATCACCACTGAATAGTGGGGAAAGTCTATGTGGGCTATGCCTTTTCGACTTTCCTATCCTCCAGTATGAAACTGCATCGCACTTCGAGACGAAAGCAACTTGTTGTTCAGCGTGGCCTTCCTGGTGACATTTCAATAAATAAATAAATATTTCTATATTTAAACTATTCTTTTCCATGCTGCTTAGGCATGTTTAGCTAAATGTAATTTACATGTCTGTAATACAATATTGCATCTGCCCTCGAATGAGGTATGGTTTAACAGAGAGAGGATTTTTTTTATTATATGAAGAGACTTGTCATCTCACAGTGTTTGATTTTATGTTGTATGGTTTTCGATATGGGATAATCTCTGTTGCTTTTACTAAACATAAATAAAATACAAGTTCTGAAAAAAGAATGTACAATGCAGTGATCAGATACTAAATGTAGTACAGAAACAAAAATATCAAGGTGAGCTGATACCTACACATTTGAAAGCAACTGCACATATAAAAAAAAATAAAGAAACAAAAATATATTGGATTGTATCAAGGGACACTGAATACAAAAACAAAGATGATACAAAACAATGAAAAAGAAACAAATATTTAAAAAAAAAACAATGGAAATATTACAGCTATTTCCAGGAATTTTTATTCAGATTCTTTTCTTTGCTTTTGTATGCAATGCCTCTTGATACAATCCCAAAAAATGACTTCATTCACCTGAGGAGGTCAGGTGTAACAAATTAAAATTAAGATCCCCCCCAGCAAAAGCCCTGCATGAATAGCATTAAGAATTTCCACTGAGGTAAACAGAGAAGTGAAAAAAATTGATTAGTTTGGTAACTAGGTGACAGACCCTATAATTATTGATTCAGAACAATGGTATAATTATTCCCCCATAATTACTGCCTCTCTGACATAAATCTATTTACAATGGTAGGGAAAAACAACAAAGCTCAAATATGTAAGGGAAGAAGAGAGGGTCGAGTGTGGCTCCATGGAGGAGATGCTCTAGAAATGAAAATTACGTACCTACAGTAATTCTTGATCTTCTTGGACGAGTCTCCACCACTCATTCACACTAATGGGATCTACGCCGGAGGCACTAGGACCTAGCGGGTGCAAACTTTTTGCTGGAGGGCCGGCGCCAGAGATGGAGCCAAGAGCGCACCGCGAGCTCCCCAGTCTCGTGGCGACGACTATCTCGCGCCGACCCCTCCAACCGCCTCAGTACCTTTTTTCTGAGGAGATGCAGTGTAACTAACCTAGAAGGATAGCCTAACCAAAACCGGACATAAGATAGTCCGGACGACCACGTATAAGAAGGGTCAACAAAGAAGTCTTCACAGCCTAAAGATTTGAGGGAGTGAAGACCAACAACAGAGGTGAGCTCGGGGGATGGAGGGTGGGCGTGTGAATGAGTGGTGGAGACTCGTCCAAGAAGATCAAGAATTACGGTAGGTACGTAATTTTCATATCTTCCTAGACATAAGTCTCCACCACTCATTCACACTAATGGGAGAGTACCAAGCTAATAATCCCCCAAGAGGGCGGGCAGGAGAGACCAAGAGCTCACAGTTTTAGGACAGAACTCCATTAAGGATGGTTCTGCCAAAGGAAAGATGTCGTCTGGCATGGACATCCAGTGCGCAGTGTTTAACGAAAGTATGCACTGAGCTCCAGGTAGCCGCATTGCAAATATCTGCAATGGGCACGTTGCGGATTTCCACCAGAGATGCCGCAACCGCTCTAGTAGAGTGAACGTAAACTCTGCCCTCCAGATTAACCTGCGCCATGGAATAGCAATGGCGAAGGCATGCCACTAGCCATGCTGAGATACATCTGATAGCGACAGGTTGACCCAGCCGCGTCTCGCTGAAGGAAACAAACAGTTGTTGAGCTTTGCGCGAAAGTATTTCATTCTATCTAGATAGAAACGCAAAGCTCTCTTAACATCCAAGGAATGAAGAGATCGTTCTCCTTCATTTTGGAAGTCCGCAAAGCTAGAGGGAAGGACCAAAGGTTGGTTTAGATGGAATTCCGACACAACCTTAGGAAGAAATTTAGGATGGGTTCTAAGGACTACTTTGTCTTTATGTAACACAGTATACGGAGGGTCTGTGACCAGGGCATGTATCTCAGAGACCCTGCGGGCTGAGGTAATGGCCACCAGGAAGGCCGTTTTCCAGGTGAGAAATTTTAGCTCACAGGTAGCCAGAGGTTCGAAAGGTTTCCGAGTAAGCATATCTAGCATAAGATTAATGTCCCAGGCTGCAACTGGACGTCTTGTAGGAGGTCTGGTATGCAAAATTCCTTTAAGAAACCTCTTAACCACAGGTAGCTGAGCCAGTGACAAGGAAAGTACCGGCTCATGATAAGCTGAAATGGCACAAAGGTGAACTTTGACTGTAGAGTACTGCAGACCTGAATTTGAGAGGTCTAAGAGGTACTCCAAAATTTTATCTGGTGGGCAGGAAAAGGGATTTAAAGAGGACTTTGCACACCAGAGCGAAAAACGCTTCCATTTGGCTGTGTAAGTTTTCCTAGTGGCTGGCTTCCGTGCAGCTAGAAGAATATCTGAAACCCTGCGAGAGACATTGAACCTGTTCACTTCTACCTCTTCAGGAGCCAAGCGTGAAGGTGAAGCGACCTCAGGTTGAGATGGACAACAGGCCTCTGAATCAAGAGGTTCGTCTGAAGGGGGAGTGGTTTCGTCGGAGCTGCCGACATATTGTAGAGTAGTGGAAACCACATCTGTCGAGGCCAGAAGGGAGCAATGAGGATCATTTTGTCCCCCTGGGATTTGAACTTGAGAAGTACCCTCTGAATTAGAGGAAGAGGCAGAAAGGCGTATAGAAAGCATTTTGTCCACTGCAGCCTGAACGCATCCTGATTGAAAATGCCAGGCCCTGGATTTCTAGAGCAGAAGAGAGGCAGTTTTGTGTTGAGTGGGGATGCAAAAAGGTCCAGGTCTGGAGTTCCCCACTCGGCGAAAATTGACCGAACTACGGCTGAGTCGAGAGACCATTCGTAAGGATCTGTCTCTGTTCTGCTGAAGTGATCTGCCAGTTCGTTCTGCACTCCTGGCAGGTAGACTGCTTGAATTAGAGATTTGTGCTGTAGGCACCATTCCCACACTCTCATCGCTTCTCTGCATAAGGGGTAAGAGTGAGCACCACCCTGTTTGTTGATGTAATATATCACTGCTTTGTTGTCCGTTTGAAGGAGAATGTTCTTGTGACAGAGAATGTCCTTCAACGTCCGAACCGCATAAAGGACGGCTCCCATTTCTAAGACATTTATGTGAAGCTGGGACTCGACCTGAGTCCATGTACCTTGAGTGTGGAGAGCCTGACAGTGAGCTCCCAACCCATCAGGGACGCGTCTGTGGTAATGGAAATCTGATGATCCAGAGGAGCAAAGGGATACCCTTCTAGAAGATTGTTCTCTTGCGACCACCAGGTGAGTGACCTCTTTAGAGGTTCTGTCACCTTGATGAGAAAGGACTGCGGGTGAGTGGTTGGGGACCACTGAGTACTGAGCATCCATTGAGAAGTTCTCATATGAAGGCGTGCTAGGGGCACAGTGAACACCGAGGATGCCACGAGACCTAGCATCCGTTGCATCGAGACAGCTGGAACCGAGTTGCTCTCCCCGATGTAACGGGCCATCTGAAGGATATCGCTCCTCCTTTCCTCTGGAAGAAAAGCCTTCTCACGGGAGGTGTCCAGAAGAGTTCCTATAAAAAGGAGCCTCTGGGAGGGCTGCAGCTGCGATTTCTTGAGGTTTAGCAGGACTCCCATGGATGTGAGAAAGCGTGAAGCCGTGGCTACAGCGTCCAGAGTTCCCTGTCTGGAAGGACTTGCCAGAAGTCAATCGTCCAGATAAGGGAACACCTGTATTCCGATCTTTCTGAGATGCGCTGCGAGAACTGCACAACACTTTGTAAAAACTCGCGGCGCCGAGGATAGCCCAAAGGGCAGGACTCTGAACTGATAATGCTGTCCCAGAGCCACAAACCTTAGGAATCTGTGATGCTTTGGGTGAATGGAAATGTGCTGGTAAGCATCCTGCATGTCTAGGGAGGCTAGCCAGTCGTGTTGATGAAGCAAAGGTAACAAGGTTCCTAGAGAAATCATTTTGAATTTCTCCTTGGGCAGAAATTTGTTTAGTTTTCTAGGTCCAGAATGGGGCGCATGCCCCCAGTTTTCTTTGGAACCAGAAAGTAATGGGAATAGAACCCTGTGTTTCGTTGATGCAGCGGCACTACTTCTACTGCCCTGTTGTTCAGAAGGCCCTGAATCTCAGCGGCGAGAAGGTCTGACTGCAGGGTTGACAGCTTGGGCTGTCGTTTGGGGGGACAATCCAGAGGGGTCTCCACAAGATTGAGTGAATACCCCTTGCGGATTATCCGGAGGACCCATTTGTCTGAGGTTATGGACTTTCATTGATTGTAGAAGTGCATCAGATGACCTCCCACCACTGAGGAAGAGTCCACCTCGGGCAGCTGAGGTGGGACTTGGGCCAACAACTCATAAGGTGGCGCTGAGCGCTTTGGGCCCTTGCGCCTTCTGTTGCATTTTCTTTTGAGGCTGGGGAGTTTGATTTTTATGAAAACTTCCTCTGCCTCTGCCTCGAAAGGACTGACGGTTATGAAACTGGCGTTTATTAACACTCCCTCGAGAGGGGACAGGAGGAGGTCGAGCCAACTTAATGGCTGACCTAGTCTTTTGTGTAGCTTCTAGAGCCTGTTCCACTTGAGGGCCGAAAAGATACACACCATCAAAAGGCAACGCCATTACCTGCTGCTGTGCGTCATTCGTGAAGCCTGAAGTGCGCAGCCAGGAATGACGCCGGGTACAAATACCAGCCGCCGCCCGGGAAGCAGTGTCGAAAGCATCCATAGCCGCTTTAACCCACTGGTTGTTAGATTCCATACCCCTGGTAATGGTTTGAAGAAGCTCTGGCTTTGTATCCGATTCCAGTAGAGCTTCAACCATCTGTTTGAGGGAGTGCCAAAGGATATACTCAGATTGAGAGAAATAGCCTTGGTAGCTGGCAATACGCATACCCTGGGTGGAAGCAGCAAAGACTCTCTTACCTAAAGTCTCTATCTTATGAGATTCTTTGTTAATAGGTCGAGCTGTAGTAGTTTGAGGAAGGACGACCTTCTCATTCTCTGCCAATACTACAATAGGATCCGCAAAGGCTTGGGATGCCAAAATGGGTCGATCCTTGAGGGCTGAGCATTTCCTATCTATGGATTTCGCCACCGAAGGAATGAGAGCAGGATTATTCCACACCATTTGAGATAGCGTCTCAAAGGAGGGCTGTACGGAGGAGTCAAATCCGTAGGGATCTCCGGAATATGGAGGTATTGGAGTCTTAGCAATTTCCCAGGATCGATGTCTGTAGTTTGTAGAGAAAGAGTGGAAATCAAGTTTTTCAGCAGAGACTTAAAGGACAGGTCCTCAACCACAGGCTCTGCAGCAGGAATAGATCCTGTTTCTTCCACTTCATCACCCAGTCTAGGGTCTGGGTCAGGCTCAATGTCATCTCCTGACAGTCCAGAAGGGACTGTATGGACAGGAAAGGAGTGAAAATCAGAGGAAAATGAAGAAAAGGAGTTGAAGGAGGAGTCCTAACAAGTGGAAGACGCTCTAAGAACCCCCAGTGCCGTGGAGGCGCACGGCGCTGAAGAAGCGCACGGCACCAAGGACGGCGCCAAGAGGCCGGACAGCACCGCAATGCCACCTGGCGCCGAGGAACCGCACTGCGCTGAGAGGCCGGACGGCGCCACAATGCCATGTGGCGCCACGCACGGCGCCGAGGATGGCGCCGACAGATGCATCAGCGCCGAAAACAGCGCCGAGCATGCCATCATAGCCGAGGGCGCCGAAAACACTCCAAGACTCCAAAAACAGGATTTGAGGGGAATGAAGGAAGAAGAGCAGGAGATAAAGGCATCAGTGTGGCCCCCTGCGCCACAGCCATGTGGGGGGGGGACACCTAAGCGCGGAGTCGACTGCATCGAAGACGGTACCGCATGACCAGGGAGACTCAACCGCCCTACCTGGTCTCCCAAGAAGCCCAAAGGCCCCTGAGTGACCGGGCCAGGCAGCTGGACCAACCTCCGAGCCCATTGCTCCATAAGTGCGGCCCACTGATGAAACTGCTCATCTGAAGACCTACCAGAGGGCGAGGTAGGGCTCCGATGTCGAAGACGTTGGCTACCAGAAACAGAAGCAGGCGACTCCGAAGGAGGAGACCAGCAACTAGCCCAATAACCGACCATCTACGCGCAGACATATCAGAGGGTGACCTCGAGTGATGCCTTCTCTTTTTTGACCTGTGGGCTGAAGAAGAGCTCGAGGCCGAACGGTGCCGAGAATGCGACCGTTTATTTTTAAGCTTCCGAGGGGACTGCCCGCCCCCTCAGGCATTGGACTGACCGTTGTCAGACCCCCCCTCCGGAGAAGGCGTTGGACCGGACCCAGCCCGACTAACTGAACAGCTTTCATACGAAGTCTCCCTACCATCACCTGACCTGCTCATGGTCGACTCCGTCAAAGTAGGCTGAGACTTCTTTGTAAATAAGAATAACAAAACTGAAAACTACGCTGCTAGTTTGAAGTTTGACTCCTGGCGGGCAAGCGACGTCATCACTGAAGCGCACTCGACGGCGGGAAAAAAGGAACTGAGGTGGTTGGAGGGTTGACGCCGAGACAGTCATTACCGCACAAGCTGAGGATTGCGGTGCCACTCCTCGCAGCTCCATCTCTGGCGCCGGCCCTCCAGCAAAAAGTTTGCTCCCGCTGGGTCCTAGTGCCTCTGGCGCAGATCATTAGTGTGAATGAGTGGTGGAGACTTATGTCCAGGAAGATCATATGGAAATTACATACTCATTGTATTTCTTGATATTCTTGGACCATATTCCCCATTGATTCACACTGCTGGGTTCTCAGCCAGAGGTGACAGGACCCAGAGGGAGCCAAAAAATCTTCAGGAGGGTCTATGCCAAGGTAGGCTGCGCACATGCGTGGCACCGCAAGACTGGCTTGTGCTACATAGCCTATCTCGGCAACAGCCCTCAACCGCCTCAGTACTTTTTTTTATCAAGGAGCTGCAGGGTAACCTAACCAAATAAAACACCTAATCTAACAAGGGCAAAAGATAGCCCTTAGGACCCATGTATGAAAGGTCAACAACATGAGCAGTGTCTGCACAGCCCAAGCCAAACATGGGGATGAAGATCAATAAACAGACAGAGTGAGCCCAGGGAAGATGGGTGGTGGGTGGGTGAATCTATGGTGAAGATGGTCCAAGAAGATCAAGAATTATGGTGAGTACGCAATTTCAGATCTTCCTGGACCTTATCCTCACCACTGATTCACAATGCTGGGTTTGAATACCAAGTTCAGATAAAAAATCCCCTGAGCAGGGCAGTAGGAGATGGAGCTCACTCAGGACAAGAGTCCATTAAGGATTTTCCTGCCAAAAGAAGCACGCTGTCTGGCATAGATATCGAAGGCATAGTGCTTGATGAAAGTGTGCACTGTGCTCCAAGTAGTAGCTCTGCAAATATCAGCAATGGAAACAAAGCAAATTTCTGCCAGGGACAAAGTGACAGCTCTGGTAGAGTGAGCACAGACCTTGCCTTCCAACTTGACCTGAGCCATAGAATAACACAGGCAAAGGCAAGCCACTATCCAAGCAGAAATGCATTTGATCGTGACCAGCCGACCCATCTGGTTTGGACTGAAGGAGACGAAGAGCTGCTTGGACTGTTGGATGTCCTTAGTTCCACTGATGTAGAACCTGATGGCCCTTTTAACATCCAGAGAGTGAAGGGTGCACTCCCCCTCATCTGTAAGTTGGGAAAATAAATGGGCAACACCAAAGGCTGGTTCAGATAGAACTCTGACACCACCTTAGGTAAACACTTGGGGTCTGGGCAGAGAACCACCTTGTCTTTATGGAAGACAGTATACGGAGGGTCCGTGACAAAAGTATGTATTTCAGAGACCCTATGAGTAGAGGTGATGGCCACTAAACAAGCGGTTTTCCAAGTAAGGAATTTGAGGTCACATGTTGCCAAGGGCTCAAAAGGCTTATGAGTCAGCATGTCCAGCACAAAGTTACTATCCCTGGGGGCTACTGGTTTTCTCACTGGGGGCCTTGTGTGCAGGATACCCTTCAAAAACCTCTTGAAGAGAGGCAATTGAGCCATAGTAAGGTTCTGGACTGGCTCATGGTAGGCAGAAACAGTACACAGATGAACCTTGACAGGGCAGTATTGTAGTCTAGTATCAGAACGCTCCAGTAAGTACTCTAAAACTTTGTCCGGTGGACATCAGAATGAATCCAAATGGGATTTGGTGCACCATTCAGAGAAACGCTTCCATTTGGCTGTGTAAGTCTTTCTACTACAAAGTTTATGAGTAGCCAGGAGAATCTCAGACACCCTCTGAAAGACCTTAAATCTGCTCACTTCTATCTCCTTACGAGCCAGGCAAGAAGATGAAGCGAGCGTAATTTGGGATGGACCAGGGACCCCTGTGTCAGAATGTCCATCAGTAGAGGTAGAGACTTTTTAGGGACCACTGACAACTTGTTGATCAAAGGAAACCAAATCTGATGAGGCTGGTATGTTGCAATGAGAATCATCTCACCCCCATGAGCCTCTAACCTGAGCAGCACCCTCTGAACCAGTGGAAGAGGACATGCATACAGAAAGCGATTTGTCCACTGCAGCCTGAATGTACCCTGACAAAAAATGCCACGTTCTGGATTTCGGGAGCAGAATCGAGGCAGTTTTACATTGAGTGGGGACGCAAAAAGGTCCAGTACTAGAGTTCCAAACTCGTTGAAGAGAGACTGTACAACGTCTGGATCTAATGACCATTCATGAGGATCTGCTTCTGTCTGACTGAGTTAGTCTACATAGACCAACACAGAAACATATAAGTTGATGGCAGATAAGGACCGCAAGGCCCATTCAGTATGCACATATTTTCTGCGTTATAAATGTGACATAGGCCTTTACTTTGTCAATGGCCTATCTATTCAAACTCATCTGTATTGCTCCCTTATGCCTATCTCGTGCCTCTTTGAAGCCCTGCGCTGTATTCATATCCACCACTTCCTAAGGTAGGGAGTTCCATGCATCCACCACTCTTTCTTTGAAAAAGAACTTCCTCACATTACCCCTTAATCTGCCTCCCTCTAATCTCATGCTGCGTCCTCTTGTCCTATTTTTCATATAGAAACATAGAAGTTGACGGCAGATAAGGACCGCAAGGCCCATCCAGTCTGCCCATTTCTTTTCTACCTTATAAATTGCCATCGGCCTTTGCTCTGTCAGTGACCTATCTATTCATACTCATTTGTATTGCTCCTTATGCCTATCCATGCCTGTTTGAAGCCCTGCACTGTATTCATAGCCACCACTTCTTGTGGTAAGCTATTCCATGCATCTACCACCCTTTCTGTGAAAAAGAATTTCTCACATTCCCCTTAATCGGCCTCCATCTAATCCCATGCTGTGTCCTCTTGTCCTGCTATTTTTCTTATATTTAAACATGTTAGACTCTTTCACCTTGTTTATGCCCTTAAGGTGTTTAAATGTCTCGATCATATCACCTCTCTCCCTCCTTTGCTCAAGGGTATACATATTGAGCTCCGTTAATCTGTCCTCATATGTCTTCTGATGCAGTCCCTGCACCATTTTGGTTGCCCTTCTCTGGACTGCCTCAATTTGGTTAATGTCCTTGTGAAGGAGTGGCCTCCAATACTGCACAGTACTCAGATGGGGCCTAACTAATGTTTTTGTACAGAGGATTATTACCTCCTCTACGACTTGTGATACCCCTACTAATACACCCTAACACCCCCTAGCCTTACCTACTGCTTTAGAGGTCTGCTTTGATGATTTTAGGTCATCAGTGATGATGATGCCCAAGTCTCTTTCTTCCTTTGTGACTGCTAGCAACTCCTCCCAGCCTATAAGTGGCTTCAGGTTTCTCTTCCCTATGTGCATGATTTTGCACTTCTTTGCATTAAATTCCAGTTGCCACTCTTCTGACCATTTTGCTAGTTTATCCAGATCTCTTCTCATTCTGCCCACCCATCTGGATCATCTCTCTGTTGCAGATCTTGGTGTCATCTGCAAACAGACAAGTCTTACCTCTAGTCCATCTAGCGAGGTCACTAATGAAGATGTTGAATAGGACTGGCCCCAGGACTGATCCCTGAGTACCCACTTGTGACTTGCATCTCTTCTGACTGTATACCATTTACCACCACTCTCTGTTTTCTGCCAGTCAACCAGTTTGCCACCCAGTTGACCAACTTCTGACCCACCGAGCCTACCTAGCTTATTTATCAATCTTCTATGAACAGTGTCAAAAGCTTTGCTGAAGTCTGCAGGCGACATCAACTGCTCCCCTTGGTCCACCACTTGAGTTACCCAGTCAAACAAATCTATGAGATTAGTTTGACAGGACCTTCCTTTGTAAACCCATGCTGTCTTGGATCCTGTGCCCTATGGATTCCAGGTGTTGCACTATCCTTTCCTTAAGGAGTGCCTCCATAATCTTGCCCACTACTGAGGTAAGACTGACTGGTCTGTAGTTCCCGCCTCCTCCTGCTACCACTCTTGTGGGCGGGATCACATAAAACCCTTCTCCAGTCTTCTGGGACCTCTCCTGTGCTCAGAGACTCACTAAACAATTCTGCTAATGGCTCTGCTAGTTCCTCCTTTAGCTCCTTAAGTACCCTGGGATGTATGCCATCAGGTCCCATTGCCTTATCCACCCTGAGCTTAGCAAGCTCTTGTAGGACCCTTTCTTTTGTGAAGGGAGTAGTGCTCACCTCCTTCCCCCCTGTGTCCATGATGCTGAGCTGTGGGCCCTGCCCTACCTTCTCATATATTGAAACATGTTAGACTGTCTCACCTTTTTAATGCCCTTAAGATATTTGAATGTTTCGATCATATCACCTCTCTCCCTCCTTTGCTCTAGGGTATACATATTGAGCTCCATTAATCTGTCCTCATATGTTTTCTGATGCAGTCCCTGCACCATTTTGGTTGCCCTTCTCTGGACTGCCTCCATTTTGTCAATATCCTTGTGCAGGTGTGGCCTCCAGTACTGCACGAAGTACTCCAGATAGGGCCTAACCAGTGTCTTGTAAAGAGGGATTGTTACCTCCCACTTACAACTTGTGATAACCCTATTAACACATGCTAACATCCCTCTAGTCTTACCTACTGCTTTGATGATTTCAGGTCATCTGTGATGATGATGCACAAGTCTCTTTCTTCCATTGTGATTGCCAGCAACTCCCCTTCCAACCTATAGTTGGCTTCAAGGTTTCTCTTCCCTATGTGCATGATCTTGCACTTCTTTGCATTAAACCCCCAGCTGCCACTCTGGATCATTTACTCTGTTGCAGATCTTGGTGTCATCTGCAAACAGGCAAACCTTACCCTCCAGTCCATCTGCAATGTCACTGATGAAGATATCGAAGAGGACTGGCCCCAGGACTGATCCCTGGGGTACCCCGCTTGTCACTTGCATCTCTTCTGACTGTATACCATTTATCACAACTCTCTGCTTTCTGCCCGCCAACCAGTTTGCCACCCAGTTAACCAACTCCTGATCCACCCCAAGCCTACCTAGCTTATTAATCATTATACAATGGCATCCTAAATTCATGCATCCTGATTGGTTCACTGGCACCTTTTACCTGTGGTAAATCCTATGATATACAAATGGAAAAAGGTGCCAGCTGCCAGCCAGCCACAGCAGGACCCCCACAGAAATCACTCCAAACAGCATAAACTAAGGAGTAGCAAAGACAGTCAGCTCAACGGCGAGATACTCAGTAACAACATTACAGCTCACAGTACCGGCCATTCCCACTGTCAACTGTCCACAAAACTCAAAATATAATTTTTTTAAAGCACTTCGTCAAGCCACACCTAAGCCCAAACAGCATATAAAATGTCCACAACCGCTTCCAGGTGGCTCATCTGACAGCCTTGTTAACTGTCGGTTCCACTCTGTATCTCCAGTCCGTTGCCACAATCCATCGGCGCGCCTTCAATCATTTACTACTCCTGAGACCATAAATCAATTCCGTAGGGCATAAAAAAAAAAATGTTTCTAATTGATTACATGTCCATTCCAGCATTGGGGTTACATGATAAAAACTGTACTTCCTGACGACCGCAAAACCCCAGAAACAAATGTTCACGGATGGCACCCATTAGCGCTCACAAACTCCCTGTACTGTAAAAAGAAAAAGAAACAAATAACTAGCACAAGTAGGATCCTTGTTCAACAAAAAAATATAAATAAAAGCACATTACTGCGTGTCTTTGCGGGGGGGGGGAGCTGAATTAGGAGGACTTCGGAAGCAGAAGTTAGGGAACGGCAGCCAGTTAGCGCCCCCACTACTCAGACTCTCAGTACTTGCAGGCTGTGTCTGTAAAGAAGAAAAAATAACTGGGAACTGCAGGATGTTTGATGAAGGGAAAAAAAAAATCACAGCACATTACAGTGTGTGTTTTGGGGGGGGGGGGCAGTTGCAATAGCTGCCCAGCAAATGTCTCACATACACTTTCTGCCCAGCAACACAGGACTATTCAACCTAGAGGAAGGATACCACAGCTCCAAATCAATAAAAAAAGTTTCTGTCTTAAACATTTTAGTATTTCTTTAAAATCATTCACTTTTTGCACATTGCATAATCGCAATAAACCAGTCGAGGATGTGGGTTATGCTGGGATTTACCACGGCTGACCTGGATTTGGCCACTCGCCCTATGGTCTCGTGGCAACCACGCCAGCTGTGGTAAATCCCAACATAACCCACACTCTGCAGTGATTTATTGCTTAAATCTTCTATGTGGAACAGTATCAGAAGCTTTGCTGAAGTCAAGGTAGGCGACATCAACTGCACCCCCTTGGGCCATCACTCTGGTTACCCAGTCAAAGAAATCTATGAGATTAGTTTGACAGGAACTTCCTTTTGTAAACCCATGCTGTCTTGGATCCTGCGCTCCTATGGATTCCAAGTGTTGCACTATCCTTTCCTTAAGGTGTGCCTTCATAATCTTGCCCACTACTGAAGTAAGACTGATTGGTCAGCAGTTCCCTACCTCCTCCTTGCTGCCACTCTTGTGGAGTGGGATCACATGAGCCCTTCTCCAGTCTCCTGGGACCTCTCCTGTACTCAGAGACTCACTAAACAGTTCTGCTAATGGCTCTGCTAGTTCCATCCTTAGATCCTTTAGTACTCTGGGATGTATGCCATCAGGTCCCATTGCCTTGTCTACCCTGAGCTTAGTGAGCTCTTGTAGAATCCTTTATTTTGTGAAGGGACTTGTGCCACACCTCCATTTCTCCCTGTGTCCATGGTGCTGAGCTGTGGGCCCTGCCCTACCTTCTCCACAGTAAATACTGAGCAAAAATATCTATTTAGGACAGATGCTTTTCATTGGTCCTCCTCCACACATTCTCCCTTATCCCCTTTGATCTTTGCAATACCCCCTTTGGACTTTCTCCTTTCACTAATGTATCAACAGAAAGTCTTGTCCCCTTCTTTTACTGTTCGTGCTAGTGTTTCCTTGGTTTGGGCCTTTGCCTGCCTTACTGCCTTCCCTGCTTCCCTTAGGGAAGTTGGGTATGCCTCCCTATCTTCGTCCCGCTGCGTTCCCTTATATTTCCTGAAGGCCAACCTTTTGGCACTGACCCTTTCTGCTACTGGTTTCCTCCTTCTTTTGCTTTTACTCTTGCTTTTCTCCCTAATACAATGGGATGTTGCTTCAAGTACTGCATCCTTAATGCTTGCCCACTTTGCCTGTACCCCCCTCACCTGTATTTCTTCTTGCCAGAGCTAGCTTAACTCTGTTGGCCATCTTATCAAAGTCAGCTCCTCTGAAGTCCCATATTTTTTGCCTTGGAATGGGATGGTTTAGTTCTAGTGGCCAAACTGAACCATACTATGTGATGGTCACTGGCCGCCAGGTGATCTCTACCTGGAGATCTGTTATCCTTTCCCCATTAGTACTAGATGCAGGATAGCCCTGTCTCTTGTGGGTTGTTCTACCAATTGTTTGAGGCCCTCCCCCTGCAGGGAATCCACTATGTGACTAGTTCTGGCAGATGTTCTGGCTGGTATTGACCAATCTGTATCTGGCATGTTGAGGTCTCCCATTAGCAGAACCTCCCCTTTAGCTGTCATGTTTTGTATATCTTCTAACAGTAATGTGGCTATGTCCTCCCCCTGGTCTGGAGGCCCGTAGACAACCCCAGTTCGTATGGTTGTCCCATTTCCTATTTCCAAGGGGTCCCACAGTTCTTCTGATTCCTTATGTGTATTCTGAATTTCTGTAGCTTTGATATTTTCATTGACATAAAGGCCCCCCCCCCCCTTTTTTTTTCACCTCGGTCTCTTCTGAATAGTACATAGCCGAGTACAATAGTCTCCCAAGTGTGGTTACTGATAAACTATGTCTCGCTAATGGCTACTATGTCTAGTTTAGCCTCTGTCATTGTTGTCTGCAGGTCTGGGGTCTTGTTTCCCAGACTGTGGGCATTTGTGTACATGATTTTCCATTGGCCAGATTTCGGTACGTTAGTTATGGAGCGAGGTCCAGCTTTTCCCCTGCACATCGTATGGGGAGCCAGACCTTTTTCCTCACCTGGTGCTGCAAATAAACTACAAACATGCTGAACTCCTGTCTGATCACTAGCTGATGGGGGGGGGTGCTCTTCCCATTCAATGTATAGGGTGCTGCACCCCTCTCCCCATTTGCTAGTTTAAATATTCTGTAAAGACATCAAACTTCTGCCCCAATGCACTGACTCCCTCCTTAGATGCAGTCCATCAAATTTAAAGAACTTTCGCTCCCAAAACTGTTGCCAGTTACCTACAAATATGTGTCCTTTTTCCTGGCCAGTTACCTACAAATATGTGTCCTTTTTCACTAGCCCTTGAGCCACATGTTTAGCTCCCCTACCTCCCCTTCTCTGACCTTCTGCCTGTCTGCTCCCCTCTCCCAGACTTGCAGGACCTCAGAGAAGGAGATGCCAGACAAAATGGATGACAGTTTATCTCCCAGCCTGGTCAGGTGTTCCTTGGTCTCCACAACTGACTGGCTGGCGAGATTGTTAGTTCCTATGTGTACCAGGACTTCGATGTTTTCTCCTGCTTCCTGCATGATTTTAGCAATGCGGTCAGTGTCACTCCACGCTGATGTACCTGGGAGACATCTGACCATTACACCTGGCTGGAGGTAGGTATCAACTCCCCGAATCATGGAGTCTCCTATGATTTCCTTTCTGCCTTTTTTGTTTTGGTCCCTATTATGGGCGAGTTTTGTAGCACTAGCTCCTGTGCTGCACTGTCCTGCTCTGCAGTGTCCTCTGCCACTTTGTTTGATTTTGGAGACAGAGGCAGATACAGGTTTGTAGTTTTTATATGGTTTGTGAAGGGGATACGCTGGTGAGCACTGAATGATGGGGCACCCGATTTGCCCCTCCTAACCACCTGCCAACTTCCCAGACCAACTGCCCTCTGTGGTTGAGGTGCTTCAGCTGGATGTTGGAAAAATGGCGAGTGGTTCTTCTAATACATTTCCTCCTGAATATGAGATTTGAGGTGCGCAATCTCTTCCCATGCTGCCTGGAGCTGAGCCCTTAGATCTCTGATGGTCCAGCATGTAGTATCCTGTATAAATGAAAATTACGTACCTACTGTAATTCTTGATCTTCCTGTGCATCTTCACCATTCATCACTTTTTTTTTTGTAGTAGGGAGGGGCCCACACCAGCGGCGCCACCCATGAGGCCGACGCACGCTGCGTAGCACTCGCAGGTTGGCCAGTAAGAGCTGTTGGCTCCTCCTCCACCTCAATTCTGCACACCAGGGAGACTGAAGAAAACAGGATATAGAGGAAAAAAAAGGGTGGGGCAAGGGAGCACGAGAGACAGCAAAGGGAAAAGATGTAAACTGAAAAAGAAATAGGCTGACCAGAGGACAGAGTAGGAGGGGGACCTGGGAGGTTATGGGCTGAAAAGACCCCAGTCCCTGGATGGCCAAAGGGCAGGAAGGGAAGGAAAGAAAGATAGAGAGAGAAAATTAGGGAAACTGGAAAGAGAGGGGAGGCCAATACCCATCCATGAATTAAGCTGGCAAAGGCAGATCCTCCAAGGGATATCATTCAACAGGGAGATTCTGAGGAACTCAGAATAATCCTGTAAGATAGGAAAGGCCCCCCCTTGAATCCCAACTCCCCGGAAGGATTTCCCACCCCTCCCTCCCTCTTGTTATCGTAATCAGGAGAACCCATAGGGCTCTGAGGGGGGGGAGAAGGAACCCTAGTAATAAAGTGTCCCTCCTCAAGGAGAAGGGTGCAACCAAAGAGTAGAATAACAAGGGCAGAGGGAGTTTTGATCAGCCCCAGAAGCCCCTTCATCCCAGAGGACCCAAGGTCGACGAACCAAGGGGATAGCCAACCATGTAGATCATACCCAGGATAAGGAAGGGGCCCACCAAAAGACCCTATGAAACCCAGACAGAGGCCCTACTCGCCCCGTCTGACACTCCCCCAGAGGCCTCTTAGTGGGCCTGCCAGGGAAAGAGGGGAAAAAATCCCAGCAGAGAAATGCAAGGGGGTGAGCAGGGAGGTGGCACAGCTCAGCAACTAAGGCCTTGTGGGGAAGGTGGGTGGGATTCAGTGATGAATGGTGAAGATACACAGGAAGATCAAGAATTATGGTACATAATTTTCATATCTTCCCAGTGTCAGTCTTTACCATTCATCACTGGATGGTGAGTACTGAGTCCCCCCCCCCCCCGGAAGGGAGCCCAGAAATCATTGAGAGAATAGCATCCTTCTGCCCCCCCATGTGGAAAAATGGGGTGGGGCCCTCCACTGGCCAGTTAGGCCTGGGACTGGTCAGGACGAGGCGGGGTCTCCTGACCACTGGGAGAAGGAAGGTGTCCCTGCAACTCCTGTCTCACCTTGCGAGAAAAGATACGGGTCCCCCGGAAAGAGGAGGCCAGTAACCTATGCCGGGCCAAAGGTGACAACCTCGAAAGGCAAAGCCACACTGTCCGCCTAATGCAGATCGCTGTCCCTGCAAGTCATGAAGTGACTTCGTTGGCGTCGTAAAATGCCCTTGACTGGTGCCTTGCCAGTTCCAGACCTATAGCAGAGAGGGCTATGGCTTGCCGGGAAGCCTCCAAATCGGGCAGCGATGCTAGAGTCTGGCCCAGTATTGCCCACAGATGCCTGTTGTAGGCAGCATGGTGCACCTGATGTGAAACAATGGCTAAAGTCATCCACACAGAGGAGAAAACTTTCCACCCCAGACGATCGAATTCCGCAGAGCCAGGATCCAGGGGTTGGTCGCGGACTGGACGTCTGTGCCTGAAAGGAGTGCCCAGACACGTCAGTCCTGAAGTGGAATGAGGCAGAGAGCCTGGAGACCCTCAGGGTGCACAAAACCGCCTCCAGCAGTCCATGGGGGCTGGAAATGTGGCATATGGAAGCTGCCAGGTGCTGTATGACTCCTCCTGGAAGGGAACTGGCCAGGAGGGGACCACCAAATGGTGTGCCCCGAACTCACCAAGAAGGCTTGCATCGCATGCTTGGCATTGTGACGGGCAAAGTGAGTCATGTGAAAGTCCCTGACCAGCCTCGCTAGGAAGCGCTGATACTGAATTTGATCAGCGTCTGAGGACACGTGGACAGAGGGCTCCTCTTCCTCTGTGGAAGAAGATGAGGAGGCCGAGGAGTTTGCAGAGTCAGACTCTGGTTGTGGAGGGGAACCGGTCAAAAGACCTGTTCGTCCATAGCCCTAACATACTGGGGGAAATCCGCAGCCCGGGATCTGAACTGTTCCCAGAGGCACAGGCAAACCTGTCACTATATGTGATGTGTCTCTGCCAGGGCTGCATGAGTCTACAGGAGAACCTGGAATAAACGGGAATCCACAGGTCTGCAAATTCATCGACCTGTTAAGAAATGTAAAGTGATCAGGATTTAGTCCTGTAGGAGGAGCTTCCCTATGAGGGGACCGGGGCCGCATGGATCCAGAAAGGCAGTCCCCAGCCCCACCCAATGAGGACTCCCTCGAAGGGGACAAGGAGAGAAACTGGATTCAGCACTGTGGCTCCTACCTCAGGCCCGGAGGTCCACAGGAGTGTGCCGCCATCCCTCACCCCATCCTTTAAACCCAGTCGACTCTGAGGAAACCCTCTTCCTCAAACCCTGTGCTAAGGAACCCTCAATTCCGATGACTCCCAAGAAGAGTCAAAGAGGAGAGAGGTTTGATCTTGATTCTTACAGAAGTGATGGCACCGGGAATGGCAGACATGCCCTCTCTCAAAATTCAGACCGCCACTCCCACAGTAGCGGGACCACCAGCACGCACCTGACCCACTGAGCCACCGTCAACTCGAGAGTCGGCAAGGGCCACAGTTACTGGAGCTGCAGGAAGGGGCACCTGGGGAGGTACAAGAGTAGTAGGCCATGGAGTACCCTCCAACTCTGAAGAGTCAGGCTGCCAGTCCGGATCAGCCTCCAAATCATCGGACTCTGGAGAGGAGACGATCCAGAGGAGCTCTGGTGTAGTCGCCCTGGGGGCTCTCCCACCCATGGCTCCACTTGACTGCACCCCTCATGGCATCACCCCGATCACCGGAGCTGCGAACAGACCCGGGATCCAAGGCAGTACCGACACGCAATGCCAAAGAACGTCCCATACCGGGACCCACAGCTGTGGGTCCCGACAACGGGTGAGCCTGCACCTCTGAAGAGGTGACTGCCAGAGCAGTGCTCCCGGCCCAGCCCTGAGTGAAGCCAGACTGGACCTCTGGCACTGTGGTAGGAACCTCATCTATGGCAAGGCAAGAAGAAGAGGAGGAGGAGTGCCCCTTTTGACCAGACCATGTAAGCCTGGGAAGGGACCCGGAGAAAGGACCAAGAGTCCTGTGCTTGGACTGACGACGCCCCCCCAAAAGTCGGCGGAGCCCTGATGACTTTTAACGTGCAGTGCTCCAGAACACAGCAGTCCAAAGAGAAGCAGGCATTGCAGATATCCATGTTATGCCGGGATCCAAGGCAAGCGAGGCAAACATCATGCCGGTCAGTAACAGAAATCTGTCAGCCGCAGGGACACCGACGCATGGGAGGCTGACCCGTTTCCTCAAACGTTTCTTGTCCTGTGGACCAGGCATGACACATATGGTAACAAAACACAAAACAGTAAAAGACTCAATGCCTCTTAATAAAAGGAAAGATCTTACTGGACTGGAGATAAATGGCATAGAGTGGGCTGCAGAAATGAGGTGGAGTCGCAGTGAAGGTGTCGAAGGAATGGCATTGAACGACCCTGAGGAACAATGGCTCCGGAAGGTGTCGACATTGGACTAGGCCGCTATATCGCAGTGAACAATTCTGATGCTAGGCGAGGTGCTGTCTCAATGGTGGGAGAAGCAGAACTTAGGTGGAGGAGGAGCCAACGGCTGTTACTGACCAACCTGTGAGTTCCACGCAGTGCATTAGCCTCGTGGGTGGCGCCCCCGCACCGGCTCCTCCCGTCTACAAAAAAAAAAACAGCTCCCACAGGGTGCCTGTCTCCGGCCAACCATCCACCAGTGATGAATGGTGAAGACTGACACAGGGAAGATCTACCCTTTTGAAAAGTGTCCCACAGTACCTACAGTTAATAATATCAATTCCAGTTGAGTTGCTGAGTTTATAACCTGGTGTGAGTAATTAGAAGGAAAGTGAAAGCAAAAACTGTAATTTTTTTAATTTTTTTTGTTTTTGTATAACTTTTTATAACAAATTTCTTAGCCCCTGGCAGGTAAATTGCTTGGATCAGAGCATCCTGCTCGACAACACTCCCACACCCTCATTGCTTCTCTGTAAAGAGGGTAGGAGTGTGCCCTCCCTGCTTGTTGAGGTAGTACATGACTGCTTTGTTGTCTGTCTGAAGGAGGATCACCTTGTGACAGACAAAGTCCACCAAAACTCGGAAGGGCAAAAAGGATTGCTCTCATCTCCAACACACTGATGTGAAAATGCGATTCTATCAGAGTCTAAACTCCCTAGGTGTGGTGACCTTGACAGTGGGCTCCCCACCTCAGGAGAGATGCATCTGTGGTAAGGGTTATCTGTGGGTCTGGTGAAGAAAAGGAGGAGAGACCTTGAGGAAGGTTGTCCTCCTGTGTCCACCACGCAACCAATCAAAGCAGATGTTTCGTCACCTTGATGGGATAAGACTGGGATGCGTTGTAGGAGACCACTGTGTGCTGAGCATCCACTGAGTTGTCTTCATCTGCAGTCATGCCAGAGGCACTGTGAAGACTGAGGAGGCCATGAGGCCCAACATCCACTGCATGGAGTAAGCCTTCATGGACAGGTTATCATAATGAGGTGTACCATCTGAAGGATGGCTTTCCTCCTGTCTTCTGGAAAAAATGTCCTCACTCTGGTGGTGTCCAAGAGGGCCCCTATGAAGAGCAGCTGCTGCACAGGCTGAAACTGTGATTTCTCTAGATTCAGCAGCACCCCCATGGTGGCTGGGGTGTACCGGGATGTGTCGGTACGCGTCTTGCATGTCCAGGGATGCCAACCAGCCTTCGGGCTTGAGAAGAGGCAGAAGGGTTCAGAGGGAAAACATCTTGAACTTTTTTCGATACAGAAACTTGTTTAGTTTTTTGAGGTCAAGAATGGGTCTCATACCCCCAGTCTTCTTCAGAACGACGAAGTAATGGGAGTAGAAGCCTATAATGCATTCTGCCAAAGGCACTGCTTCTCCTGTCCTGTTTTTTCAGAAGGCCCACTATCTCCATAGTGAGGCCTGACATGACAGCCGACAAGAGTATGCTGCCTTTTGGGAGATTGCCTGGGGGGATTTCTGAAAAGTTCAGCAAATAACCCCCTCGGATAACCCACAAAACCCATTTGTCTGTGGTGATGGAATTCCACTGACAATAAAACTGAGTCAGATGTCCCCCTACTGGGTAGGAAAGGTCTGCTTCGGGCAGCTGTGGCACAGCCAGGGTTGGAGCTTAAGAAGGTAGCGCTGGGCACTTTCGGCACCTGTGCTTTCTGTTGCATTTTGTTTTGTGGCTGAAGAGATTGGTGCTTGGATTGGACTCCTCTGCCTCTTCCACAAAAGGACTGCCTGTTATGAAAGAACTGGCAGCCCTTCCCTCTTTTTTGATGCGAAGGGTTGATCTAGCAGATCTGATCACTGTCCTAGAGACTGTTCCACTTGTTGGCCGAACAAGTAGGTGCCATTGAATGGGACATTAATGACTTGCTGCTGGGCATCAGAGGAAAACCCTGAAGTCCACAGTCAGGAATGTCTCCACATGCAGATTCCAGCAGTGGCAGAATGGGAGGCAGTGTCATATGCATCAATGGCTGCCTTCAGTTGATGACTGTTTTATTCTATACCATGAGTGACAGTTTGCAGGATATGAAAATTATGTACCTATCGTAATTCTTGATCTTTCTGTGTATCTTCACCATTTATCACTGGTGGGTTCAGGCCGGAGGACAGGACCCCATGGAAGCTTTTTTTTTTTTGCAGAGGCGAAGCCAACGATGGGATGGTGCTGCCCTCGAGGCCGACATATTTCGTGGTGCTGGTGGGTTAGCCAGTAACCGACGCCGACTCCTCCTCAGACCCAGTTCTGCACGCCCAAGAGTAGTCTAGATAAAGGGAGGGCAGGGCAAGACAGCCCAAGGGATAGAAAAAGGAAAAGGATATAGAACTAAGGCAGGCAGTATAGTGCAGTGGTTTAAGGCTCTGAGCTGCAAATCTGGACACCTGGGTTTGAATCACACAGTCCCCACTTGCATACTGTGTGACCCTGAGCAAGTCAGTTAACTTCCCTGTGCTCCCAGGTTGCACCTGTAAACAAGCTTTTAGCTTAGTGTGTCTCACCTGGTTAAACAATTAGAAAAAAAAAAGGAATAAAGTCAGGTAAGAGGACAGAAGGAGAAGAACCTAAGAGTATGGGACAGGAGGCCCCAACCTCTGGGTGAGTAAGGGAGGTATAGGTCAAGGGAGGGAGAAGAGATAGGTTAGGAAAGAAAGAAAAAGAGAAGGAGAGGGAAGTGGGGAAACGAAGGAAGACACCGCACTCCACACCACAGGATGAAGGACTGCCTGAGGATTACAGAAGTGCAATGCTGCTGAGCCATTTGCATTTCTTCCAAGAAGGAAACGTCTGGGAGTGTGCAGCGGATGGCTAGCTAAGTTGAAAGACGAGGCAGCGCACCAATTCTGAAGAGTCCTCAATGGTTAGGAGACCAATGTCTTCTCCCCCCACCCCGCAAGGGATAAGAGAAAGGACAGGACTCGTCCTGCGAAGAGACAGAAATTAAGCCCCCTAACTTCCATTTTTAACAACATCCCTCCGAGGAGGAAAGGGGGTGCTAACTTGAAATACAGAGCCATAGGAATCCCGAAGGGAAACCCCCTCAGGGAAAATGCTCAAATAGAGGTGGAAGGAAAGGGGTCACTGGGGCCTCACCATCCCGGTTTTAAGAGGATCCTTAGGGCTTAGATAAGCACAGAGACCGAAGTTTCTGACCCAGAGGAGGGTCCCATTAGGGAGAAAAGAGAGTCCTGGTGACCAAGGTTTGCCTCCCTGCTTATCTCCCCATGTGCTCTAGGCACTCTTAAAAAGTGACAGAGCTGGAGGTACCAGACTTACTGGCAGTACACAGATTGGGAAGACGAACAGGGAAGAGGTATTGCCCAGAGACTAAGGCCTAAGAGGGGAAGGTAGGTAAAATTTTATTTGTACAGTGAAGCTGCCATTAGGGATCCTAAAATCCCTATTTACAAGGCATACCTGTTTGTATAAGTTACAGATAATTCCAAATAACACACAATACATAATACATATGCAATACATATACAATAGGTATAACAATAACATTATATAACACAGAACACATTGTTAGAAAAAATACAGTTAACTTATCTATATTAACTAATCACCTACTACACTGGCAACGAAAACTCAATTCCTGATCCACTGTAGATTTAAAAATAGCATCAGAGATTTCTAGTTCACGGAGGGGAGGAGGAAGACAATTCCAACAGGAAGCAGCCATAATCTCAGAAAGTGCTTCTCTACTTGCTTACCTGCTGTAGTTGTGCACATTTCTTTCCCTGCAGTTTTCGGTTATTCTTTCATTTTGAATTCCCCCAGCCCCCAGCCCCGCCCGTGGCGTGGCGCCATGTCTTCGGTCGTGCGGTTGTTTATACAACTGTTATGCAAATGAGCTGACAGTGCTCGCTCCTGTGCACCAGTGGGTGCTTTCGTGAGACAGTCCAGTCTGTACACCCAGCGCGTTCACCAGTGAAGCAGTCTCGCGGTGTTACTGTGGCGGTAGCACTCAAGCGCGTTCTTGTGCAGCACTTTCTCGTCTGTACTTCCTGAAGGAAAGTTTTAAAATGTGTTCCCAAATTATTGTTTTTTGCTGATAATCGGTCTGCTGTCACGCATTATTGTGTGTGCTTGTTGCTGCTAATTTGATTGTGTTTCAGCAGCCATAAACTGTTTCTTTTGGGCTGAATGACTATTCTGGAATGAGCCTGTGACCATGTTATGTTATTGTGAAACGGAGCAGTGTAGAATCAAGTTTGCATGGGACAATAATCTGGACAGATTTTTCACACTTCAGTTTAGCTGTTCACTGACTGAAGCGTTTGCATAATGGCAACAGTTGGTCCTAGCGATGTAATTGCCATACATTATGAGTCCCAAAGTGATAGTGATAATGAAAGTGACACGGGTAGTGATAGTGGGACTTCGGATGTGCTATATGAAATGTTGAATCTTAGTGTCAGCTCTGGAATACAGCCCTACATGTTTGAGCCGAGGAGAAGCAGTAGGGCTTCACAGTCGGCAGGTATCACAGCTGATGGGTCAATTTCTGCTGATCATGACCAGTCCATGCTGGACAGACTAACAGATTTACTGTGGTGTACATGTGGCAACTGTACCTTGATGCCAACAGTGCGGGAATCACTATGTTGCCAGGAGGTGTCACATCATCTTGGGGATAAGCTAGATGGCTTGAGCTGCATCTCACAACATCCACAATTCCATGTTGCCTGCCTTGATCCTTTTGTAGTTCGCCTGGCTTTGACTACCATTTGTGCCTGCTATAGGCACCCTCATCCACCCGAACCCGTTCCCAATAGGTAACTATATGAACCTCATTTCATGATCAGCAGGCAGTGTTTCATTACTGTTCGTGTGCTGTGACTGCACTTTGGTGGTGAGCATCAGGGACCTAGTCATGGGTGTGCAAGTGTTGACTGTTGTCCTGTGCCCTGAGGTCTAGGTTGGCCACAGTAGGAGCTTGCAGTCCTTTTATGGTATGATAGTTTGCCACAGCTCATGCTGTGTCTCAAGGTGTGTGTCACTTCACATGGTGCTCGTGTGATGTAAAAGTACGTGCCATGTGTGTGTGTTGGGGGGGGGGCAGTGGTGCCTGCTGCTACTTCTGTTCCTTCATTTACTGTTCTTTGCATTCATTGGCAGCATGATAATGTCACTACACTTCAATGGAATGGTCACAGTCAGTTATATGTATTTCTGCTCCAGTGCTGGCAATGCATTGCTGTGTATCTGCAAGTATTTCAAGGCTGTTCAGTGCAGCTCAACACCAGCTGACCTATGGGTACATATTGCAGTCACAGTGCAGTTGGAATGTTCACAGATAGTTTGACATGCACATACCAGCTTTAGATTGTGGTAACTGACTTGTGTAGTTAACCACTTCTTACTGTGCAACTTTGGTGTCACTTAAAGGCAGTGAGTGGTTTCTGCCTTGTGATCGGTAAGTGTGTAATCTTTCATGTGACTTAACATTTGGTTACTGGCTGTGGAATGAATTTCTGCTGTCATCAGTTCACCATTTGCTGAACAGAGGGCAGCAGCCACTCAGAGCAGCACTGAACACCACTGTAACATTAAGGTGTGGGGGCAAGAGGAGGCGGACTTGGGTCAGTCATTACAGTAACAAAGTGTGTTTACCTGCTACGACCAGAAGAAGAGGAGAATGAGGGGGACATACTAGGGGTGAAGGAAGAAAGGGGTGAGGGTAGACAGGGAGGGGGGGGAGGATGGTAGGATAAAGAGCCATAAATACACGAGGGAGGGGGCATGGGATGTGAGTAAGCAGGCGACCTGTGTGCTGCTTTAGCCAGGCTCAGGAGAGGCAGGGCACAGAGCATTAGCTGCTTATCTGTGGGGGATAATGCACACAAGGGAGAGATGTTTGTTTGGACCAGGTGGGCATGGCTGCTGGTGTGTCACAAGTCGTTGACAGGTCATGACAGAGTGCAGCTTATGACATCCACATTGTAAAGGGAGTAGGGACATGGCTGGGGGGGGGAGGTTAGAAACAAGGTCCAGGACTGGCATGAAGGGATTAGGACCTTGGTGAAGACAATGGTGGTGGGGGAGAGGTGAAGGTGGTCCTGTTACTGGATTCCACGATGAGGGGTAGCCAGTGGGAGGGGAAGGGTAAAGACAGTGTATTCATGAACAAATGTACCCTTGCCCTGTCCGTGCTGAAGGCCAAATTCATGGTACACCAAATGGCTAAGGAATGCGGAATATGGAAATTACGTACCTACCGTAATTCTGATCTTCTTGGATGGTCTCCATCACTCATTCACACTAGCGGGATAGCGCAGGAGGCACTAGGACCAAGTGGGAGCCAAATATTTTCTGAAGGGCAGGCGCCAAGGTAGGACCACGATGCAGCACAGGCGAGACTGACTCGCTACTGTGTAGCTATCTCGGCTCGACCCTCCAACCACACCTCAGTACCTTTTCGACCAAGGAGGTGCAGTGTAACTAATGAGAATAACTCATTCTGAGTTTCTGGGCCTGAGAGGGCCCAGATGGCCTTTGTAAGAAAGGTAAAGAACAACGTCTTCACAGTCCGAACCATAGGCCATGAAGACCAGGAAAGAAAAACGAGTGAACCCAGGGGATGGTGGGTGAGCGTGTGAATGAGTGATGGAGACCGTCCAAGAAGATCAGAATTACGGTAAGTACATAATTTCCATATCTTCCTGAACTAAGTCTCCATCACTCATTCACACTAGTGGGAAAGAATACAGCTAAAATCAACAACCCTGAGTAGGGTGGTAGGAGATAGGGTTCACTCAGAAAGGACAACCAAGGACTGTCCTGTTAATAAAAAGAGCTGTCTTGTAAGAGCATCTATAACATAGTGCCTACAAGATAAACACTCGAGTTGTAACTCGTCACCTTGCCGACGACTACAATGGGCAAAAAATTAAAGTCTGCCAGGCAGCCGCAACTACTCTAGGAGAGCGGCAAGAACCTGGCCTCATGATTTGATCTAGGACCAAAATTAATAGTGTCAAAGACATGCAGTAATCTAATGTAAAGGACCTCAGGAACTGCAAGAGCCGGAGGTAAAGTGTACAGGTTCAGGGTAGACCGAAAAGCGGAGACGGAACCCCCACTACCAAGTATGGCTGACCTGCAAACAACAGGTCCAGTAGCACTTGAACCCCTTACTTGGTGAGCAAAAGAAGGTCCAGGTGGGGTTAGCTCATCAAGGAAAAAGGTTTGTACTAAGTCACTGAAAACTTCCTGATGGAAGGCGAAGCACACTTAGAAGCCTCTTGTGGTGGTCTAGTAGAATCAAATCCTAGTCACTGCATAATCTAAAAGGGAATCATCCTGCCCCATGTGTATGACTGTAGAAGCAGTCTCTGACCTCAGGGAAGAAAGGAAAAAGTGTACAGGAGGAGGGACGCAGCAGGACCAAGTTAGGGCTAACCCATTCGTTGAAGTGACTGAATAGCGGCAGAAGTGGCTCAATGCGGTGAGACACTACTTACTCCGGCCTCCCTGAAGGGAGTAGGAAGGACTCTAGTTTGCTTTGTTGAAAAAAACAAACATCACCGCTCCGTCATGCAGTCGGAGAGGATAGCTTTGAGTGCTACTGGCACGGAACCAGTGCACAGGAACTGAAGTTGAAGCAAGCACGGAAGTAGGAATCTAAGTTACAACTTGCTGAAGAGTCACTTCTGTTGCTGCAAGGCTCTGATCAAAAGAAGAAAGCCTGATTAAAAACCAAAAAGGGACTAACAGACTGGTTAGACGCCTAGGTTTTGGAAATATCTTGGAATAAGAGAAAATTCTCTAGAGAAAAGAGATGAGCTATACCACCCCTGGATCGGACTGCCCCAGAGGGTAGAAGAAATCAGGTACTCTTTACTGAGGTTTAGAGACCCTGAGGCGGAACCTGACTAGATCCAAAGTGTGGTATTGGGAAATTCCAACTAGGCCCTGTGCTGTGATAATTCTGACCCCCTTCTTTTTTTTATTTAATTATCATTAGTCCGAGCCTGACAAGGTTGCTGGCCGCTATTGGCAAGGATTGCCTGATACAGAAATGACAAGGATGTCATCCCTCTGAGGAGCAGGAGGAGCCTGAGGATCCATAACTGAACCCTTGACTGGACTAATAATAGCTAGACAGATGTTAACCACCTGTGGCGAAGCAGCCACCAGAGGGGCAGCATCAAAAGAGGGCTGTATACCCCTATCAAAGGAGCGGAACAGTCTGTGTGGCTCCCGACCACTGACTTAGAATGTTCCACAGAGTGTAATTGTCTTAACCACTGAAAGAGTCTAGACGCAGAGGTATATGGTCCACAGATCCAGTCTGAACACTATGGTGGACCCCATAAATGAGGAACTAATAAAAGAGCTTGCATCACAGACTCTGATGATAGAGAGGGCGTGTCTTTCAGTATATAAAATGAGCCATCCGCTGTATCACTGACCAGAAGGACAGGGAGAGACTCATCTAGATGCCATTCTACCACAGAAGGACCCCAAAAAGAGGTCTAGGTTAGAGCCACTAGAGACTCCGCCACCAGGAAGGGTGTCGAGGAGCTTGGCACCACATAGGGGGCTGAGAAAGTGCTGAGCGGAATGAGAGATTCCGCTGACAGAACAGAACAGAAGAGTCCCATCAGCAGAAACCGCTGGATGAGGAGACCCGATGCAGACCGCCACCCACTAAAAAGTGTGGAAAATAATCCGTAGAATAGGACTTCATTCCATGGAAACATCCCACCACAAGTCCTGCGGAAGAGAGGTCTGCAAACGGAGATCTTTCCTTAGTTCTGTCAGACAGCAGCAACTGGCACCCCTGTTGCACCAGCGTCACTCGTGGCACAGGAGGGCACCAAGCAGTACCTATGCCAACCTGGGAGACACCAGAGGGCACCCACGGCGGAACCCGCGGGTATCCACGGCACCAACGGCAGCAATGGCACGCAAGGGCACCCCCGACACCCATGGTACCATGGCACCCAAGAAACCTATGGCACCCAAAAAACCATGGCACACATGGGCACTCATTGCACCCATGGCCCCATGCCACCTGCGGGTGCCTGGTGCCGTCCATGGCACCCGTGGGTGCCTGGCACCGCCCACGGTGCCACCCGCAGGTGCCCAGTGCCACCCACGGCGCCACCCGCAGGTGCCCTGCACGCCTGCAGCACTCCACGGGTGCCCGGCGTCGTCCGCGGGCATCCGTGGCGCCGTGAGACACCCACAGCACCGCTGGCGGTGCCGGCAATGAGGCAACAAAGACAGCGCCCGCGGCGGCGCCGGCGTGATCCTGGCGTAACTGCGTACCGAGCATGGCGTAGCGCAGCGCGAGCCGCAGCGCCAACTGCGCACCGGCGCGGCGCCGATCCATGGCGCCGAGTCCCGGCGCCGACCCAAACACCAGTGGCACCGGTGGCACCAATGCCAAACCAGTGGCACAGTGCCGGACCTGCGGTGCCACCAAGGTGTCGGGCACAGCGCCAGGAAAAACACAGTGGAAAAGCCAATGGAAAAGATGGAGAAAGGTGGTGCCCGTGCCGGCCCCAGCATGGAAAAGGAAGAGGGGGGTAGGCACGAGGGGCTGACACGATGGCGAAGGCATCAAGAGGGCACCGCGCTCATTCTGATCCAATTGACCCGGCTCCGGTCCAACGGCTCCGAGGCATGGAGGCCCCGAAACCAGGAACATGACCAGGAAAAAAGGAAAGTCAAACCCCCTGCTCCACAGGAGCGGCCCAGAGGTGAAACTGCTCACCGGAACTCCAACAAGGACAGAGATGGAGTCTGGGTCGGTATGCAGCAGTTAGGAGGCAGAGCCAAGGGAACCACGAAAGTCGGTTCAGGCCTATCACCCCTACCAATGAACAATCCTCGTGCAGACATATAACAGGGCAGCTCGGTACCGATTCTTCTTCCCCAACGAAGAAGAAAGAGCTCGGTATGAAACGGATCGGCACTGCCGGTCTGTGCTTGGTGGACTGGCCTCCCCCCAAGCACAGGACTGTCCGTAGTCAGACCCTCCCCCATTACTTAAGGGTGGCGGACCGGGCAAAGCCCCTCTGCCATAACAACTTTCAAACGAAGTCTTCCTACCGTCACTGCTACCGTCTAAGGACGACTCCATGGATGGCAGGAAAGAATTTCTTTTTCTTCATAATCTTCTTGTTCGTAAAATAAAAAATTACTACTAAATAGTTAAATTAAAACGTTTAAATTAAACACTAAAAGCTGCTGTCGTATAGACAAAACTTTGACTCCGGCAGATGGCGGCGTCGACATCCCAAGCGCACTTCAGCGAGGCGGGAGAAAAGGAACTGAAGCGGTTGGAGGGTTGACGCCGAGATAGCCTACACAGTCGCGAGTCAGTCTCGCGGTGCCACGCATGCATGGTCCTACCTCGGCGCCGGCCCTTCAGAAAATATTTGGCTCCCGCTTGGTCCTAGCGCCTCTGGCGCTATCCCGCTAGTGTGAATGAGTGATGAAGACTTAGTCCAGGAAGATCTCCCCTGAGTTAGTGGTGCACCTGGGAACAAACGACAGCTGTTGATAGTGAACTTCAGATATGGGCGATGTTTCAGGAGCTTGCCTAGGTCTAGCATTCTATAGGATGGTTGGACACTTTCCATGAAATAATGCCACTGCCAAGGGCAAGTGTGGAGAACAAGCAGCAAATTACAGTGTGGAGCCACTTGGGTCAGGGAGTGGTTTGGTGCCAGGGGGGATTGGCTTGTGGGGGACTGTGGTGCAACATGTAAGGATAAGGGCTTCTATGCTACAGATAGTCTACACCTCATGTTGGAGGTGAGGTAAATTAGGAAACTGAAACTCGGTTGATTTAGCCACGAGAGGTGGTGTTTAAACTTCTAAAGGGAAGAGGGACACAGTGAGGGGGCTGTTCCAGGATAACCGTTTAAAAGGCACAGTCATGGAACCACTAAGGGGATAACATGGTACGGTGCATGGGCAAAGGGCGGTGTGCACAGGTGCAGTGCAGGCAACTGCACAGGGTCACGTAGGCTGTGGATGTGGGTGAGGTAAGGAGTGGAAGATGGTGCTGATCAACGCCAGCATCTTAGGTAACAGGATGCCTGAGCTCCAAGAAATGTTAGGCGAGGGTGCACCCAATGTGGAAGCAGTCACTGATATGTGGGCATCGGGAATTAAAGCTTGAAGGCCACACAATGTTCATGAAAGATAGGGTGGTGGGGTACCGGTGATATTCAGAAATGGCATAGGTATTGCAGGACTGCAGAAGAATGAGGGGGATGTAAAGGTGATTTGAGTCACCCTGTAAATGCAGTGTTTTAGGTGGCTACAAATAGGGGTTGTGTACAGACCTCAAATGCTAGCAGAGGTGCTAGAGTAGTGCCTGGTGGCTAATACTATGGGCCAGTGTAGGTTGGGCAAAGGTACGGCTACAGTACTGGGGTACATAAATATGGCTGTGGCAGACTGGGGGACTATGATGTCCCAGGTTGCCAGGGAGCATAGTTTGCTGGATGCGTTCCAGATCCAGCAGGTGTGGAAGCCAATTACGTAAGGCCGTACAGTGGATGTGGTCATAACACACAGTGATCAGATTAGGGTCTTGGAGGTCGGCAACTAGTTGGCATGAAGCAACCATGTCACTGTCTTTTTTTTCTCCACCTAGGGGTGGAGGAAAGCCGTACAAGGACTGTGTTCACTGAATTTAGGGTTTTGTACTTCAGAGTCACGGGGATGTTTACTAAGGGGTAGTTGGACCAGATCAGGCCAGATATGGATGCTGGCAACAGGTGGGAGATCATTCAGAAGGTGGTGCAGTATGGTACCATTACGTATCCAAGGGTGAGGCTCAAATACAGTAGGGACAGAAAACCGTGTTCCTGGACCTGGGAGGTCCAGGAGGTGGTAACTGATACAAAGGCTGCCTTTGTGTGCCTAAAGCACTTGAGGGGAGAAAGGGAGCATGACGGCTACAAACTGAGGTCCAGGAGGGTCACCAGTGTGGCAAGATCGGATAAGACAAGGATGGAGAAAACCTGACCATGGATATCAGGAATGGTAGCAAGGGGTTCTTTACATACAAAGGGGAGAGAAGGAAAGTGATGGGTCACATCAGCAGGATTACAACTGTGAAGGGATTGGCACAGGAGGGGGTGAGCAGGGTGAGGTATTAAATGAGTACTTTGCCTCGGTCTTTACCATGGGTGGTATGGTGCCAATACAACTTCTCATGAGGGACAGTGAACAAACTGTGAGGCAAGCTCACAGTGGGGTGGGTTTCGTGCCTGTAGTGGCAGGTGAGGGTATTGACAAGCACATGCATATGGAAGAGTATGGGGAGATAGAAATCACAGAGGATCGGGTGAGGGTTGCCCTCTGTTCTCTAAGGACTGAGAAAGGTGTTGGACCTGAAAAAATTCATGTTATGGTGTTGAAGGAACTAGCGGGTGTTCTGGCATACCCCTTGACGGTACTTTTCAATAGCTTACTGACAATATGATGGGCGCCACCTGACTGGAGGGTGGCCCATGTTGTTCATATCCATAAGGGTGGTTCGACAGAAGAGATGGGCAAGTACAGGCTCAGTAGGTTGATGTCAGTGTTGTGCAAGGTGATGTAGCGTATCATAAAGGAAAGGCTTGTGGGTCAGCTGGAGCAGATGGGGCATCTTGAGGACACTTAGCATGGGTTTCTCCCAGGGGAAGTTGTGTCAGACCACCCTTCAGGAGTTTAACGATTAGGTGACTTGTGCTCTGTCCCAGGGTAGGCAGGTGGACAACCTCTTTCTGGACTTACTAACATACTAAAAGCCAACAGAACAGGCCTCATGGTCTGTCGTGTCTGCTCGGTAGCCAGCCACCTAATGGGTCCTTGCATTTCCGGCCCCCCCATCCACAGAGAGAGGCTTCTTCGCCTTCAGTTTCCCCTTGTACCTGTCCCACCCCATCCTGAAGCCATCCACTGTGCCCTCTTCAACCAGACTTCTGTGCAGTGCATTGCATGGCTCCACCACCCTCTCACTGAAGTAGTGTCTCCTACGTCCCTCCCCCTTCCACTTCTACCCCCTGGTTGTTCCCCCTTTCTTTAGCATGATCATCGCCTTTGTTCCACCCTTATTAATTAATTTTACATATTTGAAGACCCCTATCATGTCCCCCCTCTCTCTCTCCTCTCCTCCACTGTGTGTAGCCCGAGCTCTTCCACCTTCTCCTCATAGGGGCCCCCCCCATGCCCTGAATCATCCTGGTCACCCTCCTCTGGTCCCTCTCCAGTACTGCTATGTCCGTCTTAAGGTGTGGCCTCCAGAACTGCACACAGTACTCGAGATACGGCCTCATCAAGGCATTATACAGAGGGAGGATCACCTCCCTCCTCCTGGAGGTAATCACCTTTGCTACGCAGTCCAGTATCCTCTTTGCTTTTGGTGCAGTTCTTTTACAATTTTCAGTAGTATTCATTTTGACAGCTACTACCACCCCTAGATTCCTATCGCTTTGATGTGTCTTGCAGTGTGACCCCCCCCCCCACAGGGTGTACACATGGCCTGAGTTTCTGACCCCCAAATGAAGTACCTTACATTTCCCAGCATTAAACTTCAATTTCCACCTCCTTGATCACCCCTCCAGGGTATCCCGGTCCCCCTGGACTGCCTCTCATGCTTCTTCCCTGTCCGCCACTGCTCCCACTTTCGAGTCATCTGCAAAGAGAGTCAGCCTACTCCTAACCTCCCTCCATATATCCAAGACATAGGCACTGAACAGGAGTGGACCCAGTACCTAACATTGGGGGACTCCACTGATGACCCTACTGGTGGAGGAGACTATCCCACCAATCACTAGCCTCTATATTTGTCCTGTAAGACAATTTTCTATGCTCATGAGCAATTGGCCACCACACCACCATCCCCCAACTATGATAGCAGGCCATTGTGGGGTACAGAATTAAACGCCTTGCTGAAATCAAGGTATAGGATGTCCACTGGCCTATGTCGGTCCATGTCCCCCTTCACCCACTCATGAAACTCAACAAGGTTGCTCTGCCACAATCTCCCTGGGACAAAACCATATTGTTTGTCATCCAGATGCACCAACCTTTCCAGCTACCTCCCATGCCTCTCCTTGATAATGCCCTCCATTACTTTGCCTACCACAGACGTTAGGCTGATAGTCCTATAATTCCCCATCTCATCTCTAGATCCCCCCTTTGTGGATAGGCACCACAAGAGCCACCCTCCGGTCTTGAGGCACTCATCTTGTCTGTAGAGAGGTGTTAAACAGTGCAGTCAGTGGAGCTGCCAAATCATCCGCCAGTTCCTTCATAACCCTTGGATGCAGCCCATCTGGCCCTTGCGCCTTATCAGTCTTTAGCGTCTGAAGGGCCTCCCTCATGCTATCCACTGTGATATATCTTGTCATGTAACTATCCCTGTGTATTTGTTGTGGATAGGAACATAGGAAAGTGTTGGCAGAAAAGGACCTCCATGCCCACCTAGTCTGCCACTTTGCCTATCATTCCTAGGACTGTTCCAGTCCCCCCCCCCACCTGTTTTCAACAGCAGTCTGTGTGTGTCCCACACCCTCTTGAACCCTCACACAGAATTCTGTACCGCCACCACCCTATATAGCCCGTTCCAAGACTACACCACCCTGTCTGTAAAGAAGTCATTCCTGATGTTGCCCCTAAACCTGCACCCCTCCATTTTGAAGTTCTGGCATTTTTTTCTGTTACATTTCTTCAACTGGAAGGTGTATTCTGTAACCTTGTTTATCCCCTTTAGGTACTTAAAGGCCTCTATCATGTTCCACCACACCCTCTTCATCTCCAAAGTGTGCATACGCTCTGTGCTCCCAGTCTCTCCTCATATGTCTGGTGCATAAGCCCCTTCATCATCTTAGTTTCCCTCCACTGTACCCTCTAGACTCTTGCCACATCCTTGTTTTGTTAAGGTCTCCAGAACTGGGACCCGTACTCAAGATAAGGCCTGAGCAGCTGGGTGTACAGGGTTATCGGAACCTCTTTCCTCCTGCTGGTGATCCCTCTCCCATACATCACAACAATCTAGTGGCTTTTGGCACCACCCAACCGTACTGCCCGTCCACCTTCAAGTCCTGGGAGATGATAATACCTAGGTCATTCTCCTCTGTGGTAACCGTTAGCGGCCTGCACCCCCCCCCCATTCCCTTCTCTCATTAATTTCTCCCAGCTTCATGACCTTGCATTTCTCAATACTGATAAGGATACAGCTTAGTAACACCACCATGTGGTGCACTATGGCAATGTATACCAGGCAAATGTATTTTCACAGTCACTAGGACTGCTTCCTGGACTCGGAAACCATGAATGTCAACACCTGCAGTGATGCTGCAAATTCTCAAACACATCATCACCCCACTTTTCATGGTTTGGCATTGTCTGTGTGATATGTTGTATCACACCAAGTTATTTTGCCATTACAGTAGTACATCAACAGCCTTGAGTTGAACTGTGCTGCACCTTTCCTGAGCTTGAATTGTGTACTGTGGTGCTCATTACCTGTACAGTCAAACTGCCTTTTTCCCCCCAAACACTCACAATTGCCATTTTCACAAAGGTCAATGCGCCTTGCATCCTACATTCAGTATACTCACTGGGTGCATGATATTCTGGGCAGGAAGAGTCGGCGCATCATTCCATCTTGTGTTGTGTCCTGTATCCGTGCCAAGTGGCCTGAGGAAAGTGGTGAGTACTGTGGTTTCCATGAAGCTGATGAGGGTGAAGATGATACCTGGTCTCAATCATTTTTAAATGAGCTACAGTAGTCCAATGATATGTGTACACTTGTCAGTGCAATGTTCAGTAGTTGTACCGAACATTTACCATTGTTGTTATGTGAAACATTGACATTTACAGTTATCCGTAGTACTGTTTCTTCAATGTTTGCTGCTACTATTTGAAGTTGTTTTTGACGACTTTTGTGACATTGTTTTTGGAGTAGTATGTGTCCAACATACAGACATTGCAAAACACAATTATTGATGTTGTGAAAACCGTGTTGCCTATCTGCTTTTATGGCAACCATTGTGCACTGCAGCACATGCATTAATGCTTGTTTTTTTGGCGGTTATTTTTTTTTTAAATGCTTTTTAATACATGTAACTTTTTCTGTCACTCGACTCATCTCTGTGGCTACACACCCAGCAGCGTGCCCTGACATCATGCTGTATCCACATCTTCCCTCTTGACTTTCCCTCCATGACACGTCACTGAGAAGCCCACAACTCAGCTCACCTCAAACCGGATCCAGTGTCTGTGGATGTGCCATTCAGTCATGGTCGGTGCATCCCCACCGCAGGTAACGACCATGAATGGCGCATCCATGGACGCAGAATCTGGTTTGAGGTGAGCTAAGTTGCTGGGTGAATAGCCGCAGAGGTGAGCTGACTGTGACACAAATACTTACATGAACAGCCTTATACCATTTTCCTCTCTTTTTTGTTTTCCCCATGGAGCAGCGTGCCCAACACGACGACAGTGGAACACGCACGCCTCCGCACGCATTCCCTCTCCCAGTTAACAGTGTTTTTTTGGCTCCCCCCCCCAGCCTCTACTATGGTCCAGTCTGGAACTGACCACTGGCCAACCCCCTCTGGGAAGGAGATCAGTACCTCCCACGCCCTATCATTACCCACAGCTCCTCCCTCTCCATGGGCCCATGGTCCATCTCGAACCGTGGTCGGTGGCATGGTGTGAGATAAGACGTCCTTGTCTCAGCCATAATCGAACCCCTGCCATGATTGGTGGGTATTTAATATTGTTTTTTTTGTACACAGCTGACTGACGACCTCGGCCCTCCAATGCAACCGGGTATTGTTTTACACATTGACATACGCATTTCACAAACAATGGACATCTCTTTCCACAGGTTCTATGTTGCGTGTCTCAGGCTCACTGACATCAATGTGTGGTCACTGACATGTACCACACCACTTCCCATAAGATGTTATTATTTGCAGAACATACCCATGGCCTCACCATAGTTGTAGCGAACTGGCAAGCATATCGCTGCCACCACCCCTGTTGTTACTGTTAATCGGCTGTTACCCTTCTTCTTGTAAAACTGTATGGGCTTGTTCACCAACACGTTTGTTCATCTTTGCAATCATTAGTTGTCCAGCTGTGCTATACTGCTTGCTGCGTAAGAATCAGTACAGCACTGTATTCTGCACAATGTACAAACATGATATGCCCACTGACCCTTCAAAAAACAGTGCAGTGTACCTTCCCACAAATGTGTAACGGACAAATGAACCTGTTCAGTTGTATGTAAAGTTTGACACAAAGATTTTGTGACAGGTTTGACTTCAATTTAATTGTTGATAAACATTGGTTTGAGTTCTGTATGAGTAATTTGAAAAAATTATAACAGCAATGTCATGTCAACATTTACTTGTAACCGTGTTCTTTATAGGAGAAAAATGAACAAAAAATGTTTAATATGTCATTGTTGCTGAAATACAGTATTGTAGCAGTAAGTAATACCATGAAAACAAAATAATTAAACATTACTTAATGCAGTTAATACATCGACTATCAGGTTTCATCAATGGCATCAGCCTACACACTGGCCACAGTCAATGTGTACAAAAAGAGTGAAAGGAACATCATCAATAGAACAACTGTTTTTGAAACTTTGTTTTGCCATGAGAGACACGGTATGCCTACAGCTTGTTTACACAGGGAACCATGGACCACAGGGAAGTTAAGTGAGTTGCTCCGGGTCACACAGTATGCAAGTAGAGGGTGTGGGATTCAAACCCAGGTCCTCATGTTTGCAGCTCAGAGCCTTAAACCACTGCACTATACTGCATTAGAGGAGAAAAGACCAGGCGGAGTAGGGGAAAACTGTTTCAATAGTTGTGAACTGTATTACAAAAGGAGTTACATGGTGGATAAGGGGAGACCAAGGGGATAAAATAGTGGTGGAATGTCTGCCAGGTCTGACGTCCAGCAAGGTCATTCATTGTATGCCCTCAAGGTGGAGGGAAATGGATGACAAAAGTAATCTGATCTGTGCTGCATGAAAGTGTACTAGGCGATGGGGCATGATGGGATGGCCCCAAGGGTGTTAAGGGAAATAAAGGACACACTGGCCTTACCATTTACTGCATTCTTCATTAAGTCCATGGAGACTGTGGTGTTCCTGGAACACTGGAAGAAGGAAAATGTGTTTCCACTGCATAGGGGGGGAAGGAGGAAGGGAGGACGGGTTAAAGTACATGCCTGTGATCTTGACATTGGTGGTAGGCAAGATCATGGACAAAGTAATGAAATGTAGGATTAGCAGCTACCGGGAGGAAACAGGCCTGATGGATCCAAGGCAACATGGTTTTACAGCAACAAACATGGTAAAGGGGCTCAGCCACCTATATGAAGAAAGGTTCTGAGATTTTAACATGTAGCACCTGGAACAGAGCCGGGATAACGGGGGACATGATCGACACCTGGAAGTCCCTTAAAGGTATAAACCAGGTGCCAGTGGAAAGTGTCTTCCAGCTGAAGGGTAATCCGAGGCCAAGTGGGCATGGCGTGCAGGTGGAGTGGTGGTGGCAGTTAAGGGTTAACATTAGGAAATACTATTTTGTACAAAGAGTGGTGGATAAGTTGAGTAGGGTTCCGGACAGTGCTTGGACAGGCGACAGTGGAGGGATTCAAAAGGGCACGGGACAGACACAGAGGAGTGCTGAGGGTGAGGGGTGCATGTCCTACCATATAGATGGACAAATGGGCAGACTGGGTGGGCCTGTCAGTCCTTTTCTGCCATCACACTTGTATGAATCTAAGCTATGGTGTTTATGTTTTCTGTTTGCAGCCATAAAGCTTTGCGCTATGCTGCTCACCACTGTACACATGGTAATGGTATAACTGGACAAGGGAGACTGTACGTACTGTGATAAGAACAACGTACTACTACTGCACAAATACCTGCAATCAGAGTTCACTATGGTGTGCACTGTGTAAGCAGCATAACAGTGGTCGACATTAAAAATGTGTCACTTGCATCAGCACACATCAGTGGTTGTGTCTGCATGGCTACTTTTGTGAGAAACGAGAATAATGACTCTTGAGTAATTCCTCTTTGTCAGGACGTGGCACAGGGGCTATATTTGTTGGTAATTCAGGCTTCTCGATCTCAGGAACACTCATCAGTTGGCCACTTTTCAATAGAACAACATCGTCTAGCATGCGGTCCAGAAAGTGGTAAGATTTCCGTTCATACACTGGCCTTGTTATCTACCTCTTGGTGTGCTTTGAAAACAGAAAGTCATGTTTCTGACGTCCTTTATTTGGTCCCATACTGCATGTTGCCAATGGTCGATTGCAGTTTTCAGAGTAATCCAGCACGGCTAGCTGCGTCCGAGCAACCATCCCTCCATACCAGAAATGCTGCACTGGAAGTATTTGTTTAAAGGGAATGGAAAACTTCAAGCCTCCTGTGTGGCAAAACTCCGTAACCTTGCCTATGTCTTTTCACGATCTACTGTCCATCACAAATTGACTTGAGGGCATCATATGCTACCGACCCCTTCTCAAGCCAGCACGTTTCAGTAGTGTGTCCTCATCCAGTTCTCCATGCCATAACCACGAAAACTAGTCCCACAGTCCAGGTGTGACTGTTTGTAGTGTGCTCCAGAACGGAGACCCACTTCTCATGAAGTAGTGCTGCATTTCCTTGACAGGAGGATGGAGACCACCAAAAGTGGTTAACTACTGTTCTTATCCATGGCATGAGGTCCTGGCAGTGCCACTGCTTGCCTTTGGTAACAAGTTTCTTTATGATGGATTTAGCGACATGTCAGACATCATACTGATGAGATATTCTGACAAACATAGATTCCTTGCACATTACCGAAGAAATCTGTGGATGTCTATCCATGGCAATGGTTTTGATTGTAATGCCTTCATCCAAGATCTTGTTAAGCGCTCTGAGGAACCCCTCCTTCTCCATGCAGTTGGAGTTCGCAACTTCTGTCACTTGAACTAGCTTCGACTCGAGAATCTGGTTTGTGGTCATCTCCATGATTGTAGAAGTACAATACTTTGCACAGTGACCTGGTGAGTCTAGCGACCATCACCAATCACTGTTACCGCAATCAGCCACCTGAACCCAGATTTTTGATTTCTCAAGTGCCCCGTGTAATTTACTATGGGGAATAGGTACTGCCATTGGATTCCTCAGATACCAAGTCTGCGACAGACAGAGAACATGGATGCATTTCATGAACTTGTGTCGTTTGTAAGTATTACCACTGAACAGCACTGCTGCACTGACAAACAAATTACCAGCACTCATCTTTCCTATGGTGGTGTGAGACCTCAATAGTGAGAGGTGTAGGACTTGGCACAGCAAAAATTACTCTCTGAACAGTTATTGCCTCGTCGTAGAATTTATGAGTAGCAGTGGTAATTTGCACATCTGCATCGATCATTTGAAATAGCACAAACAATGACTCTTAAACACAATCAGTTTCTGCTCATTAGCAATACTACTTGAACACCTTGACTCCTCCATGAGTGTATTGTCTTCAGAATCTAGTCAGTGGACATTTCACTGCCGGGAGAAAACACAGACACCTTGGCCTCACAAGAGTCGCTGAGTTCTGAATTCAAGAATGACAGTTCAGTGCTCTCCTGACCATGTGGCAGGTCATGTGATTTAACAGGTGTTGATGTCATTCTGGGCTTCTGTATACCACCCCCATTCTTTGATGCTTGCTGATGTTCAGATGATGCATTACCATGTTTGGTCTTGCAGTTTGAAGATACAGGTGACAAAGATGAAGGACGTGGAGTATATGTGGTCTTTAAGTACATTTTGAAGTGATTCCGACTTTGGCAAAACAAGAGTAACCTTGAGAACCTGGCACTGCACTCCAACAGATACTGTTTCTTGATCCATGCTGATGGCTGAAAACATGGAACTTATTTGCGGTATCAACAACGTTGTCCCAAGGAAGAACAAACTGATGTGTGCTCACCTCGTTCACTGGATCGACATTCCAGTCAGACAAACATGTGTCCTGAGGCGCATCAGCGGTCTGTACAGTTGCATCACCATGCAGCACCCATGGAGACAAACACAAAAATGCTGATAAGGGAACAGTTTTCTTCAATTTATGAACCACATGCTTTTTCATACTTGCAAGCCTGAACATGTTTTGGTAGTTTACCCTTTGACGTTTCAAGGGTCCTCCATTGTCAGTGTATGGTGAGCGCTTTGTAGTCACTGAAGGAACTACATCAGGTTTCGGGGAACGAATGCTCTTCAGTGGACCTTTGTAGCATGAAATAAAAGAGAATTACATTTTCAGCTGTGGATACATTACAAGCATGTGTCATAAAGTAGAACACTGTTAATGCTAATTAACACAAGCCATACCTCACAACAATTTTGTGCCAGATGTGTGAAACTGTGTGTGTGTTTGTGCTTAAACTGGAATGCATGTTCGTCGTGGTACCACTGAGGGTTTAGGCACTGTACGCCACACAGGTCTCCACAATGGCAAATTGTGCTCAGTAACAATCATGGGACACAAGGGGTCAGCAGGAGAGAGAGAGAGAGAGAGAGGATCAAGCATCTGGAATACAGCTATCATCTCTGAGAGAGGGATCCATGGCCAGCACAGCATGGCATCATCCCAGAGTGGAAGACGGAAGCACTGCGCAGCATGGTTGGTGAAGCAGAGGGTGTGGAGAGGTGATGCATCCGAGGATGTCATTGCACACCCAAGGTATGGGATGGAGAGGGGAGTGATGAAAAACAAGCAGAAAAAATGACAGTCTATGACAGTCTACCGAGTGAGGTGATGGCGACCTCCAGGGGCTGATGGTACACATGCCCTAATCCATCCATAAATCAGACTCTACCCCCTGGTGATCACCGGCATACTCATGGGGGGAGAACAACAGTGAGGGAAAAAAAACCGGCATGCATTCTACAACCCACGTTGATAATGGGAAGACATGGTGCTGATCTTCAATGTTCCGAGATGACTAGATGGAAGAGAGCACGATCAGATGTAGTGTATATTTTAATAGCATGCAGTAATATGAATGCAACATTGAAAGTCTGTGATGCGTACATTTCTAATTCCAATTGACTACACGCTAGAGGACTTGTCTTATGTCTGTTACTTACTGGGAGTAGTGCGAGTACTGCTTCAGCTTCATTAATCTTCACAAAGTGCCATTTATAAAAAGTCCAACATGGAGACGGAGAATGTCATGCCATCCGTAAACAGGAATACATCAGTAGGGTCGTGTTATTCGAGCCGTAGAACAAGATGTATTATACCATTGGAAACAGCAATTTTGCACAATTATCGTGACACATCTGTTGTCACACTGCAAAGCAACATGTGAGTAGCTGTTGCGCCTTTAGCAAAGCTTGATGCACGTGTAACACATGAGATGAATAATCCATGTAGTCAGGTACATGGTGGTGGACATTTGCCAGATATGGCTGCAAACTAACATATTGGGCAGATGCTTCAATGCCCTCAGCCTGTCTGGCTAACATCACATATTGCAGAGGAAATATATTGAAGGAACTGAATGCCATTTCCTCAACATCCAACAGATGCACCTATACCGAAGAGGGTGGTTGGGCCATGGAAAGTCATGTACAGAAATGATCGCAGTCTCTGGGACAAGATCACAGACCTGCATGCAACAGTAACTGAGTCAAAACTGGACATAGTAGCCATCTCCGGACCTAGTTCAGCAGTTTTCACACTTGGGAGACTTCAGTTCCAAGCTATATACTGTTCAGAAGAGACCGAGGTTCAAAAATGGGAGGTGTAGTGGTCCTTTATGTCAATGAAAAAATCAGAGCTAAAGAAATGCAGAATACAGATAAGGAAGTCGCAAGAATGGGCATCTTTGGTAGGATGGTTGGTTACACAGGGTGCGGGGCAGACATAATATTGGATTGATCATGGATGTTCAGAGGATGCACAGTGGGTTTCCACTTGGCAGTTCTTATGGAGGAGCTGGAGGGGATTAGGAGGAGGCTGGTGGAGGGTGTGGGGAGGGATGGGGGGATAGGAACCATATGATGGTATACTGGGACACAATGATCTGTGAGGATAAAAGAACATGGCCTACACTCACTTAAAGCGCTGGGAGAAGGGAGGGTATGACTTGCTGTACAGGAGTGTCTCTAGAGTGGTGAGATACTGGACAAGGCGAGGATGGACGAAAACCTGACCAGTGATATCCGGAGAGGGGTGAAAATGATTTCCTTACACACATAGCAAAGAAAAGGAAAGTGAGGGCACACATCAGAAGGATTATAAGTAGGGAGAGATAAGCTCGGGAAGCAGGGGAGCAAGCAGCAGTACTAAATTATATGGTTAATCTCTCCCTGGTGGTCCAGTGGACCGATCCCCAGCGCCCAATCCCGGGCATAGGTTACTATCCCTGATGTTCCAGTGGTACCCCCAATCAACCCACCCACTGTGTTCCCCACCACCCTGCATCCACCCCAGTTAGTGGCAGGCAGCTGCTCCCCACCCGCAAGCCGCCACCCGCAAACTGACAGCGTACAGTAGGGCTGTACACTTATTGGTCCACTGCGTTGGCCAATGGGCGTGCAGACCATACTGTACTACACAGTCTCGATATGTGAATGAATGCCCATTCACATATCGGGACTATAGCCTGGTCTGCATGCCCATTGGCCAATGCGGTGGACCAATGGGTGGCAACCCTACTGCGCTATCGGTGATGAAGGCGAACGGCTGCGGGTGAGAAGCTGCCGCTGACTGGGAGTGGATGCGAAGTGGCGGACAGTGAAGCGAAATGAGGTGGTGGGAGTACCACGGGCGCATCAATAATCTATGCCCGCGATCAGCGCTGGTGATCGTCCAGTGGTTTCCCGGTACAACTCATATGCCCATGATCAGAGCAAAGGGTAGGGTCCACTGGACCATCAAGGTGTTCATTTACAGATGCCACGATTGAGCAGCGGGGCGGGGAGGCACAATGCTCCCTCCTCCAGGGGCATGGGGTCAGAGTTTAAAGGAGGTTGGGTGGCCTGGCGGCAGGCGGCTGCTGTGTTGTGCCCAGCAATATGGCAGCCACCTGTGGGTGTCCCGACTTGTTCTCTGTAAATACGGGCACAGCATTGCACCCCAAGGCTTGCAATGCGGTGTTCTCTTGCATCTCGCTGCACATCCCGGGCTGAATATCAGGATGTGCCCGCATATGCATGTGCCGCCCCCGCACTGCGCCGCGCCACAGGTGCACCCCAGGCGCATCGGTGGTTGCGCATGGAGCAGCGCTGTTGCACCATGCACAACACCTTTGAATATCCCACCCATGGTGTACAACGAAGAGAAACAGAATATGTGAGTAGGGTGCTGTTAGGAATGAGGGTAGGGATAAAGTGGTGAATGACACATGCAGACACATAACCCAGTATGCCACAGGATAGTCCTAAGCAGATGTGAATGAAATGTCTTTCTTTTACATATGCATACACAGGAAAAAATATTGTTCATTAAGATGGTCTGCCATAACCAATATGCAGGTAACTGGTGTGTAAACTAAGGCAAATAAGAAAGCCACACATCTGCTTTTACAAAGCAATATGCAATGGTAGACGGTCACACTTGATCATTCAGAAAACATAAATGGCATTGTAATTGGTGGGTGTAACTGCATATATCATAAAGCAGCAAAACAACAGGTCACTACAGAGACTGAAGCACCATCAGAATGCTGAAAAGGTGTTAATGATGTATAAACATATGTTATTTTGCATGAACTGTACAGTTACTAATTTTTTTTCAATTATTTTATCCTCCTACTGGCGAGTCCACCTTATCATCCACCGAACCTACCGAACTCAGGGTGTTTGAGAACTTCTAGCGCCACGCATGCCCGTCGCATCCCGGAGTAGGTCTAGTGGCATCATTCATGCCGCCTACACTGTTTCTCCATTTCTCCAGTGAACTACCCGGGACCCCAGAAGTGGTAGGCGCATGCGTGAAAGGCGCGCCTTGCACAGCTACTCCAGACCAGGATCCTCAACCTCCCAGTCGACCAATGTCTAAAGCTCTCTCCTTGCACTGTCCCTCCGGCCTCCACCAGAGGTGGCAAAGCTCGAGGCTGGGTACCTCCTCCATGGCAGAGCACTGCCTGCTGGCAGCCTATCATCCTCTCCTGCCCCTGCTGGCCTCCGATGATCCTTGCTCGTTCCTGGACAGTTCACCACGCAGTAGTGCGAGGTGTGGTGTCCAGTGCCTCAGCCCTCAGCACCACCAGGATGTTTAAAGATAGTAATTTGAATTAAAAGAAATGTGATGTTTTGGTAATGATTTCATGACCACATGATGCTGTCACACAACTAACAACCTGAAGGTATCCCTCCACCTTGTTCCATTAGCAAAGTGCAGTGCCTCACATGTGTTAGCTTTCTATAGGCGTAGCTCTAAAATATGCTTCCCAGTGCGCGGTCACCGATCAAACTATGAAGGTATTACCCTTGACCTGCTACCAAGGTACAATATGTAATGTATATGAGGGTGGAAGAACCATTGGCAGGAAGCGACCATAACTAATAAAAAAGGTAACACCTGCACATGCGTAGAGAGGTGTTACTGTGGGAATGAAGCACAAAGGGGCGGAGTTTAGGAAATTAAGCAGAAGCATGGAAATATGCTCACCATGCAAGGAGGGTAAGATACATACTGGCATAGTGTGTCCGTTGTGGAACAGGACACGTAGAATACATAAGCGGCTACAGGGGACAAATTGGACTAAGGTCACAGTGCAACAGGAGAGTGGGTGGCTAAGGAAAGAGATTGGGGGGCACATGGAGGGATGACCTGCTTAAGGAACTGTGTCCTGTACAGGGTGGACAAGGTAATGCCGGAGGACGACGAGCAGTGCACGGAGGAGGAGGAGCGGTGGTCATCAGTGCATTCAACTGTGTGAGTGGGGTGACCGTGTTCATGGGGAAGTAGTAAATAATGGGATTGTTGCTGTAAGAGAAGGGTAAGTGGTTGTCAGGACAGGTATGACACATAAAATAGAAGGCAGAGGGGCCTTTGAACCGGGTGGAGATCTGGTGATCGTCACAGCATAGCATGTGAGTGAACTGAGTGAGATAAACATGTCAGGAGTAGGAAGACCTGAGGAGGCTGTTCCCTTGTTCACGGTACAAAAGCAGGAATGGACTACAGTGCCATAATACAAAATGGAAGAGGTCATGGAGGTCATATCACTGCGACATATCGGTTACAGTGGGAGGAACAACACGGATTTGGCAGCGAGGAGAGGGAACATTCATGGCAATGCGCCATCAAGGAGTGGAAGACTGGGAAAGCAAGCAGGTTTAGGGTACAACAGTCAGTAATAGTACTTGACAGGGGGAATACATGATTAAGGGGATAAGGTTGGGGATCCTGTGGTGTTAAGTCCATGAGAATCTTTCTTCATGGTTCATAAGGCATGGTATGTGTGGGTGTCTGAATTTTTTAACATGGGAGGGCAATCAATTGTACAAAAGGACAGGCTACCTTATCATGAAGGCAAAAGAGGTCTGGCAGCTTCCAATTTCAGACTTCAACAGCTGTAGGTGTTGATCGAGAGTGCGACATTGCAAGCAAGGCCAGGCAGTCCCTGACCTTGCCCCCGCAGGGGGCTGTGCACTGAGAAGGAGCAACCAATACTGCACAAGGGAATCATTGTATGTGGGGAAAAGGGAAGACATCAGGGCACTGGATGGGAGGTGAGGGGAAGGAGGAACGTTTGGGGGTGGTGAACATTAATGCCAGGAGCCTATTGAGTGAGGGGAAAGAAGTCGGCTTATAGGCATTTCAAGTGCTCAAGAGTGAAAGGGATAAAGGGGAGTACAAGCTGATGGCCAGAAGGGCCACTAGGGTGGAGAGGGCGGCAAAGGCAAGGAAGGAGCAGAACCTGGCCAGGGAAATTAGGAGAGGGAATAAGGGGTTCTTTAGATACATTGGGGAAAAACGAAGGGTGAAGGGGCAGATTAGCAGGATTAAAATGGGAGGGATGGGCACAATATCTGGGGGAGCAGGCTGAGGTACTAAATGAGTACTTTGCCTCAGTTTTCACCAAGGAAAATAGGGGGGCTGCATCATACATGGGAGGAGAAGGTGAAACTGGGGGGGGACCCTTGACGATCGTTGGGTCTGGGGAGAGGATGAGCCATCACTGGCAGGAGGGGGGAAGGCAAGGCAGGGGGACAAGGTAGCGGAGGTGGAAATCACGGCACAGAGAGTGAGGGAAGCCCTCAGGTCCCTTAAGACGGAGAAAGCACCGGGGTCAGATAAATTACATCCCAGAGTGCTGAAGAAACTGGCAGATGTCCTGGCGAAACCCCTGGTGGAGCTTTTCAGTATCTCTCCGAGGACAGGGTGGGTTGCCCAGGACTGGAAGGTGGCGCATATAGTGCCTATCCACAAGGGAGGATCAAGGGAGGTGGCAGGGAACTACAGGCCTGCCAGCCTGACATCAGTGGTGGGCAAGGTGATGGAGGGCATTGTCAAGGAGAGGCTAGGGGGGGACCTGGAAAAGTCGGGGTGCCTGGACGATACACAGCATGGATTCGTCCCAGGGAAATCGTGTCACACAAACCTTGTGGAGTTCAATGACTGGGTGATGAGAGCCTTGGACCTGGATAGACCGGTGGACGTCCTCTATCTTGACTTCAACAAGGCATTTGACTCTGTTCCTCACGGAGGCCTGTTGAATAAGCTGGGAGAAATGAGGGTGGGGAACCAGATGATCAGATGGATAGCCAACTGGCTCCAGGACTGGACCCAGAGGGTCATGGTTGGCGGGATAGTCTCATCCCCAAGGAGGGTTATTAGTGGGGGTCCCTCAGGGATCAGTCCTTGGGCCCTTCCTGTTCAATGCCTATGTCTCTGACATAAGGAAAGGTATCAGGAGTGAGATGAGTGTCTTTGCGGATGACTCAAAACTGGGGGCGGTGATGGATGGGAGGATGGCCCTACAGTGGGACCTGGAGGCTCTGGAAAGGTGGTCTAGAAAGTGGAAGCTGAGGTTTAATGCAGGGAAATGCAAGGTACTGCATCTGGGAGCCAGAAACCCAGGCCAAGAGCACACCCTGGGGGGGGGATGCTACAAGTCTCAAAGGCTGAGAGGGACCTGGGGGTGGTGGTGGTGGATGTCAAGATGAACAACTCTGAGACTTGTAGGAGGGCAGTGGCCAAGGCAAACAGAATGCTGGGATGCATCGCTAGGGGGATCACCTCCAGAAGGAGGGAAGTGATACCCCGTATACTGCTTGGTGAGGCTGCACCTAGACTACTGCATGCAGTTTTGGAGGCCACATTTAAAGAGGGACATTGAACTCCTGGAAAGGGTCCAGAGAAGGGCAACCAAAATGATCTGGGGCTTGGGGGACAGGACCCATGGGAAGAGGCTCAAAGAGCTAAATATGTGCACATTGGAAGAGAGAAGGGACCGGAGGGACATGATGGAGGTCTTCAAGTACATGAAGGGGTTAAATAGGGCAGAAGCAGTCAAGGTGCTCTGAAGGAAGGAGGGGCAACTAGAGGCATGGTTGGAAACTGGAGGGGAGATTCAGGAGAGAAAGGAGGAGGTGCTACTTCACTGAGAGGGTGGTGGAGCCATGGAAGCTGGCCAGGGGCTGGTGGAGGCAGAGATGGTGGAGGAGGTTCAGAGGGGTGGGACAGGAACAAGGAGAGGTTCTGGGCATAAGTCCTGTGCAGTGGGAATATCTGGGACTGGGAAGGAGAAGCCAGAGAGGGACAGAGGCAGCAGCGTCAGCTCTCAGGGTGAGGGCTGACCAAACGAGCGAACAACGAAAGACCATTATGCCCTATTCTCTGGCATTTAGTATGTTAGTAAGATACAATAGCTTCAGGGGGTGTTACTGGAGGGGTGGGTGGATGTGGTGGGTGTCGGAGAGACTTCTGCCACTCACACACGATTGTCAAGTAAACATACCAGGGAACAATACATACACAAGGGACAAACATGGTGGAGTGAAGTAGAGGTGATGGGAGCTTTCATCATTAGGGATGGCATAGGTATAATCAAGGTTTACTACACAGGGGTTCAGGTTGAGGCCTTATGGGTCAACATGCAGGCTATGGAGGGGGGAATAGGACCAAGATTAGGGACAATATATAGACCACACGATCAGGGGGACGAACAGGAAATGGAAATTACATACCTACCGTAATTCTTGATCTTCTTGGATGAGTCTCCACCACTCATTCACACTAATGGGATCTGCGACAGAGGCACTAGGACACAGCGGGAACAAACTTTTTTGCTAGAGGGTCGGCACCGGAGATGGCGCCGCGAGGAGTGGCACCGCATGCCTCTGCTCGTGCGGTAATGACTATCCCGGCGTCGACCCTCCAACCACCTCAGTACCTTTCTTTCCGAGGAGGTGCAGTGTAACTAACCTAGAAGGATAGCCTAACAAAAAAAAATGGACATAAGATAGTCCGGACAACCCATATAAGAAGGGTCAACAAAGAATGTCTTCACAGCCTAAAGATTGAGGGAGTGAAGACCAATAACAGAGGTGAGTTCAGGGGATGGTGGGTGGGCGTGTGAATGAGTGGTGGAGACTCGTCCAAGAAGATCAAGAATTACGGTAAGTACATAATTTCCATATCTTCCTGGACATAAGTCTCCACCACTCATTCACACTAATGGGAGAGTACCAAGCTAGTAATGTCCTGAGAGGGTGGCAGGAGAGACCAAGAGCTCACAATTTTAGGACAGAAGTCCATTAAGGATGGTCCTACCAAATGAAAGATGTCGTCTGGCATGGACATCCAGGGCATAGTGTTTGTCGAAAGTATGCACTGAGATCCAGGTGGCCACATTGCAAATATCTGCGATGGGCACGTTGCGGATTTCCGCTAGGGATGCCGCTACCACTCTAGTAGAGTGAGTGTACACTCTGCCCTCCAGCTTAACCTGCACCATGGAATAACAGTGGCGAAGGCATGCAACCAGCCATGCAGAAATACATCTGATAGCGGGTCTCGCTGAAGGAAATAAAACAGTTGTTGAGCTGTATGAAAGTCTTTTGTTCTGTCTAGATAGAAACGCAAAGCTCTTTTGACATCCAAGGAATGAAGACAACGCTCTCCTTCATTTTGGAAGTTCGCAAAGTAAGATGGAAGGACCAGAGGTTGGTTTAGATGGAATTCTGAAACAACCTTAGGGAGAAACTTAGGATGGGTCCTAAGAACTACTTTGTCTTTATGAAACACAGTATACAGAGGGTCTGTGGCCAAGGCATGTATCTCAGAGACCCTGCGGGCTGAGGTAATGACCACTAGGAAGGCCGTCTTCCAAGTGAGGAATTTTAACTCACAGGTAGCTAGAGGCTCGAAAGGTTTTTGAGTGAGCATGTCTAGCACCAGATTAATGTCCCAGGCTGTGACTGGACGTCTTATAGGAGGTCTGGTATGCAGAACTCCCTTAAGAAACCTCTTATCCACAGATAACTGAGCCAGAGACAAGGAAAGTACTGGCTCATGATAAGCTGAAATGGCACAAAGGTAAACCTTAACTGTAGAGTATTGCAGACCTGAATTTGAGAGGTCTAAAAGGTACTCTAGAACTTTATCTGGTGGGCAGGAAAAAGGATTGAAAGAGGATTTTGCACACCACAGCGAGAAACGCTTCCATTTGGCTGTTTAAGTTTTCCTAGTGGCTGGCTTGCGCACAGCCAGAAGAATATCTGAAACTCTGCGAGAGACATTGAACCTGTTCACGTCTATCTCTTCAGGAGCCAAGCATGAAGGTGAAGCGACCTCAGATTGGGATGGACCACAGGCCCCTGAGTCAGAAGGTTCATCTGAAGGGGAAGTGGTTTCGGAGGAATTTCTGACATACTGTTGAGTAGTGGAAACCATATCTGTCGAGGTCAGAAGGGAGCAATGAGGATCATATTGTCCCCCTGGGACTCGAATTTGAGAAGTACTCTCTGAATTAGAGGAAGAGGCGGAAAGGTGTATAGAAAGAGTTTTGTCCTCCTCAGCCTGGACGCATCCTGACAGAAAATGCCAGGACCTGGATTTCTGGAGCAGAAGAGAGGCAGTTTTGTGTTGAGTGGGGACGCAAAAAGGTCCAGGTCTGGAGTTCCCCAATCTGCGAACAGTGACTGAGCTATGACTGAGTCGAGAGACCATGCGTGAGGATCTGTCTGTGTTCTGCTGAGACGGTCTGCCAGTTCGTTCTGCACCCCCAGCAGGTAGACCACATGAATTAGAGCTTTGTGCTCTAGGCACCATTCCCACACCCTCATTGTTTCGCTCCGTAAGGGGTAAGAATGAGCACCGCCCTACTTGTTGATGTAATACATCACTGCTTTGTTGTCCATTTGAAGGAGAATGTTCTTGTGACAGAGAATGTCCTTCAAAGCTCAAGTGAAGCTGGGACTCGTCCTGAGTCCACGTACCTTGAGTGTGGAGAGGCTGACAGTGAGCTCCCCACCCTATCAGAGACGCATCCGTGGTAATGGAAATCTGATAATCCAGAGGAGCAAAGGGGTATTCTTCTAGAAGATTGTCCTCTTGTGACCACCAGGTGCGTGATCTCTTCAGAGGTTCTGTCACCTTGATGAGAAAAGACTGAGGGTGAGTGGTCGGGGACCAGTGAGTACTGAGCATCCATTGAGAGGTTCTCATGTGGAGGTGTGCTAGGGGTACAGTGAACACCGAGGATGCCACGAGACCTAGCATCCGTTGCATCAAGAGAGCTGTCACCGAGCTGCTTTCTCCAATATATTGGGCCATCTGAAGAATATAGCTCCTCCTGTCCTCTGGAAGAAATGCTTTCACACAGGTGGTGTCCAGGAGAGTTCCTATGAAAAGGAGCCTCTGGGAGGGCTGCAGTTGCAATTTTTTGAGGTTTAGCAGGACTCCCATGGACGTGAGAAAGTGAAGCCGTGGCTACGGTGTCTAGAGTTCCCTGCCTGGAGGGACTTGCTAGAAGCCAATCGTCCAGATATGGGAACACTTGTATTCCGATTTTTCTGAGATGCGCTGCGAGAATTGCACAACACTTTGTAAAAACTCGCATCGCCGAGGATAGCCCAAAAGGCAGGACTCTGAACTGATAATGCTGTCCCAAAGCCACGAACCTGAGGTATTTGTGATGCTTTGGGTGTATAGGAATGTGCTGGTAAGCATCCTACATATCCAGGGAGGCTAACCAGTCATGTTGATGAAGTAAAGGGGAATTTTTCTTTGGGAAGGAATTTGTTTAATTTTCTGAGGTCCAAAATGGGGCGCATGCCCCCGGTTTTCTTTGGAACCAGAAAGTAATGGGAGTAGAACCCTGTGTTCCGTTGATCCAGCGGAACTACTTCCACTGCCCTGTTGTTCAGAAGGCCTTGTATCTTGGAAGTGAGAAGTTCTGACTGAAGAACTGACAGCCTGGGCTGTCGTCTGGGGGGACGATCCAGAGGGGTCTCCAAAAGATTGAGGGAATACCCCTTGCGGATTATCCAGAGGACCCATTTGTCTGAGGTTATGGACTTCCATTGATTGTAGAAGTGAGTCAGATGACCTCCCACCATTGAGGAAGAGTCCCCCTCAGGCAGCTGAAGTGGGACTTGGGCCAACAACTCAGAAGGCGGCACCAGGCGCTTTGGGTACTTGCACCTTCTGCTGTGTTTTCTTCTGAGGCTGGAGGGCTTGGTTTTTATTAAAACTTCCCCTGCCTTTGCCTCAAAAGGACTGACGGCTATGAAACTGGTGTTTGTTAATACCCCCCGAGAGGGGACGGGAGGAGGTCGAGCCAATTTAATGGCTGACCTAGTCTTTTGCGTGGCCTCTAGAGCCTGTTCTACTTGCTGCAAAGACTCTCTTACCTAAGGTGTCTATCTTACGAGATTCTTTATTAATAGGTCGAGCTGTAATAGTCTGGGGAAGGACGACCTTATCATTCTCTGCCAAGACTACTAAAGGCTTGGGATGCCAAAATGGGTCGATCCTTGGGGGCAGTATATTTTCTATCTATGGACTTAGCCACAGAAGGAATGAGAGCAGGATTATTCCATACCATTTCAGAAAGCGTCTCAAAGGAGGGCTGTACCGGAGGAGTCAAATCCATAGGGATCTCCGGAACACGGAGGTACTGGAGTCTTAACAGTTTCCCAGGATCGATATCTGTAGTTTGGATAGAAAGAGTGGAATTCAAGTTTTTCAGCAGAGACTTAAATGACAGGTCCTCGACCACAGGCTCTACAGCAGGAATAGATCCTGTTCCTTCCACATCATCACCCAGCCTAAGGTCTGGGTCAGGCTCAATGTCATCTCCTGACAGCCCGGGAGGGACTGTATGAACAGGAAAGGAGTGAAAATCAGAAGGAAATGAGGAAGGAAAAGGATTCAAAGAAGAGGAGCCCTGAAGACTGGATGACGCCCTAACAGGTCTCGGCACCAAGGAGCACAGCGCCGAAAACACGCACGGCGCCAAGGAGCCACACAGCACCAAGGACGGCATCAAGAAGCCACACAGCGATGAGGATGAAGTGCCGACGAGGTGCACGGCGCTGAGTGACCAGCCGATGAGGCTTGAGAAACCAACGCGCCGAAGGCCATCAATGCCGAGGGCGTCGAAAACATCCCAAGACTCCAAAAAACAGGATTTGAGGAAAAAGAAGGATTTATACCAGGAGATAGAGGCATCGGTGTGGCCCCCTGCGCCGCAGCCATGTGAGGGGGGGAGACACCTAAGCGCGGAGTCGACGGCACCGAAGACAGCGCCACGCGACTAGGGAGGCTCAACCGCCCTACCTGATCTCCCAGAAAGCCCGAAGGCCCCTGAGTGACCGGGCCAGGTAGCTGGACCAACCTCCGAGCCCACTGCTCCATAACAGCAGCCCACTGATGAAACTGCTCATCTGAAGACCTACCAGAGGGCGGGGTTGGGCTCTGATGTCAAAGACGTCGTCTACCAGAAACAGACACCGGCAACTCCGAAGGAGGAGACCGGTGACTAGCTCCAATAACTGACTGTCTACGCGCAGACATATCAGAAGGCGACCTCGAGTGATGCCTACTCTTTTTTGACCTGTGGGCCGAAGAAGAGCTCGAGACCGAAAGATGCCGGGAGTACGACCATTTGCTTTTATGCTTTCGAGAGGACCGCCCACCCCCTCGGGCACTGGACTGTCCATTGTCAGACCCCACTTCCAGAGAAGGCGGACCGGACCCAGCCCGGCTGACTGAACAGCTTTCATATGAAGTCTCCCTACCATCACCTGACCCACTCATGGTCGAATCCGTCAATGTAGGCTGAGACTTCTTACTTAAATAAGAATAAATAAACTAAGTGATACTTTATTCGAGATATTACTACAAAACAATAAAACTGAAAAAACTATGCTGCTAGTTTGAAGCTTGATTCCCGGCGGGCGAGCGACATCGTCACTGAAGTGCACTCGACGGCGGGAAAAAAGGAACTGAGGCGGTTGGAGGGTCGATGCCGGGACAGTCATTACCGCACAAGTGGAGGCTCGCGGTGCCGCTCCTCACGGCGCCATCTCCGGCACCGACCCACTAGCAAAAAAGTTTGCTCCTGCTTGGTCCTAGTGCCTCTGGCACAGATCCCATTAGTGTGAATGAGTGGTGGAGACTTATGTCCAGGAAGATATGAGCATGGTGGGTACATGGTCACAAAGGCACATTGGTAAATGATTACAAAGGGGCTCCTGCAGTCTACTGATGCATGGATGAGGGAGAGACAAGTGGGGAAAAGTAAGTGGCCGACTTTGTGGACAAGGGTGGTCCAGGATGGGGTGAGAACAGGGAGAAGGACCGCAGGTGGTGCTACATTAAACACTATCAAAGGGATGCTGACAAACAAACGAAAATGATGGTGAGCAGGGAGAGGGGGATTACCTAAAGTAGCCGAGAGGTGGTACTTGCACAACATTTTCAAGGAATAAGTAAGGTAAGACTTCAGTGACTGCTTCAGTTGAGGGAGGTGGTGGCCAGCAGAGGTCATTCCATGAAGCTACAAAAGTACAGTTTCAGGGGGGAGCAAGGAGACGCTAACTCACTAAGAAGGTGGTGGAGCCATGGAGTGCGGTGCCTGGGTACTTGGTGGGTCATACACCCCAAAGGGCTTCAACAATGGCTGAGATATGTATAGGCAGGGCTTCAGATAACTCCATTTTGGGAGTATCTGACTCCAAGAAATAAGGCAAAAACTTCCAGAATAAAGGGGAAGGAAGTCATCGACTTCCAAATATAAGAAACAATATTGAATGACTTCTAAACCTGAAGGCACAGAAGCTAAGAAGTTATGGATTTTTCTAAAAGAAATTGCATTTTACCAATAAAATTTGTATCAACATCCATTTATTGATCTTTCTTAGAATACTGGCTTTCAATTTGTGGGATCTGGGAAGTATTTTGACTTCCAAAAAATTGGAATGACTTCCAGATTTTGACTCATGGAAGTATTTGACTTCCACACAAAATAAATTAACTGAACCCCTGTGTATAGGGTACATCCCACTGCCACGATGGGAGGGTGGTGTGGCACCTTGTGGGGAGGTAGGGTCAAATAATGGGGCCCTGTGAAACCAAAGGGCATAATGCCATAGCGTCTTACTATGTTACTATGTTAGCATGTAGCAAGGCGGATGACATGGTCAGACACCTGGCAACTTGAAGTCAATGGCAACAAATTAAACCTGATGCATAATGCCGAAAAATGCATCCTGCTGCATTAAGGGTCTAAGAATCACAGGCAAAAGTAACATCGCAGTGCGGTGCACCGAGCTCTGAGTGAGGAGGAGAAACATGGGTGGAGTTGCTGAGACATGGAACATTGAAGGAAAGCAGCAACAAAAAACTACTATCTGTGTTGTATTGCAAGGGGATAACCTCAAGGAGGGGTGAGGTAATTTAGCTGTTCCACAGACTGCTCGTAGACCACACATGGAGTATTACGTGCAGTACTGACACCCTTAAGTAGATAGGCACAGTAGGTTACTGGACAGTAGGGGGCAACACAGCTGAAAAAAGATGACACAGGATGTGGTGGCTGTACTTATGAGGTTAGACTACCTTACTTGAACCTTACTCTCTTGTGGGACATGACAGATAGGGGACACAATACAGAACTTCAAGTACATGACAGGAATAAAGAGGACATGCATGCAGGGACTGTTGTACGGGACTGTGGGCACAGACAGTCAGAGGCCATTATATGACATTACAAGGTGAAATGTTTATGAAGGGATTGATGTGGAATTTCAGATCAGACACAGTGGTGGGATAGTGGAACGTGCAACCAGAATAGGTTGTGGCAAGCTCAACAGTGGGATGCTTCCAGAGGACCTGGTACAGGGCAAAAGGGAGGATAATGGCACAGATGGTTACACATGGAGGGGCAGAAAAACAGTAAGGGTGGTAGCTGCAAAACTAACACTCATCACACCACTTGTACACCAGCTGTACTTTTATTATGGCACTTTTATATGCTTCATAACGTGCAGGTAAGTGATCAGGAAACAGGTCATCACATGGTGTGCTGTCAAGACTTCTGTAGGCACTACTTTCACTAAACATGCACACAGTGAAGCATAGGTGCCGGAACAGGGGGGGCCATGGCCCTACCACTTTCATAAGTGGCCCTATCAGTTTTTGCAATCACGTTAATGTATTTAATAGGGGAGAATTTACCTCTTACATCTTTGGCCCTACCACTTTTCAAACCGTTCCGGCACCAATGCAGTGAAGCCAGTTAACTGAGCAGTCACAAAAAATGTAGGGTGCATGAATGAAAAACAGAAATGGTTTCAGATTGAACATCACTATGTGCTGAGTACAGCAGATGATTGCAGGTAGAAATTAGGCAACATCCGCATCGCATAAAACAAGGTACGGGCAAAAAACAGACAGCATTACACCATCAGGTGAGACACTGTGGGCATGACATGATACACACAGGATAAACGATGAACAGTAATATTGCGATGGTTTTCTTCAGGGGTGGGTGGTGGGTTAAGCATTATGTCCTGCAGCATCATACAGCGTGTGTACAGACAACACCACCACTGTAACATGCTGAATTCCCATGACAGGAGCATGTGCTGGGGTACTGGTGCAGGTGTTGCAACATTGTATGCAGCAGCAAGACTCAATCAATGTATAACTCTGTCTGTTATATAACATGGGTAGCACACTAACGTGCTGACTTACCATGATGGGGGGGCTCATATACCACACCATGACTTAATCACTTTGACAGTCAGATCAACAAGTAACTTCGTAAATGACAAGGTTCACTTACGCCCCAGCGGACTGTGGGGGGCCAGCATACTGCAACAGGGGAGGACATTACTGCAAGTCAGCACATCATCAGGGAAACAATGACAGTACACAGCTGAGTTTTGAAAGGTCACACCTGTGTTACAGTCCTTTGAAGTACTGCACAGCACAACAGTAAACAGCAACATAAAACTACTACAGAGATAAGAAACCTTTTAGGAAATAGTCAGCATCAGTCAAATGCTCGGAGCACACCACGTTGTGCTTCTTAGGAAGAAAACTGCCAGCACTAAGGTCAGCCCGATTGAGGACACTGATCCACTGACTTTTTAACGGTTCTCCAGTGGGAAAACGATAGTAACTGACTTTATGATCAGACTTTGTCTTCCCCGAGGTGTTAGCACAACCTGTCACCATGCATGTCGGCATTGTGACTAAACAAGTTTCCTAATCAAAGCAAAATGCACAAATGTAAATGATAGCATGACATATCAGATCAATTCACAGAAGATTTGTCTGACACTGTAAAGCAAAGGCAGGCACCGCTATAAAAAATAGATAAACAGAAAATAATGTACTGCTGGCTATGTGGCGCGCGATGCTGTAGACTTGGGCCAGGAAGAGCATGCCAACAGTGTCACTACATGCAGAAGTAAACAACATGAATGTGCGCGTGTAAACTGTTGGCGTGTGCACAAAGTAGCAGGGGGAGCGTGCACAAACTTCGCTTCCGGTGCAGCGGCAAGTAGGAAATGGCGCTCCAGTACACAGACTGCATGGATAGACTCTGGCAACAAAAATGACAGATATAGACGAGAGGTTAGTGCAACATAAAAAATAAATACAGCAATTAGGCATTGGGTGCACTCACTTACTCACAAAGGGAGTACTGGCTGTTTTGGGCTGCTTTCCTTTAAACTGGAAGGTCACCTCATTGAATCGGTTTGTTATTTTTGGGATAGTCAGTTCCCTGACTCCCCTATTCCTTAAATTTATTCTATGATTTGGCTTTTTTAGTTGAATTACTAAGTTATGTGGAAATTTACTTTTAAATAATCCCCTAACTTGTCTTAACCAAATACCCTTAGCCCTCAATTCCAATGGTTTCCACCCTAGATTTAAATACATTATGCAATGATGAGTTTTGTATTCACATCTTAGCACAAAACGTTCTAACTTATTATAAAGAACATCCAATTTCTGTAATTGTTTTTTTGAAGTATGCCTATATATATGACTTTCATATTCGATTACCGGTAAAATAAATAAATTGGTTCGCTATAGTTGATCACATTTCTTTTGTCATGCAATGTGATATGCATCTCTCTCATTGCTCCTATTTTTCCATTTGTTTTCCTTGTTAATTTAGTCACATGTTGCTCAAAAGTTAAGTTCTGATTAATCTGGATCCCCAGATATTTGTACACTTCGGTTTGTTCTAGGGTTCTACTCTCCTGGGTCTTTATTCTTAATTTTGGGACACTTTTCCTTCCCGGGGTAAAGAATATTGACTGTGTTTTTTTACCATTTATTAGTAGCCCAAGGGAGGAAAAGCGTGCGTGCATATCCAGAAAATCACTTTGCAGTTTCCGTTCTACCTCTTCCTGATTTTTACATTCTGATATCAGTACGGTATCATCTGCATAGAGTCGAATTTTAGAATATTTGATACAATTAGGTAGGTCATTCAGGTAGATTCCCTCACCCTCCCCTGCCTGAGATGCTCCGGCCAGTCTGAAAGTGGGGCCAGCCTGAGCAGTCCAAGAAGGGGGTACACCTCCCAAATGAGAAGGGGAACCACCGACTCCGGTATGTCCCCCGGTGCCACCCTCAGCACCCTTCTCCCTATCCTGTCTAAACTGTTGGAAAAAATCGTGAACACCCAGCTCAAGAACCATCTGGAATCGTCAAAACTTCTCAACCCATTACAATCAGGATTCAGAGCACAACACAGCACAATTTCTGCTTTGGCCAAGGTTACTAATGATTGGCAGCGTGAGCAGGTCAACAAGAACTTTGCGCAGTATTCTTGGACCTAAGTAAGGCATTTGATACCACTGATCATAGTCTGCTCCTCACATCCCTTCAAACCATCGGGCTGGATGCTCTTTCCCTTAGATGATTCGGTAACTACCTCTCAGGCCGTTCACAGCAAGTAAAAGCGGATAGTGAAGTCTCACCTCTGAAACCCCTTCAGAGGGGCATTCCCCAAGGTTCCATTCTGGGTCCCCTGCTTTTTGCACTTTATATCAACAGAATCGATGCCACCATCAAAAAGGCCCATATACACCTATTTGCAGATGATACAGTGCTTTACTCTAGCGGATCTTCCCCTCAAATGGCATGCTCAGAACTCAGGGCGACTTCAATCGGCTACAGACTCAGCTCCTAAACCAGAAGTTGCTTCTAAATGCCAAGAAAACAAAAGCTATGTTCTTGCCACCCTTTCCTAACTTAGCAAATCCGGCAGTGACAGGGTTACTCCCCCCAATTACCACTATTCTAGGTGAACAGTTGGAGTATGTATCAAAATTTAAATATTTGGGGGTTTGGCTGGATTCTAGACTCTCCTTCATTGCTCATATAGAACAGCTGATAAAGAAACTTAGAATGAGACTTGACCTTTTCTACAGGATAAAAAAAAATCTCCTTCCCAGGGATGCAAGACTGAGGCTAGTCCAAACTACCTTTCTCTCTTTATTAAACTACGGCGACTTGCTCTACAGCCAGGGTCCTGCAGGTGCTCTTTCCAAACTTGATACGCTCTACCATAGAGCTCTAAGGTTTATAACAGGCCTTCCCTATTCCACCCATCATTGTTCTCTGTACTCGGCGGAAGAGTGGTCATCCCTTAGCTTTAGACGTCAGAGAAATGCTGCAATCTGGATCTACAAAGTCATCATAAATAAACTGCCAGATTACATCTCAGACTGTTTACCGTTCTGCCCAATAAGTAAGTATGCCTTGAGAAGTGCCTCTTACATTTCGCTGAAGGTTACCAAGGCCAAATCTCGGTTTGGCGGGGCACCTTTTAGCTACGTATGTCCCCTTTTGTGGAACAAGATACAAATAAAACTAAAAATCAATTACCCCATTAGTCTGGCAGCTTTCAAATCCTTATATACACTCCATTTTAAAGAATCTTGTGTCTGCTCCTCCTGACTCTAGGTACTCCTATCCTTTAGAGAGCTTCTTGTTCAATCCTCTGACCCTGCCCCTGCCTCATCATGATTTTAGGTCACTCTCTGCTGTTAGACTATTTTTTTGCCGTCCCCATGCCTTCCTCCCTCACTCCCCTGCCCACACCTATACCTCATATCCTCTTACCCGTGACCCTTCAACCCCTATTTTGTCTGTTTATCTGTTTTCTTTCCTCCTACCCCTTCCCCCTTGCCTTGAACTCATTTAATCACCAGGATATTCTTGCTTGAGCCTACTCTGTACCTACTGTTTTCCTGTATGTTCTGCACTTTGTCTGTGCTGTACGAATTGTCTATCTGTAAAATTAATGTTTTACACTATTCTGCACCTTTTACTTGCATTTGTATTACCTATGCCTAATTGTTATACACAATTTCTTTATTGAATGTTGATCTCATCAAATTGTATTCACCTAATTGTTTGTCCCAGGTCCACCTTGAAAAATGAGCTTGCTCAATGGTGTCCGCCTGGTTAAATAAAGATTTTGATTGATTGATTGATAGACTACGAACAAGAGGGGCCCCAGGATAGACCCCTGGGGAACCCCCTCTTGTTGGGCGGGAAGCCGGGATGAATGGTGAAGATGCACAGAAAAATCAAGAATTGCAGTAGGTACGTAATTTTCATATCTTATCTGTGTCACTCTTCACCATTCATCAATGGTGGGCGACTACCAAGCCCCCCGAGGGGACCTGATACCTCCCTGAGAGACAGAAGTCCTTCAGCCTGGTGTGCGGGAAACACTGGGGAAGGGAACCCTTCTAGGCCTGGTTAGGCCTGAGACTGGTCTGGGTGAGGCGGTGTTCTCCTTTGATCAGGAGAGGGAAGTCACCCCTGAAGCTCTCGCCTCACCCTGCGGGAGAAAAGGTGGGTTCCCCGGAATGAGGAGGCAGTCGCCCTACGTCAGGCTACGGGTGATAACCTGGAAAGACGAGGCCATGCAGTCCGCCTAATGCAGATCGCTGTCCCCATCAGCCTGGATGCCACCTCGCAAGCTCCAGGCCACGTGCAGAGAGGGCAATGGCCTGTCTGGTTGCCTTCGAATCACGCAAGGATATTAGGATCTGTCCTAGTAGATACCATAAGTGCCTGTTATAGGTAGCATGATGGGACTGACATGTTGAAATAGACAAGGAGAGACGTGCTGAAGAGAATACTCTCCTCCCCCAAAATCAAACCCAGCAGAGTCTGACTCAAGGGGTCGGTCAGTTCCTAGGCATCTATGCCCAGAGGGCGTGTCCAGTAACATGACACCTGAAAGAGGGTGAGCCAAGGCTCCTGGAGACCCTAGGGGTGCGCAATACCTGTGCTGGCAGTCCCTCGGGGCTGGAGAAAGGATTGAGGGGCTTCTCCAGGCGCGATACGAAACCTTCCTGAAGGGGGAGGGCCAGGTGGAAACCACCAGGTTGGCTGCACTGAATTCGCCTAAAAAGGCGAGCATCATCCGTTCAGGATTGTGACTTCCTAAACTGGATATGTGGAGCTCGCTGACCAACCCCACAAGGAAGTGCTGACAGCTAGACAAATCAGCCGCTGGGGACAGGTGGAGGGGGGAATCCTCTCCCTCAGAGGAGGAAGATGAGGGAGCCGACGAGTCTGGAGAGCCAGGCACTGGCTGCATGGGGGAATGTTTGAACACCTCCTCGTTCATGGACCTAAAGTAGAATGGGAAGAGTGCAGCCATGGACTAAACTGCTCCCAGGTGAGAGGTCCCGTAGGACCGACATGGCCCGGGAGAGAGGGAGATGTTGGCAGAGGTAAGGGGGCTAAACACCTCTGAGGAGGAGCACGACCTCTGCCAGGGCTGTGGGACTGAACAGGAGACCTCAAGAATGGAGAAGATCTGCCGGTTGGAGCAGCTGGGGGCCGTTCATCCGAGCCGGAACAGCCAGGGCTGAGCCCTAACAGAGGATCCCCCCTGCAAGGTGACTGGGGCTGCATGAGCCCAGAACAGCGGCCCCTAGCCTCTAAAGATGAGATCCCTCTTGGTGAGACCCCAGTGGAGAAAACAGGACCAGCACTGCGACTCCTGCCTGAGCTCCCAGGGAAGGGCGCTGCCTCCGATTCTGTCCCCTCAACCCCTTAGACTCAGAGAGGGACCTCTTCCTCAGAACCAGTTTAGGTAACTCAATCACCATGGCCAACTCCTGAGAGACAGTCACGGACAGAGCACCCTCCCCTGCCTGAGATGCTCCGGCCGGTCTGAAAGTGTGGCCAGCCTGAACAGTCAAAGAAGGGAGTACACCTCCCAAGTGAGAAGGGGAACCACTGACTCCAGTATGTCCCCCGGTGCCACCCTCAGCACCACAGGACTGGTCGGAACCACCAACACCAGAACCGATAGTAACCACCGACTCTAGGGAAGGGGGGCTGAGCCGGAGCTGAAGCGCTGGGCAAGGAGTCGGGAGGACTCCAAGGAATCAGGAAGTCAGTCCGGGTCCACCTCCAAGTCATCATCTTCACCAGAAGAGGCTCAGACTCAGACCACTCCGCAATCTCCCCTGGTTCTGGGGGCCACAAGCGGCACCGTGAACTGGCCCTGCACTACTCACAGTGCCATGACGATCACCGGAACCGCACGCAGCACTGGGATCCTATATGGCACTGGGAGCCAACTCCGTGCCACCTGCAGCACCGCCCCAATCTCCGGCTCCTCAAGAGGCATCGGGATCCGAGGTGGCACCGACAAACGGTGCCAAGGAAGATGCTGGGGGAGCCTTCACCTCAGAAGAGGTGACTGCCAGAATAGTGCCTCCCGCTGACTCTCGGAGGAATCAGGCAGGGCCTCCTGCACTGTGGAAGGAGTTTCCGCTGAGGCAAGGCAAGAAGAGACAGAAACCCCCTCCTCCACAGGCCGTATAGAACCGGGAGGGGACCCGGAGGAAGGGTCAAGAGACCTGCATCTGGTGTCCCCAGGTATGAGCCTGTCCACCGGAAGTCAGCAGCGCACGTCTGACTTTAAACGCGCGCAGTTCTAACACTCGATGGTCCATGGAAAAACAGGCATCGCAACGATCCATATCATGGTTTGGGCGAAAGCAGGTCAAGCAACAACTATGCTGGTCTGTGATGGAAAAAAGTCGGTAGCAGGGACACCGCCACATAGGAGGCGACCTGCCTTGGAATATTTCTTCTTGTCTACTGAACGAGACATGACTGGACAAAAAAACAAGAAACATAAACAGTACTTGGCATCACTGAAAATAAAATAAATGGAAAGGTCTTACCAGCTCGATGGTGCCAAGAGAAGCGGTACAGAACTAGGTATCGAGAAGGCCGCTGACGCAGTTTCAATTCGCTCCGCATGAGGTACGTGTCAACTCAACAGTGGGAGAAGCAAAACTGGGTCTGAGGAGGAGTCAGCGTCGGTTTCTGGCCAACCCACGAGCACCAAGCAATATGTCGGCCTCGAGGGCGATGCTGTCCCGATGTTGGCTCCGCCTCTTGCAAAGCTCCCGTGAAGTCCTGTTCTCCAGCCTGAACCCACCAGTGATGAATGGTGAAGACTAACATAGATAAGATATTTTGTTCGGTGTCAGACTGTGGCAAGGACTCTGCGCAAGAGATTTAAGGGAGGTCCAAAGGACATATTCATACTGAGAGAAATATTCTTGATAACTGGCTATTCCCATATTTAAAGTGGCTGCTGCAAAAGCCCTCTTTCCCATGGTGCCAGTCTTATGAGACTCCTTATTGATAGGCCGAGCCATAACCTCCGGTGGGAGAACGATCTTGTTTTCAGCAAGGATAACAATTTTATCTGCAGTAGGCTGGGAAGTCAAAATAGATCTATTCTTGGGAGGAATATACCTACAGTCCAACTGCTTAGAGACAGAAGGAATGGAAGCAGGCCTTGCCCACACCACCTATGAAAGAGTTTCAAAAGCTGGAGGAACAGCAGGTGTGAGGTTAACAGGAATGTTAGGAACATGAAGCCGTTCCAGACACAACCGCTTTCCTGGAGCAGGAGCAGAAGTCTCCAGAACAAGGGTTGCCTGCACGTTTCTCACGAGGGTTTGAAAGGATAGATCCTCCTGAGGAAGTGGAGCAGAAACTGGAGCTTGGTTCTTCTGACTGTAAAAAATGTCATCATCCCCGCGCTGCGATAGAATGAGGTCAGGGTCAGGCTCATCCCCTTCCAACTTGTCTTCGCAAATAGGAGTTGGGAAGTAGGTGGACCCAGAAACACAGTTTGGGTCTAGGAATTGGATAAACAGACAACACTGGCACCAGAGGGGGTGCCGGCACCAGAATCACCACTGGTCTTGAGGGGGCCGGGTCCAGTACCGGCCCCACAGGAGCTGGCACCGGAGGGGGGCCGCTAAAGAACCCAAAGAAGGTGATCCGAACTGGGCACTGAGCCCAACACCGCTCTGGAGGGTCCAACTGGCACTGAAGTGACCGGAGAAGGCACTTGAGCCAGGCTATGTGGAAAGATAGCACGAGGGGATATAAAGAGTGGAACCAGCATTGGCGGTGCGGTCACCAGCAAGGGATTAGTATCTGAACACCCTGCCCAGTGCATGCTCTGGCAAAATTCTGCTGTATGCAGACGACGCTGTCCTGTTTGCCACCCACCATAATCCCATCTCCCTACAGGACTCCCTACAGCAGTCTTTCAACAGTGCCGAGGCTTGGTTTAAGGAGCGCAGACTCATCATCAATCTTAAGAAAACCAAAACTATGCTCTTTTCACACCCCCAAAACAAAGCTAGCAACCACCCACTCTATATCCTTCAAGCACCAACCAACCACTGGAACAAGTCTGCTCCTAAATACCTTGGGGTTACCTTCAATTCAGCCCTCACATTTCACACCCATACGACACCCTAACATCCGCCACCAACACACAGCTTGGCATCCTATTCCACCATAAAAGCTGCCTTCCCAAATTCTCTCCGGCTAAGCGTTACATCGATCTTTCTGTCCCTTGTAGACTATGGTCTACCAGTATACAGATGCTGCCGACACCACTGCACTAAACAAAATTCACCTAACCCTGAATAAAGCGTGCAGATTAATTACTGGTGCCCCAGACTCACACACACCTGTCAGCTATATGTCGATGCTAACCTGCTTACCCTGGATGAACGGCTCCGATACCAGACCTGTCTCCTCACCAAAAAACCCTACTCGGGCTCTCCACCCCTGGGGTAACAGCATCCATCCACCAGAGCCCTCCCACCATTGCAACATGGTCTTCCTACAAGACCACTCTAAAGGTCCCCAGAACAAGAACCAGCCGTGGCCAGAGGTCCTTCAGCTATAGAGCCCCAACCTGGTTTAACTCTCTCCCTGCCACCATCACCAATGCCATCACCATCTCCACATTCAAACCGCTCTGAACCACATCTTCAGCACTTCGTAACTGCTCCTGTCTCTGAACATAGCCTCCACCTCTTTATTTCTCTCCTGACAATGCCCCGGGCAGCTCTCCACCAACCATCCCCTACACCACTTCCATGTCCACCATGCCTAGGTTTAACCTGGCCAGTGCCAGCTGTTTCAATGTTTATCTACCAGAATTGCTCACTTGATACCAACTTGTTTAATACCTGCTATCGATTACATGTACCCTGTACCCAATTGTATCTGTCTGACCACAATGTGTCGTGGCACCTCTGGTGAATGCTTACTGATTTTTGGCAAATCTTTGCTATGTAACTGAAACGCAATGTATGTCGTTATGTGACGAAGTACCTTTGTAAACGAGCCTCTGGCTCAAAGGTTGTAAACTGATTCTTAAATAAATAAATAAATAAAATAAATAGAATCCGTTGATGAAGCCAAGCGCTTTACCTGGCTTGAATGCCCCAGGGACCAGATCCACCAGAAGAGACAAACAAGCCAGGTGCTGTACCAACTGCTCCACAAGAGCTGCCCAGTGGTGAAACTGCCCACAAGAGGACAGAGAAGGGCTCCGGGCCCAAGACCTGGAAAGTCCATGAACAGAAGCTGTCGGAGAAACTGACGGTGCTGGTAAAGGCCTCCTGCTCACGGACCTGTAAGATCTCTTGGCAGAGGTACCAGAGGGTGACCTTGAGTGGTACCATTTCTTCCCCTTCCAACAGGAAGAGGAAGAACCCGAGGTCGAGTGGTGACAGGTCCCTAAACTGGATCGAGAACAGGACTGCTTCTTTTTGTGTTTGCTGGAGGATTGTCCTCCCTCCTGAACACAGGATCGCCCGTTGTCAGAACCCTCCCCTGGAGAAGGAGGTGGACTGGACATGGCCCTGCTGCCAGAGCAGCATTCAAAGAGAGAGTTCCTATCATCACCATCACCGTCCATGGTCGTAGGCAGTTGTTCGGTAGGGCTGAGAGAAACTTAAAAGTCTCTTCTTTCGAGTGTTTTTTTTTTTTTTTTTTAAACTGACAAAATACAACAAAGTTAGCTAAATAATATGGACATATGAAAATTGCCAGCAGAAAAAGGCCTTATGGTCTACCAAGTCTGCTCGGTTGTGCAGCTAGCAGCCCTTATTGTGCAGCTGCCCCCCCCCCTTGCCACCCTCCCCTGAGCCTCCCTCTTGCCCTGTCCCATCCCCTTTTGAAGCAGCCCACTGTTCTACTGGATACCAGTTCTGCAGGTAGCAGCGTTCCACCCAGACACCCACCCTCTCCGTAAAAAGTGTCTTCTCCTCTCCCTCCTGAATCCCCCACAATCTCATATCTTGGCCTCGAATTGTCTGTCCCTCCCTTGGTTTGAAAAGCCCCTCCGTGCCGGTCTTGTTTATTCCTTTCATGTACTTGAGGTTTCAATCATGTTACCCCTTCCCCTCCTCTCCTCCAGTGAGTACATGTTCAGTTCCCTCAGCCTACTCTCATAAGCTAAGTCACCCAGATCGTGGATCATCTTTGTCACCCTGCGCTGCACGCCCTCTAGTAACTTAATGTCCCTCTTCAGGTATGGGCACCACTACTGCATGCAGTACTGCAGGTGTGGCCTAACCAGCAATCTATACAATGGCAGAATTACCTCCCCCATCCTTGAGGATATACCCCTAGCAATACAACCCAGCATTGTGTTGACCTTTGCAGCCACCTTTCTACATTGTGCTGAGCTGTTCATTGCTTCCGTAATGAGCACCTCCAGATCCTTCTCTTCCTCAGTCACAGCTAACTGCACATCCCCCAGTTAGTAGCTCCTCCTAGGGCTTTTTGCCCCAAAATGCAGCACCTTGTATTTTTTGGCACTGAACCCCAGTTGCCAAGTGTCCGACCTGGTCTCCGGCTTTTTATAGATCCTCCTGCAACCCTTGCCATCCCCCTAGGTCACCCACCACCACTCCCATCTTGGTGTCATTATTTGCTCTTGATGCCCACCGAAATGTCTGCAATGAATATCCCAAACAACACTGGTCCCAACACCGAGCCCTGTGGAACTCTGCTCGTTACCGCCCTTGGGGATGATGGTTTCCCCTCCCACAACCACTCTCTGCTGCCTTCCCTGTAGCCAGTTCACTACCCAGCTCACCATCTTTGCACCCGCCCCTGTATCTTGTAGCTTACTTCCTAGTCTCCCATGTGGCACCGAGTTGAATGCCTTACTGAAGTCCAGGTACAGGACATCCACTGCATGGCCCCTGTCCAGCTGTCTAGTTACCCAGTCATAGTACTCCACTAGGCTGGTCTGGCAGAATCTGCTAGTGACAAAGCCATGCTGTCTACTGTCCTGCAGCCCACTGGCTTCCAGAAGGGACACCAGCCTCTCCTTCAGGATTGTCTCCATCAGCTTACCCATCATGGATGTGAGGCTCATCGGTCTGTAATTCCCTGGTTCATCCTTCAATCCTTGGGGCCACTCTTATGAAGAGGTACCACATGAACTACCCTCCAATCCTGAGGTACACACCCTGAATCCAGTGAGGCATTAAATAGGTCTCAGTTCCCTCATAAAGTCCCCATTTGCCAGCACAAGGTAAAGGGTGTTCCCTAACCTGGTTGGTTCTCTGACCTTGTTGACCATCTGCATTAGGAAGTTGTCCTGGAAGGTGTCCAGCAAAACCTGCACCCTTCTGTTCTTGGTGGCTGGGGTACTCCAATCTACTCCCGGTAGGCTGAAGTCCCCATGATCACCACACTCTCCTTTCCGTAGGTCCTGCTGATCTGTCCTGCCAGTTCCCTGTCTTATTCTTCCTGTCTGGGAGGGCGGCCTGTACACCACTTCCATCCTGAAAGTCCAATTCCTTGAGTCCTGGATTTGCATCCATAGTGACTCCGTACTGCCCTCCTCCCATACACACTTCAGTCCTTCCCTCACATATAACACCACCCCCCACCTTTCCCTTTTACTCTATCCCTGCAAAATATCCTTACCCTGGTTCTGCCACATCCCAGTCCTGGCAATGGGTGGCCCATGTTTCGGTAATCAATCTTTATTTTACCAGGTGAAACACCATTGAGTAAAACTCACTTGCAAGATGGACTTGGGTATGTTTACAAGACATTACAGGGAAATCATAATATAATCCAGGGAGTAACACAAACAATAAATAGATGTGTCAAGTAGAACAAAATACATATAGAAACAATTTGCAGCTAAGAAAAACAAGAATTATATACATTGGTTTATTATATACACATTAGTACAGAGAACTTGAGTGAGAAGAGTAGAGTAATCAGACGAGACATAATAGGGGAGATGCCCCAAGCAGCAGATTGAGTATAGGTCAACGCTGAAAACAGTTGCAGGTCTCAGTGAAGAATCATGCCAGCAAGGATTTAAAGGTGGCCAACTTGACAGGTAGTGCTGTTTTTAGCGTCTTTTGGATGCTGTTCCAGAGAACAGGCAGGGCATGACTTATGGCGGCTTCACCAAGGCGTGTTCTGACCCTGGGGTTAACTAAGGTGATATGTGAGAGGCTCCTGAGGGGGTAGTTCCTCACGGTGCAGGAAGGCAGACAGTCCAGAATATACTGGGGCAGACTATGTGTTATTGCTCGATATGTCCACGTGATTGCATTTTTCTGATCTCTAAGTTTAAGGGATAGCCACCCAAGCTCTGAGTATAAGGAGCAGCGATGAGTGGAGAATGGGGCACTGGTAATAAATCTCAACACATGGTGGTAGAGAGTGTGGAGCTTAGCCAGAGCGGCACTAGGGCCTTGGCCGTATATGAAATCCATATAATCGAGGAGAAGAAGAAAGGTGGATTGGACCAGACAGACTTTAGCTTCATGAGTGAGTAGATGCCTGATGCGGAAGAACAGACCGAGCTTTTGCTTCAATTGTTCCGCAAGTTCCTCAATGTGAACAGTAAAGGACAATTTATGGTCGACCCAGAATCCCAGGTACTTAAATTTAGTTATGAACTCCAAGTTTTCCCCAAGTAGGGTAGTAATTTCAGGTCCAAGACAGTGACCGGATGTTTTCGCAGGAGGTGAAAGGAGCACTGCCTTGGTCTTTTTGACATTTAGAAAGAGCTTTAAATAAAGATTTTGTTGCAGACGGTTGAAGTCTAATTGTAAGCCACTACAAGCAAGCTCTGGGGTGGACCTGTCCAAGTAAAGAACCGTATCATCTGCAAAGAGATAAATGTTGGCGGACTTTATACTGAGATTAATGTTGTTGATGTACATCGCAAATAGTAAACGGCCTAAAATTGACCCTTGGGGCACACCTCTTATAAGAGGTTTTAGCTGAGAGAGGTCCCCATCATCTTTCATCTGCTGTTGATGATCGGTTAGGTAATCAGAGAACCAGTTCAGCGCTTGGGCATCTAAACCAATGTTTTGCAATGAAAGCAGGAGCAGGCTATGATGCACAGTATCAAAGGCCTTGCTAAGGTTAAGAAAAAAGGCACAGACATGATTTTTGTCATCCAGTGCTTTTAACCAATCATTAAGAGACCTTGGCAATGGCCGAGACCATACTATGACATAGCCTGAAACCAGACTGCACTGGGTTTAGAAGGCTGAAAGTTTCCAGATGCTGTCTAAGCTGAGAGTTGGCAATTTTTTCCAATATTCTGGAGAGTATGGAAGGAGAGATATAGGTCAGTAGTTGTTTAAGTCACCTGGATCACCAGATTTTTTTTTTTAACTTTCTGTTTATACTCCACCCGGGCCCTGCACCATCAGGAGTCACCTATGTCTGCCCCTATTCTCCACCTACCTGGAGCCTGGAAGCAATCCTCCATGGAGTACTGATTGTACCTCCCCAAGTGGGGATGAGGTGGAGCCCATACACCCCGAACTTTCTGGATTCATTGGGTCACTCACAGGACAAGCAGGAGAGTTGTGGGGTCTGCATCTGGGTGCTCCGTCTTTCCAGTGCCCAGGGAGCTAATTTTTCTGATGTTCTATGTGGAGCATGCTGTGAGCCCAGATGTCAAGGCGCAATCGCCAATGTCCAACATGCCCCGACCCTTTCTGAAGGCTCTAGTGCTTGCTGTGCCTCTTGCCACCGCCAAAGGCCAGACAGGCACCGAGCACATCCCCCCTCCCTCCCGGAGAAGGCGAGTAGTCCGTCGGACGCTGAAGCCTCCTCCCTCCGGCCGGCTCTCTGTCTCCCCGGGCTCGTTCCCAAACTTGGGTCGGCAGCGTCGCAAGCGGTAGCGCTACTGCTGCACCGGTGGGCAGGCCCTATGGATCACCAGATTTGAAAAGAGGAACGACGTGAGCAGTTTTCCAGACCAACGGGAGAAGGCCCTGCAAAAGGGACAAATTGAAAAGGTGTGCGATGGGAGGGGACAACGCACGATAGCCTATTTTAAAGGGGAACAGTGGAAAAGGCACAGTTTTACCCAGGCACTACAAAAATGCCTGATTAGTGCTTTCAGACAGTAAAATTTTTTTAACAAATTACTCTAATTGATTTTTTACTGATTACATATGCAGATGACCTAATACTTCTAGCACTTTCTAGACAGGGACTCCAAAATAAAATAAACCAACTTAAAAACAAATGTGATAAGTAAGAATTAAAAATCAATCTTAAAAAAAAACAAACAAAATTTTGATATTTATTTCATAAAATGCTAATAGTTCACCACCAAGGATATTTCTGAATAGGGATCTGTTTGAAGTGGTTTCTTCTTATGTATATCTAGGTGTTAAATTTACCTCTAATGGTCTTTGGTCATCCCATTGGAAAGAACAAGTTTCTAAGGCTAAACTAGTGGCTAAGGCTTTACTGCATTTTAATTCTAAATATGGTGGGCACACGGTTGTCCCAGCCCTTTCAGCTGGTGAAGCAAAAATGAACCCCATTTTATTGTATGGAGCTGAAGTTTGGGGGTCTACACACTTGTTTTTACTGGAAGTTCCTTTATCACAAATCACTGTTACAGGTCCCTCTATCAACATTTAACATCACTGTTAGGGCCGAACTTGGCAGAGTGCCCATTGCTACGCTAGTAGAAGTTTGCATGGCCAGTTATTGGCTTAGAATTATAAACAACCCGACTAACACACTTCCCCTATCCTGTTTGAAACAGAAAACTAGCTGGTCCGAACAAAACTTTACATCTCCATGGTTAAAAATCCTTATAGTTATTATAACTAGAACATACTTGGAACACCTATGGTTAGACTTTGGAAAGGGCATTTCAACTTCTCCTTTGTTTAAGGATATCTTTAAAAAGAAATGAATTGCCACTGGGGGGCGGCGCTGTGGAGCCCAAGCTGAGAAGTCGCTCTGCATTTCAGCTCCAAGAAGAAGCTTTATTAAACTTAGAAAACTAACTTATACTGAACTTTAAGATGAGTTTCAGACAAACTAACAGAAACCTTGACTTTCCTGGAACCAAATGACGCACTCATGGTATATAATCATGCTGAGTGTGCCACATGGCCCAGAGGAGCGAGAAGGACCAGATAAAGACTGGAGAAGAGCTGCGCTCAGCATCGGAGCCAGAGAGCAACAAAAGCAGTAAAAAGCAAAAAAAAAAAAATACCACCAGGAAGATAATTGAAGCAGGGAGGGGAGGAACAACAGAAAGGGAGGGGAGGGAGGGGCAGAAGCCAATCGTTGGGGTGGGAGAAGGTGGGTTGGGGACTCGGGAGTTGGGACTGGGGGGAATGAAGTACCGTACTGTATGACAGTGTTTGACTGACTGTGAGCAGGCTGGCAAAATCTTTGACTTGTGCCATTCCATCCAGATGCAGAGGAGGGAGGGAGAGACTACTGGGGGCCCAAGTGAGATTACAGTTACAGAAAATCCCAAATGAAAGTTTTTTTTCTTTTCTTGGCCTCAGACAGTGTAGCTGTGTGTACAAAGATGGCTGGCTTGCAAAATCTTTGATTTGTACCATTCTAGATCCAGACTGAGGAGAGAGGGAGAGACTACTGGGGACCCAAGAGAGATTACAGTTACACAAAATCCCAAATGAAAGTTTATTTTTTTTCTTTTCTTGGCCTCAGACAGTGTAGCTGTGTGTACAAAAAGGACAGACTGGCAAAATCTTTACTTGTGCCATTCCAGATCCAGACTGAGGAGAGAGGGAGAGACTACTGTGGGCCCAAGAGAGATTACTGTTACAGAAAATCCCAAATGAAAGTTTTTTTTCCTTTTCTTGGCCTCAGACAGTGTAGCTGTGTGTACAAAAAGGGCAGGCTGGCAAAATCTTTGACTTGTGCCATTCCAGATCCAGACTGAGGAGAGAGGGAGAGACTACTGGGGGCCCAAGAGAGAGATTACAGTTACAGAAAATCCCAAATGAAAGTTTTTTTTCTTTTCTTGGCCTCAACAGTGTAGCTGTGTTTAAGTACTGAGAAAGGGCAGGCTGGCAAAATCTTTCACTTATGCCGTTCCTGATCCAGAGGAGAAAAGGAGAGACTACTGAGGGTCCCAGAGAAATTTTACAGTTACAGAAAATCCCCATTTTCTTTCCTGGCTTCAGTGAGGCTGTGTGTACAGGGTAAGGGCAGCAGGTTGTCAAAATAAATCTTTGTGACGTCCAGAGGGGCGAGAGAGAGAAAGAGAGACTACATGGTGGCCCACAATAAATGCAACAGTCCCAGAAATCCCAAATATTTTTTTTTCCCTGGCTTCAGTGTGACTGTGTGTACAGGGCAAGGGCAGCAGGGTGACAAAATAAATCTTTGATGGTGACGTCCAGAGGGGACAGAGAGAGAGAGAGAGAGAGAGAGAGTGCAGGGTGACTCATAATAAATGTAACAGTCCCAGAAATCCCAAATATTTTTTTTTCCTGGCTTCAGTGCGGCTGTGTGTACAGGGCAAGGGCAGCAGGGTGGCAAAATAAGGCCCTGTCCAGACTACAGTGCTCAGCTTGAAACATTTTTAAAACCATTACCATGCAATCTGTTCTACTGTGGCCACATTACCTCTGCAATCCGTTTTTTAAACCGGTACCATGCGTCTGCATGTCTGTTGTTCTCTGCGGTAGTGTAAACCATTACAGAACCTGCTGGTCGTTCCTCACCCGCCCCAAAACCACTACTACAATGGTAAGACCGCTTCACTCACCTGTCCAGACTGAGCAGAAAGAAGGGGAAACACAGGTAACGTTCCCACACCCGTGCTAAAGACCTGCTCCTTGTAGGTCTTAAAACCGTTATGTGAAATCGAGTTTAAACCTTTATCGGTGTGGATGCGCACGTCGTTAATGTTACAGGGCGCCAGTAATGTTACCGACTCACTAGTCTAGACAGGGCCTAAATCTTTGATTTGTGCCATCTATTTGCATCTGTCCGTCTGTCTCTCTCTCTCTCTCTGTCTTTCCCAGCACACTCATGTCATGGACCTGAGCAGGATATGCCACCATTATAGGCCGGCCATGAAGGGGCTAGTAGTGACTGATTGCTCTTTTATTTAGCAGTTTTACTTTTTCTCTACAAATAATCATTAAATTATTTCCTTTGGGCCTCTGTGTCAAATGTGAGTGACTTTGGCCACTGTCATGCATTTTTCGCATTTTTTCAAATATTGGTCAATAAATCAGAACTAATTAGGATAAATCAGAACTTCATCATGTTACGATTCATATTTAATAAGGGTCAGAACTTCACTAAGTTCTCCCAACCCTAGTCCTCACTGCCACTGATGCTACTGTGGCGCATTTTGAAGGTGAAACTGTTCTGTTAATGCAGGGCTACGAGTGACTGGTAGACAGTGAACTGTGAAGGAGCATGAATAAGGTGCTAATTTCTGCTGACTGTCCATAATAGGTGGGATGTTAGGTCTGGTGTATGCAGCATGATTAAATAGCACAACACAGGAAACAGTTTTTGGAAAATGCTTGCTATCCATTTTAAGCATTTGTCCATTACAAGGGTGTGCACTATAAGTAGGCTTGACTATACAGGGAACCCCAAGGAATCCCGACGGCAAGGCAACTAGATGTGACTTGTTAATATGGTAAAGTCCAACACCTGCAACATCTCCCCCACCAATAGCTGGTACAGAACATACATAGCAGATAAGGCCAGCTGGAAAGAAGACTTATTGTCCTCTAACTGCCTGAGTGAGGCACCGGGGAAAGGCCCCTAAATTGGGCCATGTCAATTTCCTATACCATGACTCTATTGTGTTCACCCAAATGCAGTTCTGATTCCATGTAAAAGACCAAGTAACCTAAAGAACATGGGCATTCTATCAACCCACTCCTGAGACAGTTGAGGCTGATGACTGGGGGGAGGGACAGGCTGACCTGCAGAGCTGCAGTACATGTGCCTAGAGAAGAACCTTGAGGCTCTGGCAACACCTTCACCCTAAGGGAGGATCAAGTCAAGATTCCTGCTTCTAGCACTCCTATGATGGGGGAGGTGGCAGAGCAATGGCCTTGGGGGGAACCCTAGAATGAGCTGAGAGAGCCTGAGGCTAAACAGACATGACCCTAGAGAGGCACTAACACCTATGCCAGAGCTGGGGGCGAACTCAGCAACAAAAGTGTTGTCACTGTTTGAGTCAGCAATGCTAACTGTACCAACACCAGAGGCACTAACTATCCCAGCATCAAGGTCACCCTCGGCACCGACTGCAGCACAAAGTCCAGCTCTGTATGTGACATTGACTTCTGATTCCAAGGCCGACATCAGACACTGAAGACTACACAGACCTCAGCTCCGACATCGTGAATGGTGTCAGAGCTAGATTCGGCAGTGTTGCCTCTGTGCCATCACTGCGAATAGTGACAGACAGCCTGGGCGACGTTGACAGTTGGCTCCAAAGTTGCACACAAAGCCAGAGAGGCTTTGTCTCTCCCTCTCCCCCGACTCAGGGGTGGTTCATCATTTAAGGGGAGCAGACCGTGGTAGGCTCTCCACTGGCTGCCCAGAAGAAGCCAATGGTCCACCCAACTCTACCTCTGGAGACTCAAACACAAACCCAGCATGTCTGGGTGTGGGGAAAGCTCCAAACCTCATCCAACTGAAGAGCGACAAGGGGATCTGGGGGAACAGACCAAAGTCCTGTCTAGAGACCTCCAGGTCTGCCATCTGCCGCCGAAGGCTGCGACCTCCTGACCCAGCTTCCAGCAGTAAAGACATGAAAATCCCAACATTCTAAAACAATTATCATGTAGGATTTAAACTCGGGATGATTACTGTATCGCTGTATGCATCTAATCTGATCCACTGGCACCACTGTCCATTTCCAATTTTCAAAGATCTAACGTGTGGAAAAACCACATGAGACAAATTTGCTGCAAGTTAAGTCATAAGCCAGTGTGGCAAGCAGCATAGCCCCAAATGCCTCAATATTTCTGTTTCAAGTTGACAGAGAAAAAAGTCTATTAGCATGAAATGTGCCTGTTTTTAAAGGTAAGATTTCGTTAGCCTGAATTCTTTTTTAGTACAGAGTAGGAAGACAGTGTCAAGAGCATTTTGGTGAACCATTATATGCATGTTTTATGCAAGTATGACAATAAGCACTGGAAAACAATGTGATTTTTGCATACTTGTCCAAGTTCTTCATTAAGGTTGGAAGTTCGAGCCATGGCAGGTGTATCTGTTGGTTCATAGTGCATGTCCATATCCTAGGGGAAAAGCAACACTGTTACCTGATTTGCAAGCTTTCTTTTTCATCATTCTGTGGAAAAATAAATGAAGTCATAAACAATCATTAACGCAACAGCAGGTTTCCCCTGCTACCTATTATAAAGCATACTGATATCAACAGAACATGTATACAGATATAGGTCCAGGAATATTTTTCTTTATATTTTACTCTTGTTTTTTTCCAATACGTATTTTTTCTTTTTTTGTTGTTAAATCATTTATTGGCAATTGTACAGAAAATGTACTGAAGCACTTAAAAACAATAAAACTTTGCTGAGCCTAATATCATATACATGAACTACACCATAATATTGAGTCTGCTAGGTTGACAGACGGATAGATAGATAGATAGATAGATGAGAGACAGAGTGACAGAGAGATAGGCAGAGCTACAGTATATATGTATTGGTCACTGAAAATACGAAATAAAATTAAAATCAAATAGGCCTTCCTGAAGAATTATTGTATTAAGAAAACATAAACAGTTACTTTTTTATCGGTAGTTCCTGAGGACTTATGATTGAAACTTCTATTCTAACTTTATTCTCTATTTTCAGCATGCATTTAACCCTTTCGTTTCAGTTGCAGCCCACATGCTGATGCAGTGCTCTAGATTTCTTTTTATATAGATCACGGAATTGTATTGTTGGTCTGAAATGGTCTTACAGTGGACCATGGTTAACCTTAAACCTGCCAAAAGCATCTGGGATGTCATGGCCTACACAAAAAAATGTTATTTCCCACTGGCATACTGGACAGCAATTCAGTGAGCCACAAGTCCCTTGCTGGAAGTTGTCCATGTTTCAACTTCAATGCCATGCAACGTTTTACAGCTACTGTGGCACTGACAGACGAATCATATACAGTAACTAGGGTCTGAACCACATTCTCTCGTACTGACAGAAGACCAAGCAAATGATCTATTCAGTTACATTATAAAATGGGTTCCTGACTTCCCAGTCCCCTAACTTTGAGGCTTTGTGCTTCAGGTTTAACTGATGCATTAACACAGTTTGCTTGCAATTAATATATTATAGTGACGTGACAGCACCTCTATAGCGAGGGTTACAAATATTGTTTTATGTTAAACCCCCAATTTGTGCACCTGGGACCCTGTGTGTGACACTGCTGCTGCATGCCACTTGTGAAATCCACCATGGAGCTAGGACAATGTATATGATGATGTAGCTGCTTAGTGAGTGGCATAAAGACAGTACCACAGGTCTGTATCCTGCAGCCTTCTGCTGCGGAAAATATGACTGTATTCCTCATACTATGTTATTTATTTATGATGTTAAAATGTATGTCTGAAACATGGGTTGTGCTTTGGCATTCAATTCAGAAAGGTTCAGCTGGAGTGGTGGATGGGATGGGAAGAGTTAGGGTGAAAAAAAAAGTAACATCTCATCATTTCCTTTCATTTGTGGCTTTAATAATACATCCTAACTTGTGTTTTTTAACATAGTTTTCTGCAATGCATATTATGTAAGGAGTTATCCACTGTCGGGTATGCAGCAATATTGTACTAACCAAATAACCTGTGTGGGTTGAGGCCTGAGGAGCAGCCAAGTGCCTTCAACCACCCAGGAAGTGAGGTTATTACAGCACTGAGGCACACTCAGAGTGGGTTATTACACTTATAACATTCGTAAAATGGTAAAAAGTGTATATATATATATTAATTGCAAAACACTGCTATGCACCATTAGAGGCTGAAGCATCACAAGTAGGAAAATACAACCTTAGGGCTCCAAAGCCTAAGATCCCACCCCCATTGTGCATGCAGAAACAAGCATGAGGGGTGTGTTTTGATCTTGTGAACCCTAATGATCATCCCATTCCATGAGTAAATAGATGGTATAGGTAAGGTAAGATGGATACAGCATAGGAGAATGGGGTGAGCATTAGAGTTCACAAGCCCAAAACACACCCCTCATACTTGTTCCTGCATGCACAGTGGGGGTGGTGTCTTAGGCTTGGGAGCCCTAAGGTTGTATTTCCCTACTTTTGATGCTTCAACCCTAATGGTGCATTAACTAAGTGTTTTGCAAAGAATTTCCTTACTTTTTGAGAAAGCATAATCGTAGCCTTATTTGATTATGGGAGTGGTAGGAGCACAGGGCCCTCTGGGCCCTGTGCTCTCATCCATGCCTGTTTTAATCATCCCTCATTTCCATGTGCAAGTGCAGAGATCTCTGAGCCCTGCACTCCAATCAATCCACAGTGAGTGGTAGGGCCCCGTGCTCTCATACAAGCTTACTGTACTTGTCCCTCATTTCCACGTGGGACTGTACGGCCCACTGGGCCCTGCACTCCCATCAGTGCATAGTGAGTGGTGGGGACACAGGGCCCTCCAGGCTCTGTGCTCCCACCCATGCCTACTGTAATTGTCCCGCATGTGCGTGTGGGACTCCCATCAGTACACAGTGTGTTGTGGTACCATTGTGCCCTGCAAAGCAGTACTGCTGCCTTGTTGATAATGCATGCCACAGTACAGGTCATATGTGCCCCATTTGTTACAATTCACCAACAGTTTGAAACACGGCCTGGTAACATGCAAAACAACTTAGTACACCCAAAGGTGTACTAAACTATCCATAGTGCTGAAGCTGTATCTCGAAGCGTTTTTGAGATATAAATTACCCCAACCATCACAATGTTACCCTAAGGGAAATTCTGAAACTTCAAAGTGTTATAACTCTGCCATGCAGTAACATTTTTTCCACCAAACCAGCTAAAGGAACATATTTGGGACAAGTCCTTTGTACCCTGAAAATTTCAGCCCAAAAGCCCAAACTGTTTTTAGTTATGAAGTGACAAAGAAACAGACATATCTGGAAAAGTAGTGTCATAAACTGCAGCAGTACCCTAGTTCTTTTGGCAAACAATGTCGCAATTAAGCAGTTCAAACTAAGTTAGCCACATCAACAGACCTACCCCATGAGATTATGCATGCAAACCAGCCCTTTCCGGGGGGGGGGGTTCTGGTCACCCACTCCGCTCTCCGGCCACCCCATTACCAGGCTTACCCCCCTGGTCAGAGTCGCTGGGCAGGCATCCTTTCCCAGTAAACACAGGTCTCTAGACTTGACTTGCCCCCCCAGGGCAGGGTAGCAGGAGTGGGCCCCCATCCGGCGGACCACTGTCAGAGCAGGAGCGAAGGTGAAGTGGGGGCCGGCATTAGCAGTCGGCATTTTGTTTACAGCTATTTTTCCCTGGGGGCAGGGCCATGCAATGACGCCAGCATATGCCCCACCCACTGACATGTGGTGTCAACCACGGCAGTACCCCCAGCCTCCATCAGAGGCCTGCACTGCACCAGACACTCTTCCCCCAATCCCTCCCGGAGAAGGACAGCAGTCACTGGGACGCTCAATCCTTTTCCCCCCGGCCGGCCCTGATCAACTCCTGAGTCTGTCCCCGAACCTGGGATGCTGGCACCACAGACGGATCCCTTGCCGCTGCACTGGCAGCCCAGCTCATGCATGCAAATTTTCATGCACGCTCGTTGAAAGGTTGCTAAGTTATTAAAATGCAAAGTATGCAAAACTGGAACACTGCAAAAATGGAAAAAACATGTACATTTAAGGATGTTTAAGACACAATATCTCAGAAACCTCAAATGCAATTCAAATGAAGTTAGCAACATCAACAGATCTACCCCACAAAATTATGCATGCAGACTTTCATGTATATCTGTTGAACGGTTGCAAAGTTATTAAAGTGTAAAGTATGCAAAACTGGGTGACTGTTCGTGAAAATGGGAAAAACGTGAGTTATTAAAGAACAAATTATGCAAAACTGGAAGACAGTAAAAATGGAAAAAAAAATGCAAGTTTAATGATGTTTGAGACACAATACCTCACAAATCACACAAGAGGCTCAAATAAAATTTATCACATTTACAGACATTCCTCCTGAAATTATGCATGCAAATGTTCACGCACATCTGTTTAACAGTTCTAAAGTTATTAAGGTGCAAATATGCAAAACTGGAAGACTGTCTGCGAAATGGGAATAAAACATATAAGTGTAAGGATGTTTGAAACATAGTATCTCAAAAAACACACAATGGATTCACAAGACATTTACCACATCAAGAGATCTATCTCCAGAGCTTATGCATGCCCAATCTCATGCAAATCCATTGAAGGGTTGCAAAGTTAAGGCGCAAAATGTGCAAAACTGGATGAGAGTGTGCAAAAAGTACTTTCACTTTCAGGACATGTATTTTTTTCCCATAGGAAATAATGGGAAATTAAAAATTTAATAACTGTGGAACAGATTAATATTTTTCACCAAACCTTCAAAAGACACTTTTCTGACCCAAAGGCTTTCTACCCTGAAAATGTCAGATCACAGCATAAAGGCTTTTCTGAGATACAGGTGGACAAAGAAATGTGAAAAAACTGGTAAATTTAGGATAATTTATTTAATTTTTCTAATTATTTATTCTCCTCTTGCTCCAATAGCCCTCACACTCCAGGGGAGCCCCAGCCCCATCGCCCTGGCTTCCACCAACTGGCACTAGTGCTCCCAGGGCTTACCCACCCTGATGGAGTAGTCGGAGGGGGCCCTCCCCTACCGAGATCAGATCCAGTATTTGCACCGTGGCTGGCCAGGTGTGGGGCCTGCAAGCTCCCCCCGTCATCCGCCAGGAGCTTTTTCCATTTTTCCTTGTGCCCCTGTGGCCACAAGGCATGCAATGACACCTGCGACGAGGTCGTGCATGCTCCCATGCACACCCACGTCAAGCGTCTGCTGCACTCCGCACCCACGCTGTAGCGACTCTGTGTTGCCAAGCCCCAGCCTCTGCCAGGGGTTAGGCATGCATCGGCCGCTGATCACCGCCCACCCCGGAGATGGAGAGCAGTCCATTGGATGCTCAATCCATCTCCATCCTTGCCAACCCCCAGCAGCCCATGCTCGTTCCCAATCACATGTCACTGGCATAGCGCAAGGTAAGGTGCCAGCACCTCAGTGCCACCCGGACCAGCCAAATTTAGGATTATTTGACATATTCTAGTTCAAATACCAGACAACGAATTCAAATGAAATTTTGCAAATCATGGGACTCCCACCTGGAGAATATGCATGTCAAATTTTGTTCAAATCCGTTGAACGGTTCCAAAGTTATTAAGGTTCAAAGTTTTGGGTTTAACATAGAAGTCTGCACTCAACCCTAATATACTGGCACTACCACACAATTATTATAAATATATATATATAGTTATAAAATGGGTAGGAAAAATTATGTCTGCTAATTTGTTGGAACACATCACATGACCGTGCGTATATCAGAGCGCGACCACACACCTGCACTTTTACCCCCCCCAAAAACAATTTTGACATTTTATAAGCTAGATAAACCACTCTGAAGTGTGTGGTCGCTCTGATATCACGCATGCCTTGGGTGGTGTAGCAACGCACACCGAGGTGTGCGTATATCAGAGCGTGACATGACACCTCAGAGTGGTTTATCTATTACATATCAGTATATATATATATATATATATATTTTTCTTTGCAAAAACTTTGTTAATGCAGCAGTTAGGGTTCGCTAATGCCACAAAAGTAGGAAAATGTGGTGTTAGGGTTTCTAACGCTAACTCCCCAGACCCACCCCACTCAAGCAGCAAAAGGAAAGATTTCTGGATTCTTGGCGAATCAATATTGGGGTCTTCCTGGTGTTGTCAACTCTAAGGCTCACCCTTCCCCCCCAGTCAATAGTCTCCAGTCTGAAACAGAAGGTATAGCTCCAAGCTAACGCCTCACAATGATGCACCTGTAACCCCCCCCTACCAATTTGGGGACTTAGCTGTGGCCCATTTGCTCCCATTCTGCTCTCTCCCTGGAGCCTCCAGAAATGCCTGACATTTTTTTTCCTGTCTCCCAGTCCTAGCCCAAGTACTATTCTGTGCCTCGTTTAGCCCCAGAACAGCCCTAGTGTTAAATTCAGCCCTGCGGTGCTTCAGAAATCTAAGCCATGATCACCCAATTAGCCTTACACTCTGGTGCAGCAGGGATCACGAAGGTGAAAGCGGCGCCTTTGATCGTGTGACCGCTTGCTGTGCGCTCAAGCAACACAACAGTTCGGCAGTCCCGGTGTCCCCACCTGATCAGTGGGACCCGGTGACCACAGACAGGGCCCTGAGCAGATGCTCTTCTACAAAATACTGTAAAAGAGATGAACGAGCTGTCTAAGAGTGGGGCTCATAAATATTAATGACCCATAGCTCCGATCTAATAAATATTCATGAGTGTCTGTGCTGCCCTCGGGGAAGCTGTATTTCAGCCACGTCCGAGAAAGGAAAAAGATGGGCTGCACTAACAATAAATAAATGTAACTGCTGTATATGTTGGGGAAAAAAATTATTTGCAAGGAAAACATTTTTTGAAAAACTAACTGCTCTAACCTGGCTGCACCAGTGTGATTTTGGGACTCAGAAAGATAGCCTACCTGCTGCAAGGCAGGGGTAGTAGCCCTTGGAGTAGCGCCACCTAGGGATTACGCAATGGAGGCATCACTGGGATCTTCTGTTTAGCCATGCTCCTACCCAGCATGAACCCCCCCCCCCATTTTATATGTATTGGGACCCTTAAAATGGCTGCCATCATCTAGCTGCTAAACATGTGTTTTGGCACCAAATCTTACTCTAGGCTTGGTTACTGCTGACTTAGTAACTGTTAGTGGGGAAAGCCAGCCCCTATTGACCAAAGGTGGAATTGCACCGATAAAAATGTCTCAGTTTAAAATCTTATAGTATTAAGGGTCCCCCATTGAATGCAACATCTGATTAATGTTCACAACTATGACAAATGTTTTGCTGTTAGAACAGAATATATGTATCCAGAGTAGGAAGTTATAGTAACCAATGTTATCTAGGAAGCCATATGCCTACTCAGGACAAAAATGTTTGAAATGTTTGTGTTTTTGCAAATTGCTTAGGTGGTACTATAGTGTGCCAGGCTGGCACACCCTTGGCACGGACGCCAAGGTTCGTTGCCACTGGACAGTGTAACCCCCTACTGATTTGGGGGCTTACCTGTGGCCCATTTGCTCCCGTTCTGCTCTCTCCCTGGAGCTTCCTGAAATGCCTGCCGTTTTTTTTCTGTCTCCCGGTCCTAGCCCGAGTCCTAGTCTGTGCTCCATTAAGCCCCAGAACAGCTCTAGTGTTAATTCATCCCTGCTGGGCTTCAGAAATCAAAGCCATGATCACCTGCTTAGCCATGCACTCCGGTGCAGCGGAGATCGCGCAGGTGCAAGTGGCACCTTTGATCATGTGACCGCTTGCTGTGTGGTCAAGCGAAAGAACAGTTCAGCGGTCCCAGTGTCCCCGCCTGATCAGTGGGACCCGGTGACCACAGACAGGGCCCTGAGTGGCTGCTCTTCTACAAAATAAAAGAGATACACGAAATGTCTAAGATCAGGGCTTATAAATATTAATGAGCCAGAGCCCTGATCTAATAAATATTCATGAGGGTCTGTTCTGCCCTCAGGAAAGCTGTATTTCGGCCACTGCTGAGAAAAGAAAAAGATGTGCTGCACTAACAATAAATAAATGTAACTGCTGTATATGTTGGGAAAAAAAGGGTTTGTAGGGAAAAATGTTTTAAATAAAAAACTGCTCTAACCTGGCTGCACTAGTGTGATTTTGGGACTCAGAAAGACAGCCTGCCTGCTGCAAGGCAGACGTAGTAGCCCTTGGAGTAGCGCCACCTAGGGGTTACACACCATTTGAAGGTAGAGAAGTATGTCTCGCCACATGTTGCCAACACAATCTGTTGTAGCTTTCTTCATGCAGGGTCCATATCACACCTAATGTTGTTTGTTCAGGGAACTGGGTGGCCATTAGGGTTGACAACCCCAAGGAAGACCCCACCACTTATTCACCAAAACTCCAGTGACCTAAAATTCAAATGTTTTTTCCTTTTGCTGCTTTGGGGTTGGGGATGGTGAGTTAGGGGCAGAAACCCTAATGCCACATTTCCCTGCTTTTGTAGTGTTAACTTGAACTCTAACTCAATCAATCAAATCAATCAAAATCTTTATTTATCCAGGTGGGCACCACTGAGCAATGCTCATTTGCAAGATGGACCTGGTCATAAAAATCATAGTACAGTAACATGGTATAACATAGTGCAATATTATACAAAGAAAAAAAATATACAGTATATACAGTACAGTAACATGGTAGAACATAATGCAGTATTATACAAAGAAGAAAAATATACATATGTACATCAACATTTGAGCGCAAGGGCCTTTACAACAGATCGGCTCATAAATTGGTACAGCCGGAATATTCACTTAAAAACAGCAAGAAGGGCAAGATGAGGGATACCAGATTAGGAAGATAATGACAGGGAAGGACTTGTTAACTGACATACTTCAGGGAAGGGGGTGGAACTTGGCCATGGCTAAAGACAGACAGAGAAGAGGGAGAGAAGCAGGTATTTTGATAGCGAGAGAGAGGCAGGGGCAGAGGCAGGGTGGGAGGCAGGATGGGCAGGGGAGAAACTGTAGAATAGGTGAGTTAGCAATGTAGGAAACATTTGCAGGATTCTTTCACGGAGTGGTCATACAGCGACTTGAAAATATTCAGGCTAACAGGACAGCTCAGCTTCAAGTTTTTTTTTGCATATTGTTCCACAAGGCAGGCAACGAGAAACTTATGGCAGCTCTGCCGAAATGCGATTTGACCTTAGGTAATTGCAAGGCAATTAGGGAACAGCTTCTGAGAGCACAGGTGCCTATCACACTCTTGGGAATACAATCAGAGAAGTATAGGGGGAGCTTGTTGGTAACCGCTCTGAAAGCCCAAAGAGCGGCATTTCTATTTCTCCTATAATGAAGGGAAGTCCAGCCCACCGCAGTGTACAAAGAGCAATGGTGTGTGGAAAGAGGAAGGCCTATTATGAACCTGATTGTTCTGTGGTACAGGGTGTCCAGCTTAGCCAGGGCAGAGGCAGTACAATGGCTATAGAGAAGATCCGCATAATCTATTAATGAAAGGAACGTGGCTTGAACCCTAGTAAGGAAGTGGTTAATTCTGTAGAATAGTCCTAGTCTTTGTCTTAGTTTCTTCTGTGGTTCTTCGAGAAGTTCAGAGAAGGATAGTTTGTGATCAAGCCATACACCCAGATATTTGAATTTTGGCACATACTCTAGTTTTTCTCCAAGTACTGTAGTAATCTGAGGGATAGCCTCAGCACAAGCGGGGTTCACCACATGGGAGGAAGGGAAAAGAGCATCGCATTAAGCAGAAGCTTTTTGCTTATGAGCTGGTATTGTAATAGGTTAAATTCAGCTTGGAGGTCTTCACAGGCTGCTTCTGGTGTAGGATGACTCAAATAAAGTACTGTGTCATCAGCAAACAAGTGGATATTGGCCTGTATTGATGTTGTCATCGATGTTGTTTATATAAACCGCAAACAACAGGGGACCAAGGATAGATCCCTGAGGCACACCTCCCTGTAGGGGTTTAAGTGGTGAAAGATCACCTTCAGTTTTAACCTGCTGTTTCCGTTCTGCAAGGTAGTCGGCAAAGCAGCACATAAAGTTAGTGTCCAGACCTAAGTTACATAGAGAGGGAAGAAGCAGGCTATGGTCGACTGTGTCGAAGACCTTACTTAGATCCAAAAAAACGGCACATACATAATTCCTATTGTCAAGGTCGAGGAGCCAGTCATTAGTCACTTTTGCTAAGGCAGTTATGGTGCTGTGCTTTGCTCTGAATCCAGACTGCACTGGGTTTAACAGGTCTCTGGATTCAAGGTACTCCCTTAGTTGACCACTCACTATCTTTTCTAATAATTTAGACAGAATGGGGAGGAGGGAGATCGGCCTATAATTATTAAGGTCACAAGGGTCACCTGATTTGAGCAGAGAGATGACATAGGCTACTTTCCATTGTGAGGGAAGGCTACCCTGAGATAGTGACAAGTTGAAGAGGTGCATGACTGGCACAGCCAACACATGGTATGCACATTTCAGAAAGTAAGGCTCTTTGGAATCCGAGCTTGCACCCTTCCTGATATCCATTTGCAGCAATAGATCTTCTACCTCTTTTAGAGAGGCAGGAAGGAAGCAGTAGGTGGAGGCAGTATAACGCAGTGGTTTAAGGCTCTGAGCTGCAAATCTGGTGACATCCAGCAGACTAGACCTGGGTTTGAATCCCACAGCCTCCACTTGCATACTGTGTGACCCTGAGCAAGTCACTTAATTTCCCTGTACTCCCAGCTCGCTCCTGTAAAAAAGCTTTCAGTTTAGTGTGCTACTCCTGGTTAAACAACTAAATAAAAAAAAAAAAGAAGGCCTCCTTGGTAGTAGAGGACTCGTGAATCAATAATCCCTGCTGAGTGTGGATGGCATTAGCAGGGGATGTGTCAAATGCTAGCCCAGCAGTTGCGAAATGATTATTGAGGGCTTCCAGTATCTCCGAATGGCCTGAGATGGTGTTACTACCGGATATAATTTTTGATGGGAGGGAATTACCAGCTGAATGACCAGACATGTCCTTTATTGTTTTCCAGAATTTTGAAGGATTCCTTGAAGCAGAGTCTAACCCAGTGTGATAGAAAGCGGCATTGGCTGCTCTGACCAGCTTGTTGCACGCCTTCCTAAAGTGACACAAATCCATGTCATTCTTGCTTCTGCATGCTTTTTTTCCAAAGCGTAACCCTTTCTAGCATGGAAGCTCTGAGTTCTGGTGCAAACCAGTGGCAAGTGTTGCTCCTTACACGTACCTTTACCACGAGGGCATGCATGTTTAAGGCTGCAGTTAGTATAACGTGAAAGATAGCATATGCCTCATTAACCGTTTTGGCTAAGTAGAAATCCTGTCATTGCGGGGAATGTTTCAATTCGTCAACATAGGCAAACAAGTCAAAGCTGCATTTACACCTCTTGACTGAGAACTTTGCTACAAACTGTAGACTGTGCACAGATCTAATACTGGCAATGAAACAGTGATTGCTTATGTCCAAGAAAAAATGTTCCGGCATGGGAGAACAGGTGTGGTTTCTTAACCAAAATTACATCTAAAAGGGTGCTGTTACTAGGGTTCTTTTTATTTGGGTGCGTGGGCTCACCAATGAGTTGTACCAGCCCCAAGGTGTCGCAAAAAGATTTCAAGGGAGCCAAGGCTTTTGATAACCAGTAGTAGTTCAGATCACTGAGAATAATGGTTTCTAGTGTACTAAGCCCCAGGGCACAGCTTAAATGTGACAAGAGAAGAGACCCCGCAGACGGGGGGCCTGTAGCAGCCTATTACACAGAGTGTGCAGGAAGGAGAAAGTTCAACCTTTAGGGTCAAGCACTCGAATTCGTTAGGGGAGGAGGATGATTCTAGACATGATACAGAGAATTTGTCCCTGACATAAATCGCCACCCCTCTGCCTCTTGATTGCCTATCAGCTCGTAAGAGTAAATAAATAGAAATTACGTTCTTACTGTAATTATGATCTTTCTGTGTATCTTCACCATTCATCACAGATGGGTACTGGCCGGAGATCAGGACCCCGTGGGAGCCTTTTTTTTTTTTTAAAGGATAGGCGGAGCCAACGCAGCATCGGCGCCCTCTCGAGGTCGACGTGACTACGTGGCCAAGGATTAGCCGTTAAGCTGTGTCAACTCCGCCTGCCTACCAGTTCTGAGTCGCCGGAGAGGTAAGAGGAAGGGATGGAGGGTGGGACAAGAGAGTCCAAGGGACAGAAAAGGGAAGAGAAACTAAACTAAAAGGAGAAATAACGACTGAGAGGACAGCATAGAAGAAGTAAAAACTAAGGGGATTGGGTAGGGGCCCCAATCTCTAGAAAAGGAAGAAGGGAGGGAAGGGGGAGAGAGAATTTAGGAGAGAGTGAGAGGTAACAAGAATCTAGGACCCTTGTCCGTCACCAGACTGTATAGGAACTGCAAGGAGTGGCAAAGCTCACCTGCCAGAATTCATGGCACAGAATAACTGGCAAACCCCAAAAGCAGAGTTGGCTATTCTGGAGAAGGACAGGGTACAGGGAGTCAGTACTCTCTCTGTAAAGACATTTGGTGAAAAAAAGGGTTCTCTTTTTTTTTTTTTTTTTAAAAGGAACGATAACAGAAGGAGGGCAACCACCAGTTCTCACCCTGTAGGGGTGTAGATACTTAGAAGAGAGGAAGTGCCACTCGAACTGTACCCTTTGGGAAGAAATTTAGCCCCCTGTGTGTCCCAACTTTACCCTGCTCAAAAGAGGGGTAGGCACAGAGGGAGGAGGATCCAGAGACTGGAGCCCCAGGGGGATGGCGGGTGGGATTGTGATGAATGGTGAAGATACACAGAAAGATCATAATTACGGTAAGAACGTAATTTCTATATCTCATCTGTGTCAATCTTCACCATTCATCACAGATGGTGAGTACCAAGCACCCCGAAGGGGGCTGACTAAGTGCACCCTAAGAGACAGAGTCCCTTAGCCCCCAGTGGGTGACACACTAAGGGGGGGAACCTTCTGGGCCTGAGGAGGCCCGAGAGTGGGAAGAGCAAGACGGGGTCCCCCCGGAGGGGGAAGGAATTTGCCCCGACAGACGTCGTCTCGCCCTACGGGAAAAGAAATAGGTTCCCTGGTGAGCGGAGCATATCACCCTACACCGGGCCAAGGGTGACAACCGGGAAAGGCGAAGCCACGCCGATCTTCTGGTGCAGATCGCTGTCCCTACTACCCTGGTAGCTACCTCACTGGCGTTGTAAGATGCCCTTGCTTGGTGCCTTGCTAGCTCCAGGCCACGTGCAGAGAGAGTGATGGCTTGCCTGGTTTGCTCCGAGTCAGGCAAAGCAGCCAGGAATTGACCCAGCGCTGACCACAAGAACCTGTTGTAGGCTGCATAGTGGGCCTGATGAGCGGAGATGAAGAGAAGCAACTGTGCAGAGTAGAAAGTCCTCCTCCCCCAGAAACTGAAATTCGAAGAGTCCTGATCTGGGGGCCGGTCAAGGTGGAGGGCGCGAAGCCCATCAGGAGTGTCCAGGTGCGTCAATCCGGACTGCGGATGAGGCATAGAACCTGGAGACTCTGGAGGAGCGCAATACCTCTGGCTGAGGTCCCTAGGGGCAGGAACTCCGGAGAAGGGCCTCTGCCAGAAACGCATGGACGCCTCCGAAGGGAGCAGGCCAGGGGGGCACCACAAGGGTGGCGCCCGAAATCGCCTAGAAAGGCGTGCGCCGCATGCTCTGGATTGCTCGCAGATAGGGGGGAAAGGTGAAGGACCTCCAACATCCTCTCGAGGAAACGCTGATACTCGGAGAGATCAGCGGCAGGAGAGATGTGGACAGATGGTTTCTCTCCCCCAGAAGAGGGGAGATGAGGAGCTGGAGGTCACCATATGCTCCGAGGGTGGCTGCTCGGGGGAAGGTGGAAAAATCTGACTGTCCAAGGCCCTAACATAGGCAGGGAACCGAGAAGCCACCGCTCTGAACTGCTCCCAGGTGAGAGGCCCGGTAGGACCAAGAATGCCCGGGAGTGCTGGAGAATGCGGCAGAGGGGTAGGGCAGAGCCGAGGGAAGGAATCAGCTGACCTCTGCCAGGGCCAGGGAGCGGACCATGGACACCCGAGGAAGGTGTCCCGGAAGACTCCACAGCCGACAGCTGTACAACCACGTTGGTACTGCCTAAGCTGCGCCCAGAAGAATCCCAGTGAGGCGATCAGTCAGAGTGGGTCCAGAAGGACGTCCCTGCCTCCAAAGAATGGGACCCTCTCAAGGACCCAGAAGGGGAAGGACGGAAGTCCGCACTCCGGCTTCTTCCAGGACCCAGGTGGACCCCAGAGAAAGGCCTACACGGGGACCCCACACCCCTCAGAGTCCAAGAGAGTCCTGGTCCTCGGGAGGGTCAGCCTAGGTAGTTGGCAGCCCTGGGATGTCCCCAAGGGGGAAATCCAGGGTGCAGCACCATCCCCACCCGTAGCCTTCTCGATAGGCCCCAAAGTTGAGCGATCAAGACACACCACGGGAGGAGGTACACCTGCTGAAGGGTCCAGGAACCCCCCCAGGCCAGGTTGCATGGCTATAGTGGCATGCACCATAGCCTGCTGGTCAGTGCCACTGACCACAACCTGGAGGGGAACCCGACGCTCCTCAAGAGGGGGCTGACTCAGACTCGTCGAAGAGACCACTGGTTCACCCTCCTGTGCAGGCAACCCCGAAGGGTGTGACTGCTCGTCCGACTCTGAGCCCGACTCCACCCTAAGAGGTGGAATCCGAGGCCCTAAGCCAGACGGTAGGAGGGCGAAGAAAAGCGACCTTCGCGAAGGGCCCAGAAGTCGTGGCAGTGGTCGAGGCAGCACCCGCACCCTCCACGGCCCCGGGGGCAGGGCTGGCAGAAGGTGGCAGGACGGCCGGGACCAGAGGTCCGAGGCTAGGGCCAGCCGTGGCGCCGTCAAGTCCACCGGCACTGGGAGTGGCACCGGGGACAGAAACGGCGCCGGCGGCAGCCCCAGCAGCAGTCCCGGAGTCGCAGACACCGCCCGGCCCCCCGCGCCGCGAGCGCACCGAGGGCCTGCCGCGCGCCGCCCGAGAGCAAGCTCGACGCCGACGACACCGCCCGCCCCCGAGCGCGGGCAGAGTACCGGGCGCGCCGACGGCCCGGAATGGACCAGGCGTCAAGGCAGCACAGCCAGGCTCCCTGGTGCCACGAGCGCGCCGAGAGCAGAGGCGGCACCAAAGACGCGCCGACCAACAACCCTGCAGCACCGCTGCTCAACCTCGGCGCGAGACATACAAGAGGCGGCGCTGAATCCAGGGAGTCGGCGCGCGCGGCAGTATGCAGCGCCGCAAGCGCGGCGTCGGCAACCCGCAGTGCCGACAAGGCCCTTCGCACTGCTGGAACGCACCGAGGCCTCGACGGCACCAACCGACGGCGCCAAGGACGGCGCGCCGACCCGGCCTTCCAACCACGGGAGCGACACTGGGGCCTTCACCCCGGCGGGTGATTGCCATAGCGGCACTCGCCGCCTGCTCCCGGAGGAAGGGAAGGGCCTCTCGGCGCCGCGGAGGAGTCTCAACCAAGGCCAGGCTGCGGGTTGAGACTCCTCCACGGTCCAGAGAACCGGAGGGACCCGGAGGAAAAGCTGAGAACGCAGCTAGGCCCGACGAAAGCGGATCCTACCTCCGAAAGTCGGCGGAGCTCGCCCAACTTTCCACGCGCACTGTTCGACAACACGTGGTCCATCGAGAAGCAGGGTCGCACGAATCCATGTCGTGAAGCGGGTCAAGACACAAGAGACACCGGGTCATGCTGGTCGGTCACGGAGAAATTGCGGTCACACGGGCACCGACGCATAGGGGGCCGCCCCGCCTTAGATGATTTCTTGCCCTCCGACTGCGACATGACCTGTGGAAAAAAACACCAAAAATAGACTCGACGGCGCCAAAATTATAAATAATGGAAAGATCTTACCAGCGACGTCGAGTAGGGCAGACTAGAACTAGTAGACCGACGAACTATCGACAATAAAGGCTAAGGCCTAAAATTGTATTCAAAAACACTTCTTCAAGGCTTCCCACGAGGCGACCTCGACGGCGGAGCGAATAACTGGTAGGCAGGCGAAGTCGACACAGCTTAATGGCTAATCCTCGCCGCCCACGTAGTCGTCGGCCTCGAGGGCGGTGTCATGCTCGCCGGTTCGCCATCCTTTTAAAAAAAAAAGGCTCCCGGGTCCTGATCTCCGCCAGTACCCATCTGTGATGAATGGTGAAGGTTGACACAGATAAGATCTTGAGATGTTGATTTCCCTATCAGGAGTGGCTGGTTTAAGTTTTTGCAAAGAATTTCCTTTCTTTTTGAGAGAGTGGAATCATATACTAGGGACCTGAGTGAAGAGGCCCTACACCAAGGGAAGACTCAGTCTGCCCTAGGGTAGAGCAGGGTACTGCACTTCCATGCAGCAACTAATGTCAAGAATTCATGGGGCTGTCTGGTGGGCTGCGGAAACACAGGGCCCTCTGGACCCTGCGCTTCCATGTGGCTGGAGCTGCAGATGCACAGGGCAAAGAGTCCATCTGCCAGTCAATGTAGAGGGCCCTCTGCCACTTACAGGAGAAGAGGTGCAGGGCCCTATGCCAAGAGAAGAGCTGTCTTCACAATATGGTACCTGGGTCTGTGCAGGCATTGCCACAGCTTTCATTCCCTAGCTGCAGACGGTGTGGCATAACAGTGCCATCCCACCACCCTAACCCTGTTTACGTGAGTCATGAGCAGCTGGTGACATTCGGTACACTAGGCCCAGGTGATGACGGGGGGGGGGTGAAGTACTAAGACGACGCCCCCCCTCCCCCCAGGGAGCCATCCAAGGATTAAAAAGAAAGTTAAAACAAATGTCTGCATCAAAAGCTGCTTGGGGGGGGGGTAACAGTTAGTCACTGACTTGAGCGGATATGTTCCTGTACAGCTCCTTGACTCAAATACAATAATATTCTTATTGGAATACCATGAAAATGTAAAGGAAAACTACATCCTCATATCTTGGAAATTTTACTTTTTTCCATGTCAGACAATTTTTTTTTCATGGAGCTGTTGGGAATATATGTGTTTGCTTTAGTTTGTTGTCATTGTTCATGCCAGTTCCCTGTAACTATCCTGGGAGTCTCCCTTTTATGGTTGTTTAACTCTCATTGTACCTGAGAGTTGCATTAGCATAGGAGAACATGATGTTACATCACCCATTTATATCATATATCTCTATGCTGAAAGTACAAATATCCCGGAAAAACTGATTCGAAAGGCACAAACTGAATGCAATTTAAAAGGAAAACCCCTGCATTACAACTCAGACAGTTTGCAAAGCTAACTGAAGGTAAATGTGGTACTTCACACCTTGCTGCAGCTAATTTTGTTGAACTCTAATTAAGCAGACAAGCATACTATGGAGTCTAAAGGGTGCTGAAACATCATGTTCTCATATGCTAATGCAGCTCTCGAGGACAATGAGATTTAATAATTAGAACATGGAGATCCCCAGGACAGTTACAAGGACTAGTATGAACAGTGAAAATAAACTAAAGCAATCACATATATCCTTAGCAGAATTGTCTGTTGACATGGAAAAACAGTTATGTAAGAACTTACCGTAACAGTAGATCTTCAAGGGGATCTCAGTATTCAGGTCACACCGCAGGAACTTCACCGTCAGTGAAGCAGGATCCACATGGAAGATTTTCAGAAGTACAGCTGGGGCTGCCGACGTCTGTCAACGTCATGAACCTTATGAAGGCATAAGCGGCCCCGCTTCTTCCTTAGTTCTTTCCCCAGAGCCAAAGAGAGCATAGCTCTAGCCATGGGGGACCGAGGAGAGCGAGAGAGAGAGACAGAGAGAGAGATGCCCTGGCCTAAATGAAAGACTAGACACACCTGATAGCCAGTTCCTAGACAGAAGCACCAAGAAGGGGAATGGTGAGAGGGAAAGCAGACCTGATGACTGAGATCCTCTCGAAGATCTACTCTTATGGTAAGTTCTTATGTAACTGTTCTGTCTTCTTCAGGGGTATCTTGGTCATCAGGTCACACCATAGCAACGAGCCCCAAGCAGTTACAGGTGCAAACAGACAGTCTGGGAGGAAGGCCAGCTATAAACGTAAGACAGGAGGCCCTGCAGCACAGCCCTGCCAAAACCGGCATGGGCACTAGAGGCAATGTCCAGATTGTAGTGCTTGGTGAAAGTATGCACAGTACTCCAGGTGGCGGCCGCCCAGATGTCAGTGGTTGATACCCCTTGAAAACAAGCCACAGAGGTAGCCATGCCTCTTGTGGAATGAGCTTTAACCTCTCCATGCAATTCTTTGCCATACTTGTTGCAGCAGAACACAATGCAATTTGCCTACCATTTGGATAAACACTGCTTGGAAACCAAAACACCCTCTCTACCTGGGGCAAAGGAAACAAACAACTGCTTCGACCGTCTACATTCCTTGGTGCAAAGCAGGTACTGTACTACTTCAAAGTTCTGCACACATCTAACGTATGGAGCAGTGCTTCCCCTGGATTGGCAACCTTGGGAAAATAAACAGGAAGATGAATAGATTGATTGAGTGCAATCTCAGAGGCCACCTTAGGGAGAAACACCCTGTCGTTGTGAAAAATCAAATAAGGCTCCTCGCAACAGAAGGCCTGAAGCTCTTAAATTCTTTGAGCAGAAGTAATAGCAACCAAAAATAATGCTTTCCAAGAGAGAAAGCGTAGCTCGCAAGTTGCACCTGGCTTGAAAGGAGACAGGGTCAATTTTTCCAAAACAAAATTCAAATCCCAAGCCAGGACAGGAGAATGGATTGGGAGTTTCTGATGCAGGATGCTCCTCAAAAAGGTACAGGAGACATCCAGCTGAGCTATCATATGGTCATCAATGGGCTCATGAAAGGCAGAAATAGCCAAAAGGTGCACCTTGAGAGAGGAGTACTGGAGACCTGAGTCAGTCAGAGAGATGAGGTAGTCCAGGATGTGGTTTACCGGGCAGGTGAAAGGGTCCAAATTATGTTTGGCAGCCCAGATGACAAACTGCTTCCACTTCATGGCATACGTGGCTCGAGAGGAAGGCTTCGGAGCAGCCACTAGGATGTCCGCTACTCTATTGGAGACTCCAAACCTGGCGATGGCTATGTCCTCAAAAGATAAGCATGCAGATGGAGGGACCTGAGGTTGGGTTGGACCAAGGTCTCCTGAGCCTGGGTCTGCAGGTTCCTGCAAAGGGGAGGGAGACCAGAGGTTCCTCCACCAGCTGCTGTAGCAGGGCAAACCATATCTGGCAGTGCCAGAATGGAGCTATCAGAATCATTCAGGCCCCCTCCATCTGCAATTTAATGAGCACCCTCTGAATTAGAGGGAACAGAGGGAATGCATAAAGAAACCCGCAAGCCAGGAGAGGGACAACGCGTCTCACCAGAAAACTCCAGGCCCTGGATCGAGTGAGCAAAAATTGGTCAGTTTTGCGTTGAGTGGGGATACAAAAAGGTCCAACTCTGGATGACCCCATCTGTCAAACAACTCTTCCGCGATGGATGAGAGCAGCTCCCACTCATGCATGCTGGACAGTGTCTGGCTGAGACTGTCTGTCAGACTGTTTAACACGCCTGGGACATGGACTGCCGAGAGTGTTGGGCCATGATCTAATGCCCTATACCACACTCTCATGTCCTCTCCTTATAGGAGGTACAAATGACCCCCCCCCCACTTACTGATGCAGTACACTACACTGAGGTTGTCTGACTGCACCAGCAGCTGACACAGAGCAAGGTGGTTCTGAAAGGCCTGCATGGCATACAGCACCGCCCGCATCTCCAAAACACTGATATGCAGGGAGGTCTCGACCTGAGACCAGGAGCCGTGGGTTTGAAAGGGACCCAGGTGAGCTTCCCAGCCTGAACTAGATGCATCCATGGTGAGGATCTGCTGTGGAGAAGTGAGACTCCTTGCGGCAGGTTCAAGGGGTCTATCCACCACTGGAGCACTCTGCGGACAGGGGAGGATACCAGCACCAACTGTTCTAACTTGTTTATGCGTTGGTCCCAATGCACTCGGAGAGTCCACTGGAGGATGCACATATGGAGTCTGGCCAGTGGAACAGTGGGAGTGGCAGCTGCCATTAGACCCAGTAGTCTCAGGAACACTCAGGCAGGAATAAAACGGCTCTGGGCCATCTCCTGAGCCTGGACTAAAAGGCACTCTACCCTGATCTGAGGCAGGAAAGCCTTCGCCTGCACTGAGTCTAGAACTGCCCCTATGTATTGCAGACTTTGGGACGGTACCAGAACCAACCTGGGCAGGCTAACAGTAATGCCCATGGAGAGGAACAGCTGGAGAGTTCTCTCCAGAGTCCGCAGGAGCTGCTCCCTGGATGAAGCCTTTAGGAGCCAATCGTCCAAGTAATGGAAAACGTACAGTCCCTCCCATCTGAGGGCTGCAGCTACTGCTGCTGAGCACTTGGTAGACCCATGGCGCAAAGGACAAGCTAAAGGGTAGCACCTTGAATTGGTAATGCTCGCACTGAAACATTAAACAGAGAAGCCTCCTGTGAGGAGGGAAAACCGAGATGTGCAGGTAGGTGTCCTGCATGTCCAGTGAACAGATCCAGTTGCCTGTCTTGAGAAGGGGTATCAGGCCTGGCAAAGTTACCATCCAGAACTTTTTGGTACTGGACATACAGAATGAGGTCCTTTAGATCCAAAATAGTCCTCAGATTTCCTGTCGTTTTGAGGACCAGGAAAAAACAGGAAAACAACCCCATGTTTCTCTGGCGACTGGGTACTGGCTCGATGACCTACTTGCATAGAAGGGACTGTACCTCCTCCCGGAGAACAGACAAGTGAGCTGGGGGCAAGTGGAGGGCAGGGGAGGGGTTTCTGGAGGCTGCTCGAGGAGCTCCAGCATGTGGCCTCTTTCTATGATTTGTAGAATCCAGGCATCCGAAGTTATAGTTCTCCATTGATTTAGATGGAGATAGAACCAACCTCCGACCGCCACTCTTGGTCGGGGACCGAAAGAGGGGTGGGTCTGTCAAGCAGCCGAGCAAAGGCGGATCCGGCCACTGGGGCTGATCCATCACTTCTTGGATGCTTGGCCACGGCTCCTGAATTGGAGGGGGCGGGCAAGGCAGTGGAGGCTCTTTGTTTGCCTTGGAGCTGAGAGGCTGCACCGCGTCTACTAGACGCCCTGCGAAAGGGAGGGTGCTGTCTAGCCTTAGGCTGCTTATGGTAGAGGGAGTGGACAGACTTTATAGCCCTGTCAGATGCCTGCAAATCATTAATGATGTCCTGGACATCAGGCCCAAAGAGTTTAGTGCCACTGAAAGGGGCATTAAGCACCTTCTGCTGAACATCAGCAGCAAAGCCAGAGACCCTCAGCCAGGCGTGCCTACATAGGCAGATGCCGGTGGCAGCAGCTCTGGCAACAGTGTCAGAGATAACATAGAGGGCCCCGAGGAGGTGCTTGCTAACATCCTCAGCATTCTGAAAGCACTTGAGAACTTCCTGCTTCTGTATGCCATCTGGGAGTGCCTGAGCGGCAGATTCGAGTTTCTTCCAGTTGGAGTTCTGGTATTTCACCATATGAGTCAGGTCATTGACAATCCTCAGCCCAAGGGTAGAGGATGCATAAACCCTCTTGCCCCAAAGGTCAATTCTATGAGACTCTTTGTCTGGGGGAAGAGAGTTAAGGTGCTTAGGCACCTTAGATCTGTCATGAGCTGCCTTAATAACCACTGAACTGGTTTCTGGCTGGGCAGCATAGTAAAGAAGCCCTTGGGGGGCATGGTAAAGCTTATCCACCCTGTGGGGCATAGCTGGCACCATGTCTGGCCTGTGCCAGGCTGCAGTAACTGCATTCCTCACTGCAGGTAAAATGGGAGGAATGATTTTTGGGGGAGACTCTTGGATCTCCAGAAACTCCACCAGATCCTTTCTGGTGACATCTCAGTATGGAAACCCATGGCTGAGGACAACTGTTTCATCACACTAAAAAATGTAGGGCCCTCAGGAGAAGATCTAGGGGTGTGCTTAACAGAATTCTTACTAACAGAGGAGGCTGTGGACCTGTCTGAGGTAAAGACCTTCTCTTCCTCACCAGGAAGAATCAGGTCAGGATGTTACTCCTCCTTGACGTCGACCTCTTCTAGGTCAGATGCTGGAGGCACCGATGACGGCCAATGAGGAGTCAAAGACAAAGCTGCCGTCGACGGCACCAGTGATGTGGGCCTATATGTGCCAGCTGGTGGACAATCACCCAGGTAAACTTGGTTAAAATTTCATTCAGGTCGATGACCATCGAAGGCAGCATCGATGGAGGAGGGGTTGATGCAGGGATTGATGATCCGCCGGATGGGCCCTGTGAACCCAAAGAGCCTGTAGCCCAGGTAGAGGAGGGGTCAGGCCTCGATGGGAGGGCCATCAAAGATGAGCCCAATGACCTGGAGGTCGAGGACCGGCTGCCCTGAGAATCTGACAGGTGCGCTGTCAGTATGGGTCTGGAGGGCACAGAGATCTGGACAGTGACTTTGTGCGTCGGTGCAGACACAGGCGACGACGAAGGAGAAGAGGAACAAGACCACTGCCGGGGGAGCAGTCCTGATCTCAGTCCTTTTTGTGACTTTTCCCCAAGTCTTGTCTCAGGTCTTAGAGGCCTGGGAGCTTGACGACCCTGCCGGTAATTGAGAAGCTGGGACTCCAGAGGACCCCTGCCCGGAACTGGCTACCTGTTGCTCCATCAGGAAATTTTTTAAAGCCATTTTGCATCACCTGAGAATTGTTTGATTAAACTTCTAGCAGCACTCACAGTCAAACACTTCATGATCAGGCCCAAGACAGCATACACTGACAGAGTGTTCGTCTGCGGAGGCAATCTTCTTTCTGCACCAGCAGCAATGGAAGAGAGAAGTCGAAGGATTGCCTCTTGAGATAAACAAAATAAATGAATCTCTTATAAAAAAAGAGATTCTAAAAGTAATAGGTAAGAAAAAGTCATAGGTGAAAATGGCACAAAACTGCGTTGGAGCTTCGACGGAGAGCCATGGGAACAAGTCGACGGCAAGAAAGAACTGAGGAGGGAGTGGTCCTCTCACACCTTTATAGGGTTGATGACGTCTACAGATGTCAATGACGTGGGCAGGGCAGTTGTAATGCTGAAAATCTTCCAATGCGAATCCTGCTTCACCAATGGTGAAGTTCCTATGGTATGACCTGATGACTGAGATACCCTCGAATAAGATCAAACAAAATTTACAAGATAAGATGCTGTAGTTTCCATTTAATATTTTATTGCTACTTCATGCTTACACCTGCGGAGAGCAGGGGGAGACTGAAGGTAGCAGTATCACAGCTGTCAGCAATAGACTTCTTCAAGCAGAAGCAACTGCCAGAAGGCCAGTCACAGATGGAGGGAAAGCAAACAGAAACCTCCCCAAACAATGAGACCTCTGAAATTAAAAACCTTCTTAAAGCTCTCTACATAGCCACTGAGAGTTTAGTGAAAAAGCTGGACAGGTTTGCCTCACAGCTGGTCACCATCCAACAATCATGGTAGGGCTCACGGAAAAAGCTGGTAAATCCTCCAAGCACGTGGAGTGGGCAACAGCAATTTCAAACAAACTGGTGCAGGAGAAAACTCAGCTTAAACTCCATTTACAGGACATGGAGAATGCCATCAGAGAACCCAACCTGCGGAAAGCTGATCTCCCTGAAGGGTTCGCATCAGAGGACCCTATTCCCTTCTGCATAAACTGGCTTCCAGCTCCATTGTCCTGGACCTCACCACCCTTGGAATTCATTAACTGATACTATAGGGTGAACCCGAAAAGAGCCACTGAGACCCCCTACACATCCTGGATGGTGCTGATCATGTTTCCCAGGGCAGCACTGAGGGACACAGTATTCCAGTCTGCAAGGAGACAACATAAACTACTGGTAGGGGAGGCAAATCTACATCTTTAAACAGATTTGTTCTTTGCCACGCACATGAAAAGGAAAGACTCTGAAGGAGAAAAGCAACTCCTAAGGGTTTGGACAACCCTTTTGCACTGCTGCTCCCAGCTCATCTATGTTTGAAGCTCAGGAGTAAGTAGTATATCTTTTCTAAGCCCCAGAACACTCTCAAAGTAATCAAAAAAGGGGAGACAGAACAGCAGCAAACAGAAGTGCAGGACAGCCTCAACCGAAATGGGATCATGAGCACTGTCAATGCCATGTGAAGCTGCTCTAAGTTTGATTTTGGCACTGACCGAGAGACTGATGCTGTTGACTTAAATTACAGTTTAAATGGTTTTGGTGACTTTAAAATGCAAAGCTTGATTATTGTTAAGCAGTGTCAGTGGCTCATCAGGTTGCACACTCGCCTCTGAGACCGGAGGCTGTGGGTTCTATCCCTACACCAGGCACTTGGGTTAAATCCCAATACTAACACTGCAGTACAGCATGAGGGGGTGCTGCGCTCTTGAGGTGCTGTCTTTCAGATGAGACGTTAAACCGAGGTCTCGTCTGCCTGTTCTGGTGGTTGTTCAGATGGACGTTAAAATCCCATTGCACTTCTCGAAAAGAGTAGGGGAATTTTTATTGAAAGTAGGACTTCAAAACAAGAACAATACAAACATCATATCAAATTAAAGAACATAATAAAAAATTATAATATAGATAACAATCCCACTCTTGTACATTTTTCCAAATAAAGACAAAGAACCAAACATTCACAAACCCATTTATCCGAAACAAAATGCCATTTTCTTTATTTCTAAGACTTACCCCCAAATAAACAGGAGGTAATTTAACCCATTTGTCACAATTTGCCCATAAGAAGGCAACTTTTTCTTTAGGGAATAGTTCCATGTCCCTCAGCTGAATTCCTTGAAGTTCTCTACATACATTGGCCAACATTTCAAGAGGGGAAACTAACCTCTGCTGCAGGACCCATGCACATCCCGCCTGCCAGAGATAGTACCGAAGGACTGCAAATGTAAGGTATGCAGTATCGGGAGTGTACTTTCCCCAGGCCCCACCACAGGGACCATAAACTAGAGTGGCATAGGTAAGAGACGAGCACAGTGGCTCCTTCCATACCTGAGCCAACAAAGACCAAAACATCCTGAAAAAGGACATTCTAAAAACAGGTACTCCTGAGTCTCTAGTACCTGAATACATGAATCCCTAGGGCAATATCTGTCAGAGAGTTGCTTGTGTTTGTTATTATTCCGAACACTGAGCCTCCTGTAATTCCTAACTACACAATATTTCAGATGTAAGGTGGCATTCTGGGATCTGACAATTGCTCAGGAACCCTCTTCAATCTCGCCTCTGGACATTGGGGAAAACTAAGTGTCTCCTGACATTCATGACCTAAAATGGCTTTACAAATAGCTTTGCCATCCAACACCTGCACTTGTGAAACTTATACACCACTTTTTAGCATTTTTTAGACATTTTGTTCCACACTGAGGCATGCCGGGTGTTTTCCCCCTGGATCCCCGACTTCCCCTGTACCCATGTGACTATACTGGGGTCCAGCCATAATTTTACTAATGGCTTCCATATTACATCCCCCGGCCTCAAACAGACTATAAAAAATGGCTACAGGGTGAACCATATTCACTCCCCACTTCTAGATGCTACAATAAGTAAACTTCTCTTTATCGGATTCAGTCAACTCCCCAAAAGCTTGAAAAAATATACTGAACAACCTAGCAAACAATCTTTGGGGAGGAGGGTACACATAGGCAATATACAGGAACACAGGAATCAAAAGGGAACAAATTAATGCCACCCTTTTCTTTTTTGCTATCTGCTGCCCTTTCCACCCAGAAATTAATCTGTTTGCCCTAGCTAGGCCTTTCTCCCAGTTCACTACGGCTACATCCCCACCTCCAAATTCCACCCCTAAAATGCAAACTGGGTTTTGAGAAAAAGGCATACCTGCAAAATTCTGTAACCTAGGGAGGAGTGTTGTCCCTAATGGAATCCCCTTGCACCTTCCAAACTTTATACGGGACCCTGACCAATTCGAGAAGTCCTGCAAAGCACTGGTCAGACTATCCTCACATGTCTGTGGGGCTAATGTCAAGACAATATCATCCGCATACGCCAGTACCTTTAGGGGAGGAATACCTGGAAAAGTAATCCCCTTTTATTCTGGCATTAACTAAAATCAAACATCTAAGTATATCAATCCCAAAGGCATACAAGAGCGGGCTGAGGGGGCAGCCTTGGCGAACCCCCCTGCAAACCCTTATGGGTTTACCTTGCCACCCATTCACATTAGGAAGAAGAAACACATTCCTGTACAAAGTCTTAACCCACTCTGCAAAAGCCTGGGAACTCCAAAAGCCTCTAATACAGAAAACAAAAAGTAATGAGCAAGCCTGTCAAATGCTTTCTCCTGATCTAGACAGATCACATACCCTTGAACCTCAGATCTCCCACCAATGTGGAACAGTTCCCGTAAAACAACCAGATTTGTTATGTTGTCTCCAACCAGGAACCGCACAAGTCTGTGGAGGACTAATAAGATAACCTGAAATCTTAGCCGAGCTAACAAAATGTTGCTTAATATTTTTACATCAGTATTGAGAAGGCTTAATGGCCTCCAGTTCTTAATATATCTTTTGTTTCCCCCACCCCACCCCTTTTTATGCAACAGAACCAACACAGCCTCTGATATAGAGTCAGAAAATTCTCCTGATTCCAACATGGAGTTAAACAAAATAACTAGGGCCAGAGCTATTTCTTCCACAATTTTTTTATAGAGACCTGCACCCATCCCATCTGCACCTGGTACAGAGTATTTTTTTTTAGTTTACCAATTGCTGTTATTACTTCTGCTAAGGAGATCTCTTTAATCAATTCCTGGGCATCAGGTGCTGAGACTTGGGGGAGGTTAAGGGATAAGAATCGGTCCTTATTCCCCAAAACCTGAGATTTAGTACCAAAAAGGGACCCAACTTAGTCCTCCACTTCCTGCAGGATCTCATTTGGGGTGGAAACTACCCTGCCAGATACATCCTAAAACTCTGTCACTATCCTGTTTTCTACCCTTGTTTTACATTCTTTAAAGGAATCTAAAGACCCTTTGTACACTTGAGTCCCAAATCTTAATTCCTGTGCTAGTGACTTAGCCCTATCATATTGAAGGGAGGACATCTCTTTCTTTAAGACTTTAATTTGGGAACTATAATCTTCATTAGTTAAGACAGCCTGTGAGATAAGGTGTTGTAGCTGGTTATGTAACTGTAAATACTGTATGTAATCTCAATTTGCTATAAATCGAACTCTATTTTGGAATAAAAATTGCCAGGACTTCTTAGCGTCATCCCACCAGTCTGCTAAAGAATCATAACTTTCAACTATAGAAAACCTAGCCGTCCACTCTCTTCTCCACTGGTCCTGAATACAGGAATCCTCCAAGAGTGTCTCATTTAACCGCCACCCGTTCTTTTTACATCTGGGTGCCCCTTCCCAAGTTAACCTAACCTTAATAGTAACATGGTCCAAAAATGCACTTGCCTACGTATCAGCACTAAGCATTTTAACTATCGAAGAAACAAAAATAAAGTCTGTCCGAGTCTTTAGAGTACCTCTAAAGTAAGTATACCCCCCCAAGGGATGCAAACATAAGCATCCAATAGACCAGCTGTAGAAACCACATTCTGTAAAGCCAGGGAGTCACAACACATTTTATCAGTTAGTAGACCCCTATCTGACTGTTTCAAATCACAGTTAAAATACCCTACCCAAATAACCATCCAGGAGAAATGAAGATAGGGCTGGATCTCCTTAAACACAAAGCCACCCTCTGAGCCTTCAACTGAGGGGCATAGGTAGCCACTAACCGAAATCTCTCTGTGCCATTGGAAATGTCAAGCATTAGGGCCCTTCCAGGGTGGATAACAACCAACCTGGTGATGTTCAAACCAGTGTTTTCCAATAAAATCCCAATCCCGTCGCAAGTGTCTTCCCCTGTGGACCAAAAAGAGGGACCATGGGCCCACATATTGGAGGCTTGCTTAAGCTCCATGATCGTTTTTAAGTGAATATTTTTTATTTTTATTTTAGTCTTTGGTAACCAGGTAAGGCCCACTAGGCACAAGTGCCTGTTTTCAGGGGTGACCTGGGAGCACTGGGCGGTTAAGTGACTTGCTCAGAGTTACACAGTATGCAAGTGGAGGTTGTGAGAATCAAACTCAGGTCTGGTCTGCTGGATGTACCAAGCTCATTCACACCTCATTTCTCTAACCTCTAGGCTATACTGCCAGCCCAGACAGAATATCCCGTAAAGAATATAAATAGCAGCCCCCACTTGCAAAGAGTGTAGCACTCCTCAACACTTCCTATCTCCTTTAATCCCATTGACATTAGAAGTCAGCACAGTAACAGAAGACATACATTTAGGAGGGAAGAGTGATAACTAACTTAAGGAGTCTTTGATAGTTTCCTCTGTCTGATACGCTTGGCAATAGATGACTCCCCTCCCCCTTCTTCTGTATCAGTGGTAGTGTAGGCCCTAGAGGAAGAATCAGATTCTTCCCTATCAGAATCTTTTTCTGAGGAGGCTGAATGAAGAGCAGCAAATTTATTTCCTTATATCCAGGAAGGATTACCTGACTGCCTGCCTACCTCCCTTAGTGGCCTTCTTCTCCCCATTATCCAAGGTCTAGACCTTTTTTTCTGAACCACCTTCTGAAAACCCAAATCTGGATCAGGGGAGCATGGCTACCGCATCTGCAACAAATGTACTTTACTGATCACCCTCCGATAACACTCCATCCCCTTCCTCTACGCCCTGTGGATTAATTCCCTCATCTCTAGCTTCAGCCTCCTGCACTAAATTTGTCTGATTTACATTTTGGCCCTCCTGAGATTTAGATCTACCACCCTTTTTGCTTGCGCCTGCTGAACATTATTTATAAGCCTCTCGTGGGAAGGGCAATCTTCCCTGTTATGGGAGGTCCATGGGCAGCACCCATATGCATGGCCTGTTTACTCGCATAAATTACACTTAAATAAATCAAACAATTTAAGGCAAAATGGTCATATTCAAAACAGTGATTACAGCGAGACGTATCACAGGCTGTACTCAGGTGCATGTGAGAGCCACACTTAAAATAGGCCCTAGGCTGAGCCACATAAAATAATGAACCTCTATCTTTCCCTAAGTAAAAACTATTAGGGAGGTGTACTGGACCATTATTGGTGAAGAAAAGCTTGACCCTAATCTTTCATCCCCCATCCCAGATTTGCTCAGAGTCCACGGTAGGGGAAGGCCTGCCCAAAACCTTGTACCGTTGTCTTAACCAAAACAAAATGTCCTCGATATTCACCCCCTCATTTTTACAGATAACTGTTACATTCTTTACCAAAGGCTTAGTAAGTGGGATGGCCAAAAAAGGAATCCATAGGGGAATATTTTTTAGACTTTGATACTGGGCCCAAAACCTTTCAAAACTGGAGACATTTTTAAAGCTGATATCATAGTTAGAGTTCCCAATACAAATTAATGCACAAAATCTCAGAGGAAAAACATTTCATAGACCCTTTCAGCAATATTTTCCCCACATAAATCCTGTCAGGAGGAGTTTCCAGACCTCCTTTGTAAATCAGGCATACTGTAATCCTGATAATTTAAACATTGGGTCAAGCCTAGCATGCTGTTCAGGGTCCCCCAACACAGCAGTAGAGGTACCCTGTCTTAAAGGCTCACCATCACCATCACTAGCAGTTTAAGACCTGGGGCCTGTAGTATGGGAGGGGAGAAAAGAGGGGGCCCTAGATACATTTATACCATCAGCATTGTGCACAAAATGATCAAAAATTGTATAGTACCCCAGGGGTCATTGGAGCTCATATTAGTTGCTGTGGCCAGAGAAAGTCCAGAGTCATTATCGTAACGTTGTACTGCTGGGTCCTTGAGTCCTTGGGATCAGGAGACCAATTCCCATCAGGGCCTTTGACCCATCCAGCCTCCTCTAGTGCCCGAAAGGGGGACCAACTCCCTGTGTCAGCCTCTGTAGTTTGAAGTAATGATTCTTCAGCGTTTTGTCTGGAGTTACTCCAGGCTACATACCCCATTAATCTACCCACAAAAGCCAGCGTCGTAGGCACAGTAGCGCCCACTGAATTATCCGGGGTGTAAAAAAATACCCTTAGGAGGGGAACCCGCTGAGACCGGCGGCTTCTGTACACCCAAATGGCGTTTGTGGGATTTTCTTAAATCAGTTCCACGGAGCAGATTCAGCAGCTCCTGACATGCTGCACTTATAAACTTAAATCCACTCACCGCATTCTGCACCTCCGCAAATTCAGAACACGAAGGTGCCAGCAGTCACTCCTCCTCCAACACCTGGGCAGCTTCTATTAATGTGGCAGCATCAGCAGACTGTTGACACTGTCTGTCAGAAACATCAGCGGTGCTGTCACACTTAGTTCCTTCACGGAGCTTGTTCAGCTCCAACTGCAGCTCAGGCTTCTTCCACAAATAAACCTGCTCCTCGTCTTTTAATTTCAAAAGTAATTGTTCCTCTGACACACCGTCTCTCCAGGAAGCAGCAGGACTACTGGTTCCAGATGCAGACTGATCTTGTACACTGAACAAACCTTCCTCCATCATCCAGGGCTCCTCTGCTGAATTAGCAGCCTCCATACAAACGTCAGGTAGCTGCTTAACATTTTCCAAAATAGCAAGATCAACAGCCTCTAATGTAGTAATAACTTGGGAGGAGGCTAACTCCCCTGTCTCCTCAGCATCCATCCTCTCCAGCATCACCTCCGTTGTGGACATCTTAGACAAGACGGCCAAGGGTTCCCCCCACTGCAAGAGTAGGGGAATTTTCCCGGTGTCCTGGCCAAATTTCCCCCCATTCACTAAAACTACCACCAATAGCTTAATCTGGTTCAATTTCAGTTGGTTGCCATCTGTATCTTCCCGTCGCTCCTGAAAAAGGAACTTCTAGTCTCAGTGGGCCGACCCAGTCAACAAAATTCAATAAATACCATAAATAAATGATTACAAGGGCGCACATGCTGGACTGCAGCCCTGGCAGGGTGATGGTGGTGGTGGTACTCCATGGCACAGAGATCTTCTACTGATAAGGCACCTCTCCTGTTTTTCACCAGTCAATGCACTGTGTACCAACTGCGTATGCCAGCCCTTTCTACCCCACCTGATGTGGACTCTTTACACAGACTCTGGACTCAACTCACAGTCAACATTTGATACTTGTGTATTCTAGGTTACGTAGTACTGGAGAAGGGTCCACAATGGGGGTTCTTTGGTGTCAAAATTCATTTTTCTACAGGTCTTGCAGTCAGGTTTTATTCCAGTTTATGATGCTTTACATACTAGATACTGTTATCCATGGTCCAGCACCCATGATGGTGCCCCCACCTCGCGGACAGTAACCTATGTAGGTATATGTACTAACTTAAAGGGTGAAGACACTTATCATATAAGCATAAGTGTCAGGATCTGTGTTCTATTATGCTTCATTATGTTTTACTGATATATATTAGTCATGAAGAATGCTTTTTGCTCTATTTCTTACTGTATTTTTATATGTAAGGCAACAGTGCCATCCTTAGTAATTGTGCATCATTACAATTACAACTGACCTTGGAATAACAGAGGTCTTATTGTGCTGTTATTTCTGCAAGCTATGCAACTTTTCATACTGGTTAGGACAGTTGCTCAGACCACCTGTTTTTGTCCAATTACATATATTTTTATATAGCTTCTTTAGCCCTTGCCATAGCTATTATCAGGGTATAAGACCCTTTGTAACACGTAGCTTCTCTGAGAAGAGAGAAACTGCCTGCATTACCTAGGTAAGGAAACCTGTATTCTACCAGTGTTTTACACTGTGCTGGTAGTAAGTCTGTATTATCTATTCTGTAATAAATTTCATTTATTACATGAGTACCACTTGTCTTTGTCTCTTCCTTTTGTGCTGTTCCACCAAGAACCTAAAAGGGTGATTTATTACCCAATTACATTTTGGCGATTGCGTGCAGGTGGAATGTACAAGGGAAAATTCACATTCAATTTATTTTGAATGTCGAGTAGTGTAGTGCAATTTTTGCCTACTTGGACCTACTCGTGCTTACAGTGGTAGCGGTTATGGCAGACCCACACCATCTTGGTCTTGGCAGATCCACACCAGACCCCTCTACACTCCCTTTGCGAATTACAGCGTACCCCCCTTGGCACAACCGTTCACCCACCGGGGACTGGACAGCGGTTGGTGATGGCGCCAGGGCATTTTTACCAGGTTTCCAAACTGCTTATTCGTTTGCCTACCCCTAATTTGTCATTTCTGATCTGTGCACAGAACTGAGACTTGATGTCTCAAACTACCTCACATCCCATGGTGGATGGACAGATTTCACGCTGGATGTAAAATCTGCAGACAAACCATTACTGCTAATTTCTGACCACTACCTCGAGTCCAAACAAACAACCAAAAACTATCACCTCAAAGGTCTTTTGGTTGCAGCTCTACATACCACTGTTGAGAGTCTCACAGCGAGGTATGCCTCCCTTGAATTGCAAAATGCGTCTCTAAAAAAATACATGGGCTTGCAGGCATCGGAGTTACAGAAAAAGGAACAGAAACTAGCGGAGGAGACACAGTCAATCCGTGATGCTAATTCCAGGCTGATGCACTATACTGCTCAAGACACTGAGCGAGAGTTATGTTTGTTAAGAGACGACTGCGAAAGGTTGAAATGTGATAAGAAACAGCACATGTGAATGATATTTTGAGTGACATGAATGAGACTTTGAGAGATAAGAATGCTGAGCTGAAAGAGGAATACAAGCGTGTGAGTTGTGAGTTGGATAAAGAGCTTAGGGAAAACATCGAATTGGGTGCTGCGTATAGAGTGTTGCAGACAGAGAAGTTGAGAGAAGTATTGAGCAGGGCACTGCAAAAGTCTGTCACAAGAAATGTAGACAAAAGATGGTGAAATTGCATCATCAACAGAAGGTTCTTGCTGGCCATGTTAAGGCCATGACCATGTTTCAGTATACACCTATTGACATTACGTCATCCAGCGATGATTTGGATGATGAGGCATGCCACGTCACATGCAAGTCCAACCCCCATGGTGTAGCAACTTCCGCTAGCCATTTGCATCACCAGCTGAGGAAAAAGATCCAGCTCCCCATACGACCCACGGGGGAAACGCAAGACCTCACCCAACAACTAACACACCGAAATCTGGCCAATGGAAAATCAGGTACACAAATGCTCGCGGTCTGGGAAACAAGATCCCAGACCTGCAGGTAATAATGACAAAGGCTAAACTGGACATAGTAGCAATTAGCGAGACGAGGTTTACCAGTAACCACACTTGGGAGACTTCGTAGCTTTGGCTATGTACTTTTCAGAAGAGACCAAGGTGCAAAAGGGGGGGGGGGGTGGAGTGGCCCTGTATGTCAATGAAAATATCAAAGCTACAGAAATTCAGAATGCACATAAAGAGCAAGAAGAACTGTGGGTCACCCTGGAAACAGGAAATGGGACAGCCATAAGAACTGGGGTTGTCTACAGGTCCCCAGATCAGGGGGAGGACATAGACACATTACTGTTAGAAGATATACAAAACATGACAGCTAAAGGGGATGCTCTGATAATGCGAGACTTCAACATGCCAGATACAGATTGGTCAATACCAGCAGGAACATCTGCCAGAAATGGAAATTACGTACCTACCGTAATTCTTCATCTTCTTGGACGAGTCTCCACCACTCATTCACACTATTGGGATCTGCGCCGGAGGCACTAGGACCCATCGGGAGCAAACTTTTTGCTGGAGGGTCGACACCAGAGATGGCGCCATGAGCACCAGCTTCAGCGCGGCAATGACTATCTCGCGCTGACCCTCCAACCGCCTCAGTACTTTTTTTTACCAAGGAGGTGCAGCGCAACTAACGTGAAAGAGTAATCAACCTTAAGACCAGACATAAGATGGTCCGGGCGCATCTGTAAGAAGGGTCAACAAAGAAGTCTTCACGCCTAAAGATTTGAGGGAGTGAAGACCAACACAACGATGAGCTCGAGGATGGGAGGTGGGCGTGTGAATGAGTGGTGGAGACTTCGTCCAAGAAGATCCAAGAATTACAGGCCAGAGTACGTGTTCCATATCTTCCTGGACATAAGTCTCCACCACTCATCCTATATTAATGGGAGAGTACCGAGCTAATAACTCCCTCAGAGGGCGGGCAGGAAGACCAAGAGCTCACGTTTCTAGGACAGAAGTCCATTAAGGATAGTTCTGCCAAAGGTGGAATGTCGCCTGGCATGAACATCCAGTGCATAATGCTTAACGAAGGTATGCACTGAGCTCCAGGTGGCAGCATTGCAGATGTCCGCAATCGGAACATTGCGAATTTCCGCTAGGGATGCCGTGACCGCTCTGGTAGAGTGAGCGTAAACCCTACCTTCCAATTTTACCTGTGCAATGGAATAGCAATGTCGAAGACATGCCACTAGCCACGATGAGATGCATCTGATAGCGACAGGTTGACCCAGCCGGGTCTCGCTTGAAGGAAACAAACAGTTGTTGGGCTTTGCGAAAATCCTTGGTTCTATCTAGATAGAAACGCAAGGCTCTCTTAACATCCAAGGAATGAAGAGATCGTTCCCCTTCATTTTGGAAGTCCGCAAAGTAAGAGGGAAGGACCAAAGGTTGGTTTAGTTGGAATTCCGACACAACCTTGGGAAGAAATTTAGGATAAGTGGGAAGAACTACTTTGTCCTTATGGAACACAGTATACAGAGGGTCCGTAACCAGGGCATGTATCTCAGAGACCCTGCGGGCTGAGGTAATGGCCACTAGGAAGGCCGTCTTCCAGGTGAGAAATTTTAGCTCACAGGTAGCCAGGAGTTCGAAAGGTTTCCGAGTGAGCATGTCTAGCACAAGGTTAATGTCCCAGGCTGCAACTGGACGTCTTATAGGGGGTCTGGTATGCAGAATTCCTTTAAGAAATCTCTTAACCATAGGTAACTGAGCCAGAGACAAAGAAGAAAACGGCTCATGATACACTGAAATGGCACTAAGGTGAACTTTGACTGTAGAGTACTGAAGACCTGAATTTGAGAGGTCCAAAAGGTACTCCAAAACTTTGTCTGATGGACAGGAAAAGGGATTCCAAGAGGACTTTGCACACCAGAGCGAAAAACGCTTCCACTTAGACGTGTAAGTTTTCCGAGTAGCTGGCTTCCGAGCAGCCAGAAGAATGTCTGAAACTCTTTGAGAGACATTGAACCAGTTCACTTCTACCTCTTCAGGAGCCAAGCGTGAAGGTGAAGCGATCTCAGGTTGGGATGGACCACCGGACCCTGAGTCAACAGGTTCATCTGCAGGGGGAGTGGTCTTGGAGGGGCTGCCAACATATTGTTGAGTAGAGGAAACCATAGTTGCCGAGGCCAAGAGGGAGCAATGAGAATCATCTTGGTCCCTGGGACTCGAATTTGAGAAGTACTCTGAATTAGAGGAAGAGGCGAAAGGCGGAAAGAAAGCATTTTGTCCACCGCAGCCTGAACGATCCTGACAGAAAGTGCCAGGCCCTGGATTCTGGAGCAGAAGAGAGGTTTTTGCTGAGTGGGGATGCACAAAGGTCCAGGTCTGGAGTTCCCTACTCTTGAATAGTGATTGAACTATGGTTGATTGGAGACCACTGTGAGGATCTGCCTCTGTTCTGCTGAGACGGTCCGCCTAAGTCGTTTTGTACACCTGGCAGGTAGACCACTTGAATTAGAGATTGTGTCCAAGCACCATTCCCACCTCATCGCTTCCTGCATAAGGGGTAAGTGAGCACCGCCTGCTTGTTGATGTAATACATCACAGCTTTGTTGTACGCTTGAAGGAGAATGTTCTGTGACAGAGGATGTCCTTCAAAGCCCGGACCGCATAAAGGACGGCTCTCATCTCCATGACATTTATGTAAGCTGGGCCTCGAGTTGAGTCCATACACCTTGGAGTGTGGAAGAGCGACAATGGCTCCCCATCCCGTTAGCGATGCGCCTGTGGTGATGGAGATTTGATGATCCAGAGGAGCAAAGGGAAATCCTCCAGGAGATTGTTTCTTGAGACCACCAGGTGAGAGACCTCTGTAAGGGTTCCGTCACCTTGATGGGATAAGACTGAGGGTGAGTGGTTGGGGACCACTGAGCACTGAGCATCCATTGGGTGGTTCTCATGTGTAGCCGAGCTAGGATACAGTGAACACTGAGGATGCCATGAGGCCTAACATCGTTGCATTGAGAGAGCTGTAACTGATCTGTTCTCCCCAATGTAACGGGCCATCTGAAGGATATCGAGCCTTCTGTCCTCTGGAAGGAAAGCCTTCGTGCAAGAGGTGTCCAGTAGAGTCCCTATGAAAAGGATTCTTTGGGAGGGCTGCAACTGTGACTTCTTTAGATTCAGCAGAACTCCCATGGATGTAAGAAGGCGAGAGGCCATCTGAACGGCTTCCAGGGTCCCCTGTCTGGAAGGCTTGCTAGGAGCCAGTCGTCCAGGTAGGGAAACACTCGGATTCCGAGCTTCCTGAGATGCGCTGCGAGAACTGCACAACACTTTGTAAAGACTCGCGGCGCCAAGGATAGCCCAAAGGGCAGGACTCTGAACTGATAGTGTTGACCCAGAGCCACAAACCTCAGGAATTTGTGATGCCTCGGGGTGAAGAGGAATGTGCTCATAAGCGTCCTGCATGTCCAGGGAGGCTAGCCAGTTGTGTTGATGAAGCAAAGGTAACAGGGTTCCTACAGAAATCATTTTGAATTTCTCCCTGGGGAGAAATTTGTTTAGCTTTCTGAGGTCTAGAATGGGGCGCATACCCCCAGACTTCTTTGGAACCAGAAAGTAGTGGGAGTAGAACCCTGTGTTTCGCTGATGCAGAGGCACCAGTTCTACTGCCCTGTTGTTCAGAAGGCCCTGGATCTCGGTGGCGAGAAGGTCTGACTGAAGGATTGACAGCCTGGGTTGTCGTTTGGGAGGACGATTCGGAGGGGTCTCCAGAAAATTGAGAGAATACTCCTTGCAAATTATCCGAAGGACCCATTTGTCTGAGGTTATGGACTTCCACTGGTTGTAGAAGTGCATCAGATGACCTCCCACCAGAGAGGAAAAGTCCACCTCGGGCAGTGGAGATGGAACTTGGGCCGGTAACTCATAAGGTAGCACTGGGCGCTTTGGGCCCTTGCGCTTTCTGTTGCGTCTTCTTTTGAGGTTGGGCAGGTTGGTTCTTATGGAAACTTCCTCTGCCCCTGCCTCGAAAGGACTGACGATTATGAAACTGACGTTTACCGACATGCCCTCAAGAGGGGGTAGGAGGGGGGTCGAGCCAGCTAAATGGCCGACCTAGTCTTCTGAGTAGCCTCTAGAGCTTGCTCTACCTGAGGACCAAAAAGATACGAGCCGCCAAAGGGCAATGCCATCACCTGTTGCTGTGCATCATTCGTGAAGCCCGAAGTACGCAGCCAGGAGTGACGGCGAGTACAAATACCAGCGGCTGCTGAACGAGAAGCAGTGTCGAAAGCATCCATGGCTGCTTTGACCTGTTGGTTATTAGATTCAATACCTCTGGTAATGGTCAGAAGAAGCTCTGACTTAGAGTACGAGTCCGGAAGAGCTTCAACCATTTGCTTGATAGAGTGCCACAGGATATACTCATACTGAGAAAAATAGCCCTGGTAACTGGCAATACGCATACTTAAAGTGGACGCAGCAAAGACTCTCTTGCCTAATGTATCAATCTTACGAGACTCTTTGTTAATAGGTCGAGCTGTAGTAGTTTGAGGAAGAACGACCTCATCATTCTCTGCCAGGACTACAATAGGATCCGCAAAGGCTTGAGATGCCAAAATGGGATGATCCTTGGGGGCTGAATATTTCCTATCAATGGATTTAGCCACCGAAGGGGTAAGAGCAGGATTATTCCATACCATTTGAGACAGCGTCTCGAAGGAAGATTGAATCGGAGGAGTCAAACTGTAGGGATCTCCGAAGCATGAAGATATTGGAGTCTTAACCGCTTCCCAGGATCGATGTCTGTAGTCTGGAGAAAGAGGAAGCTCAGGTTCTTGAACAGAGACTTAAAGGACAGGTCCTCGACCACAGGCTCTGTAGCAGTGAAAGATCCTGCTTCGTCCACTTCATCACCCAACCGAAGGTCTGGGTCAGGCTCAACGTCATCTCCTGATAGTCCAGGGAGGACTGTTTGGACAGGAAAGGAGTGAAATACAGAGGAGGAAGGAAGGAAGAACTGAGAGGAAAGAGGAGTCCTCGAGAGCTCCCGGCGCCGAGGAGGCAAACGGAACCGAAAACAGCGCCGAAGAACAGCGTGGTGCCGAGGACAGTGCCAAGACGGCGCTTGAGAAGGCACACGCGTCCGCAGAAGGTGCCGAGAAGCTCCGCGACGCCGCGGGCGGTGCCGACAAGCCCCGCGACGCCGAAAACGGCGCCGACAAGCTCCGCAACGCCGCTGACGGTGCCAAAGGCGCTGAAAGCATCCCAGGACCCTGAGAAACATGGTTAGAAGGGAAAATAGCAGGAGATAAGGGCATCAGTGTGGCCCCCTGCGCCGCAGCCATGTGTGGGGACACTTAAGCGCTGGAGTCGGTCACACTGAGGAAGGTGCCGCACCAGGAAAGTCCAACCGCTTCTACCTGGTCGCCCGACAAGCTCCGGCGGCCCGCGGGCAACCGAGCCAGGTAGTAGAACCAACCTCCAGCCCACTGCTCCATAAGAGCGCCCACTGATGAAATTGCTCATCTGGAGACCTACCAATAGGCGGGTAGGACTCCGATGTCAAGACGGCGGCTACCGGAAGAGAAGTTGGCGACTCTGAAGGAGGAAACCGCAACTAGCCACGATAACAGAGCGCCGACGCCACGATACATTCAGCGGGCGACCTCGAGTGATGCCTCTTCTTTAGACCTGTGGGCGTAAGAAGAGCTCGAGGCCGAACGGTGCCGAATGTGACCGCTTTGTTTTATGCCTCCGGGGACCGCCCATCCCTCGGCATTGGACTGACCGCTGTCGACTCCTGCTCATCTCCCTACCGTCACCTGACCTGCTCATGGTCGACTGCGTCAAGTAGGCTGAGACTTTTTTATTGTATATAAAATAGAATAACTTAAGTGATACTATATCGAGATAATACTACAAAAAAAAACTGAAAACTATGCTGCTAGTTTGAAGTTTGACTCCGACAGAAGAGCAACGCTACATTGAAGCGCACCGACGGCAGGAAAAAGGAACTGAGGCGGTTGGAGGGTCGACGCGAGATAGTCATTGCTGCGCGAGCTAGTGCTCGCGGCGCCGTGCCTCACGGCGCCATCTCTGGTGTCGACCCTCCAGCAAAAAGTTTGCTCCTGATGGGTCCTAGTGCCTCCGGCGCAGATCCCAATAGTGTGAATGAGTGGTGGAGACTTATGTCCAGGAAGATCAAGACACATGGTGGATTCCCTGTAGGGGGAGGGCCTCAAACAACTGGTACAACAACCCATAAGAGATAGGGCTATCCTAGATCTAGTGCTGACTAACAGGGGAAGGATCACAGATCTCCAGGTAGGAGGTCACCTGGGGGCCAGTGACCATCACATGGTATGGTTCAATTTGGCCACTACAACTAAATCATCCTATTCAAAGGCAAAAATATGGGACTTCAGAGGAGCTGACTTTGATAAGATGGCCAACAAATATACAGGTGAGGGGGTACAGGCAAAGCGGGCAAGCATTAAGGATGCAATACTTGAAGCAACATTCCATTGTGTTACAGAGAAAAGGAAGTGCAAAAGAAGAAGGAAACCACTGTGGTTCTCAAAATCGGTAGCAGAAAAGGTCAGAGCCAAAAGGCTGACCTTCAGGAAATATAAGGGAACACAGTAGGATGAAGATAGGGAGGCATACCGAACTTCCCTAAGGGAAGCAGGGAAGGCAGTAAGGCAGGCAAAGGCCCAAACTGAGGAAACACTAGCACAAACCGTAAAAAAAGGTGACAAGACTTTCTATAGCTACTTTAGTGAAAAGAGAAAGTCCAGAGGGGGGTATTGCTAAGATCAAAGGAGATAAGGGTGTGTGTGAGGAGGAGGACTACGTAAAGCATTTATCCTAAATAGATACTTCTGCTCAGTATTTACTGAAGAGAAGGTAGGGCAGGGCCCACAGCTCAGCACCATGAACACAGGGGGGGGGAGGGAGGAAGGTGAGCACTAGTCCCTTCACAAAAGAAAGGGTCCTACAAGAGCTTGATAAGCTCATGGTGGACAAGGCAATGGGACCTGATGGCATACATCCCATGGTACTAAAGGAGCTAAGGGTGGAACTAGCAGAGCCATTATCAGAACTGTTTAGTGAGTCTCTGAGCACAGGAGAGGTCCCAGAAGACTTGAGAAGGGCTCATGTGATCCCGCTCCAGAAGAGTGGTAGCAGGGAGGAGGCAGGGAACTACAGACCAGTCAGTCTTACCTCAGTAGTGGGCAAGATTATGGAGGCACGCCTTAAGGAAAGGATAGTGCAACACCTGGAATCCATAGGAGCACAGGATCCAAGACAGCATGGGTTTACAAAAGGAAGGTCCTGTCAAACTAATCTCATAGATTTCTTTGACTGGGTAACCAGAGTGGTGGACCAAGGGGGAGCAGCTGATGTCACCTACCTTGACTTCAGCAAAGCTTTCGATACTGTTCCACACAGAAGATTGATTAATAAGTTGGGTAGGCTCGGGGGGTCAGACGTTGGTCAACTGGGTGGCAAACTGGTTGGTGGGCAGAAAACAGAGAGTGGTGGTAAACAGTATACAGTCAGAAGAGATGCAAGTCACAAGTGGGGTACCTCCGGGATCAGTCCTGGGGCCAGTCCTCTTCAATATCTTCATCAGTGACATTGCAGATGGACTGAAGGGCAAGGTCTGTCTGTTTGCAGATGACACCAAGATCTGTATCAGAGTAGATGATCCAGATAAGGTGGGCAGAATGAGAAGAGATCTGGATAAACTAGCAAAATGGTCAGAAGAGTGGCAACTGGGGTTTAACACAAAGAAGTGCAAGATCATGCAAGTCGGAAGAGGGAGGTAATAATCCCTCTTTACAAGACACTGGTTAGGCCCCATCTGGAGTACCGCATACAGTACTGGAAGCCACACCTTCAAAAGGACATTAACCAAATTGAGGCAGTCCAGAGAAGGGTAACCAAAATGGTGCAGGGACTACATCAGAAAACATATGAGGACAGATTAACGGAGCTCAATATGTATACCCTAGAGCAAAGGAGGGAGAGAGGTGATATGATCGAAACATTCAAACACCTTAAGGGCATTAACAAGGTGAAAGAGTCTAACATATTTTAATATAAGAAAAATAGCAGGACAAGAGGACACAGCATGAGATTAGAGGGAGGCCGATTAAGGGGTAATGTGAGGAAGTTCTTTTTCACAGAAAGGGTGGTGTATGCATGGAACGGTCTATCTCAGGAAGTGGCGGATATGAATACAGTGCATGGCTTCAAACAGGCATGGGATAGGCATAAGGGAGCAATACAGATGATTATGAATAGATAGGCCATTGACAGAGCAAAAGCCAATGGACATTTATAAGGTAGAAAAAGAAATGGTCAGACTGGATGGGCCTTGCAGTCCTTATCTGCTGTCAACTTCTATGTTTCTATTCACAAGATGGCGCTGATGTCGGCATGCACACTGCGTCACCACATCCACGCAAACATGGCGGATGCCATGTACAACACCAAGATGGTGGCCCCCATGACACAGGCAGAGGACCTGTATTCCTTGATGCATCTCCGCTCGCTCCTCTCACTGGAGGCGATGAGTCGGCGATTCACAACATGACTACTGAAGCGCCCAGTAGGATCACTGTCCTGGAGGATCAAAAGAAGGCCATCCAGGACCAAATTGACAAAATGCTAAAAGATTCTGTTGCTCAGGATCAAACGTCCAAGGCAATCGCTGATGCGGCAGCAGAGGCTGCGCTTCGCGGGGCCATGGAACGTAATGAACTGAGTACAACTACGCATACTTCCAACCCCCTGCAAGTCGCTCATTCTGTCCAGCAAACTGCACAGAGCATCGGACAGATGGGCCCAACCGACAATCTCAGTTACCACTTAGAGAAAGTGCACTCCCTTTGCGAGAGACTTTCTCTCCAACCCCAGTACCAGGTTGAAGTCTTGTGACAAACAGTTGAACCTACCTTCTGGGTTAAGCTCTAAAAAACAGCATGGAGTGGTGAGGACTTCACCTTTGATGAAAATGCCACTGCACTCATATGTGCAAATTCCAAGGGAATTGTGGGATCGTGCTTGGCCTACAAGGTCAATCAAGGCGCAAAAGAAAGCCCAGGCGTCTACCACCAAAGGTTGTGGCTTGCATACAAAACTGGCAAAGCCCTTGCAGATGAGACCTTAGAAAAAGATCAAATTGAGTACAAAGACTTGTACCTTCGGAACACGTATCTGGCCTTGTGGGAAAAGGTTGAGCTTAATGTTTACCCAAGTACCGATGAGTTTGCGGATATTCTCACCAAAATGGAGCGGGTCTATCAGGTCTACCTCCACGCCCTTTCTTCCAGTAAATCCAATAAGGTAGGCAGTACAGCCTACCCCCGACATCCACTATACGATGGAGGGAAACAACCAGAAAAATGATGCCCCTGCTGATGACAGTCACACGTTGGGGGGGACCGAAACTATAGAAACAACGGGAATAGTGACAACAGAGGCAGTTGGAAAAATCCAAACACCCAACAAAATAGCTAGAACCGATACTGGAATGGTCCAAGCTGTCATCAAATCAGGGAAGAAAATGAGACCCTCCGCAAGCTGTTGGAGGAAATTTGTGCCAAGAGGGGAGCTACAGCTACATGGACTATAGCTGCCCTAGCCCCAGCTGTCAAGTCATCGAACAGCCACGGGGAGGTTGCATTGGTTACTGGCCAGGCCGATGCGACATCTAAGGCAGAACCACCTGTGCAGGCTGTCACTGCGCCTGTGATGTCACAAGTACACTTGTACCCATTGCAAGACATACAGAAGGCCTTAGAAGATCCTGCAGGCCTTCAATTTCAGGAATAGGTAGACAATGCAGATTCTGAACAATCAGATTGACAATTACAGGCCCAGGTCCGGATTGTGAATAATCTGATTGTGGACACAAATGGATAGCTTTGCGTAAAGGCCACATTCGGGGGCTGCCAACTTACCATGCTTCTGGACGCCGGAGCCGCCATGTCAGTCCTCATGACGAAGACCCTGTCTCATCTGACTGGTCTACCGGCTGTAAGATCAGTGCACAGGGTGTAGATGGCACCCAGCTACACACCTACCGATCTATTCCTCTACCTGTAGTACCTCAGGGCTAATTTTGCTTTTGATCTCATGGTTCTAAGTCATCACCCCAGCATTCTGGGAATTGATTTCTTAGCATTACACGGCTGTGTAGTGGATCTAGCCAACAGGCTACTCATTCAGATCAAAGGACAATGTCATGCGGTCACCATCCCAGACTCGCCTGTGGTGGCAGCTATCTCCCATAACAACAAGGAGTATGACGTCATGGCCTTGTTCAAAAGTCATGACCTGTTTTCTGAGCTTACACCCTTGCTGCAAAAACACCTTGAGGTGTTTGCACAGGGCCTGACCCTGTGAGGCAGAAGCAGTAACCATTTCCCTGTTGAAGCCTTGCCATCACTAATGGAAACCATCCAATCACTACTTCAACAAGGAGTGATTAGGACCTGTGTTTCCACTGTTAATTCACCTATCTAGCCCGTTAAGAAACCGAATGGGGCTTGGAGACTCACAACTGACTACAGAAAACTCAATCAGGTTACTCCTAGCTGCACCCCAACCATAGCATCAGCACCTGATGTACTCATGTTGTTGACACCTGACAAAAAGTGGTTCACAGCTCTTGACATTTCTAATGGGTTCTGGTCACTCCCATTAGCACAGGAAAGTCAATACAAATTTGCTTTCACCTTTGATGGACGTCAGTGCACCTGGGCCTGCCTTCCCCAGAGCTTTCACAATAGCCCCTCCTTCTTCCATCTTCACAAGATGGATGTTCTGCAGGGGTTCTCCACACGCCTAGTGTCTCCTGCAGTACATGGATGACTTGCTTCTGGCAACCACCATGAAAGAAGATCATTTGGCACTTCCAGATGAACTTCTATGTCTCCTCAAGCGAGCAAGCCTCAAGTGCAATCCCTCCAAGGCACAACTGTGTGAGAAAGAGGTAATCTTCCTTGGCCTACGCATTACAGGACCAAGGCAGGAGCCCAGCTGTCAAAAAGATTCAGGGCTTGCAAGATCTGCCACTTCCAACTAGCGTGGCAACACTCAGACACTTCCTAGGAATGGTAAACTACTCTAGGGATTTTATCCCTGACTTTGCCTTGAAGACCGCTCCCTTGTATGAACTTCTGAAAAAGGATGTCCCATGGACATGGGGTCCCACTCATACTGATGCTGTGACACAGCTCAAACAGGCTTTAGCCTCAGCCCCAGCGCTGATCAGTCCTAACCCAGATCTTTCATTCCATTTGGAAACTGCCACATCTGATGTGACCATGTCTGCAGTGCTGGCACAAAAGTACAATGGGTACTTCAGGCCCATTGCCTATGCTTCTCAGATGCTGTCCCCAGTAGACAGAAAGTATAGCCTCTGTGAAAGAATGCTCTTGGCAACCTATTGGGCCGTCAGACATTTAATGTACATCATTGGGTATGCACCCATTGTCTTGCATACCTGTCATACCCCAACCAACTTCTTACTTCAGACAAAGTGAAAGATGGTTCAGTTTCCAATACCAGACTCACCCACTGGTCTTTGCTTTTGCAGGACAGGGACATCAATGTACTACCTGCAAAAATGCCATCCGTCCTGGCTCATGGCTTGCTTTACACAGGTAAGACCCATGACTGTGCACTCCAGCCTCCTGACATACCTGAACTGGGATGATTCTTACCGGCTACACCAGATGTTTTAGAGGATACCAGCATGTATCGCATCTTCACAGATGGCTCCGCCTCCTATGTGTAGGGAGAACAGACAGCAGGATTTGGTGTCTTTATAGTATATCCAGATGGCAATTTTAAGCGCACTGCTAGGAAATGTACTGTCATTTCCTCACAGTATGCCGAAATGGCAGCTGTGGCCTGTGCTCTAGAGGTTATGCCCCATGGTGCTAAAGATGCTATCATTTGTAGACACCAATTGGGTTTGCTCCTCCCTCACTGAATTTCTACAATTCTGGGAGAGAAATAACTTCACATCCTCTGATGACACACCTGTCAAATACAGGAATTTATTTGTGTACATACGCACACTGACCCAGCAGTTTACTCATAAACTGTACATTACAAGCTGAAAAGCTCACTGCAAAAATGACTTACCATGAATTCAACGATTGAGCGGACTCACTTGCCAAAGCAGGCACTCGGGGGGGGGGGGGGGTTATGGTAAATGACTCACCCAGTGGCTTTGGCAGCCATCTTCTTAGCTGCCAACACCAGGCAGAAACCGCTGCCAGAACCGCCACTGGACCTTTCTGCTGCACAGAAATCTGATCCAGAACTAACAGATGTGTTCAAATACCTAGACAAAGGAATTGAACAGGAACTACCTACTGGTAGTCCATACAAAAGCCATTCTGACAACATACACCTATCTCATGATCAGAAACTGATCTGGTATAGAAAGGAAGATACAGGTCACAAACTGTGGGTTGTACCACAATCCTTACAAACCGAGTTCATCCATACAGTCATGACACCCCCACTGGTGGACACCAGGGGAAGATAATACCATCTAGAGACTTCAAACCATCGTCTGTTGGCCTGATATGACCAAGGACGTGGAGCACTATGTGGACAACTGCACAGTATGTGCCCAGAACAATCCAATTTCGGTGAAATGAAATGCCAAACTACCGCCACAAAGGCAATCTGGACTATGGAATGTGATACAAGTCGAATTCATTGGCCCCTTAACTAACTCCAGTAAGAACAACAAGTATGCACTTGTTGTCACAGATTTGTTTTCCAAGTGGGTTGAGGCATTCCCTACTAGGAATAACATGGCAAAGACAACTGCCAAGATCCTGGTGGATCAACTGTTCTCCAGGTGGGGCCTACCCCTTAAGGTAGACTCAGACCAGGGAACCAGTTTTACAGCTGAGCTGATGAAAGAGACACTTCAAATGCTTGGAGTAGATCAGAAATGTCATATGCCATACCATCCTCAATCCTAAGGTCAGGTAGAAAGAGCAAACAGAAGAGTCAAACAGATGTTATGCAAATTTGTCAATGACAATCCCAAGGACTCGGATTCCCTCTTGCCACTATTGCTGATGGCAATCAAAGGCTCCCCCGTGGCGACTACTCAGTGCACACCATATGAGGTTATGACTGGTAGAGCCATGAGATTACCTGAGCACCTGTTGATTGACCTCCACACCCCTACAGCAGATAGAGTATCTGTGGACAAATATGTTGAAAAACTTCGGGATGACATCATGAAAACACATTTGTTCACTGCAAATCAGATGGGTAAAGCTCAATAACAAGCAAAAGCCCATTTTGATAAGCATGCCAAAGAAGTCGACCGGCAAGTTGGAGATCAAGTCATGCTTCTCCAATACAGACCACCGGCTCACTCATTTACCAGCAAATGGGAAGGCCCATATCCCATTGTCAACAAACTCATCCCTGCTGTTTATCAGGTCAGAGTTCAGCATCAGAAACAGACCACTGACAAGTGGTTCCATGCTAACCAGCTCAAGTTGTATAAAGGTGACTAATTACTTTTCCCAACCCTCTTAAGGTGAAGTAGTACCCCTCACTAAACAATCCTTTTCTGTTTCTTTCAGATGCACTGGCAAGATGGCTATCTTGAACCTCCTCATCCTGGTGGGACTACTTTCTTTGACTTACTCTCACGACAAACCCCTTACAACTGAACACAGATGATGTATAGCACATTTGCTTGACAAACTTGAACATTCAGCTAAATATGCACCCATCTCCAGCCCCCAGGGAGTATGTATTGAAGTCCCCAACAAATTGGTTTCTGTTAAGGAAGGCTCAAATGCCTATCTTAATGCCATGGTTGTATCTCCAGACAAATCCACATTGCAGATACAATGGGAAATTGATTTTAATGGTTACACACTTCCTGTAGCATGTTCATCTAAAGGAACTTTTCATGGAAGTTCCAACACAGGGATTGCACAAAACGGTACACTCTCTATTCGACAAGCCACTTCTAGACACACTGGTCTCTACAACCTAACTGCCTTAATTGATCCTACCTTTTGTGACTACCTCATCTCTGAGGAATCACAAGCTTTCTGTCTTCACAACTATATGGCTACTGAAGCTATGATCCTTTTTGTGGTCCCACCCACTGAAGAAGAACTGACTGAATGTCCTCCTCAGGAGCCTGGTCCTCCTAGTGGTTTGACTGCCACTTCCCTTCCAGGAGCTTTGATTAACAATGTACAGTTTATACACGTTCTAGTTATTTTCAATCTTACACACTGGAATATGGCCGAGTTTGGTCTCTGTCACACGACCAACTCTTCTAAATTTTTCAGTATGATGTTTCTAGACATTGTAGCTTCTTACCAAACTCGCACAAATGATCCAGTTAGTGGACCTCATGCCACTGAACACTTAGGAGTTTTTAGACCCGCACTTTTTGCTAAAAGTAAATCACGTACTAGGCGTGATACTGCACATGTTACCCGTGCAGCAAGTACTGTCTCTGGCCTTTTTGGTTCAGGAATGTCTATCTGGAATGAAGCAGATATAGCTGCTATTAAAGCATGAACACAACTTTCAACAAGCTATTAAAAATGATGTGTCACCACCACTGTTACATGGTGTAGAAGGTTTAAGTAAGGAGGAGCGTTTCACTGTTTATAATACGCAGGAAATCGCTAAAGGGTTCAACGACACTAGAAACAAAATTAATGAATTCATTTTTCAAAATAACAAACAGGCAGACAAGCAACATACTGCCTGTGAACTTTTATGCTCCGCTTATGGTTCTTATGTAATTGCCACTGTTAACAATTTCTTCAGAGACTTGGAAACAGGACGCATTCCAGATATTATTCATGACGAAGAGAATTTGGGAGGCAGTATAGCGCAGTGGTTAAGGCTCTGAGCTGCAAATCTGGAGACCTGGGTTTGAATCCCACAGCCCCCACTTGCATACTGTGTGACCCTGAGCAAGTCACTTAACTTCTCTGTGCTCCCAGGTTGCACCTGTAAACAAGCTTTCAGCTTAGTGTGTCTCACTTGGTTAAACAATTGGGGGAAAAAATGTCTACATGGTATTGTCCTCGCTGCAAATCTACTGAGTGCATTACATTGTGTGTGTCAAATTCTGTCAATATTTCTATGTCTACTGCTAGAAATCTTGGGTGTGTTTCATGTTATCCAAACCAAGCACCATGCTACTTTACTAAATGTTGTTCTATTCATGACATGTTCATTACTTTTACTGTGTCACTACCTCGCTTTCATCCACAAACTTCTGTCTTTGACAAACTGGCTGCAATTAATTCCATTGGACATCTTGAGGAGAACATTTACCAAGAACGAACTGACTTGCCTTCTTTGCTTGTCTACCACTCTGTTCTACAAGCATGGGTTGCACCACATACCAGTGCTGCTTCAAGAAGGGATATTATTACCTGTGCTGCTGTGACATATCTGACAATGTTACACCTGTCTGCAGCTACTCTCTGGAACATCTTGACTGGTCATTTTCCTTGGGTGATGATCTGACATCTAACCTGACTGAACACTATTCGCAAGCTGCATCTTCAGCGCCCACCATCAAAACAGCTGCATCCTGAAGCTACCTGGAGGAGGTACATTGCTTCACATCACGGCTCACCAACCAGTCCATTACTTGTCCTATACGTCTAAAACAATGGAGAGTTCCAACTGTACGAGTTACCTACAATTCTGATGGGCAGTACTGTGTAGTGACAAATCATCATTCCTTTGCTTATGGTGCCAAAACTTGTGCTATTAATGCTCCTAACTTCTGTTTTACTTCACAGCAGAAAACAGTAGTTGGTCACACAGTTATTACTCCTGTTCCTCTCCATGAACCAGATGTTACTGATACTGATCCACAGTACTTGCTTGCCTTGTCTCAATATCTGCCTATATTCAATGTACATATTGACCCTTTGACACTTTCTTTGAAATCCCTTTTACAGGGTTTTAAATAATTGATCAGCAGTTTTTTTTCTTGGGACAATGCTAACCGTACAGAAAGTATTTATATAGGTTTTCTAGAAGTGTTATGTTTGTTAAACACAGTGAGGCAAGTGCTATGCATTTTCACAATGTTTTAGCACTTTTATGAGCAAAACGCTAATCAATTTTTTGAGTTAAATAAAACCCTGCTTTTAGCTAGAAAAGATTAACGACCGGCCCAGTGGCGCTGAGGGTTGAGGCGCTGGACGCCACACCTTGCACCACACCGGCAATCCGGGTTCGGAAATGAACTCGAGTTGTCAGGGGTCACGGGAGAAGGAGGATTGAGTGTCCCAATGGATGCTCTCCTCCTTTGGGGTGGGTTTCCAGGGGTGCTTCTCTCACACCCGACATCCCTGAGGGTCAGTGGGAGCACCAACTTTCGGGGCTGTGGTGGCTCCCATGGCACTGGAGTCGGGGAGGAGAGGACGCTGTCAGGCACTTGCTAGCATCGTGCATCAGCACGTCATCCACCCAAGCCAGCGTCCTTAGGGGTGGAAGGGAACAGAAAAATGGAAAAGCACAATTACGTAAGAACTTACCGTAACAGTAGATCTTTGAGAGAGGTTCTTGCAGTAGGTAATTACATATAGGACTGATGCTGGCAGGCGGCAGGACCCCACGGAAAAATTTCTAGCTAGCAGTCCCTGGCGAGGGACCGCCCCCACGTCAGGTGACCGGCGTCAGGAGATGTCGGTATAAAGGGGCGGTCCCGGACGCCCGCCTTCCAGTTCTTTCCCGTCACAGGCCGAAAGAGGCCGGACGAGAGAGAGCGGATATTTCCTCAATGGAAAAGGAGCTGAAAAGCCTAGGGGATGGAGGGGGAAGGTATTTACTGCAAGAGCCTCTCGAAGATCTACTGTTACGGTAAGTTCTACGCAGACTGTACTATCTTACTTCAGAGTGCTCTTGCAGGTAGGTAATACATATGGCTAAATCCCAAGCAGTCTGGAACAAAGAAAGGCACCGGAGGAGGAAAACTACTCCAGAAGCAGTTCTAGCCTGCAAGTCTCAAGATAGGAGGCCTTGCAAAACAGCCAGCCCGAAGCCTGCTCTACGGCGAGAGGCAACATCCAAACTGTAGTGTTTCGTAAAGGTATGGACGGAAGTCCAGGTGGCGGCAGCGAAGATGTCTGCCGCAGACACATTCTTGAAACAAGCCGCAGAGGCAGCTATTCTTCTTGTGGAGTGGCCTCTGACTTGACCCGGGAGGGTCTTGTTGTATTTGTCATAGCAGAAAGTGATGCAATGAGCCAACCACTTAGACAAGCATTGCTTGTAAACAGCACTGCCTTCCCTTTTGTGAGCAAAAGAGATGAACAACTGATCAGTCTTTCTGAGATCTTTCGTCCTGTTGGTGTAGTATCTCAGAATCCGGTGAACATCCATAGTATGGAGTAAATATTCCCCTTGATTAGAGTACTGTGTAAAAAAGGCAGGTAGCTCTATGGACTGATTTAATGTAGACTCTGCTACTACTTTAGGTAGAAACTTAGGATTCGTAGAAGAGCAACTCGCTCCTTGTGAAAATCAAGTAGGGAATTTACACATATGGCCTGGAGCTCGAGATTCTTCGAACAAGTAACACACCAAGAAAAGCGTATTTCCATTTAAAGAAACTTCAAATCCAAGAAGCTGCAGGTTCAAGGGAGGAAGGGTAAGTTTCTCGAGAACAAAATTCAAGTCCCAAGGGGGGGCAGGAGTACGGATGTGGGGCCTCAGATGGAGGACCCCTCTGAGAATGGTCTTGGAGACCTCCAGTTGAGCAAAAGCCTTGTCTGCGAAGGGAACATGATAGGCCGAAATGGCCGTCATGTGTACCTTCAGAGAGGAATGGCTGAGACCCAGGTCAAACAGATGATATAGATACTCCAGCAGAAGCCCCGCTGAACAGGAGAAAGGTTCCATGTTCTTGGAAGCGGCCCAAATAGTGAATCTTTTCCACTTCATGGCATAAATGGATCTGATGGAGGGTTTTCTGGCCTCCACTAAAATCTCCGCCACTTTGGGAGACACTCCAAAATGTGATTGGGCTATGTCTGCAGGAGCCATGCATGCAGCTGGAGGGATTTGAGGCCTGGATGGACCAGGGTCCCCTGATCCTGGGTCAACAAGCCTCGAGATGGAGGAAGAGGAAGAGGAAGAGGAGGATCCTCTGAATATTGTTGAAGAAGAGAGAACCAGACTTGCCTGGGCCAGAAAGGAGCGATCAGAATCATTCGCGCTCCTTCTGAAGCCAGTTTCTGCAAGACTCGTGGGATAAGTGGAATTGGGGGAAAGGCACAGACGAATCTGTCCTTCCAGTCTAGAGATAGAGCATCGCCCCAAAAAGCGCCTCGCTCTGGAACGAGCGAGCAGAAGACTGGACGTTTTGCGTTTGGGGGGATGCGAACAGGTCGACCTGTGGTGTTCCCCAGAGTTGGAAGATATTGTCTAGGACCCCTTGGTCCAGTTCCCACTCGTGAGTCAGGGCAGAAGAGCGACTTAGCTTGTCTGCCAGGGTGTTGTTGACTCCCGGAACGTGAATCGCCATGAGTTGAAGGTCGTGTTGTGTTGCCCAATCCCAAACCCTCATTGCCTCCGTGCAGAGAGAGTAGGACCGAGTCCCTCCCTGCTTGTTGATATACCATACAACGCACATGTTGTCCGTCTGGACGGCAAGGTGGCCGGGAAGGATGTATTGGTGAGGGCTTGGAGAGCGTACAACACTGCCCGAAGCTCGAGCACACTGATGTGGAGAGCTTGTTCTAGCTTGGACCAGGAGCCCTGGGTCTGATGAGGGCCCTAGATAGCTCCCCAACCTTCGCCTGAGGCATCTTGTGGTTAGACTCTGGGAGGGGAGGATGAAAGAAAAGGAACTCCTCAGGAGCAGGTTCTCCAAACATCCACCATTGTAAGTCTCGAGATCATCGGCGCAGGGAGATCAGAACTGAGTGATCTAGAGTGCGTCCACTAGCTGATCCCACTGAGAGCGTGAGTACTGAGATATCCTCATGTGGAGTCGAGGTGCGGTACCGTCGGGATAGCAGCCACCATGAGCCCGAGAAGGCGAAGGACCGACCTCGCAGAGACCATCCTGCGGTCGGACAACAGACTTATTTGGGCCTGAAGGGTGACCGCCCTGTCCAGAGGCAGGAAGGTCTTGCCCATGGTCGTATCGAGGATCGCCCCAATAAACTGTAGCCTCTGGGATGGGTCCAGATGAGACTTGGAATGGTTGATGGTAATACCCAGGCAGGCAAAAACCTGCTGGGAAAGGGAGAGGAAATGCAGGAGTTCTTCCCTGGATGAGGCCACCAGGAGCCAGTCATCCAGGTAAGGGAAAACCTGTACTCCCTTGGTATGCAGGTGGGCCGCCACACTGCCAGGCATTTGGTAAATACTGGGGCCTGAGCATTGACCAAACGGGAGTGGGCCTTGAACTGGCAGCGGTCCCTGGAACGCGAAAACGAAGGTATTTGCGATGAGATGGGCGAATGGGAATGTGCAGATAAGCATCCTGCATATCCAGAGCACAAAGCCACTGACCCGGCCGGAGGAGGGCAGAAGGCTCCCAAAGAGAGCATCCTGAACCTTTTGTACTCTTACATAAAGATTCAGGGAACTGAGATCTAGAATTGAATGGAGATCTCTGTCTTCTTTGGGAGCAGGAAGAAATGGGAATAATAACCATCCCTGAAGATGAAGGGGACAGGCTCTATCACTTGCTTCAGCAGAGAGCAGAGATTTCTCCTGGACCAAAGGAAGATGTTCCCTGAACACGACGACTTCAGAGTGGGGTGGCGGGGTGGTTTGAAGAAACTCTGTTGGAGTGTCCTTCTGCTATGAGCTGGAGCACCCAAGAATCAGGGTTATCCTCTCCCAACCCGAAGGTGGAGGAAAACTTCCCTCCTACCGGTACCTCCAGGGAGTCCGGAGGCAGTGGGAGAGGAAAGGAGTCAGGTGGTGTGAGGCAGCGCCGCGGCTGGAAGCACCCGCTGTTTTTTGGGCGGGGCTTAGCAGCCGCGGGGCCCGGCGTTTGTGGCCCGCCTTCCCCTGGGTTTCCCGCCTTTGGCCGATTCCGTCTTAGAAGGGGATGGTGCTGCTGGATGGAATCAACTGACTCAGGAGCCATCCCCTTCTCTTGCAACCGGTAATGATGTCCTTGACATCACCCCGAAAAGCACCACCACTGGAAGGGTGCTTCCTGATAGCAGATTGCACCTCCGACCAAACCTGACACGCTGGAGCCAAGCACATGACGCCGTGAGGCCTACATAAAGCTGAGCTCGCCCAGCAGTGTCCACTGCGCCGTATGTCACACGAGCATGTGTCGACTGACCGAATGAGCAGAGCGGACGAGATCAGCCAACTCCTGCTTGACTTGGGAGTCAGGCAAGGAGTCCAGCTTGGCTTCCGCCTGAGTAAGGATGGCCTTCTGGTAGTCCCCCATGTGGCCGACATAGTTCAGGGCCCTAATCCCCAGTGTGGAGGAAGCGTAAATCTTTCTCCCATACTGGTCCAGAAGGCGAGATTCCTTATCAGGAGGTGACGAGTTAAGATAGCTTGAGTCCGCCGACCGCAGTCGAGCGGCGCTTAATCACTGAATCTAGTCAGGACGGTGAGAATCCAGGAAATCAACACCCTCTGGAGCCCGATATAGCCTGTTCGACTTCCTAGGAAGTGGAGCTAAGATCAACGGCTGTTTCCATATCGTGGTAACAAGGTCGGCGAGAGGCTCTATCCAGGGTGGCACCAAGGTAGGAGCTGTCATGGGCAGATCCAGATGTTCAGCGAGTTTCAGACGCTGAGGATCTGGTTCCAGGGAGTGCCACTGATGAACCTCCTGGATTTTCCTAAGCAACTCCGTAAAAGAAGGATCCTCCGCAGGAGACTTCGGAGGAGTCCTTGGCCGGGTCTTCGACGGAGAGCGAGGCTCGTCGTCTCTCTCGGAGCAGCTGTCGGAAGAATCTGAGGAGTCCGAGAGTGAAGAGGAGGATGAAAAAGAGAAAGACTCCCTTTCCCGACCCGGGGGAGGAACGGACCCCTTGGGGAGTCCCCAGGGAAGCGTGTCCTGCCCCTCTCTGGATCCAGACAGAAGAACCCTGCAGACTGGAGGTGGTGAGGGAGTGTGACGCCTAGGGCGTATGGGAACCTGGGACGGCACCGTCGCCAGAAGGCGGCTCTCGACTTCTTTGGTGAGCTGAGCCTTGGCCTCAGCCCACCAGGAGGCCAGAGTCTCCTGCAGGTCCACCGTCGGCCGCGAGGGCAGTGGAGGAGGAGGAGGTGGGGGATAAGGATACGGGTTATACTCATATGGCGTGATCAAAACCCGTGGATAGCCCGGCGTGAGTATTGTGTTTGACCGATACTGCGGCATTGGGAAGCCGGGCGTCAGGTACTGTTAAGCGCGGATACTGTGTCCCCATGGGTACCCGCATCGAATAAGACGGAGGATACCCGAGCGGGGGAGCTGCCAGACCAGGCGGCCCGCCGGGAACCTCACGAGGCGGGTCCAGAGTGGAGAGCCCGGAGGCGGCGGCCCGATGAGAGCAGAATGTCTCCCGAGTCGGCAAGGCCGGATGTCAGGGCTGACAATGGAGGCCCTGGCGCTGGAGGTACCGATATCGGAGGGCCGGGCGCCGGAGCTGGCGTCCGGGAGCCGACGCCAGGTCTGGCGCCCAGATGGAGTGAAGGACTGACGGGCAAAGATCCCGCACCGCCAGGGACGGAGGAAAAAGTCCCGGGTTCAGGTTGGGAGACTCTGGTTCCCCAGACGGCAGCGAAGGCTGCGGGGAACCAGGAACAACGGACGTTGGGGGGGTCTGTCGTCAGTTCCTTCGCCGGCCGGACGTCGGACGAGCCAACGTGAGGCTTAGAGGCGAGCTCTCAGTGGGCGCTGGAGGAGCTGATGTCCGGCTTACAAGAGCCGTCACCGGAGACAGGCCGAGAAGAGAGATCGGCCTGGTCCAGTGGAGAAGAGGCCGCGTGTCGCCCCGGAGGGTCGGACGTCTTACCAGCCCTCTCTCCGGGCGGACGTCGGAGGAGCCGACGCCCAGCTTACCGGAGTCGCCCACAGTGGTAGGCGCGAGCCTGCGGCCCGAACCAGGGCGGAGGCCTCCAACTGCCAGAGGCGCCCGCAGAGCCCGGCCGCGAGCCACCGAGGCGGGACGCCGCCGCCTCAGAAACCTCTGAGGCGGCCGTCGAGGAGAGATCCCCCGGAGGGGATGTTACCTGCGTCCCAGCGACTCCCGAGGGAGACACGGTGGAGGAGCCTTTGTCCCAGTGCCTCTCCTTGTCCTTCTTCTTCCAAGGGCCTTCAGGGGAAGTGGACGCCTGCCTCAGTTTTTTAAGCTCCTTCTCCATAGAGCTAATTTTCTTCTTTAGAATATGGGCTTCCAGGGATTGTTGCCACCTTTTCCAGGTGGCAGCACGTTAGCTCGAGGCAGTGCTGGCACTTCTCGACCAGGTGATCAGGGCCTAGGCAGAACAGGCACAGGGAGTGGCCGTCCTTGTGCGGTAGTTGGGCGCCGCACGAATTGCACTTATTCTTGTGCTCGGAGGGAAGGGGGCCGACATATACCGATGTTAGTACTGACGTTAGTCGAAGAAATAAAGAGTTTTTTCAGTAAAAAGACGACGAAGGAAGGGCTGATGAAGCACAAACTTTTCCGCGAGGCACTGCACGAGCAAACAGCGGGAAAGAACTGGAAGGCGGGCGTCCGGGACGCCCCTTTATACCGACATCTCCTGATGCGGTCACCTGAGTCAAGGGGCAGTCCTCACCAGGGACTGCTAGCTAGAAATTTCTCCGTGGGGTCCTGCCACCTGCCGGCGTCAGTCCTATATGTAATTACCTACTGCAAAAGCCCTCTCAAAGTAAGATTGCCCCCTCTCGGTCCTAGATGAAGACTGATCTGTGCCTCCCAGCCACCAATCCATGGACAGACCCCGCTGTGCTGGCTCTCCTGAAAAGCAAGGTCAAGGAAGGACCCCCGGGGGGATATCCAGGCATCAAAGAAGTACAATGGAGAGCCAGGCACTCTAGGGGCAGACTCCATGACAGTGGTCTGTGGGATTGATCAGGGTCCGAAGGAGTGGAGGGTAGTACAGTCAGGATAAAAAGAAACTTTAAAAAAAAAAAAGAAAAAATTCACATCTTATCTATATTAGCAACAATATTTCTAAAGCTGCTGATGCTCTTAATACTCTTATTCATGGTGGTGATTTAAGTACTGCTCTAATACTTGGCTAGAATTAACTTTTTTAAGCTTTTGTTATTATCCAAGCACTTTTAATTGTTTTTCTGATACTAACCCTTTGCTGTCTGTGACATACTCTTAGACAACATCGCGAACAACCTGAATTCCTTTACAAGGTTCGTGTTTTGGGCTTGTAAACAATGGCTTTTATAGCTCCATCCCATTACTTTCTTGTGGTTGTTGCCTTTTCTTTTGAAGGCAACAAGGGGAGGAATGTTATCCATGGTCCCGCACCCCTTATGGTGCCCCCACCTCGTGGGCAGCAACCTATGTAGGTATATGTATTAACCTTAGGGCGAAGACACTTATCATATAAGCATAAGTGTCAGGATTTGTGCTCTTTTATGCTTTATTTTGTTTTACTGACATATATTAGCCATGAGGAATGCTTTTGCTTTATTTATTACTGTATTTTATATGTAAGGCAACAGTGCCATCCTTAGTAATTACGCATCATTACAATTATGACTGACATAGAAACATAGAATTTGATGGCAGATAAGGACCGCTTGGCCCACCTAGTCTGCCCATTTCCCTACCTAATGGATAAGCTGTAGATCCTAGTTAACCAACAGCCTACTTCCTCCTACCCCCCACTAGAATTGCTTTATGTCTGTCCCATGCATTCTTGAATTCCCCCACTGTTTTTGACTCTACGACTTCCTCAGGAAGGCTGTTCCATGCATCTACAACCCTCTCTGTGAAGAAATGCTTCCTCACATTACCTCTGAGTCATCCCCCCTCTATGTTCGAATTGTGCCCTCTTGTTCTTGCACATCTCTTTTTCTGAAAGATGCTACCCTCTTAGACTTTGTTGATTCCCTTGAGGTATCTGAAAGTTTCTATCATGTCCCCCCTCTCCCCTCCTTTCCTCGAGGCTATACATCTTAAGCTCCTTTAGTCTTTCTTCATATGTCTTCTGGTGCAGACCCTGCACCATTTTGGTTGCCCTCCTCTGGACAGCCTCCACCCTGTCTATGTCTTTGAGGAGATGGGGACTCCAGAACTGTACACAGTACTCCAGATGTGGTCTTACCAACTGTCTGTACAGAGAAGCCAACAACTTCCTGTTTTCTACTGGTGATGCCTCTCCCTATGCATCCCAGTATCCCCCAGCCCTCCTTACTGCCTTCTCACATTGCTGGCCCACCTTTAGGTCATCTGATATGATTACCCCCAGGTCCCTTTCCATTTCAGGTGCGTGAAATTGCCCGACCGTCCTTAGTTTTAAAGGAGCTCTGAAGACCCACCTTTTAGCATAGCTTTTAAGGGTTTATATTAGTTTTAATTTTATTGTATTTATTGTTTTGTGAATTTGTACAGGCGCTTTGATTTTAAGAAAAGCGCCTTTTAAAATAAAGATGAATTGAATTGAAATTGAATTTTGTTATTGTCAGTATCTCCCCCACCGTGTACTCTTCCCCTTTGTTTTTTCCCAGGTGCATTACTTTGCACTTCTTTGCATTGAATCTAGCTGCCATACATTTGACCACTCCTCCAACCTTGCCAAGTCCCTTTTCATCGTCAGAAAGAACTGGAAGGGGACAGGATCAGTTGTGTTCCAGGACAGTAGCTGCTGCTGTTGTTTTCTCAGGGTTCTTGTGGATTTTACTTGGTAGGTTACTTCTTTTCTTTCTTACTTCTAAGGGGCTAGCAGGGTATTGTTTTGGGGGCTGCTGGATGTTTGTAAACTGATTTGGTGGCTGTAAGTGGGGCTCTTTTGTGGATGTTTCACTGTGTAACAGGCTGCGCTGGTAGAGGCCTATTTCTTCTGATTTAAAACCTATTTGGTGGGATTTGCTTGGAGACGGTTATTTGAATTGGAGACCTATATCTGTTAATTTCAAGCCTATTCTGATGTGTTGTTAGTGAAGCTGATTAAATTGGAGACCTGTTTCCTTTGGCAGCAAACATATTTGGGGCTTTGACTTGAATTTTGATTCCTTGTGCTGACTCCATTAGCTGTAAAGGTTAGTTCATAATGGGGAGGGTGTTAATGGTCTGGCCAGGTCTCACTCAGCCAATTGACTGGAGACAGAGCTGAATTAGGTTGAGGTGTTAGCTGCTTTGTCTTCTCAGAAAGAACTGGAAGGGGACAGGACCAGTTGTGTTCCAGGACAGTAGCTGCTGCTGTTGTTTTCACAGGGTTCTTGTGGATTTTACTTGGTAGGTTAGTTCTTTTCTTTCTTACTTCTAAGGGGCTAGCAGGGTATTGTTTTGGGGGCTGCTGGATGTTTGTAAACTGATTTGGTGGCTGTAAGTGGGGCTCTTTTTGTGGATGTTTCACTGTGTAACAGGCTGCGCTGGTAGAGGCCTATTTCTTCTGATTTAAAACCTATTTGGTGGGATTTGCTTGGGCCTGGTTCTTTAGCTGCAGGGCTTGGAGGGGAGACACAGGGCTGATACACTCTCTCTTGAGTCAGGTGTCTGCCCAAGACCCGCCCTCCCCACCCCTCCCTCCCAGAAGTCTGCAAATTTATGAGGAACACCTGCCCTGCAATTGAGGAAAAGGCTGCTGGTGCAGCTCATGTAGTTCTAGCCACTGGGGTTGGATTTAAAGGCTGGGAGAGAGGAGCTTAGGGAGTTGTTCATTTCCTTATAAGTTTAATGTGTTGTACTGCACCTAGTAACAGGGTTGCTGGTGTACAGTGGGACTGTCTCTAAGATTAGTGGGTGACCTGATGAGGCAGTAGGGGTATCTTGGACTAGGGGGAACCTGGTGGCTCACCCAAGAAACCTATTTGAAGGGATGGAACCACACATCATTAGGCCGGCATCTTTGGGAGGGTGGTGGGGTGCACAGGTGTGGAGCAGCCATGATACTGGACTGGGCTTGGAAGTTTGGTGGTTGCCCAGTGTGCTACCAGCTAGCACAGCTTAGGGAGGAGGTTGCGGGATGAGGATAAAGCTGGGGAAGGGGGTGGTAAGGGTCAGGAAGGAGGCTGGGAATCTCCTACAGGTTGCACCAAGCACTGGGGGTGGGGTATAGGGAAAGGAGTGCAGGAGAATACTCAGGGGTCACATAGGGACCCTGGCAGAGGGGTCCAAAAGGACACTACCAAGGAAGCAGGCAGGTAACTGGGGACCCTCACAAGGGGGACGGAGGGACAACATTCTCAGGAAGTAGGCAGATGGCCAGGGCTGGACAGAAGGAAGCAAGGAGGGAGGTGGATCAGACCTTGCACACATAACCGCTAATTCTCTTCTTCTGCTCAAGGATGAGGGGTGATGTAGCCATGACAGAGGTGGTTAGAGACGGAAAGGGAGTGGGAGTGGGAGGCAGGGCCAGATAGCAGGAAGAATAGGGGCCTGGAATGCAGGAGAATGGGGGAGCAGTGATCAGAGCAGGAGGGGCAGGGGAAGAGGCAGGAAAGCGCAAGGAGAAGGACCAGTTGGGAGGAAAGGTAAGGAAAGGACCAGAAGTACAAGGAGGATTCAGTAAAGGGAGCTGAGGGTTTAGGCCAGGGAGCACGACGAGCAAGGAGGAACTAAATGGAGACAGGAAGGAAGGGAGGAGGATGAGCCAGGCTAGTTTAGCAGATGGGGAGAAGGACCAGTTGCTAGCAGTGAGGGGGAATTAGCAAGGTACAGAAGGATACTCAGGAGGAGGAGAGGCATAGGATTGGAGGGAGGGGTGGCCATGGCAAATAGGAGGTGGCATGTGGCACCTCAGATAGGGGAGGAACAAGGAGCCAGCTGGGTGGAGGGCCTGTAGAAAGGATGGGGACACGGAAGGGGGGGGAATGGAGAAAAAGGAGTGGTCAGAGTGCTCCTGCTGGGGGATTCTATGATCAGGGGTATCAAATGGGATAGGGAGGGAGAAGCCTGGCCAGTTAGAACAAGATGCTTCCCTGGACTAACGGTGCACAGGGCTAAGCATGAGGTATATCAGCTGGCAAAGGATTGTGGGGGTTCCCCAGACATACTGGTCCACCTGGGTACAAATGACATTGAGGGAAATAGCGAGCTAGGGATACAGGCAAGATTCAAGGAGCTTGCCAGGGTCTGTCATGACATAGGATGCACAGTTTCCTTCTCAGAAATCCTGCCAGTGCCAAGGGCTAGTGGGGAACACAAAAGGAAAATTAGAGAGATAAACCAGGGGCTCAGGGAGTGGTGTGAGGCCAGAGGGTATGGGTTGATGGGGGATTGGGGGGAGACCTGGGAGGATAAGGAGCTGTATGCTAGAGATAGACTACATCTCAGTTTGGAGGGAGGGAATCATAGTTGAAAATAGAGGGGTTCATTGGTGAAAAGTGGGGTGGGAGAAAAGGCTGTCAAGGGGTGCCGATAAAGGAGGGACTCTGTCTCCACCCCCTGGGGACCAGGAGGATTGCAGGAAAAGGCCAACTGCAAAGTGCAGACCAGGGAAAACAGAATCCCCATGGGAACACGAGCAGGAGCCGGAACTATAGGAAAGGGTGGAAGGTAGTCCTCATAAATGCCAGGAGCTTGGGCAATAAAATGCCTGAGCTCAGGCGATGTTAACTGAGGGAGCAGTGGATGTGGCAGCGGTCACTGAGACTTGGGCCACTGCAAGACATGACTGGGACCCTGAACCTGAAGGGTTACACTATGTTCAGGAAGGACAGGGATGAGAGAAGGGAGGGGTAGCAATGATAGTCAAAAACTGCATTGGCATAGGGGGAGTAGAGGAGGCGGAGGGAACCGTGGAGGTGATTTGGGTCACCTTAATAACAAGGGGGGGCAAGAGAGTAAAAATAGGAGTGGTGTATAGACCCCCTGCCCTGGCGGAGATGCTGGAGGACAGTCTGGTGGCAGATGTTAGGAGACACTGCAGACTGGGCAGAAGAACGGTGGTGGTGTTGGGGGACTTAAACATGCCAGGAACAGACTGGGAGACTATGACATCCTCTGTGACCAGGGAACAGAGGTTGTTGGATGTCTTTCAAGACGCTGCCTAACTCAGCAGGTGAGGAACCGACCAGGGAGGCATGGGTACTGGATGTGGTCCTGGCAGACAGTGACCAGATTGGAGCCTGGAGGTAGGGACCCATTGGCGGGAGTGACCATGCACGGTCTGGTTCTGCCCTGGACCTAGGAGGGGTGAAGGCTGCACAAAGGCGGAAGTAACCGACTTCAGGGGCGGATTTTAAGGAAATGGGAAGGATCCCTAAGGAGCATTTGGATGGGATTGGGTCAGACATGGGCGCTGATAGTAGGTGGGAAATCATCAGGAGAGGTGCAGGATGCTACCAGCACCTGTGCAAAGAAGTAAGGCAGAAAATGCGGTGGGGCCCAAAAACCCTGTTGGTGGACCAGGGAGGTCCAGGAGGTGGTGCAGGGAAAGAAAGCAGCCTATAAGCAATTCAAGTGCTCAAGGGTGAAAGGATCAGAGGAGTACGAGCTGATGGCTAGAAGGGCCACTAGAGTGGTGAGGGTGGCTAAGGCAAGGAAGGAGCAGAACCTGGCCAGGGAAATTAGGAGAGGGAAAAGGGTTCTTTAGATACATTGGGGAAAGACGAAGGGTGAAGGGCAGATTAGCAGGATTAAATCAGGGGAGAGATGGGCACAAGACCAGGGAGCAGGCTGAGGTACCAAATGAGTACTTCCACCCCAGTTTCACCAGGAAAATGGGGTGCTACATCACACATGGAGGAGACAGAGATAATGAGGAGGGGGCCCCTACCGATAGGCAGGTCTGGGGAGAGGGGAGGCATCACTGGCAGGTGGGGGAGGGCTAAGCAGGGAGAAGAGGTACGGAAGTGGAAATCGCAGCAGAGAGAGAGGGAAGCCCTCAGCCCCTTTAAGACGGAGAAAGCACGGGCCGGATAAATTACATCCTAGAGTGCTGAAGGAACTCATGGATGTCCTGGCGAAACCCCTGGCAGAGCTTTTCACCATCTCTCTGAGGACAGGGTGGGTGCCCCAAGACTGGAAGGTGGGCGCATAGTGCCCTATCCACAAGGGGGGATCAAGGGAGGTGGCAGGGAACTACAGGCCTGTCAGCCTGACATCGGGTGGTGGGCAAGGTGATGGGGGCATTGTCAAGGAGAGGCTAGGGGGGACCTGGATAGTCAGGGTGCCTGGACGATTGACAGCATGGATTCATCCCGGGAAATCGTGTCAGACAAACCTGGTGGAGTTCTATGACTGGGTGACAAGTGCCTTGGACCTGGGTAGACCAGTGGATGTCCTCTTTCTAGACTTCAGCAAGGCATTTGACTCTGTTCCTCACGTGGGCCTGTTGGATAAGCTGGGAGAAATGGGGGTGGGAAACCAGATGATCAGATGGATAGGCAATTGGCTCCAGGACCGGACCCAGAGGGTCGTAGTTGGTGGGATAGTCTCATCCCCAAGGAGGGTCATTAGTGGGTCCCACAGGGATCAGTCCTTGGGCCCTTCTGTTCCAACGCCACGTATCTGACATAAGGACAGGAATCAGGAGTGAGATGAGCTCTTTGCAGATGACTCGAAACTGGGGCGGTGGTGGATGGGAGGAGGGGGGTGGCCTGCAGGGAGACCTGGAGGCTCTGGAAAGATGGTCTAGAAAGTGGAAGCTGAGGTTCAATGCAGGAGAAAAGTACTCCACCTGGGGCAGAAACCCAGGCCAAGTGTACACACCCTGGGGAGATGCTACAAGTCTCAATGCTGCTGAGAGGGACCTGGGGCTGGTGGTGGATGTCAAGATAAACAACTCAGGAGACTTGTGGAGGGCAGCAGCCAAGGCCAACAGGATGCTGGGATGCATCGCTGGGGATCACCTTCAGAAGGAGGAAGTGATGATACTCCTCTGTATAACTCTTGGTGAGGCCGCACCTGGAGTACTGGTGATGCAGTTTTGGAGGCCACACTTAAAGAGGACATTAACCTCCTGGAGAGGGTCCAGAGGAGGGCAACCAAAATGATTTGGGGCTTGGGGACAGGACTCTATGAGGAGAGGCTCAAGAGCTAAATATGTACACATTGGAAGAGAGAAGGGACCGGAGGACATGATAGAGGTCTTCAGGTACATGAAGAGGATAAATAGGGAGGAACAGTCAGGTGCTTCAAGGAAGGAGGGAAGGGGCCACTAGAGGGCATGGGTGGAAGCTGGAGGGAAGATTCAGGGGAGAAAGGAGGAGGTGCTACTTCACTGAGAGGGTGGTGGAGCCATGGAATGCACTACCTAGGGGGCTGGTGGAGGCAGAGACAGTGGAGGGGTTCAAGAGGGGGTGGGACAGGTACAGGGGAAGGGTTCTGGAAGCAAAATCCAATGCAGCAAGAATATCCGGAACTGGGAAGGGAGAAGCCAGAGAAGGCGAGGGGGACAGCAAGGTCAGCACCCAGGGTGGGGGCTGACCAAACAAGCAGACACGAAAGACCGTTAGGCCTATTCTGCTGGCATTTTAGTATGTTAGTATGTATCCTTACCACCCACCTTGTGTATCAACCCTGTTGCAGATCTTTGTTTCATCTGCAAAGAGACATACTTTCCCTTCCAGTCCCTCTGCAATGTCACTAATAAAGACATTAAAAAGGACTGGCCCCAGTACTGAACCCTGCGGTACCCCACTAGTAACCCCTTTTCTTCACTGTGGACTCCATTTACTATTACCCGCTGTGTCCTGTTGTCCAGCCAGTTTTAACCCAGGCTACCACCCTGGCACCCACTCCCAGGCTGGTTAATTTGTTTATTACTCTTTTGTTTGGGACTATGTCAGATGCCTTGCTAAAGTCTAGGTAGGCCATGTCCACAGCCCCTCCCTGGTCTACTACTTTGGTCACCCAGTCAAAGAAATCAATTACATTTGTCTGACATGACCTTCCTGCTGTGAATTCATGCTGCCTTGGATTCTGTGTCCCACTGGCTTCTAGGTACTCAACAATTCTTTCCTTCAGAAGTGATTCCATCATTTGCCCTACCACTGAGGTCAAACTGACAGGTCTGTAGTTTCCTGCTTCTGCCTTGCTCCCACTTTTGTGAAGGGAATCAATCCACCATCCTCTAGTCCTCAGGTACCACCCCATCCTCCTATGATTTATTAAAAAGGGTAGTCAGTGATGTTACTAGTTCTTCCCTTAGTTCTTTCAGAATTCTGTGGTGAATTCCATCAGGCCCATTGCTTTATCCACCTTCAGTTTTAAGAGTTCTTTCAGAACCTTTTCTTCTGTGAAAGGACTAATATCAACCCCACTATCCAGAGTGCTTCTATTGACTGGATTAGGTATCTCCCCTCTTTTCCATTACGAACACTGGCAGAAGTATTCGTTCAGTATCCCTGCTTTTTCACTGTTGCTCTCTGCCCAACCACCTTCCTCTTTATTCAGCCTCAGTATCCCTGCCTTAGTCTTTCTTTGCTCCCTAATGTACCTATAAAAGGTTTTATCCCCCTTCTTAACCGAGTTGGCTATCTTTTCCTCAGTTTGGGCCTTTGCTATTCTGACCGTTTTCTTCTGCTTTAACTGGTACAGTTCTCTGTCCTGCTTCTTCTGTGTTTCCTTATACTTTCTGAATGTTATCTTTTTCTCCCTAACCTTCCCCATCACCTTTTTTGAGAACCATAGTGTTTTTTTCTTTCATTTTGATTTGTTTATTTGCTTCACACAAAGGCTTGTTGCCTCTGTGATGGCGGTTGATTTTTCTTCATTGTTGCTACACCACCTTCTTGCCTGTTTGCTAGTGCTTTTCGACACTCTCCCATTTGACAAAATCAGCCCTCCTGAAGTCCAGTACCTTCACTTTTATGCGGCTTGACTCAACAGCTAAGTTTATCGTGAACCACACTGTTTGGTGGTCGCTTGTTTCAGATGGCTACCCACTTCAAAATCGGAATCCTCTCTCCATCCCCATTTGAGAGTACCAGATCCAAGATTGCTCCCTCATGAGTGGGTTTCAAAACTAGCTGTCTGAGGCATGCCCTGTAAGGCATCAGAATGGCCCTGCTCTTGGATGTGGCTGTAGCAAAGATGCTCCAGTTAACATCTGGCATATTCAGGTACCCCATCAGCAATATCTCCCCTTTCTCTGCCATCCCAAGGATGCCTTCTATCATTTCCTTGTCCATTTTCTTTCCCTGAGACGGGGGTCTGTATACAACCCCTGTGCGGATTGTGGTGTCATTTCCAGTCTCGAGGGTGACCTACAGTACCTCCTCTCCTCCCTGTTTACCCTTTAGTTCTGTTGCTTTGATCCCCTTCCCTTACATAGAGAGCTACACCTCCTCCTCTTCTTCCCTCCTGTGACCCTGGAATAACCGAGGTCTTATTGTGCTGTTATCTCTGCAAGCTATGCAACTTTTCATACTAGTTAGGACAGTTGCTCAGATCACCTGTTTTTGTCCAATTATATATATTTTATGTATCTTCTTTAGCCCTTAAAATAGCTATTATCAGGGTATAAGACCCTTTGTAACATGCAGCTTCTCTGAGAAGAGAGAAACTGTCTGCATTACCTAGGTAAGGAAACCTGTGTTCTCCCAGTGTATTACACTGTGCTGGTAGTAAGTCTGTATTATCTATTCTGTAATAAATTTCATTTATTACATGAGTACCACTTGTCTGTTGTCTCTTCTTTTTGTGTCATTCCACCAAGAACCCGAGAGGGTGATTTATTACCCAATTACAATACCAAACCATGTTGCAGCAAATAAGCGTTACCACGTATCCGAAGTGGAATCAGGTATACCACTTGTGTTGATATCTGTATAGTTATCAATCTGCCTCAGCTCTGCTTCCTTACTAAAATAACTTGTAGTAACAGTCTACTAGATTATGGTGCAATAGTTAAGGGTGCACACACCCTTTGTCATTTGGTGAGCTAATTCCTTAGTTAGTTTAAGCTAAGTTACATACTAACATGCCAGCAGAATAGGCCTAACGGTCTTTCGCATCTGCTCGTTTGGTCAGCCCCCACCCTGGGAGATGACCTTGCTGCCCCCCTCACCTTCTCTGGCTTCTCCCTTCCCAGTTCCGGATATTCTTGTTGCATTGGATTTTGCTTCCAGAACCCTTTCCCTGTACCTGTCCCACCCCGTCTTGAACCCCTCCACCATCTCAGCCTCCACCCAGCCCCTAGGTGAGTGCATTCCTTGGCTCCACCACCCTCTCAGTGAAGTAGCACCTCTTCCTTTCTCCCTGAATCTTCCCCCTCCAGCTTCCACCTATGCCCTCGTGGCCCCCTCCTCCTTCCTTGAAGCACCCTGACTGCTCCTCCCTATTTACCCCTTCATGTACCTGAAGGCCTCTATCATGTCCCCCGGTCCCTTCTCTCTTCCAATGTGTACATATTTAGCTCTTGAGGGCTTCCTCATAGCTCCTGTCCCCAAACCCCAAATCATTTTGGCTGCCCTCTCCTGGACCCTCTCCAGGGTTTAGTGTCCCTCTTTAAGTGTGGCCTCCAAAACTACGCAGTACTGAAGGTGCGGCCTCACCAAGCAGTTATACAGAGGAGTATCACTTCTCCTTCTGAGGTGACCCCCAGCAATGCATCCAGCATCCTGTTGGCCTTGGCTGCTGCCCTCCACAAGTCTCTGGGTTGTTCATCTTATCATCCACCACCACCCCAGGTCCCTCTCAGCCATGAGACTTGTAGCATTCCCCCCCACCCAGGTGTACACTTGGCCGGGTTTCTAGCTCCAGGTGCAGTACCTTGTATTTCCTGCATTGAACCTCAGCTTCCACTTTCTAGACCATCTTTCCAGAGCCTCCCAGGCTCCTTGTAGCCCCCTCCTCCTCCATCCACACCGCCCCAGTTTTGAGTCATCCATAAAGAGACTCATCTCCTCCTGATACCTGTCATATGTCAGGAAGTGAGGCGTTGAACAGGAGGGGCCCAAGGACTGATCCCTCTGGGACCCCTACCCACCTTGGGAAACATAGAAGCTGATGGCAGATAGGCCCATAAGGGCTCATCCAGTCTGCCCATTCTTTTCTACCTTATAAATGTGCCATCGGCCTTTGCTCTGTCAGTGGCCTATTCATACTCATCTGTATTGCTCCCTTTTGCCTATCCCATGCCTGTTTGAAGCCATGCACTGTATTCATATCCACAATTTCCTGAGGTAGGCCGTTCCATGCACCACCACCCTTTCTGTGAAAAAGAACTTCCTCACATTACCCCTTAATCGGCCTCCATATAATCTCATGTTGTGTCCTCTTGTCCTATATTTCTTATAAAGAAACATGTTAGACTCTTTCACCTTGTTAATGCCCTTAAGATGTTTGAATGTTTCGATCATGTCACCTCTCTCCCTCCTTTGCTCTAGGGTATACATATTGAGTTCCATTAATCTGTCCTCACATGTTTTCTGATGCAGTCCCTGCACCATTCTGGTTGCCCTTCTCTTGACTGCCTCCATTTTGTTAATATCCTTGTGCGGGTGCGGCCTCCAGTACTGCATGCAGTACTTCAGATGGAGCCTAACCAGTGTCTTGTAAAGAGGGATTATTACCTCCCTCATAATATTTTTGATACCCCTACTAAAACACCCCAACATCCCTCTAGCCTTACCTACTGCTTTAATGGTCTACTTGGATGATTTCAGGTCATCTGTGATGATGATGCCCAAGTCTCTTTCTTCCCTTGTAATTGCCAGCAACTCCCCTCCCAACCTATAGGTTGCTTCAGGGTTTCTCTTCCCTATGTGCATGATCTTGCACTTCTTTGTTTAAACCCCAGTTGCCACTCTTCGACCATTCTGCCAGTTTTCCAGATCTCGTCTCATTCTGCCCACCCCATCTGAATCATCTACTCTGTTGCAGATCTTGGTGTCATCTGAAACAGGCAAACCTTACCCTCCAGTCCATCTGCAATGTCACTGATGAAGATATTGAAGAGGACTGGCCCTAGGACTGATCCCTGAGGTACCCCGCTTGTGACCTGCATCTCTTCTGACTGTATACCATTTACCACCATTCTCTGTTTTCTGCCCGCCAACCAGTTTGCCACCCAGTTGACCAACCTCTGACCCACCCCGAGCCTACCCAGCTTATTAATCAATCTTCTATGTGGAACAGTATTGAAAGCTTTGCTGAAGACAAGGAAGGTGACATCAGCTGCACCCCCTTGGTCCACCACTCTGGTTACCCAGTCAAAGAAATCTATGAGATTAGTTTGACAGGATCTTCCTGCTGTAAATCCATGCTGTCTTTTATCCTGTGCTCCTATGGTTTCCAGGTGTTGCACTATCCTTTCCTTAAAGAGTGCCTCCATAATCTTGCCCACTACTAAGGTAAGACTGATTGGTCTGTAGTTCCCTGCCTCCTCCCTGCTGCCACTCTTGTGGAGCAGGATCACATGAGCCCTTCTCCAGTCTTCTGGGATCTCTCCTGTGCTCAGAGACTCACTAAACAGTTGTGCTAATGGCTCTGCTAGTTCCACCCGTAGCTCCTTTAGTGCCCTGGGATGTATGCCATCAGGTCCCATTGCTTTGTCCACCCCGAGTTTAGCGAGCTCTTGTAGGACCCTTTCTTTTGTGAAGGGACTTGTGTACACCTCCCTCACCCCTGTGTCCATGGTGCCGAGCTGTGGGCCCTGCCCCACCTTCTCCTCAGTAAATATTGAGAAGTATCTATGTAAGATAGATGCTTTTCCTTGATCCTCCTCCACACACTCCCGCTTATCCCCTTTGATCTTAGCTTTCACTAATGTATCTACACAAAATCTTGTCCCCTTCTTTTACTGTTCGTGCTAGTGTTTCCTCGGTTTGGGCCTTTGCCTGCCTTACTGCCTTCCCTTAGGGAGGTTTGGTATGCCTCCCTATCTTCATCCGCTGCCTTCCCTTATATTTCCTGAAGGCCAACCTTTTGGCTCTGACCCTTTCTGCTACTGTTTTTGAGAACCAAAGTGGGTTCCTCCTTCTTTCGCTCTTTCTTTTCTCCCTAACACAATGGGATGTTGCTTCAAGTATTACATCCTTAATGCTTGCCCACCTTGCCTGTACCCCTTCACTTGTATTTCTTTTTGCTAGGGCTAGCTTAACTCTGTTGGCCTTCTTATCAAAGTCAGCTCCTCTGAAGTCCCATATTTTTGCCCTGGAATGGGATGATTTAGTTCTAGTGGCCAAATTGTGGCTCACTAGTGACTCCAGTAAAGTGACCCATCATAGACTATTTCTCACTTAATAATCAGAATTTTGACCTGTAGCTGGATACCCATGTCTCCATGTCCATAGTACCTCTACTTGTCATTTATATGGCTAAAGTGATTGTAAAGATCACACCCACCAGGGATCTTTGAACAATATTTAGTAGTAGTAGTAGTAGTAGTAAAGTAGTAGTAAATCATTTTTTATTCATAATGAATAAAAGGATACATTCAATTGAGCAGAGCTCATTTTCAATGAAGTTCCATTTAAATTGAATGTCTAACAGTCATAGTCCATGACAGCACTGCTCATTCTTAACTGCCTGTACATGCTTAGTCTATCCCCCAGTATTCAAGTTTCAAGTTTATTGGCAGGAAGACTCCTTGAGTAGGCTCATTTACAAGGAGGTCCTGTTAGGACAACATTATACAAACGATAAACAATACACAGTGTTGACATAGAATACGTATATGATAATTTATACACAATATTGGATACATATGGAGGCAGAAAGGGGGGAAAAAGACAGAACATCCAGGACACAGTGAATTTGAGGGAGCAGTCACACATTTGTAACAATACTATGACTATATATTCTGACAGAATACTGAGGGAAGGAAGAGGGGGAGGTTAACTGAAGATAACTGCAACTTGTACTAGCAATGTCAGGTTTCCATAAGTGCTTACTGAACAAGGATTTAAAGAAGTTAAGGGAGACTAATCCAGGGAGCTAGAGTGAGGCCTGTATTTTATTCCAGGCAGTTGGAATGACATGACTGATTGTAGCTCTACCATAGAGAGTGTGGGATTTGGGAACGTGTAGAAGGATGAAAGTGTTTTTCCTAACAGCATAGTGGCTGTGCAATTGGTGAAGAGGAAGTAATATATGATGGAAGTTTGTTCATTAGACCTTTAAGGGCCCAGGTGCCAGTGTGTAGTAGTCTTCTTGTAGAGAGGGATGACCAGCCCACTGTGGAGAAAAGGTCACAGTGATGCATTCTAAAAGGTGTATTTATTATAAGGTGTAATTAGTGTTGTTAGGATAGTATCCTATAAATTAGTATACCATCAGATACCTGATGTTCGGCCAGATAATGGATCCGGTTGGATAGTAGTGCTATCCAACCGTGAATCAGACCATCCTAGATCCGGGTCAGATCCCCTGGATTCGTGATTGGATCCCTGGATCCAATGCTGGATCCAACCACAGATCCCTGGATCCGACCTCGGATAATGTGGGATCTGACTTGGGTTGGATCCAGGTGGGATCTGCCACTATTCGACAGATCACAATCCGATCCACAAAGGGACTATCAAGCATCACTAAGCATAATGCATGGTGACACAGGATGTCTAGTCTGTGCAGGTTGGATGCCGTGCTATTATTGTGGATAAGATAATGTACATAGTCCAACAGGGGAGAAAGGTGGCTTATATTGGCCTCTTCCTAGTATCTGTGAGGAATAAGGATTTATTGCTATAGAGAGATCTCAGTCTTATTTTTAGTTTTTTGGTGAGGGATTCAATGTGCACAGCAAATGGCAGCTTACTGTCCAACCAGCTTCCAAGACACTTAAATTTTTCGACAGTCTCGAGTGAGTCTCCTAAGACGGTTTTAATGGAGCTGGTGTGGTTTGCTGCTGTAGGCATCACCGACTATGCTGGGAGAAAGTACATTACTTTAGTTTTTTGGGAATTTAGCAGTAGTTTGGAACTGAGGAGATTGCATTGTAATTGGTTGAAATCGGCCTGCAACTCAGTGCTACTATCAGATAAAGAGGGTTTAGATATATACAGCACAGTATCAACTGCGAAGATGTGGAGTTTAGAATTCATAATGTTGTGACTTAGTGTATTAATATATATAGTGAATAATAATGGCACCAGGATGGAGCCTTGGGGGACCCCTCTTGTAAGCGGTAGCGGGGAGGACAGGAGCCCATCAGCTTTGATACATTGTAATCTGTCAGTAAGGTAACTAGAGAACCAGCTTACTGAAGAACTGTTCAGGCCATGTTCTTTGAGTCTGATTAGTAGTAAACTATGGACGACCATATCAAAGGCCTTACTTAGGTCTAAGAAGATGGCTCCTGTGGAGAGTTTATTATCAAGGGTGGTGAACCAGTCATTTGTTACTAGGGCTAGTGCAGAAACCGTGCTATGTTTTTGCCTAAATCCTTATTGTAATGGGTTGAAGAGGTCTGTATTTTCAAGGTGATCCCTTAGTTGATTGTTGCCATCAATTTCTATGTTTCTAAGACACAGCATGAGAATAGAGGGAGGCCAATTAAGGGGTAATATGAGAAGTTCTTTTTCACAGAAAGGGTGATAGATGCATGGAATGTCCTACCTCAGGAAGTGGTGGATATGAATACAGTGCAGGGCTTCAAACAGGTATGGGATAGGCATAATGAAGCAATACAGATGAGTATGAATAGATGGGTAATTGACAGAGCAAAGGTTGATGGCACATTCAAAAGGCAGAAAAAGAAATGGGCAGACTGGATGGGTCTTGCGGTTCTTATCTGCGTCATCTTCAATGTAATTAGCTTTTCTAGAAGCTTGAAAGCGGCACCAGTAGGATAGAACTTGGTTTGTAGTAATTTAAATGCAAGGGTACCTGATTTAAATAAGGGTAGTATATGTGCTGTTTTCCAGCAGGAGGGTACTATGCTAGATGAAACTGACAAGTTGAAAATGTGTGCTATGGGGCAGTTAGAACTGGGAACCTAATTTTAGGAATATAGATTCAATTCCATCCTCCTGCGCTCTTTCTCATATCAAGTTTTCAGTAGATTTCCAACTCGTTTGAATGAGATTTGGGAGAGACAGAAGAGTCTTGGATCACAGGATCCATGGGAACATCTGTTGTGGCTAAGTTAAGGGACCCAGCGGCGGGTGATGAGTCCAACGCTAGGCCTGCAGCCACAATCTGTAACAGTAGTAACTTGTGATGTGATTCTGATTGGAAGTGAAGGAAGAGGTTGTGGCCATCCACGGATCTAACTGTTTGCCACATTTTTGCAGAGCTGCCTTTGGCACCTTCTAATGTTTATATACGAAAATTACATTTGGCTGATCTGACGAGCTTTGTACAGGCATTCCTTGCAGTTCTAAACGCTGTCCAATCTGCAGCAGCTTTAGTGTGTCCCGCTAGGGCCCAGAGTTTATCTTTTTGGGTAAGGGCTGCTTTTTAATTCTGCAGTGAACCAAGGGTAGGATATTTATTTCACTCTGCAACGGATAAGAGGGGCATGCTTTTTTGCTATAATTGAAAGGTCTGAATTGAGGCTGCTGACAGACTCATCTATTGAGGAGGCCAGGTAGAAATGTTGCCAGTTTGCATTCTTGAGATCGGCCAAAAAGCTTTCTGGTTTAAATTTGGGAAAACTTCACTTGGTAATGAATTTGGAGCAGGGGGAGGGCGTTTCTCGCACAGACAACTATGTTATGATCACTTAGATCATTGTGAAACATGGCTGTGTGCAGGATTTTGTGCAGTATGTTGGTGAGAATTAACTCAAGGATAGAACCTTCTAGTGATATTTTATATTGGTTCTGGTAGGTTCAGTGATAAGTTGCGAAATACCCAGCTCATCCCACAGGTCTTTCAGGGCATTTTATTTAGGTGTGAGCCAGTCTAAGTTCAGGTCACCAAGGATAATGGATTTTTTGGGGGTTAGCTTCAATAACAGTTCTAAGGGTGGTTAGGAGTTTGGTACCTCCTGCTGGCAGTCTGTAACAGACGATAATATTGATTGCTTCGGATGAGGGCAGGGTAAGTCATAGCCAAACATTCGAATTCCTTTGGTTTAGAGGCTGCATAGAGTTCAGAAGAAGCATATTTAGAATTGACATAAATAACTACCCCCCTCCCCTAGTTTGCCTATCCAATCTAAAGTAATTGAAGTATGGCAGTGCAATCTGTTGATCTGTAATGGAGCTCTTTAGCCGGGTTTCAGTGACTACAAGTATGTTTGGGTTTGAGTGTGATACCCATACTTTGACCAGATCAAGTTTTCTCACTAGACTGCAGACATTAGTAAGCATTCATTTTAGGCCTGGAGCTGATGCGAATAGTATGTATAAATTTAGATGTATTTCTATTCTGTATTAATGGAATTGTCCTTTGTATTATGGAATCTGAATGCTATATTTATGTCATTTTTTTGTGCTTTTTCAACAAAAGTTCATAAATAAAGTTAAAAAGAATGCTGCTACTACTAAACAGAAAGCTGCAGTCAAACATTTTCATTTTTAAAAGATTAATTAAAACAAATATGAATGGGAGTTCTTGGCTAATAATGAAAAACTGGCCCCTTATTCTTCAGTAGACATTAATACCTAAAATAACACACTGCCAGTCAATAAATCACCCATAGACCATTAGTTTTTACCATACATCTCAACTTCAGTACATATTTGTGTAATATGTACGGCCTGTAATTGCACAGATACTATAACGTTTGTATCTCTAACTAAATGTGAAAATGTTTTTTTACTGTTTCTCTTTCTACTTACCCAGTTTATGAAGAATGCCTGGATAAATTTTATGACCTCTAGTGTAACCAACAAGCTGATGGGAATGAGGTTATTGTACAGAATAATAAAAGTTAAGAAATTTAATCCAAAGTTGTTAGCACCAGCATCTAGGAAAAAATTAAAAAAAACAGCAAACACTGGGTATTACAGTTGGTACAATAAACCAGTTTCACAATGTTGTTTACACTAATATATCAAATATTTTATTCAGAGCAAATCCCATGAAAATGAAGTAAATAGTACAGCTTACTATTTCAACTACTATAGATATTCATAAAGAGAAGGAGCACTATGGATGCAGTAGAGCAGTATAATGTCCCCAATTATTGCCCAGCTACTGAGTGATACTGCCACTCCCCCTGCATAGTGGGTACGTGACTGCCACACCACTGTCTACTACTCCTGCTGGATGCCCATGTGGGAGAAATGTAAACCCAGGCACAATAATAAAATGCATGGCAATATACTCAATCCAAACAAGCAACGGACTAAAGTTACTTACCATAACCTAATCTTCTACAGTGTCCCCCCACTGAGCCACACACTTTGATCTCAGTGCCAGAGGCACTAGCACCTAGTTGGGACCAAAAATTCTGGAGTTGACGACACCATTAACAGCACCAAAGTATGGTGGCATGCATGCTCTCACATCATATAACACTGCCGGACCCAAATGCCACAACTTTTTTGGGGGGGAGCGTGAAAATCTACTGATTAAAAACATTTTATAACATCTTTAGAGAACATGAAAATGCACAAGATGGCACACATATCCCTGTAAGAAGGAATGAAAAACACAACTTTTTATCAGCAGCCCATGCACCTGCTCTCAGGGGAAGAATAACAAACAGACATATACAGATTGAGTACTGTGAGTAAAAGGGATGGTAGTTGGGCGGGTAAGAATGGCTCTATGGTGGAGATACTCCAGAAGAAAGTATAAGTACGTAAGAAATTATCATAACAGTAGATCTCCAAGAGGAGCTCTTGCAGGAGGCCAACACCAGTAGGACTCAGCCGCCAGATGCCAGGACCACACAGAAACTTTCAAGCTGGCAGTCTACCATGGAGGACCACCCACCGCCAACGTCACCTTCTGACGTCAGCCTATCCTATAAAGGTGGGTGGTCCCACGCACACTTCTCAGTTCTCCCGCTGGAGACTTGAAGCTTGTAGCGGAAGAAGAAGAAACCAAGGAGGTTCCTGAGAGCCAAGAGAGGAAAAGGGAAAAGACAGAAGACTCGTTCATATGGAAGAGGATGCAGCCAAGCAAAGGCAGATAGACAGAAAGAAAGAAGGGGTAAGGAGGGAGGGAAAATCATGGCCTGTTGCAAGAGCTCCTCTCAAAGATCCACTGCTATGATAAGTTCTTACGTAACTTTACTATTTTACTTTGAGGAAGCTCTTGCAGCAGGCCAACACATGTAGGACAGAGTCCCAAGCAGTTCTGGCAGCTTAGAGGAAGCAGCACTGGGAGGACAGACTGCAGCCAACTGTCTAAGAAAGAAGGCCCTGCAAAACAGCAAGTCCGGAGTTAGCCCCACGCCTAGAAGCAATGTCCAGACTGTATTGCTTGGTGAAGGTACAGACAGAACTCCAGGTGGTGGACACATTTCGGAAACAAGGCATGGAGGCGGACATACCTCTGGTGGAATGGCCCTTAACCATGCCCAGAAGGTCCTTGTTGTGCCTACGGTAACAACTGTTTGTTAGTTAGTTTTATTTTATTGTTCAGCAGTCAAGCCTTTACAACATTCTAAAAACAAACAATTATATACAAAAAAGAAAGGAAATAAAATCGAATACTACATTTAAGCTTTAGCACATAAAAAATAAAAATCCATCAACAAATTAATTATCATAGGCAGAGAGACGTTTTTCTTTATATTTCATCACCTGATGAAAAAAACCTGAAACCATCTTAGCCTCCTCCAATGTCTGAGGATGTAAAAGTATAAATAGGAGATCATATTTTGCATTAACATATTTAATAAGAAAATCATTTAGCAAATTAAACAGTAAGGTTTTATGTAAAGGGCATTGTACCGTAATATGATAGAGATTTTCTTGAAAACCCTTATTACACTTGCGTAGTTCCGATCCTGAATTGGGTAAAGTTATCTTGTTAAAAAACACATATTTAGAGCAAATAATTCCCAATCTTGCCCAAGTGATCATTTTCCTTTCTAACGGGGTCAACCCAAGGGTTAAATACTTCTCTATAAATACATCAATCTTATTTTGAGCAAACCAACTGGCCTGACGTTGAACTCTAAGGAGATCCATTTGCTTATCATAGGCAGACCTAAGTATTTTCTTTTTAACAAACTCCTTAAATATGGGAGCTATTGATACTGATTTCTCCCAATCTGCCCAAAGATGAAACATATCAACACTGCCCAAAATGCGCTGAATACTTTTGACCCAGGGTGACCTAGAATTTTGTTTATGCCAGGAGAGTTTTCTTTAGACATAATAAAGGCAAAGAATTTACCTGTTGATTAATAATTTTTAGCCAATAACTCATAAGACGTATATCGATTATTGTGGCAATGGGAACCCTACCCAATTCTGCCCTAACTATGACATTAGAAGTGGCAAGTGGTACCTGCAGTAGAGATCTGTAATAAAGAGAGAGTGGAGTTTACAACCATAAAGGGACATTATTGTTCCAGACCTCTGCTCCATATGTAAGAATAGGATTAATTTTTGCCTCACCAGCAAGCAATGCTGGTGAAACTAAATAGCCTGCATATTTCCTGCCAAAACATAAAAGGGCTTTAACAATCAATTTTTCCCTTATCACTTGTCCCCTCCAATGCTCTATTCAATTTCCATTTGAAACAAACTTCACCTCCAAATATGTATAAGAGGTTACCCCCTCTATAAGTTCGTTATTTAAGTAGATCCTTGGTTTAATTCGGTGTCCCTGTGAAGGGGCGAAGGTCAACAGTTTAGTTTTTTTCATATTTATTATTAAGTCCAAATGTTTACATTTAGAATAAAATTTATTTATTTTATTTTGTAAACCTTGAACGATAAGGCAGAATAATCAGGTCATCTACGTAAGCAAAACAATGTACTGGCATATTCTTAATTCTGGGAGAATCAGACTATCTATGTCTCTATAGGTCAAAGAGAGTTAATATACAAATTAAATAGGAGGGAGCCAAAAGACATCCCTGTTTGACTCCTGAAGTTGTACTAAAATAATCAGTAATATTACCCTTATTGTCATATCTGATGGCCAATGTTGTATGTGAGTATAACATAAAAATAGGGACCAATAAGTTTAAAGGTACATGTCTATTTATTAATATCTCCCATAACTGGCTTTATTAACAGAGTCAAACGCTGCAGAAAAATCTACAAACACAACATACAGCTTCATTTCTGAAATGACCTATATTTTTCTATCAAATGGTTTAAGATATAAATATTGTCTATATAGAAAAATCCTTAAGAAAACCTGCTTGAAACATCGATAGAGGGGAATTTACAGTTACCCAATCTTGTAATTTGTGTAATATTATTTTAGCAAAGATTTTTCCGCTAATGTCAATAAGACTGATTGGACGGTAATTAGATGGCAGATGGAACTGACCCTTTTTATGGATTGGAACTATTATATTTCTTGTCCAAGATGGTGGAATAAATCTCTCTTTTAAACAGATGTTAAAAAAGTTTGTGAAAAAGACTACCCAATAATTCAAATGCCCTTTGTAAACTTCTCCCGGTATCGAGTCGGGTTCAGGTGCTTTATTATTTGATAAATTCACAATGACATCTTCCACCTCTCCAAATGAGAACACTAGCGGTGTGTATTCCCCCCAATATTAAAGTTATCTATCACATCATCATCACCATTGGTAAGATGTCTATTGAGTAATGAACTATAATAAGATATCCAAGTTTCTTTAGGAATATATATAGGGGGTCTAGAATTCTGGTCAACAGTCCCCTTGGACACTAAGGCCCAAAAAAGCATAGTATCACCCTCCTTAATAACTCGATACATTACTCCCCATTGTTTTTTAGTAAATTCTCTTTTTTTTTTGGAGAAGAAATTCTTTATACTCCCTTCGCATTTTGTTTAGATTTAAGATCACCGTCTTACTCTGATTTTTTTTGGTCTGCCTAATGGCCCTCATCAAATTTCTTTTCTCTCTCCTACAGTGCTCATCAAACCAAGATATTAACTGAGGCTTAACACTATTAGCTGAATAAATCAGTGTCTTAATTTGTTGATACCCTAAATTCAGTAACTCACTAATCCTTTCACCTTCAGAATCAGTATGTACCTGCTGATATAAATTGACAAAAGTAGAGGAGTATAAAAGGTTCAGAACTCCATACATCGTCTTATTATTCAATTTTAGCCTCTTTTTCCCACTAATCTCAATATCTGCCAAAGGCTTCTTTAAAGAAGGAATATTACTATCAGAGATCCTAAGATCCAACAAAATTGCTGCATGATCACTTTCTGTTCTCATAACCACATGTAATCTCCTAAAAAGATGGTAACTAAGGGGAGAGCATAATATAAAATCAATTACACTCTTACCAACTGAGGGAAAAAAAAGTACTTTCTCCCCGTCGATCCCCTACTAATCTCCCATTAAGAATCAGGAGATTATTATCTGTAATAAAGGTTTGAAAATGTCTCCCTGCCTCATTAACAGTCATATCAGTTGTGTTTCTTTTTTCCAAATCTGCCATGTATAATAATTCTTGTAGCGTTGATAAGTTACCAAACTCTGCTATCCTAGCGTTAAAATCCCCTGCTAAAAGGACAGTATCTACCAAATTTAATTGTATTATTAAGTCTATTTCCACCGATAATTTGGACCAAAAATCATATGTTGAATAAGTATGGAAACCTGGTGGAATATAAATATTTACAATCAGAACTATACAAAGATCCCAATTAACTACTATCATGAGAATCTCAGGAGTGGGGGAATAGCTTTTTGTTACCCTTAATCCCTCCCTAATTTTAATCATAGTAACCAAACCTCCTTTATTTCTCCCATGCTTTTTTCCTTTAATTGCTGAAACAAAACTAGTTTAGTATCCATTCAGGTGGGAGATGTTAAACCCATGTCTCCTGGAAAATAATAACTTCATGTTGAGAAATAAAAGTAACCCACTGCGGGTCCGCAAACTTATTATGAAGTCCTGCTATATTCCAGTTAAGAACATTAGAACCAGGGTTACTTTCTGGCCCCCATTCCTGCTCTGATAAAGTATCATTACTTTGAATTTCTGGAGAAGATAGCAAGGTTGTACAGCTCTAGACTGTACTGGTGTCTCCCACTCATTTAATTCCACCAGGTAAATACCCACCTCATCCAGCATATGTCTATTTTCGGAGAGTAATGCTAACAATTGTGTAGAACCAATAATACAGTTTATCTGGGTGCCCTCTTTATCATTCCAGACTCTATTCACCTCCACAAATTCTTCTGGGAATATATGAGTTTTAATAATGGTTGATAGAATCATCCACAGAAGTGTAGACAAGTTAGCAACAGTTTCTCCTTCCAGTATTTCTAACCCAAAAATAGAAATCATTGAAGTTTCAGGGGAGACTCCAAACTCCCAATTCAGTGTTACAAGAGTAGCTTTGAATATATCATATGTTAACATTTTCCCTATTTTAGCCCCATTATGAACATTTTTCCAAATTGTTGACCAAGTCACTGGTGTTGATAACAGCAATCCCAGAGAGTTTACCAGGCCTTGCTTAGCCCCGACTAATGTTGCCATATCCATATTAGGAAGCATAAAATAAACTGAGTTAGAGAATTGGAAGTATCCCTGGTCACCATAATAAGAGCATCTGCAACAGTTGATAGCCCCAATTCTGCTCTCAGCATATGGGCTATCATATTAGTCAATGATAAGTAGATTTATAATGTTTAAAATACATCTTTTCTAATTTGAAAATACTTCCTTGCCTGTGCATATTAAATTATATGCTTCCAAATCATACCCATTGGGGTTACTGTCCTCCTTAGCCAAAATGGATTTAAGCGAAGATCTTTATTAAACTTATCTGTATTAATTAGATTCTCTTTGGGGTTTGTTTTTTGTTTCACAATGGGGTCATCCATCCCTTTTCCCTGTTCTTTTATGGATATCCAATCCACAGGTATAGATTTTTTTTTTTCATTAGAATTCTTTCTTTTATCTCTCTGTGCCTCTCCTGTTATAACGGTACCTATAATCCCAACTTTATTGATATTTTCATCCTTAGTTTTTATTTCATATTTCTGTTTTTCTGATTTGTAAGTCTGAATAGGTCCATCTGGCCTACTCTTCCCCCTTTTTTCCTGCTTAATCCACCCTCTTTTACCCTTTTTACCTTTTAGGAGCACGTGAATATTTAGGGAGAAAATGACAGTTATGCCCAGATTTATGGACTCCTTTTCCTCAGATAATTGTAAAATTTGTTGTTCAAGTGCAGCAAACCGCAGCACAAAGAACAAGAAGATTTTCTAGGGCTGTCTTAATACCATTATATGCCTCCAGTAAGACAACATTAGACATCACCGGGTGGGCAAGGACCTTAGTAGTATATTTAGATACAGTATCCGGACATTGAGCCAAAAAATCTTTGCCTAAATGGATGTCTTGAACCTCTTTATCCATTTTTTGAAATAGCTCATCAGGAGCACCATTAAAAGATGAGTACAGCATTTCTTTAGAGTCCATAATGCAGCTCTCTGCCTCACTCGATATCTCTAATGGACTAAACAAATTTATTCCAGAGGGAAAACATGAAATACCCTCCTCCTTATCTGCATGATCCCTTGCCCTAACACACTCTGCTGACTAGATTCTACCCCCCCACTCATCATGTCTAAAAACCTTAGAATAATCCACTATATTTGCTTTCTCCCCCAAAATGGTGCAGTCTTGACCGCCCGTATTATATAAAGTATGTGGGCTATTCATTTTTAAAGAATCCTGAGAGTTATTACTAGGGATTTTAGTGAAAGATTTTAATTTTTAAAAATCAGTAATTTTTCCTTGAGACGCTGCTTTAGCGCCAATGTCTGGACTACTGATTACATCCAAATCCGGAGTTGTAATTTTACTATCAAAAGAGGTTACTTGGTTTAATCCCTCAATTCCCTTATATTCCCTTCACTACCACTGTTTTGGTTCTCCAATGATTTAACCACAATATCTTGATTTGTATTGTCCAAAGTATTCTTATCCCAGTTCTTAACCATCAGATTATGGTTTCTTCCGTTAAACTCTAGATTATCTCCACCTGATTCTGATCTATGCTCCTCAATCATATACTCCTTAAAGGGATGAGGTGGATATGATGATAAAGGGCTTTCTGCCAATTCCTTGGGGGTCGAAGCCGTAATAACCAATTCCTGAGTGAATACATAACAGTTACCTTTTTATTCTTTTTGGGATTTAACCTTTGTTTCCCTTTATTTTCCCCCTTAACCGTTTTATTAACCATCTTGCCACTGCGAGTGTACATAAGAATAAATAAAAAAAAAAGTCTCCTAAAGATCAGATTCTAACTCAAAAAAAAGTAAAATGTTGAAAAGCAGCAAATTCATAAACTAATGAGTTCGGGTTTGAGAAATGGAACTGCAATCGAAGTCAGGTGAGAGCTGCCTAGGTAATTAGATCTTCCGAAGGAATCACTCCTTAAGTTTATAGAAAGCCTACTCACCCGAAAACGACCAGTCCCGCCACTTCAAAGTCAAAACCCACAATATAAAACCAAATAACCAATAAAAACTTATTTAAAATAAAATCCCTGTCTTTTATAGGTTCAAATTCCTGTGCAAAATCTGCTCCGGCCACTCACGCTCGCGCTATGCGTGAGCGCGATGTTTAAATGCAGAAGCAAACCCTCCCAAGAGGCAAACCTGCTCAGTTATTGGCTCACCCCTGAGCCCCGAAATTACGTGCAGGTATTTGGCCTCCTGCACACACCTGGGGAGTTCCTCTCAATTCAGCAGAGCAGCAAGATGAAAAATCAAAACAGTTTCGGTCACTAAATCACACATATGCTGCACTCACAGTCATTTGCTGAAACATCAAACAGGCTGCCCGACTGTTCCGATGACACGGTTCTCTTTCAGCAGACAGTACCCAGAGAAAACTTGAATAGCAGCCACTCAGGATATACTGCATAAGCGTCCCCGTGGAAATAAAAAGCTGGTGATCTTACAGGAAGGTAGTTTCAAGCGCTATGCGTGAGCGCGATGTTTAAATGCAGAAGCAAACCCTCCCACAGAGGCAAACCTGCTCAGTTATTGGCTCACCCCTGAGCCCCGAAATTACGTGCAGGTAATTGGCCTCCTGCACACACCTGGGGAGTTCCCCTCAATTCAGCAGAGCAGCAAGATGAAAAATCAAAACAGTTTCAGTCACTAAATCACACATATGCTGCACTCACAGTCATTTGCTGAAACATCAAACAGGCTGCCCGACTGTTCCGATGACACAGTTCTCTTTCAGCAGACAGTACCCAGACAAAACTTGAATAGCAGCCACTCAGAATATATTGCACAAGCGTCCCGTGGAAATAAAAGGCTGGTGATCTTGCAGGAAGGTAGTTTCCACGGTAACAATAAACAATGCAACTGGCTAACCACTTAGACAAACACTGTTTGACACCAGGCGCCTCTCCTCGGGGCGAAAAAAAAATAACTGATCCGACTTCCTAAAGTCTCTGTCCTGTGTATCATATCATAAGATTCTATGTACATCCAAAGTATGGAGCAAAGTCTCCCTGATTAGAATACTCAGGAAAGTAAACAGGAAAATACTCAGGAAAGTAAACAGGAAGGTGGATGGATTAATTCAATGTAAACTCTGACACCACCTTGGGAAGAAACTTAGGAATAGTAAGCAAAGACGCCCTGTCTTTGTGAAAAAACAAATAAGGCTCTTTACACATGAGAGCCTGAAGCTTGGAAATCCATCGAGCAGAAGTAACAGCAACTAAAAAGTGCGCCTTCCATGACAGAAAACACAGCTCGCAACTCATGGACAGTTCAAAGGAAGAAAATATGAGTTTCTCTAACATAAAATTAAGGACCCACCGAGGGACCAGGTCTCAAATGGGAGGTTTCAGATGTAAAATACCCTGCAGAAAAGTGGGAGACACCTCAAGCTGAGCCACGGCCCTGCCCAATAGGTGCATAGCATGCAGAGATGGCAGAACCATGCACCTTAAGGGAGGAGTAGCCCAAGCCTGAGTCAGACAGAGAGAGAAGATACTCCAACACCTGATTCACCGGACAGGTGAAGGGGTCCAAATGGTGTCAAGCAGCCCAAATAGTGAAGCATTTCCATTTCATGGTGCAAGTGGCCCTGGTGGAGGGTTTCCTAGCAGCCACCAAGATATCCGCGACTCCTAGAGGAAACCCTAGTGGGTGATGGCTAGTGGCCCTGGTGGAGGGTTTCTAGCAGCCACCAGGATATCCACGACCCTAGAGGAAACCCCAAAGTGGGTGATGGCTAAGTCCAGAGAGACATGCATGGAGATGCAACAATTTTAGATCCGATTGACAAGGGTGCCCCAATCCTGGGAATGCAGGCTGGTGCATAGGGACAAGGGCACTGGAGGTTCCACCACGAGCTGCTGCAGCAAGAGGAGCCAGATTTGACATGCTCAAAACGGGGCTATAAGGATCCACTCCACCCCTTCCAACTTAAGTTTGAGCAGCACCCTCTGGAGGACCATGAAGGGAGGGAGGGAAGGGGTACAGAAACCTCCCTTTCCAGGAGAGGGACAATGCATCTCACCAGAAAACTCCAGGCCCAAGATTGAGCAAGCAAAAAGTGGTAGTTTTGTGTAGAGTGGGCATGAAAGCGGTCCAGTTCCTAGGTCAACCCCATCTGTCCGAACAGATCTTTGGTCACCGGGTCAGAAACTCCCATTCATGATCCCTGAACCGGGAGCAGCTTAGAGTGTCCACCAGAACATTTTGGACACCTTTAGCATGGATGGCGGAGAGCTCCAGACCATGCTCAATGGCCCAATACCAGACCCCCATCGCCTCCCTGCACAGAGGGTAAGAGTAAGTCCCCCCCGCTTGTTGATGTAATACACCACGCGCATGTTGTCGGTCTGCACCAAGAGCAGACCGGGAAGGATATGAGTCTGGAAGGCCTGCAGAGTGTATGGAACCCCACACATCTCCAGAACATTGATGTGGAGACCCTGTTCCACATCTGTCCAGGTGCCTTGAGTCTGGTGAATGTCGAAGTGAGCTCCCCAACCCAGACCCAAGGTGTCCATCGTGAGAATCTAATGAGGGGCCGAGATTTGAAAGGGAATCCCCTGAAGCAGGTTGGTCAGCTCTAGACCCCACAAGAGGACTCTTTTGACCAGATCGGAGACCATGGCCATCTGGTCCAGGTCATTCATGTGTTGGTTCCACTGGACTCAATATCCACTGAGGTACCCACATGTGAAGATGGGCAAGGGAAACCATGGCAATGGCTGCTGCCATGTGGCTGAGGAGGTGCAGGAATACCCTGGTGGGAACCTGGAAACAGAAGGAGACACAGAAGGAGACCAGGCAGTCCTGTGCCATCAGGCATTCCGCCCTGTCCATGGCCAAGAAGGCCATACCCTGGGTGGCTTTCAAAACCACCCCTATATACTGCAGTCATGGGCAGGGGAAAGGCAGGACTTTGGCCTGCTGATGGTGATACCCAAGGCCTGGAAGGTATGCTCCAGAGTCTGGACAAGAAGGTCCCTGGATGGTACCACTAGGCGCCAATCATCCAGGTACAGAAACACGCGAAGCCCTGCTGCCTCATGGCAGCTGCCTACCACCGCCGGGCACTCCATAAAGACCCCATGCAGGACGGGCCAAAAAGGAGGGCCCTGAATTGAAAATGGGCTTCCTGGAAGTAGAAGCGAAGGAAGCGTCAATGGGAAGGAAACTAAATGAATACTTATGTTTCATCTTCACCAGGGAGAAGGATGGACCAGTGTCTTCAGGAGAGAAAAGAGGAGCAGCGAGGGAGGAGAACACAGATGCAGTGATAGAGAAGGATAGAGTGACGAGGGGCTGCTGGCATTGAAGGTGGACAAATCACCAGGCCTGGACAGAGTACATCCAAGGGTACTAAAGGAACTGGCTGAGGACTGACAGAGCCATTGGCAGACCTATTTAATAGTTCACTAGAGTCAGGCATGGTACCGCAAGATTGGAGAACAGCACATGTAGTGCCCTCCACAAAGGTGGTCCTATGATGACCCAAGAGAATTACAGACCAGTTAGCCTGACCTCCACTGTGGCAAGCTCATGGAGACCATACTAAAGGAAAGGTTGGTGGAATATCTAGAGGAGCATGGTCTCAGGATGTGAGAGTAGCATGGGTTCATGGGGAGATCGTGTCAAGCGAATCTGATTGACTTCTTTGACTGTGTCACTAAGACAGCAGACAGAGGCCAAAGCGGTAGACATTCTCTATCTTGATTTCGGCAAGGCCTTTGACCGTGTGCCCCACAAAAGGTCAATCAGGAAGTTGGTGGCTCTTGGGGTTGGGGAAAAGATGACCAGATGGGTGGAAAACTGGCTGAGGGACAGAACCCACAGGGTGGTTGTGGGGGTAGAGTTATCTGGTACCAGAGAGGTAACCAGTGGGGTCCCACAAGGCTCTGTTCTGGTACCGGTGTTGTTCAATGTCTTCATCAGTGACACTGGGGATGGCATTATGGGCAAAATGTGCCTATTCATGGATTACATCAAGCTCTGTAGGAGAGTGGACACAGCTGAAGGGATACAGGACCTTCAGAAAGATCTGGAAAAGCTGGGGAGGTGGTCCAGGATCTGGCAGCTTAGCTTCAATGCTCAAAATGCAAGAGTTATGCATATTGCAGCCAAGACTCTCAGGACAGTACTACCTGGTGGAGTCCCAGTACCTGCATCAGAGGAGGAGAAGGACCTGGGATTGATGATCATTAGTGACCTGAAGTACTCACAAGTCAAGAAAGCAGCAGCAAAGGCAAACAAGATGCTGGGATGCATATCTAGGGGATCAGTAGTAGGAGAGAGGGCTATACTGCCCTTGTACAGGTCACTGTGAGGCCGCATCTAGAGTATGGAGTTCAGTACTGGTGCCCACACCTCAAAAGGACATTAACCTGCTGGAGAAGGCCCAGAGGCTACAAAGATGATAGTAGGTCAGCAGGGTAGGCGTGAGGAGAGGTTGAGGGCACTGAACATGTAATCATCTATGCCTCTGGCCCATCCCATGACAGTGTCCTCCCTGGTCTCCAAAATGACTTCAACAGAGTACAGTCCTGGTTCCAATCAAACCAGCTCAAACTCAATGCTAAAAGACAGTCACCATGTTTTTGGTTCCAGACAGAAGTTAAACTCTCTCCCAGACCCTCCAGTGATCACCACCTTGGGCGGTCCTTCCCCCCACGAGACAATTCCCACCTTCAAGTATCTGGGCATCTGGCTTACAGTCACCTTGATTTCTCTCCACACATTGATGCCATCTGCACCAAACTCCAGCCCAAACTCACTGTCCTTTACTGCCACAAAGACAGCCTCCTTCTCCCAACTCAGCAGGAACTAGTCCTCAAAACAATTCTGCCAGTCCTGGATTACGCCAACGCAGTCTACAGCTAAGCTCCAGCCTCTTCCCTCTCCAAATTTCACACCCTACTCAATTCCTTCTGCCGTTTTGCCACTGGCTCTCCTCCTGTTACCCACCACTGTCTCCTCTATGCGCCTCTCTCCCTTGCCCCGCTTTCCCACAGGAGACCAATCCACTGTACTTCTCTAATTACTAAGTTTTGGTTTGGCTCCCTACCCCCCTACCTATCCTCCAGCCTCGCACCTGCAAAGCCCACAACATACTCTCTATGCCACAGAGACTCTCGCACCTTCTCCATTCCCTGTCCTCACACCACTACCAGCCAGTCTGCTTTCTTGTATCATCTCCTTCTACTTTGGAATAACCTACCCTCCAACCTTCGCCTTGCCTCCCTTCCCTTGCCGCTAAAAAGACTTCTCAGACTACTCTCCCCATGCTCCTAATCGTTTTCCTTATCAGTGTTTTGTTTTCTTCTTCTCTAATGCCCTCTGCTCAGTGTTCACTGATTTTCCTTAGCCGGCACTGTCTCCCTCCTGACTCTCAAGCCCATTTTCTTCCGACCTTATGCCCTTACTAGGGGCCCATTTTATGTCAGTATGTACAGTATAACTACTGTCAAGCACCGTATTCCTGTAATTTTTTTTAAGGTGTTTTTACTTGCTTCCACTTGCACCTAGACACATTAATCTCTTGTAAACGTCTATTTATCGATTGTTTATCACTCCGTTAACTCCTGCATGTACTTTCTACCCGGGTCACACCAGGAAATGAGCCTCGGCTCAATGTGCCTTTCCCAGTCACCAATTTTAAATAAATAAATAAATAACTGTACTCCCTGGAAGACAGGAGAGAGCGAGAGAGGGGACATGACTGAGACCTTCAAGTATTTAAAAGGGATAAATAAGGTTGATAAGGAGCTTAAAGCTGAGTGGCAACCATAACACGAGGGGGCACAGTCTTAAGCTGGAGGGTGGGAGGTTTAGGAGGGAGTTCAGGAAGCGCTTCTTCACAGAGAGAGTGGTAGACACTTGGAATGTGCTGCCAGAAGAGGTCATCTTATTGAAGACAGTGGGCAGCTTTAAGAGAGGCTGGGATAGGCATGGGAGAAAGTAAGGATCATGGGTAGAGAGGATGAGAAGAGTGGGAGGGGCCAGCAGGGATATTAGCTCAAGCTCTTGGACCTTGCAATCTGAGCAGACTAGATAGACCAAATAGCCTTCTTCAGCTGGCTTCTTTTGTATGTTCGTATGTAAACATTTTGATATACAGATATGCATCCTGCACGTCCAGAGAACAGAGCCAGTCTCCCCAGTACATGAGGGGCAACAAACCAAAGGGTGACCATCCTGAAGCATTTGTACTCTATATACAAATTGAGATGACTCAGATCCAGGATGGGCTGGAGATCCCCCATCTTCTTGGAGACCAGAAAGAAGTGGGAGTAGAACCCCCTGCCCCAATGAGCTGGAGGGACGGACTATATGGTCCTTTTTTACAGAAGGGCCTGTATTTTCTCCCATATGAGGGGCACATGAGCTGGAGAGGGAGGTAGAAGGAGTTGCCACTTGAAAAGCTCTAGAGTCTGGCAGAGTTCTATGATCTGCAGAACCCAGTTGTCCGAGGTAATGTCTTACCACCTGTCAAGGTGACGGGAAAACCCACCCCCAACTGCTTCTCCCAGAACCCCTTCGGGGGGGCAGGGGTTGGCCAAGGATTCAGGAAGCAGGTGCAGAGGTCGGCCATGGGTGCTCAAGGAGCTCTGGCAGGAGCCGTGAATGGGACTTGCTTTACATTTGCTCTGACCTTTGGAGGGTGGGCAGACTTGTCAATGGGAGGAGTGGCGAAAGGGCAGCCTCTGACCAGACTTAGGCTGGGTATGGTACGGCGAGTGAACGGACCAGAGGGCTCGGCATGACTCCTGAAGGGAGGAAATTAGATCCTGGACATCCCCCCCTGAAAAGGACAGAACCCGGAAAAGGGGCGTCCAAAATACTGAACTGCACATAAGAGATAAACCCAGACACCCGGAGCCAAGAGTGGTACTGGAGATAGATGCCGGTGGCTGCTCGTCTGGCAGAGGCATCAACAGTATCATAAGGCGGTCCAAAGAAAGTGGGTCCCACATCTAAACATGCCTTAAGAACCTGGATTAGCTGTTTCTGACGGGTCATCAGGCAAAGCCTGAACCAGCTCCCTGGCCTGGTCTCAAAGGATGTTCTGGTATTGGACCATATGGGTCAAACATGATTAATGGGATGGCCAGGGTGGAGGAAGTAAAGACTCACTTGCCCAGGTGATCCAGCTGTCTCGACTCCCTAAGGGGAAGAGAGCTGAGGTGCTTGGGTTTCTTGCTGCGGTCATGCACTGCACTGATGACCACCGAATCAGCTTTAGGCTGTCCCCCTAAAACAGGCTTACTAGCTGGAGCGTGGTAGAGCCTATCAGCTTTCTTAGGAACTGCTGGGGCCCAAGAGGGGCAATTCCAAGCTGCCCGGGTGACAGTCTCATAAGAGTCAGTAAAGGAAGGCGCCATCACAGGGATGGCATTGGGCTGCCACAAATAAATGGTTAGCCGACGCTGCTATGGATCTTGTTCCTCAGTTTCACTGCCCATTGTGGCCTGGATGTGCCTCACTATGTCCACAGAGGAAGGATTATCAGGAGGGGACTTGGGGACCACCTTAGCAGATTCTTTGCCCTCAGGCGAGTCCCCAGGAATGGAGGAAGACTCAGAATAGTCCAGTCATCTTTATCCTCCTCATCCAGCTCACTATCAACTGGCGGACACCCATCCTGTCTACTGCCAGAACCGGAATTGGGTCTGTGCCCTGGAGTGCATGGAGCACTGGGACCCTGTCACATCTGTGGTCCAGGTGGAAGATCCCAGTGGGTTGCTGGGATGATGCGAAGTGAGCCCTGAAGGGTGGGGGTCTGCTTCTGCATCAAAGACCATCTACAGTAAAGAGAGCATTATAGTCCACCATCATAGGGCAGTTAAAGACAGGTGGATGAGGGTAGGCCTGCACCAGGTAAGAAAGGGCAGCACCGGGCCAGACAGGGTCAGCACTGGGTACCTCAGTGGAGGACCGGCAGGCCCAGGCTGTGAAGCTGGCCCGGCCTGTGGGCAGCGGCAGAGGAATACTTGTGCCAGTCCAGTGGATGCCAGCTGAGGAAGCCTGAGAGGGAATCGACCAGCACCCGGGTAGGAGAGACAGACACTGGTGGGAAAGAGACCTCCTGGCGAATGCAGAAGCGACACCAGACTTGAAGAGATGCCGGTAGCCCGCTGTGGATGCTGCCGAAAAGGACGGGCGATGGCCCCCATGAAGGGGGCCGATGCAGGCAGCACTGGGGCCAGAGGGGCGACAGTGAAGGAGTCGATGCTGGTCACACCCACACCGGCCAAGCCTCCTGGCTAAGAACCCGTGGAAGTTGGGGGCCTGAACATCAGGGGCTGGGGAGCAGGAGACAGAGTCCCCTGCCCAAAGGAGCCACCACCCGTTACTGAGATAAGGGCAGGCAGTGGGGCCCGCGGTAGCCCTGCCACAGTAAGAGCAGATGAGGCTGCAGGGGCTGACCCCCTGTGGGAGGAAGACTAAGATGCGGTCGAGGATTTATGAGGAGACCGTGAGCAGGAAGCAGACCAGTCCCGGGGTTTGTACTGGAGTTTATGCTTCCCACTAATTTTTTCATGGAACTAAGAGGAGGAGGAGGAGGACGCACCAGAGGACTGGGCAGACGAAGCCGAAGAGTACCTGACCTTCAGCTCCTTTTAAATCACGACGAACTTCTGCTTGATCAAATGGCTCTCCAGGATTTTTAGGCAATATCTCTGAGTGGCCTGGTTAAATTTCTGGCAGATCTGACAGGCTTCAGTGTCATGGCTGGGGTCTAGGCACAGGACGTAAGCAGAGTGACCGTCTTTTTCAGGAATTTGTTTCCTGCAGGCACACTTTGTGGAGCAGTTGGAAGACAAGGTAGTAGAGAAAACATAAACCTGAAGTCGGTAACACCAAAAACTCGATGTTAAACTAAATAAAACAGTAAAAATAAAAAGTGCAACAAGCATGGGTAATGGCAGTCGACTGCAGCTGTGGCAGCTTCAGTAGTCCGGCGTGCGGGTCGAGTAGCAGGAAAGAAATGAGGAGGATGCAGGGACCGCCTGCCTTTATAGAATATACAGACTTCAGAAGGTGACGTCGGCGGTGGGCAGTTCCCCATGGTAGACTGCCAGCTAGAAAGTTTCCGTGTGGTCCTGGTGCCTGGCGGCTGGCCTGCTGCAAGAGCTTCCTCAAAGTAAGATCAAGAATTTCAGTAAGCAACTTTTCTGTCTGTCTGGAGTTAGTCTCCATAGAGCCACACTCTTTGGTCAAGTGACCAGAAGTATCAAACCCTGTATTAGAGGTTGAAGACAGCCGGACTCAAAGACACAGAAAACCCTGGAGTGTAGCCAACCGAAAACCTGTATGCTACTAGGACATCTAGGGATTAGTGTTTCATGAAGGTGTGTCCATGATTCCAGGATGGCTGCCATCTGAGAGACACACACAGTTTGGAGCTTTGAGCCAGCAATTAATGTTCTATCATACCAGCCTGCCGATCAGATCTACAACCTGGTTAATAGGAATGAAAGGGGTCAGGTAACCGAAGAAACAGAAAACAAGAAACACGGATATCACTGCTTTTTGTGAGCCATGGGAAAAAATGCCACCAAAATCAGTGACTCAACAGGATGAGAAGCAGCATAAACACAGTGAGCCAGGAGCAGGAGAGGAGGCAGCAGAGAGCTCAATGGGACTGCCTTGCAAGTGGGGACAAATCCTCACAGTAATGTGACGGATTTGCAGGGCTCAGTGAAAAACTAACCTCCACAGACTCTAATTTAGCACAGTTCACAACAAAAGTAACTGATCTGAATAAAAGGCTCACCAATATGGAATCACGGGTTAGCACAAATGAGGACGTATGGCTCCCACGGAACTGCTGGTGTCAAAGCACAAATGGATGATCTCTGCCTTCCAGCAAAAAAAAAAAAAAAAAACAGTGCCTAGAAAATCACAGTAGGTGAGAGAACCTAAAGGTGGTCAGACTTCCTGAAGGTATGGAGAAGGGCCACCTGGAGGAATTTTTTAGTAAATTATTCAAGGACTTTTTAGATACAGAGGGATAAAAGGGAAGGATGGTCATCGACCGGGCGCACAGAGCACTGCAAGGAAAACCAGTGCTAAATGAGAAACTGTGATTCCTTCTTATGAAATTCCACCATTAAACTGACAAACAGAGGATAGCAAGTCAAGCACCGCAAAAAGAGGATCCCTTATCAGACCTTTAAACTGCACATTTTCCTGGACATGAGCACGGAGCTTTTCAACAGACGCAGAGAGTATGCCGAGGTGAAAGACCTACTGAAGCAGAAAAAGATGGATTTTGCACTTTTGATGGTGGCCAAACTGTGGATCACACTAAATGGTAAGCACACCTTCACTAGCCCACAGAAGGCTAAAGATTTTTTGAACACCCTAAAATTAAGTACAGTGTCAATCCAAAATGTGTACAGTCTGCCTGATATGTAAATACAGGGTATCTGATGTTGGATGGTCTTTACTTTTTATGTTGATCACCTGACCCTCTTGCAATGAACTGTACTTCTTGAAAATCCGGAAAGGTTTCAAAATGAATCTTGCAAACCTGCCCGTCTCTACTCCCCTCGGTACAGTCAGACTTCTTGTGAGCACTTGAGGCCACACTGTCCTCCTCCACAAGCTGAGCCTGCTGTTGTAACATGGAGGACACCCAAGGTGATTGTGAGACTCCTACAGACTGCACAACATATTGTGGAGGGTACAGGTACATGGCCATCTTTAATGGATTACCTGAGCCACCGAACTGGGGTGGGAGAAAATGTAAAGTTAGAAGACAGCAAGCAATATTGGGGTTCTACTGCACAGTGCTAGGGGTCACTCCATAGGAAACAGTAAACAGTAATACTGAAGCACCAGTAGCGCCTGGTTTTGTGGGGCTGGACTAGAGATGACTAGCAGATGAAAAAGGACACACTGGGGCCCCATACTGTACCAGAGCCAACTGAAGCAATACTGGGGTACTACTGCACAGTGCTAGGGGTCACTCTACAGGAAACAGTAAACAGCAATACTGAAGCACCAGTAGCACCCAGTTTTGTGGGGCTAGACTAGAAATGACTAGCAGGTGAAAAAGGACACACTGGGGCCCCATACTGTCTACCACAGCCAACTGATGCAAGCAAAGTGAAAGAATGGACACAGATGGGATTCTATACAGTGGCAAGAAAATTTCCTGGACTCTAATTGGTCAGCATGCACTTGTTACAAAGAAGTTATCTGAGCACAACCTCACAAATATCAAGTCCGAACATACAAATGATAGCATAGCAGACTCAACGACCAGCCACAACCTCTCTTACCAAAAGAACTCAATGACTTGCAAATGAAATACAGAAGCAAAAGCTTATTTTCATATAAGAACCATATTTATTTATATTGTGGGGGGACATTTTAAAACATTTCATAATTAGGTAGAGAACAACTGTTAGAATATCTCCTTTATAGTATGGAAACATCTCTTTTATAGTATCAGTTTTATTTTTTATGAGGAAACACATCACATATGAATGAACTGCATCACAGGTATGCAAATATCTAATTGCCTGGTATTGCATAACACACTACAGTGATACAGGCAATTATTTGCATACCCATGATGCATGCTTTCATAGAGGAGTGTTTCCTTAAAACAAAATTGAAAATATAAACTGTACAACTGATACTATAAAACAGATGTCCCTACACATAAAAGGGATGTTCCAACACTTGTTCTCTGCCTAATAGCCATCTACATGTGCTCCTTTTGGTCCCCACAGTATTAATAAATAACAGCCACTGTAGAATAGCAATAATGGACGCAGAGTGCGGCTGTGAATACTTCACTTCTGGGTGCTGGACATACTCAGCCTTGTGCCCAACCACCCCTGGTGTGAGGTTATCCCAGCACAACCCACACCCCGCTGTGCATCACTGGTTAATTAAATGGGTGTCAGACAATTATTTTACCAGCAAAGTAAAGTCTGAGAGCTGCCTCCCTGAGGAACCCACCTCTACCCCTTCATGAGGGATAAGGGGACATTGAGTTAGCAGTTCAGAAGCACTGAAAGGTGGGGTGGTGCTTAAATCTATTAAAGATGTATTATATTACAGTGTAAGGTTGACCTGGTACACAAATGTTCCATTTGTGTGGTAAGTCAGTTCCTGTATTGTTTAAAATGGTAAGGTTTAAAGGGTACTGTTCACTGTGTGGTACACTGTGGTAACCCTCCAAAGAGGCAAATGAGAAAGAAACAAAAAAAAGCCAAACAAGATAAGGACGTGCGGGGCAGGGGGAGGCATAATCATAGGGCAGCAATACACTATGCCTAAGGGTAAGAAATGGATTGCAGGCCGGAGGGGGTTAGTATTTGGGTCAGGTGGGTCCTTCAGAGGGGCCACCCACCATGGGGTGCTGTGACCTAGGGATCTTGGTTCCACAAGACCCCAGCTTACCCTCTCAGTAAGTCATCTGGAGTCCACTGCAGTACACCCACATCAGGACCGATGCTGGTGCAGCTGCATTACATACACACAAAGTGCCTCCCCCGAGGCTGCCAATATCTGCAGGCCAATTTCCCTGTATGCAGGGCACATACAGCTTGTAAGGGCTGGTAATATACTGGGAAGAGGATATCTGCCAGAGAATGAGCTGGAAATCTTCACCCCCTGGTTTACTTTTTTCTCATTTTTTTTTCCCTCTTATTTGCCACCCTGGACTCAACAATAGCCTCAGGGAATCAAAGGAGGCTATTCAGATAAAGGATTGGGTGGACATACCAGTCTGTCCAAGGCATGTCTGCTCTCCCACGACGTGACTAGCACAAGTATTTGCTAGACTAGCAAGCTATATTGTTTAGTGTTCCTCTCAGGTTGGTTCTCATTATGGAGCGGTCCCATCAATATCTGTATGCTCCTGCACCACAAGTTCCTACTGCAGCCGCTGCTACTGCTGGAGGAAGGACAGTGGACCTGCAGTAAATGGCACCACTTTTCAAACAGAGCCATTCCATTTTCAGTCGGTGAGACAGTGCTGACTGTTTTGAGCTCCTGCACCTCAAGACCCTGTGTTGTATTTGGGGCAAGTTAGCAGGGTACCTTTATTATTTGGCCAGCACGATTTACAGTTTAAGCACTGCTAAGCGTAACCATTGGTGTTAGTCCCCCAATACCTCTGCAGCTGTTAGCACGAACGAGGATCCAGAACTGAACACTGCTCGCCTGCATAGACCTTAATTATGGAAATAAAATAAAACTGCCTAAATTTCCTCGTTCTGCGTTGTAGGTTGCAGATCGTTAGGTGTCCTCCCCCCCCCCAGCCAGAAAACCTTATATACTCACCATTTTCTTCTTTCCCTCAGGATTGCCTCCAGAATGTACGTGACAAGACGTTGGTCGCGAGGGCTGCCTGTGAGGCCCTCCCTACCCCCACCCCGACACTGGATCAAGGATCCAGGAACCAAACACACGCCAGGTAAACCACTTGGCCCACAGCATTGCAACTCAATTAGCCAAGCTTGCGCCAGCATGCCTGCTCAGGCTGACTCCTGCTCCTGCACCACGAGGTTCCTACTGCAGCGCTGCTACTGTTGGACGAAGGACTGGCCCATGGCTGCACCGGCTGCCCACCACCCCGCCACCACCATAGTGAGTCACTCGCTCTTATAGTGGCGGTCACGTGCATATTTTAGCCTATCAGCCCAGTTTACCATTTGCAGACTATACTGTCTTGCCACTGGGGCACTTTTTTTTCCTTTTTTTCCCTTCTTTCTCATACTCGCAGAAAAATCTTCTGAACTCTTCTGTTAGGTCACTCTCTGCTAGTTCCTGTCATTATAGTGAACTTCTGAACTTAATACTTCCTCCTGTTTCTCCTCCAATTTTTTTTGCCAACCCACCTCCCAGTCCCCCCTCCCCCCTCTGCTGCCACTGGTGGCCATCCTCTGCCTGGTCCTCACCAGCTGCTGAATACTCTCCTGCTGCCCACACACCTGGCCTGCGCTCTAACCCGGGACATGGCCCTCACGCTCAGACTGTCCGGCCACCACCCACTCTGATCACCCCACCACCCTGGCCTATGCCACTCTCCCCCAGCCTGGTGTGCGGCCAAAGGGCTAAAGATCGCTCACGTCAATGTTTGCAGCATCCTCCAGAATACTCTGGAACTAACAGCCTGGGTTGCCTCTATAAGCCAGACATCCTGATCATCTCTGAATCCTGGCTCAAGCCTAGCACCCTGACTCTGTCTGCTCCATCCCGGCTACAACCTTGCACGGTGTGACAGGAACAAGCACGGGAGGGGGCGATCTCACTAAGGCGAGCACCAAACACACACCAACCAAAGGGTGGTATACTGGCCTCCTCATGCTCGAGCAGCACAAGGAGAGGGCGGCCGAGCCTCATCCCAGGGACCTAACCTCAACAGCGGGGCCCAACCATAAGCAGTTGAGATGCTCTCTGCCTCCACTCTGCCAGCTCATCACCGAACCCACTCAGCCTCCCGCCAGCCCGGGATGCTCATGACTGGGTGATGAGCAACACACCCTGAAACATCTCCACTCCAGGGATACTTCCTGACTCATCTCAGACCATTCACCTACATACGCGGCTCAAGTCACCTCCCAAAATCCCAGTTGCGTTCTGCAAGGACTACCAGCTCGACCAGCCTGTACCTTCAATGATCTTCGGATGGCTGATCAGGTCCAGGATCACTCCACAAGTGGGACCCTGCCAAGCCTTTGCAGACCAGTTCACTGTTGTATTGCAGTCCACACAAGACAGGCACATGCTCCCTCTCTGGAAGAGGAGATTCGAGGCACTGCCACAGTGGCTACACAGTGACCTTCTCTCACACCTTGAAACCGTATGACAAAGCTGGGAGAAACACAGGATCTCACACAACGCTGACTCCTGGTGTACCGCCAGTTGAGAAACTCCTGCAAGCCGCATATACACGCCACAAAAGTGAGTTTCAGAGCTGCCCTGCTCAACAGGGCAACAACCTGCACTTCTGGACCAACGGAAAACATAATGGAGGATGGGGCCAGGCACAGCCCACTGATATGCTTATAGGGGGCATAAACTGCACAATCCCCAACCATCCACTTCTCTCAACCGACTGTTCACCGACCCGCGGCCTCTCTCTTCCCCGCCCCTGACCCAAACTGCAGTGCCTCCTCCACCCGCCCCCTTCTACCTCAAGAGAGTCACCATTGTTGAGACCCAGAACTCCCAGGCCGGCCTCCCGATCACATGGAGCTGGCCAAGGGCCTAGAGCTGAAGCTGCTAGCTTGGGGCTCCTCTCCTCACTGGCCACTAGCCCATTTTCAATACCACTTATCTCTGGGGTCCTCCCTGACATGTTGAAGGTTGCATATGGGTGTCCTAGCACTAAACATGTCAACTGGGCGTAAATAACTATCGCCCATTGCTATTTGCACTGCCAGTAACTCTCAAAACGCTTCATGGCATAAATGGATCTGATGGAGGGTTTCACAGCCTCCACTAAAATCTCCGCCACTTTGGGAGACACTCCAAATGTGATTGGGCTATGCCAGCAGGAGCCATGCATGCAGCTGGAGGATTTGAGGCCTGGATGGACCAGGGTCCCTGATCCTGGTCAACAAGCCCTCGAGATGGAGGAAGAGGAAGAGGAAGAGGAGGATCCTCTGAAAATTGTTGTAGAAGAGAGAACCAGACTTGCCTGGGCCAGAAAGGAGCGATCAGAATAATTCGCGCTCCTTCTGAAGCCAGTTTCTGCAAGACTCGTGGGATAAGTGGAATTGGGGAAAGGCACAGACGAATCTGTCCTTCCAGTCTCAGAGATAGAGCATCAGCCCAAAAGCGCCTCGCTTCTGGAGCGAAGCGAGCAGAAGACTGGGCGTTTTGGTTTGGGGGGATGCGAACAGGTCGAGCCTGTGGTGTTCCCCAGAGTTGGAAGAATATTGTCTAGGACCCTGGTCCAGTTCCCACTGTGAGTCAGGGCAGAAGAGCGACTTAGCTTGTCTGCCAGGGTGTTGTTGACTCCCGGAACGTGAATCGCCATGAGTTGAAGGTCGTGTTGTGTTGCCCAATCCCAAACCCTCATTGCCTCCGTGCAGAGAGAGTAGGACCGAGTCCCTCCCTGCTTGTTGATATACCATACAACGCACATGTTGTCCGTCTGGACGGCAAGGTGGCCGGGAAGGATGTATTGGTGAGGGCTTGGAGAGCGTACAACACTGCCCGAAGCTCGAGCACACTGATGTGGAGAGCTTGTTCTAGCTTGGACCAGGAGCCCTGGGTCTGATGAGGGCCTAGATAGGCTCCCCAACCTTCGCCTGAGGCATCTGTGGTTAGACTCTGGGAGGGGGGAGGATGAAAGAAAGGAACTCCCCGGAGCAGGTTCTCTCGAAACATCCACCATTGTAAGTCTCGCATCATCGTCGAGGAGATCAGAACTGAGTGATCTAGGTCGTCCACTAGCTGATCCCACTGAGAGCGTAGAGTACACTGAGATATCCTCATGTGGAGTCGAGTGCGAGGTACCGTCGGGATAGCAGCCACCATGAGCCCGAGAAGGCGAAGGACCGACCTCACAGAGACCATCCTGCGGTCGGACAACAGACTTATTTGGGCCTGAAGGGTGACCGCCCTGTCCAGAGGCAGGAAGGTCTTGCCCATGTGTATCGAGGATCGCCCCAATAAACTGTAGCCTCTGGGATGGGTCCAGATGAGACTTGGAATGGTTGATGGTAATACCCAGGCAGGCAAAAACCTGCTGGGAAAGGGAGAGGAAATGCAGGAGTTCTTCCCTGGATGAGGCCACCAGGAGCCAGTCATCCAGGTAAGGGAAAACCTGTACTCCCTTGGTATGCAGGTGGGCCGCCACCACTGCCAGGCATTTGGTAAATACTCGGGGCCGAGGATGGAATAGCCAAGGAGGGCCCTTGAACTGGCAGTGGTCCCCTGGAAACAAAAGCAGAGGTATTTTGCGATGAGATGGGCGAAATAGGAATGTGCAGATAAGCATCCTGCATATCCAGAGCACAAAGCCACCTGACCCGGCCGGAGGAGGGGCAGAAGGCTCTGCAAAGAGAGCATCCTGAACCTTTTGTACTCTACATAAAGATTCAGGGAACTGAGATCTAGAATTGGTCTGAGATCTCCTGTCTTCTTTGGGAGCAGGAAGAAATGGGAATAGTAACCCATCCCCTGAAGATGAAGGGGGACAGGCTCTATCACTTGCTTCAGCAGAAGAGCAGAGATTTCCTCCTGGACCAAAGGAAGATGTTCCCGTGAATACGACGACTTCAGAGTGGGGTGGCGGGGTGGTTTCTGAAGAAACTCTATGGAGTGTCCTTCTGCTATGAGCTGGAGCACCCAAGAATCCGTGGTTATCCTCTCCCAACCCGGAAGGTGGAGGGAAAACCTCCCTCCTACCGGTTCCTCCAGGGAGTCCGGAGGCAGTGGGAGAGGAAAGAGTCTCCAGGTGGTGTGAGGCAGCGCCGCGGTTGGCCTCGCTGTTTTTGGGCGGGGGCTTAGCAGCTGCGGGGCCCGGCGTTTGTGGCCCGCCTTCCCTGGGGTTTCGCCTTTGGCCGATTCCGTCTAGAAAGGGAGGTGCTGTGCGTGGATGGAATCAACTGACTCTCAGAGCCATCCCCTTCTCTTGCAATCGGTAATGAGTGTCCTTGACATCACCCCGGCACCCCACCACTGGAAGGTGTTTCCTGGACAGCAGATTGCACCTCCGGGACCAAACCTGACACGCTGAAGCCAAGCACATGACGCCTGAGGCCTACATAAAGCTGAGCTCACCCCAGCAGTGTCCACTGCGCCGTATGTCACACGTAGCATGTGTCGACTGGCCGAATGAGCAGGCGGACGAGATCAGCCAACTCCTGCTTGACTTGGGAGTCAGGCAAGGAGTCCAGCATGGCTTCCGCCGAGTAAGGATGGCCTTCTGGTAGTCCCCATGTGGCCGACATAGTTCAGGGCCCTAATCCCCAGTGTGGAGAGCGTAAATCTTTCTCCCATACTGGTCCAAAGGCGAATTCCTTATCAGGAGGTGGCCGAGTTAAGATATTTTAGGTTCGCCGACCGGCCGTGGCGCGGCGCTAATCCACGACCCGAGTCGACACGGTGAGAATCCAGGAAATCAACACCCTCTGGAGCCCGATATAGCCTGTTCGACTTCCTAGGAAGTGGAGCTAAGATCAACGGCTGTTTCCATGTATTGGTAACAAGGTCGGTGAGGCTCTATCAGGGTGGCACCAAGGTAGGAGCTGTCATGGGCAGATCCAGATGTTCCATGCAGTTTCCAGGCGCTGAGATCTGGTTCAAGGGAGTGCCACTGATGAACCTCCTGGTTTTCCTAAACAACTCCGTAAAGAAGGATCCTCCGCGGGAGACTTCGGAGGAGTCCTTGCCGGGCTTGACGGAGGCGGGCTCGTCGTCTCTCGGAGCAGCTGTCGGAAGAAGTCTGAGGTCCGAGAGTGAAGGGAGGATGAAAAGAAAGACTCCCTTTCCCGACCCGAGAGGCGGACCCCTTGGGGAGTCCCAGGGAAGCTGTCACTGCCCTCTCTGGATCCAGACAGAAGAACCTGCAGACTGGGTGGTGAGGGGTGTGGCCTGGGGGCGTATAGGGGACCTGGGACGGCACCGTCGCCCAGAAAGGCGCTCTCGACTTCTTTGGTGAGCTGAGCCTTGGCCTCAGCCCACCAGGAGGCCAAGTCTCCTGCAGGTCCACCGTCGGCCCGAGGGCAGTGGAGGAGGAGGAGGTGGGGATAAGGATACGGGTTATACTCATATGGGCGTGTCAAAACGCCGCGGATAGCCAGGCGTCGAATGATAGGCGTCAGTACTGCGGCATCAGGGAAGCCAGCGTCAGGTACTGTGAAGCACGGATGCTGTGTTCGCCCAAATTGACGTCGAATAAGGCGGAGGATACCGGGAGGCGGGGGAGCTGCCAGACCAGGCGGCGGCCGGGAACCTCACAGAGGCGGGTCCGTGTGGAGAGCCCGGAGGCGGCGGGCCCGATGAGAGCAGAATGTCTCCGAGTCGGTAAGGCCGATGTCAGGGCTGGACTGGAGCCCTGGCGCAGGCCTGATTCGCAGGAGCGGCGGCGTCGGGCTGGCGTCCGGGGAGCCGGCGTCAGGTCTGGCGCTCAGATGGAGGAAGGACTGACGAGGGCAAAGATCCCCAACCGCCAGGGGACCGGAGGAAAAAGTCCCGGGTTCAGGTTGGGGAGACTCTGGTTCCCCAGAGCGGCAGCGAAGGCCTGCGGGAACCAGGAACAGCGGGCGTTGGGGGTCTGTCGTCAGTTCCTTCGCGGCGGACGTCCGGACGAGCTAGCGTGAGGCTTAAGGCGAGCTCTCAGTGGGCGCTGGAGAGCTGATGTCCGGCTTACAAGAGCCGTCACGGGAGACAGGCCGAGAAGAGAGATCGGCCTGGTCCAGTGGAGAAGAGGCGCGTGTCGCGGAGGGTCGGACGTCTTACCAGCCCTCTCTCCGGGCGGACGTCGGAGGAGCCGGCGCAGCTTGCGGAGTCGCCCACAGTGGTAGGCGCGAGCCTGCGGCCCGAACCAGGGCGGAGGCCTCCAACTGCCGGGCGCCCGCAGAGCCCGGCCGGCGAGCCACACAGGCGGAAAGACGCCGCCTCTTGTAAAACACTCTCTGAGGCGTGCCGAGGGAGAGAGATCCCCGGAGGGGATGCTACCTGCGTCCCAGCGACTCCCGAGGGAGACACGGTGGAGGAGCCTTTGTCCCAGTGCCTCTCCTTGTCCTTCTTCTTCCAAGGGCCTTCAGGGGAAGTGGACGCCTGCCTCAGTTTTTTAAGCTCCTTCTCCATAGAGCTAATTTTCTTCTTTAGAATATGGGCTTCCAGGGATTGTTGCCACCTTTTCCAGGTAGCCGCGTTAAAGCTGAGGCAATGCTGGCACTTCTCGACCAGGTGATCAGGGCCTAGGCAGAACAGGCACAGGGAGTGGCCGTCCTTGTGCGGTAGTTGGGCGCCGCACGAATTGCACTTATTCTTGTGCTCGGAGGGAAGGGGGCCGACATATACCGATGTTAGTACTGACGTTAGTCGAAGAAATAAAGAGTTTTTTCAGTAAAAAAACGACGAAGGAAGGGCTGATGAAGCACAAACTTTTCCGCGAGGCACTGCACGAGCAAACAGCGGGAAAGAACTGGAAGGCGGGCGTCCGGGACCGCCCCTTTATACCGACATCTCCTGATGCCGGTCACCTGACGTAGGGGCAGTCCCTCACCAGGGACTGCTAGCTAGAAATTTCTCCGTGGGGTCCTGCCACCTGCCGGCGTCAGTCCTATATGTAATTACCTACTGCAAAAGCCCTCTCAAAGTAAGATTGCCCCCTCTCGGTCCTAGATGAAGACTGATCTGTGCCTCCCAGCCACCAATCCATGGACAGACCCCGCTGTGCTGGCTCTCCTGAAAAGCAAGGTCAAGGAAGGACCCCCGGGGGGATATCCAGGCATCAAAGAAGTACAATGGAGAGCCAGGCACTCTAGGGGCAGACTCCATGACAGTGGTCTGTGGGATTGATCAGGGTCCGAAGGAGTGGAGGGTAGTACAGTCAGGATAAAAAGAAACTTTAAAAAAAAAAAAGAAAAAATTCACATCTTATCTATATTAGCAACAATATTTCTAAAGCTGCTGATGCTCTTAATACTCTTATTCATGGTGGTGATTTAAGTACTGCTCTAATACTTGGCTAGAATTAACTTTTTTAAGCTTTTGTTATTATCCAAGCACTTTTAATTGTTTTTCTGATACTAACCCTTTGCTGTCTGTGACATACTCTTAGACAACATCGCGAACAACCTGAATTCCTTTACAAGGTTCGTGTTTTGGGCTTATAAACAATGGCTTTTATAGCTCCATCCATTACTTTCTTGTGGTTGTTGCCTTTTCTTTTGAAGGCAACAAGGGAAGGAATGTTATCCATGGTCCCGCACCCTTATGGTGCCCCCACCTCGTGAGCAGCAACCTATGTAGGTATATGTATTAACCTTAGGCGTTAAGACACTTATCATATAAGCATAAGTGTCAGGATTTGTGTTCTTTTATGCTTTATTTTGTTTTACTGACATATATTAGCCATGAGGAATGCTTTTGCTTTATTTATTACTGTATTTTATATGTAAGGCAACAGTGCCATCCTTAGTAATTACGCATCATTACAATTATGACTGACATAGAAACATAGAATTTGATGGCAGATAAGGACCGCTTGGCCCACCTAGTCTGCCCATTTCCCTACCTAATGGATAAGCTGTAGATCCTAGTTAACCAACAGCCTACTTCCTCCTACCCCCACTAGAATTGCTTTATGTCTGTCCCATGCATTCTTGAATTCCCCCACTGTTTTTGACTCTACGACTTCCTCAGGAAGGCTGTTCCATGCATCTACAACCCTCTCTGTGAAGAAATGCTTCCTCACATTACCTCTGAGTCATCCCCCTCTATCTTCGAATTGTGCCCTCTTGTTCTTGCACATCTCTTTTTCTGAAAGATGCTACCCTCTTAGACTTTGTTGATTCCCTTGAGGTATCTGAAAGTTTCTATCATGTCCCCCCTCTCCCCTCCTTTCCTCGAGGCTATACATCTTAAGCTCCTTTAGTCTTTCTTCATATGTCTTCTGGTGCAGACCCTGCACCATTTTGGTTGCCCTCCTCTGGACAGCCTCCACCCTGTCTATGTCTTTGAGGAGATGGGGACTCCAGAACTGTACACAGTACTCCAGATGTGGTCTTACCAACTGTCTGTACAGAGAGCCAACAACTTCCTGTTTTCTATTGGTGATGCCTCTCCCTATGCATCCCAGTATCCCCCAGCCCTCCTTACTGCCTTCTCACATTGCTGGCCCACCTTTAGGTCATCTGATATGACTACCCCCAGGTCCCTTTCCATTTCAGGTGCGAAATTGCCCGACCGTCCTTAGTTTTAAAGGAGCTCTGAAGACCCACCTTTTTAGCATAGCTTTTAAGGGTTTATATTAGTTTTAATTTTATTGTATTTATTGTTTTGTGAATTTGTACAGGCGCTTTGATTTTAAGAAAAGCGCCTTTTAAAAATAAAGATGAATTGAATTGAAATTGAATTTTGTTATTGTCAGTATCTCACCCCCCACCGTGTACTCTTCCCCTTTGTTTTTTTTTCCCAGGTGCATTACTTTGCACTTCTTTGCATTGAATCTAAGCTGCCATACATTTGACCACTCCTCCAACCTTGCCAAGTCCCTTTTCATCGTCAGAAAGAACTGGAAGGGGACAGGATCAGTTGTGTTCCAGGACAGTAGCTGCTGCTGTTGTTTTCACAGGGTTCTTGTGGATTTTACTTGGTAGGTTACTTCTTTTCTTTCTTACTTCTAAGGGGCTAGCAGGGTATTGTTTTGGGGGCTGCTGGATGTTTGTAAACTGATTTGGTGGCTGTAAGTGGGGCTCTTTTTGTGGATGTTTCACTGTGTAACAGGCTGCGCTGGTAGAGGCCTATTTCTTCTGATTTAAAAACTATTTGGTGGGATTTGCTTGGAGACGGTTATTTGAATTGGAGACCTATATCTGTTAATTTCAAGCCTATTCTGATGTGGTGTTAGTGAAGCTGATTAAATTGGAGACCTGTTTCCTTTGGCAGCAAACATATTTGGGGGGCTTTGACTTGAATTTTGATTCCTTGTGCTGACTCCATTAGCTGTAAAGGTTAGTTCATAATGGGGAAGGGGTGTTAATGGTCTGGCCAGGTCTCACTCAGCCAATTGACTGGAGACAGAGCTGAATTAGGTTGAGGTGTTAGCTGCTTTGTCTTCTCAGAAAGAACTGGAAGGGGACAGGACCAGTTGTGTTCCAGGACAGTAGCTGCTGCTGTTGTTTTCACAGGGTTCTTGTGGATTTTACTTGGTAGGTTAGTTCTTTTCTTTCTTACTTCTAAGGGCTAGCAGGGTATTGTTTTGGGGCTGCTGGATGTTTGTAAACTGATTTGGTGGCTGTAAGTGGGGCTCTTTTTGTGGATGTTTCACTGTGTAACAGGCTGCGCTGGTAGAAGCCTATTTCTTCTGATTAAAACCTATTTGGTGGGATTTGCTTGGGCCTGGTTCTTTAGCTGCAGGGCTTGGAGGAGACACAGGGCTGATACACTCTCTCTTGAGTCAGGTGTCTGCCAGACCGCCCTCCCCACCCCTCCCTCCCAGAAGTCTGCAAATTTATAGGGACACCTGCCCTGGCAATTGAGGAAAAGGCTGCTGGTGCAGCTCATGTAGTTCTAGCCACTGGGGTTGGATTTAAAGGCTGGGAGAGAGGAGCTTAGGGAGTTGTTCATTTCCTTATAAGTTTAATGTGTTGTACTGCACCTAGTAACAGGGTTGCTGGTGTACAGTGGGACTGTCTTCTAAGATTAGTGGGTGACCTGATGAGGCAGTAGGGGTATCTTGGACTAGGGGGAACCTGTGGCTCACCAAGGAAACCTATTTGGAAGGGATGGAACCACACATCATTAGGGCCGGCATCTTTGGGAGGGTGGTGGGGTGCACAGGGTGGAGCAGCCATGATACTGGACTGGGCTTGGAAGTTGGTGGTTGCCCAGTGTGCTACCAGCTAGCACAGCTTAGGGAGGAGGTTGCGGGATGAGGATAAAGCTGGGGAAGGGGGTGGTAAGGGTCAGGAAGGAGGCTGGGAATCTCCTACAGGTTGCACCAAGCACTGGGGGTGGGGGTATAGGGAAAGGAGTGCAGGAGAATACTCAGGGGTCACATAGGGACCCTGGCAGAGGGTCCAAAGGACACTACCAAGGAAGCAGGCAGGTAACTGGGGACCCTCACAAGGGGGGACGGAGGGACAACATTCTCAGGGAAGTAGGCAGATGGCCAGGGCTGGACAGAAGGAAGCAAGGAGGGAGGTGGATCAGACCTCACTCAGTAACCGCTCAATTCTCTTCTTCTGCTCAAGGATGAGGGGTGATGTAGCCATGACAGAGGTGGTTAGAGACGAAAGGGAGTGGGAGTGGAGGCAGGGCCAGGATAGCAGGAAGAATAGGGGACCTGGAATGCAGGAGAATGGGGGGAGCAGTGAATCAGAGCAGGAGGGGCAGGGGGAAGAGGCAGGAAAGCGCAAGGAGAAGGACCAGTTGGGAGGAAAGGTAAAGGAGAAGGACCAGAAGTACAAGGAGGATTCAGTAAAGGGAGCTGAGGGTTTAGGCCAGGGGAGCACGACGAGCAAGGAGGAACTAAATGGAGACAGGAAGGAAGGGAGGGAGGATGAGCCAGGCTAGTTTAGCAGATGGGGAGAAGGACCAGTTGCGAGCAGTGAGGGGGAATTGTGCAAGGTACAGAAGGATACTCAGGAGGAGGAGAGGCATAGGATTGGAGGGAGGGGTGGCCATGGTAGAAATAGGAGGGTGGCATGTGGCACCTAGATAGGGAGGAACAAGGAGCCAGCTGGGTGGAGGGCCTGTAGAAAGGATGGGGACACGGAAGGGGGAATGGAGAAAAGGAGTGGTCAGAGTGCTCCTGCTGGGGATTCTATGATCAGGGGTATCAAATGGGATAGGGAGGGAGAAGCCTGGCCAGTTAGAACAAGATGCTTCCTGGACTAACGAGTGCACAGGGCTAAGCATGAGGTATATCAGCTGGCAAAGGATTGTGGGGGTTCCCCGGACATACTGGTCCACCTGGGTACAAATGACATTGAGGGAAATAGCGAGCTAGGGATACAGGCAAGATTCAAGGAGCTTGCCAGGGTCTGTCATGACATAGGATGCACAGTTTCCTTCTCAGAAATCCTGCCAGTGCCAAGGGCTAGTGGGGAACACAAAAGGAAAATTAGAGAGATAAACCAGGGGCTCAGGGAGTGGTGTGAGGCCAGAGGGTATGGGTTGATGGGGGATTGGGGGGAGACCTGGGAGGATAAGGAGCTGTATGCTAGAGATAGACTACATCTCAGTTTGGAGGGGAGGGGAATCCTTAAGTTGAAAATAGAGGGGTTCATTGGTGAAAAGTGGGGTGGGAGAAAAGGCTGTCAAGGGGGTGCCGATAAAGGAGGGACTCTGTCTCCACCCCCCTGGGGACCAGGAGGATTGCAGGAAAAGGCCAACTGGCAAAGTGCAGACCAGGGAAAACAGAATCCCCATGGGAACACGAGCAGGGAAGGGAACTATAGGAAAGTGGAAGGTAGTCCTCATAAATGCCAGGAGCTTGGGCAATAAAATGCCTGAGCTCCAGGCGATGTTAACTGAGGGAGCAGTGGATGTGGCAGCGGTCACTGAGACTTGGGCCACTGCAAGACATGACTGGGACCTGAACCTGAAGGGTTACACTATGTTCAGGAAGGACAGGGATGAGAGAAGGGGAGGAGGGGTAGCAATGATAGTCAAAAACTGCATTGGCATAGGGGGAGTAGAGGAGGCGGAGGGAACCGTGGAGGTGATTTGGGTCACCTTAATAACAAGGGGGCAAGAGGTAAAAATAGGAGTGGTGTATAGACCCCTGCCCTCGCGGAGATGCTGGAGGACAGTCTGGTGGCAGATGTTAGGAGACACTGCAGACTGGGCAGAAGACGGTGGTGGTTGGGGGACTTAAACATGCCAGGAACAGACTGGGAGACTATGACAACCTCTGTGACCAGGGAACAGAGGTTGTTGGATGTCTTTCAAGACGCTGCTCCTAACTCAGCAGGTGAGGGAACCGACCAGGAGGCATGGGTACTGGATGTGGTCCTGGCAGACAGTGACCAGATTGAGAGCCTGGAGGTAGGGACCCATTGGCGGGAGTGACCATGCACGGTCTGGTTCTGCCCTGGACCTAGGAGGGGTGAGAAACTGCACAAAGGCGGAAGTAACCCGACTTCAGGGGCGGATTTTAAGGAAATGGGAAGGATCCCTAAGGAGCATTTGGATGGGATTGGGTCAGACATGGACGCTGATAGTAGGTGGGAAATCATCAGGAGAGGTGCAGGATGCTACCAGCACCTGTGCAAGGAGTAAGGCAGAAAATGCGGTGGGGCCCAAAAACCCTGTTGGTGGACCAGGGAGGTCCAGGAGGTGGTGCAGGGAAAGAAAGCAGCCTATAAGCAATTCAAGTGCTCAAGGGTAGAAAGGATCAGGAGCACGAGCTGATGGCTAGAAGGGCCACTAGAGTGGTGAGGGTGGCTAAGGCAAGGAAGGGCAGAACCTGGCCAGGGAAATTAGGAGAGGAAAAAGGGTTCTTTAGATACATTGGGGAAAGACGAAGGGTGAAGGGCAGATTAGCAGGATTAAATCAGGGAGAGATGGGCACAAGACCAAGGAGCAGGCACAAGTGCCGTAAGAGTACTTCCACCCCAGTTTCACCAGGAAAATGGGGTGCTACATCACACATGGAGGAGACAGAGATAATGAGGAGGGGGCCCTACCGATAGGCAGGTCTGGGGAGAGGGAGGCATCACTGGCAGGTGGGGGAGGGCTAAGCAGGGAGAAGAGGTACGGAAGTGGAAATCGCAGCAGAGAGTGAGGGAAGCCCTCAGCCCCTTTAAGACGGAGAAAGCACGGGCGGATAAATTACATCCTAGAGTGCTGAAGGAACTATGGATGTCCTGGCGAAAACCCTGGCAGAGCTTTCACCATCTCTCTGAGGACAGGGTGGGTGCCCCAAGACTGGAAGGTGGGCGCATAGTGCCCTATCCACAAGGGGGGATCAAGGGAGGTGGCAGGGAACTACAGGCCTGTCAGCCTGACATCAGGTGGTGGGCAAGGTGATGGGGCATTGTCAAGGAGAGGCTAGGGGGACCTGGATAAGTCAGGGTGCCTGGACGATTGACAGCATGGATTCATCCCGGGAAATCGTGTCAGACAAACCTGGTGGAGTTCTACTGACTGGGTGACAAGTGCCTTGGACCTGGGTAGACCAGTGGATGTCCTCTTTCTAGACTTCAGCAAGGCATTTGACTCTGTTCCTCACGTGGCCTGTTGGATAAGCTGGGAGAAATGGGGTGGGAAACCAGATGATCAGATGGATAGGCAATTGGCTCCAGGACCGGACCCAGAGGGTCGTAGTTGGTGGGATAGTCTCATCCCCAAGGAGGGTCATTAGGGGTCCCACAGGGATCAGTCCTTGGGCCCTTCTGTCTCAACGCCTACGTATCTGACATAAGGACAGGAATCAGGAGTGAGATGAGCTCCTTTGCAGATGACTCGAAACTGGGGCGGTGGTGGATGGGAGGAGGGAGGGTGGCCTGCAGGGGACCTGGAGGCTCTGGAAAGATGGTCTAGAAGTGGAAGCTGAGGTTCAATGCAGGAATACAAGGTACTCCACCTGGGGCCAGAAACCCAGGCCAAGTGTACACCCTGGGGATGCTACAAGTCTCAATGCTGCTGAGAGGGACCTGGGGCTGGTGGTGGATGTCAAGATAAACAACTCAGGAGACTTGTGGAGGGCAGCAGCCAAGGCCAACAGGATGCTGGGATGCATCGCTGGGGATCACCTTCAGAAGGAGGAAGGATGATACTCCTCTGTATAACTGCTTGGTGAGGCCGCACCTGAGTACTGGGCGATGCAGTTTGAGGCCACACTTAAAGAGGACATTAACCTCCCTGGAGAGGGTCCAGAGGAGGCAACCAAAATGATTTGGGGCTTGGGGACAGGACCTATGAGGAGAGGCTCAAGAGCTAAATATGTACACATTGGAAGAGAGAAGGGACCGGGGGACATGATAGAGGTCTTCAGGTACATGAAGAGGATAAATAGGGAGGAACAGTCAGGGTGCTTCGAAGGAAGGAGGAAGGGGCCACTAGAGGGCATGGGTGGAAGCTGGAGGGGAAGATTCAGGGAGAAAAGGAGGAGGTGCTACTTCACTGAGAGGTGGTGGAGCCATGGAATGCACTACCTAGGGGCTGGTGGAGGCAGAGATGGTGGAGGGGTTCAAGAGGGGGTGGGACAGGTACAGGGGAAGGGTTCTGGAAGCAAAATCCAATGCAGCAAGAATATCCGGAACTGGGAAGGGAGAAGCCAGAGAAGGCGAGGGGGACAGCAAGGTCAGCACCCAGGGTGGGGGCTGACCAAACAACAGACACGAAAGACCGTTAGGCCTATTCTGCTGGCATTTTAGTATGTTAGTATGTATCCTTACCACCCCACCTTGTGTATCAACCCTGTTGCAGATCTTTGTTTCATCTGCAAAGAGACATACTTTCCCTTCCAGTCCCTCTGCAATGTCACTAATAAAGACATTAAAAAGGACTGGCCCCAGTACTGAACCCTAAATTTGCCCCCACTAGTAACCCCTTTTCTTCACTGTGGACTCCATTTACTATTACCCAGCTGTGTCCTGTTGTCCAGCCAGTTTTACCAGGCTACCACCCTGGCACCCACTCCCAGGCTGGTTAATTTGTTTATTACTCTTTGTTTGGGACTATGTCAGATGCTTGCTAAAGTCTAGGTAGGCCATGTCCACAGCCCCTCCCTGGTCTACTACTTTGGTCACCCAGTCAAAGAAATCAATTACATTTGTCTGACATGACCTTCCTGCTGTGAATTCATGCTGCCTTGGATTCTGTGTCCCACTGGCTTCTAGGTACTCAACAATTCTTTCCTTCAGAAGTGATTCCATCATTTGCCCTACCACTGAGGTCAAACTGACAGGTCTGTAGTTTCCTGCTTCTGCCTTGCTCCCACTTTTTGTGAAGGGGAATCACATCCACCATCCTCTAGTCCTCAGGTACCACCCCATCCTCCTATGATTTATTAAAAAGGGTAGTCAGTGATGTTACTAGTTCTTCCCTTAGTTCTTTCAGAATTCTGTGGTGAATTCCATCAGGCCCCATTGCTTTATCCACCTTCAGTTTTAAGAGTTCTTTCAGAACCTTTTCTTCTGTGAAAGGACTAATATCAACCCCACTATCCAGAGTGCTTCTATTGACTGGATTAGGTATCTCCCCTTGCTTTTCCATTGCGAACACTGAGCAGAAGTATTCGTTCAGTATCCCTGCTTTTTCACTGTTGCTCTCTGCCCAACCACCTTCCTCTTTATTCAGCCTCAGTATCCCTGCCTTAGTCTTTCTTTGCTCCCTAATGTACCTATAAAAGGTTTTATCCCCCTTCTTAACCGAGTTGGCTATCTTTTCCTCAGTTTGGGCCTTTGCTATTCTGACCGTTTCTTCTGCTTTAACTGGTACAGTTCTCTGTCCTCTTCTTCTGTGTTTCCTTATACTTTCTGAATGTTATCTTTTCTCCCTAACCTTCCCATCACCTTTTTGAGAACCATAGTGTTTTTTCTTTCATTTTGATTTGTTTATTTGCTTCACACAAAGGCTTGTTGCCTCTGTGATGGCGGATTTGATTTTTCTTCATTGTTGCTACACCCCACCTTCTTGCCTGTTTGCTAGTGCTTTTCTGAAGCACTCTCCCATTTTGACAAAATCAGCCCTCCTGAAGTCCAGTACCTTCACTTTTGTACGGCTTGACTCAACAGCTAAGTTTATCGTGAACCACACTGTTTGGTGGTCGCTTGTTTCCAGATGGCTACCCACTTCAAAATCGGAGATCCTCTCTCCATCCCCATTTGAGAGTACCAGATCCAAGATTGCTCCCTCATGAGTGGGTTTCAAAACTAGCTGTCTGAGGCATGCCCCCTGTAGGGCATCGAGAATGGCCCTGCTCTTGGATGTGGCTGTAGCAAAGATGCTCCAGTTAACATCTGGCATATTCAGGTACCCCATCAGCAATATCTCCCCTTTCTCTGCCATCCCAAGGATGCCTTCTATCATTTCCTTGTCCATTTTCTTTCCCTGAGACGGGGGTCTGTATACAACCCCTGTGCGGATTGTGGTGTCATTTCCAGTCTCGAGGGTGACCTACAGTACCTCCTCTCCTCCCTGTTTACCCTTTAGTTCTGTTGCTTTGATCCCTTCCCTTACATGAGGCTACACCTCCTCCTCTTCTTCCCTCCTGTGACCCTGGAATAACCGGGAGTCTTATTGTGCTATTCTCTGCAAGCTATGCAACTTTTCATACTAGTTAGGACAGTTGCTCAGATCACCTGTTTTGTCCAATTATATATATTTTATGTATCTTCTTTAGCCTTAAAATAGCTATTATCAGGGTATAAGACCCTTTGCAACATGCAGCTTCTCTGAGAAGAGAGAAACTGTCTGCATTACCTAGGTAAGGAAACCTGTGTTCTCCCAGTGTATTACACTGTGCTGGTAGTAAGTCTGTATTATCTATTCTGTAATAAATTTCATTTATTACATAATTTCACTGTCTGTTGTCTCTTCTTTTTGTGTCATTCCACCAAGAACCGAGAGGGTGATTTATTACCAATTACAATACCAAACCATGTTGCAGCAAATAAAGCGTTACCACGTATCCGAGAGTGGAATCAGGTATACCACTTGTGTTGATATCTGTATAGTTATCAATCTGCCTCAGCTCTGCTTCCTTACTAAAATAACTTGTGTAACAGTCTACTAGATTATGGTGCAATAGTTAAGGGATACACCCTTTGTCATTTAGTGAGCTAATTCCTTAGTTAGTTAAGCTAAGTTACATACTAACATGCCAGCAGAATGAGCCCTAACGGTCTTCGCATCTGCTCGTTTGGTCAGCCCCCCCACCCTGGAGATGACCTTGCTGCCCTCACCTTCTCTGGCTTCTCCCTTCCCAGTTCAGGATATTCTTGTTGCATTGGTTGCTTCCAGAACCCTTTCCTGTACCTGTCCCACCTCTTGAACCCCTCCACCATCTCAGCCTCCACCCAGCCCCTGGGTGAGTGCATTCCTTGGCTCCACCACCCTCTCAGTGAAATAGCACCTCTTCCTTTCTCCTAGAATCTTCCCCACTCCAGCTTCCACCTATGCCTCTGGTGGCCCCCTCTCCTCCCTTCCTTGAGCACCCTGCTGCTCCTCCCTATTTACCCCCTTCATGACCTGAAGACCTCTCTCATGTCCCCCGGTCCCTTCTCTCTTCAATGTGTACATATTTAGCTCTTGAGGGCTTCCTCATAGCTCCTGTCCCCAAACCCCAAATCATTTTGGCTGCCCTCTCTGGACCCTCTCCAGGAGTTTAATGTCCCTCTTTAAGTGTGGCCTCCAAAACTACACTGCAGTACTGAAGGTGCGGCCTCACCATAGTTATACAGAGGAGTATCACCTTCTCCTTCTGAGGTGACCCCAGCAATGCATCCAGCATCCTGTTGGCCTTGGCTGCTGCCCTCCTACAAGTCTCTGAGTTGTTCATCTTATCATCCACCACCACCCCAGGTCCCTCTCAGCCATCGAGGACATGTGCATTCCCCCCCACCCAGGGTGTACACTTGGCCGGGTTTCCAGCCCCGGTGCATTACCTTGTATTTCCTGCATTGAACCTCAGCTTCACTTTATGACCATCTTTCCAGAGCCTCCAGGGCCCCCTTGTAGGGCCACCCTCCCTCCTCCTCCATCCCACACCCCCCAGTTTTGAGTCATCCATAAGAGACTCATCTCTCCCTGATACCTGTCATATGTAGGAGGCGTAGGCGTTGAACAGGAGGGGCCCAAGGACTGATCCCTCTGGGACCCCTAATGACCCTCCTTGGGGCTCAGAAACATAGGCAGCTGATGGCAGATGGGACACATAAAGGCTCATCCAGTCTACCCATTTTTTCCTACCTTATGAATTGCCTGGGCCTTTATTCTGCCATGGCCTATTCCTACTCATCTGTTGTTCTTCCCTTTTGCCTATCCATGCCTGTTTGAGCCATGCACTGTATTCATATCCACAATTTCCTGGGGTAGGCGCGTTCCATGCACCACCACCCTTTCTGTGAAAAAGAACTTCCTCACATTACCCCTTAATCGGCCTCCATATAATCTCATGTTGTGTCCTCTTGTCCTATATTTCTTATAAAGAAACATGTTAGACTCTTTCACCTTGTTAATGCCCTTAAGATGTTTGAATGTTTCGATCATCACCCTCTCCCTCCTTTGCTCTAGGGTATACATATTGAGTTCCATTAATCTGTCCTCACATGTTTTCTGATGCAGTCCCTGACCATTCTGGTTGCCCTTCTCTTGACTGCCTCCATTTTGTTAATATCCTTGTGCGGGTGCGGCCTCCAGTACTGCATGCAGTACTTCAGATGGAGCCTAACCAGTGTCTTGTAAAGAGGGATTATTACCTCCCTCATAATATTTTTGATACCCCTACTAAAACACCCCAACATCCCTCTAGCCTTACCTACTGCTTTAATGGTCTACTTGGATGATTTCAGGTCATCTGTGATGATGATGCCCAAGTCTCTTTCTTCCCTTGTAATTGCCAGCAACTCCCCTCCCAACCTATAGGTTGCTTCAGAGTTTCTCTTCCCTATGTGCATGATCTTGCACTTCTTTGTGTTAAACCCCAGTTGCCACTCTTGACCATTCTGCCAGTTTTCCAGATCTCGTCTCATTCTGCCCACCCCATCTGAATCATCTACTCTGTTGCAGATCTTGGTGTCATCTGAAACAGGCAAACCTTACCCTCAGTCCATCTGCAATGTCACTAGTGAAGATATTGAAGAGGACTGGCCCTAAGACAGTCCCTGAGGTACCCGCTTGTGACCTGCATCTCTTCTGACTGTATACCATTTACCACCATTCTCTGTTTTCTGCCCGTAACCAGTTTGCCGACCCAGTTGACCAACCTCTGACCCACCCGAGCCTACCCAGCTTATTAATCAATCTTCTATGTGGAACAGTATTGAAAGCTTTGCTGAAGACAAGGAAGGTGACATCAGCTGCACCCCCTTGGTCCACCACTCTGGTTACCCAGTCAAAGAAATCTATGAGATTAGTTTGACAGGATCTTCCTGCTGTAAATCCATGCTGTCTTTTATCCTGTGCTCCTATGGTTTCCAGGTGTTGCACTATCCTTTCCTTAAAGAGTGCCTCCATAATCTTGCCCACTACTAAGGTAAGACTGATTGGTCTGTAGTTCCCTGCCTCCTCCCTGCTGCCACTCTTGTGGAGCAGGATCACATGAGCCCTTCTCCAGTCTTCTGGGATCTCTCCTGTGCTCAGAGACTCACTAAACAGTTGTGCTAATGGCTCTGCTAGTTCCACCCGTAGCTCCTTTAGTGCCCTGGGATGTATGCCATCAGGTCCCATTGCTTTGTCCACCCGAGTTTAGCAGAGCTCTTGTAGGACCCTTTCTTTTGTGAAGGGACTTGTGTACACCTCCCCTCCCCTGTGTCCATGGTGCCGAGCTGTGGCCCTGCCCCACCTTCTCCTCAGTAAATATTGAGAAGTATCTATGTAGATAGATGCTTTTCCTTGATCCTCCTCCACACACTCCCGCTTATCCCCTTTGATCTTAGCTTTCACTAATGTATCTACACAAAATCTTGTCCCCTTCTTTTACTGTTCGTGCTAGTGTTTCCTCGGTTTGGGCCTTTGCCTGCCTTACTGCCTTCCCTTAGGGAGGTTTGGTATGCCTCCCTATCTTCATCCCGCTGCCTTCCCTTATATTTCCTGAAGGCCAACCTTTTGGCTCTGACCCTTTCTGCTACTGTTTTTGAGAACCAAAGTGGGTTCCTCCTTCTTTCGCTCTTTCTTTTCTCCCTAACACAATGGGATGTTGCTTCAAGTATTACATCCTTAATGCTTGCCCACCTTGCCTGTACCCCTTCACTTGTATTTCTTTTTGCTAGGGCTAGCTTAACTCTGTTGGCCTTCTTATCAAAGTCAGCTCCTCTGAAGTCCCATATTTTTGCCCTGGAATGGGATGATTTAGTTCTAGTGGCCAAATTGTGGCTCACTAGTGACTCAGTAAAGTTGACCCACATCATAGACTATTTCTCACTTAATAATCAGAATTTTGACCTGTAGCTGGATACCCCATGTCTCCATGTCCATAGTACCTCTACTTGTCATTTATATGGCTAAAGTGATTGTAAAGATCACACCCACCAGGGATCTTTGAACAATATTTAGTAGTAGTAGTAGTAGTAGTAAAGTAGTAGTAAATCATTTTTTTATTCATAATGAATAAAAGGATACATTCAATTGAGCAGAGCTCATTTTCAATGAAGTTCCATTTAAATTGAATGTCTAACAGTCATAGTCCATGACAGCACTGCTCATTCTTAACTGCCTGTACATGCTTAGTCTATCCCCCAGTATTCAAGTTTCAAGTTTATTGGCAGGAAGACTCCCTTGAGTAGGCTCATTTACAAGGAGGTCCTGTTAGGACAACATTATACAAACGATAAACAATACACAGTGTTGACATAGAATACGATATGATAATTTATACACAATATGGATACATATGGAGGCAGAAAGGGGGGAAAAAGACAGAACATCCAGGACACAGTGAATTTGAGGGAGCAGTCACACATTTGTAACAATACTATGACTATATATTCTGACAGAATACTGAGGGAAGGAAGAGGGGGAGGTTAACTGAAGATAAGTGCAACTTGTACTAGCAATGTCAGGTTTCCATAAGTGCTTACTGAACAAGGATTTAAAGAAGTTAAGGGAGACTAATCCAGGGAGCTAGAGTGAGGCCTGTATTTTATTCCAGGCAGTTGGAATGACATGACTGATTGTAGCTCTACCATAGAGAGTGTGGGATTTGGGAACGTGTAGAAGGATGAAAGTGTTTTTCCTAACAGCATAGTGGCTGTGCAATTGGTGAAAGAGGGAAGTAATATATGATGGAAGTTTGTTCATTAGACCTTTAAGGGCCCAGGTGCCAGTGTGTAGTAGTCTTCTTGTAGAGAGGGATGACCAGCCCACTGTGGAGAAAAGGTCACAGTGATGCATTCTAAAAGGTGTATTTATTATAAGGTGTAATTAGTGTTTGTTAGGATAGTATCCTATAAATTAGTATACCATCAGATACCTGATGTTCGGCCAGATAATGGATCCGGTTGGATAGTAGTGCTATCCAACCGTGAATCAGACCATCCTAGATCCGGGTCAGATCCCCTGGATTCGTGATTGGATCCCTGGATCCAATGCTGGATCCAACCACAGATCCCTGGATCCGACCTCGGATAATGTGGGATCTGACTTGGGTTGGATCCCAGGTCGGATACTGCCACTATTCGACAGATCACAATCCGATCCACAAAGGGACTATCCAAGCATCACTAAGCATAATGCATGGTGACACAGGATGTCTAGTCTGTGCAGGTTGGATGCCGTGCTATTATTGTGGATAAGATAATGTACACATAGTCCAACAGGGGGAGAAAGGTGGCTTATATTGGCCTCTTCCTAGTATCTGTGAGGAATAAGGATTTATTGCTATAGAGAGATCTCAGTCTTATTTTTAGTTTTTTTTGGTGAGGGATTCAATGTGCACAGCAAATGGCAGCTTACTGTCCAACCAGCTTCCAAGACACTTAAATTTTTCGACAGTCTCGAGTGAGTCTCCTAAGACGGTTTTAATGGGCGCTGGTGTGGTTTGCTGCTGTATGGGCATCACCGACTATGCTGGGAGAAAGTACATTACTTTAGTTTTTTGGGAATTTAGCAGTAGTTTGGAACTGAGGAGATTGCATTGTAATTGGTTGAAATCGGCCTGCAACTCAGTGCTACTATCAGATAAAGAGGGTTTAGATATATACAGCACAGTATCAACTGCGAAGATGTGGAGTTTAGAATTCATAATGTTGTGACTTAGTGTATTAATATATAGTGAATAATAATGGCACCAGGATGGAGCCTTGGGGACCCCTCTTGTAAGCGGTAGCGGGGAGGACAGGAGCCCATCAGCTTTGATACATTGTAATCTGTCAGTAAGGTAACTAGAGAACCAGCTTACTGAAGAACTGTTCAGCCATGTTCTTTGAGTCTGATTAGTAGTAAACTATGAATACCATATCAAAGGCCTACTTAGGTCTAAGAAGATGGCTCCTGTGGAGGTTTATTATCAAGGGTGGTGAACCAGTCATTTGTTACTAGGGCTAGTGCAGAAACCGTGCTATGTTTTGCCTAAATCCTTATTGTAATGGGTTGAAGAGGTCTGTATTTTCAAGGTGATCCCTTAGTTGATTGTTGCCATCAATTTCTATGTTTCTAAGACACAGCATGAGAATAGAGGAGGCCAATTAAGGGTAATATGAGAAGTTCTTTTCACAGAAAGGGTGATAGATGCATGGAATGTCCTACCTCAGGAAGTGGTGGATATGAATACAGTGCAGGGCTTCAAACAGGTATGGGATAGGCATAATGAAGCAATACAGATGAGTATGAATAGATGGGTAATTGACAGAGCAAAGGTTGATGGCACATTCAAAAGGCAGAAAAAGAAATGGGCAGACTGGATGGGTCTTGCGGTTCTTATCTGCCGTCATCTTCAATGTAATTAGCTTTTCTAGAAGCTTAGACGGCACCAGTAGGATAGAACTTGGTTTGTAGTAATTTAAATCGCAAGGGTCGCCTGATTTAAATAAGGGTAGTATATGTGCTGTTTTCCAGCAGGAGGGTACTATGCTAGATGAAACTGACAAGTTGAAAATGTGTGCTATGGGGGCAGTTAGAACTGGGAACCCTAATTTTAGGAATATAGATTCAATTCCATCCACTCCTGCGCTCTTTCTCATATCAAGTTTTTTCAGTAGATTTCCAACTCGTTTGAATGAGATTGGGGAGAGACAGAAGGAGTCTTGGATCACAGGATCCATGGGAACATCTGTTGTGGCTAAGTTAAGGGACCCAGCGGCGGGTGATGAGTCCAACGCTAGGCCTGCAGCCACAATCTGTAACAGTAGTAACTTGTGATGTGATTCTGATTGGAAGTGAAGGAAGAGGTTGTGGCCATCCACGGATCTAACTGTTTGCCACATTTTTGCAGAGCTGCCTTTGGCACCTTCTAATGTTTATATCTGAAAATTACATTTGGCTGATCTGGCGAGCTTTGTACAGGCATTCCTTGCAGTTCTAAACGCTGTCCAATCTGCAGCAGCTTTAGTGTGTCCTTAGGCCCAGAGTTTATCTTTTTTGGGTAAGGCTGCTTTTTAATTCTGCAGTGAACCAAGGGTAGGATATTTATTTCACTCTGCAACGGATAAGAGGGGCATGCTTTTGCTATAATTGAAAGGTCTGAATTGAGGCTGCTGACAGACTCCATCTATTGAGGAGGCCAGGTAGAAATGTTGCCAGTTTGCATTCTTGAGATCGGCCAAAAAGCTTTCTGGTTTAAATTTGGGAAAACTTCACTTGGTAATGAATTTGGAGCAGGGGAGGCTTTCTCAGACAGACAACTATGTTATGATCACTTAGATCATTGTGAAACATGGCTGTGTGCAGGATTTTGTGCAGTATGTTGGTGAGAATTAACTCAAGGATAGAACCTTCTAGTGATATTTTATATTGGTTCTGTAGGTTCAGTGATAAGTTGAAATACCCAGCTCATCCCACAGGTCTTTCAGGGCATTTTATTTAGGTGTGAGCCAGTCTAAGTTCAGGTCACCAAGGATAATGGATTTTTTGGGGGTTAGCTTCAATAACAGTTCTAAGGGTGGTTAGGAGTTTGGTACCTCCTGCTGGCAGTCTGTAACAGACGATAATATTGATTGCTTCGGATGAGGGCAGGGTAAGTCATAGCCAAACATTCGAATTCCTTTGGTTTAGAGGCTGCATAGAGTTCAGAAGAAGCATATTTAGAATTGACATAAATAACTACCCCCCTCCCCTAGTTTGCCTATCCAATCTAAAGTAATTGAAGTATGGCAGTGCAATCTGTTGATCTGTAATGGAGCTCTTTAGCCGGGTTTCAGTGACTACAAGTATGTTTGGGTTTGAGTGTGATACCCATACTTTGACCAGATCAAGTTTTCTCACTAGACTGCAGACATTAGTAAGCATTCATTTTAGGCCTGGAGCTGATGCGAATACGAGTATGTATAAATTTAGATGTATTTCTATTCTGTATTAATGGAATTGTCCTTTGTATTATGGAATCTGAATGCTATATTTATGTCATTTTTTTTGTGCTTTTTCAACAAAAGTTCATAAATAAAGTTAAAAAGAATGCTGCTACTACTAAACAGAAAGCTGCAGTCAAACATTTTCATTTTTAAAAGATTAATTAAAACAAATATGAATGGGAGTTCTTGGCTAATAATGAAAAACTGGCCCCTTATTCTTCAGTAGACATTAATACCTAAAATAACACACTGCCAGTCAATAAATCACCCATAGACCATTAGTTTTTACCATACATCTCAACTTCAGTACTATATTTATGTAATATACGGCCTGTAATTGCACAGATACTATAACGTTTGTATCTCTAACTAAATGTGAAAATGTTTTTTACTGTTTTCTTTCTACTTACCCAGTTTATGAAGAATGCCTGGATAAATTTTATGACCTCTAGTGTAACCAACAAGCTGATGGGAATGAGGTTATTGTACAGAATAATAAAAGTTAAGAAATTTAATCCAAAGTTGTTAGCACCAGCATCTAGGAAAAAATAAAAAAACAGCAAACACTGGGTATTACAGTTGGTACAATAAACCAGTTTCACAATGTTGTTTACACTAATATATCAAATATTTTATTCAGAGCAATTCCCATGAAAATGAAGTAAATAGTACAGCTTACTATTTCAACTACTATAGATATTCATAAAGAGAAGGAGCACTATGGATGCAGTAGAGCAGTATAATGTCCCCAATTATTGCCCAGCTACTGAGTGATACTGCCACTCCCCCTGCATAGTGGGTACGTGACTGCCACACCACTGTCTACTACTCCTGCTGGATGCCCATGTGGGAGAAATGTAAACCCAGGCACAATAATAAAATGCATGGCAATATACTCAATCCAAACAAGCAACGGACTAAAAGTTACTTACCATAACCTAATCTTCTACAGTGTCCCCCACTGAGCCACACACTTTGATCTCAGTGCCAGAGGCACTAGCACCTAGTTGGGACCAAAAATTTGGAGTTGACGACACCATTAACAGCACCAAAGTATGGTGGCATGCATGCTCTCACATCATATAACACTGCCGGACCCAAATGCCACAACTTTTTTGGGGGGGAGCGTGAAAATCTACTGATTAAAAAAACATTTTTATAACATCTTTAGAGAACATGAAAATGCACAAGATGGCACACATATCCCTGTAAGAAGGAATGAAAAACACAACTTTTTATCGCAGCCCATGCACCTGCTCTCGTGCGGATAGAATAACAAAACAGACATACACAGATTGAGTACTGTGAGTAAAAGGGATGGTAGTTGGGCGGGTAAGAATGGCTCTATGGTGGAGATACTCCAGAAGAAAGTATAGTTACGTAAGAAATTATCATAACAGTAGATCTCCAAGAGGAGCTCTTGCAGGAGGCCAACACCAGTAGGACTCAGCCGCCAGATGCCAGGACCACACAGAAACTTTCAAGCTGGCAGTCTACCATGGAGGACCACCCACCGCCAACGCCACCTTCTGACGCCAGCCTATCCTATAAAGGTGGGTGGTCCCACGACACTTCTCAGTTCTCCGCTGGAGACTTAAGCTTGAAGGGAAGAAGAAGAAACCAAGGAGGTTCCTGAGAGCCAAGAGAGGAAAAGGGAAAAGACAGAAGACTGCCATATGGAAGAGGATGCAGCCAAGCAAAGGCAGATAGACAGAAAGAAAGAAGGGGTAAGGAGGGAGGGAAATCATGGCCTGTTGCAAGAGCTCCTCTCAAAGATCCACTGCTATGATAAGTTCTTACGTAACTTTACTATTTTACTTTGAGGAAGCTCTTGCAGCAGGCCAACACATGTGGGACAGAGTCCCAAGCAGTTCTGGCAGCTTAGAGGAAGCAGCACTGGGAGGACAGACTGCAGCCAACTGTCTAAGAAAGAAGGCCCTGCAAAACAGCAAGTCCGGGTTAGCCCCACGCCTAGAAGCAATGTCCAGACTGTATTGCTTGGTGAAGGTACAGACAGAACTCCAGGTGGTGGACACATTTTGAAACAAGGCATGGAGGCGGACATACTCTCTGGTGGAATGGCCCTTAACCATGCCAGAAGGTCCTTGTTGTGCCTACGGTAACAACTGTTTGTTAGTTAGTTTTATTTTATTGTTCAGCAGTCAAGCCTTTACAACATTCTAAAACAAACAATTATATACAAAAAAGAAAGGAAATAAAATCGAATACTACATTTAAGCTTTAGCACATAAAAAATAAAAATCCATCAACAAATTAATTATCATAGGCAGAGACGTTTTTCTTTATATTTCATCACCTGATGAAAAAACCTGAAACCATCTTAGCCTCCTCCAATGTCTGAGGATGTAAAAGTATAAATAGGAGATCATATTTTGCATTAACATATTTAATAAGAAAATCATTTAGCAAATTAAACAGTAAGGTTTTATGTAAGGGCATTGTACCGTAATATGATAGAGATTTTCTTGAAAACCTTATTACACTTAGGTAGTTCGATCCTGAATTGGGTAAAGTTATCTTGTTAAAAACACATATTTAGAGCAAATAATTCCCAATCTTGCCCAAGTGATCATTTTCCTTTCTAACGGGGTCAACCCAAGGGTTAAATACTTCTCTATAAATACATCAATCTTATTTTGAGCAAACCAACTGGCCTGACGTTGAACTCTAAGGAGATCCATTTGCTTATCATAGGCAGACCTAAGTATTTTCTTTTTAACAAACTCCTTAAATATGGGAGCTATTGATACTGATTTCTCCCAATCTGCCCAAAGATGAAACATATCAACACTGCCCAAAATGCGCTGAATACTTTTGACCCAGGGTGACCTAGAATTTTGTTTATGCCAGGAGAGTTTTTCTCTTAGACATAATAAAGGCAAAGAATTTACCTGTTGATTAATAATTTTTAGCCAATAACTCATAAGACGTATATCGATTATTGTGGCAATGGGAACCCTACCCAATTCTGCCCTAACTATGACATTAGAAGTGGCAAGTGGTACCTGCAGTAGAGATCTGTAATAAAGAGAGTGGAGTTACAACCATAAAGGGACATTATTGTTCCAGACCTCTGCTCCATATGTAAGAATAGGATTAATTTTGCCTCACCAGCAAGCAATGCTGGTGAAACTAAATAGCCTGCATATTTCCTCCAAAACATAAAGGGCTTTAACAATCAATTTTTCCTTATCACTTGTCCCTCCAATGCTCTATTCAATTTCCATTTGAAACAAACTTCACCTAAATATGTATAAGAGGTTACCCCCTCTATAAGTTCGTTATTTAAGTAGATCCTTGGTTTAATTCGGTGTCCCTGTGAAGGGGTGAAGGTCAACAGTTTAGTTTTTTTCATATTTATTATTAAGTCCAAATGTTTACATTTAGAATAAAATTTATTTATTTTATTTTGTAAACCTTGAACGGATAAGGCAAGAATAATCAGGTCATCTGCGTAAGCAAAACAATGTACTGGCATATTCTTAATTCTGGGAGAATCAAGACTATCTATGTCTCTATAGGTCAAAAGAGAGTTAATATACAAATTAAATAGGAGGGGAGCCAAAAGACATCCCTGTTTGACTCCTGAAGTTGTACTAAAATAATCAGTAATATTACCCTTATTGTCATATCTGATGGCCAATGTTGTATGTGAGTATAACATAAAAATAGGGACCAATAAGTTTAAAGGTACATGTCTATTTATTAATATCTCCCATAACTTGGCTTTATTAACAGAGTCAAACGCTGCAGAAAAATCTACAAACACAACATACAGCTTCATTTTACGAAATGACCTATATTTTTCTATCAAATGGTTTAAGATATAAATATTGTCTATCGTAGAAAAATCCTTAAGAAAACCTGCTTGAAACATCGATAGAGGGGAATTTACAGTTACCCAATCTTGTAATTTGTGTAATATTATTTTAGCAAAGATTTTTCCGCTAATGTCAATAAGACTGATTGGACGGTAATTAGATGGCAGATGGAACTGACCCTTTTTATGGATTGGAACTATTATATTTCTTGTCCAAGATGGTGGAATAAATCTCTCTTTTAAACAGATGTTAAAAAGTTTGTGAAAAAGACTACCCAATAATTCAAATGCCCTTTGTAAACTTCTCCCGTATCGAGTCGGGTTCAGGTGCTTTATTATTTGATAAATTCACAATGACATCTTCCACCTCTCCAAATGAGAACACTAGCGTGTGTATTCCCCAATATTAAAGTTATCTATCATATCATCATCACCATTGGTAAGATGTCTATTGAGTAATGAACTATAATAAGATATCCAAGTTTCTTTAGGAATATATATAGGGGTCTAGAATTCTGGTCAACAGTCCCCTTGGACACTAAGGCCCAAAAAGCATAGTATCACCCTCCTTAATAACCTCGATACATTACTCCCCATTGTTTTTTAGTAAATTCTCTTTTTTTTTGGAGAAGAAATTTTTATAATCCTTCAGCATTTTGTTTAGATTTAAGATCACCGTCTTACTCTGATTTTTTTGGTCTGCCTAATGGCCCTCATCAAATTTCTTTTCTCTCTCCTACAGTGCTCATCAAACCAAGATATTAACTGAGGCTTAACACTATTAGCTGAATAAATCAGTGTCTTAATTTGTTGATACCTAAATTCAGTAACTCACTAATCCTTTCACCTTCAGAATCAGTATGTACCTGCTGATATAAATTGACAAAAGTAGAGGAGTATAAAAGGTTCAGAACTCCATACATCGTCTTATTATTCAATTTTAGCCTCTTTTTCCCACTAATCTCAATATCTGCCAAAGGCTTCTTTAAAGAAGGAATATTACTATCAGAGATCCTAAGATCCAACAAAATTGCTGCATGATCACTTTCTGTTCTCATAACCACATGTAATCTCCTAAAAAGATGGTAACTAAGGGGAGAGCATAATATAAAATCAATTACACTCTTACCAACTGAGGGAAAAAAAAGTACTTTCTCCCCGTCGATCCCCTACTAATCTCCCATTAAGAATCAGGAGATTATTATCTGTAATAAAGGTTTGAAAATGTCTCCCTGCCTCATTAACAGTCATATCAGTTGTGTTTCTTTTTTCCAAATCTGCCATGTATAATAATTCTTGTAGCGTTGATAAGTTACCAAACTCTGCTATCCTAGCGTTAAAATCCCCTGCTAAAAGGACAGTATCTACCAAATTTAATTGTATTATTAAGTCTATTTCCACCGATAATTTGGACCAAAAATCATATGTTGAATAAGTATGGAAACCTGGTGGAATATAAATATTTACAATCAGAACTATACAAAGATCCCAATTAACTACTATCATGAGAATCTCAGGAGTGGGGGAATAGCTTTTTGTTACCCTTAATCCCTCCCTAATTTTAATCATAGTAACCAAACCTCCTTTATTTCTCCCATGCTTTTTTCCTTTAATTGCTGAAACAAAACTAGTTTAGTATCCATTCAGGTGGGGAGATGTTAAAACCCATGTCTCCTGGAAAATAATAACTTCATGTTGAGAAATAAAAGTAACCCACTGCGGGTCCGCAAACTTATTATGAAGTCCTGCTATATTCCAGTTAAGAACATTAGAACCAGGGTTACTTTCTGGCCCCCATTCCTGCTCTGATAAAGTATCATTACTTTGAATTTCTGGAGAAGATAGCAAGGTTGTACAGCTCTAGACTGTACTGGTGTCTCCCACTCATTTAATTCCACCAGGTAAATACCCACCTCATCCAGCATATGTCTATTTTCGGAGAGTAATGCTAACAATTGTGTAGAACCAATAATACAGTTTATCTGGGTGCCCTCTTTATCATTCCAGACTCTATTCACCTCCACAAATTCTTCTGGGAGTATATGAGTTTTAATAATGGTTGATAGAATCATCCACAGAAGTGTAGACAAGTTAGCAACAGTTTCTCCCTCCAGTATTTCTAACCCAAAAATAGAAATCATTGAAGTTTCAGGGGAGACTCCAAACTCCCAATTCAGTGTTACAAGAGTAGCTTTGAATATATCATATGTTAACATTTTCCCTATTTTAGCCCCATTATGAACATTTTTCCAAATTGTTGACCAAGTCACTGGTGTTGATAACAGCAATCCCAGAGAGTTTACCAGGCCTTGCTTAGCCCCGACTAATGTTGCCATATCCATATTAGGAAGCATAAAATAAACTGAGTTAGAGAAATTGGAAGTATCCCTGGTCACCATAATAAGAGCATCTGCAACAGTTGATAGCCCCAATTCTGCTCTCAGCATATGGGCTATCATATTAGTCAATGATATAGTAGATTTATAATGTTTAAAATACATCTTTTCTAATTTGAAAACTACTTCCTTGCCTGTGCATATTAAATTATATGCTTCCAAATCATACCCATTGGGGTTACTGTCCTCCTTGGCCAACAATGGATTTAAGCGAAGATCTTTATTAAACTTATCTGTATTAATTAGATTCTCTTTGGGGTTTGTTTTTTGTTTCACAATGGGGTCATCCATCCCTTTTCCCTGTTCTTTTATGGATATCCAATCCACAGGTATAGATTTTTTTTTTTCATTAGAATTCTTTCTTTTATCTCTCTGTGCCTCTCCTGTTATAACGGTACCTATAATCCCAACTTTATTGATATTTTCATCCTTAGTTTTTATTTCATATTTCTGTTTTTCTGATTTGTAAGTCTGAATAGGTCCATCTGGCCTACTCTTCCCCCCCCCTTTTTTTCCTGCTTAATCCACCCCTCTTTTTACCCTTTTTACCTTTTAGGGGCACGTGAATATTTAGGGGAGAAAATGACAAGTTATGCCCAGATTTATGGACTTCCTTTTCCTCAGATAATTGTAAAATTTGTTGTTCAAGTGCAGCAAACTTCGCAGCACAAAGACAAGAAAGATTTTCTAGGGCTGTCTTAATACCATTATATGCCTCCAGTAAGACAACATTAGACATCACCGGGTGGGCAAGGACCTTAGTAGTATATTTAGATACAGTATCCGGACATTGAGCCAAAAAATCTTTGCCTAAATGGATGTCTTGAACCTCTTTATCCATTTTTTGAAATAGCTCATCAGGAGCACCATTAAAAGATGAGTACAGCATTTCTTTAGAGTCCATAATGCAGCTCTCTGCCTCACTCGATATCTCTAATGGACTAAACAAATTTATTCCAGAGGGAAAACATGAAATACCCTCCTCCTTATCTGCATGATCCCCTTGCCCTAACACACTCTGCTGACTAGATTCTACCTCCCCCACCCACTCATCATGTCTAAAAACCTTAGAATAATCCACTATATTTGCTTTCTCCCCCAAAATGGTGCAGTCTTGACCGCCCGTATTATATAAAGTATGTGGGCTATTCATTTTTAAAGAATCCTGAGAGTTATTACTAGGGATTTTAGTGAAAGATTTTAATTTTTAAAAATCAGTAATTTTTCCTTGAGACGCTGCTTTAGCGCCAATGTCTGGACTACTGATTACATCCAAATCCGGAGTTGTAATTTTACTATCAAAAGAGGTTACTTGGTTTAATCCCCTCAATTCCCTTATATTCCCTTCACTACCACTGTTTTGGTTCTCCAATGATTTAACCACAATATCTTGATTTGTATTGTCCAAAGTATTCTTATCCCAGTTCTTAACCATCAGATTATGGTTTCTTCCGTTAAACTCTAGATTATCTCCACCTGATTCTGATCTATGCTCCTCAATCATATACTCCTTAAAGGGATGAGGTGGATATGATGATAAAGGGCTTTCTGCCAATTCCTTGGGATTCGAAGCCGTAATAACAATTCCTGAGTGAATACATAACAGTTACCTTTTTATTCTTTTTGGATTTAACCTTTGTTTCCTTTTATTTTCCCCTTAACCGTTTTATTAACCATCTTGCCATGCGTAGTGTACATAAGAATAAATAAAAAAAGTCTCCTAAAGATCAGATTCTAACTCAAAAAAGTAAAATGTTGAAAAGCAGCAAATTCATAAACTAATGAGTTCGGTTTGAGAAATGGAACTGCAATCAAGTCAGGTGAGAGCTGCCTAGGTAATTAGATCTTCCGAAGGAATCACCTTAAGTTTATAGAAAGCCTACTCACCCGAAAACGACCAGTCCACGCACTTCAAAGTCAAAACCCACAATATAAAACCAAATAACCAATAAAAACTTATTTAAAATAAAATCCCTGTCTTTTATAGGTTCAAATTCCTGCAAAAATCTGTCTGCCACCACGCCACTATGCGGTGAGCTGCGATGTTTAAATGCAGAAGCAAACCCTCCCAAGAGGCAAACCTGTTTCAAGTATTGGCTCACCCTGAGCTCCGAAATTACGTGCAGGTATTTGGCCTCCTGCAATACACCTGGGAGTTCCTCTCAATTCAGCAGAGCAGCAAGATGAAAATCAAAACAGTTTCGGTCACTAAATCACACATATGCTGCACTCACAGTCATTTGCTGAAACATCAAACAGGCTGCCCGACTGTTCCGATGACACGGTTCTCTTTCAGCAGACAGTACCCAGAGAAAACTTGAATAGCAGCCACTCAGGATATACTGCATAAGCGTCCCCGTGGAAATAAAAAGCTGGTGATCTTACAGGGAAGGTAGTTTCAGCGCTATGCGTGAGCGCGATGTTTAAATGCAGAAGCAAACCCTCCCACAGAGGCAAACCTGCTCAGTTATTGGCTCACCCCTGAGCCCCGAAATTACGTGCAGGTAATTGGCCTCCTGCACACACCTGGGGAGTTCCCCTCAATTCAGCAGAGCAGCAAGATGAAAAATCAAAACAGTTTCAGTCACTAAATCACACATATGCTGCACTCACAGTCATTTGCTGAAACATCAAACAGGCTGCCCGACTGTTCCGATGACACAGTTCTCTTTCAGCAGACAGTACCCAGACAAAACTTGAATAGCAGCCACTCAGAATATATTGCACAAGCGTCCCCGTGGAAATAAAAGGCTGGTGATCTTGCAGGGAAGGTAGTTTCCACGGTAACAATAAACAATGCAACTGGCTAACCACTTAGACAAACACTGTTTGGACACCAGAGCGCCCTCTCTCGGGGGCGAAAGAAACAAATAACTGATCCGACTTCCTAAAGTCTCTGTCCGGTGTGTATCATATCATAAGATTCTATGTACATCCAAAGTATGGAGCAAAGTCTCCCCCTGATTAGAATACTCAGGAAAGTAAACAGGAAAATACTCAGGAAAGTAAACAGGAAGGTGGATGGATTAATTCAATGTAAACTCTGACACCACCTTGGGAAGAAACTTAGGAATAGTAAGCAAAGACGCCTGTCTTTGTGAAAACAAATAAGGCTCTTTACAATGAGAGCCTGAAGCTTGAATCCATCGAGCAGAAGTAACAGCAACTAAAAGTGCGCCTTCCATGACAGAAACACAGCTCGAACTCATGGACAGTTCAAAGGAAGAAAAATATGAGTTTTCTAACATAAAATTAAGGACCCACCGAGGGACCAGGTCTCAAATGGGAGGTTTCAGATGTAAAATACCCTGCAGAAAAGTGGGAGACACCTCAAGCTGAGCCACGGCCCTGCCCAATAGGTGCATAGCATGCAGAGATGGCAGAACCATGCACCTTAAGGGAGGAGTAGCCCAAGCCTGAGTCAGACAGAGAGAGAAGATACTCCAACACCTGATTCACCGGACAGGTGAAGGGGTCCAAATGGTGTCAAGCAGCCCAAATAGTGAAGCATTTCCATTTCATGGTGCAAGTGGCCCTGGTGGAGGGTTTCCTAGCAGCCACCAAGATATCCGCGACCCTAGAGGAAACCCCAAAGTGGGTGATGGCTAGTGGCCCTGGTGGAGGGTTTCCTAGCAGCCACCAGGATATCCACGACCCTAGAGGAAACCCCAAAGTGGGTGATGGCTAAGTCCGTAGGAGACATGCATGGAGATGCAACAATTTTAGATCCGGATTGACAAGGGTGCCCCAATCCTGGGAATGCAGGCTGGTGCATAGGGACAAGGGCACTGGAGGTTCCACCACGAGCTGCTGCAGCAAGAGGAGCCAGATTTGACATGCTCAAAACGGGGCTATAAGGATCCACTCCACCCCTTCCAACTTAAGTTTGAGCAGCACCCTCTGGAGGACCATGAAGGGAGGGAGGGAAGGGGTACAGAAACCTCCCTTTCCAGGAGAGGGACAATGCATCTCACCAGAAAACTCCAGGCCCAAGATTGAGCAAGCAAAAAAGTGGTAGTTTTGTGTAGAGTGGGGACGCAAAACGGTCCAGTTCTGGTCAACCCCATCTGTCGAACAGATCTTTGGTCACCGGAGTCAGAAACTCCCATTCATGATCCCTGAACCGGGAGCAGCTTAGAGTGTCCACCAGAACATTTTGGACACCTTTAGCATGGATGGCGGAGAGCTCCAGACCATGCTCAATGGCCCAATACCAGACCCCCATCGCCTCCCTGCACAGAGGGTAAGAGTAAGTCCCCCCCGCTTGTTGATGTAATACACCACGCGCATGTTGTCGGTCTGCACCAAGAGCAGACCGGGAAGGATATGAGTCTGGAAGGCCTGCAGAGTGTATGGAACCCCACATCTCCAGAACATGATGTGGAGACCTGTTCCACATCTGTCCAGGTGCCTTGAGTCTGGTGAATGTCGAAGTGAGCTCCCCAACCCAGACCCAAGGTGTCCATCGTGAGAATCTAATGAGGGGCCGAGATTTGAAAGGGAATCCCCTGAAGCAGGTTGGTCAGCTCTAGACCCCACAAGAGGACTCTTTTGACCAGATCGGAGACCATGGCCATCTGGTCCAGGTCATTCATGTGTTGGTTCCACTGGACTCTCAATATCCACTGAGGTACCCACATGTGAAGATGGGCAAGGGAAACCATGGCAATGGCTGCTGCCATGTGGCTGAGGAGGTGCAGGAATACCCTGGTGGGAACCTGGAAACAGAAGGAGACACAGAAGGAGACCAGGCAGTCCTGTGCCATCAGGCATTCCGCCCTGTCCATGGGCAAGAAGGCCATGCCCTGGGTGGCTTTCAAAACCACCCCTATATACTGCAGTCATGGGCAGGGGGAAAGGCAGGACTTTGGCCTGCTGATGGTGATACCCAAGGCCTGGAAGGTATGCTCCAGAGTCTGGACAAGAAGGTCCCTGGATGGTACCACTAGGCGCCAATCATCCAGGTACAGAAACACGCAGAAGCCCTGCTGCCTCATGGCAGCTGCTACCACCGCCGGGCACTCGATAAAGACCCTGGCGGCTGAGGACGGGCCAAAAAGGAGGGCCCTGAATTGAAAATGGGCTTCCTGGAAGTAGAAGCGAAGGAAGCGTCAATGGGAAGGAAACTAAATGAATACTTATGTTTCATCTTCACCAGGGAGAAGGATGGACCAGTGTCTTCAGGAGAGAAAAGAGGAGCAGCGAGGGAGGAGAACACAGATGCAGTGATAGAGAAGGATAGAGTGACGAGGGGCTGCTGGCATTGAAGGTGGACAAATCACCAGGCCTGGACAGAGTACATCCAAGGGTACTAAAGGAACTGGCTGAGGAGCTGACAGAGCCATTGGCAGACCTATTTAATAGTTCACTAGAGTCAGGCATGGTACCGCAAGATTGGAGAACAGCACATGTAGTGCCCCTCCACAAAGGTGGTCCTAAGGATGACCCAGAGAATTACAGACCAGTTAGCCTGACCTCCACTGTGGGCAAGCTCATGGAGACCATACTAAAGGAAAGGTTGGTGGAATATCTAGAGGAGCATGGTCTCCAGGATGTGAGGTAGCATGGGTTCATGGGGGGAGATCGTGTCAAACGAATCTGATTGACTTCTTTGACTGTGTCACTAAGACAGCAGACAGGGCCCAAGCGGTAGACATTCTCTATCTTGATTTCGGCAAGGCCTTTGACCGTGTGCCCCACAAAAGGTCAATCAGGAAGTTGGTGGCTCTTGGGGTTGGGGAAAAGATGACCAGATGGGTGGAAAACTGGCTGAGGGACAGAACCCACAGGGTGGTTGTGGGGGTAGAGTTATCTGGTACCAGAGAGGTAACCAGTGGGTCCCACAAGGCTCTGTTCTGGTACCGTGTTGTTCAATGTCTTCATCAGTGACACTGGGGATGGCATTATGGGCAAAATGTGCCTATTCATGGATTACATCAAGCTCTGTAGGAGAGTGGACACAGCTGAAGGGATACAGGACCTTCAGAAAGATCTGGAAAAGCTGGGGAGGTGGTCCAGGATCTGGCAGCTTGGCTTCAATGCCAAGAAATGCAAAGTTATGCATATTGCAGCCAAGACTCTCAGGACAGTACTACCTGGGTGGAGTCCCAGTACCTGCATCAGAGGAGGAGAAGGACCTGGGATTGATGATCATTAGTGACCTGAAGTACTCCACGCAGTCAAGAAAGCAGCAGCAAAGGCAAACAAGATGCTGGGATGCATATCTAGGGGGATCAGTAGTAGGAGAGAGGAGGCTATACTGCCCTTGTACAGGTCACCGGTAAGGCCGCATCTAGAGTATGGAGTTCAGTACTGGTGCCCACACCTCAAAAAGGACATTAACCTGCTGGAGAAGGCCCAGAGGAGGGCTACAAAGATGATAGTAGGTCAGCAGGGTAAGGCGTATGAGGAGAGGTTGAGGGCACTGAACATGTAATCATCTATGCCTCTGGCCCATCCCATGACAGTGTCCTCCCTGGTCTCCAAAATGACTTCAACAGAGTACAGTCCTGGTTCCAATCAAACCAGCTCAAACTCAATGCTAAAAAGACAGTCACCATGTTTTTTGGTTCCAGACAGAAGTTAAACTCTCTCCCAGACCCTCCAGTGATCACCACCTTGGACGGTCCCGTTCCCCCCCCCCCACCGAGACAATTCCCACCTTCAAGTATCTGGGCATCTGGCTTGACAGTCACCTTGATTTCTCTCCACACATTGATGCCATCTGCACCAAACTCCAGCCCAAACTCACTGTCCTTTACTGCCACAAAGACAGCCTCCTTCTCCCAACTCAGCAGGAACTAGTCCTCAAAACAATTCTGCCAGTCCTGATTACGCCAACGCAGTCTACAGCTAAGCTCCAGCCTCTTCCTCTCCAATTTCAACCCTACTCAATTCCTTCTGCCGCTTTGCCACTGGCTCTCCTCCTGTTACCCACCACTGTCTCCTCTATCGCCTCTCTCCCTTGCCCTTTCCCACAGGAGACCAATCCACTGTACTTCTCTAATTACTAAGTTTTGGTTTGGCCTCACCCTACCTATCCTCCAGCCTCGCACCTGCAAAGCCCACAACATACTCTCTATGCCACAGAGACTCTGCGACCTTCTCCATTCCTGTCCTCACACCACTACCAGCCAGTCTGCTTTCTTGTATCATCTCCTTCTACTTTGGAATAACCTACCCTCCAACCTTCGCCTTGCCTCCCTCCTTGCCGCTAAAAAGACTTCTCAGACTACTCTCCCCATGCTCCTAATCGTTTTCTTATCAGTGTTTTGTTTTCTTCTTCTCTAATGCCCTCTGCTCAGTGTTCACTGATTTTCCTTAGCCGGCACTGTCTCCCTCCTGACTCTCAAGCCCATTTTCTTCCGACCTTATGCCCTTACTAGGGGCCCATTTTATGTCAGTATGTACAGTATAACTACTGTCAAGCACCGTATTCCTGTAATTTTTTGTAAGGTGTTTTTACTTGCTTCCACTTGCACCTAGACACATTAATCTCTTGTAAACGTCTATTTATCGATTGTTTATCACTCCGTTAACTCCTGCATGTACTTTCTACCCGGGTCACACCAGGAAATGAGCCTCGGCTCAATGTGCCTTTCCCAGTCACCAATTTTAAATAAATAAATAAATAACTGTACTCCCTGGAAGACAGGAGAGAGCGAGAGAGGGGACATGACTGAGACCTTCAAGTATTTAAAAGGGATAAATAAGGTTGATAAGGAGCTAAAGCTGAGTGGCAACCATAACACGAGGGGGCACAGTCTTAAGCTGAGGGTGGGAGGTTTAGGAGGGAGTTCAGGAATCACTTCTTCACAGAGAGAGTGGTAGACACTTGGAATGTGCTGCCAGAAGAGGTCATCTTATTGAAGACAGTGGGCAGCTTTAAGAGAGGCTGGGATAGGCATGGGAGAAAGTAAGGATCATGGGTAGAGAGGATGAGAAGAGTGGGGAGGGACGGCAGGGATATTAGCTCAAGCTGCGGACCTTGCAATACGAGCAGACTAGATAGACCAAATAGCCTTCTTCAGCTGGCTTCTTTGTATGTTCGTATGTAAACATTTTGATATACAGATATGCATCCTGCACGTCCAGAGAACAGAGCCAGTCTCCCCAGTACATGAGGGGCAACAAACCAAAGGGTGACCATCCTGAAGCATTTGTACTCTATATACAAATTGAGATGACTCAGATCCAGGATGGGCTGGAGATCCCCATCTTCTTGAGACCAGAAAGAAGTGGGAGTAGAACCCCTGCCCCAATGAGCTGGAGAGGACGGACTATATGGTCCTTTTTACAGAAGGGCCTGTATTTTCTCCCATATGAGGCATATGAGCTGGAGAGGGAGGTAGAAGGAGTTGCCACTTGAAAAGCTCTAGAGTCTGGCAGAGTTCTATGATCTGCAGAACCCAGTTGTCCGAGGTAATGTCTTACCACCTGTCAAGGTGACGGGAAAACCCACCCCCAACTGCTTCTCCCAGAACCCCTTCGGGGCAGGGGTTGGCCAAGATTCAGGAAGCAGGTGCAGAGGGTCGGCCATGGTGCTCAAGGAGCTCTGGCAAGGCCGTGAATGGACTGCTTACATTTGCTCTGACCTTTGGAGGGTGGGCAGACTTGTCAATGGGAGGAGGTGCGAAGGCAGCCTCTGACCAGACTTAGGCTGGGTATGGTACGGCGAGTGAACGGACCAGAGGGCTCGGCATGACTCCTGAAGGGAGGAAATTAGATCCTGGACATCCCCCCCTGAAAAGGACAGAACCCGGAAAAGGGGCGTCCAAAATACTGAACTGCACATAAGAGATAAACCCAGACACCCGGAGCCAAGAGTGGTACTGGAGATAGATGCCGGTGGCTGCTCGTCTGGCAGAGGCATCAACAGTATCATAGGCGGTCCAAAGAAAGTGGGTCCCCACATCTAAACATGCCTTAAGAACCTGGATTAGCTGTTTCTTGGACCGGTCATCAGGCAAAGCCTGAACCAGCTCCCTGGCCTGGTCTCAAAGGATGTTCTGGTATTGGACCATATGGGTCAAACAGTTAATGACACGGATGGCCAGGGTGGAGGAAGTAAAGACTCACTTGCCCAGGTGATCCAGCTGTCTCGACTCCCTATAAGGGGGAAGAGAGCTGAGGTGCTTGGGTTTCTTGGTGCGGTCATGCACTGCACTGATGACCACCGAATCAGCTTTAGGCTGTCCCCCTAAAACAGGCTTACTAGCTGGAGCGTGGTAGAGCCTATCAGCTTTCTTAGGAACTGCTGGGGCCCAAGAGGCAACCAAGCTGCCCGGTGACAGTCTCATAAGAGTCAGTAAAGGAAGGCTCCATCACAGGGATGGCATTGGGCTGCCACAAATAAATGGTTAGCCGACGCTGCTATGGATCTTGTTCCTCAGTTTCACTGCCCATTGTGGCCTGGATGTGCCTCACTATGTCCACAGAGGAAGGATTATCAGGAGGGGACTTGGGGACCACCTTAGCAGATTCTTTGCCCTCAGACGAGTCCCCAGGAATGGAGGAAGACTCAGAATAGTCCGAGTCATCTTTATCCTCCTCATCCAGCTCACTATCAACTGGCGGACACCCATCCTGTCTACTGCCAGAACCGGAATTGGGTCTGTGCCCTGGAGTGCATGGAGCACTGGGACCCTGTCACATCTGGTCCACGGGTGGAAGATCCCCAGTGGGTTGCTGGGATGATGCCGGAAGTGAGCCCTGAAGGGTGGGGGTCTGCTTCTGCATCAAAGACCATCATACAGTAAAGAGAGCATTATAGTCCACCATCATAGGGCAGTTAAAGACAGGTGGATAGGGGTAGGCCTGCACCAGGTAAGGAAAGGGCAGCACCGGGCCAGACAGGGTCAGCACTGGGTACCTCAGTGGAGGACCGGCAGGCCCAGGCTGTGAAGCTGGCTCCGGGCCTGTGGGCAGCGGCAGAGGCAATACTTGTGCCAGTCCAGTGGATGCCAGCTGAGGAAGCCTGAGAGGGAATCGACCAGCACCCGGGTAGGAGAGACAGACACTGGTGGGGAAAGAGACCTCCCTGGCGAATGCAGAAGCGACACCAGACTTGAAGAGATGCGGGCCCGCTGTGGATGCTGCCGAAAAGGACGGGCGATGGCCCCCATGAAGGGGGCCGATGCAGGCAGCACTGGGGCCAGAGGGGCGACAGTGAAGGAGTCGATGCTGGTCACACCCACACCGGCCAAGCCTCCTGGCTAAGAACCCGTGGAAGTTGGGGGCCTGAACATCAGGGGCTGGGGAGCAGGAGACAGAGTCCCTGCCCAAAGGAGCCACCACCACATTGAGATAAGGGCAGGCAGTGGGGCCCGCGGTAGCCCTGCCACAGTAAGAGCAGATGAGGCTGCAGGGGCTGACCCCCTGTGGGAGGAAGACTAAGATGCGGTCGAGGATTTATGAGGAGACCGTGAGCAGGAAGCAGACCAGTCCTGGGTTTGTACTGGAGTTTATGCTTCCCACTAATTTTTTCATGGAACTAAGAGGAGGAGGAGGAGGACGCACCAGAGGACTGGGCAGACTGAAGTCAAGAGTACCTGACCTTCAGCTCCTTTTAAATCACGTCTAACTTCTGCTTGATCAAATGGCTTCCAGGATTTTTAGGCACCTGGTTAAATTTCTGGCAGATCTGACAGGCTTCAGTGTCATGGCTGGGGTCTAGGCACAGGACGTAAGCAGAGTGACCGTCTTTTCAGGAATTTGTTTCCTGCAGGCACACTTTGTGGAGCAGTTGGAAGACAAGGTAGTAGAGAAAACATAAACCTGAAGTCGGTAACACCAAAAACTCGATGTTAAACTAAATAAAACAGTAAAAATAAAAAGTGCAACAAGCATGGGTAATGGCAGTCGACTGCAGCTGTGGCAGCTTCAGTAGTCCGACGTGCACGGGTCGATAGCAGGAAAGAAATGAGGAGGATGCAGGGGACCGCCTGCCTTTATAGAATATACAGACTTCAGAAGGTGACGTCGGCGGTGGGCAGTTCCCCATGGTAGACTGCCAGCTAGAAAGTTTCCGTGTGGTCCTGGTGCCTGGCGGTTGGCCTGCTGCAAGAGCTTCCTCAAAAGTAAGATCAAGAATTTCAGTAAGCAACTTTTCTGTCTGTCTGAGTTAGTCTCCATAGAGCCACACTTTGGTCAAGGACCAGAAGTATCAAACCCTGTATTAGAGGTTGAAGACAGCCGGACTCAAAGACACAGAAAACCCTGGAGTGTAGCCAACCGAAAACCTGTATGCTACTAGGACATCTAGGGATTAGTGTTTCATGAAGGTGTGTCCATGATTCCAGGATGGCTGCCATCTGAGACACACACAGTTTGGAGCTTTGAGCCAGCAATTATTATCTATCATACCAGCCTGCCGATCAGATCTACAACCTGGTTAATAGGAATGAAAGGGGTCAGGTAACCGAAGAAACAGAAAACAAGAACACGGATATCACTGCTTTTGTGAGCCATGGGAAAAATGCCACCAAAATCAGTGACTCAACAGGATGAGAAGCAGCATAAACACAGTGAGCCAGGAGCAGGAGAGGAGGCAGCAGAGAGCTCAATGGGACTGCCTTGCAAGTGGGGACAAATCCTCACAGTAATGTGACGGATTTGCAGGGCTCAGTGAAAAACTAACCTCCACAGACTCTAATTTAGCACAGTTCACAACAAAAGTAACTGATCTGAATAAAAGGCTCACCAATATGGAATCACGGGTTAGCACAAATGAGGACGTATGGCTCCCACGGAACTGCTGGTGTCAAAGCACAAATGGATGATCTCTGCCTTCCAGCAAAAAAAAAAAAAAACAGTGCCTAGAAAATCACAGTAGGTGAGAGAACCTAAAGGTGGTCAGACTTCCTGAAGGTATGGAGAAGGGCCACCTGGAGGAATTTTTAGTAAATTATTCAAGGACTTTTTAGATACAGAGGGATAAAGGGAAGGATGGTCATCGATCATGCATAGAGCACTGCAAGGAAAACCAGTGCTAAATGAGAAACTGTGATTCCTTCTTATGAAATTCCACCATTAAACTGACAAACAGAGGATAGCAAGTCAAGCACCGCAAAAAGAGGATCCCTTATCAGACCTTTAAACTGCACATTTTCCTGGACATGAGCACGGAGCTTTTCAACAGACGCAGAGAGTATGCCGAGGTGAAAGACCTACTGAAGCAGAAAAAGATGGATTTTGCACTTTTGATGGTGGCCAAACTGTGGATCACACTAAATGGTAAGCACACCTTCACTAGCCCACAGAAGGCTAAAGATTTTTTGAACACCCTAAAATTAAGTACAGTGTCAATCCAAAATGTGTACAGTCTGCCTGATATGTAAATACAGGGTATCTGATGTTGGATGGTCTTTACTTTTTATGTTGATCACCTGACCCTCTTGCAATGAACTGTACTTCTTGAAAATCCGGAAAGGTTTCAAAATGAATCTTGCAAACCTGCCCGTCTCTACTCCCCTCGGTACAGTCAGACTTCTTGTGAGCACTTGAGGCCACACTGTCCTCCTCCACAAGCTGAGCCTGCTGTTGTAACATGGAGGACACCCAAGGTGATTGTGGAGACTCCTACAGACTGCACAACATATTGTGGAGGGTACAGGTACATGGCCATCTTTAATGGATTACCTGAGCCACCGAACTGGGGTGGGAGAAAATGTAAAGTTAGAAGACAGCAAGCAATATTGGGGTTCTACTGCACAGTGCTAGGGGTCACTCCATAGGAAACAGTAAACAGTAATACTGAAGCACCAGTAGCGCCTGGTTTTGTGGGGCTGGACTAGAGATGACTAGCAGATGAAAAAGGACACACTGGGGCCCCATACTGTACCAGAGCCAACTGAAGCAATACTGGGTACTACTGCACAGTGCTAGGGGTCACTCTACAGGAAACAGTAAACAGCAATACTGAAGCACCAGTAGCACCCAGTTTTGTGGGGCTAGACTAGAAATGACTAGCAGGTGAAAAAGACACACTGGGGCCCCATACTGTCTACCACAGCCAACTGATGCAAGCAAAGTGAAAGAATGGACACAGATGGGATTCTATACAGTGGCAAGAAAATTTCCTGGACTCTAATTGGTCAGCATGCACTTGTTACAAAGAAGTTATCTGAGCACAACCTCACAAATATCAAGTCCGAACATACAAATGATAGCATAGCAGACTCAACGACCAGCCACAACCTCTCTTACCAAAAGAACTCAATGACTTGCAAATGAAATACAGAAGCAAAAGCTTATTTTCATATAAGAACCATATTTATTTATATTGTGGGGGGACATTTTAAAACATTTCATAATTAGGTAGAGAACAACTGTTAGAATATCTCCTTTATAGTATGGAAACATCTCTTTTATAGTATCAGTTTTATTTTTTATGAGGAAACACATCACATATGAATGAACTGCATCACAGGTATGCAAATATCTAATTGCCTGGTATTGCATAACACACTACAGTGATACCAGGCAATTATTTGCATACCCATGATGCAGTGCTTTCACATGGGGAGTGTTTCCTTAAAACAAAAATTGAAAAATAAAACTGTACAACTGATACTATAAAACAGATGTCCCTACACATAAAAGGGATGTTCCAACACTTGTTCTCTGCCTAATAGCCATCTACATGTGCTCCTTTTGGTCCCCACAGTATTAATAAATAACAGCCACTGTAGAATAGCAATAATGGACGCCAGAGTGCGGCTGTGCTGGAATAACTTCACTTCTGGGGTGCTGGACATACTCAGCCTTGTGCCCAACCACCCCTGGTGTGAGGTTATCCCAGCACAACCCACACCCCGCTGTGCATCACTGGTTAATTAAATGGGTGTCAGACAATTATTTTACCAGCAAAGTAAAGTCTGAGAGCTGCCTCCCTGAGGAACCCACCTCTACCCCTTCATGAGGATAAGGGGACATTGAGTTAGCAGTTCAGAAGCACTGAAAGGTGGGGTGGTGCTTAAATCTATTAAAGATGTATTATATTACAGTGTAAGGTTGATTTGGTACACAAATGTTCCATTTGTGTGGTAAGTCAGTTCCTGTATTGTTTAAAATGGTAAGGTTTAAAGGGTACTGTTCACTGTGTGGTACACTGTGGTAACCCTCCAAAGAGGCAAATGAGAAAGAAACAAAAAAAAGCCAAACAAGATAAGGACGTGCGGGGCAGGGGGAGGCATAATCATAGGGCAGCAATACACTATGCCTAAGGGTAAGAAATGGATTGCAGGCCGGAGGGGGTTAGTATTTGGGTCAGGTGGGTCCTTCAGAGGGGCCACCCACCATGGGGTGCTGTGACCTAGGGATCTTGGTTCCACAAGACCCCAGCTTACCCTCTCAGTAAGTCATCTGGAGTCCACTGCAGTACACCCACATCAGGACCGATGCTGGTGCAGCTGCATTACATACACACAAAGTGCCTCCCCCGAGGCTGCCAATATCTGCAGGCCAATTTCCCTGTATGCAGGGCACATACAGCTTGTAAGGGCTGGTAATATACTGGGAAGAGGATATCTGCCAGAGAATGAGCTGGAAATCTTCACCCCCTGGTTTACTTTTTTCTCATTTTTTTTTCCCTCTTATTTGCCACCCTGGACTCAACAATAGCCTCAGGGAATCAAAGGAGGCTATTCAGATAAAGGATTGGGTGGACATACCAGTCTGTCCAAGGCATGTCTGCTCTCCCACGACGTGACTAGCACAAGTATTTGCTAGACTAGCAAGCTATATTGTTTAGTGTTCCTCTCAGGTTGGTTCTCATTATGGAGCGGTCCCATCAATATCTGTATGCTCCTGCACCACAAGTTCCTACTGCAGCCGCTGCTACTGCTGGAGGAAGGACAGTGGACCTGCAGTAAATGGCACCACTTTTCAAACAGAGCCATTCCATTTTCAGTCGGCGGAGCAGTGCTGACTGTTTTTAGGCTCCTGCACCTCAAGACCCTGTGTTGTATTTGGGGCAAGTTAGCAGGGTACCTTTATTATTTGGCCAGCACGATTTACAGTTTAAGCACTGCTAAGCGTAACCATTGGTGTTAGTCCCCCAATACCTCTGCAGCTGTTAGCACGAACGAGGATCCAGAACTGAACACTGCTCGCCTGCATAGACCTTAATTATGGAAATAAAATAAAACTGCCTAAATTTCTCGTTCGTTGTAGGTTGCAGATCGTTAGGTGTCCTCCCCCAGCCAGAAAACCTTATATACTCACCATTTTCTTCTTTCCCTCAGGATTGCCTCCAGAATGTACGTGACAAGGCGTTGGTCGCGAGGGCTGCCTGTGAGGCCCTCCCCTACCCCACCCCGACACTGGATCAAGGATCCAGGAACCAAACCACACGCCAGGTAAACCACTTGGCCCACAGCATTGCAACTCAATTAGCCAAGCTTGCGGTCAGCATGCCTGCTCAGGCTGACTCCTGCTCCTGCACCACGAGTTCCTACTGCAGCCGCTGCTACTGTTGGACGAAGGACTGGCCCAGCTGGCTGCACCGGCTGCCCCACCACCCCCGCCACCACCCATAGTCGTCACTCGCTCTTATAGTGGCGGTCACGTGCATGTTTTAGCCTATCAGCCCAGTTTACCATTTGCAGACTATACTGTCTTGCCACTGGGGCACTTTTTTTTCCTTTTTTTCCCTTCTTTCTCATACTCGCAGAAAAATCTTCTGAACTCTTCTGTTAGGTCACTCTCTGCTAGTTCCTGTCATTATAGTGAACTTCTGAACTTAATACTTCCTCCTGTTTCTCCTCCAATTTTTTTTGCCAACCCACCTCCCAGTCCCCCCTCCCCCCTCTGCTGCCACTGGTGGCCATCCTCTGCCTGGTCCTCACCAGCTGCTGAATACTCTCCCCTGCTGCCCACACCACCTGGCCTGCGCTCTAACCCGGGACATGGCCCCTCACGCTCAGACTGTCCCGGCCACCACCCACTCTGATCACCCCACCACCCTGGCCTATGCCACTCTCCCCCCAGCCTGGTGTGCGGCCAAAGGGCTAAAGATCGCTCACGTCAATGTTTGCAGCATCCTCCAGAATACTCTGGAACTAACAGCCTGGGTTGCCCTCTATAAGCCAGACATCCTGATCATCTCTGAATCCTGGCTCAAGCCTAGCACCCCTGACTCTGTCTGCTCCATCCCGGGCTACAACCTTGCACGGTGTGATAGGGCAGGTAACAAGCACGGGGGGAGGGCGTACTCTTCTACTATAAGGAGCACCTTAACGTGTCCCTAGTCGCTCCCCCCCTCACCCCCCGTGAGTTCCTCCACCCTCCTCCTCCTCGGCAATACTAAAAATGTGCACATTGTCTGCACCTATAACCCTCCGAAGGGTGGTATACTTGAGCTCTCCTCCTTGCTCGAGCAGCTCAGAGAGAGGGTTGGCCCCAATGAGCTCCTCATCCTAGGGGACCTTAACCTGAACTGGCTGGGGCCCAACCGTAAGCAGTTTGAGCCGCTGCTCTCTGGCCTCGCACTCTGCCAGGTCATCACGGAACCCACTCAGCCCTCCCGCCACGAAGACCCCGGGATGTTCATTGACTGGGTGATGAGCAACCACGCTGAAAACATCCTCCACTCTGGGATACTTCCTGACTCCATCTCCGACCATTCACCTACATACAGCGTCTGAGGCTCTACCTCCCCCAAAATCCCCAGTCGCATGCTCCTGATGAGGGACTACTCTAAGTTCTCAACCAGCCTCTACCTCAGTGATCTTCGGACGGCTGACTGGTCCAGGATCACCTCCACAAATGACCCTGCTGCTGCCCTAGACCAGTTCACTGCTGTATTCGGCCCGCTCCAAGACAGGCATGCTCCCCTCTCAAAGAGGAGAGTTCGAGGCACTGCCACAAAGTGGCTACACAGTGACCTTCTCTCACTCATGAAACTGCGTGACAAAAGCTGGGTGAAACACAGGATCTCATGCAATAACGCTGACCTCCTGGTGTACCGCCAGCTGAGAAACTTCTGCAAGCGTGCTATATGAGCCACAAAAAGCGAGTTCTGCAGAGCTGCCCTGCTTGCCAAGGCAAACAACTCCTGGCGCTTCTGGACTAATGTGAAAAACCTAGCCGGAGGGTCGGCCAAGGCTCAGCCCACCGATATGCTAATAGGGGGTACAAACTGCAATAACCCCCTAACCATCCCACTTCTCTCAATCGACTGTTCACCGACCTGCCGGCCTCCTCTCCTTCCCCGCCCCCTGACCCAAACTGCCGGGGGTGCCTCCTCTTACCCGCCCCTTCTACCTCAAGACAGTCTCCATTGGTGAGACCCAGAAACTCCTTGATGGCCTCTCCCATCACATGGGAGCTGGCCACGATGGCCTAGAGCCGAAGCTGCTTAGCTTGGGGGCTTCTCTCCTCGCTCATCCGCTAGCCCATATTTTCAATGCCTCACTTATCTCTGGGGTCCTCCCTGACATGTGGAAGATTGCCAAAGTTGTCCCAGTACTCAAACATGGTGACCCGAAGGACGTAAATAACTATCGGCCCATTGCTATTCTATGCGTTGCCAGTAAGCTCCTCGAAAAGGCAGTCGCAGCGCAGCTCACACAATACCTCCAGGGGCATGATGTGCTGTCCCCTGCCCAGCATGGTTTCGGAAAAGGGCACAGCACGTCAACCGCCCTTGCAGTGGTCACCTCCCAGATCCAGTCTGCAACTGACCAAGGCAAGTTGACTGGGGCCATCTTCGTGGATCTATCAAAAGCCTTTGACCAGGTGGACCACCCCCTCCTCCTCTCTGCCCTGCAGTCCCATGGTTTTTCCCTCCATGCCCTCGACTGGTTTGCCAATTACATCGAGGGCAGACAGCAATATACCTGCTTTAACCGTACCCCCTCCCTCTCTCCCCAGTGACCAGCGGGGTGCCCCAAGGGTCCGTCCCCGAGCCAATCCTGTTCTCCCTGTTCATAAACGAGCTCCCCTCTGTCACTTCCAATGGGCACCTGACACTCTACGCTGATGACCTTGTTATCCTAGCCAGCTCTCAGCACATCACCTCCGTCAACTCTCAGCTCAACTTCGATTTCGCCCTCATCAGGAACTGGCTTGTAGGGCACAAACTCTCAGTGAACCTTAAGAAAATGCAGACCTTGCTCTTCGGCTCCGTGGCCAAAACTTCCTCCTGTACGACCCCACTAAAAATCAAAGGATCAAGTAATTCCCTTCTTCCCAACGCTGACTCTGTAAAACACCTAGGCATCACTCTTGATCCCCAATTGGACCTCACCGCGCACATTCGGTCCATGTGTAAAGCGTCTAATGCCAAGCTTGGCCTGGCCTATAGGACTAAAGACCGCCTCACCCCCGCAGGCTTGCCATAGCTAAGGGGATTCTCCTCCCTACACTCTAAATGCGGGCTCGTTGCCTTTGCCCTAACTGTCCTCCAGCCTTGCCAACAGGACACTGCATACAATAGCACGTCGCGTCGCACTATCGGCCGCCCGCCTTACTCACCGATGCGAGCTATACTTTCAACTTGAGTGGCTTTCCCCAGAGAAGTTCCAGACCTACACCCTTGGCAACTTCATTGACAACATAGTTAGAACGGCCATTCCTGCCTCACTCGCCCTTCCGCTAAAACACGCCTCCACTGTCTACAACCTTAGGTCATGTGCAGCTAAGGCCCGCCGGGTTCCCACGACCCGCACCCTCACAGGCGATCGGGCCTTCACCGTTTATGCACCAAAACTATGGAACTCCCTCCCTGCTTGCGCTCACGCCCTCCCACCCCTGCTTCAAATCCTCCCTATGGAATTACCTAAAAACTGAATCCACCTGCCTGTGTTAAGCTCCCACATGCCCCACTCAGCATGTAGTCTCTCCCATCGTACATCTCTGCTGCTGACTACCCCCCCAGGCACTTACCGCTCCCGGTGGCGCGGCTTCTATTGTTTGTTACCTGCCTTGTTGCTCTTGCCGAAAATTCCTTAACTGTTATTTGTCGTTTTACCTCTTTATCACTCTACGGCAGAGCTCCTTGCTCCTGTATGTTAACTCCACTGTATTACCAAGCTATTGGAGCATGTGGCTCCTGTACGAAAACCCTATTGTATTACCAACTGTTGGAGCACGTGGCTCCTGTACGAAAACCCGATTGTATTACCAACTGTTGGAGCACGTGGCTCCTGTATGTAAAAGCCTATTGTATAACTGTTGGAGCATGTGGCTCCTGTACGAAAACCCTATTGTATTACCAACTGTTGGAGCATGTGGCTCCTGTATGTAAAAGCCTATTGTATAACTGTTGGAGCATGTGGCTCCTCCATGAAACTGTTGTCACATGGATACCCTGTAACTCTCCCAGGTCGCTCCTGAAAATAGGCACGTTGCTGTCTAGTGTGCTTACCTGGTTAACAAAAGCAAATAAATAAATGTTATGTTTTTGTACACAATACACATCCAGACACTGTTTATTAGTTCTTTCAGAACAGTGCACATATGGGGTAGAAGGTGGGGTTGGGGGGGGGAGAGATGGTCTTCACTAAAGTTGGATCAGGGTACTGCATCAAGTTCAAGAGCAGCTTTTAATGGGGATCCAACACTAACTTTGCCTCCTGGAATACTAAGGGCTTCAACCCTCCTGTTAAAATGAAGAGAGTATTGTCTTATCCTAAAAAACAAGTAGTAGACATAGTATATTTGCAAGAGAACCGCCTGACAGATCGCAGCATCTCAAACTTAGAAGAGAATGAGTAGAGCAGGTCTTTTCAGCCTCATACACCTCACATGCAAGAGAAAAAAAATGTACTTACCATAGTAATCTTTCTTCTTCCAAGGGAATCTTACTGTATTCTGACTCCTGCAGTATGGTCTCACCATAAGGCTGCCACGGGGCCGAAATAGTTAATAGAACCTATGTTAATCATGAAATGTTAGGCTCGAGCTCAGTTTTTAAACCACTGTCCCTGGTAAACATTCTGCAACCGTCAGATGCTTACGGAGCATGCAAAATAACAAATTATCTAAACTATACTAATAATTAAATATATTAACAAAACCCAACACCAACTATTCCCCTTTATTTTAAAATGTGGGCAAAACTAAGACTCAAGTCACTAGGCCCAAAAAAGAAACACCTACAGGTCCCAAACAGCATGAACAGCTATGCTGCAGTACCCACAGGTTCTAGCAGGGGAGGTAGGGTAGGAGCTCAGAATACAAGATTCCCTTGGAATAAACAAGATTACTATGGTAAGTAATTTTTTCTTCTAACCCCAGGAAATCTTACTGTATTCTGTATTCTGACTTCTGCACACTACTCAAGCAGTACCTCTGGAGGAGGGTAGAGAACCTATTTAGGAAACAAGCTCTGCAGTACTGCTGTGCCAAACCTGGCATCACTTCTGTCCTGGGTATCCAGGCTGTACTGTAGCGTTTGGTAAAGGTGTGAACTGTTTTCCAGCTAGCTGCTTTGCAGATTTCCAGCAAAGGGATGTCTCTCGCAGCTGTTACAGAAGCAGCTCTGCCCCTTATAGAGTGGGGCCTGAGGCCTACAGGAGGCTCTTTACCCACTTTGCTGTAGCACAACTGGATACAGGCAACAATCCAGCGGGCAATGGTCTGCCCTTCCCCACCTCTCCACAGGTCAGGAAGAGAGGTGTTCTAGCCTGCCTGTGTCCTTTCGTGTGATTCAAGTAGTAGCTTATGGCTCTCTTGACATCAAGACTGTGCAGTCTTTGCTCCCCTGTGGTAAAATGGTCAGTGAAGAAGACTGGCAAAGTCATAGACTGATTAAGGTAGAAGTCTGATATCACCTTAGGGAGGAATTTCCTATTGGTCCTTAGGACCACCTTGCCCTGTGGACTGCTATGTAGTCTGGTTCTGTAGACAAGGCCCCTCTAGCTCACTGATCCTCCTGGCTGAGGTGATGGCTACCAACAATACTGTTTTCCATGTCCCTGTGGTAAAATGGTCAGTGAAGAAGAAGTCATAGACTGATTAAGGTGGAAGTCTGATATCACCTTAGGGAGGAATTTCCTATTGGTCCTTAAGACCACCTTGCCTTGTGGACTGCTATGCAGTCTGGTTCTGTAGACAAGGCCCCTCTAGCTCACTGATCCTCCTGGCTGAGGTGATGGCTACCAACAATACTGTTTTCCATGTCACGTACTTAAGCTCTGCCAAAAACATGGGTTCAAATGGTGGCTGCATTAGCTGGCCAATGCATATGTTAAGGTCCCATACAGCAGTGGGTTCCATGTGAGGGGGGTGCAAGTGCAGTAGGCCCTTGAAGAACTTCCTGAATACCTGGTTAGAGACCAAGGATGCACCTTTTCCAGCAGAAAGATAAGCACAGACAGCTGCTAAGTGAACCTTAAGGGTGGAAGGCCGAAGGCCTAGGGAATGCAAATGTGCCAGATAGTCTAAAACTACTGATAAGCCAGCTTGGCAGTGATCTGTCTGTCTCTATCTGCACCAAACAGAGGACCTCTTCCATTTAGATGAGTAAGTCTTTCTGGTGGAAGGTTTTCTAGATACCCTGAGGACCTCCAGCACCCCATCCGAGAGGTGTAGGTCAGCATATTCTTAGTCTTCAAGAGCCAAGAGCCAAGCTCTGAGTCTGAGGGATTGGTGATTGGGGTACAGAACCCTGCCCAGACAGGAGGTCAGTAGGTTGTGCATCCTGGGCAGGGAGATTGGTTTGGATATTGACACGGTCAGGAGCAGTGAGTACCAAAGCTGCTTGGCCCAGTCTGGAGCAATGAGTTTCTTTGTTGCTGGTTGAACCCTGAGCTTGTTCAGTACTCTGAGCAGCAGGGGAAATGGGGGAAAGGCATACAGAAACTTCCCTGTCCAATCCATCAGGCGTGCATCTAGAGGCAGTGAGCCCACTGCAGGAGGCCTGCAACAGAACAGTGGCAGTTGGTGACTGCTTGGAGCTGCGAAGAGGTCCACCTCTGGAATGCCCCACCTTCTGAACACAATTTGCAGGATCTGCTTGTTTAGTGACCACTCGTGATTGTTCTGGTTGATCCTGTTGAGGGCATCTGCTAGGACGTTGTTCTTCCATTGGCGATGTACTGCTGAGAGGGAGATCCCCAGGGAATAAGCCAGATTCCATACTTTCATGGCTTCTGTGCACAGTGTGGAAGACCTTGTGCCCCCCTGCTTGTTGATGTAGTACATTGTGGTTGTATTGTCTGTCCTGACCTAAACCACTTTGCCCTGCAGCATTGAAGCAAGGGACTGAAATCCCAGATAGACCGCCCTGAGTTCCAGCAGGTTTATGTGAAGCAGAGACTCTTGCTGGAGCCAGGTACCATGGGTAGTATGCTCCCTTAGGTGGGCGCCCCATCCTAGTAGGGAGGCATCTGTTGGCAAGACTGCTGCTGGTGGCAGCTAGAGGAAAGGCACGCCTTCCCTGAGGTTGTCCTTTTCCTGCCACCATTGCAGAGCTTGAAGCAGGGTTCCTGTGACTGGTACCATCTTTGACAGGGAATCTCTTCTCTGGGACCAATGGCGACCTTTGGTGGAACTGGATGTCCCTCATCTGGAATCTTGACCCTGATACTGTTACTGTTGATGCAGCCATGTGACATAGCAACTGGAGAAAATGCCTTGTTGGTCTTGGGGTATAAAGCTAAAAACATTTGTCAGCTATACCAAATTGTCTACCCTTCCTTGAGGGAGGAAGCCTCTTCCTCTCAAGAGTGTCTAATTCTGCCCCTATGAACTCCAGGAGCTGAACTGATGTTAGTACTGACTTTTTCTGGTTCACCAGGAAGCCTAATGTGCACAGGGTACCCTGAGTGGTGGGTGGTCAGTGCTTCTTTTACTTGTTGAGGGGACTGGCCTACCACTAGCCAGTCATCCAAGTATGGGAAGACTGTGACCCCATCTCCTTAGATGTGCCACCACTACTGCTAGGCACTTGGTGAACACTCTTGGAGCAGATGTCAGGCCGAAAGGCACTGCCTTGGACTGGTAGTGACCTGATGGCAACCTGAACCTGAGGTACTTTCTGTGTGATTGCCTGATGGGAATATGGAAGTAGGCATCTTTTAGGACATGCAGAGACAACAGGTCGGGAAGCCATATGAGCTTACCCCCATAACAGTGAAAAAGGACAAAGGGCAAGAACTAGTGGTGATGCTAGTAAAGGAGGGCAGGAGTGGAGGGGTGGAAGGTGGTCACCCTGAATGCTAGGAGCCTTGGGAAGAAAACTGCAGAGCTACAGACTCTCATGGCAGAGGGGGAGGTGGACATGGCGGCCATAACCAAAACATGGGCCACCCAATACAATGACTGGGACCTGTCAATACCAGGGTACAGGATATTTCCTAGGGATACAGCGATTGGGAAAGGAAGGGTGGGTGGCACTATATGTGAGAGAAGGACTGAAGTGTGTTGGGGAGGAGGGCAGTACGGAGTCAGTATGGATGCAAATCCAGGATTCCAAGAATAGGGCTCTCAGGATGGGAGTGGTGTACAGGCCACACTCTCAGACAGATGAGTTCGACAGGGAACTAGCAGGACAGATCAGGAGGACCTGAGAGAAGGGTAGTGTGGTGATCGTGTAGGACTTCAACATGCCAATAGTAGACTAGAGTACCCCAACAACCAGGAATAGAAGGGAGCAGGTACTGCTGGATGCCTTCCAGGACAGCTTCTGGATGTAAATGGTCAGCAAACCAACCAGGTTAGGGAATACCCTTGACCTCATGCTATCAAATGGGGAGTTTGTGAGGGAACTGAGGATGGAAGAACAGCTGGCGAGGAGTGACCACCACTCAGTATGGTTCACGCTGGATATAGGTAAGGAAGGAGTGGAATTCGGCACAAGGGTGCTGGACTTTAGGAGGGCTGACTTCAGGAGGATGGGGGAAGTGGTAAAAGGGTACCTGGCCAGAATTCAACCTAGTATGGGCACTAAACAGAGGTGGGAGTTCATAAAGCTGGAGATAGTGGAGGCAATCAGAACCTGCAGCAAGGCCCAGAGCAAGAAGGCTAGGGCAAAGAAACCTAACTGGGTGAGCAAGGAGGTCATGGAAAAAGTAAGGAGGAAAAGAGCTGCCCTTAGGAGGTACACAAAAAACAGGGAGGGGGGAGGACAGGGAGGAGTACCTGAAGGATTCGAAGGAGGTGACAATGGCAGTAAGGGCAGCCAAGGCATCCACTGAGCTCAGGCTGGTGCAGGGCATTAAGAAGGGGGGAGAAGGACTTTTCAGGTACATCAGGGAGAAAAGGAGCTGTAAGGACCATATAGTAAGGATTAGGAAGGGGAATGGAAGCAGGGAGTGATAAGGCAGAAGCACTAAATGATTATGTCTGCTCGGTATTTACTAAGAGGGGGAGTGATACCCAAGGGGGCATGGCAGAAACAGTGGGAGAGGGGATGACGGACGGGCAACTCACAGAAGGCAGGGTTCTGGAGGGTTTGAGGGCACTGTGGGTGGACAAGGCACCACGCCCAGATGGCATCCACCCCAGGGTACTTAAGAAGCTGGCAGAGGTCCTGGTGGGACTTTTGGCAGACCTATTCAATGCCTCACTACACTTAGGGTGTGTACCTCAGGATTGGAGGATGGTTCACGTGGTGCTCCTCCACAAGAGCGGCCCCAAGGATGAATCGGGGAACTACAGACCGGTAAGCCTCACATCCATAGTGGGTAAGTTGATGGAGACTATCCTGAAGGAGAGGCTGGTGGCATTCCTGGAGGCCAAAGGGCTACAGGACAGTACACAGTATGGCTTCATAACTGGCAGTGTCTACGGCACCCTCCCCAACCCCCCGACTCCATAAGATAAAGACGCCTCGGTGCGGTCGTGAGGGTCAGTGTCTAGGGCGCCTCCCCACCCCCGACTCCATAAGATAAGACGCCTCGGTGCGGTCGTGAGGGTCAGTGTTCTGGCGCCCGAGTCCATGAGATAAAGACACCTCGGTGAGGTCGTGAGGGTCCAGTGTCTACTCGCCTTCCCCACCCCGACTCCATAAGATAAAGGTACGGGATATTTTCTGGCAGTAAACCACCGAGCTGTTGCCTCTTCTCAAGGATTGTGCTGCGCTGCTGGAGTTCGACCCTGCCGACACAGGGCGTCGGCTCCCCGCCACCCCCACCACCACCCTTGGTGAACACTCCCTTTTATAGGTAGATGTAACCAATCAGCTAATTTTCCCATTAGCAGCTTATACTGTTAAACCACTAGAGGCTGCTCTACTGCCTGAACTCCTGTTTTTCACTGACAGTCCTTGTTCCTCCAACTCTTAATGTCAGGATGATTACTATAATTATATCGCTCTGCCTTTTGCTCCCCCTGCTCAGTCCCCCTCCTGTCGTACCCCAGACCCCCCATTTGGCTGCAGTCTCAGACGCCTGCAGCTAGTCCTATTTTAGGTAACCACCAGCCCCCCCATACACCTGCTATAGGGGCTTGGCAGTTTGCTCACACTCCTCTTACTTTCTATGCAGGCCTGCATTATCAAACAACCCTTGCTACACCCCCTGGGGCTGACCTCACCCAGAAACCTCAACATACAACACCGTCATCTACCCTAGACTTTCATTACCTCCTTCAGGCTTACCTTAAGGCACATGCAATACCCATTCCTACCGTCTCCACTACTATACCACATTCCCTGACATCCCGATACAAAAAGATGAAGTGTTCCAGGTACCCCTCCTCAAGATTCCTCCTTCTCCTCCTCCTTTTACCTGGGAATATCCATCCTAATCCTGGACCACCAATTGACATGATGCCACCCTAACGTACCTTGGGTCAGTTGCACATTGCCTCTTTCAACATCTGTAGCATCCTAAAAAAGTGGGACTCCTTCCAGGCCTGGGTACATCAACATCAACCGGATGTCGTTGCAGTGTGTGAAACCTGGCTCACCCCTTGGACCCCGGATTCCTCCGTATCTTTGCCCGGGTTCACCCTTTACCGTGCAGCTCATCAGGGTATGCGAGGGGGGTGGATGTGCCCTCTATACTAAGGACACCATTCAAGGTCACCTACTCCACTCCCCTCATCTGGGGGCAGGCACACAGGCCCTCACTGTCAAGCTGGCTCTGGGAAGAGCCCAAAACCCACTGTTCATTACAATAGTCTACATTCCCCCAAGGGACCAAAAATCAGCTTTCCAAGCAGTTTTGTCATATCTGGACACATTACCATCACAGTCGGAACAACTTGTGCTTGGTGATTTTAATATCAATTGGCTATGTAAGGATGCCATCCCTCAAATTGATCTCGCCACAGCCCAAGACCTAACTCAACTGGTCACTTCTCCTACCCGTTTGGATCCACGTACTGGATCCTCCTCTCTACTGGATCTCATCTTTTCCAATCGCCCGGGCAAGATTGTAAACGTACTGTCCTTCCAGACACCCTCAGTGACCATTCTCCAGTTCTCTGCTCCTGGTCCTGTAAAATCCCAAGATCTCCTCCCAAAATAATTGTGCAACGTAAACTTGGTCCTGGTAAATTGGCACAACTGAAAGCTCACCTCAGTGTCGTGGATTGGTCCTCCATTTTAATACTGTAAACCTTGACAGGGCCTTGGACCTATTTACCGATCCTTCAATAATATCTGATCTCTATGCACCATTCACGAAAAGAATGGTTAAAGGCAACCATGTACCTTGGTTCACTGAGCAGCCTCAAGACCTTAATGAAACCAGAGACTCGTTACATTTACCTCTCCATCGAGTCGGCCTCCCCAAGATAGACAGAATTATAGAGACGGCTAGGAATAAGTGCACTTGGGCCATTCGAAGGGCAAAAGCAGATTACTATAAATCGGCCTTAACCTCGTCCTGAGGCTCCGGCCGCAAGTTTTGGAACAATATCAAGGAAATATGTGGTAAGGTCCCCAACCAGGTCCCCCTCCCAAATCATGTCTAATGGGTCCTTGACCTCTGACCCTACTCTCATCGCTGCAGTTTTCAGTGATGCCTTCTCCAACCTTAGCCACGTTCTCCCCCCGAATTTCTATGACCCTCCTGCTCCTAGCTCACCCGCCCCGCACCTTGGTGCCCCCCCTTTTACCTTCGCTACATCTCTCCCAAGTCAGCTGAACCATATCTTAATGCTGCCCTTAGTCACGCCTCCTCCAATGCTAACTCCCTCGACCTCAGAATTCTTCGGCTTTTCCCTTAAGGAAGTCCTTGCCCCTCTCACCCACATCTTAAACCTCTCCCTGGGCAAATTCCCTGCCATCTGGAAATCCGCCTATATCATGGCCATATATAAAGGTGGGGACCGCTCCTCTGTTAACAACTACTGCCCTATCTCCATCTTACCCCCCCTCTCCAAAGCCTTAGAGAGGATAGTTTCGGATCAGCTCACTGACCACCTCAATAAATATAATTTATTCTGCAAACAACAACATGGTTTCCGTAAAGGCCACAGTACTACTACTGCCCTGCTTGAACTAACATCTCACATCCACACTGCACTGGATAAAGGTCACATCACAGGTGCAATCTTCATTGACCTCACCAAGGCATTTGATACTGTCCATCATTCACTACTCCAAACCTCTTTGCTCAACCTGGGTCTCTCACAGGAAGCAGTGGGGTGGTTTGCTGACTATCTTACCAACCGGACCCTTCAAGTTAAAATTGGCAATACCCTATCACCTAAATCTCCTGTCCTCTCAGGGGTCCCACAATGGTCCATTTTGGGTCCCCTCCTATTCAGCCTCTTCCTAAATTCCTTCCCCGCATCCTGCACCTCCAACTTACTGCTATATGCAGATGATGCTGTCATATTCTCCTCCAGCCCGGACCCCACCCTACTCCACCACTCCCTCCAGTCCTCCTTTAATGCGGTTGAAAGTTGGTTCTCCTCACAACGCCTCATTATCAACTATAAAAAAACCAAGGGTATGCTATTCGCACACCCGCAGAAGTCAGGCTGGGCTCTTCCCTCAAATACTATCAATGTCCCAGACTCCCCTGGATTTTGTGCATTCGTTCAAATACCTGGGCATCACTCTGGACACTGGCCTTACCTATCACGAGCATATACACCAGTTATCTAAGGCCCTAAATATCAGGCTAGGGCTCCTGCACCGCTATAAACATTGCCTTACCCCGGAGGCCCTTAAGCTTGCTATATCCTCCTCGGTACTCTCCCTGCTAGACTATGGTCTCCTGACTTTTGGAGGGGCTAGCTCCTCAGCCCTTGTTAGCCTCAGACTCATTCTTAACAAGGCATGTACGTCTTATATTAGGATGTGACAGACTTACCCATACCTGTGCCCTATATAAGGATACCAATTGGCTTAACCTAGACAACAGAATCAAATTCCACACTTGTGTCTTGGCAAAAAAAATACCCTTGGCCTCTCATTTCTGCCCTCACCCCTTTAATCACTAAGGACTCAAAAGTTAAGCACACCACGTAGCTCTGACACCCATTGTTTCTCCATCCCTTCCTGTCCACATCTCAGTTCCAAGATCCTTTTGTTACAGGGCACCCCAGTGGATGAATAACCTGCCCTCCTCCTTGCGTTCTGATCAAAGAATTGGTTATTTTAAAAGCACCTCTGGGCTCATCTTAGATCACAAGTAACTGCAACTGTACGTGATTGGTGACACCTTTTCCGTCTACTACTGACAGTGGCCTCTGGCCTGCCTCTCTACAGCTCTTAATCCCCTCCCAGGGTTGTTAAGTCCAGTTTTTCTCTCAACTGCCTCAACTGTTCTAGTTCTTGTATGTTAGCTTAACTGCTCCTGTTATTAACATAGCTCTACTCTGTAACAAGTACTGCACTGTGTAACTGTCCTAACTGTATTGTATATTCTGTATATATTATATGTGACGTGGAACCTTTGTAAAGGAGTCCTTGACTCAAAGGTATTTCTGATCTCTGAAAGAAATAAATAAAAATAAATAATACACAGAACTGGAATAAACTAGTTACGGTCTTCACTGGGGAGACATCAAGTTTTATTTTTTTTATTCAATTTTTTAGTGTTTGTTTAGGTGTCTGAGATCCAATACGGGTCGCCACTCCCCTGTTTTCTTTAGAGTGAGGAGGTATCTCGAGTAGAGACCCCTTCTCCTTTGGGCCAAGGAGACTTGTTCTACTGCCTTTTCCAGAATCAGCTTTGCTACTTCCTTCTCCAACAGTGCTGCCTCTGCTCAGCTGGCAGGTCTGAAAAGCCTTGCCCTCAGTTTGGGCAAAACCTTGAAAATGAGAGCAGGCCCCTGGCCCACTACCTCCAGGATCCACTTGTCTGTGGTAATGGTCTCCCAAGCCTGGAGATAGTGGGCCAGCTTGCCTCCTACTGGGAGTGGGGAGGCAACCCTGGCAGACTTCTCAGGGGGTCTGCTTGGATGTGTACCTTGCTGAGTGCTGGGGCCAGCCCAGCTGCTGCCCCTTCTGCCTCTGCCTCTGAAGTACCCTCTCTGGGGCTTACAGACTGTCAATGACTGGGCCTGGAAGAAGGGTCTATAGTGGGATTTGCCCCTGCCCCTTGTCCCTTTGTACTTCTGTGGTGTTGTTGCCTTCTCTTTTGCAGCAGCACTCTTATATGCTACTTTGTACTCATCCATCTTCTTCATGTAAGCCTCTGTTTGTTCACCAAAGAGAGATGTAGGCTGACAAGGGAAGTCCAACACCTTTGTCTGAGCATCCTGAGACAAATTAGTGGCTGGGCCCTTAGCCAGGCAAATCTCCTCAGTGACACTGAGGTTGCCATCTGCCTGGCAGCAATGTCATTTGCATCCACTGTCATCCGAAACTGGCATTTGGAAGCTTCTATGCCCCTTTTTGCAACTTTGGACAAGTCAGATACTATGGGTGCAAGACCTGCCTTGGCTATTTATGTTCCAGATGCTCTTCTGGTATATGGATACATAAGCCATGTACAGTAGGTTGCTTGTCTCATAGCCAGAGAAGCACCCAAGGAGGATTTCTTTGCCATGGAATCCATTTTCCTTAAATCTTTTTCTGGAGGATGTGATGTCAGGGGAATCCCTGCCTTAACACATGCAGCAGCCTGCACCACTCCCTCATGGCTAGAATACCCAGAAAGGAATTCTGCTCCAGACTTGGCCAGCCAGTACTTCCTATCCATCCTCTTGTCCACTGGTGGGATGGAAGTGGGGGTCTGCAAAATCTTGGAGGCCTGTCTCTTCAAGGACTTGTGGATGGGCAACAACAACTTTTCTGTTGCTGGCACATCCATCATTTCCATATAGTCTGGTTCCTTTTCCTTCTCTGTGGATTCTTGGGAGAAGAGGTCCAGAGTCTGTGCCACTTGCTTCATAAAAGCAAAGTGGGAAGAGAAATCCTCAGCCCCCTTCTCAGAAGAGTCAGGACAATGAGGATCAGGGGATATTTCTGGTTCAAGAGGGTCCCCATAATCCTCATCTTCATCTTCTATATAGACTTTAGTAAACCATTCAATTGAACCGGGAACTGAGGAGGGACCCAGGTCCTGAATCGAGGACTATGAACAGGGTCGCTGAACTGGAAACGAGGAAGGAGGTTGTCCGTCTCCAGGCTGACCTGGCTAGGATTCATAAAACCTCCTCCCCTGCCCATGGACCACCAGGGCCACTGCCGCTGCCTCAGAGTTTGCCGAGGAAGAGGAGCGATTGGACCAAGGGGGGGCTCAGGGAGGGTGAGGGTGGTGGAACAGAGGCACATCCCTCCAGCCGTACCTCTCCACAATTCATACGCCATTTTGGCAGTGAGTGGTTCCTCTATGGAGGCACCTGCAGTGGAGATCAAGGAGGGTGCTGGGAACCTCCACAAAGGAGACCCACAGAAGGGTGGAACGGGACCCCATAGGGGAAGAGCAATTCCTGGTGGGGACTCAGTCATTGGGGGGCAGAACTGGGGAGGGGAGGTAGGTGCCTGCCTGGCACCATGGCTTGGAGGAAAAGGGAGCGAATCTTCAGGATCACGGGAGCAGCTGCACAGGGGAGGAAGCTGAATGTCATTGTCCACCTAGGGACAAATGACCTGACTGGGAATGGGATCAGAGCAGTGCAGAAGGAGTTTGTGGAGTTGAGGAGGGCCTTAGACAAGTAGCATGTACGGCAACCTTCTCAGAGGTGCTGCCTGTCTATGACAAGGGTGACGTTAGGGTACTCTGCACCATGGGATTCAATGAATGGTTGAAAAATAGACGTGGAGCTCAGGGTTTTGGCTTCACTGGGGACTGGGGGTCCACCTTGAGGGATACAGGCCTATACTGGCACGATGGTCTGCATCTGTCCAGGAGGGGAACCAGGATCCTAGATGACAGGTTTAAATGCTTCATTGGCAAGCATTTAAACTAGCCAAGGGGGTAGGCACTAAAAAGGAGCAGGGAAATCCCAGCCTCCCCTACAGGGTAGTTAGCGAGGTAAACACCAAGGTACAGGAGTCAATAGGGAGCACGACAGGGGTAAATGGGGAAAAGGCAAAGGCAGCAAGGACAGGGATGGGGCTAAAAGGGGTAAAGCCATCAAAAAATGAAGGGTGATGAGCACCAATGCCCATAGTCTGGGTAACAAGCTCCATGAACTAGTGGCCTTGATGGAAGAGGGATGCCTGGATATCATGGCAGTCATAGAAACATGGTACACAGAGAACCATGATTGGGATGTCAACATACCAGGGTACACAACCTACAGGGAGTGTAAAAGCGGAGGAGGAGTATCAGCTCTCTATGTAAGGGAAGGGATCAAAGCAATGGAACTAAAGGGTAAACAGGGAGGAGAGGAGGCACTGTGGATCACCCTGGAGACAGGAAATGGCACAACAATCCGCACGGATGTTGTATACAGACCCCCATCTCAGGGGAAGGCAATGGACAAGGAAATGACAGAAGGCATTCTTAGAATGGCAGAAAAAGGGGAGATATTATCTAGGGCTATCCTAGATCTAGTACTGACTAACAGGGAAGGGATCATAGATCTCCTGGTAGAAGGTCACCTGGGGGCCAGTGACCATCACATGGTATGGTTCAATTTGGCTACTACATCTAAATCATCCCATTCCAAGGCGAAAATATGGGACTTCAGAGGAGCTGACTTTGATAAGATGGCCAACAGAGTTAAGCTAGCCCTGGCAAAAAGAAACACAGGTGAGGGGTACAGGCAAAGTGGGCAAGCATTAGGATGCAATACTTGAAGCAACATCCCATTGTGTTAGACAGAAAAGGAAGTGCAAAAGAAGAAGGAAACCACTTTGGTTCTCAAATACAGTAGCAGAAAAGGTCAGAGCCAAAAGGCTGGCCTTCAGGAAATATAAGGGAACACAGCAGGATGAAGATAGGGAGGCATACCAAACTGCCCTAAGGGAACCAGGGAAGGCAGTAAGGCAGGCAAAGTCCCAAACTGAGGAAACACTAGCACGAACAGTAAAAGAAGGTGACAAGACTTTCTATAGATACATTAGTGAAAGGAGTAAGTCCAGAGGGGGTACTGCTAAGCTTAATGGAGAAAAGGGAGCATGTGAGGAGGAGGACCCTGTAAAGGCATCTATCCTAAATAGATACTTTTGCTCAGTATTTACTGAAGAGAAGGTAGGGCAGGGCCCACAGCTCAGCATCATGGACAGGGGAGGTGAACACTACTTCCTTCACAAAAGAAAGGGTCCTACAAGAGCTTGCTAAGCTCAGGGTGGATAAGGCAATAGGACCTGATGGCATACGTCCCAGGGTACTAAGGAGCTAAAGGTGGAACTAGCAGAGCCATTAGCAGAACTGTTTAGTGAGTCTCTGAGCACAGGAGAGGTCCCAGAAGACTGGAGAAGGGCTCATGTGATCCGCTCACATGAGTGGTAGCAAGGAGGAGGCAGGGAACTACAGACCAGTCAGTCTTACCTCAGTAGTGGGCAAGATTATGGAGGCACTCCTTAAGGAAAGGATAGTGCAACACCTGGATCCATAGGGGCACAGGATACAAGACAGCATGGGTTTACAAAGGAAGGTCCTGTCAAACTAATCTCATAGATTTCTTTGCCTGGGTAACCAGAGTGGTGGACCAAGGGGAGCAGTTGATGTCGCCTACCTTGACTTCAGTAAAGCTTTTGACACTGTTCCACAGAGAAGATTGATAAATAAGCTGGGTAGGCTGGGTGGGTCAGAAGTTGGTCAACTGGGTGGCAAACTGGTTGTGGGCAGAAAACAGAGAGTGGTGGTAAATGGTACAGTCAGAAGAGATGCAAGTCACAAGTGGGGTACCTCAGGGATCAGTCCTGGGGCCAGTCCTCTTCAACATCTTCACTAGTGACCTTGCAGATGGACTAGAGGGTAAGGCTTGTCTGTTTGCAGATGACACCAAGATTTGCAACAAGTAGATGATCCAGATGGGGTGGGCAAAATGAGAAGAGATCTGGATAAACTAGGAAAATGGTCAGAAGAGTGGCAACTGGGGTTTAATGCAAAGAAGTGCAAGATCATGCACATAGGAAGAGAAACCCTGAAGCCACCTATAGGCTGGGAGGAGTTGCTAGCAGTCACAAAGGAAGAAAGAGACTTGGGCATCATCATCACTGATGACCTGAAATCATCAAACAGACCTCTAAAGCAGTAGGTAAGGCTAGGGGGTGTTAGGGTGTATTAGTAGGGGTATCACAAGTCGTAGAGGAGGTAATAATCCTCTTTACAAGACACTGGTTAGGCCCCATCTGAGTACTGTGCAGTATTGGAGGCCACACCTTCACAAGGACATTAACCAAATTGAGGCAGTACAGAGAGGGCAACAAAATGGTGCAGGGACTGCATCAGAAGACATATGAGGACAGATTAACAGAGCTCAATATGTATACCCTTGAGCAAAGGAGGGAGAGGTGATATGATCGAGGCATTCAAACACCTTAAGGACATTAACAAGGTGAAAGAGTCTAACATGTTTAAATATAAGAAAAATAGCAGGACAAGAGGACACAGCATGAGATTAGAGGGCCGATTAAGGGGGAATTGAGGAAATTCTTTTTCACAGAAAGGGTAGTGGATGCATGGAAAGCTACCTCAAGAAGTGGTGGCTATGAATACAGTGCAGGGCTCAAACAGGCATGGGATAGGCATAAGGGAGCAATACAAATGAGTATGAATAGATAGGCCACTGACAGAGCAAAGGCCGATGGCACATTTATAAGGTAGAAAAAGAAATGGGCAGACTGGATGGGCCTTGCAGTCCTTATCTGCCGTCAACTTCTATGTTTCTATGTTTCTATATTGTTGATGGGTGACCTGAATATGCTAGATGTTAACTGGAGCACCTTTGCTACAGCCACATCCAAGAGCAGGGTCATTCTCGATGCCATACAGGGGGCATGCCTCAGACAGCTAGTGTTGGAACCCACTCGGGAGGGAGCAAACGGGGACGGAGAGAGGATCTCAGATTCAGAAGTGGGTAGCCATCTGGGAACAAGTGACCACCAAACAGTGTGGTTTACGATAAACATAGCCGTAGAGTCAAGCCATACAAAAGCAAGAGTATTGGACTTTAGTAGGGCTGACTTTGGGGAAATGGGAGCGTGCCTTAGAAAAGCACTAGCAAATGGGCAAGAAGGAGGGGTGGAGGAACAATGAGGAAAAATCAAAACAGCCATCACAGAGGCAACAAGCCTTTGTGTGAGGCAAATCAACAAAACAAAACAAAACAAAACAAAGGAAAAAAACACTATGGTCCTCAAAAGAGGTGGCAGGGAAAGATAAGGAGAAAAAAGGTAGCATTCAGGAAGTATAAGGAAACACAGAAGGAGCAGGACAGATAACTGTACCAGTTAAAGCAGAAGGCAGCGGGGAAGGCAGTCAGAATAGCAAAGGCCCAAACTGAGGGAAAGACAGCCAACTCAGTTAAGAAGGAGGAGGATAAAACCTTTTATAGGTACATTAGGGAGCGAAGAAAGACCAAGGGAGGGATAATGAGGCTTAATAAAGGGAAGGAGGAGGTGGGCAGAGGGTGACAGTGAAAAAGCAGGGATACTGAACGAATGCTTCTGTTCAGTATTCACAAAAAAAAAAAAAAAGGAGGGAGAGGTTCCTAAACCAAACAACAGAAGCACTCCGGATAGGGGGGGTCAATACCAGTCCATTCACAGAAGAAAGGGTCTTGAAAGAACTCTTAAAACTGAAGGTGGTCAAAGCAATGGGGCCTGACAGGATTCACCCCAGAATTCTAAAAGAACTAGGGGGAGAACTAGTGATACCACTGTCTACCCTTTTTAACAAATCATGGGAAGATGGTGTGGAACCTGAGGACTGGAGGAGGGCAGATGTGATTCCCCTTCACAAAAGTGGGAGCAAGACAGCGGCAGGAAACTACAGACCTGTTAGTTTGACCTCAGTGGTAGGAAAAATGATAGAATCACTTCTGAAAGAAAGAACTGTTGAGTACCTAGAGGCCAGTGGGGCGGAGGACCCAAGGCAGTATGGATTCACAGCGGTAAGGTCATGTCAGACGAATCTAATTGATTTCTTTGACTGGGTGATCAAAGTAGTAGACCAGGGAGGGGCTGTGGACATGGCCTACCTAGACTTTAGCAAGGCATTTGACACAGTCCCACACAAAAGATTAATAAACAAGTTAGCCAGCCTGGGAGTGAATCTCAGGGTTGTAGCCTGGGTAAAACATTGGCTGGACAACAGGACACAGAGGGTAATAATAAATGGAGTCCACTTCGAAGAAAGGGGGGTTACTAGTGGGGTACCGCTAGGCTCAGTACTGGCACCAGTCCACTTTAATGTCTTTATAGGTGAAATTGCAGAGGGACTGGAAGGGAAAGTATGCCTCTTTGCAGACGGCACAAAGATCTGCAACAGGGTTGATGCACAAGGGGGGATGGAAAAGATGAGAAGGGGCTTGGCAAGGTTGGAGTAATAGTGAAAGGTATGGAAGCTCAGATTCAATGCAAAGATGTGCAAAGTAATGCACCTAGGAAACAAAAACCAAGGGGAAGAGTACACAATGTGGGGGAAGGTACTTACAACAAAAATGGAAAGGGACCTGGGGGTACTCATATCAGATGATTTAAATGTAGGCAAGCAATGTGAGAAGGCAGTAAGGTGGGCTGGGGGGATACTGGGATGCACAGGGAGAGGCATCACCAGTAGAAAACAGGAAGTTGTTATCCTTCTGTACAGACAGTTGGGGAGACCCCATTTGGAATACTGCGTGCAGTTCTGGAGACACTATCTCTGTAAGGACATAGACAGGATGGAGGTAGTCCAGGGGAGGGCAACTAAAATGGTGCAGGGTCTGCACCAGAAGCCATATGAAAAAAGACTAAAGGAGCTTAATATGAATACCCTCGAGGAAAGGAGGGAGAAGGGGGACATGATAGAAACACTTAAGTATCACAAGGGAATCAACGAAGTCCAAGAGGGGAGCATCTTTCAGAAAAAGAGATGTGCAAGAACGAGGGGGCACAATTTGAAGATAGAGAGGGGACGGCTCAGGGGCAATATGAGGAAGTATTTTTTCATGGAGACGGTAGTGGATGCATGGAACAACCTTTCTGAGGAGGTTGTGGGGTCAGAAACAGTGGGGGAATTCAAGAATGCATGGGACAGACATAAAGCAATTCAAGTGGGAGGAAGTAGGCTGTTGGTTAACTAGGATCTGCAGCTTATACAATAAGTAGGGAAATGGGCAGACTGGGTGGGCCAAGCGGTCCTTATCCGCCGTCAAAGTCTATGTTTCTATGTTATTGGTTTGCAGCACCTGGGGAACACTTATAGCACTAGCTATAGCCTCTGTGGTTGGAACCGCTGGAATCGTCGGTTGCGGTTCCTTAACTGGATGTTTTTCCTTCCTCTTTTTCTTAGCAGAACTTGCCAGGTCAGAGGCAGTGTCTGCGGTTCTCTTTTTTTACCTGAGGAACCTTCACCCTGGTTAGAGAGGTTGTTCAACTGATTCCTTCAGTTTCTCCTTCTGAGAGGAGGAAGTTTTGTCCGCAGCTGGGTCAGCAGCCTTCTCGGACACTTTTTCTTTTAGTCAGTTCAAACATCTATCAATCGTTGACTAAGGAAAATTCTTGCAGACTTCAGTCTGCCTCAAGGTGTTCAAACCCCAGACAGACAACATACACTAAGTGAGGATCAGTTTTAGCAAACGGTTCCCCACAATCTGTACAATGCTGAAAACCCGCTGAGCCGGTTCTTTTCTTGGGTAGTGACATAACAAACAAAACCCCTAAAAGTTGGGTTTATTTGTGAGCCCAAGTACCACAAAAGAATATCTTTCAACTTTTTTTTTTTTTTGCGAACGGTTTATAGGCCAAAGACAGAACCGAGAATTAGCCTGGTTCCACTCCAATTGAAAAAAAAAGGTCCAAAAGGGTTTAAAAACTGAAATTTAAACATAAAAATGTATAAATAAATGATCGGTTTCCTTCCAGTTAAACGAACCATGAAGAAACCGAAAAACTTACTAGAATAACACTAAACCTAGACTAATCTACCTGTAAACTCAAGGACAGTGCTTTAAAAAGAAGCATTTGTCAATGCCGAATGTCTGCTTGCTGGCATGGGCATTAGTAGTGTAGGATTTAGAGAGCTGCATAATAGGAATGGCAGTGAAGTATTGAACTGAAGCCAACCCCACCACCACCCTGCAGAGACTGACAGGTATTGGGGTGTGCCTTTGGGTCGTCAGGCATAACGGCCATGCCATTTCACCACACCATACTCTGCAGACACTGACAAGTGTCATGGTGTGCCTTGGGGTCTTTGGCCCTTATGCTCACCCCATTCCATCAGGAAACATGGTGAGATGGGTCCTGTATAGGAGAGTGGGGTGAACTTTGGGGCCGAAGAGTCCAAGGCACACCTCAATGCCTCTCACTGGCTGCATGGTGTGGAATGGTATGAGCATTACAGGCGAGAATCCCAAGTCACACCTCTGAGGCCTCTCAATCTCTACAGGGTGGGGCATTATGGTCGGAAACTCTAACGCCTCTGGCGTTTGTTGGCATTTTCACTCCAAATTTTCAATATTTTTTTTGTGACCCCCCCACCTTATGAACAGTGGCAATATCAGTTTGTTAGCGGAAAGCTGATTTCGCTCAGCGACTACTCCATTTGGCACCACAGGTGTGAAAACACATTTCGAACAGGATGTGAAAAATGACAGCTGTACTGTTCATGGGGAGGTGCAAAAAATGGCAATGTTGAAATTCTGCAGTGCAAATATTAAAAAAATTGGTGAAGTCACGAGCGTGCATAGAAAATGCGATATGCACACCCGTAACGCAATTAGTTTGGGGATTTTTTACAGCAGATTGTCAACACAGGGATTTTATAACCTCTGCTCATGAACAGTGTCACTGTGACTTTCTTAATCTGTCCCGATTAGTGATTTCCCACAGCGACCACGCATTTCTGTGCTAGAAGTGCGAAAACACATTTCGGCCATGGTGTGAAAAGTAACAGCCGTACTGTTCATAAAGGAAGTGTGGAAAAAATGCCAGTGGTGAAAATCTGGACTGAAAATATTAGAAATCCATGAAGTCACGAGGGTGCGTGGAAACTGCGCAATGGTCGGTCGTAACACAGTCATTTTATGGATGTATTTCACCAAATTTTTAACATAGCCATTTTAGCACCTTTGCTCATGAACAGTGTCACTGTGATTTTCTTAATCTGTCCTGAACATTGATTTCGCACACCGACTGTGCCACTGTACGCTACATGGGCGGAAACACATTTTGGCCGAGATGTGAAAAATGACAGCTGTACTGCTCATAAGGAGGTGCGGTAAAATGGCAATGTTGAAAATCTGGAGTGAAAATATTGAAAATTCGCAAACTTACAAGCGTGCATAGGAACAGCGCAACGTATGCTCGTAAAACAGTAATTTTGGGTAATTTTTTCACCAAATTTTTAACATAGCCCTTTTAACACCTCTGTTCATGAACAGTGTCACTGTGATTTTCTTAATCTGTCTCAAACATTGATTTTGCACACCGACTGCGCCATTGTGCGCTACATGCACAGAAACACATTTTTGGGTCCGATGTGAGAAATTGCAGCTGTACTGCTCATAAGGAGGTATGGTAAAATGACAATGTTGAAAATCTGGAGTGAACATATTGAAAATTTTCGAACTTACGAGTGTCGTGGAACAGCGCAACCCATGTAAGTAAAACAGTCATTTTAGAAATTTTTCACCAAATTTTCAACATAGGGTTTTGGGGCCTACCTCATGAATCTGACATGGTATTTGTCAGAATCGGTCCCAAAAGGTGGTTCGTGGCAGTGACTGCGAAATCACCTTCGGGCCGATTAACGCCATGACAGTGACAGAATTCATGAGGTCAAACCCTAAGTTGAAAATTTGGTGAATAAATTCCCCAAAATGCCCAAGATATGCACTAAAGTTGAAAAAACCCTATTTATTACATTATACAGCTTACCGGTATTTCCTCTGTTCGCGGTTGGCTTTGAAGAGTGCAGACGTGTTCCTGGTCCACCGAACATCATTGCGCCGATCTCCGGAGGTAAGTATGGGGTGAGGAGGGGCTGTGGGGAGGCAGGGTGCGCAGAGAGTGGGCGCGGGTAGGGGGAGATTGGGTCAGGACAGTCAGTAAGGGAAGGTTTTTTTCTTTCAGGTTTATTTTTTTTATATTAACTTAGACCATGCGGGACTTGTGCCACGTTGGGGTGGGTTCCCAGCGTGGCAGCTGGAAGGATGTTTAGGAGGGTCATGGAGCCGATGGGATTGGGTACCCCCATCAGCCATACAATCTGTTGCCACGCTGGGGTGGGCTCCCAGCATGGCACCCTGTAGTCTCTTGGGAGGGGACAGTGGAGCCGGCCAGAGATTGGGCACCCCCGTCGGCCATACGATCTGTTGCCACGCTGGCGTGGCCCCAGCGCAGGCATGGAACTCTGTGGGGGAACGCAGCACAGCCGACGGGACTGGGCACCCCGCCGGCTAACAGTGTGTGCGTGGGGAAGCACCGAGCATGCAGTATGCGGCATGTGTGTGTGTGGGGAGGCTGCAGAGCACGCGATATCTTATCGCTGCTCACCGAATTGTAGCTCTCCTTTCAACCGTACGGCCACTGGATTTTCAACTGCTGTCATAGACAGCTGCAGCGTTCATTGGAAAACTGCGGCCGCGCCTGCAAACACACTGACTGAATTGGAAGACGGGTGCCACACCTCTGAAAACTCGGATAATGGCACTATGTTTCTTGTACATGCGTGCAAGCAAACATAATGAACAGAAATGAAATTTTACTTAAAAAAACAGAGAAAATAAAATCTTCTAGAAAGATGAAAGAGGGCTCTCCGAGGCATCTGTACTAGGCAATCGAAGTAAAGAATCTGACAATTGCACAATGTTTACCTGGGACAATGGTTTGAAAATCGAGCTGGAGCCTAACATTCCATGATTAACATAGGTTCTATTAACCATTTCAGCTCTGAGGCAGTCTTATGGTGAGACCATACTGCACAAGTCAGAATACAGTAAGATTTCCTGGAGTTAGAAGTGGCAATCCGTGTGCATAAAAGAATCCCTTTTAAAGCCTCAGACACAAAGGCAGAGGTCTCTAGACATCGATTCATACTGCAGGGCACACTGTATAGGCAACAGGTAATACTGGTAAATACCTATGCCCCCAACTATGACAACTGTAGTTTCTTTCAGGAATTATTACTACAGTTGGGACAAATGAGAGGAATGGTACTGTGGGGAGGGTACGTTAACTTACTTCTGGACAAGCATGTGGACTACTTCTCCACACACCCCTACTAAATTCTAAGAGTGGCTAGACTACTGAGGGCGCAAATGGAGGACGTGTACATGCAGGATGTGTGGCAGGTGAAACATCTGAAGGTTAAAGATTACTCATACTACTCCCTGGTACACCAGTCTCACACCAGAATCAGCTGATGAGGACCGGGGCTCTGTAGCCTGCGAATATTTACCAATACTGATTTCCGACCACATGCATTGGAAGCTGGAGTGCGTGGTGGACCAGAAGGAGACTGCAAATCAGTGGGTATGGAGGCTAGACTCAGTACTACTGCACCACACAGGCTTCCTAGAAAAGTTAGGACAGACATAAAAGAATTTTCGGCAATCATTAAAAATTCCATAAAAGATTTAGGGCTATCGCATTGGGCAGTAAACTTAAGGCTGAAAGCAAAGAGTGGGTGGCAGCCTTGGAAAAGTAAATTTAGCCTCTAGAAAAACTTTCTGAGCTGCCAGAAATCAAGAACAGTACTCTGATGTGGTCAATACATGGTAAATTGGAATACAATGAGATTCATACCAGGCTAACTGAAAGGGCAACAGGATACCAGAAAGCTTGTTTCTATGCAACGGGGAACAAATGTGGCAAGTTGCTTGTGCACGTACTTAAGACAAGAGGGACAGCAAAGGCACATAGAAGCCATCTGAACAGAAGGGGGGACGATGAAGGTGAGGCAGCAAGAAATAAATGAATTTGCCCACTTCTACTCGTAGTGCTATACCCCGGGGTTGGGGAACACAGTGGCTCCACCCGATCTGTACCCAAATATAGTTTATCAACATTTAAGAATCCTGACAGAGGAAGAGGGGGAGATGTTAGAGGCCCTTTAACTAAACAGGAGGTGCTACGGGCCCCTAGGGCACTAATGACTGGGAAGGCCTTGTGCCCAGTTGGTCTCATGATAGACCTCTATGAAAAGGTAGCCCCACCAATACTGGGACCTCTGTTTGAAACACTGACAAAGGTATTAGAGAAGGGTCAGCTGCCGGCTTCATTTACACAGGCTCGAATGTCAGTACTCCCAAAACCAGAAAAAAAACAAATTAGAGGACTGCCTCTTATCGGCCCATCTCATTGCTAAATGCTGACTTCAAAGTTTACGAGAAGATACTGGCTAGCAGACTGGTGATGGTCTTGCCCAACCTAATCAATAATGACCACGCAGGCTTTGATACGTGGAGGGGGGGCCCATACAATCTTCTTACTCCAATGCAGGCTCTGGCTTGAGGGGGAAGACATTTGGGTGATTGCCCGGTGGTGGTCTTGTTCAACATAGAGAAGGCCATTTGATCAGGTCAAGTGGCATCACTTCTTTATGTCATTTTACAATTTGTAAAAGGTTTACCAAGTTAACCAGTTATATCCTGTATTAGTGGTATTATTCAAAACAATACTACAAAACTGTTGCAAAAATGTCCTAGGGTTTTAAAGAACAAATACACGGAAAATAACATAGTTTCCGTCCAACATGTAACATAGAGATACAAAAGAGTTACGGTACTTACAGTTTAAATCTAGGTACCAGTCTCGATTTTGATGCTTTTTACTCCATATTGCAGAACCAATGGCACAGACCAGGGACATAGTAAGAAGAATGCAGAACAAAATCAAAATCTGTATGTTTGTTATTCTCTCCACATTCGACAGTTTTAGAGGAGGCTTGGTTGAATTCTGTAAAATATTAAAAAGCTTAAAGTCAGCGTTTCTAAAAATGATATGCTAATTGCCTTTTCTATAGATTTGATACTAGTACACACTACTAAACTGTCAAAAGTACAATATTACTATTATAATCTTACTATGAAATAACTGACTTGCATATGTTCAAAAGGCAATGTTAGCAGTGGTGTTAAAGACATACCAGTGATTTCAAAATGTACTGCATAGCTATATGCTGTTACAGTTAAAGAGCTACTGTTACAGGTCTCTATTCACAAAGCCTACACATCTTAGATATGTGGCACATAGGCTCCGTTACGGCAATATGCCACACAGTGGAGGTGGTGTGGAAACCCTGCACATGTACAATGGGGGTTACGCCCCCTCAACCCTCATCAGGCACAGGCTATGTATGCAGCCCAGTGGGGAGAGTGGCTGAGGGCATGCCAGGGCTACATACCATGCCAAAAGCAAACTGTCTGCATCTGGGGCGGCTGCGGAGAGGGCTCTGGCTATGCTACACAGAACACTGTAATAGCCACTTACATGCCCCCTCCCACTGGCCACATGGGGCAGTGGACATTGTGCAACCCCCTCCAAAACCTACTACCCCCAGCCCTCGGCACATACTTGGGGGGAGACGAGGGGACGTCCATGACAACAGACTGACCAGCCCATCTCTTTAATGGATATAGCCAGTCCCTGGAAACCGTCCATATCCCACAATCCCCCCCCACACCTTGCGAAATGGGGATCCACTCATGTGGTGGCCAGGCTATTTGGTGCATGGCTGCAGACCATCACCATGCTGGACCCGCCCTGCCGTTGTGCAGCTACGTGGGTAGGGGACAGCATCAGTGATGTCTGGCTCAAGTCCATAAATATGGCCTGAACTGTACAGCACTGTTGGTGTGGGGCAACATGGCTCAGGTGTGCCCCTTTTCAGCGTACCCGAGTCATGTACGTAAACAGAGGTAACAGAAAGTATACAGGATCATGCCACATGGCAGAATAGTGATCTCAAATGAACCTCGTATTTTGCTGCTAATCACGTCAAATGGCAGAAGGCTCGAAGGGAGGCAGAGTAAAGGTCTCTAGGACCAAACTGAAGTCCTACACTAGAACCAGATCATTGACCAGGTGGTGCAGTAGCAGAATACCTCAGCAGAACCTATGGGAAATCTCAAGAATGCCACCATATTGCCATTAGTGAGAGAATGAAAAGTTGATACTGTGGCCTCGTGGACCTTAACAGAGGAATACCCACAGCTGGAGTTCTTCAGGGACAAAAAGTAGTCCAGCACTAGATAAACTGGACACGTAAAGGGATACAGGGTATGCGTAGCACACTAAACTAACATGTTTCCATTTTTGCGATTAGTTGTTCTGTGTGGATGGCTTCCGAACCACCAGCAGAACTGCAGCAACCTCTGGGGAAACCCCAAAGTGGGAGAGCACTATGTCCTCTGCAACCAGAGGTGGAGGTGCAGGGACTGAAGATTCAGATGGATCAGCACCCCCTGCTCCTGTGTTAGAAGTCCCGCCTGCAGAGGGAGTGGGACAGATGGCTCCACTGCCAATTGTTAGAGCAGGGGAAACGAGATTTGTCTGGGCCAATATGGAGCCACCAGTATCAGGGTGGCCTACACAGCCTTCCGATTGACCAGGACCCTCTTTATGAGAGAGAACGGTGGAAAGGCGTACATGAAATAAAAATTATGTGCTCATAGTGATCTTCCAGAATATCTTCACCACTTATTACCACTAATGGGTCTTTACCAGAGGCACTAAGACACCACAGGAGCAAAGTCGTTCTGTAGCCTAAGAGTTGGCGTCAGTGCTGGTGCCGCCCATGAGGCAGCCGCAATGACATGGCGCTCATGGACTGGCCAGTAACCAATGCTGGCCCCTACCCCCCTCAGTTCTCTTTGCCAAGAGGGAAACAAGTGGGAGAGAAAAAAGATAGAGGGACTAGGAAAAAAATAGTCTAAAGGGATAGGACAAGGATATACGAACACACAAAATTGCCAGCAGAAACAGGCCATAATGGTCTATCGAGTCTGCTCGAGCATATATAGAATATAAAATCATTGAAGCAATAGAACCTGACTACCAACTAAGAAAGAAATGTTAAAAAATGGGTCTAAGGATAGTGAGTTTAGGGGAGTCAGAGCTTAAAGGCCACCTGGACAGTAAAGGTGGAAATGGCAACAGCCATGGGAAGTGGCTCTGGCTAGGCAGGAGAGACCAAAGGAATCTCCTGCTGGAAGAAGTCAGAAAAAGGGAGTTTGTACAACAGTATAAGAGAGGAAAAGAAAGAAAATAGACTGAAATAGGGATACCCCCTTGCCACTCCAGTGGAAAAGAAAGGGCAAAGAGGGAAGGGGGAAAATAGTTCTGCATGTCCTCCCTTACTAGGAAAGGAGGCTAGACAGGATGTGTTTATCCAGAGGGCTAAAACAGCAGCTGTGAGAGTTTAATTAGGGTAGCAACATCCTAAGGAAAAGAGACTAAAGAAGGAGAGGGCAGCAGAAGGAGAGGGAAAACATTCTCTCTGGAAAGCAGTCCTGTCTCTCTTTTTATGTTCACTTGCATGCATTTGCAAGAAACATAGTGCCACCATACGAGTTTTCGAAGGTGTGCCTCCCCCACTTCCAATGCCCTGCTCCCTTTTGCAGGCGTGGCTGCACCACACCAATGAATGTCGGAGCTGTCTATGACAGCCGTTCAGATGCAGTGGCGTACAGCTGAAAGCGAAAAACCACTGCAACCAGCGGTGGTAACCTGCAGGCAATTTGCACACTGCCGTTGGCAGGCAATTTACATACTGCCATCGGCAGTATGCAAAGTGCCTACACTCTGCACTGCATCTGTACAGCTGTCATAGACAGCTCCGGTTTTGTCTACTCCCCCTCCAAACAAACACCGAAGTAGCATGCTGGGAGCCTACCCCAGCGTGCTCATGCGCCCTCCCATGCACACCGTACAGCTCCACTGTACCCCCCCAAAACCAGACTTCCACGTGCTACGCTGGGAGCCCACCCCAGCGTGGCAGAAGTCCATATGGCCAACAGGGGTGCCCAATCCCCCGTCAGCTCTACTGCCCCCCCAAAAAAACTTTCTAGCTGCCCAGCGTGGCAAAAGTCCCGCAGTGTAAAAAACACCTGGAAAAATAAACACGATCCCTTGTTGACTGTCTTGCCCCCCCAAACCGCACCCACCCTCTGTGCACCCATCTCCACACACACACACACACACCCTGACCCCATACTTACCTCCAGAGGCCGGCGGATGATCTTCGGTGGACCGGGAACATGTCTGCACTCTTCAAAGCCGACCGCGAACTGAAGAAATGCCGGTAAGCTGTATAATGGCATAAATGTCTTTTTTTTCCAACTTTGGTGCATATCTCGGACATTTTTGGGAATTTTTTCACCAGATTTTCAACATGGGGTTCTGGAGGCCCCACCTCATGAACTCAGTCACTGTCATTTTGTTATTCGGTCCCGAAAGGTGATTTCACTGTCACTGTGCGGAACCACTTTCGGGACTGAGTAATGAAATGACAGTGTCACTGTTCATGAGGTAGACCCCCAAAAACCCTATGTTGAAAATTTGGTGGAAAAATTCCCAAAAATGACTGTTTTACGAGGGTGCGCTGCGCAGTTCCTATGCACGCTCGTAACTTTGAGAATTTTTAATATTTTCACTCCAGATTTTCCACATTGCCATTTTACCACACCTCCTTATGAACAGTCCAGCTGTCATTTTTCATATCTTGCCCAAGATATGTTTGCGCACATTAGCGCAGCCGGTGTGCGAAATCAATGTTCAGGACACATTAAGAAAATCATAGTGACACTGGTCATGAGCAGAGGTGTTAAAATGGCTATGTTGAAAATTTGGTGACAAAAGTCCATAAAATGACTCTGTTACGAGCGTGCATTGCGCATATTCCACGCACCCTTGTAAGTTCATGAATTCATAATATTTTCAGTCCCAATTTTCAACATTGACATTTTTTCACACCTCCTTATGAACTGTGCAGCTGTCATTTTTCACACCCTGGCCAAAATGTGTTTTTGCACTTCCGGCGCAGAACAGCACGGTTGCTGTGGGAAATTAGTGTTCGGGACAGATTACGAATATCACAGTGACACTGTTCGTGAGCAGAGGTCCCAAAATGCCTATGTTGAAAATCTGCTGTAAAAAATCCCCTAACTACTTACATTACGGGTGTACATTGCACAGTTTCTACGCACGCTCATGACTACACCAGTTTTTGTATATTTTCACTCCAGATTTTCAACAATGCCATTTTTTACACCTCCTCATGAACAGTACACCTGTCACTTTTCACATTCTGTTCAAAATGTGTTTTCGCACCTGTGGCACCAAATGGTGCAGTCGCTCTGCAAAATCACCTTTCCCGTAACAAACTGATAGTGTCACTGTTCATGCGGTGGGGTCACAAAAAACCCAAGTGGAAAACTTCGAGTAAAAATACCAAGAAACTCCCAGGGCATTAGGGTTTTCGACCATAACGCCCTACCCTGTAGGGACTGACAGGCGTCAGGGGTGTGACTTGGGATTGTCGACAGTAATGATCATGCCATTTCACCCCCCACCCCAGCCTGCAGCCATTGACAGGCATCGAGGTGCGCCTTGGACCCTTTGCCCCCAGAGTTCACCCCATTTTCTTATACTGCGCCCATTTCAGCATTTTTCCTTATGGAATGAGGTGATGTAAAGCCCAAACACCCCAAGGCACACCTCGACACTTGTCAGTGTCTGAAGGGTAGGGCGAGGTGAAATGTCATGACCGTCATGGGCGACAATCCAAAGGCACATCCCGATGCCTGTCCATCTCTGCAGAGTGAGGGTGGAGTTGGTGTCAGTTCAATAAAGAAATAAAATGGAGTGGATAAGGAGGGTCTCTTTAAGCTTAGTGGCAGCCGTAGCATGAGGGAACACAGTCTAAAGCTGGAGGGGGGAGGTTTCAGAGGGAGGTTAGGAAGCACTTCTTCAGGGAGAGGTTGGTGGCCAGTTGGAATGTGCTGCGGGAAGAAGTGGTCCGATGAAGTCAGTGGGTAGCTTCAAGAGAAGCTGGGATAGGCATAACGGGAAAGTATGGGTCATGGGAGGGGCATATGGAAAGGATAGGAGGACTGGGGAGGAGGGGGGGCACGGTCAGTGGTGATAGCACAGGACCATGCAATACAAGCAAAACAGATAGACCGAATGGCCTTATTCTGCTGGTTTCTTCATATGTTTGTATGAATTCAGCTTCAAAACTGTCATGGTGTGCCATCAGCTGGAAACCCAGAACTGAGGAAGGTAAGGGGGCTGACATAGTTTGCTGGCCAGTCCATGAGTACCACGTCACTGTATCTTCCTCATGGGCGGTGCTGGCACCGATGTTAGCCCCCTAGGCTACAGAAAGATTTTGCTTCTTTGGGGTCATAGTGCCTCTGGCACTGACCCTTTAGTGGAAATAACTGGTGAAGACTGATTCTTGGAAGATCCTCCCTTTCCAGAAAAGAAACAATGTGTCTTGCAAGAAAATTACAGGCCCAGTGGCAAGCAGAAACGCAGCAGTTTTGCATTGTAAGGAGGTGCAAACAGATCTATGTCTGGGCGACCCCATTTAAAGAGGTCATCCACGATGCAGTCTGAGCTCTCACTCGTGACATAGTGTCCAGGACCAACTAAGATAATCTGCTAGGGTGTTGAGGGTGCCGGACAGAAACATGGCCAACAGAAACATGTCATGTTCCACAGCCCAGTGTCAAGCTTTAATCACCTCTCTGCAGAGACGATACAAGTGGACTCTGCCTTGCCAGCTGATGTAATACATCAGCAAAATATTGTCTGTGTAGAGTAGCAGCTGGTGCCCCAGAAGGAGAGTGGGAAAGGCATATAAGCCAAGCAAAACAGCCTTCATCTCCAGAGTGTTGCTGTGAAGAACCATACCCAAGGGGGTCCATTTGCCCAGTTCTGAAGGGGCCCAGATGTCAACCCAGCACTAACCCGAGGTTTCTGTAGTCATCGTCAGGAGGAGATGGACGGAGAAATGGAAATCCCATCTTGAGGTTGCAATGGTCCAGCCACCACAGCAGGGAGCAAGAAACTGGAGGAGTCACTGCTATAAGACACTCCAGCTCATCAGAATGATGTGCCAACTGTGCCCAGAGGAACCACTGCGGGATTCTTGTGTGCAGACATGCAACACGGACAGTTAGTATGTCAGCAGCAAAGAGGCCGATAAGCCATAGAAGGCAACTGGCCAAGACAAAGTCAATGGACGAGACCAGCGGAGTCTGGGCTACCAGTGCCTTCACAGGGTCCAAGGGCAGAAACACACATCCTAGCCCTGTGTCCAAGATAGCTCTATGTACTGGAGGTGCTGGCACTGACCAGCTTCAGCTTGTACACCAGAATACCCAACTGGTTGAACAGCTGTTGGGTCTGAAACAGGGTATGGACTATGGCCTCCCACAACAGTGCCTACATAAGCCAGTTGTCAGGAAAAAATAGAGGCCCTCCCAATGGACAGCTCCTGCAACCACTGCGTAACACTTGGTAAAGACCAGCAGTGCAGAAGACAAACCAAAGAGCAAGATGCAAAACTGATAGTGTGAACCTTGGAGAATGAAACACAAGTACTTTTGGTGAGACTCGCAGACCTTGATATGAAGGCATGCATCCTTCATATCCACAGAAACCATCCAGTCCCCTTTCAGTAAGAGGGGGAGGAGGGAATGCGTAGAAACCATTCAAAACCATTCAAAACTTTTTATATTCAATGAACAGATTCCATCCTCAAAGGTCTAGTACAGACCTTAAATCTCTGGTCCACTTTGGTACCAGGAAGTAGCAGGAATAATAGCCCAGATTTTGTTTGGAAACAGGAACAGGCTCTTCAGCCCTCTTGTGGATGAGGGTTTTAACCTCCTCCAACAGGAGGGCAAGATGTCCTGGAGGGTGTTGATTTGGTAAAGGGGAGGATCACGGAGAAGCTTCCTGTGGGGGTGGGGGTGGGGGAGTGTCACTTTCATTATTGCCCACTTCCTGGTTTTCATGACCCCCCCTCCCCCGATATAATGCTGTTCCATAATGAAATAAAATATAAGTACTCCCTTCCTGGTGTTCTAGCAGTCCCCGATCCCGATGAGACTCATTATTATAACAAACTATATAGCACCGTTCACTGGTGATCCAGTATCCCCTTCCCGATCCCGTTATCATATCAATGAATTAAGCCCCTGTCATTGGTAAGTCGGTATTGCACCCCAACTGGTAGTACCTACCACCCCTCCCCGTGACAGAGTCCGTGACCAACACAATATCACACACCTCCCGTGGCTGGCTGACAGAAAGCTGTCACTGGCGCATGCTGCAGTGCGCGCAGATTAGAGATAAGTGGCCACGTGACAAGATTCCAACTTGTGCTGCAGTAGTGACGTCGCTAGTGCAGCACAGCAACATCATGACATTGCTATTGCAGCACAACAAGCCTATTCTAGGGACGGAATTCCATCCTCAAATGTGTTCCACCATAAACTATATACAAATACTTCATAGTTACACTACAACATTACAGAAACTACAGTAAAATGTGAAAGAGATAAAACAAGCAAGGAAGTATGAAGCTGCTCTTTAGCAGGCAGTTAGTAGGAATTTTATGGGTTTTTTTTTTATTTTTTTAGCACACTCTGTGTCAGTAAAACAACTCTGGGTGTTACATTTTAAGGAAAAAAAATGTTCTGGCTCACCGGTGCAACAGTTTGGTTTCCGCTTGTGATGCCGACATCTTGGGTTCAGGAACGGACTCAGGAGTCAAAGGACCAGCCATGGGGGGGAGGGGGGTAGGAGGACTGAGCGCCCTGCGGCTTGCTCTCCTTCATCTGGGGAAGGGGGGTTGTGTGTCCGGTGCACTGGATGATCCCTGGCAGAGGCCAGGGGTGCAACAAGCGTCCAGCACCTGGAACTTATGGGGGCAGGACAGACAGCAATGTTTCCACCACTCTGTCACTGCACACCCCACCTCCATCCAGCTTGTAAAACAAACAAAAAACAACAATGTGGCTGAGCAGTATGCCGCCACACGAGTCGGTGGCCCCATGCAGCCTCTCCCGCGAATCCCACGGGGGCATATCCTGCCTTCTGCTGGAGAAAAGGCCCCCTCCTGGTGGCCCCACCCCCAGGGAGTAAGAGGAGTGTACCCTCAGGACGTTTGCGTTCCGGGGCTGTATCCCATGTTTGCCGGATATCTGGGTTCCCCCGCAGCTACGCTCTGGGGAGTAATCCAGAGAGTAACCCCAGTAGGGCTAGCAGGTGGCAGATGACCGGGGCGAGACTCGGGCAGGGTTGATGAGGATTCGACATAGCAAAAAGCATACTAAAACAAAAAAATACATAAAAAATAAGTTCTGCTGTACATCCCTGGAACCTGTGAGCACAGTTCAAAAGCGCTTTAGTCTTGGGAGTAGCTGGATAAATCCCTGTCTTTTTTTCTTCCTGCAACCCTGCATTTTGAGTGATCAAAATGTAAAAATAAGTTCTGTTGTACGTCACTGGATCCTGTGAGCAAAGTTCATCAAGCACAGTATATTTGGGACTAGCTAGGTAAATCCATGTCTGTTTTCTTCCTACAACCCTGTACTTGAGTGTTTAAAAAAAGTAACACATAAACAAAAAAAGGTTCTGCTGTACATCCCTCAGCCCTGTGAACACAGTTCAAACGATCTACAGTTAAACACTGCAGATCTAAGAAACTAAAGTCACTAACCCTCACCTCAATTTTCTCCAGGACCCTCATCCTTCTCCTACTCCTCTCTGGCACCATCCATCCGAACCACAGCCCAGGAAACCACAGCACCTCAATCTCACTACCCCTCCCAATATGGAAGGAAACATAAGCACAGTCCACCTTAACATTCAGAGTCTACCAGCCAGATTCGATGTTCTCCAAGCCTAGGTTGCCCTGCATGACTTTGATGTTATTGCCCTCTCCGAAACCTGGCTTTTCCACAAAATCTCTGATGGGGAGATTGAGCTCAGCGGCTACACCTCAGTCAGAAAAGACAGACAGAGTAAAAAAAGGGGTAGCTGCATGTTCTTTGTCTCAAGCAAATTCTCTTTTACGGAACACAACCCCAGCTCCGATTTTGCCCTACTGGAAACCCTTTCAATCCACCTTCTCCTCGGCCCCAATAAAACCATCACCTTCACCACCACCTATCTCCCCCCAGGAACCCCACACTCTGACCTTGAGTCACTGCTAGCCCTCAGACACTCCCTCCCACTGAACAGAGAGTGGATCTTCCTTGGGGACTTTAACATAAACTGGGACTCCAGCCATGCCTAGAATGCGAAATCCTGTACAGCAAATCTAGGTCTCAGTCAGCTCATCTCTTCTCTCACTAGATCCAACTACAAAACAGGCACCCAACATTTATTGACTGGATCGTTGCCTCTCCCCTCCCGTATCACCAACTCAGGTGTCTTGCTGGACTGTATCAGTGATCACTGCACCATATTTTGCCAATGGTCGCCCGCCTACCCAACCCCCAAATTCATTTTCACCATGAGACTAAACGACCAGACAATTGAGCTGATAACCCATGACCTCAGCATAGTCGGCTGGTCTTTCACCGAGGGGCCTGGAGACTGCGACACCATCCTAGAAAAATTCTCCAGGATCTTTATCAGAGTCTGTGACAGGCATGCTCCCCTAAAAAGAATCAGGGTCAGGGGTCATATGAATGAATGGATCTCCCCCAATATCATCAAACTCATGAGAACCAGAGACAAAGCATGGCCCCGCTACCAAGAGCACAATGACCCTGCCCAACTATCCCTTTACAGGTCATTGCGAAACAAGTGCAAATCAGCTGTAAGAAAAACTAAAGTCAATTTCCTGCACGACAAACAACTCAGTGGATCCTCTAACCCCCGTCAGCTCTGGGGAACCCTCCACTCGCTACTGGGCAAGTCCAATAATTCTGATCCTATCACCCTGCACCATGGTGACATCCAGACGAATGACCCTTCCGAAGTAGTGAACATATTCAACATCTTTTTTGGCAACCTCGATAAATACATATCTTCCCCCTCCTCCCCTATAACCCCTCTCCCCTCCATCACCTCCCTGGCCCAAACCCCGAAGGCAGGCCTCTCCCAGACTTCTATCTTAAGGCCCTAAAACCTGCTGACACCAAAAAGATCATCCTTAGGAACAAACCCAAACCAAGTAAAGGTGGTGACGGCACAGACTACAAAATCCTGAAACTCTCCATCAATGCCCTGGCGATCCCCATTACCAACCTTATAAATTGCACCCTCTGCACTGGCCAGTTCCCTACCACTTGGAAAACTGCCACCATCAGACCCTTTTTCAAGTCCGGGTCTAGAAATTAAGTTGCCAACTGGCATCCGATTTCCCTCCTCGCCCCCCCTCTCAAAAATCATCGAGAAGGTTGTACACACCCAACTCTCTGCCTATGTTGAATCCAACAACCTGTTCTCTAGTGCCCAACACGGGTTCAGATCTGGGCACAGCACAGAAACAGCCCTAGTAAGGTTCACCAGTGGCGTTATGAAACCCAACGACAAAGGCCAGCACACTGGTTCCGAATTTGTCAACTTGACCAAGGCGTTTGACCTCGTGGACCACGCCCTCCTTCTAAACACACTAAAAGGGCTACACCTTTCAGAAAATGCCATAAAATGGGTCAGAAGCTATTTCTCCAGTAGATCCCATAAGACCGTATTTGAAGGCCACTTCTCCTCAGAATGTCCAATTAAATATGGGGTCCCCAAAGGATTGATCCTCCGCCCTCTTCTTTTCTCACTCTTTATAAATAACTTCCCCTCCATATGCCACTCCACCCAACTTGTCCTCTATGCCAATGACACGGCTCTTTTCTGCAGTGACAATAACCCCGCCACGATGTTCCAGAATCTGCAGTTCGATTTCTTGAAGTTGCACTCCTGGTTTTCTGGAAATGGCTTAGTCCTCAATTCCAAGAAGACCAAGCTCATGATCTTCTCGGGGCCCAGGAAAGCCACAGCCCCTGAGTTTAAACTACTTGACAGTTCTGGCAACCACACAGATCAAGTGTCTGAATTCAAAGTACCTAGGTCTCCACCTCGACCCCCACCTTTCCTTCAATCTCTACATTAGTAACTTCATAAAGAAGGTCCATGTCAGGCTTGGTCTTCTGTACAGGATCAGAAAGTTCCTTACCCAGCTTCAAGACTTCGCCTTGCTAGCTCTCTACTCCTGCCCCTTATCAACTATGGATCCACTGTCTTCTCCCCTCCTTCCTCTTCCCTTCTCTTCTCCAAACTAACTCAGAACCATATACAACAGTGTAACCCCTAGGTGGCGCTATCCCTAGGGCTACTACCCCTGCCTGCTTGGCTAGTAGCAGGTTAAGTGACCTGAGTTCTGAAACGGGTGCCTCCACCCAGAGGTCAGGGCTGGTAGTGGTCAAGCTAACCTGGGCACAGCCCTCTGGGACACTGTAACCCCCCTCTTTCCCCTCTAGTGGCCTGAACACTGTACAATAATCACTTTCACAATACCCCTGGTACACCACACAAGTACCCACACTGTTTGCACTTACCACCAGGGCTGGTTCCTCTGGCTCCACCCTGGGGACCCCCTGTAAAACAAGGTTAAGCACAGCAAATGGCAACAGTACAGTACTTTAAGCACAAACTGGAACCACAGTCAGATTACATGCAGAAAAAGTTAGATCTGATTTATTCAGGGGACTTGAACAAGGGAGGGGCAAAATCAGGTTAATTAGCTTAAAGGTTATATCAATCAAGCAGTTATGCATACACTATGAGTCCCGCCACACAGTCCACCTCTGGGTACCCAGGTAGAGAAGAGATTTGCTAGCCAGAACAGTTGCCCGGGGTTGCAGCTGGTTGGGGCCCTGTGATGAAAAACACAACATGCACAGTACACAATATTTGTAATCCGGAGCCACAGGACTCAGTTTGTAAAGGAAATGAAACATCAAGACAATCAGGTGACGCACTCAGATTAAGCTGTTGTTGTAGGGAGCTACCCTGGTATTTACTCACGATACCCAAGACTGGGCATAGACTGGACAAAAATTGAGACTGCAGTTGGTTGATCTGCAATGCCAGGAGAAGCAGGGCCCACCCAATTCACAGAGGCATCGTTCCTGCTCAAGCACGGAGCACGGGGCTGATCCCCAGGCAGGTCTCTCGTCGATGGCTTCTCTATGCAGTGGGTAGTCTGGCTGGGCCAGTCTGGCAAAGCCCAGACTGCGTGGAGACAAGTTCAGCAGCAGTCCATTTTGGGCTGGATACAGCTTCCAGCAAGCAGAACACAGTTCACACAATGGGGAACTAACTCACAACCCACTAGCAACTCATAGCACATTTACATGTACGGGAATTCTACTGAACCAGGCAAAGCGCTCCCCGGGCACAATCGCAAAGTCTCTGCACACACCGGGAGCTGAGGGGTAGCTGGAACGCCTGACAGGCCGATCGCATTCAGCAAAAATATTTGGTCTTCTTCAGGTTGAGCCTGGCCCACTTCAGTAGCTTACTTTAGTCACACAAACTTGGATTTAGTCCAAAATAATTCTCTTCTCTCCCTCTCAGGAGCAGCTGGCAGACATGGAGGTCAAACTCTCAGCCTTTTCACAGTTCTCCCATGCGAATCCACTCAGCTTTGCTCTCAGAATCACTTCAGCTCCTTCTTGCTCAGCTTCCAGCTTAGTTCTAACTGAAAACTGCAAGCAGCCCGGGACTTCCCCAAGATCCAAACGCTTTGGTTGGCTGATTTGACTGTCCGTCAAAGCAAGAGCTCCCCCTTCAGCTGCAAAAAAGGCGCAAAAACTCAAATCACGGTTCCTATAGATTTTGAAGTCAGACAGCTCCTGTAATCCAGCTACATTTTAGGTCCCACCAGAACTGATTGGTCTAATTTGCAGTCCAGGACCAAGATAGTGGAGACAAACAAAACAGTCCTTGCTACAAAGAAAGCTAGTTAGACAAACCACATTATCATTATCATTATAAATGGTTTTCAGCAAATAGTTACAGCTTTCAACAGAGCTCCATCTCAGATTACTTAAGCTGCAATTAGGCAGCTCTTAAAGAGACAGTACACAGAGGCTATACAAGCTCTGGTAATCACATTTAAACTGCTAAAATGCAGGACACCAGCCTGGCAGTGAGCAGTTAGGCAAGCTCAAGGGAGACTTTTTGGGAACCCTCATTTGTAGGGGGGATACAACAGCATAACTTGTTTCATCACTGGGCTCCCTTGGAAAACACACCACTGCTCACTCAATTCCTCCCTTAGCTGGCCCACTCTTGAAGGGAGGTTCCAGCTAAAGATGCTATCCTTCCTCCACAAGGTACACCTCAATATTCTTCCCCCTAGCATTAACTCCTTATTCCCATTTGCAGCCCCCGTTCGACCGTCTGGTTTTCGACGCTCCTTTCTGCAGGACCAAGCAGACCTAGAATCCTATCACCTTCAAGGGAACAAAGGTCTACAACAAACTACCCCGTGAAATTCAGGCCTCTGGGTCCATGTACTCTTTCAACTCTGCTTTCAAGGACCACCTCATCTCATCGCCAAACTGCTGTTGCCTTGATAGGCCTCCTCCCTGGCCAACTCGCTAAACCCCAGCGGCACACTCTCCCCAAAATGACCCGCACTTCTCTACCTACCTAGCACACAACAATCTTCTCTGGATCTGGTACAACAGCTGACCGCCCCACCGTTCCTGATTTGGAACCCTTTCACCCAGGGTACGAATCGCTAGCCCTCTCTTCCTCCTTTGCTTCTCCGGTCTCTGCTCAGTTAATCTCCTCAGTAACCAGGGCATGTAAACATCACTGTACTCTGTCTGGCATCAGTTTACTCTTGTACATTCCCACTCCCTGAAAAATGATATTTTTAGTTTGTACTTGTTAGCTCATTGTGCTTCCACCTCTGTAACTATTTTGTATTTACAATGTTTTTATGTTCTTTGTATTCAAACGTTCTCTGTAATTGTTTATCTGTTATATTCTACCACTGGACGTTTCTGAAAACGGGCATTTTTGCTCACATATTTTCCAGTATACAAATAAAATTGATTGATTGATTGAGCTGGGAGTAACTGAGTAAATCCCTGCTTTTTTTTTTCCTGCAGCTCTATTTTGAGATGTTAAAAAACTAATACATAAATAAGTTCTGCCATACATCCCTGGACCCTGTGAGCAAAGTTCATTAAACACACAATAGTTTCAGGAGTGGCTGGGTAAATCTCTGTTCAGTTGTCTTTTTTTATTCCTGCAACCATATTTTGAGCGTTTGAAAAATTAATACATATAAATGACTTCTACTGTATGTACCAGGACCTTGTGAGCACAGCTCAGTAGTCTTGAGAATAGCTGAGTAAATCCCTGTTGTCTTTTTGTCTTCCTGCAACCATATTTTGGTTGTTTAAAAAATGTAATACATAACTTGTGCTGTACATGCCTGGACCCTGTGACCACGGTTCAAAGTATGCAGTAGTCTTGGAAGCAGCTGGGTAAATCCCTGTTGTCTTTTCTCTTCCAGCAACCCCATTCTGATTGTTTAAAAATATAGTACACTTGCCTGACACAACGCTTGTCTTCTTCACGCAGACCTATTCTGAGTATTTAAAAAAATGTAATATATTTTGTCTGAGACAACCCTCGTCTTCTTCACGCAGACCTATTTTGAGCATTTAAAAAATAATATATTTTATCTGAGACAACCCTCGCCTTCTTCACACAGACCTATTTTGAGTGTTTAAAAAAATCTTGTACATTTTTACACTCTGGGGCAAAGGCAAGAGAGGGACAGAGAGCTCAGGGAAGAACTTGAAAGACAGGTGACAGAGGGAGAAGTAGTGGTAGTAGGTGACCTGAGCCTGCAGCCAGACATCAATTGGGATGTTCCAGTGGCCTGAAGCGCCAGAAGTCAGGCCTTGCTGGACATCTTCCAGGACTGCCTACTGGTACAGCTAGTTAAGGAAAGCACCAGGCAGACTGCATTTCTCGATGTGGTACTCACCAGTTCTAGACATGGTAGGAGCTTTATGAATAGGGGAGACACTGGGGGAACAGCAATCGTAATTCCATTAGGTTCCATCTGGCTCTTGGGTCTGGAAAACCCCAGTCCAGAGCTGAAGTCCTTGATTTTAGAATGGCTGACCAACAGGCTGAGGGAGCTGGTCAGGAAAAGTTAGGTGGGACAACATGGGGGTAGTGGAAGAGAGAGGGGGGGACAATGAAGAGAGACATTCTCGAGGCATCCAAGTTATGCATGAGAACAGCAGCCACAAAGAACAGGTTCAAGGGACCATTATGGGTTTCAGCAGGAATCAGGGAAGTGGTCAGGGAGGCTTTCTACGAGTATAAAGAAGAGCTGGGGAGGAAGAATGGGAAGAGTAACTCCTGAAAAATAGGGAGACTAAGAGGACGGTTAGGGAGGCAAAAGCAGACACAGAGCTATGGGTCAAAAGCAGAGGAAAACATTTTTTTCTGGTTGCACGGATTCATGGCAGGGAGGTCTTGTCAGACTAGCCTGATAGTTGTCTTTGACTGGGCGATGAGGGAATTGGATAGGGGCCATGCTGTGGATTTGCTCTACTTCAACTTCAGCAAGGCTTTCGACTCTGTGCCTCACAGACATCACGTTTGCTTAGGAAGACGGAGGATCTGAGTACAGCTAAGGTCATGGTAAACTGGGTAGGTAACTGGTTAAAGGGGAGGCAGTCAAGGGTTGTTGTCAGCAGGGTTATATCAGAATAGAGGGAGGTCAAGAGTGGGGTACCACAGGGATTTGTCCTGGGTCTGGTCCTCAGTATGTTCATCAGCAATACTGGGGAGGGAATCTGGGTCAGGTTCTGTCTCTTTGCAGATGACACTAAGCTCTGTGGAAGGGTGGATAGTGGCAAGGTAGTCAGATAAATGTAAAGTGACTTACAAAAGCTAGAGGATGGTCTAAGGTTTGTCAGTTGAAATTCAATACCAAAAAGTGCAATGTAATGCACCTAGGGAGCAAAAATCTCAGGAAAGAATACTGGATGAGTGGGGTGCGACTTAGTGCTACAGCTGAGGAACAGGACATTGGAGTTAACATCAGTGGCTCCTTCAAACAACTGAGTCAGTGCAACGGGGCATATAGCAAAGCGAGTAGGATGCAGGGATGTATCGGGGTGGGTGGTGATACTGACAGCAGAAGAGAAGAGGTAATGCTTCCCTTATATAGATCTGCACCCAGTTCTGGAGTCCTCACCCCAGGAAGGATAGGAATAGGCTGGAGACAGTGTAGAGCAGTGTAACAAAAATAATTCAAGGCTAGCAGCAGAGTTGGGGTCAATTCAGAATTTAATTGAAACTCAAAAATCAAGTCAAATAAAACTGTGATCAAGTGGAAAATTGGAATCGAATTGGATTTGAAACAAAACGAAAGCTATAGATTGGAATCTAACTGAATCTGACATATTAATTATCAATTCGATTTGAAATCCAGTCCTTAAATAACATTTATTTTGCTCAAAACCTTTGCTTTAAATTGTGGAACAGCACTCATAGTGTTGCCTGGCTTAGTGTTTGGCAAGTGAGGCATCATGAACCAAAAATTTAGCTACCACGTTGCCAATGACTGACTGATTTGAATCAAAGTGCTTTACGGTGGAGAGCAAATCACTTTGACTAGTTCAACTCACTGGTTCTATCAATCATTGGTAGCACATGGTAGCTAAACCTAATGATTAATTGAGCCCGGTTCAATGGTCAACACACCTGTATGTCAATCACACAATCACAGTAACGGGTGTCATGAATGATGAGCTGATTGCAGCTTAGCACACCTACTGCCTCATCCAGAGGAACTATGTAGGTGAGTCTATTAGCATCCAACTGTGATGTGAATGCTCACACCTGTTCTTTAATTAATTAGAACAATCTCACCTGTCTTGTAGCTCTATGTAAGAGCTAGCCTTACACGCATTGTTTGTTGAGTACATTTTTGGAAAGACAAGGAAAGTGACTAGGAGTGTTGTGATTTGGAGAACAGTTTGGTGTGTTGGAGAGTTCTGAATGATTACTTGGATTTGGATTTGGATTTGGACCTGGACTGGAACGGAGAACCCTGATGACTGAATGACCCTGAACTGGAAGAGGAACTGAGAAACAGAATAAACCCTATTTTGCTTGCTGTTTGACCACAAACTTTGCCTGACAAATTAGACATTGCTGTTGATCTCAAGTGCCATTATGCCAAAAAAATATTCAGTCTTTGAACATTTTGGGGAGCCAAGTGAATATAATGCAAATGGGAACTATCGTACTATATGCAAATACTGTGGAACTTCTGTCTCTGGCTCAATAAAAGCTACTTCTAACTTCATAAGGCACCTCAAAGTAAGTACAGTTAATATTGAAATTATTTGTCTTGCATGTCTACTTGGATTGATAATTTTATCGATCAATTCAGTGAGTATGTTGTTTAACTAGAGAATAATAATGCTAGTAGAGTATATTGTATGCAAATGTTGTCTGTGTGGTTATAATATGGATAAAGTAATGCAAGTTGTATGTTAATGTTTTAGATGAAACACCCTTAAGTCTTTGAGGAGTCGTCTCATCAGTCTGGCCAGACCTCAGGCCCCAAGAAGTGGGAAGCCACAGACCCTCTCCAGGAGAAGCTTACCAGCAAAACTGTTAGCTTCATTATTGAAGACCTCATGCTTTTGTCTGTGGTAGACAACACAGCATTTCGTGCCATCCTCAGCACAGCTGAACCACGTTTCACCATGCCCAGCAGGAAACATGTCAGCCAGAAGCTACTTCCAAAATAAACTGAAGAATCAAATGCAGCAAGCACAACACATTTATCTCACCACAGATCTGTGGTCTAGCAGAGATATGAGGTCATTTATTGGATTCACAAGCCACTTCATTGTTGACCACTCACTAGAGACCACCATGTTGGCTTGCGCCGATTTAGGGGTGCACATACTGCAGAGAACATTTACAGACAGTATGAGAAAACTGTGACATTTTATAACATTGCAGCTAAAGTGTCAAGCATAGTGACTGACAATGCTGCCAACATGGTGAAGGCATTCACTATATTCCCACCAGAACATGTCCAAGACAGTGATGAAGACCAGGATGAGGATGTTGCCATTGAAGTGGTGAATGTGAGCCACAAGCTGGATTATTTGCCACCTGTGCATAGCCCTTGTTTTGCTCACATTCTTCAGCTGGTTGTTCGTGATGCCCTTGAGCAGGCTGGTCCTTTAAGACCAGTGATGGCAAAGGTGTCGAGAATAGTTGCTCACTGCCATAAATCCAACAAGGCCACAGAGATACTAGAGGGACACTGCAAACTACAGATGTCAAATGTCACAAGGAGGAATAGCCAGCTTATAATGCTGAGATCCATTCTGAAAATCCCTACAGAAGTTCTATCTCAGCTTAATACCCCATGCAAGCTGACACCATATGAACTGAAAATCACTGGTGAACTCTGTGAAACTCTTGCGCCCTTTGAGGAGGTCACTGAGAAGATTCAGGGGAACCAGATCAGCACTGCCAGCTATGTCACTGCATGTGTCAGAGGTTTATGTCATGCAATGGCACATATTAGTGAGAAGTACAATAACAAGATGGTATCAACCATGCAGTCATCCTTGGAAATATGACTTGCAAAGTTTGAGGAGATGGAGAATTTCAAGATAGCTGCAAGCCTGGATTCTCGCTTCAAGCTGGACTGGTGCAAGGACGAAGAAGTACACAGCATGAAGGAGCTGCTGATTGAAAAGGTGACCTCCCTGCTGCCAAGAGCAGCTGACATGGCTATATCACCTCCATTAAGAGAACGCACCAAACTCATCTCATATATGACCTCCCGTTCTGCTGAAATGGGCAGCAGTAACACCAACACATTTGCACATGTTGAAATCTCGAACTACCTGAGTCAACCCGGTCTGCCAGAAGACTCTGATTCTCTGGCATGTTGGAAAGAAAAACTAACAGATTTCCCCTGTTTATCCCAGCTAGCCTGCAAGCAGCTCGCCATACCTGCCTCATCTGCACCTGTAGAGAGACATTTTAGTGTTGCTGGCAAAATTTTCAGGCCTGAACGATGCAACTTAAGTGACACAAAATTTGAAGAGCTAATGATGATCAGATGCAACAGATTTGATAAGTGATGGCTATCCTCATCCTTCCTTCCTGCTGTAATAAGTGACAATAAATATGACAAACTGCGTAACTTGTGTTGGATGTTGTTGATACAAAATTAGGAAATGTAATGGATTGGAGAAAGTGGTATTCACCAGCAATGTGTTTTAGTTGAGACAGTTTTCAAACTCACACAACACTCATTGAAGCTTTAAAATGCAAAACAACATCTTCCTTTGCATGGCTTTCTATTTTGTCATTTTAAAGCTTCTGTGACTTTTGTGAATAGTTTCAAAAACTGTCCTTAACCAGTCCTGTACTAAAATCGCTTGGTGAATACGGCCCACTATTTGGAATTGACCACATTGATTTAATATAATTGGAACTGGAATTTGAGAGGAAAGAATTTGAACTGAATTTGAACTGGGAACACAAAATTGCATTGGAATTGGAACTCATGGATTTAAAGAGGTAAGTGAATTGAATTGAGTTGAATTAGTGGAATTGACCCCAACTCTGGCCAGCAGGGCAGGTCCTATGAGGAGTACCTCAAGGCACTGGACATGTACTGTACTTCTTGGAGAACAGAAGAGAAAGGGGAGATACAATAGAGACCTTCAAGTTCCTGGTGTCAGCGTGGCTCAGTTGGTAGCACATCCGCCTCTGGACCAGAAGGTTGTGGGTTCTCGTCCCACACCAGGATTGGAATTGCACCTAAAAATCGCTGGCATCCGAGTGCAGTATTGGGGGGTGCTGTACTGCTGGGGTGTGCTGTCCTTCGGATGAGACGTTAAACCGAGGTCCCTTCTGCCCATCCTGGTGTTGTCCTGGTGGGTGTCCAGGTGGAAGTAAAAGAACCCAGGGCACTCTTCGCAAAGAGTAGGGAACATTCCCCGGTGTCCTGGCCAACATTCCCCTTCCCATATACTGGTTCATGCAATTATCCAGGCTGTGTGTGGGTGATGATGTGCAATATGGCCACCACTACACATTCAGTCACTTCACTACCAGTCTAGCATTGCTTGTAAAGCGCTTTGGATGTATGAAAAGCGCTATATAAATGCTGATTCTTCTTCTTCTTCTTCTCCTTCTAAAAGGAGTTAACAAGGTGAACTGCAGGGAACTGTTTAGCTTGAATACTAGTTCACAGTCACGTGAGTATGAGTGGAAGCTGACAGGAGGGAGACTCAGAAGGGAAATAAAAAGGGTGGTAGAATTGTGGAATGGTCTGCCAGCCAAAGTGGTGGTTGCTAGGGTTTCAAGCACAGTTGGGAAAGAATGAAGGGTATAGTGGTAGCTCAGGGTAGTAGAAATTGGGAGAAGAATGGGGGGATGGATGGGAGAGGGGGTGCTAGGACCCTAGAGGAACAGTATGTCCCAGGGCTTAATAGGGAACTCAGGCAGACTGGATGGGCCCTTTGTCTTTTTCTGCCATCATTGTCTAGGAATACAGAATAATAACAGTTTTAACAGTTTGCAGAAAGAAAAAACTATCTAATCTTTCACTAAGTCTTACGATAACTAACCCCTCACTGACATTAAGTTGCCCACACACAGAGCAACATTTCAGCTCAGGGTTCCCTGGTCCAGTGGGCATCTGATTATGTTCTATGCCAAGTGAAATCTGTCTTCTGGACTCTGTTGTCACAAACTATGCCCCACTGAGACAGTCCATCTGTACGCATCATCATGTCAGTCACAACGGTCAGCCTCCTACTGTTTCCTTGTTTGAGATATGGGCCAAACTGGCTCTAAGTCTGGTAAGCATAACTTTAGATGATGACTGTGTGTGTGTGTATTCCAAGCTACCCACAACAACCCAGCTGTCTCTGAGTTGTGGATAGTGTGCCAGCACCAAAAGGGGCCCCACAGAAGCACAGTTTTTAGCAGACAAGATAAGGAAGAAAGAACAGTTACATAAGAACTTACCGTAACAGTTGATCTTTGAGGGGACTGTAGTCATCAGATAACACCACAGGAACCTTAGCCGTCAGTGAAGAGGAATCCACATGGAAGATTTTCGGCAGTACAACTGGGACAGCCCATGCTGTCGATGTCAGCTGACATCAGCAACCCTATATAGGTGTAGGCAGCCCTGCTCCCTCCTCAGTTCTTTCCCTCCGGAGACAAAGGGAGCAAGGCTCACACCCTGGGGAACAGAGGAGAGAAAGAGGGACCCAGTTCCAAGTAAAAGACTGGAAACAGCAGCTAGCCAAGTCCTAGACAAGGGCTCCAAGAAGGGGGATGGTGAGAGGGAAATCATACCTGATGACTGAGATCCCCTCTAAAATCTACTGTTATGGTAAGTTCTTATGTAACTGTTCTATCTTCTTCGGAGGTACAGTATCTCAGTCATCAGGTCACACTGCAGGAACGAGCACCAAGCAGTGACAAGTGTAAACAGACAGTCTGGGGGGGCTGGATCTCTATAAACTTAAAGGGAAACTGTCATCTACAATATTTCTTAATGTCTGAAAGCCCATAAAAAGCTAATTTGAGTGAGCCTTTGTGTTTATCTGTGAGTCTTTGCAGTCTAGAGTTATTCATATGTAAATCAGCCTGTAAATAAGGGCTGGTGGCAGCCATATATTTTGGGCTCCTGACAGGAAATGATGTCACCGAAGGTCTAAGTCCTCCTTTGACTATATTTAATCCAACAGGTTGAACAGGAAATCGACTATTTTATTGAGTGTGTTTTCAGGTGTTATTACAACACTTTCTACATCTATAATAATTGTTTTGTATGTGCATTGAAACAGAGTTATCACCTTTACATCTCAAAACTGTTAGTAAAAATAATCCATCTTCAGGATTGCTTTAACCTCTAGGCTATACTGTCAGCTGATCATCAAAAACCATACATCTCAAGGCTGGCTATGTGACGCCAACAGGTATTGGGGCCCCATATCAGGATTTCTAAACCCTGGCTGTATTCATGTCAGTACAGGTTTCTAGGACTACCACAGCACCAACTTCTGTCTTTTTTTCTGTTCCCTCTCTTGCAACCTTTTTTTCTTACAATTTCAAGTGTGAACTCAGGTCTACAAAATGCAAATGTGGCTACATACCTGCTAACCTGGCATCATGGGGCCAGCCTTGAAATGGGAAGCTTTTGATTATCAGCTGGCAGTACAGCCTAGAGGTTAAAGCAATGAGCTGTGAACAAGCTTCTTTCATCCAGCAGTAAACATATGGCTACCACCAGCCCTTAATTACAGGATGATTTACATATGAATAACTCTAGACTGCAAAGACTCTCAGATAAACACAATGGCTCATTTAAATTAGATGGGGGGGGGGCTTTCAGACATTAAGAAATCCTGTAGATGACAGTTTCCCATTAAGACAGGAGTCCTTTGTAGCACAGCCCTGCCTAAACCTGCAAGAGTTCTAGAGGCAATGTCCAGACTATAATGCTTGATGAAAGTGTGGACTGTACTCCAGGTGGCAGCTGCACAAATGTCAGCAGCTGAGACGCCTTTGAAACAAGCCACTGAGGTAGCCATGCCTCTGGTGGAGTGAGCTTTGACATCAGCAGGTAATTCTTTATTGTACTTATTGTAGTGGAACACAATGGAATTTGCCATCCATTTGGACAAAAATTGCTTAGAAACTGAAGCGCCCTCTCTACCTGGAGCTAAAGAAACAAACAACTTTTTAGACTTCCTGGACTCTTTAGTCCGAGCAGATGCTACTTCAAAGTTCTGCACACGTATGGAGCAGTACTTCCCCTGGATTCACATGTTCATGAAAATAAATAGGAAGGTGGATAGACGGAAACCACCTTAGGCAGAAAGAATAGGCTACTCACCTGTAACAGTAGTTCTAGGAGTGGTATATGTTGTTCATCCACACTTCTTGGCATGTCCCTTTCCCCTTTAAATCTTGCCGAAAGTCTTCAAGCTGGCTCCTCCCACCTACCCAGGTGGCATATACCTCAGCTCCACCCCATGACGCCAGATCTTAGCCTGCTGGAAGCCAGGTTGTGTGCGTCCACAGCCGGGGAGGTCGGGTGGCTCCGTTTGGATGAATAACATATCCCATTCCTAGAACTACTGTTACAGGTGAGTAACCTGTTCTTCTAGGATCGTGGATATGTTGTTCATCCACACTTCTTGGCAGACTCCTAGCAGCTCTCCGGGAGGAGGGAGGCAAGGCGCACACGCCCTACTTAAGGAACAGAGATTGGAGAACTTAGGCCCCCAAACCAGCATCCCGGCGTGACTCAAGGTCAATGTGGTAGTGGGTGATGAAGGTGTTTGCTGACTTCCAGGTACCAGCCCGGCAGATTTCCTGGATACGGAAGTCCCTGGAAGCAGCCGCCGACGCAGCAGTATGGTGGGTAGAATGAGCTCTTATCCCTCTGGGAGGCTCCTTGCCCACCAACTCGTAGCACAGACCTATGTATGATGTAATTCATCTTCCAATAGTCCGCTTCACTGCAGGTCTGCCAGAAGCAGCTTCAGCGTAGGTGACAAACAGCTGGTGAACCTCTCCACGAATTTCCGCCGTCCTCTCCTTGTAATAGGAGAAAGCACGTCTCAAATCCAAAGTATGGAGCCTGTACTCGGCCTCCGAGGTGTAATAAGGGTAGCATACCAGCATACTCAACACCTGGTTAAGGTGAAACTGACACCACCTTCGGAAGGAATTTCGGGTGGGGGCGTAGGACAACTTTGTCCCTGTGGAAGACCAGATAAGGGGAGTCCACCGAAAGCGCCTGGAGCTCCCCTGTCCTTCTGGCAGACATGATAGCCACAAGGAAGGCCGTCTTCCACGACAAATGTGACAGCTCACACTTGTGCATTGGTTCGAATGGCTTGCCCATGAGCTTTGCCAATACCAGCAGTAGATCCCACTGAGGTGGAGGTTCACGCACTGGAGGGGATATGTGATCCAGGCCTTTGAAAAAGCAGCCAACCACCGTCTCCTGCACCAATGTTGGCTGACCGGCCCACGCCTGGTAAGCAGAAATGGCTGTCAGGTGCACCCTAAGAGTCGATGACCATAGACCCCCTTTGGAGAGGGACCAAAGCCACAGAACAGGATAAGGGGTCCAGACCCTTACCCTGACACTAAACGGAAAACATTTTCCATTTGAAGGCATAACATTTCCTGGTCGATTCCTTTCTAGATGCCTCCACCATGGTGTAGACAACTTCGGAAAGACCCAAAGCCTGGAACTCTAGCCGCTCAGGTACCAGGCTGTGAGGTGCAGGGATTGATGGTCCAGATGGAAGACCTTCCCCTGGTTCTGAGATATCAGGTCTGGGCGTGTACAAACCCGCTCCGGGGGCCTGCAGCTGAGGCTGAGGAGTTCTGCATACCAGAACTGGTGCGGCCAGTCTGGGGCTATCAGAATCACCTTCGCCTAGTCCCTCCTCACCTTGAGTAACACCTTGTGGATCAAGGGAATTGGAGGGAAGGCGTAGAGGAGTCCTGGGGTCCATGGCCTCGAGAAGGCATCCCCCCTGCAGCGAGCCCTGCTGACGGGGGCGGGCATGAAACAGCCGCAGCTTAGTGTTTTCCCTGGAGGCAAACAGGTCCACCATCGATTTGCACCAATGGGAGAACAGGCTGTAAGCTACCTCTGGATGGAGAGACCACTCGTGGGATGTCTGGCCTTGGCGGCTGAGGGCATGGGCCAGCTGGTTCGAGGCTCCTGCCACAAGGATGGCTAGGAGGTCCGCCTCCAACTGGCTTACAAGGGTCCAGATGCGGAGCGCCTCCTTGCATAGCAGACAGGAGTGCGTGCTGCCCTGTTTGTTGAGGTAGTACATGGTCATGGTACTGTACATCTGGACTTGAACCACTTAACCCCGGAGCTGAGGAGCAAAAGCTGACAGTGCCAGTCTGACTGCTCTGAGCTCCAACAGGTTGATGTGGCATCAGGACTCTTTGGGGTCCAGAGCCCATGGGCCCTGCTGTCCCCCATGTGGGCTCCCCAGCCCATAAGAGAGGCATTGGTCATAAGAACGACCATCGGCTTGGGGCGGACAAACGGGATCCCTTCCTGCAACCGGTCTGGGGTGGTCCACTATTGCAGAGCGTCCCACATCTTCTGGGTTACAGTGATCAGCTGGTCGAAATGACCATGACGCTGAGTCCACTGGGCAGCCAGCTCCCACTGGAGGGGACGCATGCGCAACCGGGCCCAACGGACCACTTAGGTGCACGCCGCCATGTAACCCAGAAGGTGCAGAATGTCCCAGGCAGGGCGCAAGAGCGCAACCAGAAATAATTAGGCAAAGGAGGAGAGAACATCCTCCCTGTCCGCCGGGAGCCGAACTCTGGCTTGACGAGAGTCGAGCTCTGCCCCGATGAAGCCCATCACCTGAGAAGGCACGAGTTCCGACTTGGCCTCGTTGATCAGGAGGCCGAGCTGGGAACAGGTTTGGAGGGCCATATCCCTGGATCTCTCCACCTCCTGTAGGGAGTAACCTGCTAGAAGCCAGTCATCGAGGTAGGAGTAAATTCTGACCTCTCGATGCCGTAGATGGGCCGCCACCACTGCAATGTATTTGGTGAAGACCCGTGGGGCTGATGACAGGCTGAACGACATGGCTCAGAACTCTTACAGGGTCCCTTCGACCCTGAAGCGGTGGAACTGCTGATGGGATGAACGGATTAGGACATGAAAGAACGCGTCCTGCAGATCCAGTGAACAGAACCACATGTTTCGCTCCAAGGAAGGTATGATCTGAGACAGAGTGACTATCCAAAAGGTGCATGACCTGAGATATTGATTCAGGTCGTGGAGATCTAGAATGGGGCACCAGGCCCCAGTCTGCTTGGGCACCAGGAAGTACCTGGAGACAAAGCCCGGGTCTGCAGACGGATCCGCCACGAGAGCTATTGCCTCCTTCAGGAGGAGCCGAGCAACGTCGTCTCGATGAGCCGACTGGGTGCATGTGGAAATCCATTCTGCTCGAGGGGTGCGGGCTTGGCTGGGAGGGTACTGCTCAAATTCTAGAGGCAGTCCCTAACCGACCACTTGGAGAACCCACCTGTCCGTAGTGATAGTGGACCAGGCGGAAAGGAAGTGGTGGAGCTGGCCCCCCACAGGAAGACCCAGAGCTGGTGTGACAGGAATACGGGTGGAAACCCCCACCCCGTCACTGAGCAGGCTTGGAGGAGGAGAAAGCTCCAGGACCTGAGCCTCGGCCTCCTCTACGGGCCTGTTGGGGTTCAGGCTTGGGCCGAGGGTGCCAAGCTTGAGTCTGCTGCTGATGCTGCTATCCTCCCTGGTAGGAGGACTGCTGAACCGCAGGGGAAGAGTGCCAAAGGGCTTCTTCTCTTTCTTCTGCTGGTTCTTGCCCGAAAAACTCTTGGCAGAGGTGGCATTCAAAGTGGCATTGGACTGCTCTATGCCTTGTAGGTGACCGGCCACTCCTGGGCTGAACAAGTCAGTCCCAAGGAAAGGCACAGCAGCTAACTTGTGCTGAGTATCCGCCAGGAAGGAGAAGAGCCTCAGCCAAGCCCTGCGGCGAGAGGCAACTGTGGCAGCCATCGAGCGGGCACAAGGGTCCCCGATGTCCAGGGCCATCTGGAGGTGCTGTTTGGCAACAGCACGGCCCTGATCTTGGACCTGTTTAACTGTGGTCTGCATGTTCTGTAGGGAGATGAGGGAGGACTTCATACAATGACACGAGAAGGCATGGGAGAAGTGTGCTATGATGACAGCCGAACTTGTCTGACGAAGGCCCAAAGAAGATGCCGCGTAGACCTTCCACCCTGAATGGTCCAAATACCTGGACTCCTTGTTGGGAGGTCAGTCAGTGTTGGCAGAACTGCCAGTACGCCTGAACACAGAGGCGATCACCAGGCTCTCAGCCGAAGGGTACTCTGTGAACCCCGCAAGGGACCCCATGGGCATCACATACTTACGGGCCATGCGGGCAGATGGTGCTGAACATGAGACAGGACGCTGCCACAGTTCAAGTGCCAGACCAACAATGGCCTTGGCCACAGGAAAGGCCCCCGTCAGGGTATCCCCTCTCTTGATGATGTCCGTGAGATGGTACTCCGCCTTTTTCTGGATGGGTTCCAGGGGCATCCCTGCAGAATCAGAGATGAGATGAAGGATCCCTTGGAAGAAGGAAGGACCTTCCTCCATCCCTGTGCCAATGGACGACTCATCATCCCCAGGATGAGAGTGGAGCCTGGTGACATCCGAATCCGAAGAGTCGGGGTACAGCGGCCTGCTGCCCAAATCACCCTCGACCCGCCGAGGGCGGTCCGGGGAGACCGTGACCGACAGATGTTGGGGAAGCCCGGTATCTGGTCGGTCCTCTTTGGAGGGAGCCCCTCCCAAAGGCTGCTTAGGTGGCGGCTCCACCACTATCGGTGGAGCCGCTAGGCTGAACTGGAGGACGGGCCAGCCCTGCAGGCGGAGGAACCAAAGGCTTCGGTTCCGAGAGGGTCGGCTTCGGCCTGGGAGGCGAAAGCCAAGTAATGGCCGGGGTAGGAGTCGAAGCCTGCTTGCATCCGAACAAATCAGTTGTTGCCACGAGGTCCTCAGAAGTCAAGGAGTTTTCGCTCTGAGCCTCTCTTCATCCGGAGAGGACGAGGACGACTGGTGGCGTTGCCTCTTTTTGGAGTGCTTATGGCTCTTCCTCGTCTGTCTGGATGAAACATAGAAACATAGAAACATAGAATTTGACGGCAGATAAGGACCGCTTGGCCCACCTAGTCTGCCCATTTTCCTACCTAACAGATAAGCTGCAGATCCTAGTTAACCAACAGCTTACTTCCTCTTACCCGCCCCTTGGACTGCCTTATGCCTGTCCCATGCATTCCCATGCATGAGGGGGTTCTAGACCTCAACCGAGATCAGGCGGGCCGACTTGGTCGTTCGGGAGACACCGGCGGGACCGGTGATACCCGGGGGTCTGGAACCGGGTCCTCGATGAGGATAGTAGCAGGCTGGGTCTCCTCATCGGGGAAGACAAGGACTGGGGTCCTTTCCAAGGAGTCGTCGACCGGGGCCGGCGACAGTGGGACAATGGGGTTGAGGATAATCTCGACCTCATCAGCCGCATCCTCGGTCAGCTGGCCCGATGGAAGTTCCATGAAACCTGCAGCCGAGGAAGTGATCTCAACCGAGGTCAAGACTACATGCTCCTGGGACTGAGACCTCTCTCGGTCCCAAGAGCGTCTTCGCCGAGACAAAGACGTGCTCGGTTCCTTATCTCTTTTACAAGATCAGGAGGAGTGCAAGCCCGCGGGTGCCTCTCCCTGGGTGGGGAGAGTCTGGCACAACTCCCTGAAGGAACCTGAGAAGGTGGAGTCCAGGTTGAGTGGAAAGAAAAAGCGCTGAATGTCTGAAACGCGGGCGGCTTCTTCTTCGAACGCCTTCATGCATTTCAGCTGCTCGGCAGAACCCATGGCCACGGAAACTGCCCACCTAGCCTCCTTGGACTTCACTGGAGGATTCCTTTTCTCTGGTCTCCCCAACTTTAAACGTGCCAGGCGGTCGTCCAGGATGTTGGGATGGAAGGCCAAGCAAAAGCTGCAGAACCAGGTGTCATGGCCGACACCTAGACAGTAGATGCACATGAGATGGAGATCAGTGCGCGACATCTTCTGGCCGCAAGGACACCGGCAAAATCCTGGAGAAGATTTCTCTTTCAAGATCGAGGACTCAAAAGCACGATCGCTAACTCGGATGAGTTTTAATTTTGGTAAAACCAAAGTATTGAAAGCCAGGGCCTACGACATGCATGAGCACGAGGAAGGCAACCTGTATCTTCCAGCAGAAAAGATGATCTGGCGTCATGGGGCGTAGCCAAGGTATATACCACCTGGTTGGGTGGGAGGAGCCAGCTTGAAGATTTCCGGCAAGATTTAAAGGGGAAAGGGACATGCCAAGAAGTGTGGATGAACAACATATCCATGATGCTAGAACTTAGGATTTGTGCGCAAAGATACCCTGTCTTTGTGAAAAATCAAATAAGGTTTCTCACACCAGAGGGCCTGAAGCTCTGAAATTCTTCGAGCATTAAGTAATTGCAACTGAAAACAGTGCTTTCCAAGTGAGAAACTGCAAGGCACGATTGGCTCAAAAGGAGACAGGGTCAATAAAATTCAAGTTCCAAGCCGGGATAAGGGAATGGATTCGGGGTTTCAGGTGCAGGATGTCTCTGAGGAAGGTATCCAGCTGAGCAATCATACAGTTACCCATGGGCTCATAAAAGGCAGATATAGCTGAAAGGTGGACCTTTAGTGAGGAATACTGGAGGCCTGAGTCAGACAAGGAAATCAGGCAGTCCAGGATATGATTCACCGAGCAGGTGAAAGGGTCTAGGGAGTGTTTGGCAGCCCAGATGACAAACCAATTCCACTTCACCACATATGTGGCATGAGTGGAAGGCTTGCGAGCGACCACCAGGACGTCCACCACCCTGTTAGAGACCCCGAACCTGGCAATGGCTATGTTCTCAGGAGCCAGGCATGCAGATGGAGGGACCTGAGGTTGGGATGGACCAGGGTCCCCTGATCCTGGGCCAGTAGATTCCTGAAAAGAGGCAGAGGGACCAGAGGTTCCTCTGCCAGCTGCTGAAGCAAAGGGAACCATATCTGGTGAGGCCAGAATGGAGGCACTAGAATCATACTGATCCCTTTCATTTGCAGCTTGATCAGCACCCTCTGTATTGGAGAAACAGAAGGAATGTGTACAGAAACCTCCCGCTTCAAGAGAGGGACAATGTGTCTCGCCAGAAAACTCCAGGCCCTGGATCTAGCGAGCAGAAACTGGGTAGTTTTACACTGAGTGGGACACAAAAAGGTCCAGTTCTGGACAGCCCCATCTGTTGAACAGATCTTCTGCTACAGATGAGAGAAACTCCCATTCGTGCCTGCTGGACCCGAGTCCTGCTGAGACTGTCCACCAGGGTGTTTAGGATGCCTGGCACTTGGACTGCAGAGGGTGTCAGACTGTGCTCCAGCGCCCAATACCACACTCTCATGGCCTCCCTGCAAAGAGGATACGAGTGAGTCCTGCCCTGCTTGCTGATGTAGTAGAAGACACTCAGACTGTCTGACTGCACCAGCAGTTGGCCTGGAGAAAGATGCTCCTGAAATGCTTGCATGGCATACAGCACCACTCTTATCTCCAGGACAATGATATGCAGGGCGGCTTCCCACTGATCCAGGAGTTCTAGTCTGGAAAGGACCAAGGTGTGCTCCCCAGCCAGACCTGAAGCATCCGTGGCTAGTATCTGATGTGGGAAAGAAATCTGGAAGGGAACCCCTTGAAGAAGGTTCAAGGAGTCCATCCACCACTCTGTTACCTTGCGTACTGAGGAAGAGACCAGGAGCTGTTGGTCCAACTCATCCGTGCACTGGTCCCATTGCACTCTGAGAGTCCACTGAAGGGTGCACGCACATGTGAAGCCTGGCCAGTGGAACAGTGGGAATGGCCACTGCCATTAGACCCAACAACGTGAGGTACAGCCTGGCAGTAACGTACCGACTGAGCGACTTCCCAAGCTTGGGCCATGAGGCACTCTGCCCTGTTTTGGGGTAGGAAGGCCTTCCCCTGCTCGGAATCCAGAACCGCCCCTATATACTGCAACCTTTGGAATGGTACTAGAACCAACTTGGACAGGTTGACAGTAATGCCCAGAGAGTGGAACAGCTGTAGAGTGCACTCCAGAGTCACCAAAAGCTGTTCCCTGGATGGGACTTTGAGATGCCAGTTGTCCAGGTAAGGGAAGACATACTGCCCCTCTCTTCTGAGAGCTGCTACAACTGCTGCTAAGCACTTGGTAAAGACATTCGGTGCAGAGGATAAGCCAAAGAGCAGCACTTTGAACTAGTAATGCTCGCCCTGAAAGGCAAAATGAAGATACCTTCTGTGAGGAGGAAAGACCAAAATGTGCAAGTAAGCATCCTGCATGTCCAGTGAACAGAGCCAGTCCCTGGTCTTGAGGAGGGGCATGAGGCCTGGCAAAGTTACCATCCGGACCTTTTTGTACTGGACAAAAAGACTGAAGTCCTTTAGATCAAGGATGGGCCTCAGATCTCCAGGCTCTTTTTGGGGACCAGGAAAAACCTGGAATAAAACCCCTGATTTCTCTGTCATCGTGGCACTAATTCAATGGCCTGCTTGCACAGCAGTGATTGCATTTCCTCCCACAGAACAGACAAGTGGTCTGGGGGCAAGTTGGAGGGTGATGGAGAGGGATATCTGGAGGCTGCTGAATAAGCTCCAGGGTGTGATACTCCTCTATGATTTGCAGGATCCATGCATGTGAAGTTATGGTTCTCCACTGATTCAGATGGAGAGAGAACTGACCTCCAACCGCCACCTCCTGGGTCTCGACCAGAGATGAGGGGGGTCTGGCTAGGAGTTAAGCTGAGTTGGAACCACCTGCAGAGGCTGGTCTGTCGTTTCTGGGATGCTTGGCCACCATTCCAGCATTGGAGGGGGTGGGCAAGGGAGCCTAGGTTCTATGTTTACCCTGGGCACGGGGAGCCGATCCTGGCCTATTGGACTGTCTACAAAAGGTACCCCATTCTCTACCTCATGGCTGACTATGGTAGAGAGAGTGGACGGATTTAATGGTTGTGCTTGAGGCCTGCAAATCATTTATGAGGTCCTGGACATCAGGGCCAAAGAGTTTGGTGCCACTGAAAGGGGTGTTAAGCACCTTGTTCAACTTCTGCACATCAGCCACAAATCCAGAGACTCGAAGCCAGGAGTGCCTACGAAGGCACATGCCAGTAGCAGCTGCTCTGGCCACTGTATGGGCCATATCATACAGGGCCCTGAGGAAGTGTTTGCTGACGTCCTCTGCAGTTTGAAAACACTGAAGCAGTTCCTGCCTCTGGGAGCATTAGGAAGGTCCGGAGTGACAACTTTGCCCTTTCTCCAGTTGGCATTCTAGTATTTAACAATGTGAGACAGATAATTTGCAATCCTCAGACCCAAAGTAGAGGAGGCATAAACCCTTTTGCCCCAGAGCCCAGAGGTCAATCCTATGCGACTCCTTGTCCGAGGAAAGGGAATTAAGGTGCTTAGATGTCTTAGATCTGTCATGGGCTGCCTAGATGACCACAGAGTCAGTCTTGGCCTGGGCAGCAAAATAAGGAAGGCCCTGAAGGGCATCATAAAGCTTGTCTGCCCTGTGTGGCATAGCTGGCACCATGTCTGGCCTGTGCCAGGCTGCTGTAGTGGCATTTTTCAGTGCTGTAAGCACTGGAGGAATGATCTTAGGGGGAGATTCAGGAATCTCCAAGAAGTCCACCAGGTCTTTCCTGGTAACATCCCTTTTCCTCAGTCAGGAAGCCCATTGTGGCAGACAACTGCTTCATCACATTGAAAAATGTGGCATCCTCAGGAGGAGACCTTAGAGTATGTTTGACAGAGTCCTCACTGACCAAGGAGGCAGTGGACTTATCTGAGATGAGGATTTCCTCCTCTATATGGTTCCATGTCATCAGTTCACAAACAGGCAGGCAGCTGGAGCTAGAAGATATATACTTTCTCTGTGCTGTTTCCTTTCTTTTAGGCTTGAGGCAGCATTTAATGAGATTGCAATGTGTGCTGTGAGATTTAAACAGTGTAGCTGCAAAACAAATGATTTTGTCTTGGCTGGGAGGACGGGGCATTTATCTGAGTGAGGGAGAGGTTGGGAACTATACAGGAGGGGGAGGGGTGGTCACGTGACTCAGACGAGCTAATAGCGGGGCTGGGACCCATTTATATTTCAAAGGGGACCAAGTGACCCTGAAGCTTGAATGACCCGAAGCTTGAGTGCCACAAAGCAGGAGTGTAGCATCTTGAGTAGCATCTACAGGGCGTCAGCAGGGAGGACAGCAGGCAGCGGGCCATGCTGGTAGACAGGGAAGAGCCTAACTGGGAGGGACACATTATTTTCTGTACAGATATAAGGAGTCCAAGGTGGGGGAAGGGTTCCATGGAGTAGGGTAGGACCAGGATAAGGGAGGAGAGACTGTGCAGGGGCAGTCAATCAATCAATCAAATCTTTATTTATCCAGGCGAACATCGTTGAGCACAGCTCATTTGCAAGATGGACCTGGTAAATAAGTAATAAGTAAAATAAGTCAAATAAGATGGGAGATGGGAAGGGTTGTATGTTGCCATGGATGTCTAGTAGCCATATTCCTGGGATTGGCTTGGTGGGCCGGGGGTTGCAGGGTGTGTTGGCAGGTGGGCCAGCTCAGGCAGGAAATAGGGTGGTTGAGGAGGGAGCTGGAGACATGGAGGAGACAGAATAGTGGGGAATACAACCAGGAGGGGAAACTAATGAGGTATCCAAAAGAGCTCAAAACAGGCAAAAATAAGGGGGAACTAGGTGGGACAGCAGGAGGGCCACACAATGCGGGTGCAGCCAAGGGAAGGAAGTGATGACTGGAGGAGAGTCAGGCACAGGAGCATGACAGACTGGGTTAGAGCAAAGATATCAGCCTGTGGGAAGGGGGACTGGACTCATTCAAAAAAAGGAGAGTAGCACTGCAAACAGATTGTCAGTATTGGCTAGTCCAGAACACTAGGTAGCAGAGAGGAGGGAAGCTACAGTGAAGGAGCAGGGAGAGGACGCTACAGTGGAAAAGGTACACAGTGGGGAGGCAGTAGGCAGTACACCAAGAAGACACATTAACAAGACAGGGGCCGCGAGGTGATGGTGATGTAGTCTCTCTGGAGGGAAGGAAGGAGCAAGGAGACAACAGGAAGGGGGAAGTGGCAAGCAGCCCAGGGAAGGCTAAGGATATTGAGAGGAGGAAAGTCTGAGTGGGGGAGGGCCACATTACAGGGAAGACACGAAGAAATAATAGTAGAGGAGGTGGTAGCATGGTGGACGGAGCAACAAGACAGTACAAAGGGGAGGTTCCACAGATGGAAAATAGTTCTGAGGTGGAGGTCAGTAGTCCGGTCATAGTTGCGAGGGGGTGGGAGGACAGGGCAAAGATTAAGGGTGGCAAAGACAGGGCCGAGATAGGGGGGATGAGAGGGCCTCGCAAGTTGGGGGTGGGGGAGTGGAGAGCAACAAGAGGGTGAGCAGGAAAAGTGTCAGAGAGTCATAATTCTATGGGATTCTATACTTAAGGGTATAAGGTGTTGGGGGGGAAGGGTACCAGAAAAAGTAACATCTGAGTAGAGTGCAGGCCAGGCATGACAGCGAGTAGAGTGGGGCAGCATATGGGCAGATATGTGGGGAAGGTGGGGGAAGCCGCAAATTGTGGTGCACCTGGGAACGAATGATCTGGAAGGGAGAAGGATAGAGGAGGTACAAGACAGCTTCAGGGAAGTGGGAAAACTATGCAGCAAAGAGGGAACAACGGTGGCCTTCTCAGAAGTTCTGCCAGTGCCAAGGGATTGTACAGACAGGAAGAGAAGAATCAGTGACTTCAACAAGTGGCTGAGGGAATGGTGTGGGACCAAGGCGTAACGATTGGTGGGGGACTGGGGTAGCACATGGGATAACACAGATCTTTATGCAGGGAATAAGTTACACCTCAGCAGGGCAGGTTCACAGGTGTTGAAGCAGAAGCTGGGGTATTTTATCAACAAGAGGAATCATTTAAACTAGGTGGGGGGAGGCACTGGAGCTGGAAATCACCAGGAGATGGGGTCCCATGGACCTTGCCCCACCACAGGAATAGACACAACCTTAGGCAAAATATGGGTTGGAGTGAAGGATAAGGAAGCAGGAAGGATAGGTGCAGCATGGAGAATGGTTTCACTAATTGCTAGGAGCCTGGGGAACAAGTTGGCAGAGTAGCAGGCATTGATGGCAGAGGGAGAGGTGGACATAGCTGCTATTACTGAGACGTGGGCAACCAGGCACCATGACTGGGACCTAACCATCCCAGGGTACAAACTATTCTGGAGGGACAGAGATAAAGGGAAGGCTGGGGGGGTTGCCATTTACGTATGGGAAGGGATCAGATATGATACATAGGAAGGGGAGGAGGGCAGGTCGGATGTAATCTGGCTGCAACTACATAGCCAGAAAGGGACCAAGCTCTGTCTGGGGGTTGTTTATAGACCTCCGGCCCAGAAGGAGGACACTGAAAGGGAACTGGGGAGCAGATAAGTAGGCATAGTGGCAAAGGGAGCATGGTGGTGGTGGTGGGGGGTTAATCTACCTGGGGTGGACTGCAGCACCCCAGCAACCAATTGCGCCAGGGAGCAGATCCTCCTGCAAGCATTCCAGGATGGTTTCCTTACCCAGAGGGTAATGGAACCAGTGAGGGAGGGGAATATACTAGACCTGGTACTGGAAGATGGTGAACAGGTCAGGGATGTAAGGGTGGAGGAACCTCTAGCAAGCAGTGACCACCACACAGTGTAGTTCTCAATCAGTCTGGGTAGGGAAGTAGCTACTACAAAAACTAGGGTCCTGGACTTCAAAAGGGCGTACTTTGGTAGGATGGGACACTTACTGGAAAGTCATATGGCAAGCATCCGCTAAGAAATGGACATGGAACAAAAAATGTGCAGTCATCAAGACAGGACTGGCTGAAGCCACTAAAACTTGTGTCAAGAGCCAGAGCAAGAAAGTCAGGATCAAGAAACCTAGTTGGATGAGTAGAGAGGTAGTGGAGAAGATGAGGGAAAAGAGTAATTCATTTTGGACCTACAAGCCATCTAACAGGGCAGAAGACAAAGAAGAATGTATGAAGAAATCCAAAGAAGCGAGCAGAGTGGTAAGGGTAGCAAAGGCAGCTAGGAAACGGAGATTAGCGCTGGGAATCAAAGGAGGAGAAAAGGATTTCTTCAGATATATCAGAGAGAAGAGGAAGAGCAAGGATCAAATTGTTAGGATCAGGAGGGGGAAGTGGGGGTAGAAAAGGGGGCTGAGCAGGCAGAAGTACTTAATGAATACTTCTGTTCAGTCTTCACCAAGGAGAGGGATGGGCCCATACCTGAGAGGAAGGGCAAGGTGGGAGAAGCAACCACAGATGGGGAAATCATGGTGGAAAGGGTGAGGGAGTGCCTTAAGTTTCTGAAAGTGGACAAGGCACCTGGCCCAGACGGAGTCCACACCAGGGTGCTGAGAGAGTTGGCAGAGGTCCTGGTAGGGCCATTGGTGGATCTGTTCAATACCTCTCTGAACTCTGGGTGCATGCCCAGGGACTGGAGGGAAGCACATGTGGTACCTCTCCATAAGAGTGGGCCCAAGGACGATCCGGGGAACTACAGACTGGTGAGCCTTACTGCAATTATGGGAAAACTGATGGAGACAATCCTCAAAGAAAGACAGGTGCAATTTCTTGAGGTTAACAATCTCCAGGACAGCAAGCAGCATGGGTTTGTCTCAGGCAGATCCTGCCAGACGAACTTGGTTGATTTTTATGACTGGGTTATGAGAGCACTGGACAGGGGACATGCCGTGGATTTCCTCTACCTGGATTTCAGCAAGGCCTTTGACTCGGTGCCATATGGTAGACTGACCTGCAAGTTGAAGAGTCTGGGAGCAGGAAGGAAACTGGACAGATGGGTCGAGAACTGGCTGCAGGGTAGACAGCAGTAGGTAGTAGTGGGGGGGGGGGGCATCTGAAACCAGGGCAGTAACAAGTGGTGTACCACAGGGCTCGGTGCTAGGACCAGTTCTGTTTAACATCTTCACAGCCAACACTGCAGTAGGGATTAAGAGCAAGATCAGTCTCTTCGCAAATGACACAAAGATTTGTGCCGAAGTAGATGGGCGAGAGGGAGCAAAAGTACTTCAGGAGGATTTGGCATAACTGGAGGAATGGTCTCACACTTGGCAGCTTGGTTTTAATGCCAAGAAGTGCAAAGAGATGCATTTAGGAGGCAAGAACCCAGGACACAATTACTGGCTGGAGGGTGTCCTGTTAACAAAATCCAAGGAGAAGGATGTGGGAGTGCTGGTAACCAGGGAGATAAACCACTCTGCTCAGTGCAGGAATGCAGTTGCGAAGGCAAACAGGGTGCTAGGATGCATAGCAAGGTCATCTTGCCCCTGTACAGGTCCCCGGCGAGACCGCACCTAGAGTACTGCATGCAATTCTGGCGCCCATACTTGAAAAGGGACATCAAACTACTGGAGGGGGTACAGCGCAGGGCAACAAAAATTATCCTGGGGTTGGGGGACAGACCATATGAGGAGAGACTGTGAGAGCCCAATATGTATACTCTGGAGTAAAGAAGGGAGAGATGGGATATGAATGAGACCTTCAAGTATCTGAAGGGTTTGAACAGAGTAGACACCAGGTGTATGTTCAATCTGAAGGGCAGAAGGGAAACCAGGGAAGTTGGAAAGGGGCAAGTTCAAGAGGGAACTGAGGAGGCATTATTTCACAGAAAGGGTGGTGGCAGGGTAGAACACTTTGCCAGAGGAAGTCGTATCACTGCAGAGTGTTGGGGGCTTCAAGAGGGGGTGGGACAGATTCAAGAGGGAGGTACAAACCGGGAGGGGGAGTGAGATGGTGGTGAGGGCATATGGGGGGGCAGCTGCAGTCTAATGGACTGAAGTGCTGCACACTCGAGCTGACTAGATAGACCAAATGGCCTGTATCTGCTGGCAATTTTGTATGTTCATAAATAAATGTCAAAATGATCAGCCTTTGAGCCTTTCAGCCTCTCTGCATTGCCTGTGAGATTCAGGGTCTTTGCACTTACTTTATTTTTGCAGCAGTGTAACCCTGGGACCCATACGTATGATTGTCACAGGAAACCACGCATTTAAAAAATCCACTTGTTGTAACCATTTTCACATACCACTAATCTCTGGGATTCACAGTGTCATTGTATGCCTGTGTCAAACAATGACGATATGTAAGTGGCATGTATATTCTGACAGGGCACCTAGCAGTATGCAATGGTTGGCAGCACTTGGATGCCAATGAATGCTGAGTTGCTGTACTGTACCCAGTGGGTGCCATTTCGTACTGCTAGGTGCCCTGTCAGAATGGAAGCTTAATCTCCTGAGGGGTCACTGCTTGCAGCTGCCACATTCTACATATAGGGCTGAATGTGGAGGCTGATATTTTACTCCAATGGGGTCATATGATCACAATTAACAGAAGAAATGCTCAGAAAATGCTGTCCCGCAGAAGACAATATGCTAAACATCACACATCTGTGCTTTGAAAAGTGCCTTTATTTCATTTCAAAAAACAAACCCTGTTTATGTTCCCTTTAATGCATTGTGCTGATTTAAATGATGTGATGCCATTGCTGAAAGTAAACAAACTGCATGAATTGAACTGCCAACAGTTAAATGTTGTTGTTCTGCTGGCATGTTTACTTGCACTCAGCACTTAGCAGCTGAAAAGGTCACGGGACTCGACTAAACACCACCCCCCGACCACAGATCTCCACCTTGGGTCAAGAGGCTGGAGGAAGCAGCCCGCCTCCCCAGCACCACAGGAGCCCAGCAGGATCGACCGCTTGCCGCACTCCCTCCCCCGACCACAGGCAGGTGCCAAAGGAAGCCAAGCAGGACAGCTGGAGGCGCGGAGTTTAAATTTGGCGCCTAATTACAAACAAACAGCTCGCTGCACTACTGTGGACATTTGTAAAGCTAACAGCTAAAACAAAGTGTACATGCTTAACCAACTTACTTGAACTGTAGAAAGCTAGTGTCTTTGCTCAGAGAGACTGCTGCTTAATCGATCACTGTGTTAAAACCATAGGAAAGCTGTCTTTGAATTGTGTAGCCAATGCATTTTCTAAATTCATAATCGCGACTACTGCTAGTAATCTGTCCATTGTCCTACCTGACCCGCCTCCTCTGCAGGGTATTTAAAAACCTCTCCTCTCCTAGATCTCCACTGGAGGTCGTGAGAACTGGAGAAACAGCCCCGCCCTCCCCAGCGGGACTACGACCGGCCCACTTCCCCAGCGGACCACAGGTACGGCGCAAGGAAGCCAAGCAGGACAGTTGGAGGTGTAGAGTTTAAACCCCGCTGCCCCCACCACCACCCTTGGTCGGCTCTCTGTTTTATAGGCAGTATCACATCAGGCTGAAGAACCAATCAGCCCACTTTCCCATCTGCAGGTTATACCTGCTGAACACTAGGGGGATCCTGCTTGCCTAAGCCCTCCCCTGACATATTTCTCAAACAGCAATATAACAAAATGCCTCTTTTAGGTCTTGGATTACTCACGTTGCTCCTTATTATCCCAACCCCTCTACAAAAAACCACGGTCAAAAATCTCCCTAACACCCTGTTATATGTACTTATGCTAGCTTCTCATCCCCCCCCACTCCCTCTAACCCCTCCATCTACCCTCCATTCTCCATCAACACCCCACACACTGGATCACCTAACACCCCATCTCACCCCCGGTACCCATACCCCCACAGCCCCAGCAGCAGGTGGTATCCCTCTGTGCTAGCCATACCCACCCTTAACTCCCTACCCATCCCCTGCTCTGTCCCCCACAAATCCTCCCAACTGCCCAGGCATCCCTACCACTACCGCCGCAGTCCCTTATTCTGGCTCACCATCCTACTCCTCCTGTTCTCTGGGAATGTCCACCCCAACCCAGGACCAGGACCTGGTACATCGCCCCCCATAGGGCATGGACTCAGCATTGCCTTCATGAATATCTGCAGTCTCCCAAAAAAGACTGCTGCACTCCACTGCTGGGTCTCCCAACATCAGCCCGACATCCTTGCCATAGTGGAAACCTGGCTCTCACCGTCGACCCTAGACTCGACGGTCTCTCTCCCTAGCTTCACCCCCTTCAGAGAAGATCGTGTGGGTAAGCGCGGTGGGGGATGCGCTGTCTACCTAACTAACTCCCTCCTGAGTCATGTCCTGCACACCCCAAAACTCGACCATGGGGCTCAAGCCATCACCTTAAAAATTACCCCTGACCCAGGCCGTGGCCCTCTTTACCTCACTACGGCACATGTACCCCCACAAGAACAAAGCTAAGCTATCCGCTCCCTCACCGACTATCTCACTACCCTGCCACACAAGGCTGAACAGCTCATAGTAGGAGATCTCAACATCAACTGGCTTGGCTCTACCTCAGCACAAATTAAAGACAACTTCACAGCTCTTGACCTATCCCAACTAGTGACTCAACCCACCAGATTTAACCAATCAAGTGGGACTAGCACGCTACTAGATATTGTGCTCTCTAACCGCTCTCACAAAGTAAAGGATGTTGATGTACTAGCCAACTCCCTCAGTGACCACTTGCCAATTCTCTGCCACTGGTCCTCCCCACACTCAAAACTGCATGCCACGCCACCCCCCGTCACCGTTTTGGCCCCGGAGGACTACACAAACTTAAGCGGCACCTTGCCCAGCTTGATTGGTCCTCAATCTCCCTCGCAGCAGATATAGACATCACCCTTGCTTTCCTCACCAATGCCTTTTGCAAGGCCTGTGATGTTTTGGCCCGTCACCTACATCCGTACTAAGACACTCAGCTGCCTGGATATCCTCCCCCCCCCGATCTTTACCTCACTACGGCACATGTACCCCCACAAGAACAAAGCCAAGCTATCCGCTCCCTCACCGACTATCTCACTACCCTGCCACACAAGGCTGAACAGCTCATAGTAGGAGATCTCAACATCAACTGGCTTGGCTCTACCTCAGCACAAATTAAAGACAACTTCACAGCTCTTGACCTATCCCAACTAGTGACTCAACCCACCAGATTTAACCAATCAAGTGGGACTAGCACGCTACTAGATATTGTGCTCTCTAACCGCTCTCACAAAGTAAAGGATGTTGATGTACTAGCCAACTCCCTCAGTGACCACTTGCCAATTCTCTGCCACTGGTCCTCCCCACACTCAAAACTGCATGCCACGCCACCCCCCGTCACCGTTTTGGCCCCGGAGGACTACACAAACTTAAGCGGCACCTTGCCCAGCTTGATTGGTCCTCAATCTCCCTCGCAGCAGATATAGACATCACCCTTGCTTTCCTCACCAATGCCTTTTGCAAGGCCTGTGATGTTTTCGCCCGTCACCTACATCCGTACTAAGACACTCAGCTGCCTGGATATCCTCCCCCCCCGATCCAACAACTGAAGCAGCGTGATAACCTATGGCACATTGCTGTAGAGACTGGCAAGCTAGCAGACAGGCAAGCTTATAACGCAGCTCTCAACCAGTACACCTGGGCCATAAGACAAGCCAAAGCCAGCCACTACCAATCCACCTTGACCTCCTCCTGGGGCAATGCCCGTACCTTCTGGGATAACGTGAAGGAGTTAAACGGGACGACCTGCTCCCCTCCTCCCTCTCAGATGGTCATAAATGGCACTATTAACACGGACCCTTCGTGTATTGCCGACTGCCTTAACAAAACTTTCTCTGATCTAAGCTCAGTTCTTTTGGCCCACTTCTTTGACCCCATCTAGGTAAGCAACACCCCAGCTATTGCTCACCTCCCTCTTTAGGACCATCTCTCCACAGGATGCGAAGCCAATCCTCCAAAACGCTCTCTCCTCCCGCAACCCGAGCTGTGACCCCCTCGACTCCTGAATACTCCACCTAACACTGGATATCATGCTAGTCCCCCTCACGGACCTCCTTAATCGATCCCTGTGCCTCGGCCAATTCCTGAGGGCATGGAAACAGGCAGAAATCACCCCTATCCATAAAAATGGAGACCGCACTGTACCAAATAACTACAGACCTATCTCCATCCTCCACCCCCCCTCCAAAGCACTGGAAAAAATAGTAGCCACGCAACTTGTTGCTTATCTATCCAGCCACAACATTCTGTGCCCCGAACAGCATGGCTTCTGCCCAGGTCACAGCACCACCACAGCACTGCTGGAGTTCTCTCACCATATACACTCCACATTAGATACCAGGGAGATGGCTGGGGCAGTGTTCATTGACCTGTCCAAGGTCTTCGACACTGTGGACCACCCATTAATGCTAGACACCCCCTGCAAAATGGGACTCTCATCCAGCCCTTTGGCCTGGTTCTCCAGCTACCTCTGTGGAAGATCCCAACGTGTCAAGTTAAATGGTAGCCTATCCTCGGCACTGCCTGTACGTTCCGGAGTCCCACAAGGCTCCATTCTGGGTCCCACATTGTTCAGTCTCTTCTTGAACACCCTTCCCAGCTCTTGCTCAGGAAAGCTGTTATTATATGCCGATGATGCAGTCCTACTCGCCTCACACCCCGACCCGGTCACTTTCCAGAGCAACTTGCAATCCTCCTTCAGCCAAGCTGAAAAATGGTTCCTCGACCATCACCTGGTCCTAAACCTCAAGAAAACAAAATCAACGATCTCTGCACACCGCCAAAGTAACTCCAAAAATGCTCCCCTCTCCATCCTTCCCAACACCCTCCACCCCCTTGAGCAGGTATCAACATACAAATATCTGGGCATCACCTTTGATTCAGCTTTCTCCTTCCATGACCATGTCAGTGCTTTATCCTCTGCCATGAACACCCGGATTGGACTCCTCTATCGCCACAAAGACTGCCTCCCTGACTTCGCCCTACAGCTGGCTATCACTTCCTCCATCCTGTCATTAGTTGACTATGGCCTCCCCATCTATGCAACCACTGACCCCACTGCCCTCACCAAAATTCAGACCTCCATCAACAAAGCCTGCAGGCTCTTGACCGGTGCCCCAAGCAGAACCCACACAAGCCGACTCTATTCCACCACGAACATACTCAATCTGGAAGAACGCCTGCAATATCACAATGGCATACTGGCTAAAAAGACTCTACTTGGACTGTGTCCCCCAGGTGTCACTGCACAGCTTCAGTATGCTTTTCACTTGGCCGCCACCCATACCGCCAACAAAGCCACCTTCCAGGTACCTAGAGCCAGGACCTCACTTGCCCAAAGATCCTTTTATCACAGAGCACCGTCCTGGTATAACTCCCTCCCAACGCACATCTCAAACACCCCTAAAATTGGTAACTTCAAAACTGCCCTACGCAAGCACCTACTTAGCACTCAGAAATGTATGTGCCTACTGTAGGGACTGCCGTGTGCCACCAAACTGATCCAGGTCCAACTGTTCACTCGATAGCCTACCCCAGGCTATTTCCCACTGGCTACTGCCTGCATGACCTGCTAGGACCCACCAATGAATTACTGTTTTGTGCTTCGGTAAACTGCCTATGTTTATTATGCTGAATTTTCTGCTATGTATGCTGTATGTATCTCACCTGTATGGTTCCACGCTGTCTTGTCTCACAAGTTGGTTGTTCCCCCTCCCTGCGACGCGGTGCCTTTGTAAATGAGTCTTTGACTCAAAGGTTGTAAATCAGATATATGAATTAAATAAAATAAATAAATAAACAGGCAGGTGGATAGGGTGGTTCAGAGTAAACTCAGACACCACCTTGGGAAGAAACTTAGGATTCATGTGCAAAACTATCCTGTCTTTGTGAAAAATCAAATAAAGCTCCTCACACCAGTAGAAAACAGGAAGTTGTTATCCCTCTGTACAGACAGCTGGTGAGACCCCATCTGGAGTACTGTGTGCAGTTCTGGAGATCCAATCTCTGCAAAGTCATAGACCGGATGGAAGCTGTCCAGAGGAGGGCAACTAAAATGGTGCAGGGTCTGCGCCGGAAGACATATGAAGAGAGACTTAAGGAGCTTAATATGTATAGCATCGAGGAAAGGAGGGAGGGGGGGACATGATAGAAACTTTAAAGTACCTCAAGGGAATCAACAAAGTCCAAGAGGGTAGCAACTTTCAGAAAAAGAGGTGTGCAAGAACAAGGGGGCAGCAATTTGAAGATGGGAGGGGCAGCTCAGAAGTAATGTAAGGAAGTATTTTTTTCAGAGAGGTTGCGGATGCATGGAATGGCCTTCCAGAGGAGGTGGTGGAGTCAAAAACAGTGGTGGAATTCGAGCACGCGTGGGACAGTCATAAGGCAATTCTAGGGGGTGGGGGTAGGAAAAAGTAGGCTGCTGGTTAACTAGGATCTGCAGCTTATCCATTAGGTAGGGAAATGGGCAGACTGGGTGGGCCAAGTGGTCTTTATCTGCCGTCAAATTTTATGTTTCTATGTTTCACCAGAGAGCCTTAAACTTGGAAATCCTTCAAGCAGAAGCAATAGCAACTAAAAATAATGCCATCCATGAAAGAAAGTGCAGCTTGCAAGTTGCGACTGGCTCAAACAGAGACAGGGTCAACTTATCCAAAATAAAATTTAAATCCCAAGCCGGGATAGGAGAACGGATTGGAGGTTTCAGATGCAGGATGCTCCTACAAAAGGTATGGGACACAGCCAATTGAGCCACTGTGCGACCGCCCACAGGCTCATGAAAGACAGAGCTAGCTGAAAGGTACACCCTGAGGGAGGAGTACCGGAGACCTGAGTCCAACAGAGATATCAGGTAGTCCAGAATCTGGCTCACCAGACAAGTGAAAGGGTCCAGATAAGGTTTGTATGCCCAGATGGCAAATCTCTTCCACTTCATGGCATATGTGGCTCTAGTGGAGGGCTTCCAAGCTGCTATGAGGACACCCACCACTCTCTGAGACACCCCAAACTGAGTGATGGCTATGTCTTCAGAAGCCAGGTAATCAGACAAAGGGACTTGAGATTGGGACTGACAAGGGTCCCCTGAGCCTGCATCAACAGACCTCTGCAGAGAAGCAGAGGGACTAGCGGTTCCTCCGCTAACTGTTACAGTAATGGAAACCATATCTGTCGTGGCCAGAAGGCTGCAACAAGGATCATGCTGGCTCCCTCCATTTGCAGTGTGATTAGTACCCTCTAAATCAGAGAAAAAGGAGGGAAGGCATAAAGGAACCTTCACTTTTGAATGAAAGAATTGTTGAGTACCTAGAGGCCAGTGGGGCACAGGACCCAAGGCAGCATGGGTTCACAGCTGGAAGGTCATTGCAGACGAATCTAATTGATTTCTTTGACTGGGTGACCAAAGTAGTAGACCAGGTAGGGGCTGTGGACATGGCCTACCTAGACTTTAGCAAGGCATTTGACACAGTCCCACACAAAAGATTAATAAACAGGTTAGCCAGCCTGGGAGTGGGTCCCAGGGTGGCAGCCTGGGTAAATCATTGGCTGGACAACAGGACACAGAAGGTCATTGTAAACGGAGTCCACTCTGAAGAAAGGGGGGTTACTAGTGGGGTACCGCAGGTTCAGTACTGGGTCCAGTCCTTTTTAATGTCTTTATAAGTGACACTGCAGAGGGACTGGAAGGACAAGTATGCCTCTTTGCAGATGACACAAAGATCTGCAACAGGGTTGATATACAAGGAGGCGTGGAAAGAATGAGAAGGGACTTGGCAAGGTGGGAGGAATGGTCAGAAGTATGGCAGCTTGGATTCAATGCAAAGAAGTGCAAAATAATGCACCTGGGAAACCAACACCCAGGGGAAGATTACATAATGGGGGGTAGTAACCACAACAAAATGGAAAGAGACCTGGGGTAATCATATCAGATGACCTTAAGGTTGGCAAGCAATGTGAGCAGGCAGTAGGGAGGGCTGGGGTATACTGGGATGTATAGGAGAGGCATCACCAGCAGAAAACAGGAAGTTGTTATCCCTCTGTACAGACAGTTGGTGAGACCCGTTCTGGAGTACTGCGTCCAGTTCTGGAGACCCCATCTCCGCAAGGATATAGATAGAATGGAGGCAGTCCAGAGGAGGGAAACTAAAATGGTGCAGGGTCTAAAAGAGAAGCCTTACAAGGGGAGACTAAAGGAGCTTAATATGTATACCCTTGAGGAAGGGTGGGAGAGGAGGGACAAGATAGAACCTTTTAAGTACCTCAGTGGAATCAACTAAGTCCAAGAGGGTAGCATCTTTCAGAAAAAGATGTGCAAGTGTAACCCCCTTGTTACCAGGGGTTACTAGAATCCTAGTAAGACCTAGTGGTAGGCAGGGAAGGCAGCTTGTGAAACTCCAGTTAAATGGGTTTCACACTGTCTCACTCTGTTCTCAGTCTCAGCTGAGACTGAGGGATGACATCACCACAGAACTGTCGCAGCTGCATGAGCCACAATGGAATCTGCAGCAGGGAGTTGGAGTAGAATGTTGGGAGGTTTGAATAGTAATCTGTAGGTCAGTTGGAGTTTTGAGCTTGCTGAGAGAGCAGCACAGCAGCTCTGGTTAGGCTCTTGGAGCCTCAGCCCTGACATAGGGCTACCATTCAGAAAAAAGGTGTGTGTTTCCACCAAAAGAGAGACACAGAAGACAGTTTTGAAGTGGTGGAGACCGCTGAATCGGGTCTCAGTGCCCCATCCCTCAGGGGATGGGGCAGGAAAGGGTTTCCTGCATATTCCAGGAGCAACCCCCTGGTTTTCTGCTAGTGGAGAAGCTGCCTTATTTGTTCAAGAGGTTTTGGGAAACAAGAAGATTTGTGAATCGTCTGTGGGGCACTTGCAACCGGAGGGTGAGTTACTGCTCTTTTTAAAGGGCCTATGTTTTTCACCCTGGGACTTGTGTGATAGTGGGGATTGGACTACTGAAGTAGTGGGAGGCCTACAGTAATAGGCTTAGCCAAAAGTAAAAGTATGTTCAAGTCCAGCACTTATGGGAAGTCAAGACATGTACAGGAGATGTGACATATGTCTACCCAGTAATCTACATTGCCAAGCTTTCAGAAAAGAGTAGTTTAGTTTCCAGAGAAATGGCCGGGTATGGATTGTGGGAGCTGGAGGTGGAAGACCCCCCATCTTTAGTGACCAGGTCCACCTCTACGGATTTGCTCTGTGGATTTCTACTTTGCCTCATGCACTTGGCCAGTGATGAGGGAGTACTGAACATGGGACTGGAAGGAAAATTCCTCTAGAGTCGAAGGCTCTAAGGTGGTTTGAGAGCCACAACAGGAAAACTGGTTCATTTCCCAAAATGGACCGCGGATCAAGTGGTCGGCGGGGGAGCCGGGCCAGTGGGGAAAACCTAAGTAGTGTACAAGTCGGCCTGTGTACCCAAAGCTGCGTGTAAGTCCGGGCTGTGTGAATGGTGGGTTCAGAGCCTGAGGGCAGGATATGTGAAGAAGTGGTCTGTTGTCTCTAATCTGCATTACCAGGAATGTAGCCCCGTGGGGGTCCATCTATGCTTTGCTTGTTCAGCTTGGATGTGAATAAAAGCCACACTGTGGAATCCCATTCTTGGTTCTGGACATTACAGTTATTGCTTCCTGTGTTCAGATTTATTTGGGTGCCCCTGTGCAGAGTAGCCAAACCTAGGTCCCCTGTGACGAGTAACCTCATCCTCCCCAAACCCAGTCCCCACCAGGTACTGCTGTCAGCTTCAACAGCATGCCACCTGTCGTTTTCCAAAAAGGCAGGGGTGAGGGGTTACAAAAATGGAGGCACCGCTTTGGATTTAATTCAGGGAGGAAGGTGCTTGGGCAAGGGGCTAGCATTTTGGCTATCTGGCAGTGGGTAGCCCAAAAAGCTGAAGCAAGTTAACTAGTGTGTTGCTGTGTGCTGTGGATCTTATGCTGCTGTTTAAAATGCCAACTGTTTACCAAGGAGCAGTGAAGCTAAAAGAGGGTGCCCTTGTCCTGCATCAAATTATGTACAGCGTTTTTGCCTGCTTTTAAAATGAACTGTGGTAAAAAAAAGTGTGGAAGACTAGGGGTAGCAACAGGAAAATTGTGCCCTGGACGTTGGAAATGCTTTCTGAATGAACTGAGAGACTTGCAGTGTAAATGGCTATGTTAAATGGCTGAAATGGGCTCCCGCCGTGGAGTCAGTTAAGAAAGAAAAAAAAAAATGCTTTCTGCAGTTTAAATTTGCCTGTTCGATGATCGCTGTGAGGAGAAGAGCACTCGCAAGGAAGAAGAGGCTAATTTGCATGGCGTCATGTGGTTGGTGAGGCTGCAATCAGTCCGGCCCCTCAGCCAGCTCTACAGTGACTGCCCCAGCATTCGAGAGGGAGTGTGAGTGGAGTGCGTGTACAGGCTAGTGGAGGAGCGTCACAGAGTTTTAAAAGCGCTGAAAACGTTTAAAAAATAGACTTGCTTGTTCAAAATCGGCCTCAACCCGCTAATCGATCATCTGAATTGCAAGTGTGGTGGTCGAGGAGACGATCGGCAGGACTGCCCGCCCGTTTCTGTTCTGAGGCCTCCAAGAACTGGCTGCAGGCCGTTTTTCCCCATCGCAGCAAACTGCTACTGACAACAGTAAGTACTAACAGTGAAATTGCTCAAACAGTGATTTTCTGCCTTATGCCAGCAAAATATGTGTGCAGCAGTGTAGTTGCTTTGCAAGTAACGACTGTGTCAAGTCCTTCCAGCAAGTGCAAGTCTGTTAAGCCATTGACTGTGTGCGTAGTAATGAGTTCAGCCTCAGTTTAAAGTTTAAAGCCAGAGAGAGAGACTGTGAGTTGTAGCCAAATGTGCAGCACTAGTTTACAGGCAATCCTGTGCTTAAAAACCTGAAGCTTTAAGGGACTGTGAGTCAAAGAAATGTTTCCATGTAAAAGTCTGGAAATCATGTAAATGTGTTTAGAACAACAGTGTTTAATGTAGTTTGAGAAAAGTTATGTGTTGTTAAATCGGGTGCGCAGTGGTGGTTGACCACTGAATGTTGATGCACAGGAGTGCGTCACTGCCATTACACGGGTGTAAAGTAAACACAGCAGCAGAGTAGAAATTTTTGTACAGAAAGTGTTCAGCAAGTGAACTTTCGTTACAGTGAGTTTTTGTTTGTTTTCTGCAGTTATGGCCTTGTGACCAGCTCGCTATCCGGACATGCCGGGTTGCAGGCAGCAGCAGGAATAGACTGAGGATATTGAAAGTGGTGCTATGGGGGACAACCGCCCCTTATGGCGTTCCTGGTTTCCAGTGCATGTGTGTGTAAATAAGCGAAGAGCTGAAGGGACACTCATGATTCCTCTCTGTGCTGGATGCCCTGAAAATATGGCTTGTAATAAGTGCCCTCAATTTGTTTGGCCCTGACATGGACAAAGGTTAAATCTGCAGTTGGCAGCATAGGTGCAGGCAGAGTCGTGGAAGAAGGCCCCTCGGGGAGGCAGCTAGAGGGTGCAGTTTAGACGCAACCAGTGTTGAAGTCGGATGCTGGATCCCAGAAGGAAAGTTCGGACAAGCATCAGTAGATTCTGGGGGGCTCAGCCTAGTCTCTTAGAGAAGATGAGACACGGGGGTTTGAGTGGAGGAAGTCGACTCCCGTTCCTGTGATGAGTGGATAGTCTCAGGACTGAGAACGACTGTCACTGCTGGGCTGGGATCCTCACTGGGGAGGAAGATGAGGGGGAACCTGTGTGGTCTTGTGAAAAAGGAACGGGTACACAGCCTCAAGATCTTGCCTCGGAGGAATGTATGGAAGAGAGGGGATGCCACGCCTGGCTATGCAAGAAGGAGGAGTCAGATCCATTTTAATCCTGTTCAGGATGCATAGCTGAGAACCAGGACTGGCCACCCTGGGCTTGGCCAGTGGTCTCAGGCTGACCATTGCAAAGAGGAGAGACTGGTTATAGAAAGGCAAATGAGACTATGGTATGACCTTTCTGGAAAGTCTGGAGGAGATGGAGAACACAGGAAACCTGGATTCTGTGAAGCAATGAAAGGTGTGCATCCTAAAGCAAGCGTCAAGAACAGACTGTTTCATGAGAAGTATATCTGGAAGAGAGTGGGGACACTGTTTGTGGACAGAGGCGGTAGGGACAGAGAGGACGGAACACTGTGTGACTTATGCACCAGACGGGGTAATAATTGCCCTGACCCCCTGTACTACTGGCCTCAGGCAACCTCCTGTGCCTTGCCTACTAAATGGAAAGTCGAGCAGGTAGTCAATACTGCCACACCAGACGTGAAGTGCCTTTATTGATCCGCCAGTATGGAACATCCAGGACTCGGGTGTTCACATTCATCATGTACTGGCTCTTGGAATCCATCAACTGCCCATTAGATGACTCCTAGATCCAGAGATATACCAGCTCAGCTGTCTTGAGCCATCGCCTGTAATCGGATGATGCTTGACCAGATGTTTTTTTGTTCCTGTTCTGTCTCCATTCCAGATGACATCATCCTGTAGTTCTGTGATGTGCCTCTGGTTCCTGGAAGATGTTGCCCGCTGTATCGGGAAGAAATGCTGCCAGGAAGAGTCTTCGTTGAGGTACCGTCTAGAATTTTCCATTTACAAGGGGCTGTGTCCGAACTTCTATGTTTATGACACAGGAATACACCCTATAGCAGACTCCAAAATGTGTGAACTGTCCTCAAAGACCTCCTTCGGGACTTTGGCCTGTTAGAACTGTGCTTTCACCGGCCCGGCCTAGAGAGACTTTTAATGGACTAGCCTCGGGCACTGTGGTTACTAGTTGGGACTTTAGGGCACTCCATCCCCCCCCAAATGTGTACTTGTAAATAATGTCGCGTTGTTTTCTACTGTTTCTAATGAAGATATTGTTTCACTTTTCTATAAAAAAAATCTTTTGGGATTCTTCAGTGTTTTGATGGTAGGGGTTTTAGGTATTGTGTATGCAGATTAGGAGTGTGTTGCTTTCTTTTCTTTTCTGCAGGTGTTCCTGGAGAAGACAGAAGAGGAGACAAGAAGAGAGAGGAGGGCTCATCGGAGTTCCTTACTAGTACTTAGTGTGGTAATTTAAGCATTGTGGTGGCGTTTATTGTTGTTGTTACTTGTATTAACCCCTTTCCTTTCACAGGTGTGGTTGTGGGGGTAGGGAGAAGGCAGTAAAGTGATATAATAATGTGGTGTTATTCTTGGTGTGTGGTTGCAGGTTTCCCAAGGTCGGGGAGGTCCCCGGGTTGCTTTTGTTTTTGGGGTATTAAGTTAAAGGCAGATAGGTTTTCCCTAGAGGGCTGGGGGGATAGAGAGGATGTGGCCCTGACCAGCAGTAGGGGTTGCAGTGCTGAGCTATTAGGGCTATGTTCTGGACAGTTCTACCAGAGCCACTAGGCATCCATAGTAATTGGCTAGTGTAGAGGCTGATATGTCAGCTAAAGGCCTCTAGGCCCTTAGTGTTGCCTGCCTGTGCTTGCACATGGGAGGAGGGGGCCTGATCACCCCCTCCGCAGGTAGCACATAGGGTGGGATGGCCTAAAGTCGGGTAAATAATGATCATGGGACAGTCATTTTCCCTGGTATAGGCTGGTGTAACCCCTTGTTACCCGGGTTACTAGAATCCTTGCAAGACCTAGTGGTGGGTAGGGAGGCAGGCTTCTGAACCTCAGTTAAAATGGGTTTCCCACACTGTCTCACTCTGTTCTCAGTCTCAGCTGAGACTGAGGGAGTGACATCACCATAGAACTGCTCCAGCGTGCATGGAGCCACAATGGAATCTGCAGCAGGGAGTTGGAGTAGAATGTTGGGAGGTTTGAACAGTAATCTGTAGGTCAGTTGGAGTTTGGAGCTTGCTGAGAGAGCAGCACAGCAGCTCTGGTTAGGCTCTTGGAGCCTCAGCCCTGACATAGGGCTACCATTCAGAAAAAGGGTGTGTGTTTCCACCAAAAGAGAGACACAGAAGACAGTTTTGAAGTGGTGGAGACTGCTGAATCGGGTCTCAGTGCCCCATCCCTCAGGGGATGGGCAGGAAATGTTTTCCTGCATATTCCAGGGGCAACCCCCTGGTTTTCTGCTAGTGGAGAAGCTGCCTTATTTGTTCAAGAGTTTTTGGGAAACAAGAAGATTTGTGAATCGCCTATGGGGCACCTGCAACCAGAGGATGAGTTACTGCTCTTTCTAAAGGGCCTATGTTTTTCACTCTGGGACTTGTGTGATAGTGGGGATTGGACTACTGAAGTAGTGGGAGGCCTAGAGTAATAGGTTTAGCCAAAAGTAAAAGTATGTTCAAGTCCAGCACTTATGGGAAGTCAAGACATGTAGAGGAGATGTGACATACGTCTACCCAGTAATCTACATTGCCAAGCTTTCAGAAAAAGAGTAGTTTAGTTTCCAGAGAAACGGCCGGGTATGGATTGTGGGAGCTGGAGGTGGGAGACCCTCCCCATCTTTTGTGACCAGGTCCACCTCTACGGATTTGCTCTGTGGATTTCTACTTTGCCTCATGCACTTGGCTGGTGATGAGGGAAGTACCCAGACGTGGGACTGGAAGGAAAATTCCCTCTAGGAGTCGAAGGCTCTAAGGTGGTTTGGGGAGCCACAACAGGAAAACTGGTTCATTTCCCAAAATGGACCGCAGATCAAGTGGCCGGCGGGGGAGCCGGGCCAGTGGGGAAAACCCAAGTAGTATACAAGTCGGGCTGCGTACCCAAAGTTGTGTGCAGGTCTAGGCTGTGTGCCTGGTGGGTTCACAGCCTGAGGGCAGGAAATGTGAAGAAGTGTTCTGTTGTCTCTAATCTGCATTACCAGGAACGTAGCCCCGTGGGGGTCCATCAATGCTTTGTTTGTTCAGCTTGGATGTGACTAAAAGCCACACTGTAGAATCCCATTCCTGGTTCTAAACATTACAGTTATTGCTTCCTGTGTTTGGATTTATTTGGGTGCCCCTGTGCAGAGTAGCCAAACCTAAGTCCCCTGTGCCAAGTAACCTCATCCTCCCCGAACCCAGTCCCCACCAGGTACTGCTGTCAGTTTCAACAGCATGCCACCTGTCATTTTGCAAAAAGGCAGGGGTGAGGGGTTACACAAGAACAAGGGGATACAATTTTAAGATAGAGGGGGGACGGCTCAGGGGCAATGTGAGGAAGTATTTTTCACAGAGAGGGTGGTGGACACATGGAACAGCCTCCTGAGGAGGTCGGGGGCCTAAACTGTGGAGAATCTAAGAATGCATGGGACAGACATAAGGCAATTCTTGTGGTGGGTAGGAAGAAATAGGCTGTTGGTTAACTAGGATCTTCAGCTTATCCTGTAGGTAGGGAAATGGGCAGACTAGGTGGGCCAAGTGGTGATTAACAGCCGTCAAAGTCTATGTTTCTATGTGTAACCCCTAGGTGGCGCTATCCCAAGGGCTACTACCCCTGCTTGCTTGGCTAGGAGCAGGTTAAGGGGCCTGAGTTCTGAAATGGGTGCCTCCATCCGGAGGTCAGAGTTGGTAGTGGTCAAGCTAACCTGGGCACAGCCCTCCAGGACACTGTAAACCCCCTCTTTCCTTACTAGTGGCTGGAACAATACACAATAATCACTTTCACAATACCCCTGATACACCACACAAGTACCCACACTGTTTGCATTCTTACCACAGGGCTTTCCTCTAGCTCTCAACCTGGGGACCCCTAAAAAACAAGGTTATACACAGCTAATAACAGCAGTACAGTACTTTTGCACAAACTGGAACCACAGTCAAGGTAAATGCAAAAAGAGTTAGATCTGATTTATTTAAGGGACTTGAACAAGGGAGGGGCGTAATCAGGTTAATCTGCTTAAAGGCTGTATCAATCAAACAGTTATGCATGCACTTCAGGGTCCATAAACAGTCACACACTCTGGGTACCCAGGTGAAGATGAGGTGGGCTAGCCAGGATCGTTGCCCGGGGTAGGCTGGCATCGCAGCTGGTTGGGGACCTGTGATGGGAGAAAACAACATGCACCACACAGTAATTGTAATCCGGAGCCAGAGGAAAGAAAAGAAACAAGGCAATCAGATGATTAGATTAAGCTGTTGTTGCTGGGAGCTACCCTGATGGTTACTCATGATACCCAAGACTGGACACAGGCTGGACGAAAATTGAGACTGCAGGTGGTTGATCTGGGATTGCCAGGAGAAGCAGTGGCGTGATGATCATGCCGAGGCACTGTTCCTGTCTCAAGCGTGGAGCAGGGGGCTGATCCCCTGCAGGTGTCTCGTTCATGGCTTTCTGTGCAGTGGGGGTCTGAAGCAGGGCCAGTGTAGCAAGGCCCAGGCCGTATGGAGATGAACGCCGGATCAGTTCTGGCGAGCTGGATACAGCTTCCAGCAAGCAGCACCATCACTCCACAGTGGGAACCAAATCACGACCCACTATAAACACCTGACACATTTACATGTAAGGGATTCTACTATACCAAGGCAAACCGTCCCGTCACAATCGCAAAGTCTCTGCACACACCGGGAGTTTAGAGGTAGCTGGAAATCCTGACAGGCCGATGCATTCAGCAAATCTTCAGTCTTCTTCGGGTTGATCCTGGTCACAACTCAGTGGCTTACTTCGTTCTTACAAACTCGGATTCAGTCTGAACTGATTATCTTCTCCCTCTCAGAGGCAGCAGGCAGGCATGCAGGCCAAAACTCAGGCCTTTCCACAGAGACTGTCTTGAGCTGTTGCTTCTTCAGCTCCCAACTTAGACCTGACTCAACTGCCAGCAAGCCTGGGAATTTCCTCAAGATCCAAAAGGTTCGGTCGGCTGATTCATCTGTCAGTCACAACGGGAGCTCCCCCTTCAGGTGCAAAAAGGCAACAAAAGCCCAAAACTACAATTCCTACAAATTCTGACTCCAGACTCCATTTTAGGTCCCACCAGTACTGATTGGTCCAATTCGGCAGTCCCGGGCCAAGATAGTGGACATAAACAAAACAGCCCTTGCTGCAAAGAAGGCAGGTTAGACAAACTACATTATCACTCTAAATGATTTTTAGCAAATAGTTACATCTTTCAACAGAGCTCCCTCTCAGATTACTTATGACTGCAATCCAGGCATCTCTTAAAGAGACAGTACACAGAGGCTATACAGGCACTCTCTGGCAATCAAATTTAAACTGCTAAAACGCAGGACACCAGCCTGGCAGTGAGCATTTAGGCAAGCTCAAGGAAGACTTTTCGGGAACTCCCATTTGTAGGAGGGTTACATATGTTTCTATGTTCAATGTTTCTCCCACTCCAAGAGAGGGACAAATCGTCTCACCAGAAAACTCCAGGCCCTGGCTGTAGCATGCAGAAATTGGGCAGTTTTGCACTTAGTGGGGATGCAAAAAGGTCCAACTCTGGATGATCCCATCTGGCGAACATATCTCCTGCGATGGATGAGAGAAGTTCCCAGTTGTGCATGCCGGACTGCATCCTGCTGAGGCTGTTCACCAGGGTGTTTAGCATGCTGGGGACGTGGATTGCTGAGAGAACCAGACTGTGGTCTAGTGCCCAGTACCATACTCTCATGGCCTCCCTGCACAGGGGCTTGTTGATATAACAGCCAACACTGAGATTGTCCGACTGGATCAACAGTTGACCCGAGAGGAGATGGTTCTGAAAAGCCTGCATGGTATACAGAAATGCCCACATCTCCAGGACATTGATATGCAGGGAGGTTTCAACTTGGGACCACATTCCCTGAGTTTGAAAGGGACCGAGGTAGGTCGGGATCGTTAGGAAGCAAGTGGTTTGTCGTGGGCTGAGGGCAGCTGAGAAGGGAGTGGTGAACAGCACTGAGGTTGTCCGGTCCAGGAGACGACCTGGGTGTAAATGGAGCCTAGGGAGTGGCCAGATGTGTTTTGTTTCCGTACTCAGGGTTCCTACCGGATTGAGTGGGCGGCTAGCTAGAGGACTGGCTGCGTCCTCTAACCCTCTTCAGGTGGTGCTATGCAATGTCAGGTTGATGGGGAACAAGACCGCTATTTTTGCAGACTTGATTTCCTCTGTTGACCTGGCTTGCATTACAGAAACATGGCTGGGTGATGATGCCAGCCCAGTTCTTGAGACTGCTATCACCACTGGGTATTCCGTAGAGCACTGCCCGAGGAAGGATCGTAGGGGTGGGGAAGTGGCCATTGTTTTTCAATCCAGCCAGGACTTCACGGTCCACCCAGTTGGGAGCATCCAATCTTTTGAGTGGGTCGCTGTGCATGGGGGTGCAGGTTGCAGGATTCTCCTCATCTACTGCCCTCCCAAGGCAGGGGGAGAATTCTTGCAGGAGGTGGCAGACTTCATTGTGGACCAGGTGTTGGAGTCCCCCAGGTGTTTAATCTTGTGGGACTTCAATGCCTGGATCAACAACGAATCCTCCTGGATCAACAACGAATCCTCCTGTTTCGGTCACAACCTCCTCCAGCTGATGTATTCACTGAGCCTGTCACAAGCTGCTGCTTCAGCAACCCAACAGCACAGCCACACAGTTGGATCTGGTGTTCCATCTGGGTCTTGAGGTTGATAACCTCAAGACTGATCAGGTCTCCTGGTCTGATTACAGTACCAGAGGGTTCACATTTGGAGCCCCCCCCCAGTAGTCCCTCCACTGTGGAGATGGTCAGCTATTGCCCTTTAAGAGGCTTGCACTCAGAGGGACTGTTGGCACTAGCTGACCTATCTAGGTTCGATGCAGCATGTACGATTGACTCTGGAGAGGTGGTGGCCACATATAATAGACAGGTCTCCGAAGCTCTGGATGCCTTTGCACCAGTTCGTATATGGCCCAGATCTTCTCACTTGAGATCCTTCTGGTTTGTCGGGGATCTCAAGGTAATGAAGATCAAGGGTCAGAAGTTGGAGTATTGCTGGCGGAAGACCTGGCTGGAGGCCGACAGGTTGGCCCTGCATGCCCACTATGTTGAGTACCAGGGAGCAATTTCCCATAAGAAGGTAGAATTCCTGTCAAGGGAAATTACTGCAGGGAAAAACAGACAATCCCAGCAATTTCGGACTCTGGACAGGCTCTTACACCTTGTCTGCCTACAGCCGAAAAAAGCATCGTCATCCACTTTATGTGAGGAGTTTGCTCTGTTTTTCTCTGAAAGAGTGTCGGCCATCCGGTCAGGGATTCTGCCAGGGAGGCATTCGCTTCACAGTGGTTGGGCTGGGGGGGCACAGAGATACTCCGCCTGTCTGGGATGAGTTTAGGCCAGTGGAGGTGTCTGAAGTGACTAAGGTGATCTTAGAGCTGAAGTACACTTTTTGTGAACTGGACCCGGCCCCGACGCATTTCCTAATGGGATATGTCGAGGCTGTTGGCCCAGTGTTCATCAGGATTGCCAGATGCTCGATGGCAGAGGGGGTCCTCCCAGCTGATTTGAAAGAAGCGTTGGTGAGGCCCCTTCTTAAGAAATCTTCCCCCGACCCAGACGTCCTGGCAAATTACTGTCCTATCTCCAACCTGCTCTTTCTGGGCAAGGTTGTTGAGAAATTAGTGGCACAGCAGCTCAAGGATTGCCTGGTGTCCTCGGACATCTATGAGCCATGTCAGCTAGGTTTTTTTGGCCAGACACAGCATGGAAACAGCTCTAGTGAGGGTGCATAATGATCTGCTCAGAGCTAGAGACAGAGGAGACAGGTCAATCATTGTGCTTCTTGATCTCTTCTCAGTTTTTTACAATGTCGATCATGTCATGCTTCTTGATCGGCTCTGTGAGTTTTGTGGACTCGCTGGGACTCTCATCAGGTGGTTTGAGTCCTACCTGTCCGAGAGGGTGCGGTGGGTGATGATGGGGAACTTCTCCTCCTCCCCTATGCCTCTGTTGCGTGGCGTGCCACAGGGTTCAATCTTGTTGCCAGTGCTATTCACAGTGTACATGCTGCCACTGGGTGAGGTCACTCGATAGTACAGCATGGAAATTCACTACTATGCAGATGAAACCCAGCTGTATCTGTCTTTTGCTCCTGAAACATCAGGAGCTGCTGATGTGCTTAACAACTGTTTGGCTAAAATCAATGAGTGGATGGCTTCAAGCTGGCTGAGACTTAACCCGGCCAAGATGGAGGTACTGGTGACTGAGCCTGGTCACAGGCGTGATGGGTTGCCACCTGCAGCTGATACGGGTCTTATCCTGGGATCAGCTCCGCTGGTGGCTTCTCTGAGGGTGCGATATCTGGGCATGATCCATGAAAGCAGACTGACCTTTGACGATCAGGAGTCATCTGTTGTCAGCAATGGTTTTTACCACTTGTGGAACATTGCCCGGATTAAGCCCCTCGTTCCGCTCAAGACCTGCCAACACTACTGCGCACCTTTGTGACTTCTAGGCTCAACTACTATAACTCTCTGTACTTCAGGTTCCAGGAGGGACCCTTAGCAGACTGCAGCTGGTGCAGAACACAGCAGCCCTGTTACTGACGACCCTTTCAAGGTCCAGTCATGTGACCCTGGTCCTGCATGCCCTGCACTGGCTGCCAGTCATGTGGAGGGTCCTTTTCAAGGTGGGTCTTCTCACCTTTAAGGCCCTATATGGACTGTGTCCTGGTTACCTGTCAGAGCTCCTGACACCAGCGACCTCTGCTCGTTCCCTCTGCTCCTCTTCGAGGGGCCTCCTGGATGTTCCCAGGGTTCAGCTCAGGACTTTGGAAGATCAAGCTTTTAGCAGCTCTGGTCTGACCCTGTGGAACTCACTATCATCTGCAGTCTGGGTGGCCCCCTCGATTGAGGTTTTTAAGTGGCAGCTGAAGGCCCACCTCTTTGCCTTGGCTTTTGCAGACTGCTGACTCCATCAATGTCCATTCTCCAGGTGTGGCATTCTGAAGTTTTTTTAATACATTTTTTAAAGCTGTGTTTTATAATGACTGTTGATATTTTATACATTTCTGCTTGCGTTTTAAATCTGTGCTTCCTGTATTGATACTTGTTCGGTGCCCAGAGCCTCTGGGATTGGGAGCCTTATAAATAAAATTGCCCTGCCTTGCCAGGTGCGCCCCGCAGCCTAAGCCAGAGGCATCCATGGTGAGGGTCTGCTGGGCGGAGGAGATTTGGAATGGGACCCCCCCCCGCAACAGGTTCTGTGGGTCCATCCGCCATTGCAGCACGTTGCGAACTGGGGTGGATACCAGCACTAAAGAACAGTTACATAAGAACTTACCATAACAGTAGCTCCTCGAAGGGATCTCAGTCATCAGGTCACATCATAGGAACTTCACCGTCGGTAAAGCAGGATCCACACGGAAGATTTTCAGCAGTACAACTGGGGCCACCCACGCCATCAATGTCACCAACCCTACAAAACTATGAGTGGTCCCATCCCTCCTCAGTTCTTTCCCCCAGAGACAAAGGGAGCATAGCTCTAGCCAAGGGAGATGGAGGGGAGAGAGAGAGAGAGAGACAGAGAGACAGATAAGTGCCCAGACCTATATGAAAGGCTGGATACACCAGTCAACGAGTTCCTAGACAAGAGACCCAAGAAGGGGGATGGTGGGAGGGAAAGCAAACCTGATAACTGAGATCCCCTCGAAGATCTACTGTTACGGTAAGTTCTTACGTAACTGTTCTGTCTTCTTCGGGGTATCTCAATCATCAGGTCACACCACAGGAATGAGTCCCAAGCACTTGCAGGTGCAAACATACAGTCTGGGAGGAGGGCTCACCATAAACTTAAGGCAGGAGGCCCTGAAGCACAGGTCTGCCAAAACCTGCACAGCCTCTAGAGGCAATGTCCAGACTGCAGTACTTGGTGAAAGTATGGATGGTACTCCAGGTAGCAGCCGCACAGATGTCAGTGGCTGAAACCCCTGTGGAAACAGGCCACAAAGGTAGCCATGTCTTTTGTTGAATGAGACTTGACAGCTCCAAGCAATTCTTAGCCATATCTGTAGCAGAACACAATGCAATTTGCCAACCATCTGGATAAGTACTGCTTAGCAACTGAAAGCGCTCTCTCTACCTGAGGAGAAGGAAACAAACAATTGCTTCAACTTCTTACATTCCATGGTGCAAAACAGATAGTACTTCAAAGCTCTGCACACATCTAATGTATGGAAGGGGAAGGGAAAGGTAACATTGTTTAACCAGGAGTAGCACACTAAGCTGAAGCCTGTTTCCAGATGCGACCTGGGAGTACAAGGAAGTTAAGTGACTTGCTCAGGATCACACAGTATGCACCGAGGCGTGGGATTCAAATCCAGATCTGCAGCTCAGAGCCTTAACCCACTGTGCTATACTGCCTCCTTAAGCAGTGCTTTCCCAGGATTGGAACACTTAGGAAAATAAACACGAAGTTCAATATACTGGTTGAGGGTAAACTCAGAGACCACCTTCGGGAGAAACTTAGGATCTGTGCACAAAGACACCCTGTCTCTGTGAAAAATCAAATAAGGCTCCTCGCATCAGAGGGCCTGAAGCTCTGAAATTCTTCATGCAGAAGTAATGGCAACTAAAAATAATGCTTTCCAAGACAGAAAGCGTAACTCATAATTCGCTATTGACTCAAAAGGAGACAGGGTCATTTTCTCCAAAACAAAATTCATATCCCAAGCCGGGACAGGAGTACGGATTGGGGGCTTCAGATGCAGGATGCCCCTTAAAAATGTATGAGACACATCCAGTTGAGCAACTGTACAGTCACCCATGAGCTCATGAAAGGCAGGAATAGCCGAAAGGTGCACCTTGAGGGAAGAGTACTGGAGAACTGACTCAGAGAGATCAGATAGTCCAGAAAGTGGCTTACCGGATAGGTGAATGGGTCCAGATTATGTTTGGCAGCGCAGATGGCAAACTGCTTCCACTTCATGGCATATGTGGCTCAAGAGGAAGGCTTCTGGGTGGCCACCAGGATGTCCACCACTCTGTTAAGAGACCCTAAATCTGGTGATGGCTATGTTCTCAGGAGCCAAGCATGCAGATGGAGGGACCAGAGGCTGGGATGGGCCAGGGTCCCCTGATCATGGGTCAGCAGATTTCTGCAGAGGGGGAGAGGGACTGGAGGCTCCTCCATCAGCTGCTGAAGTAGAGGAATCCATACAGTATCTGCCGAGGCCAGAATGGCACTACCAGAATCATTGTGGCTCCCTCCATCTGCCCTTTGATTTGCACCCTCTGAATGAGAGGAAATGGAGGGAAGGCATGAAGGAACCTCCCGCTTCAAGACAGGGACAAGGCGACTTGTCAGGAAACTCAAGACCCTGGATCTAGCAAGCAAAAATTGGGCAGTTTGGCATTTAGTGGGGATGCAAAAAGGTTCAACTCTGGGCAACCCCATCTGTCAAACAACTCTTCTGCAATGGATGAGAGAAGCTCCCATTTATACATGCTGGACCCAGTCCAGCTGAGGCTGTCCACCAGAGTGTTTAACACGACTGGCACGTGGACCGCCAAGAGTGTCAGACCGTGATCCAACACCCAGTACCACACTCTCATGGCCTCCCTGCATAGGGGGCACAAATTGGTTCCCCCTTGCTTGTTGATGTAGTACACTACACTGAGATTGTCAGACTACACTAGCAGCTGACCCAGAGCAAGGTGTTCCTGAAAGGCCCGCATGGCACACAGAACCATCTTCATCTCCAGGACATTGATATTCAGGGATGTCTCTATCTGGGATCAAGAGCCCTGGGTTTGGAAAGGACCCAGGTGTGCTCTCCAGCCAAGACTGGATGCTTCCATAGTGAGGATCTGTTGTGGGAAGGAGCTCTGGCATGGGATGCCCTTCATTAGTTGCAAAGGGTCCATCCACCACTGCAACACCTTGCAGACTGGGGAAGAAATCAGGACTGGATTATCTAGTTTGTCCATGCGCTGGTCCCACTGTACCCTGTGGGTTCACTGGAGAATGTGCTGGTCCCACTGTACCCTGAGGGTCCACCGGAGAATATACATACAGAGTCTGGCCAGTGGAACAGTGGATATGGCATCTGACATGAGGCCCAACAATCTCAGGTACACCTGGCAGAGATGTAGCAGCTTTGAGCCACTTGCTGCGCTTGGGCTATAAGGCACTCTGCCCTGTTCTGGAGTAGGAAGGCCTTTCCCTGCACTGAACCTAGAGCCATCCCTATATACTGCAGTCTTTGGGATGGCACTTGAACCGACTTGAGCAGACTGGTAGTGATGCCCAGGGAGAGAAATAATTGTAGAGTTCTCTCCCGAGTCGGAAGGAGCTATTCCCTGGCTGGGACCTTTAGGAGCTGGTCATCCAGGTATGGGTACAGTCCTTCCCTTCTGAGGGCTGCAGCTACTGCTGCTGAGAATTTGGTAAAGACCCACAGCACAGAGGATAAGCCAAAGGGCAGCACCTTGAATTGGTAATGCTTGCCTTGGAACAGAAAACGGTGAAACCTCCTGTTGGGGGGGGGGGGGACTGAAATGTGCAGGTAGGCATCCTGCATGTCCAGTGAGCAAAACCACTCACCTGTCTTGAGAAGAACTATCAGGCCTGGCAGAGTTACCATCCTGAACTTTCTGTTCTGGATGTACAGACTGAGGTCCTTTAGGTCTAAAATGGGCTGCAGATCTCCTGTCTTTTTAGGGACCAGTTAAAAGCTGGAACAGAACCCCTTATTTCTCTGTTGCCTGGGTACTGGCTTGATGGTCTGCTTGCATATAAGAGAATGTACCTTCTCCTGAAGAACAGATAAATGAGCCGGGGGGGAGGTAACTGGAGGGCAGAGGAGGGGTATCTGGAGGTTGCTGAATGAGTTCCAGGGTGAGACCCATCTCTATGATCTGCAAAATCCAGGCATCCAAAGTTATGGTTCTCCACTGATTCAGGTGGAGGGAGAACCAACCTCCAACCACCACCTCTTGGTCGAGGACCAGAAGAGGGTGTCTGGCAAGGAGTCAAGCAGAGGCAGATCCAGCCACAGCGGCTGGTTCCTCACTTCTGGGGTGCTTGGCCGAGGGGACAGGCAAGGCAGCCAGGGCTCTGTGCTTTCCTTGGGACCGAGAGGCTGCACCGGGTCCGTTGTCTGCTTTGCGAAAGGAGGTGCACTGTTTACCTCTTGGCTGAATAAGGTAGAGAGAGTGGACATAATTGAGAGCCCTGCCTGAGGCCTGCAGATCATTAATAATATCCTGAACATCAGGACCAAACAGCTTAGTGCCATTGAAAGGGGCATTAAGCACCTTCTGCTGAACATCAGCAGCAAAACCAGATACCCTCAATGAGGAGTGCCTATGCAGGCATATGCCCGTGGAAGCAGCCCTGGTAATGATGTCAGCCATGTCACAGAGGGCTCTGAGGAGATGCTTGCTGATGTCCTCAGCTGCCTGAAGGCACTGGAGAAGCTCCTACTTCTGTATGCCATCTGAGAGGGCCTGGGTGGCAGCCTTGCCCTTCGTCCCGTTAGAATTTTGGTACTTCACCACGAGACAGGTAGTTTGCAATCCTCAAATCCAGGGTGGAGGAGGCATACACCTTCTTACCCAGAGGTCTATTCTGCGAGACTCTTTAGCCGGGGGGAGGGAACTAAGGTACTTAGGCGCCTTAGACCTGTCATGAGCTGCCTTAATGACTACTGAGTCTGTTTCAGGCTGGGCAGCATAGCAGAGAAACCCCTGGGGGCATGGTAAAGTTTATCTGCTCTGCGGGGTATAGCAGGCACCATGTCTGGTCTGTGCCAGGCTGCAGTGGCTGCATTCCTCAAGTTAGGCAGAATTGGAGGAATGATTTTCAGGGGAGACTCTGGCATCTCCAGGAAGGCCACCAGCTCTTTCCTGATGACATCCTCTTCCTCAGTGTGGAAGCCCATAGCAAGGACAGCTGCTTCATCACACTGAAAAATGTGGGGTCCTCATGAGGAAACCTAGGAGTATGCTTAACTCTGAGTCCTCACTGACAGAGGAAGCGGTGGACCTGTCCGAGACAAGGATCTCTTCCTCTTCTTTCTCTTCCTTCTCTGTATCATCAGGAAAAGTGAGGCCTGGATGGTGCTCCTCCTCAGCATCAACCTCTTCCAGATCCAGGTCCGGCGTCAGATGCACCGACAACAGCTTGCGGGGAGCTTCCTGCAGCTGATGAGTAGGCGTCAATGACAAAGCTGCCATCAACAGCGTCAGCAAGGTGGGCCTGTATGTGCCCAGCTGCTGCACAATCACCGAAGTGAATTTCGTCAAAATGTCATTTAGGTCAATGACATTTGTCGGGGGGGGGGTGTCGATGGCACAGGTATCAACGACCAGCCTGATGGGTCCTGTGAACTTGAAGAGCCTGTAGCCGTGGAGAGAGAAGGGTCAGGCCTCGACTTGGGGGAGAACCTGCAATCCCCTTGAGTCCCTATTTGGACTGCCTGATTCAAATATTCTAGAGAAGCAGCTTTTCCTAAAACTAGAGGACATGATGGAGCAAGAACCCTCTGGCTATTTCCCAGAAACAAAGCAACAAATAGATCTGACTTACTGACTCCTCTCTAAATTAAATAATGACAATTGAAAAATGCTTTACTTCTGCTTTTCCTGAATTGAATTAAATACAACCTTATTGCCAAGCATAATTCTGTTTAGCCAATAAATTGAGTGTGTCTTACTGTAAAATAGTTGAAAGATACATTTAAAACAAGAATGATTATAGCTTCTTTGCAATATTTACTTGTAACATTAACATTTTACAGTTTAAAGCAAACGTCTTGTTTAAAACTAACTGTACAATGGGGAAAATGTGTTTGAGGAAGTGAAAAAGAACATACTTTAAGAAAGCAGCAGGCTAAACCACAGTTTCCTCTATAGCACATAAGTTGTACCATTAACATTTGTAAGTTGCAAACATTATTATTATCATTGAGTGTGCCTTATAAACTGTTTGAAGATGCATTTAAAATAAGAATGATTATAGCTTTTTTGTGATATTAACAGTTTACAATTTTAAAAGAAAAAACATATCTTCATGTCTTGTTTGAAACGAACTGTAGAATGAGGAGATTTTATTTGAGGAAGTAAAAAAGAACATGTTTCAAAAAGGCTTCGTGCTTAAAGGCTAAACCACAGTTTCTTCTGTAGCAAAGAGTTTTAAACTAAGATATTTTTGTTGCCACCTTGCATAATTTTACAAGAAATCTGTCATGGGCTATACTACTACAAGAAGTGTGTCACGAGGTATACTTCTGGGAGAAGTGCATCACACTTCTACAAGAAATGTAACATGAGATACATCACGTGCCTTCAAACCAAAAAACATACAAATTTAGACACCATTTAAGCTAAAGAGGGGCAGAAGAGAGGAAGGAGCTATGACAGCATGTTCTTCTGCCTAGGACTTCATTTGAGACATCAAGGTATGGCACTATGTGTTATGAACTGATATTATCTCTGATATGGAGCAGGGAAGGATGATACTTGCATTTTATGTTTTTTAATTTTATTTTTACTTTATTGTATGATTGTATCTAAAAGTAGGAGAGACTTCATCTCCAGTTAATCATACATTGTTTGCTTGCACTGCTGATCCAAATTATGTTAATTCTGCATACCAGTTTTAAGTAAAGAATTAAGACAAGATGACATTTCCTGGTATTTCTTTTCGGTTAATTATTTTTACTTATAAAGTTGTAGACTTACAATACAGGGGCAAAGCTTAATTGTGACTATTGGAATATACAAGTGGTACAAGAATATTAAAAGAAAAATAGCTATAAATGTTTAGGATAAGGCAATTTTAATCAGACAAATAGACTAGACCATGACTGAGGTAGTGTTGTTGTAACAGAACACACAGCCATGTGCATATTATCATACACACCCAGTTAGACTTTCCCTACTGAAACTAAATTTCTGAATGGGGTGATTGCTCCCGACGGTCTTGGTGAGGTCAAAAGGCCATCCCATGTACACAGAGTAAACCCAAGAAGGTAAGCTGGGGTCAGGTTTGAACCCCAGCCAGCACGGGGGGCTGTTGACAATGAGCCTGTCGTCCATGAAGGAGGGTCCGACAACCTGGAGGTCGATGGCTGACTGCCCTGAGAATCAGGTGGGGGAGCTGTGGGTATGGATCTGGAGGGCACAAAGACCTGGACAGCAATTTTGCACGTCAGTGCGACCACAGCCAATAAGGATCGCCCACAGAAAGGAGAAGAGGCGGTCGGCGAACAAGATCACTGTTCGGGGGAGCGGTCACAATCTCGGTCTTTTTAATTATTTTGCTCTGAGGATTTGTCTTGGGCCCTAGAGGCCTGGGAGCTCAACAAAGACGTTGGCGACTAAGAGGCTGGGACCCCGAAGTATCCCTGCCCGGGAACTTACTACCTGTTGATCCATTAGGAAATATTTAAGAGCCTTTCTGCATTGCCAGAGGGTTGTTTGGTTAAATTTCTGCCAGAGCTCACAGTCAGAAAACTTGGTGTTCAGCCCCAGACAGCAGACACAGAGAGAATGTTCATCTTTGAAGGCAATCTTCTTTCCACAGCAATGGAAGAGAGAAGTCGAAGGATTAACTCTCAATATAAACAAGTTGAACGAATCTCTTTAATAAAAGAGATTCTGAAAAATATCTGAAGAAACAGGCGAAAAAGGCGCGACTACTGTGTCGGAACTTCCGTGGAGACCCATGTGAGTGAGCCAATGACAGGAAAGTACCGAGGAGGAAGAGAGATCGGTCATGCCTTTATACGGTTGGTGATGTCGATGGCCATCAACGGTGTGGGCGGCCCCAATTGTACTGCTGAAAATCTACCGTGTGGATCCTGCTTCACCAACAGTGAAATTCCTACAGTGTGACCTGATGACTGAGATACCCCCGAAGACGATCTGACCTAATTCATCCATGTGTTGGTCCCACTGCACTCTAAGTGTCCACTGGAGGACTTGCATGAGCAGTCTGACCAAAGGAACCATGGCAATGGCCGCAGCCATAAGACCCAATAGCCTCAGGTACACCCTCGCAGGTATACAATGGCTTTTGGCAACCTCCTGAGCCTAAGCACTAAGGCACTCTATCCTGTTGAGAGGCAAAAAGGCTTTGTCCTGTGCAGAGTCCAGATCTGCTTCTATATACTGCAACCTCTGGGATGGAATCATGGCGGACTTGGGCAGATTGACAGTGACGCCGAGGGAGAGAAACAGCTGAAGAGTTCACTCCAGGGTTCAGAGGAGCTGTTCTCTGGATGGAGCCTCTAAGAGCCAGTTGTCCAGGTAGGGGAAAACTTACAGTCTCTCCCTGTGGAGATCCGCAGCTACTGCTGCTAAGCACTCTGCAAAGACCTGTGGCACAAAGGATAAGCCAAAGGGCAATACTTCGAATCAGTAGTGCTCTCCCTGAAAAAGAAACCGGAGGAATCTCCTGTGTGGAGGGCACACTGAGATGTGCAGATAAGTGTCCTGCATATCCAGGAGCACAGCCAGTCACCCTGCTTGAGTAAGGGCAGCTGGCCCGTCACGGTGGCCATGCAGAATTTCTTGTACAGAATACAAAGGTTGAGGTCCTGGAGTTCTAGAATAGGCCTCAAATCTCTGGTTCTTTTGGGAACCGGGAAGAACCTGGAATAGAAACCCTTGTTCCTTTGACACGTGGGCACTGGCTCGATGGCCTTTTTCTGCAGAAGAGACTGTACCTTGTCCTGGAGAACTGTTAGATGGGTGGGGGGGCATGTAGAGGGTACTGGAGGAGTCTCTGGAGGTATCTCTACAAGTTTCAGAGTGTGTCCTCTCTCTATTATCTGAAGAATCCAAGCATCTGATGTGATTGTTCTCCATTGATTGAGATGGCGGGAGAACCGACCTCTGATCACCACCTCTTGGTTGGGGACCGGAAGAGAGGGGGGTCTAGCAAAGGAGTCAAGCTGAGGGGGATCCAGCCGCTGGGGCTGATCTGTCACCCCTGGGATGCTTTGCTGCAGTGCCGGAGAAGGAGGGGATGGGCAAGGCAGAGGAGGCTCTTCTCTTACCCTGAGGACGGGAGGGTGCTCCGGACTTATGGGACACCTTGCAAAAGGGAGGGCACCGTCTGCTCCTAGGCTGTGTGTGGTAGGGGGAGTGGACAGACTTGATAGCCCTGCCAAATGCCTGCATGCAGATAACTGATGATGTCCTGAATGTCTGGTCTGAATAACTTGGGAGCCATTAAGTAATCAATAATACCCGACAGGGTGGGCGGTATTAGGCAATACTGGATCGCCCAGGGCATAATGAGGCCTACGCCACAGGCGGAGGGCCTTATAGCCCTGGAAGGTCCGGTATTGCCCATACCACCCACCCTGGAGGGTATTGTTGTGCTTAGAAAATGGGCTGTGTCATTTTTGCAGGATTATACTGAAAAATGTGAAGTAATTCTATAAAAATGACTACAGTTTCATTTTTTTCTTCTTTTGAGGCAAACTAGTGCCTGTACGTCTGGTACTATGCTGTTTTAGCCCCCACCTCCCTTAGTCTGTGTCTTTTATTTACTGTAGACAGCATTATGTCACCCCATTAGTGAAAGTGGTTTTTTTTTTATATATGTATCCTGTCAGTAAAAGCAGGAGACAGAAAAGAAAACTGAAGTTCTGCTGCTCTTGGAGCGCTGGTTCGCCAATTGCGGCAAGTTGCGTACTGCAGTTTTGTGCTGGGAGACAGTTCGTTGCAGTAATCGGGGAGAGGCTTGCGCTATGCATTTTGAAATGGCAGTTACGAGAGTGACGCTTTTTTTCCCATTTGTACAGAGTGTTGTGAGTGCAAAGTGTCTTTTTTTTTAATATATATCCTGTCAGTAAAAGGAGGAGACAGAAAAGAAAACAAAGTCTGCTGCTGTTGGAGCGCTGGTTCGCCGATCGCGGCTAGTTGCTTAGCGCAGTTTTGTGCTGGCAGACAGTTTCTTGCAGTAAACAGGGAGAGGTTCGCGCTGTGCATTTTGATATGGTAATGAGAGTGACGCTTTTTTTCCCCATTTCTAGACTGTTGTGATTGCACTGGATTACGGGGGTTTCAGCCTTGGAGCAGGAGTCCTTGTCATGGGAGTGGGAGTTTGAGCCATGGGAGTCTGAGTCAAGGGAGCTGGTGTCCAAGACACAGGATCGGGAATCTGAGTCTGAGCCGAGGGGAGGGAAAGAAAGGGAAAACGGTACAGAAAAAAAAAGCTGTTAAGTGAGGCTACTCTTCGGAAGATGGGTGATTACCAGCACAATTTTATGTTAGATGCCCACAGTGTGCTAGTATTGCTAGGCAGTGCTATGTCTCGCTTAGCGAGACAAAAAAAAATGGCGGTGTTTTTGAACTGAGTCGCCGGGTTTGGGCCAATTAGCAAACAAGGTTGACACTATGATATTAGTTATATTGGTGATGGGGTCAGGTGACTGGCACTTTTTATTTGCTGGGCATCTATTGAAAGTTAATGTACCCCCCTGGCAGGGGTACTAGCCAATCAGAACCCAGCAAATAAAAAGCCCATTTTTTAAAAGGGATATTGAGCACCTTCTGCTGGACATCTGCAGCAAAACCTGAGACCCTCAGCCAGGAGAGTCTACAAAGGCAAATGCCTGTGGCAGCAGCACTGTCACCGGTGTCAGAGATATCATATGTAACCCCTAGGCAGCTCTACTCCTAGGGTTACACCCCTGCCTTGCCTGGCCTAAAAAATTTTGAGGGGCCTGGGTACTTAAACTTACTTTAAATGGTTCTGTTTCCATGTTGATACATCATGCGCAGTGCCTCCACTCAGGGTTTAACTCTAAAGTGGGCTAGATGTTACCTGGTACAACCCCCTGAGATGTTACACCACCCACTGTTACCTTTTGCCACCCCAACACATGACCCATTATGTTTCCCCACATTTCAGACATTTTGGAATTAAAGACTCTCTCTAATAATATGCTCACAACAACCATTTGCAAAAGAAGTAATAACAACAATATTTATTTGTAGGGACACCAGGAGTTAGGAGAAGGGGTATGGAATAGAGGATATGCTTTCACAATATTTACAAGTGATTTGTTAGATTGGATTTGGTGCTTGTGAAACCCTCCAGCTGGGAAAAATCAGCTCAAGTTAAATCACATTTCGGTATTGTATCTTCCCCACCAACCTTAAAGATAAACCAGAGCCCTGGCTATCTAACTAGCTGCATAAGACAATTCATTTTTAACAATACCCACACTGGTACCAGTATCCCAGATAGTGCAAGACCCCGCAATCCCACACAACCTGGGTTTTGTTTTTTATTTATTTTATTACAACTAGGATTACAAGTACCTTTGAGCCAGGCTCTTTTACAAAGGTTCCGTGTCACAGAACAAATACAAGTTACAGTAAATAAGAACAAAACAATAAATAGGTCAGCATATTAGGTTACAATGGTAGATCAATACAAGAGTTAGAATAAGTAGAATGTATACATGGGAACACAGAGTAACAGGGGGATAAGTGGGGTTGGGGGGATGAAGATAAACATGAGGAGAGTAGCTGTGTGGACAGGAATTGCAGCCATGAGGCACTGTCAACAACTGGGAGCAGACTGAGTTTAGTTAACATAATGGGAACGTGCATTGAGGGGTCGGAAGAGATGGGGGGGTGAAGTGGAAGAGTCAGGAGGAAGAGTCAGAAGGGGCAGAACTGGGTACCCAGTTACTGTAAAGTTCTCAGAACATGGCGCAGGCCTGATGAACGGTGCAGCTGTACATATACCGGCATGATTGGGGCCCTTAAGGGAATCAAGCAAATTAACTGCAGGTGGCAAGAATCACACTTGAACTACGTACAAGTCAAAATCGGTGGTGCAGGGGTTGCACTGCCTTGCTTGCAGCAATGTCCTCATTGGTTTAGACAAGTCAGGATTCAGTGCTCTCAGCAATCCGGAACTCTGACTTCAACAGTCAAGACACGGGACAAAGCTAACAGTCTGTAACCCTTAAACTGACTGCAAAGGGTCTTACAGCTTTTGAGATGAAAACTTGCATTTCAAACATTAAAGACAGTGTCTCTTTAAAGCTGGAACACTTTGCTAGATGAACAGGTAGGAGCGGGGCTGGCAAGCTTCAACCTCAAATCTAGGCCATACCCCTTTAGGGAAGCGCATATGGCAGTGCCTAGGCTGGTGGCACGCTACCAGGCTGTCTCCCACAATCATTCAGCACATTTACTTATTAGCACATTTCTATGACTTCATATGGAGCTTTGCTTGCATTACTTGCACAAGGCCAGACCTCTTCTGGGGTTTAACTTGCTCACATTTGACTGCACACTGTCCTGGATCTATGCTTGCTTTTCTGCCACTGTCCACAGCTGTTGCTCAGGTTGAGCCTGTGTTACGGAATTACTGCTGCCTTGAACACTTTTTCTTGCTAGCCAGGGCTTATTACACAACTCTTGTTACTACAACCAGACCAAGCTTGAGGCTGGTCTGGCTCAACATAGCCTTCTTATGACCCCACCTCATGAACAATATGAAAGGTGAATTTGCCAAGTGACTGCAAAATCATATTTCGGGCAGGAACTGCATAGTGACAGTTATATTGTTCATGAGGTGGAGTCCCCAAAAGGCTATGTTGAAAATTTGGGGTCAGTATCTGAAAAAAATGACAGAGTTATGCACCAGAGTTGAAACCCACATTGAAATACAGTGAACCGCATTTACGTTAGTACTCATGCTGCAGTCGCTGCATCGAATAGTATAGTTAAGACATCTTTAAATTGATGTGTTAATTAATACTGCTGCTTTCTGAATCTTAGGATGTTTCTTTTTATGAACTAAACACTGTCACTTATTGTACTTTAAAAACACCTTGCTGGATGTCTTTTAATGAACCAATTATTGCCACTTTACTGTACCTCAAGATTTTGCACTATTGTGTATTTATATGTTTGGTATTTATTCTGATGTATACATTCGTATGATTTTAAACTTCTGTTTTTGCAACTGAAAAGGTCTTTGATCAATAAAATCAATTACTACATCTACTGCAGTCGCCGGTTTCAGCAGCAAGACGTGTCTTCGATCGGGAGAGCAGATCTCGAACCTGGGACCAGTTCAGGTGAGTGATTGTGTGAGGGGGTGTGGGGAGGTGGGTGCACAGTGGGTGGTGGGGTAGGGGGTGTGGAAGTGACTGGCGATGGACCATTTTTTCCCTCAGGTTTTAACAAAAAATCATTGACGTACAAAACAGGGACATCAATCTGATGGTGGGGGGATGCCACTAGACACCAGGGAATGAACAGGGACAGGATCGGAGGTGGGGGCATCACTAGACCCTCAGGGAATGAACAGGGACAGCGATCGGAGTGTCGGGGGATGCCACTAGACACCAGGGAATGAAGGGGATAGCGATCAGATGGTTGGGGGGCATCACTAGACCCTCAGGGAATGAACAGGGACAGCGATCGGAGTGTAGGGGGGTCCCACTAGACACCAGGGAATGAAGGGGATAGCGATCAGATGGTTGGGGGCAGACTAGACACCAGGAAATGAACGGGACAGTGATTGGACAGTGGGTGGCGCCACTAGACACCAGGGAAAATTTTAAAAAATACAGGGAACGGCCAGCTGATATGATTAGCAATCATCGCTAATCAAGCTGGAAACTGACTCACATTTCCCCGATTCTTGGGTTGCAGATTGCGATGCGAACCCACTTATTTTATGCCTTGTGGTGTGCCTGACTGAGATACCCCTGGAAAAAGATCCACCACTAACCACAGATGAAGCGGTGGAGTACAGCACTTGCAGACCTCGAGATTCAAGAGGTCTTGATAGCAGCGACCCAGAGGCTGATGGCCCCTCCACAGCCTGATAAGGTTGGGGGAACTCTCCTCTGTGGGGGGCCTGACGGGAGCAGAGGTCTGCACAGAGCAAGGTGCCAATGCTGACATGTTCGATGGACCGATCCCAGAAGACCAGGAGGAAGAATCCAATGGGGACTGGGATTTCCATCGAGGGGAACGGTCCTTGTCCCAATTAAAGCTTTCCCTGAGGATTTGTCCCAGGTTTTGGTGGCCTGAGAGCCAAAAGATGCCGGCGATTGGAAGGGCCCTGGTCTCCGCTGGCTGCCTGTTGCTCCATGAGGAAGTTCTGCAGGGCTTTCTTGCATTGGCACTGGGTGGTGAGGTTGAACTTCAACAGGAAAGAATACTGTGGCTAGGCCCAAGACAGCAGACACAGAGTTTGTGGTCGTTGGTGGAAGAAATCTTCTTTCTGCAGCGGCAGTAATGGAAATGAGTCAATGAAGGACTAGTTCTTGATATACAAAGACAAAAGAAGTCACTTTAAAATAAAATGATTCAAAGGCAAATAACAAAGAAAGGGTAAGTAGTAAGGGTAAGTGAACTGAGCAATGAAGCTCCCGCAGAGTCTGTGTGCGAATGGTCCAAAGCAGGAAAGAACTGAGGAGGGAGTGGTGCTGTCCACGCTTATATAAGGTATATGACATCGGAGCCTGACATCGGCGTGGGCGGCCCCTAACTGACTGCTGCAGAAAAAGCTTCCGTATGATCCTGACTTCTGACAGCAAAGTTCCATAAGTGTGACCTGATGACAGATCTCCCCAAAGAAGATAATTTTTTATTACAATGAGGAGAGAAAAGGTGAAATATGAGTTCACCTTATAAGTTCCGACTTGATTATTTAAGATTTTTCTGCATGGGTTACATCAAATCATATGGTGCCGAAAGAGGAAGGCAAACCGCGTCTTCTAAAATATTTAAAAATTCGAAAGGTTCATCTGAATAGCTAAAACTCACAGGTACCCTTTCATTATGAACATTAAGGTTTGGTCACGAGTACCCAAATATTAGATAAAGGAATGAATTAAATGGTACTATGACTAAGACATACTGTACCTGCATGAGCTTGGTATCATGTCCAGTGTAGACTACAATTCCATGAATCCACTGAGTATTTCTTAACTGAGCTCTTCGCAGAAGGATTTGATCAGGGCCCAAGGGAACAGTGCTAAAATAAAAATATGTCACATTGTTAAACTCAATAGAAACCCAGTGCGACTACTGGATGTCAAAAACTGTGGCTATCCCCCAGACACCTATATAATTTGCTTTGTATTACAATTCTGCAGCAATCAACAACCATACACAAATGTAAAATATTCTGTTTTTAGAAAGTAAAATACTGTCAAGCAAAACAAAATGTCTTCATGCTTTGTAACTGAAAGACTACAATGACGCAGAAGGGCAGACAACAGATTCTTCTAACAGCAGTAAAAGTCTTCTATTCACAGCAAAATAAATCACTGTCCATCATTTAGTATACAATTTCTGTCTCAGAGCTTTTTCTAAAAAAAAAAAAAAAAAAAATACCACTGAAGAACAAAAATACTACAAAACTTGACTTAATCTTTCCCCACACTAGAAGATTTTTTAATAGCAAAATGAAATAAAGAACAGAACAACAGCTGAACTAGGAATGGGTGCTCAAGATAAAGTGCATAACGCAGACAAACCAAAGATACCTGGCACTCACCACTTGTAAGCCACTGACTCAATGTGAGCATTCACTGCAGGTGTGAAAGGCCACTCCAGTTCTCGAGACCATCACAGGACACAATATCGCACTGATCCAATTCAAAAACACTATGGGCCCGATTCTAGAAGAGTTACGCCTGGCGTAACAGCACTTGCGCCAAGTAGAATGGCACAAGTAGAAACTTGCGCCAGCAGTTGCGACATACACGATTCTACAATGTGGCCTTCGACACTTGCACCGAAGAGCAGTTACGCCAGCAGTTGTGCATAAACACCCTGCGACATGGTGCTAGGGGGGTTTACGGCAGCTGTTGTGCTCAATTCCAGTAGGGCAGCAACACAGTCCCCAATGCCGGGATTCTACAAGAACCCCCGGAGCAGAACTGGCAACATAAGTTACACCAGCATTTAGCTGGTGTAACTGTACATACGTCCTCCGAGGGTCCTGTAGAACCCCCAGCAGCCCAGCACCCAGTCCATGTGCCCCCCCATGCCCAGTACACCTCCATAGTTGCCCCAATGGGCATCTCACCCCCGGCCCCGATCCCCCATACTGCATATGCCCCCGTATCCCCAAACAACAAAAGCCCCACAGGGCTGCCCACACACCCCATGCCCCCAAACACCCCATTGCTAGAGGCCCCACAGGCCACGCTGTCAACGCCCACCCATGCCCAGACCGAGACAGTGCCATAAATGGAACCGCAGAATATCGCTGGTAGTCTAGTGGCTCTCATCCAGCTGTGCTCCACCAGACTCACCTCACCCGCCCCCAGAGCGCACTGGCACACTTCTCTCACCGCCAGCCTTTGACTGAGTTCCGCCTGAGTGCTTACTGTAGAGACGCACTAGAAACGAATGCATTGTCTCATTTCTGAGCGTGTCTGTACAGTACACACTCAGAAAGAGCTCAGTCCATGCTGGCCGGGCGGTGGTGAGAGGAGGGTTGTGCCAGTCACCAGATGGGGACGGGTGGGGGTGCTGGGTGGAGTGGTACAGCTGGGTGGGGGGGCTACCAGGACTACCAGGTACTAATCTCCATGTGTTGTGCATACACATCAGACTGGCATGTACTGTATATACTGTACAGTACACCAGTCGCAGAGGGATCGGGACAGGTGTTGGGGGACACTTGGTGGCACGACAGTGAGTGGGGGCCTCTACTTCGCGGGCTCCGCTGGGGGATCGGGCATGGGGGTAACTTGTGACGTGCAGATTCTGATTTGTGCTAGGGACTGTTTTCTCGCCAGTTGCGCCTCCTGTCTGGGCGACCTGGCTGTGGCTGCTCCAAGTCCAGGGACTTGTTGTGGGGACCCTGCCCCTTCTAGAATAGGCACAGGGTCAATGTCACAGTTGAGTTTGGCGATGTCGTGCTCAGTGGTGACTTGCGCCAAGCTTCTAGAATCGGTTTTATGAGTATAAAAAGGAATCAGAAACATGTGCAACTATGCGTGTGTGGGCCTACGGTCTGACGCATATTTGCACGTTACTGTTACTGATTTTGCACTTTTTTGTACTCATAGTGTTTTTGAATTGGATCAGTAAGATATTGTGTCCTGTGATGATCTCGAGAACTGGAGTGGCCTTTTACACCTGTAGTAAATGTTCACATTGAGTCACTGGCTTCAGATATGGTGAGTGCCAGATATTGTTGTTTTGCCAGAAAAAATAATCGGTATGTCTGTTTACAACATTCAAAATGACCGGGGGAACCTCCCTTTGGTGCCGGGGCCTCCACCCCCAAGTTCATTTATTTGAATATGTACCTACCTAATTACCTAGTCCAGGAGATATTTCACAAAGTATAACCTAACCCAGAATACATGCAGATGTAAGTTCACCTCTAAGCAAGAAAGGACTTGAATGATCTTTTGGTATTAATCAATAAGGTAAACATTAATTCTCAACTCATTTATATTAATATTGATTTATATGTTATCTACAGAGTCCACACAATGTATGGCTGGATACTTTATTAGTGAAGCTTGCAATCTTGTCATGCACAGTACAATATACTCCTGTATGATTACAATGTGATCCTAAACTTGTTAAAAATGAAATAAAAATAAAGTTTAAAAAAAAAAAAAACATTCAAAATGAATATTTAGGGATTTTGCTTTGCTAACTATTATTAAGATAATGCCCAGCAGAGCATAATGTCCAGTGGGTTGGGTAAATTATGATAGCAGCCAAATCAGATACAGAGCCCAGTTCCAAAAGGTGTTACGCCTGGCGCAAGGTGATTTACGCCAAACTCAATGGCACAAATCGTACCTTGCGCCAGGCATCACACAAGTCGCGATTCCGAGTCACGGCCTGCGCCATGCCATATGCGGGTTGCGCCAAAGGTGGACTATGCCACTCACTACGCCTGCAATGGCATGGAGCAAGGGTGAGTTACGGCAGCAGCTACACCCGATTCCAAAAGGACGGCTGCCGTAACCCACCTACACTATTCCAGAAGCCGCTATGATGCAGCAGAGTTAGACCAGTAGGGAGATGGTCTAAGGGGCATCCGTCTATGCCAATCGACGGATGCCCACTCCGCAGTGTCGTGGCACGCATACAGCTAATCTCCCCATACCCTACCAACACAGACAGGCCCCTCCACCCCCCGAATGTCAGGGACCCCCAGGGTCCATTTCAAAAAGTGCCGCCTCAAACGCCAGTGCCACCTGGCCAGCCTCCACAACCCCTAGTGCATGTGGCGGTGTTCCAGGGTGGGGGCTCTGAGGGGCAGTTCTCTGGCTGCAACTTGCAGCACCCAGGTCCATTGCGCCATTCCTGTGGCGCTAGTCTGTGGCTGCCGCAAGTCGCAGGACGTAGGTGCCGGGGACCCTGCCTGTCTTGGAATATGGCATAGGGTCCTTGGCATAGCGCCACATGGCGCAACTCGCATACACCGCATACTGCACCATGCATTTTGGAATCGGGCCCAGTGTTGATCCTTGGGGACTTCAATCTCCTGGGTACAGACTGGCCTTTTGAGAGGGCTAGTGGCAGGGTTGGGACAGAGTTCCTGTCCACATTCAAGGACTGCTTCCTAGAGCAGCATATCAATCAGGAGACTGGGTTTGAGGCCACCCTTGACCAATTTCTCAGCAGCAGAAATGAAGTTGTCTCCACTGTGAATGTCAAAGAACTGGAGGGAAGCAGTGATCGTAACCAGGTAACCTCCCTGGTGAAAAGGAAGGCTGCCATGCCTCAACCACCAGAACACAGAACTTCAGAATTGCAGACATCACTAAGATGAAGGAACTGGTGTCCATGAGCCTAATGCAGCTGCATGAGGCTTGCAATGAGAGCACATGTGGAACTTGTTGAAGATGGCAACTGAATGTGCTCTTATTTGGAAAATTCAATAACGATTATTAACAGGGAAGATGGCAACTGAAGCAGTCACAAATGCCTATATCTCTGAAAGCAATAAAGGGAAAAGAAATGCCCCCTCCCTGTTCTACAGGGACCTAAGGCAACTGAACCTGAAAAGAAAAAAAAAAAAAGGAAAGAATGAATGACTATGACTGCTGGAAAGTGAAGGGTGCCTCCAGGCCAGGAAGGAGTTCAGAACAGCACTGAGAAATTGCAAGGCTAGAATAAGGAAAGCAAAGGAGGAACTGGAAGATAGGATTTCAGTAGGAACTGCAGACAATCCCAAAGCCGCCTTTGAGTGCATGATGCAGCCTGCGGACATAATCCCCACCCAGTAGATGCCAATCTGGTGATGATCAAACCAGGCAGGTCACAAAGGGTGGACAGGATACACATCAGAAACGCACTGGAACTAAAAAGCAATTGGTGCCACTTAGGCAATCTGCCAGACAGTTAAGTGTGTATGCCACATACACTGCAGGAAGTTGAGTGTATATGGAAAAAGTACAGTTACGTAAGAACTTACCGTAACAACAGATCTTCGAGAAGAGCTCTTGCAGCAGTTAATAACTGTTAGGACTATGATGACAGGCACTAGGACCCCACGGAAAATTCTAGATAGCAGTCCAAGGCGGGGGATCGCCCCCCCCGATGTTGGCCCCACCCCCCACATCACCAATAGTGTAAAGGAGCGGTCCCTCAGCATCACCTCAGTTCGCCCGCCAGAGACTCAGCTAGCATAAAGGATGGGGAACCGAGGAGGTTCTAACATCCCCCAGAGAGAAGAAAATTTATATAACCACAGGGTAAGGTGGAAGGGGAAAGCATACCTGCTGCAAGAGCTCTTCTCAAAGATCTACTGTCACAGTAAGTTCTTACGTAACTGTACTTTCTCACTTTGAGAAAGAGCTCTTGCAGCAGGTAATAACCATTAGGACCGAGTCCCAAGCAGTATAAGGATACAATCCAGGTAATATGGGAGCTGGTTATAGAAAAAAAAAAACACCAATGCTCTTAAGAGAGCATTCCCTGGAGGATGGCAAGGCCAAAGCTGGCTTTCCTTCTGGAAGCAATGTTCAAACTGTAGCGTTTAATGAAAGTATGGACGGAAATCCAAGTGGCAGCTGCACACAGATCCGCTGCCGAGACGTTTTGTAGGGATGCAAACAAAGTGGCAACACCCCTAGTGAAGTGACCATTAACTGATCCCAGTAAAGGTTTGTCATACTTTTGATAGCAGAAAACTATACAATTGACCAACCATTTGGACAATGTCTGCTTAGTCACTGGCGCCCCTAACATTCTCTGGGTGAAAGACACAGACAACTGGCCTGACTTTCTAGGAGACTGAGTATGGTCTATGTAAAAACGAAGAATTCTGTGAACATCCAGAGTAAGCAACAAGGCTTCTCCTTTATTTGAGTACTCTGGGTAATAAACTGGGAGATGAATGTCCTGGCTAAGAGTGAACTCGGACGCCACCTTCGGGGAAACATAGGATTAGTATGCAGGGATACCCTGTCCCTGTGAACAATCAAATAAGACTCTACACATCAGAGCATGAAGCTCAGAAATCCTCCGGGGTGAAGTAATGGCAACTAAAAACAACGCTTTCCAAGACAGGAAATGTAGCTCGCAACTTGCAGCTGGCTCAAAAGGAGGCAACATACGTTTTTCTAACATGAATAAGAGATCCCATGGGGGAATAGGGCCCCGCCTGGGTGGCTTAATGTGCATTATACTATGCAAAAAGGTGTGGTACAGGTCCATTTGTGCCAGGGTCCTGCCACCAACTGGTACATGATAAGCTGACAGTGCAGAAAGGTGTACAGTACATTTATGGATGAATAGCTGAGTCCCCCATCAGCCAGGGAAAGGACCAAATTCACCAGACAGGTGAATGGATCCAAGCGATGGGACGAAGCCCATAGACAGAAGCGCTTCCATTTCATGGCATTTGTGGCCCTGGTTGAGGGCTTCCTCATGGCCACTAGGACCTCTGCTACTCTTGTGGATGCCCCGTACCTGTCCCTGACTAAGTCTGCAGGAGCCATGCATGCAGGTGCAGAGACTGGAGATTCGGGTGTACCAAAGTACCTTGCTCCTGGAAGACCAAGTGAGGAGACAGGGTAGAGAAATTGGAGGTTCCGTTGCCAATTGCTGGAGCAACAGGAACCAAATCTGTCAGGGCCAGTACTGCTATGAGAATCATGATGGCTCGTTCTGCCTGTAGCTTGAGCAGTACTCTCTGAAGCAGTGGGAAGGGAAGTAAGGCATACAGGAATCTCCCTGTCCAAGAGAGGTATGTATCTTCCCAGAAAACATCAGGCCCTGGATCTAGCAAGCAGAAATTGGGCAGTTTGGCACTGTGTGGGGATGCAAAGAGGTCCAGTTCTGGAAGTCCCCATCTTTTGAAAAGGCCATCTACTACGTCCTGTACTAGCTCCCACTTGTGAGCCTGAGACGAAGAGCAGCTAAGGCTGTCGGCTAGGGTGTTTTGCACTCCTGGAACATGAACCGTTGTGAGTTCCTGGTTGTGCTCCACTGCCCAGTACCAGACTCTCATGGCTTCTCTGCAAAGGGGATAAGAGTGTGTGCCTCCTTGCTTGTTGATGTATGTTGTCTGTCTGGATCAGTAGGAGGCCTGGAAGAAGGACTGTCTAGAATGCCTGTAAGGCGTACAGAACAGCTCATCTCCAGCACATTGATGTAGAGGTTGCATTCCAAAGGAGTCCATGTCCCTCTTATCTGACGGTCTTTGAAATGTGCACCCCACCCTAGTCCTGAGGCATCCGTTGTCAGGATCTGCTGAGGACTGGCATTTTGAAAGCGAGCCCCAGACTACAGCCGGGAGGGGGTGAGCCACCACTCCAAAGTCTGGCTTGGAGATCCAGACTGGCTGCTCGAGATCATCCAAACGCTGGTCCCATTGTACCCAGAGGTTCCACTGGAGAACCCTCATGTGCAGACGAGCTAAGGGTACTGTCACAATGGTGGCTGCCATATGGCCTAGCAGTTGTAGGACCATTCTGGCTGGAGTCTGGTTTGTGGAAATGACCCTCCTAGCCAGTGCTCTTAGTCGATCTTCCCTGTCTGCGGGGAGAAAGACTCTTCCCTGGATGGTGTCCAAGATGGCCCCTATGTATTGTAATCTCTGAATGAGCCAGGAGGATGACTTGGGACGATTCAAGGTAACCCCCAAGTCTTGGAAGAGTTGGAAGGTACTTTCCAGTGTGTGACACAGCTGTTCCCTTGTGGGAGCTGTCAGGAGCCAGTTGTCGAGGTAGGGGTAGATATAATGTCACTCCCTATGAGAGAGATGCTGCCACCACTTCCAGGCACTTGGTGAACACCTGAGATGCGGATGAAAGACCGAATGGCAGCACTCAGAACTGGTAGTACACTCCCTGGAAGGTAAAGCAAAGGTATTTTCTGTGGGACAACAGGATTTTGATATGCATAAATGCATCCTGCATGTCCAGGGAGCAGAGCCAGTCCCCTTGGCGAAGCATGGGCAGCAATCCCGGCAGTGTCACCATCCTGAACCTTTTGTGTTCGATGAAACCATTCAGCTGACTGAGATCCAGGATGGGACAAAGGTCCCTTGTCTTTTTTGGGGCTAGGAAGAAGTGGGAGTAATATCCCCTTCCTCTGACTTGGCTGCACTACTTGGATCACTTTCATGCGTAGGAGGGCTTGGATTTATGCCCAGATGAGGCCAGTGTGGGATGGGGAGCAATGGGTAGGAAATGGTTGGTTGTCTGGAGGAATTTGGGTGAACTCCAGTGCATAACCTCTTTCTATGATCTGGAGTACCCACTGATCCTCAGTGACATGGAACCAACCTCTGAGGTAAAGGGAGAATCGCCCTCCAACTGCCTCTCCCTGTCGCTTCGCTGGAAGAGTGAGAGTGGGCAGGGAGTCATGCAGAGGTTGCTGGAGTGAGAAAGGGAGCTCTGGTGTTTTTGGCATTCTTAGGTCCCTGTGCCCCTGAAGACAGGGGGAGGTGCCCTTTCTCTTGTAACCCCCCCTTTGCTGTCACTGTCTACCCTGCTGGCCTTGATGCCTGTGAAAGGAATGTCACCTGGATGGGGTTGGCTCAGATTTGTACATTTTGTGGACCTCAGAAACAGCTTTTCTTGAGTTCCGCAAGCCAGAGATCATCTTTTCAGCTTCCTGGCCGAAAAGAACTGGTCCTTGGAAAGGGGCATCCAGGATGCCACCCTGCAAATCCTGGAGAAAGTACAAGACCCTCAACCAGAATTAGCGTCAAATACAATATCCCTGTGGCAGCTGCTCTAGCGGCAGTGTCTGCCAAGTCATATGAGCACCTGAGAACGTGCTTGCCAGCGTCAGCACCAGACTGGAGAACTGCTAAGAGCTCTGTCTTATTAGCGGAGTCAGGTTGTGACTGAGCTAGGTCCATAGCCTTATTCCAGAGAGATTTCTGATTCATCACCATGTGTGCCAGAAAATTCAATGACCATACCATACAAATGGTCGAAGAGTACACCTTCCGGCCAAGATGGTCCAGTTTCTTGGATTCCTTATCCGGTGGTTGGGAGCTCATATGCTTCGGCTGTTGAGTTCTCTCATGAGTGGCTGTAAGGATCATCGAATCTGTTTCGGGTTGCTCGCTCAAATGTGGTTCCCCTAGTGGTCCTATATAATTGGTCAGCTTTCTTAGGAACCACTGAGGTCATGGAAGGGTGTTTCCAGGCTACTTTCATAATGTCCTAGAAGGGCTCCACCAATGGTGGGACGAATAAAGGTTTTGGGTCAGTGGCCCCTAAAAATGTCACTAGGTGGCATCTCCCGGGGTCCAACTCTTCTGTCTCCCATTGGTTAAGGAACTGAACATGTCTCATCACAAATAGGAAGGAGAGGTCATCCAGAGGAGACCTTGGGGAATCCTTCTGTGGGTCTGGGGATGGAAGAGACAAATTGTCTTTTGATGAATCATAGGAGAAGCCTCTGGTAGATTCCTCTGAAGAAGCATACCGGTGTCCCCTACAGCTACTCCACTGTCTAGAGGAGGATCTGGATGATGGATGGTGACCATGCCACCGTTGTTCGGGAGATCCTGGCTCATTGTCCCCTGGAATTGGGTGGGCCAGCATCTGCGGTGGCAAAGGCGATCTACACGGAGGAGTCAGTTGCCTAGGTGGAACCAAGTTAGGGGTTCCCGCGGGGCTGTGACGGTCTAGGCAAAAGATCCCCCTTGATGGTGTTCCATCAGCTGTTGAAAAGAGCCCCAGCCTCAGCCAAAGGGACCACAGGGCCCAGCTGGGGTTCTTGTTTCCGGGTAGGGGCACCAAGGGGGCCTGGCATCAGATCCTGTGGTTTGGTCCCCCCTTGCATCAGGTCCGACGGTACCAATGTATCGGACGATGGTTCTGATGGGACATCATCCCCTGGCATTGGGTGCCCTGGCGTCTGGTTGTCGGGCTCCTGAGGGGGAAGTGGAGGCAGAGGGAGTGACGCCTGGTCCATGGTGTCCTCGGAGGCAAGCATCAGGTCCCCTGACGTCGGGTCTGTAGTCGGATCCTTGTCAGAGCCCTGTGGATCAGACGCTGGCTTAGGGGGTGGTGTCTGGTCCGGAACCCCGGCCGACAATGGCTTGGAAGGCGAGTGTGGTTTCTTATGGCGCTTATGTTCCTGATGTCTCTTGGCATCGTTGGACTCTGTCATCCTGTCTGACAACCCAGAGACCACGGCCTTGCACACGCCAGGCTCTGACCTGCCACCCAATGAAGAATAGGCCGATCCTGCCAGCTGACACCCTACCACAAGTTTGTGGGGCCGGATAGCCTGGGACACGGGGGCCTGGCAACACTGTAGCCCGGAAGACTCCCCACCGTGTGTCTGGGTGGAGGTGGGGGCTTCCTCAACTGTATCCCCGGGAGAGCCAGGGAAACCGGAGGGGCTGAATCTGACCTCGTGCCGGAGGCAGAACTCTTGGAAGCCTTGTGTGGAAACCTGGGACAGGATTCTGACCTGGACCTGTCCTTTGTCCCGTTGACAGTGCTTCCCACTCGATTTCTTCTCTTTGGAGGAGGACTTCTTGGTGGAGGAGGAAGACGAGTTGTGCCCCAAGTGGGTCTTCTGCATGGCAGCCACTTGTTGTTCAAGGAGGTATGCTTTCAAAGTCTACAAGTGATGGATGCGAGTCCTTCTATTGAAGCTTCGGGCAATACGGGCAGTTGTCCGGCTTATGGTCGGGGCCTAGGCAAAGTAGACAGGCCGAATGGCCGTCTTTTGCCGGGATCTGCTTGCCACATGGGCACTTTGATTTCCGCCACTCTGTAGTAGAAGATGGCTGGGTAGACATACACTACAAATTCAGTATTTCTATAAAAAAAAGGTTAACTGCGCAAAGCGCAAACATGGAGGCTGACTAGAAGCAAGAGACTTCTGTGGAGCCAATATGCACGGATAAATGGTGGGAAAAAAATTGGGGTGGTGCCAGGGGGCCACCCCCTTTATACCACTGGTGACGTCGGGGGTGGGTCCAACGTCGGGGGGGTGGTCCCCTGTCTTGGACTGCTAGCTAGAATTTTGCCGTGAGGTCCTCGTGGCTGGCAGCATAGTCCCAATGGTTATTACCTGCTGCAAGAGCTCAATCTCGAAGTGAGATGGTCAGTTTCTACAACCTCAGTGCTTCCACACATAGGCACCTACTTGCTTGCTCAGGTGTAACATTGCTGTAGTATTATCTGCAGTTACTTGAACTGTATGGTCTGCCCCAAGTGGGTCAAATGCCTAGACAGTCAGGTAGCTTGCCCTTAGCTCCTGAGCAATGATATGCAGGGAGGATTCGTTCCCTGGTCATTTCCCCCGCACCACCTCCTGACCAAGATGGGCTCCCCATCCTGTCAAAGAGGTATCTGTCATCAGGTGAAGGCAGGACAGGACGATTAGAAGAGCACCCCCTGGCTAAGGTTCTCTTCTACCTGCCACCAAAAAACTGTGTGCACTAACTGCAATGTCACAGCTACCTTGTGATCCACGGAGTCCCTCCTCTAGGAGCACATTCCTTGAGTTACCACTGAAAGGAGCCAATGTGAAGCTGAGCTCAATAAACCACGAAAGAAGGAGAAGACATAAGGCCCTGGAGTTGAAAGAAAGGAAAGTTACTTACCGTAACTTCTGATCTCCTAGAGTATCTTTTCCATAGAGCAACAATCTTTGTTCTTAGGGCGGGAGGCAATAGGACCACACAGGAGCAAACCATTTGGTCTACTGATGCCAGCACACTATAGCGGCATGGGACATGCAATGCAACAACGCAGATAAGCAATGCTTACAGCCCTACTGTCTTAGTTTTCTTTCTATCAAGTAGATGGGAATGAAGAAAAGGAAGAAAAAACTGAATAAGGGATATGAGAAAAAGAAAAAAAAAAAACATAAGGGATGTTACACTGTAACAGAGTGTCTGAACAAGCCGGTGGAGGATCACCTAAGTGACCTTGTGTTAAGTGAACACTACAAACATATATACAGAAATAATCTCCTAGTACAACTGTGCCGTCGTGGACAGAGAGAGGAGTAGCCAATCCTTTACCCTCAGCTGACACTCCAACTAATGAAAAGAACAACTTTATAGGATAGTCATAACAAAATGTCAAATGAGAAAGAAGCCGACAGCTCCCATATAAAATTAAAAAATAAAGGAGGGTAACGGCCACTCAGACACTTAAAAAAATGTAAACACATAAAAACTTTTGGATAATCTTGGACAAAAAAAGAAAATAAAAGGGCAGCAAATGCCACAAAATCCGTGGCAAAACTTCTGCCACTTAAGAGGATACCTGCCCTAAGCAAGGAAGAGCATGCAGGAATGCACTGATTTACCAATCAAAAAGGGACTGTAGTGTATTCTGCCAACAAGTGAAGGTGCACAACAGCGCTGCTGTCCTGTGTTGCAAGTAAAGTAGCCTTTCAGAGCAGCTGATTCTTTCTCCAAAGGACAAGGGTGGGCAAGTGTTGCTCTATGGAAGCGATACTCTAGAAGATCAAAAGCTAAGTAGCGCTCCTATCTTTGTAGAGTCAATCTTCTCCATAGAGTAACACCCTTTGGGTGAGTCACAAGCAGTGCTCACAGGCAGAATCACCCTGGAGGAGACAATCTAGATAGAGGTCACTGCAGCAGGTCACATACTTAAAATGCTGGATGAAACCATACCAGTGAGGAACTAGACCTCTGAGGTCCAAAGCAAGGTAACCTGAGAAGCACCTCAAGCTACAGGTGGGGAATGCCTGTGGATCGTGGGAGATGCTCTAGAATGTCTGGGCATCATTCTAACTCAGAGTAGAAGCAGAAGAAAACAAGCATTTCTCCTCTAAAGGTGGAGTCAATTAGCATTTTGTGAACTAAAAGGTTAAGTTTAGCCAACCAAAGCCATGTGGCAGCAGACCTTGCCACCACCTCTGAGAAGTCATAGGCGAAACAAACTAGGTGATGTGTGGCACCTGCCCCAGTGGCAATTAGATCAATGAGAGCAGATGTATGTTAGCTCAGCAAGGAAATAAGATGAGCATGCAACTTCTACCAGAGGTGCAATCTGTATAAAGCAAATGAGACTGATACAAGGCAATTCACGTAGCTGCTGTTAAGCTTGCATATAGTTTCCTCCCAATGGCATTCAGGCACTTGGATTCTACAGTAGGGGGGGAAGTGGAAGTAGCCAGGTGAAAGACTCATCTGTGGGTCCTAAAAGACAACATTACACAGGAGGGCTGGTCGGCATGCCCTAGTCTGGAGCTGGAAACCAGATACCTACTGAAGATTCCTTGAGGCACTGCTTACAGAGACAAAAGGGACAGTGCCATACCACCTGTGCTCCCTCTACCAGTGCCGAAAGGGAGACTGGTATGAGAAACTCCTGAGGGCTGAGATGGTTCAGGAAGGTGTCAGTTCTACAGGGGCCAATACTGTGCCCGTTGAACATCTGCAAGAAATCTCTGAAATATTAAGTCCTCCCATGCTGACACTTGGATATAGGCAGAGGGGTCCATATCCTATGAAGAGGACAAGAACAACAGTGACACAGCCCTAGCCAGAGGCAGAGAGTTCTCGGTTAGCTCCATCACCCTGAACAACTGCTTAACCAAAGTAAGCCACATGGCCAATTGTCACTTGGAGAGAAGGCCTGAGGGTGTAAGCTAGATGAGTCGAGGATTTAGGGTCTCTCTGGAGGTTGTCTGCTCTGCAAACTGACAGCTGTTCAGCTAGGGGGAAGATTGGCAGTTGACTGAAGTGATGATCTAGTGGGGTGCAGTCCTAGGCCTTGGGGCCAAGGGAGTTTTTAGGCACAGAGAACAGTTGTCCCCCTGAACTGAGAGGTGGCAGCACTGTACAGTCCAGAGTGGGTACCCAGACTGTGATAATATTGCCGTCACTGATGCCAAGGACCCCAGCTGCACAGAAGAGGGGAATGACGTACAAGCATTAGTTACTGTAGATGACGCCCACAGAAAACCAAGCCCTTCTGATGAGGATAAGGCCAACAGCTGTGCTGCGCTGTGCGGCACCATAATGAGACAGTAACACAGCCACTGTCACTTCAGAGGTCATCGCAGCCGGTACTGATGGTTCCAACAGAAATTCAGAGGGCATAGCCTCAGAAACCTGGGACAATGCCAAGTTCAACTGATCTGCTCCCACAGCACAGCAGGAAAGGGCCTGCACCATACCCAGTCAGCTCAACTGTCCACAGAAAGGATCTGTGGAGGGACAGTAAATTACTGAAAGGGGCTCTGGCACAAGTGGCTGTGACAGCCCAGAGAGGGTCAGAGCCAAAGGAAGCATTACCAGTGAGTGACCCTCAATTGCCAGCTCCCAAGAAGGGGATGGAGGTCACTCAAACTTAAGAGACCATTATGGTTACTGAGTCTAGACTTGATTGATGCCATTCTGAAGAATCTTACTTTGAAAACAAGATTATATTTACACTGATAAAACTATATGAGCTCGGTGCAACAGAGCAAGAACATATTTTAGTAATAAGTATAAGTGACATATTAGCCTGCAGCAATAAGTTCATTATATAAAGTGTAGTGTTCATTATACATAACAATATGTTGTGCTACTAAAAGGAGCTGACACACATTGACTGTGTATGATCTGCACTTTAATAACATTGAATATAATAATACTGGTGTGCCCTCCTGCCTGGATCATTGACCACCCCCCCGTTTGTATAATTTGACCTTCTTTTGCTGCAGACTGATAGGCAAGACACAAGCAGTGCACACAATTACTTTTATATATCATACCTACACTACAAGAAAGTGTTAACAGTCTACATGAAATTAAATTTCCAGGGCTTTACCTACTTCTGCCCTGCTGATCTTTTGCATTTTAGGCTTGTGTTTTTCTGCCCTGCTGATCTTATCAATTTTAGAGCTTGTGTTTCAAAGTGCTACATTTTAATCCTGATCTCCTTGTAAAGCTTATGTGTTTTCTAGCGCTACACCTAATCGGGGACTTGCACAGTTATCTATTTAATTTACAGCCTGCTCCTTGTAAGACTTGTGTTTTTAGTGCAACACCTTAATTGGACGGCCTGCACAGTAAACTATCTAATTTACAGTCTGCGCCAATTCATAACTGCAGCCTGCTCTTGCCCCGCAGCGACTATGCGGCTGTTCCCCTCCCACCCTTAGCTAGCCTTAAATTTATAGCGAGCTATTAACACGTGTTGTAGGCAGGGTTACAGTGCTGTTTTTTTACTATCTCCAACCTTTTTCATCTGCACTTCATATGTTATCCCCACTAGAGGTCATCTTCTACTTTACTCTGTCCATAACTTTCATTTAGCTTCTCGCTACACAGTCCTTCCTGAACTCTTATTTCAAAACTCTCCATAGCTACCCTGGCCAGCCTGTCTTTGGGATCTTTTTTCCAATTAATATAGCAAGTGTACAATTTCTGCCCTATTTTACCTGTCTCCTATTTTCCTAACCCCTTTTTTTCTCTGGCTTTGCTAACTCATCCCTTCACACTAGACAGTAATAGCTACTTCTTTCTCTCGCTCCCCTATCTTTTCCTTTCTGTCCCTTACTTTTTCACCGGTGTTCACTATGATCTAGCTGGCGAAGTACCTCCTTTCTTTATTTTTTGCTACCCTACTTATCCTTGACTTTTTGGCAGTACCTTCTGTGCCCTCCCTCAAATCACAATGACGACTCACTTGGGAACTTCTTCTACTCTAACCTGCTCACTGAGGCGCCCCCACTCCATTACCTCTGTCAGGCCTCAGCCACAAATATACTGGGTTATTTATAAGACATATTTCACACAAGAAATCTCCCCTGATTGTAACACTAGTGCCTTTGCGATTGCAACGATATGGATAATAACCTTATTCCTACCCTCACTGGGGACATTGAGACTAACCCTGGCCCTACCTTCCACTCCTCTCCAAATTATTCCTCCTTCACCAGCCTCCTGCCCCTGTCCACTGGCGTAACCTTTGCCTATCTTAACATTCGGAGTCTTACTGCCAATCTCCCCATTCTGGAGGCCTGGCTACGTACAAATAACCCAGGCGTCCTTACCTTATCTGAAACTTGGCTGAAACCCTCTTTCCCCAGTTTCCTAGGCTCCCTACCAGGTTAAAGCATGTTTCGGGCTGACCACCATAACTCCAAAAGAGGGGGTGGCCTGGCCCTGTACTACAAGTCTCACCTTAATGTATCCATCATGCCTAGTCCCTCGCTAAACAATTGCGAGATCCTTCATTCACTTCTACTCCTCAGGGGGGTGGAGGGCAAGAAACTACACATCTTGAGTGTTTATATATCTCCTAGAAACTCTAAACTAGGCCTTGGAGAATTCATAAATCTGGTGCCAGCTGTGTTCAAGAAAAATGAAGTAATCTGCATGGAAGACTTTAATCTCGATTGGGCTGGTCCCAACTCCTCTCACCTATCCTCCACCATCAGTACGGCTAACCTTGCTCAACTCATCCTGGCTCCCATTAGGATCTCTCAGAATGGTTCCAGCTTCACCATTATTGATTGGATTCTTTTTTTTTTTACCCCCCCCCCCGGAGGCCGCGCACACGCATGGATCCGGTGGCCCCTTCCACCCTCCCTGACTTTTGTCACCACCCGTACTGCCCACACACCCACCAGACCTCCACCGGTGGGAGCAGAACCACGGACGGGCGGGCATCCACCCTTTGAGGGGAGAGCCATGGCTCAGTCCTGCTCCAGCCCTCCCGAGCCGCACCACGGCGATCCAAGGTAGTTCCCGAACCCGATCGGCCAGCATAGCATGAGGTAACCTGCCAGCACCTTAGCCATCTGCGCTACCGGACCGGCTATATTGACTGGATTCCAACAAATAGGAAAGCAAAATTTCCTGTTGCTGGGGTCCTACCTGACTCCATGAGTGATCACTGCCCAGTATACTGCATGTGGGACACCTCCCCTCCATCTTATCCCCCTAAAGTATTGTCTTTTTCCAACTTCTCTAACCTTAACCTTGCTGTGTTCCTGCATGACCTAAGACTCATTGATTGGTCTCCACTCTACATAACTGACATCAACATTGCGACCGACTTCTTCAAAGTAACTATATTCTCTCTTCAGAACCGTCACATTCCGGTCACTAAGCGCAGGGTCAAAGGGATAGCCACCAAATGGCTTAAGCAGCCCTCTTATAATTACTTAAGCACCAGGACAAACTATGGTCAAAATGGAAATCCTCCTCTCTTCAGGCTGACTTCGAGGCTTACCGTTCCTTGCATAACACCTGTAAAAAGGAGATTCACTCTGCCAAGAGCAGTTACTACCGTGATCTGCCTAGTTCCTCTGCCTCCAGTCCTAAGTGTTATTGGTCCCAAATTAATGAAATCCTTGGGAACAATAAGCTGCAGACTACTAATGATATGCTGACAATTGATATTCACTGTAACAGCCCTTACACCATAGCGAACACCTTTAACTCCCTCTTCACCAAGTTTACCCCCCCGCTATCCAGTGATCCCGTCTCCCCCTCTAATATCTACTGAAACCTCTAGTGCTTGCTCTGGTCATGCGTCAGGAGGTTCTTAAGCTACTGAAGACCATTCCTGCACATGGCAGTGCTGGGCCGGATGGTCTTAAACCTAGGATCCAAGACTTGGAGCCTCTAGCCTTGCTACACCAGTAACTAGGCTCTTTAACTTGTCCATCTGTTCCGCCATTGTTCCACTGGCCTGGAAAATGGCCAGAACTATCCCAGTGTTTAAGAAAGGTGACCCCAAAGTTCTGCTGAACTACCGACCCATTGCGCTAATGCCCACGCTCAGTAAACTGCTTGAAAAACGAATTCATCGCCAGGTCTCTACCCATTTACTTAACTTCAACCTTCAGTCCCCAATTCAGCATGGCTTTCATGCTGGGAATAGTACTACTACAGCTCTAACCCAATTCACCAACGATGTGAAGAGTAATATGGACAAAGGCTTATTTACTGGAGCTGTGTTCATCGACCTCTCCAAACCGTTTGACTTGGTCAATCACCCTCTATATCTGAGTAAACTTCAATCCCTTGGTGCCTGTGCCTCTGCCAGACCATATCCTGGTTTGGCAGCTACCTTGACCATCGGTCACAATCTGTCTCCTACTGCAAAGTTCTTTCATTCCCGGCCCCTATCTCCTGTGGCATTCCACAGGGTTCTATACTTGGTCCCCTGCTCTTTCCCCTTTTTATTAATGATATACCAAACCCTCTTCCTCCTTGTAGAACCATTATGTATGCTGATGACCTGGTCCTCTACGCCACCTCCATGTCCATTGATGGCCTCAATCAACACTTATCATCCGTGTTTCAGAATCTTCAATCCTGGCTTTCCTCCAATTATCAAATCCTTAATATATCAATGACTCAAGCCATGCTCTTTGGGTCCTCTAGAAAAGTCCATGCTAAGTATATTTACGTAACCCCCCTACAAATGGGGGTTCCCAAAAAGTCTTCCTTGAGCTTGCCTAAATGCTCACTGCCAGGCTGGTGTCCTGCGTTTTAGCAGTTTAAATGTGATTACCAGAGCTTGTATAGCCTCTGTGTACTGTCTCTTAAAGAGCTGCTTGATTGCAGCATAAGTAATCTGAAATGGAGCTCTGTTGAAAAATTTAACTATTTGCTGAAAACCATTTAGAATCATAATGATAATGTAGTTTGTCTAACCTGCTTTCTTTGTAGCAAGGACTGTTTTGTTTGTCTCCACTATCTTGGTCCTGGACTGCAAATTGGACCAATCAGTTCTGGTGGGACCTAAAATGTAGCCGGACTACAGGAGCTGTCTGAATTAAAAATCTATAGGAACTGTGGTTTGAGTTTTTGCGCCTGTTTTGCAATGGAAGGGGGAGCTCTTGTTTTGACTGACAGCCAAATCAGCCAACCAAATATTTTAGATCTTGGGGAAGTCCCGGGCTGCTTGCAGTTTTCAGTTTAGTTCTGAGTTGGAAGCTCAAGAAGGAGGAGCTGAAGTAAGTTTGGGCAGAAATCCTGAGTGGATTCGCATGGGAAAACTGTGAAAGGGCTGAGTTTTTGGCTGCATGTCTGCTGCTGCTGTTCCATGAGAGGAGAGAAGAGAATTATTTTGGACTAAATCCAAGTTTGTGTGACTAAAGTAAGCTACTGAAGTGGGCCAGGCTCAACCTGAAGAAGACCGAATATTTTTGCTGAATGCGATCGGCCTGTCAGGAGTTCCAGCTACCCCGAAGTGCCTGGTGCGTGCAGAGACTTTGCAATTGTGACCAGGGAGCACATTTCCTGGTACAGTAGAATTCCTGTACATGTAAATGTGCTATGAGCTGCTAGTGGGTTGTGAGTTAGTTCCCCACTGTGTGAACTATGTTCTGCTTGCTGAAAGCTGTATCCAGCCCAAAACAGACTGCATCCGAACTTGTCTCCATGCGGTCTGGGCTTTGCCAGACTGGCCCAGCCAGACTACCCACTGCACAGAGAAGCCATCAACGAGAGATCTGCCTGGGGATCAGCCCCCCTGTTCCACGCTTGAACAGAAATGACGCCTCTGCGACTTGTGTGGGCCCTGCTTCTCCTGGCATTACAGATCAGCCAGCTGCGGTCTCGATTTTCGTCCAGCCTATGTCCAGTCTTGGGTATCGTGAGTCAATACCAGGGTAGCTCCCTGCACCAACAGTTTAATCTGAGTGTGTCATCTGATTGTCTTGTTGTTTCGTTTCCTTTACGAACTGAGCCCTCTGGCTCCAGATTACAAATATTGTGTACTGTGCATGTTGTGTTTTCCATCACAGGGCCCCAGCCAGCTGCAACCCTGGGCAACTGTCCTGGCTAGCCCATCTCTTCTCCACCTGGGTACCCAGAGGTGGACTGTGTGGGAGGACTCAAAGCACATGCATAACTGCTTGATTGATATAACCTTTAAGCTAATTAACCTGATTTTGCCCCTCCCTTGTTCAAGTCCCCTGAATAAATCAGATCTAACATTTTCTGCATGTAATCTGACTGTGTTTCCAGTTTGTGCTCAAAGTACTGTACTGCTGCTATTTGCTCTGCTTAACCTTGTTTTACAGGGGTTCCCCAGGGTCGAGCCAGAGGAACCAGCCCTGGTGGTAAGTGCAAACAGTGTGGGTACTTGTGTGGTGTACCAGGGGTACTGTGAAAGTGATTATTGTACAGTGTTCAGGACACTAGAGGGGAAGGGGGGGTTACAGTATCCCGGAGGGCTGTGCCCAGGTTAGCTTGACCACTACCAACCCTGACCTCTGGGTGGAGGCACCCGTTTCAGAACTCAGGCCCCTTAACCTGCTACTAGCCAAGCAGGCAGAGGTAGTAGCCCTTGGGATAGCACCACCTAGGGGTTACACTTAGCTTCAGGTCTGATGTCATGACGGGTCGGCTTTCTCTAATACTGTTTCCTTCAAATATCTTGGGAGTCACGCTGGACCCCATACTAGACTTCTCTATTCACATTAATGAGGTGTGTCACTCAGTTAACTTTAAAATAGGTGCCACCTATAGAGTGTGTCACTCGCTTACACCTGCTGCCATGATCTTGGCAGTTAGAGGCATCCTGCTCCCAAGACTCTTATATGCCCGCTCAGTTTCTACCAAGCCAATGCCGGTGTACTTCGTAAGTGGGATATTTCATATAACAACATATGCAGATTTGCCTTATCAGCTAACCCATCACTGCTTGCTCTACTCTGCATTGCAATGGCTGTCCCCCAATGCCCTTCATTCCTACAGTATACTCTGGGTTGCTTTATTGACTCTTTAACCAGACCTCCCCGCCCGGACACTCTGGGGGCAATGCTAATCTCTGTCCTTCATTTCCGCTCCCTGAGGTCCTCCACCTTGCCCCTGCTCTCAGTCTGGCCCTGCTCCACTAAAATGGGTGAGCAAACTTTTTCCTAGTTTGCCCCAAACTTCTGGAATTCCCTCCCTCTCCATGTTAAGCACTCCTCATCTCCCCTTACCTTCAAACATACACTATTCTCTTACTTAAATGCTCTTGGTAACTGTGAATGCTCATAACTTTTGACTCGACTTTCTACTTTCCTACCAGCCTGTCATATCTATTCAACATTCTTCATTTGTATGTTAACTACTTGCCTGTTTTCCCTTCTGATATTCTGCTTGGACCTGTTTGTCCGGCCACTCTGCCCTGTTTGTAACACCGAACCAACTGTATTTTTGTTACCCCTGCATATCCCTGCATGGATAACCAATGCTATCTGTTCTGGGTTTGTTTGCAGAATACTATTGTCCTGATTGTATCATTGTATTTTGTACATTGTACTCTCCTGGGTCGTGCCTGAAAATAGGCAGGGTTATTGCCTAATGCACTTACCCAGTATACAAAAGCTAATAAATAAATTTACAGTACAACAAAGTACTGGAAATATTACAGATTTGCATGCTTACCTATGTCCAGCTAGCGTAATGTTTCCAACAAAGTCATATAGATGTCGGTTAGGGCTCTCACATTCAAGTCTGCCTAAAACTCTCATCAAACTGTCAAGGTCTTTTATTTCTGATGTTACTGGTAAACCCTGTAAGAAAAGTAATAAACAATGCAGCAGGCCACACAATATCTTGTACAGCAAAGCAGTCTATTTTACAGACATCCATAAAATGCATCACATGTAATTTTTGTGTTAGCTTGTGCTTGCGCAAGGAACATCTTGCTACAAGGAACGGCATTTCAGAGGTGTGTTACTGCCAAGACAATTGCAGCTAAAACTCCCAGGGGCTCAGCAGTGCAGTCCAATGACCAGACACTATGCTGATGACACTACTCCAGTGCTTGCTGGGCAGAAACTTTATGTACTTGAAACAAAACAGTCGCTCCTATCAGACAGCGACTGTCTCCTTTCATTTACGCAATGCCGCCCAGCAAACAGCTGAATGGAGTCACGCCAAACCACTTTTTTTTGTTGCTCTCCACATGGAGACAGAGTGACAGGACTGCAACAAATTGTTGTAGTCTCTGTCACTCTGCATGGACTGCCTGAAGGCAACCATAGCGGACCCAGTGTCTTCTTTCCTCTAGCAAACACTTTGTTCTTAAAATGTAACTGTGCTTGGTGGTTTAATAAAAACTCCCTGCTCCTTCCCCCGCTCCCCTCTTCAACAGTAGGAAGACAGATAAACGTTTCTCCCTGACATTCTCCCTCAACCCACCAGTGCATACACAACCAGAGCAACATAAAGCCAAGCACCGCCAGCAAAATTCAACTTTCAGACATGTGAGGCAGCACAGGGGAGAGCCAGATCTTACTGTTATCGGTCTGGCACACAAAACCAAGAAACAAACGTACTGTACCTGAGCAGGATAGCTGTGTTTGTAGACCAAATTATTCTCAGTTCCTGGCAATACCTCTAGGCTTTCTTCCCCTGTAGCTCTCTGCCTGTCCACACCCTCCCAACTCTCTGTGGCTGTGCCTTCCTCTCTCTCATGTGGATTCACTGCTCTGTTGCCGTGGAGACCGGAATGCAACTAGAGCGGTCTCTGTTGGCACCTGTGTGAGCTGCACCTCTGCGCCGCTCTCCTGCTCACAGAACTAAAAGAAGGACTAAGATGGGGGTATTTTGACCTCCCGCTTGGTATTCTGCAGTTATTTATGCTGGGAGGAGATCTGAATTATAAATTAAAATGTGCTAGACTCCTGCAAAATGCGGGATACTTGGAGTGTAAAAGTTGAGGGAGTTTCTATTAAACCACCAAGCAAAGTTACTGCAATGGTAGCCACCCATTACATTTTAAGAACATAGTGGTTGCTAGAGGAAAGAAGACCCTAGGTCTTTTATGGTTGCTTTCAGGCAGTCCTAGCTTGAACTGCTTCACTTTGCTGATCTGATCTGATTGTGAGAAATTCCAGCAAAGACTGTTGTGCAACCTTTTATGAGTAGTATGAACATATCTTTTTCAGTTTGCTTTAGATCCTGGAAAGGGCTCTGAGATTTGTAATAAAAACCTTCCCAAAACAGAAGTACTGTGTGTTATTTTCTTGGGCTGGAGTGGTAAGTTGGGAGTAACTTCAGAACTGTGTATATCAAAATCTACTTCCTAATACTTCCTTGTAACTGAAGTATGGTTTATAAAATGATATTATGATGGCCTTCTCCTCAACCTATTTGACATTTACCAGTTGGAGACTCTTTTAATCTGTGCCTCTGTGGAGAGGTATTTTCACAACACAAGAGACTGGTGCATACCTCTCAAAATGTAGTTACCAAAGCAGCCCAATATGGGTAATTAAAGTGACAGTGCTTAACTCTGTTTATTCTAGGTGAGCCCACCCTCTTGCTGTACCATAACCTAACCTAAGAGGAGAAAACAAAGACAGTAAAAAAGGCGGGAATGAACCCGGGACGTCGGGAGTTGGCAGGGAAGGAGAGGAATGGCGTCTGAGGGCAGCTCTCCCTCCTGGGGGGCACACTCTCGGTGCCTGACTTGCCTCTGGCGGAAGCTAGAGGCATAGCAGACAGGAGCGCACAAGGGGTTAGGAAGTGGCAGACATCAGCAGATACGCCTTGACGTCAGTTGGAGGCCACTCCCGAGGCCAGGCCCCGATCCCCAACACCCCCTACCTGCCCCAGTGACCGGGGTCCTGATGAGACAAGGAATTCGGGGTGCTTGCCTCCCCACCTCATCCCCACCGGGGGGGGTAAGCTAAGGCTACATGGAGGACGGACCGCCATGGGATACAGGTAGGAGGTGGGGACTAGAATGGCCATAGGTGTCTCCCGAAGAGAGGGGAGTGCCGTGGGAGGGAAGGAGTATAAACAGAAAGTATAAAAATAAAAAATTAAAAAAAATAAAGACAGTAACAAAGGCCACAAAATAATCTTTACAAGTCAGTTTGTATTAAAAAAGAGACCATGACACTGTATATGCAGCAACTGGGATGGGGCAACACAGATACCCAGTGCCTTGATGACAGGACAGTCAGCAAACCTATGAAATGGCTGGTAGCCATGAACAGGACTCCATCAGTGGCTTGCTGTCCACCACTTCAAGGCACTGAGACTTTTCATGTGCTCCCTGGCCCTGATGTATTTAAGGAGAGGCCCAGGGGATCAAAGACACAGCTGGCTGTCAGTCACAACAGCAAGGAGTTTTGGGTGCAGTCTGACGGGGGTGCTGGTGCCAGGTCCCATGCAGGTAAGCTAAGCTCCTCAATGGTCGGGGGGGGGGGGAGTGTTACGCTACAGCAGCAGGGTGGGCCCACCTCTGCATTATCAGTACCAAACACCTGCACAGCAATTACCTCCAAGTGAACGTTCGGCATTGACAAATGCTTGTTTTGTATACCTTTCACTATTGTTCTTAAAGTTTATGTTCTGTTGTCAAAAACAATAATAGACATCTCATGTGGGTTCAAAAAATAAAATGAAAACTCTCTTGCACGTTCCCCAGGTGCTACAAAACTGATTTTGCCAAACATTCTCCTAAACTGCTGCTATTTAATCTTTCCTTACATTATGCTTATTTATTAGCCTACATAGAAACGTAGACATTGACGGCAGATAAGGACCACTTGGCCCACCCAGTCTGCCCATTTCCCTACCTACTGGTTAAGCTGCAGATTCTAGTTAACCAACAGCCTACTTCCTGCAACCCCCAACTATAATTGCCTTGTGTCTGTCCCATGCATCTTTGAATTCCCCCACTGTTTTAGACCCAACGACCTCCTCAGGAAGGCTGTTCCATGTATCCACCACTCTCTCCGTGAAAAAAAATTTCCTCACATTACCCCTGAGCCATCCCCCCTCTATCTTTAAATTGTGCCCTTGTTCTTACACATCTCTTTTTCTGAAAGATGCTACCCTCCTGGACTTTGTTGATTCCCTTGAGGTACTTAAACGTTTCTATCATGTCCCCCCTGTCCCTCCTTTCATCAAGAGTATACATATTAAGCTCTCTCAGTCTCTCTTCATATGGCTCCTGCTGCAGACCCTGCACCATTTTAGTTGCCCTGGACTGCTTCCATCCTGTCTATGTCCTTACGTAGATGAGGTCTCCAAAACTGCATGCAGTACTCCAGATGGTGTCTCACCAACTGTCTGTACAGAGGGATAACAACTTCCCTTTTCTACTTGTGATGCCCCTTCCTATGCATCCCAGTATCCCTCTGGCTCTCCTTACCGACTTTTCACCCTTTTTTAGCCTAATTATCAGATCATCCAATTACAACCAAATTTTCATAAAGAGCAGAAAGGAAAAGTAAGATCTCCTTCCACATCTTTATGTGCTGATTAAGTTGCTAACTAATGGTAGAAAGAAAAGTACAGTTACTTAAGAACTTACCGTAACAGTAGATCTTCGAGAGAGGCTCTTGCAGTAGGTATTCACATACAGGACTGACCCGCCAGGCATCAGGACCCCACAGAAAAATTTCTAGCTAGCAGTCTCTGGCAGGGGACTGCCCCCATGTCAGGTGACCGACATCATGCGGCGTCAGTATAAGGGGGCGGAACCCACTCCCACCTTCCAGTTCTTTCCCACCAAAGGAAAAAAGAGGCAAGACGAGAGAGAAGAGGATATTTCCCCCATGGAAATTGAGCAAAAAAGATTAGGGGGACGGAGAGCAGGAAGGCAATATCTACTGCAAGAGCCTCTCTCGAAGATCTACTGTTACGGTAAGTTCTTACGTAACTGTACTATCTTACTTCAAGAGGGCTCTTGCAGTAGGTATTCTCATATAGGACTGAGTCCCAAGCAGTCTGGAACAAGGAAAAGTACTCAGGAGGAGGACTGTCATCCGTAGCATGGAACCTCAGGTTGAACGGGTCTCATGAAAGGAGACCTTGTAGCACAGCCAACCCGAAGCCTGCTCTATGGTGAAAGGCAATGTCCAAACTGTACTGTTTCGTAAAGGTATGGATAGAATTCCAAGTTGCGGCTGCACGGATGTCTGCCGTTGACTCATTCTTGAAACAAGCCGCAGAGGCAGCTACTCCTCTGGTGGAGTAACACAGAAACATAGATTTTGACGGCAGATAAGGACCGCTTGGCCCACCCAGTCTGCCCATTTCCCTACCTAATGGATAAGCTGCAGATCCTAGTTAACCAGCAGCCTACTTCTTCCTACCCCAACCCCCTAGAATTGCCTTATGACTGTCCCATGCAAGCTTGAATTCCACCACTGTTTTTGACTCCACAACCTCCTCCGGAAGGCCGTTCCATGCATCCACAACCCTCTCTGTGAAAAAATACTTCCTTAAGTTACCTCTGAGCCGCCCCTTCTATCTTCAAATTGTGCCCCCTTGTTCTTGCACACCTCTTTTTTTGAAAGATGCTACCCTCTTGGACTTTGTTGATTCCCTTGAGGTACTTGAAAGTTTCTATCATGTCCCCCCTCTCCCTCCTTTCCTCAAGGCTATACATATTTAGCTCCTTAAGTCTCTCTCTTCATATGTCTTCCGGTGCAGACCCTGCACCATTTTAGTTGCACTCCTCTGGACAGCTTCCATCCTGTCTATGTCTTTGCGGAGATTGGGTCTCCAGAACTGCACGCAGTACTCCAGATGGGGTCTCACCAACTGTCTGTACAGAGGGATAATAACTTCCTGTTTTCTACTGGTGATGCCTCTCCCTATGCATCCCAGTATCCCCCCAGCCCTCCTTGCTGCCCTCTCACATTGCTTGCCCACCATTAGGTCATCTGATATGACTACCCCAGTTCCCTTTCCATTTTTGTTGTTGTTAGTATCTCACCCCCAATTGTGTACTCTTCCCCTGGGTTTTTGTTTCCCAGGTGCATTACCTTGCACTTCTTAGCATTGAATCTAAGCTGCCATACATTTGACCATTCCTCTAACCTTGCCAAGTCCCTTCTCATCCTTTCAACCTCACCTTGTGCATCAACTCTGTTGCAGATCTTTGTGTCATCTGCAAAGAGACATACTTTTCCTTCCAGTCCCTCTGCAATGTCGCTTATAAAGACATTGAAGAGGACCGATCCTAATACTGAACCCTGCGGTACCCCACTAGTAACCCCATTTCTTCAGAGTGGACTCCATTTACTATTACTCTCTGTGTCCTATTCTCCAGCCAATTCTTTACCCAGGCTGTCGTCTTGGGACCCACTCCCAGGCTGGCTAACTTGTATATTAATCTTTTGTGTGGGACTAATACACAAGTTAGCCAGCCTGGGAGTGGGTCCCAAGATGACAGCCTGGGTAAAGAATTGGCTGGAGAATAGGACCCAGAGACATAGTGACCTCTGACTGGACCTGGTAGGGTCTTCTTGTACTTGTCGTAACAGAAAGTGATACAATGAGCCAACCATTCTGACAGGCATTGCTTAGAAATAGCACTGCCTTCTCTTTTGTAAGCAAAAGAGACAAAAAGCTGATCAGTTTTTCCCGAGATCCTTAGTCCGAGTGGTGTAGTATCTCAGTATTCTGTGAACATCCAAAATATGCAAGAGGTACTCCCCTTGATTGGAGTGTTGCGTAAAGAAAGCAGATAGCTCAATGGATTGATTCAGCGTAGATTCAGCCACCATCTTAGGGAGAAACTTAGGGTTGGTGCGTAGAGCCACACATTCCTTGTGAAAACTCAGGTCCTGGCCTCTACCAAGATGTCCGCTAGGAGAGGAGAAACTCCGAAGCGGGCTTTAGCTATGTCTGCAGGAGCCATGCATGTAAATGAAGGGATCTGAGACCTGGATGAACAAGGGTTCCTTGATCCTGGGTCAACAATTGTTGCGACAGAGGAAGAGGAAGTGGAGGTTCCTCTGAAAACTGTTGCAGAAGAGAGAACCAAACTTGCTTGGGCCAGAAGGGAGCAATGGGAATCATTCGAGCTCCCTCCAATCTGAGTTTGTTCAGGACTCTCGGAATTAAAGGAATGGGAGGGAAGGCATAAACGAATCTGTCCCTCCAAACAAGAGACAGAGCATCCCGCCAAAAAAAATGTCTTGCCTTGGAGCAAGTAAGCAGAAGGCGGGAAGTTTTGCTTTTTGGGGAGAGGCGAAGAGGTCTATCTGAGGTGTCCCCCATCACTGAAAGATGTAATTTACGACTTGTTGATCTAACTCCCATTCATGGGACCTGGCTGAGGACCAACTGAGTCAGTTTGCCAGTGTGTTTTCCACTCCCGGAACGTGAAGCACAGTCAAGTGAAGGTGATGTTGGGTTGCCTAATGCCAGACTCTCATCGCTTTCCAGCACAGAGGGTAGGAACGTGTTCCTCCCTGCTTGTTGAGATACCAAACTATGCACATGTTATCTGATTGTATGAGGAGATGACCAGGGAGGATGAAGGAGAGTACAGCCTGAAGGGCATAAAGGACTGCTCTCAGTTCGAGCACATTTATGCGCAGATTATGTCTGAACTTAGACCAGCTGCCCTGAGTCCTGTGAGACCCTAGATGGGCATCCCAGCCTTCTCCTGATAGATCTGTTGTCAAAGTCTGGGGAGTTCGATGCAGAAGTGAACTCCCAGGCATAGGTTCTCCTGAACCATCCACCATTGCAAGTCCCTGATCATGGGATCGGAAACTAGTACCTCTTGGTCTAGATTGTCCCTGGTCTGGTCCCACTGCGACCGGAGCGTCCACTGAGAGATCCTCATATGGAGCCGAGCGAGTGGGACTGATGGAATGGCAGCCGCCACTAGCCCCGTGGAGGCAGAGGACTGACCTGGCTCTGACCCTCCTGTGACTGGACAGAAGACGGGCCTGAGTCTGAAGGGTGTCTACCCTATCCGGAGGCAAGAAGGCTTTGCTGGTGGTCGTGTCCAGAATCGTCTCTATAAATTGGAGGCATTGGCAAGGGACCAAATGGAACTTGGCTGACGTGGTGATACCCAGGCTAGCGAAAACTTGCAGGGTAAGGGAAAGGGAGTGCAGGAGTTCCTCCCTGGATGGGGCCACCAGGAGCCAGTCGTCCAGATACGGGAATACCTGTACTCCCTGGGTACGCAGGCTGCTTCTGACCACAGGCATTTGGTAAACACTGGGGCCGAGGAAAGACCAAATGGGAGGGCCTTGAATTGGTAGTAGTCCCCCTGAAAGCAAAAACGAAGGAATTTGCAGTGGGAAGGGCATATGGGGATATGCAGGTAGGCATCCTGCATGTCCAGAGTGCATAGCCATTGTCCCTGCCGAAGAAGTGGTAGAAGGCTCCACAAAGAGAACTTGCTGAAGCGTTTGTACTCAACGAACATGTTCAGGGAGCTGAGGTCTAGGATAGGCCTCAGGTTTCCTGCCTTCTTTGCAACAAAGAAGAAATGGGAATAGTAACCTGTTCCCCAAAGATGGGTGGGAACTGGCTCTATTACCACCTTTGAGAGAAGGGAGATGATTTCCTCTAGGACCAGAGGAAGATATTGCAGGGAGTAAGATGACTTGGTGGGGAGGGAGGTCTTCGGGGTGGTTTCTGCAGAAACTCTATTGAGTGTCCTGCTAATATAAACTGGAGCACCCAAGCAACTGACGTTATCTTCTCCCAACCTGGCAGATGGGAGGAGAATCTCCCCCCTACCAGTTCCTCTGGAACCTCCAGAGGCAGTGGGAGAGGCAGGGGGTCAGGAGGTGTGGGGCAGCGCAGCAGCTGAGGCTCCCGCTGCTTTTTTGCTGGGGGGGGGGGTCTTGGGTCTTGGTTGCTGGAGAGGCCCGTTTGCCCTGTGGTTTTTGTCTCTGTTGGTTTTGTCGACGAAAAGGATGCCGCTGCCCTTGAAGGGGCCTGTACATAGAGTTGACAGACATGAGTGCAGTGCCCTTCTCCTACGGTTCGGTAATGATGTCCTCGACATCACCCCTGAACAGCACCGAACCCCTGAAGTGAGCATCCTGGATGACAGATTGCACTTCAGGGACCAAACCTGACACGCGGAGCCAGGCATGACGCCATAGGCCTATGGTGAAGGCTGAGCTCCTTCCAGTTGTGTCCACTACGTAGTAGGTGGCACAAAGCATGTGCCGACTGGCTAAGCAAGCAGAACGGACAAGATCCGCCACTTAGTCTGTGACTCAGGAAGGGAGTCCAATTTAGATTCCACCTGATTAAGGATGGTCTTCTGGAAATCCCCAATATGTGCCACATAGTTAAGGGCCCTAATACCAAGGGTAGAAGAGGACTAGATCTTCTTCCCGTACTGGTCCAGAAGCCGGGATTCCTTATCAAGTGGAGACGAGCTGAGGTGTTTGGGATTGGCGGAGTGGCCGTGAGCGGTGCTGATGACAACAGAGTCCGCCTTGGGGTGGAGGCTAAGAAAGTCTACACCCTCAGGAGCCTGACATAGTCTGTCCGCCTTCCTAGGAAGGGGGGCTAACGCAGAAGGTTGTTTCCAAATGGTGGAAACAAGATCCGCGTGAGGCTCTACCCACGGTGGAATCAGCGTAGGAGAGATCTCGGGAGATCCAGATGGGCAGTGAGTTTCTTATTCTGTGGGTCTGGCTCCACTGATTGCCACTAATGTACCTCCTGGATTTTCCTCAATAATTCCAGAAAGGAAGGGTCCTCTGGATGAGACTTCGGAGGAGTCCTTGGCCTGGGGCGTTCCGGAGTATGGGGCTCATCTACAGGGTCAGAGTGGCCAGACTCTAAGTCTGAATCAGAAATATCTGATGAAGAGGAGGGAGACTCCTCCCTACGAGGGGGAGGGACGGCCCTTCTGGGGAGTTCCCTGGGGCGCATATCCTCCCCTCCTCGGGCGCCAGAGGGCTCTCCTCTGGTGTCGGGAAAGGGGAGAGAGTCTTCCAGCTCCGACGTAGGGGATCCTGTATAGGGTCCGGTGTCGGTAGATGACTCTCGACCTCCCTAGTGAGCTGAGCATTGGCCTCAGCCCACCAGGAGGCCAAGGTCTCCTTCAGATCCGCCAGCAGCTGGGGAGTGGGTGGCAGAGGTGGAAGAGGAGGGGGATATGGATATTGAGGGTATCCGTAGAAGGAGTATCCGTAACCCAACAGCGGGTAGCCTGGCGTCGGGTACTGCGGTGCTGGATATTGCGGCGTTGGGTACAGGGGTGCCGGATACTGAGGAGCCGGGTACTGTGGCACAGGGTATCGTGGTGTCAGGTACCCCGGTGCCAGCGGCTCTGATGGAGCAGAGGGACCTGGCAGAGGCCCTGCTGGTGGGCCAGACGGTGATAACGCTGGCCCCGTGGGCATCGGGCCTGGCGTGGGTATACCTTTGATAGGGGCATCTGTCCTCCGGTGGTCATGAGGGACCGAAAAGGAGCCCTCCCCTGAACGCAGAGCTCACCGGCCAGCAAAATAGCTGTCCTCCGGTGGTCATGAGGGACCGAAAAGGAGCCCTCCCCCGAACGCAGAGCCCACTGGCCAGCAAAACAGCTGTCCTCCGATGGTAGTGAGGGACCGATAAGGAGCCCTCCTCTGAACACAGAGCTCACCGGCCAGCAAAAAAGCTGTCCTCCGGTGGTCGTAAGGGACTGAAAAGGAGCCCTCCCCCAAACGCAGAGCTCACCGGCCAGCAAAACAGGTATACGACACAGGAACAGCGCCAGGAGTGTATGGCTGTAAACAGCTGTATGGCCTGAGATTTCTGAATCTGGATATTTGGCACCTAAATCTCCAGCATGGATGTTTTATATTTTATCTAATGGATTTTATTTCATGTCGGCGTAGCAGTACAGATAGTTTTTGGGCAGTGAAAAATCCAGGAAAGCACAGTACTAGGGAGCCTTTTAGCCAGTCACTTTAACTGGGATTGTCTGTCTGAATTTATTTAAACTGCTAAGAGGCGCTGGTTACCTTAAATGCGAGCGCTGCACTCAGAAGCTAGCCTGCAGGGCACAGGTTTAAAAATTCACAGCATAAACAATTTAATTTGGCTCCGTTTCGGTCCACCACAGCAAACAATTTAATTCAGCTCTGATTCGGTCTGGTATTTATTATCTCAATCCAGAGTCAGGTCACTTACAGGTAGGACCCCAGGCAGGGAGTTACTTTATTTAATTTGCGCTCCGTTTTAGGCTTTAGGACTCGTTTTTCAGCCCCCACTCCCCATTTCTCAGCCCCTCCTCCACCTACCTGTATATCTAAACCTTTACTCCTTTCTCTCTGCAGCTGTCCTCTGGTGGTCATGAGGGACGGAAAAGGAGCCCTCCTCCGAACGCAGAGCTCACCGGCCAACAAAACAGGTACACAACACAGGAACAGTGCCAGGAGCATATAGCTGAGTGGCCTGAGATTTTCTGGGGCCGGTGCCAAGCACCAGCTGCCCCACTACCCCCACCACCACCCTTGGTCTGCTCTGTCATATATAAGCCAGTGTCACATGCGCGTCAAAACCAATCAGCGTATTTTTCCATCTGCAGCTTATCTAATACAACCACCAGTGGCAGCTGCCTCTCGCTACCCAGACTTATCACTTTCTCACTACCTCCAAAACCTTGTGAACTCCCTTTAAAGCCACATACCACAATTCACTTTGGAACATGGCACTTCAGTTTTTCACCTCACTGGTATCTCCTCCTAATGGTATATCCTCATCCCTGCCCCTAGGGCATGCAAGTCTTTTCCTGCTGACTACATCAACCTTGTCTGGATTGTTGTTGGCCACAGACTTCTCTGCAAAAATCCTAGTAATTGAACAAAAATTCCTTTACCACTGCACCCATACTCATTTGCCACCAAATCCTACAAACATGCCCAATGTAGCTACAAATAAAGACACATCCCTGGCATCCATACTGCTGGCATCCTTACCAAATATGGAA